>CAMRHE010000027.1:2693333-4040000 GCA_947044405.1 Leptodactylus fallax
TATACATGTTGTGCTGCTGTATGGAATGATCCATGTTGCTGTGCTATTCCATCCAGATATATGTAAGTCAAAAAAGTATACAAGGGGAAATATCATTTGGGAAATCATCCCAACATTTATATATCTGATGAACACTGTATAACACAGAAGCCTAATACATAGATGACTCAAAGTAACTTTCTATGACTCATGGAGAAGAGGTCCTGAGTGAGAGATCCTCCTTTTGATATTTATTCCCTAATATGGTACATGGACAAGGATTGTTTTCAGGAGACTTTCCCTTTAATTTTTTTTTACTTCGAGCATAACATAAACACATTATAAACAAATCTGCAGTTTTGCTGGGAAGGATGCACTTTATTGAGTTGTAGAAACAAGTGCCTGAAATGTGAAATGAAATCCCACACTTTTCAGCTGTCCATGTCTATAGAATTTCGGTGTCAGTAAAATAGGCACAGTGCTCTTTCCCACATACTCTGGTTTCTTTCTATTTTATGCTATCATGATAAGATCACAAATTATCCAGACATCATTCTAAAGTTCCCTCGTGAACTATCCGCAGATTCTCTAGTTGTCTCCTACTTTCACTTTGTAAAATGTTCAGTTGTTCAGCTGATACAATAAATGCTCCAATTGCTGGCCGAAAATTATGTGAAAGAGTTACATAAAAATCACATTACTGAGGCTGAGAATGCAGTACTGTCACAGCACCATTACAGTATATGAGAATCGCTGGTTAACAAATACATCTCAACTATCAGCTTTAAACAGGATCTGGAGTGTTTGTTAGATGTGTGAATAATATTATATCTAGTGTAGCTTTCACGGAATATGATTAAAGGATATATATATAGATTGTGTCCCGTAATACACACACAGATTGGCAGCTCATATATTACTCCAGTGATGTCATACACAGACTAATGTAAATAGAGTAGCATTGGAGAGAGTTACTATACTTAGAAAGGAGGATAGTCAGCATTAATAAGAGAAATGTCATAAAATATATAAATCTGCCTGCTTACAAATCATATACTATTTGCTTTGTTTACATATTTTTGTACTTCAGAGAATAATTTTAATTATGTATCTATTTATTTATTTATAGTAAGCTTGCAAAGCTTCTCAAAATCATAGAAGGAATTCTGGTACTATAAAGCCCTGTTCACATGGCAGAAATTAAAGAGGAATTCTGCCTCAAATCTCTCTCTACTCTCCATTGAGGAAAACTGAAGGAGAGCATTGTCTTTTTGCCACAGCATTTACATGTTGAGTAGCCTTAGATGAATGGGGCTAGTCAGTTGTAGTCTTTGCACTGATCAGTTGTTTTATCCTAGTGAACAGAGCCAGAATCAGATGGCTCTGTATGTCATGCAATGGCATTCAGTTCAATGGGAGCTGAGCTATAATGGTGGTGCTTGACCACTGCTCAGTGTGTGGAGTCATCTGAATCCAACTCTGTACACTAGGCTAAAAATAGCTGATAGGTGCAGGGCCTGGGTATCATTTGTTTTTGGCACAGTGTAGTGCAGCTATTCTAGCCCAACTTCATCCTTATAACACTCTGTTTAAAACAGCAGATTGTTGCAGACCCCCACTGATCTCAAGTTAAAGGGTTTATCCAGGATTATGATACTGAGCTCTACTTCCTCTTCTCAGGAAGTGACATCACATCCATTGGTTATATGGTCATGCTGAAGTTCAGTCCCAATCAAATGGCAATGGCTATGTGATCAATGCATGTGAAAGAAGAGGAAGTGGAGCCTATAATAAGTATAGGTCATTAATTAGAAATGCTGGATAAAGAGGTTTAAGAGTTTTGTTCATTTTCGTAACAGAAACAGGGAGTCAGAGATGATACTGATGAGCAAGATCATTCCTATATAGGGATGATTTGGGTCCTGGATGTGATCTTCCTTTATTTAGTTAGATTGATTTAAAGTATATATATAAAAAAAACTAAATAAATTTTCACCTGCAGTTTAGATTGAAAATATAAAATCAACAAGACAAAGATTAGTAGTTTTTTTTTCTAATGAAACATGGTGTTCTTTACTGGTCGCGCATCTCCTTGCAACATAGTGTCAGTTACTGGGTGACAACACTGGTCACACATCCCTAAGGGCATATTATATAAGAAAATATAAGGGGATGACTTAGAGGACATTTCACCACCTCCACCTCTTAGCATCTGTTAATAAGCACCGATCCGCTAATTTCAGCACAGATGGAATTTTTTCTCTAGCCCCCACTGTTCCCGAGCAATAAATGTTGTTAGTTTTGGTGCCTGATATGCTAATTAGACTGTACTACCGGGTGGGAGGTGTCAGGCAGGAGCAGACAAGGGATGTGATTCAGAGCTACAATCAGAGATGGACAGTGTCAGAGCTCAGAATCACACCCCTTGCCTGCTCCTGCCTCACACTGCCCACCTGACAGATAGCCTAAGTAGCATATCAGGCACCAAAACAGCACTTAATCTGGAACATTGGGAGCTACAGAAAATATTCCAACTGTGAAGAAATTAGGTGATGAAATCAGAAGGTGATGAAAGGTTCTCTTTAAATAGTCATGCTATTTTATCAGTTTGTCTTGTTGGCATTGAGAGTGATTAGACATACTGAAAGACTGCCAAGGAGAAGTCCAATTACAAGTTATAGTATGACAGTCACAGCCATTTGTATTATGGGGATGGGAACCGATGGACCAACACAACAGTTTTATTGCCCGTTTTAACCTGTGACATTGCAAGACTCAGTAGACCACTGAAATTTGTCTTTGCAAAGTATAAAATTTTACCTCATAATATTGTTTACTCTTGTATTGTTCATGTGATAACCCATGCTTCAAATTGCTAAGATTTTTTATGGACATTACTAACGTAATTTATGAAAAGGTTTGAGCAAGATTCTTCTTTATGGGTGGGTTCTAGTTTAATGCATCATAAAAAAGATACTTACAGTATAATATCTATTTGTCTTCTAGCTCTCCGCAGTCGATCTGGCAGATCAATCATCAATGGAAATTGGGCAATTGACCGACCTGGGAAATATGAAGGTGGAGGAACAATGTTCACATATAAGCGACCAAATGAAATCTCAAGCACTGCAGGAGAATCATTTCTAGCAGAGGGACCAACAAATGAAGTACTGGATGTTTATGTAAGTACAACATTAACGTTTCAGCTCTCTCTCACGAACCCATTGCTTATGGTCAGAATAAGGATAACTGAAAGAATTTAAAGGAGTTTATGAATATATTGAAGTTTTCCTTAATATATTACTGGTCATCATTTGTAAAGCCACAGTAAGCTCAGCTTACTTTAAGATTGGCTAATATCTCTTCAACATTTAGGTCACTGACCAAAATTCTCATTTATTCTATTCATTTTATTATTTATTTATTTATTTATTTATTTATTTATTATTTTATTTTATTTTATTTTATTTTATTTTATTTCAGTATAATATAATATAATGATCCTTGTATAATGAATGACTGCTCATGAATATTAATTAACACCCCTAAATTAACACACATTAGATATACTACTGCAATAGCACCACCCCTTCTCTTGTACTCCCTGGTGGTACTTGTTTGCCTGACTGCAAAGATGATGTGACTTGAGGTCTGTGATTGGCTACAGCAGTCATCTGTTGTCGATGTGATGTTATTGAGCAGTTAAGGTAAAAAAACACTGCAAGGAAGCTCTAGAACACTTGGGGGATACAACATGGCAAGTAATGCTTGTTTTCTTACTTTTCTTACTTGTCTCTGCCCCATTTTATAGAATCATACATCTTTCTGTGTGAGGATAGCTGATGAAAGGAACAGGATGAAAACTTTAAGAACTACTAAGGCTAGGTTCACATATGCGTTTGATGATCATTCGGGGATTCTGTCCCCCATTCCGCTTCAAAAATGTGGAGAGAAAAGTCCTGAAAGCAGGACTTTTCTCTCCGCATTTTTCAGGCGGAAACCCGGCAGACCCCATTATAGTCTATGGGGTCTGCAACGCAAGTGTGAACCTAGCAAAATACAAGTGTGAACAGAGCCTTAAATTACATAATTTACCTGTTTATTCTAAAAGCTGACAGCTAGCTGCTATATCATGAGACCTTACATCCACTGTTTAGTCAAAGAAATCTTATAGCAGAATCTTATGCTCCTGATAAGCAAACTTCTTAGACTTGTGTATTCATATTTAAAATTTCCTGAAAAATATGGTCAGTGGGATAGAAACCATGTAATAGATATTATGAAGTTGACTACTCTTATCAGATTCTATTGTATTATAAGATTGATCAAATAAAGTAGCTGCAATATTCTAAATATACATGGGGTGTATTTTTTAAGATTGACATGTGGTTATTTATGTTGATGCCCTTTTGTTTCATTGAAAGCAATGTGTTACCCCTGCGATCTTTTACGCAGCGTTTTTTGGCTGTTGCTCACTACCAGGGGTCTTAACCCCTTGCCATATTTTCAAGTACATGTACGTCAGGGATTACCGCATCCCCACGTACATGTACGTGATGGTGATCAAGCGGGCTCAGAAGCAGAGCCTGTGCAATAACCGTGGGAGGGCAGCTGTAACTAACAACCAGGCTCCCGCTGCAACAGCCGGGACGGTGATAACGCCGATCCCCACTGTTTAACCCTTAAGATGGTCAATAGCGACCGCGGCATCTTTGGTGTTTGTCAGTGAAACACACTCCCGTTAGCCCTCCCACCCCGCAGTGCAATCACAGGGTGCTGATGGGTTGCTATGGCACCTGGGAGCCTAACAAAGGCCCCCGTGACTGCCATCATAGACTTTCTATTAGAACCTGCTAGAGGCATGTTCTAATAGAATGCCTGTTACAATTAAGTAACAGGCACAATACACTGCAATACAAATGTATTGTAGTATATCGGACAGGTGATCAAGCCCCCTAGTGGTAAGGTACCGTAGGGAGACTTGAAAAAAAAAGTAAAAATAAAATGAATAAAATATTTTTAAAAAAGTAAAAAAACAATAATATAAAATAAACACAAATAAACCCCATTTTCCACATTAAAATGTTTTGCATGTTTTAAAAAAATAAAATAAAAAGTACGCATATTTAGTATCGCCACATCTGTAACAACCTGACATACAGTATAATATTACAATATTTCATCCTTATGATGAATGGCATACAAAATAAAAGTAAAAAATAATGCCAAAATCGCCATTTTTGTTTATCCCCGCTATCCAAAAAACAGAAAAGAAAGCGATCAATAAGTCGCTCGAATCCTAAAATGGTACCAATAAAATCTTTACGTTAACCCACAATAAAGTCATCGCACAGCTCCATTGATGGAACAATAAAAAAAGTTATGGATTTTAGAATATAGCAACTCCAAAACTAATGCTTTCTTAGAAAAAACAGTTTTTTAGTGTCATAGTAGTAAGACATTAAAACAACCTATACATACACAGTATCGCCATAATCTTACTGACCCGCAGAATAAAATAAGAATGTTATCTTTACCATAGAATGAACAACGCAAAATTAATAGTGCAAAAATCAATGGCAAAATTGCAGTTTATTTCCCATTCCCTCCCAGAAAGAGTTAAAAAAAAATGTTAATTATTAAATGATTTGCGTTATAAAAATTATGCTATTAAAAAATTCAGCTAATCCCACAAAAAACAAGCCCACATATGGCTGTATTACATGGTATTTCATCCATTAGAACAACATTTTTGTTATATGGGTTCATTTTGTTCGGAAAAGTACTCGGCAGAACCGAACATCATTCCTTGTAATCCAGTGTGAGGAAAGTTAATTAAGTAGTTAATAATAGTAAATTAAATAATAATCCAAATATACTTAGCTGATAAAACTCCCCTTCAAGTGGTACCACCTTGTCCACTGATACTGAAGTTGGCATTTAACTTTGTCAACTAGTGTGAAGTCATATTGATATGAATAATTTTCCTTTACCTGTGAGTTTGGTAGGGGCATACACAGAATTCAGAGGACCCTATTGCAAAATTTAGAATGGGCCCCACCCAACAGTTAATGTCTGTTAATGTGGTTGGTTGGATTGGGTGTTGTTTTTTGTGTTACCTTTTCTAATGACAGGACTGTTAACACTCTAGAAAAAAAAAGTGATTAAGGAACTTCAGAAATATGGCATTTAACCCAAATGCGTTATAGTAGCCTGCTGCTACTACTAGGGAGTTTTATTAACAAAAAAACGTAGGCCCTTGAGGTCTGGTGTGAACCGTGGTTAAACCATTCTTAAATAAAATGCTGCGCCATACCTGATGCAGAAAAAAGAGTCACCTTTTCCATACCCCAAAAATTTTTACTTTTAATGAATACCTCTAAAAATCCCCTCTGGTGAATAGATGTGAGAATAAAATTCCAGCTATTCCTACCCTCTCTCGTCACAATGTGTGGTCCATTGTATTTGAAAAGTAGCTATGATATTATTACTGGTAAGTTCTCTAGTAGTAGTAGAGTATAATGTAATAGTAGTACCATGTTAGCCATTGAAAGTAGTGGAAGAGTGAAGAAATCAGGCGATACCTTTTAGAGGCTAACTGAGCATATATGATGGTAAGCTTTCGGAAGTACTAGCTTCCTTCATCAGACATGGTGTTATACAAGAACTGAAAATTCACAGATTTTTTTATACCCTATACACATGGTCTTAAAAGAATTTTAGAGTCCTTAAAAAAAACAATAAAATGCAATCTAAGTAGAGAAGTTATTTACAACTGGTCAAAAAATAAACAATCTGGAACGTTGTGGTGCGTGACAGAGGGATCTGTTATCTGTTTGCAATGAGCTAGTGATTTGTGACCCTCACAGTTCATACATAGTGTGACATGAAGTTGGCATGAATATTAAGTCCAAATCACGGTTCATACATAGTGTGACATGAAGCTGGCATGAATATTAAGTCCAAATTGCAGAGTTTGAAATTTTTGCATAAACTTGTACTCCCATTGTTTCCTCTCCTCCTGTGTCTTAAAATGTCCAATTAAAACCACAACCCGCAAATCTTCAATAGAGTGGTTTTCTCCGGAGAAATGTGCGGCAACTGGGAGATCTGTTCTGCTGTTATTAATGTTGAATCTGTGTGAGTTCATGCGTTGACTAAGTCTCTGCCCCGTTTCCTCCACATAGAGGCCTGTGTTGGGACATTGCACACACATTATGAGATACACCACATTGGAAGACCTGCAGGAAAATGTCCCCCTAATTCTGTGCACCTGTTGTGACTGTGGGACAGGTACACTGTCAGCGGTGTGGATGTGCCTGCAGGTCATGCACCTTTTTTGTAGGCAAGGTGAGGTGCCATATCCTCGATATAACGAAAGTAAATCATAGGTTTGGTGGCGCATGTTGATAAATATGCTCCTTCCAGTTCTGCCATAAAGAGATTTGCATACTGGGGTGCACATTTGGTCCCCATTGAAGTTCCCATTCGCTGTAGATATAGATCCTCTCCAAAGGTAAAATGGTTGTGGCTAAGGATAAATTGTATGAGCTGCGTTACTGGTTCTGTTGGGAGGTTTTGTTTTTCCAGGTGTACCCGACATGCTGCAACTCCATCCTTGTGGGGAATGTTGGTATACATATACAGGGATTCTACATCCATGGTGGCCAAAATGGTACCCTCAGGCAGTGGGCTCAGGGCATTCAGTTTGTTAAGAAGGTCAGTGGTGTCCTGGATATAGCTTGGAGTATCACTGACAAGGGGTTTTAGGAGATTTTCCATCCAACCTGAGATGTTTTCTGTCAGTGTCCCAATGCCAGAAATGATAGGCCTCCTAGGGTTGCCATCTTTGTGTATCTTTGGTAAGTTCTCTAATCATTATATCTCAGTCTATATATTCCACTTTATCTATTGGTAATCTCACAGTAAATTCACACCATTTCTTACTCTATAGCATTCTATCTGTGTCTCATTTCTAATGCTAGGGTAGGAATTGCTGTATTAAAAGGTTTTAGCATGCAGCTCCCCCCTCCGACATGTTTTGCCATTGCTGGCTTTCTCAGGGGTGAATGGTTTTGACTCTAGGAAGAACTCAGTGCATATGGATTAATACAGCTACTATAGAATGCAATAACAGCTATGAGCTACCCCTAATGGAGGGTAGAGAAAACCTTTTCACTGTATTGCCAGGAGAAGGATATCATTGTTGAGTATCCCTTCTACCACAGGCCACATAGCAGTTGCATAATTTACCTCCATGGAAATTACTCTCCTGCTGTTAGATTCGGTTATTGTTAAGGGTGAATAACTTGAAATTTCCAAGTACCGTGACCAAGAAACTCTGCAGGTGTCATTAGAGAAAGGGGGTGGGGTGAGAAGACAAATATTTAAAAAGTAAAATTATAGTTTACATATGTTTTTAACTGGACTCAGCAATAGTATAAATCTTTGTTGGAAATTAAATAAATGAAGAATTTAATTATAAATCTAGTGATATAAATTGTGGAATAAATAATACATGTAACGCTTACCTAAGAAAAGATTGATTGCTTTTCTTACACTTTTTGACAAAATATAATATATGTCTTCCAAGTAAGTGATACAGTTATTCAACAAATTCTTCTGCTCTGTCCACCCCTATTGCTTTCCCAGTCAGATCTTATTTCTGGAAGGAAAACGATTCTACCTTTTCATTTTCCAAACAGATCCATCAATGCTACTTGACACCATTGTGTAAAGTAACTAAGGAACTCCTGCTGAATGGTCACAGGTCTTCCAGAAATACTTAGGACTTGACAAAGCGGCCTACATTATTAATATTTTGAACTTGGCAGTGTTGATCCATTCTGTAAAACAACCATCGCAGCCACCATAAACACTATCATGTTCCTAGAAGTGTTCTGTATGACTTTTTGCAAGACATTGCCATTCTTTATTTTTCAGGAATTATAGTCTTGTAGATCTGGCTGTGTTAACATGATAAATTTGTTGTTCATTAACATAAAAACATTTGTCGAGTAGGAGATGAAATATACACAAATCTATGTTATGGTCTGTTTATGCACACTTTGTAAATCTCTGTAATGATCCAAAGTGTACAGTTGTTCATAAATATTTAGTTGTGGCCAAGGGTACAAGTTTAATATAGTGTGTTCATGCAGTACAATATTGTTTGCCTGCTGATTATTTTCCTCTATTTAAAGTGTACCTGATTTGACGGATTCTCTGTACTTTAATGTGCATATTCTTTAGACATTCATGACATATCCTTAGGATTTGATAAAAGGGGATTCCCTGGACCTTAATTTGTAAGAAAAGGTGGAAGCCAAACAGAGAGTGTTATGCAAATTAGGCACTTGGTCACTGGGGACGGGCCTTAAGCCCATGGGGGGCACTGCTCATCCTGCTCGTCATAGCAGTGGGAGGATCAAATGCCATTGAACAGGGTGGTGCACAGAAGATGGTGCTCCAGAGAGCTGAAGGCCAACCCCCAGTGCACCAACTGTCTCATTTGAATAAGACTTAAAAGTTGTTTTTCTTCAAATATACATAAAGGACATTCATAAAAAAGTATAGTGATGTTGTTTATCACTATAATGTGCTCTGTAACATGGTGGTGACAGTTGAATATGCTTAAGGGAGGTGGTAGACTCCCTTTAACCCCTTCATACCACAGCCAATTTTCATTTTTTCCATTTTCATTTTTCCCTCCCTCCATTCCAAGAGCCATAACTTTTTCATTTTTCAGTTCACAGTCATATAATGGCTTATTTTTTGTGGGACAAATTGTACTGTGTAATGACACCCATCAATATCCTGTACAATGTACTGGGAAGCTGTAAAAAAATTTCAGAATGAGATGGAATTGGAAAAAAAAAACGCATTTACGCCAATTTGTTATGGGTTTAATTTTTACAGCATTCACTATATGGTAAAAATGACCAGTTACCTGTATTCTGCAGGTCAATACGATCGCAGCAATACCAAATTTATATAGTATTTGTAATGTTTTGATACCTTTTAAAAAATTAAAAACTTTGCAAAATACAAAAAAATTTTTGTGTCGCCATATTGTGACACCTGTAACATTTTTTATATTTATGTGTATGGAGCTGGGTAAGGCGTCTTTTTATGCGGGACAAGATGGCATTTTTAGTGATACCATTTTGGGGAAGGTCTGATGGTTTGATCACTTTTTAGCCATTTTGATTTTTTTTCTCCACTACGCCGTTCACCGTACGGGAGAAATATTTTAATATTTTAATAGTTTGGCCATTTTGGAGCACAGCGACACCTAATGTGTTTATGTTTACTTTTGTTTATTTATTTTTATATGTGATCTATGGAAAGGGGGGGTGATTTGAACTTTTATATTTTTTGTGTTTTTTTATACTTTAAAAAACTTTTTTTTTTTTTTTTTTTTCTTTTACTTTTATGATCAGACCCCTTAGAGACTTTGAATCCTAGGGGGTCTGATTGCTCACACTATACACTGCAATACTAATGTATTGCAGTGTATAGCGAAATTCATTCCCTTTTATTACACGATGCCTCTGGCAGCATGTAATAGATCTAATGTAATGACAAGGCTAGAAGCCTTCAATAGGCTCCCAGCTGTCATAATGACCAATCACCAACCTCTGATGACGTTCGGAAGGGCGGCAAATGGTGAAAGACGGCGGCGCCCGTGGCGGCTGCACACTTTAGATGCCGCGGTTACATTTGATCGCACTGTTAGCGGTGGGTGCCGGCTGTGTTACACAACCGGCACCCACCATGTATGGAGAGCGCTCAGCTCCTGAGCGCTCTCCATACAACCCTTCACACCTAATTACGTCCATGTACAGTACAGACCAAAAGTTTGGACACACCTTCTCATTCCAAGAGTTTTCTGTATTTTCATGACTATAAAAATTGTAGATTCACACTGAAGGCATCAAAACTATGAATTAACACATGTGGAATTATATACTTAAAAAAAAAGTGTGAAACAACTGAAAATATGTCTTATATTCTAGGTTCTTCAAAGTAGCCACCTTTTGCTTTGATTACTGCTTTGCACACTCTTGGCATTCTCTTGATGAGCTTCAAGAGGTAGTCACCTGAAATGGTCTTCCAACTGTCTTGAAGGAGTTCCCAGAGATGCTTAGCACTTGTTGGCCCTTTTGCCTTCACTCTGCGGTCCAGCTCACCCCAAACCATCTCGATTGGGTTCAGGTCTGGTGACTGTGGAGGCCAGGTCATCTGGCGTAGCACCCCATCACTCTCCTTCTTGGTCAAATAGCCCTTACACAGTCTGGAGGTGCGTTTGGGGTCATTGTCCTGTTGAAAAATAAATGATGGTCCAACAAAACGCAAACCGGATGGAATAGCATGCCGCTGCAAGATGCTGTGGTAACCATGCTGGTTCAGTATTCCTTCAATTTTGAATAAATCTCCAACAGTGTCACCATCAAAGCACCCCCACACCATCACACCTCCTCCTCCATGCTTCACGGTGGGAACCAGGCATGTAGAGTCCATTCGTTCACCTTTTCTGCGTCGCACAAAGACACGGTGGTTGGAACCAAAGATCTCAAATTTGGACTCATCAGACCAAAGCACAGATTTCCACAGGTCTAATGTCCATTCCTTGTGTTCTTTAGCCCAAACAAGTCTCTTCTGCTTGTTGCCTGTCCTTAGCAGTGGTTTCCTAGCTGCTATTTTACCATGAAGGCCTGCTGCACACAGTCTCCTCTTAACAGTTGTTGTAGAGATGTGTCTGCTACTAGAACTCTGTGTGGCATTGACATGGTCTCTAATCTGAGCTGCTGTTAACCTGCAATTTCTGAGGCTGGTGACTCGGATGAACTTATCCTCCGCAGCAGAGGAGACTCTTGGTCTTCCTTTCCTGGGGCGGTCCTCATGTGAGCCAGTTTCTTTGTAGTGCTTGATGGTTTTGGCCACTGCACTTGGGGACACTTTCAAAGTTTTCCCAATTTTTCGGACTGACTGACCTTCATTTCTTAAAGTAATGATGGCCACTCGTTTTTCTTTACTTAGCTGCTTTTTTCTTGCCATAATACAAATTCTAACACTCCATTCAGTAGGACTATCAGCTGTGTATCCACCTGACTTCTGAACAACACAACTGATGGTCCCAACCCCATTTATAAGGCAAGAAATCCCACTTATTAAACCTGACAGGGCACACCTGTGAAGTGAAAACCATTTCAGGTGACTACCTCTTGAAGCTCATCAAGAGAATGCCAAGAGCAAAGCAGTAATCAAAGCAAAAGGTGGCTACTTTGAAGAACCTAGAATATAAGACATATTTTCAGTTGTTTCACACTTTTTTGTTAAGTATATAATTCCACATGTGTTAATTCATAGTTTTGATGCCTTCAGTGTGAATCTACAATTTTTATAGTCATGAAAATACAGAAAACTCTTGGAATGAGAAGGTGTGTCCAAACTTTTGGTCTGTACTGTACATCATTTTGTATGAAGGGGTTAAAGCCACTTTGATAACATTATGTAGGTTCCCCTTGTGCTACCAATTTGGCTTTGACCCTTGAGGCATGGTATTCCAAGACCAATAAAGGTATCCTGCATTATCTGGCCCCAAGACATGTCATGTTCCTCAAACATTACCTGAACAAATTTTTACAGCATGGCAGGACACATTATCAAAGCCAGTTAAAGAGCAGATGAATAAAACTCTGCATAAACCTGATGGTTTAGTGTAGGCGTGTCAGAAGGAAAACCACTAGAATTTTTAATACCAGAACCCAAACTTTACTAATCTTTACTGTAGGTAAACAAGAAAAGTGATCAACACACAGGATAAAGCACACTTTGGTATGTATCTTCAGTCTCCTGGAACCAGTGGACGCCTCTCCTGTTCCCACAGGTGATGCTCCCTACTGCAGTCACAAACCTGTTTTGGGTGCAAACACTGTGTATGGCCATCCACTGTCTCCCACCTAAGGTTGCTGAGTTAATGAGATTAACATTCATACATTGTTATTAGCAGTGGCGTAACTAGGAATGGCTGGGCCCCAAAGCGAACTTTTGACATGGGGCCCCCTCCGAACCGGTTACGGGTCCCCAAACAGTAAAATATGCTCAACAGTGGCCCCAGATAGTATTATATGCTCGACAGTGTCCCCCACACAGCATTATATGCTCCACAGTGGCCCCCATACAGCATTATATGCTCTACATTGCTCCCCCCCACACACAGTATAATATGCTGCCCACAGTGGCCCCCACCCTGTATTATATGCTCCCCGCAGTGGTCCCCACCCAGTATTATATGCTTCCCACAGTGGCCCCCACCCAGTATTATATGCTCCCCACAGTGGCCCCCACCCTGTCTTATATGCCCCCCTCCCAGTATTTTAAGCTCTACAGTGGCGCCCACTCAGTATTATATGCTCTACAGTGGCCCCAACCCAGTATTATATGCTCTACAGTGGCCCCCACCCAGTATTATATGCCCACAGTGGCCCTCACCCAGTATTATATGCTCCACAGTGGCCCCCACACAGTATTATAAGCGCCCAACAGCCCCTCTCCACATCGGTGCTATTATTATACTCTGGGGTCTCCTCAGACCCTAGAGTATAATAATCGGAGGCCCAGGGAAGGTGATTAAAAATAACAAACATTCATACTTACCTTGCCTCACGTTTCCTTGGCATCCTCGCTCCATCCTGCCGTCTTCAGCGTCTGAGGCCTGTGATTGAGCCTTAGCGGTCACGTGGGGGTGCACTGACGTCATTACGCGGCCACGCCCCAAGTGACCGCTGGGGCCTAATTACAGGCCTTAGTCACATGACGGAAGAGCGCCGGAGAGGACGTTGTGCCCAGGAGAGGTGAGAATATGTATTTATTATTTTCAGTCACCTCCCCTGGGCTGCCATCTATTGGAAAGGGGCCTGCAATATGCCAATAACAGTATGTATAGTGGTCGGGGAACCAGGCTTTCCCTGACCGCTATCATAGTGGTCAGGGGCCCGGCCATCTCCAGCTGGCCGCGGGCCCCATACACTGCCGGGTCCGGTCGCGGTCGCACCCCCTACGACGTGATTTTTATGCCACTGGTTTGTGGGGTTCGCGGTAGCAGCAGCCACAGGGCTCTGGGCCCCCTAATGTCCCAGGCCCCCTAATGTCCCGGGCCCTGTGGCAGCCGCTACCGCTGCTACCCCAATATTTACGCTCCTGGCTATTAGGAAATACCATTTCCAGGAAGGGGTGTACTTGGTCTCCAACAATGATTAGGAAGTTGGTACATATCAAAACAACATTCACATGACTAGCTCTTGCCATTACAGTTACGGAAACAAGCAAACATGCCCTATGAATTACGTTTTTCCAAAATATGTCATATGTTCAGTTTTGGTTTTGTACCTTCTTATGGTTTATATTATAGTTTCATTCTGAATAATGAAGGGGCCTAATTTGGCCAAGGATTTTCAGAATGCTCATTTTCCAATTTTAGAGACCACTTTGCTATGTTTCTTAATTGCAACAATTATATAATTGTAAATGTTAATATATAGTGCCAACATGACTTCAGCATAATCCTGCTAGGTAATCTCTTTTTGTATTCACTTCTTTATGGATGAAGGGTCATGTCAATCTCTCTAGGTGCCACAATACTTAAGATTGTACCTTTTACCTGGTGTGATCCGAGCAACAGATCCAATTATGTAGTGTGGCTATAAAATGGGTTGAAATGCTTTATATTTTTTGCAATTACAGGTTTTTACATCATTACCTTTGTAATGACCAAATACATTCATATATAATTGTATGGAAAGGGAAATAAATGTAAATTCAGCACATTAAACATCCATTACTTGTTTTAATGTTTCTAGATGATTCACCAGCAACCTAACCCTGGAATCCATTATGAATATGTCATTCCATTTGCAAATACTATTAGTCCTCAACTGCCAGCTCAGTGGAGACCAGGTATTGTCAATTTCACATGCATCAATGCAAACCTGCAATTGTGTGCCTTGGTTGTTACCCCTATTTAGCTCGCAAATTATTTTCTTTATACATGAAATTCAATGGTTACCTTTTTTTTAAATTTAGTAGCTATAAGTTAAATACAACATCTGTAGATGCTGAATAATACCTGTACACTATGGCCTATTTTCTGTTTAAAATTATTTTATTGAAATTTTCATAATGTAAAACAGACAAAAGCAACAACCAAAATAATGAATACAAAACAAACTAAGTGAAAGATTACAGGTCAGTTTAAGATATCAATCAAAGACTTAACCAGATACTCAATATTTCTCTCAGGGGTCTTGCTAGAATGAAGAGTCTCCACAAGTCCCATGATTTGTGGAACTGCTCACATTTATGTTGATTACATGCAAACATGTATTCATACACATAGTGTTTAACCTCTTAATCACTTAAGTTATCATAAGGATCTCTAGTGAATGCCACTTCTGGGTTATGGCAGAAATAGTACATGAGAATATATAACAAGCAATCGTTTGATGGTTTGGCTGAAGCTGACCAATACACAGTCTCAATACAGTTAGTTCTGGGGATAATTTGTATGGGATATCAAATATACAGTTTACTAAAACAGTAGCTCTACACATTGGAGGAAGGCAATGGAGAGGGAATTCCCAAAGTACGGTATATGGAGTAATGTGCCAGTTTAGACCCATCCCCTCCTGCACAGAAATTTGCGACTTTTTAGAGTCAAAAAATGTTCCCACTATACTTATATGATATTTGGCATAAATGTATTAATAATAAAGGAAATAATTGATTCAATACCTATAGTCTTATCCTATGATTTACAGGGGTTCATGAATGCTTGCAGGAATCTTAGTATCCTTAGCAATATTGGTATAAACATATATTGCTGCTCTTTGCTGATATTAGAAATATTAGGGTATAGCAGTCTTACAAAATTGTGTTGATTTTACTTTTCTCTCTCTATAGCTTGTGATACAGTTATTCTTTTTGGGTGGTATCATGGATTATGTCTTTTTCTTCTAGGGGAACCTTTAAATGGCCAGTTAGATATACCAGATACCTTAAACCCTACTGAAAATGAAGACTCATTAAGCAATACTGATGTGCACACTGGACAGCCAACGGGATCCTTACCTTCCAGAATCCCTGGGAGAATTCCTTCTTTTCAACCAGATAATCAGGTGCCTCCTCTACAGCCACCGAGACGAAATCGGGACTATAACTGGAAACAAGTGGGCTCAACTGACTGCTCAGTTTCTTGTGGGAAAGGTGAGATGGGTGAAGGGAAGTAGACAGAAAAAAAGTATGAGTGAGTAATATATTAATTCTCTGTTTGATTCTGTTAAAGATAAAAAAAGGCTACAAATCTGTGGTAAAATATGTATATGTATATTTCACCACATAAAACACGCAGCACTTTTTCTTGCCATAATAAAAATGGATCCTGAATTTGTAGTAGTATCTTTTGAAGGAGGTTTTTGCAAATTGACATTATGGTTACAGATACATATTATATTATTGCTGCATGAAAACTAGTGTATGATCAGTGGATATTGTTCCCTAATTTTACTTCTTTTTGGTGACATTATATGCAAGAAAATACTTTTATTAGTCTGAAAAATACTGACATTATATTAAAGGAGTTGTCAGTTTCATTTTTTTTTTATAATTTAATACAGCTGCTAGTAGGGTCAGAAACATAACAAATCAATACTCACCTCTCCCTGGGCCTCAGTTTCCAGCACCTGCATGTACATTCGTCTGTATAGAGGTCCCCTGGCTGTTTGTGCTAGGTGACTGCTGCAGCCAATCACAGGTCTCAGCAGTCACTTCTTCAAAATGAAACGTCACAGCAGTTATATACTGTTTGTGAAGAGGTCACCGCTGAGGCCTGTGATTGGCTACAGTGGTCCCCACACACAAATGGGACGTCGCTGGTTACATTAGTTAGGGGATCTGATATACAGACATACGGAGATGCCGCCACTGGACACCAAAGCTTGGGGATAGGTGAAGAATAGTTTATTATGTTTATGGCCCCGCTAGCAACAGTATTAAATAATAAGAGACAATCCCTTTCAGGTCTGTAGGTTATAAGTGATAAAGTGAATTTGAATCCATGTCTGTTTTACCTGTTTTCTTCCAGGATCACGTTATCCCATCTTTCGCTGTGTAAATAGAATCACACATGAAGAGGTGTCAGACGCCATCTGTGACTTAACTACCAAACCCAGTTCTGAAGAAGAGCCATGTAATCACTTTCCTTGTCCTGCATTGTAAGTTTCCCTGTTACTTACACACAAGGCCACATGTACAATAGATCCTAATTCAAGCAATATGAGAGAAAATAAAATAGTACAAGATAATTTCCTAAACAAATGTTGCAGTTTTTATTGCAATTGAAACACATCAGGTCTACACAAAAGATATTTTCCATGATATTACATTTTTTCCTATAGAAATAATACATATATGCCTTTGCATTGCACTGCATGTACCTCAGCAGATGCTGCTTACTGTTCCCATCTGTCAGAACTGATCCTGTTTGAGATGTAACTGTTATTGTTAGCAGCTGTAAAATCATTTGCCTTGTTAACTATACTAGTTGGCCAGCTGTAGATAAGCACCATTTGTAAATGTGGTCTTGTAATTTGACTCGATGTGTTCCTTCTAGTCAGTAAAACACTGTAACCTACCAAAATTAAAATGAATTTACAGTATACTAATATAGATAAAAGTAGAAGGGAAAGGTACTAATATACAGTACAGACCAAAAGTTTGGACACACCTTCTCATTCCAAGAGTTTTCTGTATTTTCATGACTATAAAAATTGTAGATTCACACTAAAGGCATCAGAACTATGAATTAACACATGTGGAATTATATACTTAACGAAAAAGTGTGAAACAACTGAAAATATGTCTTATATTCTAGGTTCTTCA
Organism: Leptodactylus fallax; assembly: GCA_947044405.1. Taxonomy (NCBI): domain Eukaryota; kingdom Metazoa; phylum Chordata; class Amphibia; order Anura; family Leptodactylidae; genus Leptodactylus; species Leptodactylus fallax. Next base: position 2,711,253 of record CAMRHE010000027.1, read on the forward strand.
AAGTAGTCACCTTGTGCTTTGATTACTGCTTTGCACACTCTTGGCATTCTCTTGATGAGCTTCAAGAGGTAGTCACCTTAAATCGTTTTCACTTCACAGGTGTGCCCTGTCAGGTTTAATAAATGGGATTTCTTGCCTTATAAATGGGGTTGGGACCATCAGTTGTGTTGTTCAGAAGTCAGGTGGATACACAAATGATAGTCCTACTGAATGGGGTGTTAGAATTTGTATTATGGCAAGAAAAAAGCAGCTAAGTAAAGAAAAACGAGTGGCCATCATTACTTTAAGAAATGAAGGTCAGTCAGTCCGAAAAATTGGGAAAACTTTGAAAGTGTCCCCAAGTGCAGTGGCCAAAACCATCAAGCGCTACAAAGAAACTGTCTCACATGAGGACCGCCCCAGGAAAGGAAGACCAAGAGTCACCTCTGCTGCGGAGGATAAGTTCATCCGAGTCACCAGCCTCAGAAATCGCAGGTTAACAGCAGCTCAGATTAGAGACCAGGTCAATGCCACACAGAGTTCTAGCAGCAGACACATCTCTACAACAACTGATAAGAGGAGACTGTGTGCAGCAGGCCTTCATGGTAAAATAGCAGCTAGGAAACCACTGCTAAGGACAGGCAACAAGCAGAAGAAACTTGTTTGGGCTAAAGAACACAAGGAATGGACATTAGACCTGTGGAAATCTGTGCTTTGGTCTGATGAGTCCAAATTTGAGATCTTTGGTTCCAACCACCGTGTCTTTGTGCGATGCAGAAAAGGTGAACGAATGGACTCTACATGCCTGGTTCCCACTGTGAAGCATGGAGGAGGAGGTGTGATGGTGTGGGGGTGCTTTTCTGGTGACACTGTGGGGGATTTATTCAAAATTGAAGGAATACTGAACCAGCATGGTTACCACAGCATCTTGCAGTGGCATGCTATTCCATCCGGTTTGCGTTTAGTTGGACCATCATTTATTTTTCAACAGGACAGTGACCCCAAACACACCTCCAGACTGTGTAAGGGCTATTTGACCAAGAAGGAGAGTGATGGGGTGCTACGCCAGATGACCTGGTCTCCACAGTCACCAGACCTGAACCCAATCGAGATGGTTTAGGGTGAGCTGGACCGCACAGTGAAGGCAAAAGGGCCAACAAGTGCTAAGCATCTCTGGGAACTCCTTCAAGACTGTTGGAAGACCATTTCAGGTGACTAGCTCTTGAAGCTCATCAAGAGAATGCCAAGAGTGTGCAAAGCAGTAATCAAAGCAAAAGGTGGCTACTTTGAAGAACCTAGAATATAAGACATATTTTCAGTTGTTTCACACTTTTTTGTTAAGTATATAATTCCACATGTGTTAATTCATAGTTTTGATGCCTTCAGTGTGAATCTACAATTTTTATAGTCATGAAAATACAGAAAACTCTTGGAATGAGAAGGTGTGTCCAAACTTTTGGTCTTTACTGTACCTCTCATTCTGCTCAGAGCAGGGGTGTGCAATGGCAGAAAAATGTGCTTACAAGGCCTACCCCCCTGCCAATTGTACCTGTCTATAATGTCTGGAAAGTATTATACGGATACATAAAATATGTATAACAAAGAGTCGAAATCTCTCAGAAGTGAATAGGTAGTGTACTGGAATTGACAAATCCCATGATAACTAAAGCTGAATTTATATTTGAGGTGTTCATACTGTTTTTCTATTCTGTCATAGGAATAGAGAAATTAATGAATGCTAAAGACAGATACAACCAATGAAAAATACCAACAGAGTCTGACAGATCCTGTTGACTGTAATGGGGTCCATCAGTTATCTGTTATGGTGCTGTCATTTTTCTGGAAAAAGGTTATCATAAATAAAGGACACACAACCTAAACAATATCAGAATTTAGAAAGCAGGCTAAACCTCCAAAAATTAAATTGTGAATCCAGCTTGGAATAGGGATTTCTTCTAAATAGCATAAAATATTCTTTTTGGGTTAAGCCTGGAATGGTCATAGTCTACTTCTACCTGTGCTTGTTTTTGTATAAAATGAAGATCTGCTGTTTGTGGCTTTCAACTCTAGCTCATAGAATAAGGATCTAGTGTGGGGTCAGGAGATTTCAGTATAAGGCAACCTACTAGTTCTAAAAACTGCTGAATACAAAATATAATATTTTATAAGTCAAGGTTAATCCAAGCAAACCCTTTACCGATAGCTCATGCTATATTAGTATTGCCCAATATTAAGTTCTTGCATTGAATTTATTTTCTAAAACTAAAAGGTTAATTGTTTTTGCAAATGTATTACAATAAGCATATTACTGGGCAAGCAGTTCTATGCATTAATACCTAAAATATGCAAATGTCACTTGCCTTGTTTAATGTGACTAATTCATTATTATAAGACTGGAAAATTCTGTGTACACTGTCTGTTTTAGTGTGCAAATGTTAATGAGTGTAGCACATTGCTCAGCAGAGTAGATTTGATAAATAATGTATAAGACTTTTTGTCAATTTTGATATCCTCTTATGCGTTTTAATTTGCTGAGACCATATTCTGCAGCCTCTGCCAAGCTGCTGACAAAAGTCCTCATGTAAATATGAATTTTTTTTTCAGATTAGCTGGTAACCAGCCATATGCTAAGTAAATTGGTGCAGAATTTCTGAAACATATGCAAACTTCAAAGGGAGGATAATATTAAGACAAATAATTTTTGGTTTATCTAATGTTATAGTTATTGTATTTAAAGGGAGTCTATCACCAGAACCCAGCATATCAACCCAGCCGTGAAGATAGATAGGTTAGGGTCATGTGAATCCAATGGTGTAGTCCCCTTGTGAATCGGTGCCACCATTGATGAGCTGTTGCTGTTTTTGTCAATATGCAAATTAACTCTTTAGAGCAAAGAAGGCATTGTCGCTTACCTCTTTGGAGCAATGGCAATGTACTTGATGCTCCAATGACCAAAAATGTCTTTATGGTTACAGACAGCAGATAAACCCTGTGTAGTCTGATCTAGCAGTCATATTGACAAATTGGAGGAAACTTATCTGTAGCGCTTTAGCTTCTTAAATTAAGACATTACAGAAATTGCACACAAATGTATGATAAATTGGTGCAATAGCTATACACTTTTCCTTATGTCTCCCCATGGTTAGTGTTTATTTACAAATGAATGATGTGCCAAAGAATGGCATATTTAATATAACTTTAACTTGGCATGTTATGACTACACTTGGTTATGCCGCATTCTCTAGACATTTAACACGGTAAAAGATTATGTAAAAAGTATCCACTGTGTATTGTAAATTTGGTACAAATTCTCTTTATTTTGACAAACCCATCAGTTGTGTGAACACAACTAGGGCTAGGACAAGACTAGCTCTTAGTCTCTGAATGTAAACTATACAATGGCAGCATGCATATTAATGTAAATAGACAACAATTATAATATACAGAAATAATACAAATATTTTTTCATGTTCACAAGTGAAATACACATTAACATGTAAAGGAAATTGTGTTATTTTATTTTTATGGCTGTATTTAATAACCTGTTCTTTCTTTAGCTGGGACATAGGAGAGTGGTCCGAGTGCAGCAAGACTTGTGGTTTGGGAATGCAACACCGCCAGATCTTGTGTCGTCATATATATGCTAATCGTACCCATACAGTGCAACCACACCGCTGTCAGAACCAAGAAAAGCCAGAGACAACAAGCACTTGTCAGCTAAAGATCTGCAGTGAATGGCAAATCAGAGCAGACTGGACTCCTGTAAGTCACAGATGTAAGGGGAAATATTAAAACCACAACGTCATGTTTCAAACTTGTTAATACAGACCTGGAATAAAAAAGCCAACAGTCTGGGCCACATACATCCATATTTTTAGTGGCAAGAATGGGATCAGATTTCTTTGTGGCATATAAAACACATTTTAAACTGATACAGTACTATCCAATTCTAAACATATGGTTTTCATATGGAGACCTATTACACTATGTTCACATTGTAAATCACAGAGGGTGAAAAGACCAAAAATGAAAGAGTAAGTGTCACAGTATCTTTTGGTCTCATACACATGAATCGATAAAACTTAACTTTTAATGTGCTAAGCACATTAAAAGTTAAGTTTTAACGATTCATGTGTATGAGACCAAAAGATACTGTGACACCTATGTTCACATTGTATTTGTTGTGCAGCATAAACATGGCAAGATTCTTCTGGCATAGGTCTATATGATTTCAACCTACTATCAGAGGTATACCCCAGGTGGATTTGTTAACATATAACTTCAGTGAGTCTACAGCTTTGCTGGTAGGCTTTGTTAGAAATAGAAAAATGTTTAACTGTTTCTGTTTACTGTTTCACTCTCCATAGAATAGCATAGTCTACTATGCAATTTTGTACAGTGAAATACTATTTTTTTATATATATATATATATATATATATATATATATATACACACACAGTGGGTACGGAAAGTATTCAGACCCCTTTAAATTTTTCGCTCTTTGTTTCATTGCAGCCATTTGCTAAAAGCAAAAAAGTTCATTTTATTTCTCATTAATGTACACTCAGCACCCCATCTTGACAGAAAAAAAACAGAAATGTAGATATTTTTGCAAATTTATTAAAAAAGAAAAACTGAAATATCACATGGTCATAAGTATTCAGACCCTTTGCTCAGTATTGAGTAGAAGCCCCTTCCTTTTGAGCTAGTACAGCCATGAGTCTTCTTGGGAATGATGCAACAAGTTTTTCACATCTGGATTTGGGGATCCTCTGCCATTCTTCCTTGCAGATCCTCTCCAGTTCCGTCAGGTTGGATGGTGAACGTTCATGGACAGCCATTTTCAGGTCTCTCCAGAGATGCTTAATTGGGTTGAGGTCAGGGCTCTGGCTGGGCCAGTCAAGAATGGTCCCAGAGTTGTTCTGAAGCCACTCCTTTGTTATTTTAGCTGTGTGCTTAGGGTCATTGTCTTGTTGGAAGGTGAACCTTCGACCCAGTCTGAGGTCCAGAGCACTCTGGAAGAGGTTTTCTTCCAGGATATCTCTATACTTGGCCACATTCATCTTTCCTTCAATTGCAACCAGTTGTCCTGTCCCTGCAGCTGAAAAACACACCAATAGCACGATGCTGCCACCACCATGTTTCACTGTTGGGATTGTATTGGGCAGGTGATGAGCAGTGCCTGGTTTTCTCCACACATACTGCTTAGAATTAACGCCAAAAAGTTCAATCTTTGTCTCATCAGACCAGAGAATCTTATTTCTCATAGTCTGGTAGTCCTTCATGTGTTTTTTGGCAAACTCTATGCGGGCTTTCATATGTCTTGCACTGAGGAGAGGCTTCCTTTGGGCCACTCTGCCATAAAGCCCCGACTGGTGGAGGGCTGCAGTGATAGTTGACTTTGTGGAACTTTCTCCCATCTCCCTACTGCATCTCTGGAGCTCAGCCACAGTGATCTTTGGGTTCTTCTTTACCTCTCTCACCAAGGCTCTTCTCCCACGATTGCTCAGTTTGGCTGGACGGCCAGGTCTAGGAAGAGTTCTGGTCATCCCAAACTTCTTCCATTTAAGGATTATGGAGGCCACTGTGCTCTTAGGAAGCTTGAGTGCTGCAGAAATTCTTTTGTAACCTTGGCCAGATCTGTGCCTTGCCACAATTCTGTCTCTGAGCTCCTTGGGCAGTTCCTTTGACCTCACGATTCTCATTTGCTCTGACATGCACTGTGAGCTGTGAGTTCTTATATAGACAGGTGTGTGCCTTTCCTAATCAAGTCCAATCATTTTTAATTAAACACAGATGGGCTCCAATGAAGGAGTAAAACCATCTCAAGGAGGATCAGAAGGAAATGGACAGCTGTGAGTTAAATATGAGTGTCACAGCAAAGGGTCTGAATACTTATGACCATGTGATATTTCAGTTTTTCTTTTTTAATAAATTTGCAAAAATATCTACATTTCTGTTTTTTTTTCTGTCAAGATGGGGTGCTGAGCGTACATTAATGAGAAATAAAATGAACATTTTTGCTTTTAGCAAATGGCTGCAATGAAACAAAGAGTGAAAAATTTTAAGGGGTCTGAATACTTCCCGTACCCACTATATACTGATGCTTACTGACCAATTTTGCACAATGTGAAATGCACCTGAAGCTTTCTCAAAGCATATTCCTAACATAGTTCACAAGTAAGACCTATGTTTGACATGTTTGTCTGAACAGCTGAATTGTGTAAAGGCACTGGCTTGAATTTGGCTGTAGTAGACTTGTATGTGTCATATCATTGGTTCTATAATCCTACCAAATATGAATAGCATTATTAACACTAATATAAGAAAATCCAGAAAGATTATTTCACAATAATATCACAATAATATCCTAAGTATCCTTTTACTTGCTTTTTTTATGTTAGCATGTAGCCTTCTGTAAGCATCATGATATTCTTCTATCTTTTAAGATTTGCCGGAGACAAAGTAAACACATCAGTTCTCATAAAGTTTACTTTAATTCTTCCTCCGCTTTCTGTTTTTGCATTTACATGCAGATAAATCTGTGCCTATAATAGCCCAAATATTCCTTGTCTTGGAGATGTCAGAATTATTTTACACTGCAGACATCTCCTCGCTTTTAGAGAGTCACAGTTTTCTCTTCTGTTCATGATATGAATATGACTAGGGGTTGTCTCTAGCTGCTTGTCACTAACAATACATGTATTCTTACTGAATGCAAAGAAGAAAAATACCCTGAAATGAAATGCCTGGCAAGCTCTCAAAATATGCAACCCTGCTCCCCTTACGATACTGTCTTTTTTTGGTTTTTGTTTCTTTTCTCACATTTCCTTCACACAGATTGTTTTATATCCAAAATGGCATGTGTTCTTAGCAATTTGTCAAGCAAAAACCTGTAATTTTGCTCTTGTTTATTGTGCACAAGCCAACTGTGTGCCAATTGTCAGTCTTGCATTTTGTCTATGGAATTCACTAATTTACAATGTGGTGACAGCTCTGATATAGAAGAGATAAGATGCCACATTAGATATAAGCATTCAAAAGAAAAGCAATTCAATTAAAGAAACATTTCCAGCAACGTTTTTTTCTCTACAGACAGTAAGGTACATAAAAGTTGACTTAGATTTCTTACCAGTGGCTTTATTAATGAATTGTCTACTCTCTTTAGTTCCTTCTGTTGTCTCCAGGCTCCTCTATGGACCAAAAGTCAGTAAAAAGTAACAAAGTAACATGTTCTACCAGGGAAAAGTGTGTTTTTCTCATTTTCTTTCAGCTCTTAATCCTCCTTTCCCAGCCTGCAGCCATTCTGTAAGGCTTCATGCACATGACCGTGTGCAGCCTGCGGGCCATTGAAAACCAATGGGCTGAGCTGCAAATGTGGACAGGTATAGGACCTGCTCCATAATTTGCGGCACTTAAATGTGGCCTGGACATATAGCCGCAAAAACTATGGCTGTGTATACAAGCGCATTGAAATGTATAGTCCGTAATGTTTTTTCTTTTTTTCAATTCAAAAGTTTTATTCATTTTCAACGTCAAAAACAAACAAGCATAGACAAGCAAAAGAAACAACAAAGACAATTGTGTGTAAACAATACAAGTCAGAGAAATAGACAAAATGGGCAATGAAACCGAAGAAGAGTGGAGGAGTGAGAGCGAGAGGGAAAAACAAGTAAGGAGCGTAGAGAGAATGGGGAGGAAGAGAGAAATAAAGAGAAAAAAAGAACAAAAAAAAAAAACGAAAGGGAAAGAAAGAAGAAAAAAAAGGGGGGGGGGGGGGAGGTAGAGGGCCAGGAAAAGACCCTAGAACAGTCTTGTACCAGACCCCCATCAGCGAGGGTGCAACCACCCCGGGGATTGCTGGGGGCATGTAAATCAGAGAGATACAGGAAGACCAGCAGTATCGAGCAGGCGTCCCTAAGGCCGCTCTAAGCCTGTGCGGAGAATTCAAAACCGAGAAGCGACAGGTATTCTCTAGAGCGCTGGAATTCCATCCAGTAGAACCAGGTTTTGTTGAAGACTTCAACCGTATCATGCAGGAAAGAGGTAAGGTTTTCCATGCGCATAATTTCATTGACCTTCAAAATCCAGAGGGAGAGAGGAGGAGGCTTTGTTCGCTTCCAAAACTGCGGTATGCAAGCTCGGGCCACCAGAATCAAGAAGCGGAGTAAGGAACGTTTGTATGTTTGCACCGGAGACTCGCAATGATGAAGGAGAAACAGAGCAGGGCCTAGAAAATTAGATGTTTCAGTGACCTGAAGAATGATTCTCTTAACTCCCTCCCAGAACGGGGCAAGAACAGTACAAGTCCAGAAAGTATGAAACATGGGGCCCTCCTCTGACCTGCATCTCCAACAGGTAGGTGCAACCAATGGGAAGAGTGAATGCAATTTCGTGATAGGATCTTAAAACTTGCTTCTTGGTAGCAAGAGTTGATCGAAGTCTCATGGGTGAGCTGGAATATACGTTCCCTCTGGGCCTGGGTAAGAGAGAGTGCCAGATCCGACTCCCATGTCAGCATGTAGCGAGGAACTGCCTCAGGCGGAGGTGTAATCAGGAGCTTGTAGACGGCTAAAAGGGAATGGTGCAGAGGATCATTGCCTATGCAGAGGTGATCTAAAGGCGTGTATGCAGTCTTAAAGGGCTATTCCCATGATCATAACCATTTTTAAATTTGTAGATAATTAAAAGTTAAACATTTTTGCAAATATAAGTAATTTAACATTTTGCAGAGTTCTATAGATTTTCTCTAAAAATCTTGTGGTCACAAGTTGTTGTCTTGATCAGTTGCCATTGGATACGACCACCAATGCAGGACCTTTCTAAGGTCAGAAAATCAGCCATGATTTCCTTATTGTGGCCGGGATATCTTCTGGTACGTGTAGTGTTCCTGCCTGATAACCCAGCTACAATAAGAAAATCATAGTTGGATTCTTGTCAAGTCCCAGACCATAGAAAGTTTCTGCATTTGTGGCCATATCCATTGGCAACCGATCAAGAAAACAGACTGTCACTACTAAGATAGTTAGAGAAAATCTTTAAAACTCTGCAGAATTTTTAACTACTTATATTTGCAAAAATGTTTAACATTTAATTACCTACAAATATAGATATGCTTATGTTCATGGGAATACCCCTTTAAAGTTCGCAGGAGGGAGAAAACAAAATGGTGGAGCTGCATCTCACACCTGCTATCAAGAGGAAGAGCATTAGAATGGGATTCCCCCGGAGTCAACCACCAACCCGAATCATCCCGAAGATGGGAGACCCGAAAGAAACCATGGTGTCGCCAGTTATCAAACACCCTGTCGGATATCCCAGTAGGGAACCGAGGATTGCCCCTAACTGGATAACAAAGAATCCAAAGGGAGTAAATGTTCGCGGATTGGGCGCTGTGAGCAGATTCGAAGTGTGGGGCCTATGGTGGGATTGGAGCGAAGAGACAACAGCAAAGACATTTCAAACCAGGGGACTGATTGCAACGGGATCGAAGAAAATGCTTGTTTAATAAATACCCATGGTTTGAGGACCCATGTCTGCACCAGTCAACTACACGGGCGAGATGAGCAGCAAAATAATACGATTTCAGGTCTGGGAGGGATAATCCACCGGCACATTTTGGGCGGTAAAGGAGGGTTTTGCTAACCCTCACTGGCTTACCGGACCAGATAAAGGCTGTCTGAATAGCCAAGAGAGTTCTGAAGAAGGAGGAAGGAAGATGGATGGGAAGAGCCTGCATGAGATAAAGAAGACGAGGTAGTATGTTCATTTTAAAGATGATGCATCTACCAAACCATGTGAAAGTGCCCTTGGTCCATCTGGAGCAGTCAGCACGAATTGAGGCTAGCATGGGAGGAAAATTTAGCTGGTAAAGATCCCGTGGGTCAGGGGCAAGGAGGACGCCTAGGTATTTTAAGGCCCGAGGTGACCAACGGAAGGGGAAGGTCTGACTCAGGGACGAGACCAGGTGATCCGCAAGTGTTACATTAAGGGCCTCGGATTTAGAAAAGTTGATCATAAAGTTGGAGAGCCTGGAGTATTAGTGGAAGGCAGTCATTAGATAGGGTAGAGATACATGGGGAGAGGAGAGGAAAAATAGCAGATCATCAGCATAGGCCGCCACCTTATAAAGGCGTGAGGCGTGGGCCATTCCAGATATATCAGGGTGCCCTTTGATGTGGTGGAGGAGAGGCTCCAGGGTCAGGATCAATAGAGGTGAGAGTGGGCAACCCTGTATAGTACCATTAGTAATGGGAAAAGGGCGGGAAAGCAGGCCATTGACCCTAACCTGAGCAGAAGGGAGGGAGTAAAGGGAGAGGATTCACCTCATCATATTGTCATGAAGACCCACATGCTATAGGTCCGTACTTTTATCCACAATTGAGGATAAATTTGTGGTCATGTTCATGAGGCCTAAGAGTTTACAAATCTCCTTAGTCACTACGAAGCTTCAGTAGTATAGCAACCACAACCAAACATGTAGGTAAGAGGACAGGGAAGGGGCAGGGGGAGGATGATACTGCCCCTACTGAGACCTATGCCGCGAGAGGGGAGGATGAAGGAAAAGGAGGCATCAGATTGGTCAGAATGAGAAAATAATATTGCTCTCAAACACCATACCAGGAAGAGTCTTCCCACGCGGCACAGTACTAGAAGGAGAATTAACATTTATAGAGATTATGCAGAGGGGAAATAAGACCTAAAATGTCTTTATAATGATTCTTCTTTAAATCCCAGTGAAGTCATAGTCATAATAAAATCCAGCCCTGAATGTAGACTATGGACTAACATGAGATATGCACGAGTCACTAATTATTTTCTACAGCAAACCTGCCTGCAAAGAGTACTTGTGTGCCTTATCTGTTTTATCAAGGGCTTATTAGTAGGCTATTGGAATTACATATTTCTTGGCTCTGATATTAAGCTAAACATGTTCTGTTGCTATAAACTTCTTGGCCTCATTCTTAAGCCTAGAGCAAGATTTTCAGCTTTAGTCATTCTCTTTCCGCCTAGGGAAAACGTTATATTTATAAGCACAAATTAGAATTACTGTCTTTTAGCTATTTTCAGGTTATTTAATATTATGGTGGCTCTTTAGTCTATTGCCATACAGTTGTAGCTTAGCATCCAATAAATTGAATACAAGTCATTATCAGCAATTGGTTTGAGCAAATTGCAAGGTTCTTTTGTATTTCTGTAAATTAAATAATTCTCAAATAAAGCTTGATATAAATCCTTTTTATTGGTGCAGTTTGTTTCTGTTCATGGCTATGCACTATTGTATGGATCCAATATCCACGGCTAGCTAATAATCCGTTATTGTATTAAGGTCACTAATTTCTATCCTATACATTTTCTGCTATGATTTTATTAGGACATAGCCAAACTAAAAGATTGCTGACATTGCTTCTACTTTTACTTTATTCACAGTGTTCCGTGCCATGTGGTGTTGGGCAGAAGACGCGTGATGTAAAATGTGTCAGTAACATAGGAGATGTGGTTGATGATAATGAATGCAATATGAAACTGCGGCCAAATGACATTGAGAACTGTGATATGGGTCCATGCGCCAAGAGTTGGTTCCTTACAGAATGGAGTGATAGGGTAAGATGATTTTCCAGTCTCATATGGTTGTGACTATCCACATTGAATTCAACAAGGCTAATGCAGAATATGTACAAACAATAAGCTTGTTGCACATTTTAATCTTTTACTGAATGTTCCACATTAATTTTTTTTTTTACAGTTTACAATGCTATAAAATAAAAGAAGCAATACTTACCTAATCTCCTGCTGCTCCTATGCTAAGCCGCACACATTTCTCCTGGCTCCAGCAATGACTTGTCAACACATCATGCAACCCCTGATGCAAATTATTGGTTACAGCATTGAGCTTTGCATTATTAACATGTTAGGCCTCATGCACAGTTTAGTTCTGCTGAGCCATGGTTGGACTTTTAAATGCACCTGATAAGGGTGGGTTCACGCTTGCGGTGGCACACCATCTGCCGCGAATCCAACCTAAATTTTAGAAAACTGGATACGGACTGGATAGGGAAAGGTTTGTGATGCTTTGCTTAAAAACCCATTCACTTGAATGGGTTTTTAAAGCAATGCGCTGGTGTGCACTTACACCCTCTGCGCCGTGAAGCCGTTTTTTTCGTCGGACACAAAGTCCTGCATGTCCGACTTTGTTTCAGATGAAAACTGCTGATGTCACTTGTCAACATGCCAAGTGTGGAGCTCAGTTAGCAGAGACCAGTGGGGGCCAGGGAAGCATTAGCATGGGAACAGCAGTTGATTAGCAGGATGAATATTACTACTTTTGTTATTTTATAGCATTGTAAGCTGCTAATACTTTATGTCTGGATAACCTCTTTAACCCCTTATTGCTTTGCACAGCATTGTGTTTGCCATGGCCACCAGGAGACCTATCAACCACCTCCTGGTTGTCTTGTACAGGAGTGTAGTAGGCTATGCTAGAAGTATATTTAAAAAAAAAAAATCCTTAAACCTTACATTCAGTTGAGCCTGACCTATCTATTTGTGTTGCTTGTTTAATATGTTTGACCCCAGTGGCAGACTCCCATAAAGGGTTAATCATTATTTTCTGAGGTCTCATATAGTATAGTGATACATAACAATAATTGAATATGTTTTAGAACATAAATAAAACTGTTACTTTTTTGTCTGAAATGATTAAGCTGCATATTAAATTGGGGTATTTCACTGTATTTTAATTCCATATATACATGACAATGCGGTCCCTAATATTTAAGCCACGTTGATTCCATTTTTACATAGTACTTTTAAGTGCAATTTGACAGCAGCTACAGTACATGCAAGGTTTATAGAGGTAGCTGGAAATATTACACTGTAGACTGTTATGGCACCCACTATTGCAATGCAATGCTTTTGCCAGTGGGAAATTACACTGTGTTACATAGTCCTCTGTGAACATTACATAGCATTGCTATTATAAATGAAAAAGCAACAAGGTATTTGCCCTTATTCTGCTGAAGGAATTTCTAGCTGCTACTTGTTCTCTGAAGTACTCTGGATAATGTTCTATTCACAGTCAGTTCAGCACTGCCTTTATAGTTACTGATATGAAGTGCACATAATCCATCCCTCAGTTACATTTACCATGCACACTGTGCCCATACCGCATTCTCAATGACTTCTTTCGTGTACCTCATCTGTATTAAAGTCAGCGTTTAGCCTGGTAAACAGCATATGCTGCACTACTGTCTGTAAGCAAATACTGCTGGTCGGAATAATTCCTCCATCTTCTGTTCCAGTGCTCAGCAGAGTGTGGGGAAGGAGTGCGGACACGGTCAGTCGTCTGCATGTCCAATCACATCAGCAGTTTACCATTAGAAGGATGTGGAAGTAATAAACCACCAGAATCTACGACCTGTGATAACGGCCCTTGTGAAGGCAAGGTCGAGTGGTTTACTGGAGCCTGGAGTCAGGTAAATCTCTTTCCTACACACAGCTGACTTTCCGAATGATGGGAAATAGAGAAACGACTTATAATCGCTGACTAAATATTTATACTTTAAATTCAAAAGCACAACCCAATTCTCTGTACACATATTACAAAATAGGTTTCACATTTCCTAAAAATGGATTCTTTCCTGCAGGATAATAGTGTCATATTAACTCTATAGTAGGAACAAAAATTAAAAATGAGATAAAAAAATATCTTTATTTGTTTTAGTTAAGCGCATCATTTTTTATACAGAAACATTCAAAAATTGATGCATAGGCTTCAATGGAAAATATACATGCCAGAAGTGCATCTGTAGTTCTTGTGCTGTTTGTTTTTTTTTAACTGCATAGAATAATGCAAATTTCTTATCTGCAAAAAACAAAAACAGATCTTTATAAACAAAAATGCATGTATGGATGGAAACTGATACACTTTACCTACCATAGTAATATCTTGAGTGGCATGGTAGCACAGGATTTATCACTTTAATGCTAGTGGTATCATGTTGTTTGTGTTTGTTTCCTTTGTACAAGAATATATTTAATAGATTCACTGGCATAACTATTGGGGTTGCAGTGGTCACAGCTGCGACTATGCTCAAAAGCCAATGGGTCCCACAGGTCACTCTGAAATTCTTTGATCTTCTTTCTGATTTTCTTTGATGGCTGGCACTCTGTGGATCATACATTTATGACCCTTGCCTTTTGGCGAGCTAGAGTGAGAACATTTCTGATGCACAGCCTTCCACTCTCAGAAAGGATATAATTAACCCTTTAATGGCAAAAAATATCAGTTAGCAGCATATAGTGAAGGGGAGGGATTCAAAGGGAGACTGTGGCATAAAAGGGGGCATGTTTACTATGTGGGGACCACCGAAAGGGGATGGAAATGATGGGAAGCTTGTGTGCACAGATATGTTGTGAACATGTCTTCACAGTGGTATGGGCCCAGATAGAGAAGGAAAAGAAAATGTAAATGCTGCTAAAATGTACGGATGAGACACGGCTGCTGGTTGTGAGGGAAAGTTGCACATGGGGTCCAAGCTGAGCTTTTGTACCAGGGCCCGTGAGCCTTAAGTTATGCCCCTGAATGGATTACTTGGATGACTTAATATGTTAGTCATCAAACAGGGGTAAAAGACTTGTCATCAAACTAGGGTTAACATTACAAAAATTCTGTTGAGCCTGTATTTATCATCACATTCACTATATCTTTCTACTAAAGGTGTTGGAAATGTCAGGACACCATCAGCTGCTGCACACAATGGCGTTATGACCATCTTTGTATGTGTGAACTATGAAGTGGGGAAGAGAAACTGGAAGGAGTGATAATCAGAGGGATTTATTAATAGTATCCTAAAATTAGACAAAGTACAGTTATAGCAGTGTTAACTGTACCTCTATAAATGACATTACATTACAGTAGGGTGCTATTCTAATTGGCAATATATGGATGGTTAAAAGCCATGGATGTACAGTTAACACTTGCTACATCTGTAAGACTATATTAGATGGGTGGAAACTGCACCAAATGTATTACAGTGGTGCATTCTATACCATAAATATGGTGCATTTTGCAGAGTAAATCATCCCAATGTGTTCAATGTAGAAAAATAAGGAAAACACCTGTAACATAAGTTTATAAATCAATTGTAGACTACCTAACAGTTTGTTCATGTTATTTCATGTATATAATGCTATACCACCATTTATTTTTCTATTGCGTTTAATGGCATGAAATAAGTGAAAATTGAACTATACTTTTAAATAACAAATAGGTAAAAACTGCGATGTTCTCCTGTAGGGAATATGGATGTACTTTGTTTTGAAGCTTTCATTGAATAAGTATAGCTGCTTCAATTCAATTACTTATTTGGAAACAGGCAAAGCCTGTATTGTTTGATAGCTATTGGCCAAACAGTCCTTCTTACAGCTTTTCCCATTGACAACCTTGTATAAATACACACTTTTCTTAGTCAAGCATGCATGTATCCTCAACTAGGGAAGAAGGAATAAACCACTACCAGTGACATATTGATTTATTTATGGTTACTTATATAGCGCTATCATTTTCCGCAGCGCTTTACAGACATTGACAGTCACTGTCCCATATAGGGCTCACAATCTACATTCCCTATCAGTATGTCTTGGGAGTGTAGGAGGAAACCGGAGTACCCGGAGGAAACCCACACAAACACGGGAAGAACATACAAACGCCTTGCAGATGTTGTCCTTGGCAGGATTCGAACCCAGGACTCCAGCGCTGCAAGGCTGCAGTGCTAACCACTGAGCCACCATGCTGCCCTTATCTCCTGTGAGGTCAAAGGATTATTCATGTAATAATCCAACATGCCAGTTCAGCTGTAATTGGTGGGTTTAGCTAACTTTTATCTAATATGGTAAGCTAGCTCTATTTAGATGACTGGTGTGCAAAACGGAAAAGGGATATTTTTCACAGGCAAATTATATTTGTGGGACACTCGCTTTCAAGGTTCCCTCATAGACTAAAGGGACTTATGAAAACGGGCAAAAAATAGGACATGTTCTAATTTTTGACGGTGCATTAAAATGGACTGTCAAAAGAATATACTGTATATTTGTGATATGAATAACACAATTCAGATTAACTGAATTTAATGCATCTGTGTGACGGCCATTGCAAAAACCGTTTGTTTTAGCAGGACCCTACAATCTGTTACGAAAACGGCTACTAATATCTGGCACTGGAGTGTGTTCCTTGGTGTTATTTTTTGTTAATATATTACATTTGATAGGTGGTCAGGCAGGGAACGTTTTGTCTCCTTTACGCACTTCTTTTGCCATTAGTTGAATTTTGTTCTGTTCACTAATAATATTTGATAAGCAGCCATATTGCGTCAAGTTACTGTTTCTTTCATTGCAATTATACATTCATGTAGCTGTCTATTTTCACAGCAAGATGGTGAAGTGCAGTACATGTAATCTAAATAGTTGTCCAAGAGACTAACTTTGATACAAAACCAATGTTAAGATTTACAAGGATTTTCTCCTTTTAAGGTATTGAATAGAATCAAGTGTTTTATACAATATTCTGCAAACCTGTCAGTTTGCAGTTTTATAAGCCCTTGTTTAGAACGCAGGAGAAAATAGTGTTACATTGTTAAGGAGCAAAAATGCAGAGGAAAATATATTACCTTACAAAATTTCAAGCCAAGCTCTGCTGTGACTTTGTCTTAATAAGCAGCAAAATAAAAGAAAAACCTTTAACATTAGCCTATTTAGCTTAGGGTACGAGGACTATTTAGGTGACACATGAAGAATACGCAGTTTGGCTATGTCTCAGCATCCCTAAGGCGACCCTGTTAAGATAAATTTAAATCCTTGTTTCAACTTCAAGGTTTCTTTTTATTCCTGTATAAAATATGCTGCTTCCAGTGGTAGACGTGCATTAAGCAAAGAATCAGAGCCATGAAAGGTACACTATGTCTTCTTGGTGGGACTGTGGCTTGACCTCAGTAAATGCAGTTCTTAAAGCCAACATTCCACTGAGTTGGCTCAAAAGTGCCTGCTAATGAAGACTTTCATTACTATATCCATCTGGCACAAAAATGAGAGAGCTTGCAAAATGTTATACTGATCTATTCTATTGTATCTTTGGGCCAGAGCTCTCCATAGGTCATGCATGCTTTCTTTCTTGTACAGCGCTTAATGTTTCACTCAACTGAACAAAATAACAACGGTAGCGAGAGGCTTTTGTATGCTTGTAGCATTTCAATATTGTGTGCATGTAGTTTTTGGATTCCAATCTATGACTGTTCTGTAGTCATAAACTAGCTCTTTTTTTGCTTAGTAAATAATATACTAATAGTTTTAGATGATAGGAATGAGACAGAGCGGGCAGGACTTCAGCAATTTGTATTGTAGCATGAAATGGACCAGCAAGCAGGCATTCAGCAAAAGTCATAGTTAAACAAGGATTAGTTTTCTGCACTAGTCATATATCTAAATACCCTGGCCAAAGCAGAATGGTTTGTTATTGACACCTGGGTTACTTTCCCTGTTAGACCCCAGCTACAGAGATGTGGCTATGTGGATATTTAGAATTGCCTCCAAATTGAGTTTAGTGGGAACTCTAAGCAGATGTCATAAACCAACTCAATGAGTTAAGTATCAGCAGCTCTGGCGGATTCAGCCCATCCATATATTATATAGACAATCATTTAGGGAGTTGAATATTTAGCTATTACTTCCCCTAGATTTTGAAAGTTTTCTTACTTTGCAGCATTTTTCTCCATGCATTCCTAAAACTTTTGCACCAAACTATATATATTAAGAGGAGAACATTAAGGAAGTAGCATTCATTGGGTTAAGGTTTTACACAGACAACTGTAATACAACCCCATACAGTAACTGTATATTTTGTTTGGAATCTGATCTGGTTCTGAGAGATGCAGAAAACTGTAGGAATGGTCTTCATGTTCTCATAAAGTGGGTCTGATATTCTTTAATCTATGCCTCCTACACTGAGCTGTATTATGGCTGTGTGCACCGAGCCTAATAAACAGAAGAAATTCTGATGTGTATTCAGTTCTCCACAGTGTAAGTTATTTTATAATGAAAATACCCATCACATAGTGCAAAATATTAATGTTGTTTAAGGTCAAAATTATTTTTGCAAAAACAGGATTTTGATGACAGATGATGTTTAAAGAGACCCCCACTCCTGCCTTTAGTCATATGAATTACATTGTTGGCTAATTATAATAGAAATGGCAAGTAAAAAGAAAAGTTGCCTTTTAGATGGTTGTCTTTGCTCTGCCAGGCTGTCTCTGCGCAGTGTGGCTTTTTTAAGGAGAGCTCATAAATAATGTATTCAATATGAAATCACTTTTGCTGTTACTGTATATGTCATATTCTGAAAATCCAGTGCAAGCTTTTGTATTCTTGTATTGCTAATATTAGAAATATTTCATGGCTGCAAGCACTATAGGCTCTGCATACTTCAATAGTATTATGCCTTCCTGCACCTACATGAACTCTGGTTGATTTTATGTCAAAAAATGTATTAATATCTTAATTTATTATTCTGAGCAGTTTTTTACATATGCATGGCACATGACATATATTTCCATATGTACTTATAAATATTAATCATAGGACACATATACTGTCATAAGGACAGTATATACAATAAAATAGTTACTGTAACAATATGGTGTTTATCATATTGTATTGTTCAAGACCTAGATTTACAACGTTAAAAGAACCCGTCATTTCTCCTCAAATGTCAGTTTTTTTAACCTATTTCTGACACAGTCATATTGTGGTTTTTGTTTTTTCCACCCTGCCCTCTAGTACCAATAACATATTTTATTTTCCCATTCACATAGCCAGGGCTTGGTTTTTGCAGGACAAATTGTATTTTTAAATAGTGACATTTAATGTTTCATACAATGTATTGGTAAACTGTACAATATTACTTGTTGGATATGGGAAAATACAATTATGCACTTGTTTTACAGGTTTGTTTTTAGGGTTCACCATGTCGCAAAAACTACATATAAACTTTTTTCTATGGGTCAGTACATGTGTTATTTTTTGGGGGAATACAGTTATTTAATGAAATGGACATGTCAGAAGAGGTTACGGTCCTCTTTAAAGAAGTGGTGATTTTTTTGTTTTTAATTCATTATGTACCTATTCCCCCAATACATATAACTCAACTGGAATTACCTTATTTAGTTATTCCTTTCTATCTGAATCCTTCTCTTCTGCTAGGTTATGTAACTATCACTCTGACCAGATAAAATGCACGGCAGTTAAAGGGGTTTTCCAACCCCGTGTTGAATTTTCATACTGATGACCTATCAACATAACTATAAGGAAGGTGTTAACAGTTTTGCTTCCCTAACTATATACTTATACTACCTGGCAGGTAGGTGTAGTACAGTCTTTAGCTACCCATGTCATTCTGTGCTGATGCATAATAGGATTGTTACAGTATCGGACTGGGATGTCTAAGGCCCATGAGTGGAATTGTTTCTAGGTGCCCACGGCCAGGACCCTTGCAGATCAGCTGTACCGAGACAGGGCGGCTAAAAGTATTAACATGTCAGGAGTCATACTGCTCACAGCCATATGATGTCCACCACTTCACTACCTAAACCCACTGCTTCACCCTGTATGGCAAGTGAACAGAGTGGCTCCTAGAATTGTTATCATTACCTTTACCTTTACCTGCACTGTCCTGGTAAAGCTGATCTGTAGAAGTCCTGGCTGTTGGACCCCTGCAGATGTAATATTGATGGCCTATCCCAAGGACAGCCCATCAATATTATAAAGATGGATAAATCCTTTAAAGATGTTGTCCAGGAATTGGAGCAACCCATGTGGCGAGCAGGAGGTGTAAAATAAAATAAATAAAAACGCATACTCACCTGTCCCCCGGAGCTCCGTTGTCCACCGCCAGTGTCCATTCAGTCTCATGCCGGCGACTCCTTGCTGGGAGTCCTGCACCTCATGTGACTGGTAAGACCAATTAGGTACAGGATTTCCAGAAATGAGGCGCTGCCAAGAGACTGAACAGACAGAGGCAGGGGACAACGGGGTGCTGGGGACAGGTGAGTGTGCTTTTTTAAAATTTTTACACCTCCCTGGCCACCACAGTGGTCGCTCCAAATTTAATGAAAGGGGTTGTTTGGGCCAAATGTTTGTATGGCCAATTCACTGGTCCCCCCATACAGTGGCCTCTTCACTGGTCCCCCATACTGTAAGAGGAACAGTGATGGGGCCATTATATTGTGTGGGGCATATTAAAGGGGTTGTCCAAGGTTATTTTTTTTTATGGCCTATCCTCAGCTGGAATTACCTTATTTAGTTATTCCTTTCTATCTGAATCCTTCTCTTCTGCTAGGTTATGTAACTATCACTCTGACCAGATAAAATGCATCAGCTGCACAGAATCACTTCCAGAACCCGTTCTGTACACAACACAGGACTGGAGGCAGAAAGCTCCTTCCGCTGTACAGTAGACCGACGCCTTCACTGCAGCTCAGCTCCTACTGACTTCAGTATGTGCTGAGAGGCAGTGAAAGTGCCCAGCCCCTATACAAAGGACAGAGCTTTCTGCTTCTGGCCTCGTAATGTGTACAGCTGATCGGTCCAGGGTCGGCCCCTTACAGATCTATTTATGGCCTATCCTGAGGATAAACCATAAAAATTATGCATGGACAACCCCTTTAATATAACCACCCAATGCCCCACACTTTATAGAGGTTGTCCAATATATATATATATATATATATATATATATATATATATATATACAGTACAGACCAAAAGTTTGGACGCACCTCATTCCAAGAGTTTTCTGTATTTTCATGACTATAAAAATTGTAGATTCACACTGAAGGCATCAAAACTATGAATTAACACATGTGGAATTATATACTTAAAAAAAAAGTGTGAAACAACTGAAAATATGTCTTATATTCTAGGTTCTTCAAAGTAGCCACCTTTTGCTTTGATTACTGCTTTGCACACTCTTGGCATTCTCTTGATGAGCCTCAAGAGGTAGTCACCTGAAATGGTTTTCACTTCACAGGTGTGCCCTGTCAGGTTTAATAAGTGGGATTTCTTGCCTTATAAATGGGGTTGGGACCATCAGTTGTGTTGTTCAGAAGTCAGGTGGATACACAGCTGATAGTCCTACTGAATGGAGTGTTACAATTTGTATTATGGCAAGAAAAAAGCAGCTAAGTAAAGAAAAACGAGTGGCCATCATTACTTTAAGAAATGAAGGTCAGTCAGTCCGAAAAATTGGGAAAACTTTGAAAGTGTCCCCTAGTGCAGTGGCCAAAACCATCAAGCGCTACAAAGAAACTGGCTCACATGAGGACCGCCCCAGGAAAGGAAGACCAAGAGTCACCTCTGCTGCGGAGGATAAGTTCATCCGACTCACCAACCTCAGAAATCGCAGGTTAACAGCAGCTCAGATTAGAGACCAGGTCAATGCCACACAGAGTTCTAGCAGCAGACACATCTCTACAACAACTGTTAAGAGGAGACTGTGTGCAGCAGGCCTTCATGGTAAAATAGCTACTAGGAAACCACTGCTAAGGACAGGCAACAAGCAGAAGAGACTTGTTTGGGCTAAAGAACACAATGAATGTACATTAGACCTGTGGAAATCTGGGCTTTGGTCTGATAAGTCCAAATTTGAGATCTTTGGTTCCAACCACCGTGTCTTTGTGCGACGCAGAAAAGGTGAACGAATGGACTCTACATGCGTGGTTCCCACCGTGAGGCATGGAGGAGGAGGTGTGATGGTGTGGGGGTGCTTTGCTGGTGACACTATTGGGGATTTATTCAAAATTGAAGGAATACTGAACCAGCATGGTTACCACAGCATCTTGCAGCGGCATGCTATTCCATTCGATTTGCGTTTAGTTGGACCATCATTTATTTTTCAACAGGACAATGACCCCAAACACACCTCCAGACTGTGTAAGGACTATTTGACCAAGAAGGAGAGTGATGGGGTGCTACGCCAGATGACCTGGCCTCCACAGTCACCAGACCTGAACCCAATCGAGATGGTTTGGGGTGAGCTGGACCGCAGAGTGAAGGCAAAAGGGCCAACAAGTGCTAAGCATCTCTGGGAACTCCTTCAAGACAGTTGGAAGACCATTTCAGGTGACTACCTCTTGAAGCTCATCAAGAGAATGCCAAGAGTGTGCAAAGCAGTAAACAAAGCAAAAGGTGGCTACTTTGAAGAACCTAGAATATAAGACATATTTTCAGTTGTTTCACACTTTTTTGTTAAGTATATAATTCCACATGTGTTAATTCATAGTTTTGATGCCTTCAGTGTGAATCTACAATTTTTATAGTCATGAAAATACAGAAAACTCTTGGAATGAGAAGGTGTGTCCAAACTTTTGGTCTGTACTGTGTATATATATATATATATATATATATATATTTTTTTTTGAAAAAAAAAAAAATGTCATCCTGGACAACCCATTTAATGTCCCGCAGGATATTGGACTCCATCACTGACCCCCACACAATATAATGGCCCCATCAATGGTCCCCATACAGTATAGGAAACCAGTGGGGGGGGCCCCGGGGGGGGGGGGGGGGGGGGGGGGGGGGGGGGGGGGGTGGGGGGGGGGGGTGTCTTTTTTGTTCCTTTTGGTGGTTGGGGGGTGTTTTTTTTTTTTTTGGGGTGGGGGGGCGCCGGGGGTTGGGGGGGGGGGGGGGGGGTGTGTGGGGGTTGTGGGGGGGGGGGGGGGGGGGAAGAAGCAGGAGGCGACAGGAGCAGACAGGTAAGGATTGGTGCTTAGCTTGTAGGCCACAGGCTCAATGGGGCCTGTGGCATACAAGTCTGAGTAGTAGAGCAGGAAGCCAGTGGCTTTCTGCTCTACTAGTAGCAGAACCGGGTCGGGGGCCCCCCTTCCCCCGGGGTGGGGGGGGGGGTTTAAAAAAGGGGGGGGGAAGGGGGGGGGGGGGGGGGGGGGTCCCCTCCTCCCCCCCGCGGGGGGGGGGGGGGCCTCCCCTTGGGGGGGGGGGGGGGGGGGGGGGGGGACCGCACATCATGTCGTGATGATGTAATGTGCAGCGTACGTGGGAGCCCCCTGGCCCGGAGCGGGGAGAGGTAAGTGAATAGGGGCCGTTACCGCACCTCCACTGCCTATTAGAAAAAAAGCAGTGGGGGTCCGGTAGTGCCCCCTAAAGGCACACGGCCCACCGGGGGGATTCACCGGTCCCCCAGTGGGCCAGTCCGACCCTGGATTGATAGAAGAGCTAAGAGAAATATAAAAGCCAAGATGATATCTGATCAGGAGCTGAGGACAAGCTGGATTATAAGGATATGAGGGCAGTATATATGCAAGAAGCCTGGAAAGTGACAGAGAATTGGGTGAGGGGTGTAGGGATGGACAAAACTGTTTTTCCTGGAGTGCTTCTTTAAACACTAATGTCTTTTCCATCCAGATCTTTTTTTTTCTATTAATCAGGATACTACACTATCCTCATTACCAGACTATCATTTATACAGGATAATATGCTGCCAATATACAACATAACAATAAAGTATATGTAAAGTTTTGTAAGCTTTGTCATATTATACACAGTAACACTACCATATACAGTACTAACTTTATATCACCTAAACATGTAATGCATATAAATAATACATATGTAGCAGTTGCCAAAGAATGTTCTTCACTTTAACGCATGTTCATTTCACGATTTCCATGCTACACAGATTATATGGCACGGCTTCTGCCTATTCAGAGTGAATGACAGCCATATTAGTTGTTAGTGTGAAGCAAACGTTCCCTCAATGACTCCTTTTTCCAACAAGACTGTTTCAAAATAAATGTTGTGACCGTCGTCTTGTTCTGACAATTGAATATGTTTATCTTTGTTTATGACATGAAATATTAATAAAACATTATTGAATTCTAAGGTCTTCCATTATAAAATCCATTACCTTATGTCCAATAAAATTGCATGATGTGAGAAGGCTTGCTAATAAACATAAAATATGAGCTTGTAAAATCCTGCACATACAGAATGGTCATTACGTACATTGCTGACTTAAATGAAATAGGCCCTTTTTAAAATATTTTTACATTTTATGTCCAGATATTTTGCTAGCCAGATGCCATTTAAGTTTTCTGTTATTTAAAATATCACATCTTACAGGTAATTTTTAAAGGGGCTTCGAAAAAATCTGAGTGGGTGCTATTGATTTCAATACATGTCTTCTACTTCAGATGGCTCGAATAAGCTGAAATCACGCAAACAGATTTGATAGCAAGTTTAGGTCTAAAGATGCGAATACCCGTCCCTAACTGATAATGGTTGCAAGAGATCTAACTATATCTGTTTGATAGAAAGACAGAGAATGTGTATTCTTCAACTAGATAACCATCTTGGACTAATAAACTGTATCAGTACTTCACAAATTGCCTTTTCTTTTGTCAGTTTCACAGTATTGTGTGTAATAGCCTATAAATCTATATTTTCCATAGTGTTCTGTTGAATGTGGAAGTGGAACCCAGCAGAGAGATGTCATTTGCATTCGCAAAACATCGGAAGGTTTCACAGTCGTGAAGCCACAAGAGTGTTCCTATCTGGAGCGACCCCCCAATCAGCAGTCTTGCCTTCTCAAATCCTGTGGTGCCA
Organism: Leptodactylus fallax; assembly: GCA_947044405.1. NCBI lineage: Eukaryota > Metazoa > Chordata > Amphibia > Anura > Leptodactylidae > Leptodactylus > Leptodactylus fallax. The sequence goes on from CAMRHE010000027.1 coordinate 2,735,902, forward strand.
AATGGTTCTTTACTGATTGGAGTATGGTAGGTTATTGTAATGTAACTACATTCAGCCTGACATTCTGAATGTGCTCACTATGGGATATATGTTACCATGTCACTTATCTACCCTGCTGCCAAATAGTTTCTGAAGCTGCAAAAAATATAGCTTGTTATAAAAATGTAGTTGATTAAATATTCTGATCCCCGATATTGTTTAGTGCTCCAAGTCTTGTGAAGGAGGTTTTCGACTACGTGAGGTCCGGTGCTTGGCGGATGACATGTCACACAGTGATAAATGTGAAGCAGACCTCAAACCAGCAGACACTGAATCATGCAACACTCAAGAATGCATTCCAGAAATAGGTAAATATATCTATGTAATATTCTCATTACTAGGATATGATTAAAACTTATATAACGTCTACCGCCACCAAAATCACTTTAAAGTAATTACAACAAAATGTTGTACATTTCTTAGCTACTGTAGAACATTTGCATTATATTGTGTCCGCTACTACATAGTTCGGGCTAGCAAAGCTTATGCCACGTTCACACTAATGTTATTAATGTCCGTTATTGTCATCTGTAGCAAAATAATAGGCACAGATGAAGCCCCCTCCGTCTGTGTCTGTTCCCATTGATTCTAATGTAAACAACATAATGGACACTTCTGTCATGTTTGTTAAGAAAAAGTCCTGCACAACTATCAAAAACACAAAAAAAATTAAATAAAACATCACAGAAGAAAGCTTCCATCATGTTTTTTACATTGGGGTGAATGCAGACAGATACCCAATGAAGGGGGGGTGTCTCTGTCTATATCTGTCATTTAATGTCCCTTAGTCTCATTTTGTGATGGATAAGAGCAACAGACATTAAATAATGGTAGTGTGAACCTAGTCTTACTTCAGAGCAAATATTTTCTTCATTTATGCTACAGCTTCATTTATGATACAGTATTTCTGTTTCTAGAACTAAAACTGAAGTATTTATGATGTGACAACCATTTATAATCTTTTCTGAGTATATCATGTACATTACGGCTTTAGTACTTCTTTCACATGACTTCTCAAACAAAACCTAACCTCTCTCATATCCATCGGGGTACAGTTTTTGTGATGGCAAGAATAGCCCTGTAGACCAAGTTATTGCTGCCTGAAGTATTGGAATATAAGATGGAAAACAGAATTACAATTTGGGTATATTTCGTTATTTTTGCTAGAACATATATATGTTTAACTATATGCTGAAACTATATGAGGAATCTATATTTCAGTTTTAAACTGAAGTGCAATATATTAAGAGGCTTACTCTTCCTAATAAATATGGAACATTATAGGCTGTCTTTCAGCTAGAAATGATTTACATGCCTGCTATATTGGAACAATTTTGTGACATTTTTTAGCTTAGCTTAAAAATGTAACATGGATAAGTTCACATATCTGCCACTTTTCAGTTTTTCTATCCCAATATAGGAACAGAAAACTTAAAGAGATGAAAATATAGTCAGTGGTTGTAATACGGTCTTTTGAGTATCTGTTATAGTGCCTGTCATTGTGCTAGACACAATAAAACAGGATGCTGTATTCTCTGTGACTTTTGGTCCTAACTACTCCCGACCATTTGTTTGAAAAGGATTGAGGGTTTAAAGGGAGTTGGCAGCAGAAAAATTGGTATCAAACTAATGACAGTACCTTGTAGGACTGTTTCTACACTTTCCACAGATGCATTTCTTGTTCTGCATTGCAGCTCCATTTTCATAAAAATAAGGATTATGCAAATTAGCCGAAAAGGGGCCTTATGGGGGCTTTCTTCTCCATCTGGGGATTCACTCTCTGCTCTAGATTGCTGCCCCTAACTGATGTGCAGCTCTGCCCCTATTCCTTGAGTATCATCTGTCACTTTGTCTGCAGTTAGGGTTGGTTATCTGGAGCAGAGAGTGAAGTCCCAGCAAGAGAAGACACATTCCTAAAGCCCTTTTCAGCTAATTTGTATTAGAATACAGTAAAACACTGGTTTTCATGAAAATGGAGCTGCAATGCAGAATAAGAAAGGCATCTTTGGAAAGCAGTCCTACAAGGTAATATAATTTGTTTTATACCAATTTTCCTCCTGACAAACTCCCTTTAAAAGTTGCAAGTCATTGTGTAAATACAATAGACACCATTATTTGAGACTTTGATATGCTATAAAAGTGCTACAAATACCTTAATAAATCCAACCCCCCCCCCCAAAAAAAAAAAAAAAAAAAAAAAAAAGTACAAAGAACATATATTCAACAATTGCATTGAATAGCATAGCAGCTTATGTGTACTGTATATCACAGTATATATTTGGGTAATTGAAATGTACCCTCCTAATGTAGCCCGTAGATGTGGTGTGAAACTTTTATATCTCAAACAACTACTGCTTCTAAGATTTTCCTTTTCCTTTTCTAACAGATGAGCAATGCAAGGATAAATACTACAACTGCAATGTAGTGGTACAGGCCAGGCTGTGTGTATATGCCTATTACAAGAGTGCTTGTTGTGCTTCCTGTGTAAAAGCAGCCAGCAGGCAATCAGGATTCCTAGGACGGAGATAACAACTACTGAACCTTTTACCCAAGACAAGAGGCAGCAGCAAAACAGTGACAATTATTGATCTAACTTCCTTGCCTCTGGTTGTACAGTACAAACTTCGCATTTTGTGCCACATGGGACTTCATTACCAGTGACATAGCTCCTTAAATTGCCACAACTTTTTTTATAGGAATGTTTTCTTTTTAATAATTTGAGCTGAGAATTTTTCACACCATTTTAAACTTGACTTTGTGCACACTGTTGGAACAATATGATACCCATTCTTCACCAATTAGAAGAGCCAAATAAATAGGCACAGATTTGGCATCTATTTTTTTACTTGGAATAATTGTGGGTATTTGTGTTCTGTAAATAATTAAGAAATTGTTGTAGTTTAATTAGATTGGGATGTTGGATTAACAATCTTGTAAATAATGATTTTATATATAAAATGGAAATGCTGCAGTCTTTTGGCTCCTGTTAGTGCATTGAAATATGTTGGAGTATAATTATGTTGGGTTATAAATAACTGTCTTAGGAATTTGTCAAGAAGAAATAGTGGATCACAATTTTTTTTTTCTTAGAAGCTGCTGATGTAAGTGCATTGTAACTATGGTATAAACCTACATTAGGCAATGTACCTGCCAAACATATTAATTTAGAAAAAAATCTCACAATCATTGTTCCCCTTCATGTGCACTGTATATACAGTTCTTGCAAAACAGGCAGTACTCTTTAAAAAAAAAAAAGTCTCCTATTTAAAAGGGATCATTAACATTATGAACTGCAGGCCAGGTCACACTCAAATGTCATTACGTGGTATACTTACTAATGTTGGACTATTTTACCAGTGATGCTTTCGAATTGTCTTCATGGGAACTACAACTGCAATTTTTCTATTTACTAAATTATATTAACATGTTTACTTTTCAACTTCTCGCATGGAAACTATATGTGCATAAAATGTTTGTATTTTTCTTAAAATGGTTCATTTTTATTTTGAGATTACAAAAACATTTATTTTTGACAAAATTAATAAGGTTGTAAGAGATTAGAAAAAAAAGCAGCATCACTCCTGTCAATGGGCTGTGTCTGTTCATCTGAAATTAAGTGAACACTTGGCCCATGCATAAGAGTGGAACTGAATCTGGAAAAAGTGCTCATCATTTTTTCTAATATTATACAACCCCTTTAATTCATTTTGTGTTTGTGAGTCTGTATTCTTTTAATGCAGAACTCAGTCCAATATAAGCAGAACTCAAAAACTATGGATGATTTAATTAAAGACCAGCTGCACTGGCTAGCTCAAATAAAAAAAAAAAAAAAAATTGTTTGTATGATAATTGTAACAAGTATGGCTAGAAATTTCTCATAGAGCAAGTGACAGCACTTTATATACACAATGGTGGGCAGCGATTGGATGGGAATGGTTTAGATTGTGCAAATACACTTTAAGGCTAGCTGCACATGACTCATGGTATCGCTCACCTTATGATCTGGGAAACACCATGTGACAAGGTAAAAGTGATAACTAAGCGTCTCTTTGAACAAAAAAATTTAACTTTTGGGTCCATTGCCAGGAAGCTCCCCAAATCTAATCCCATTGAGAACCTGTGGTCTATCCTCAAAAAGCAGGTGGACTAAATAGGGGATATAGTTTCTTTAATTTAATTTTAGAATACATGGCTACCTGATAGGCACATAAATGTTAAACTTATCAATTTATTACTATAGAAATAAAGACAAAAGAATAGATTATCAATGTGAAACATTTAACCACTTCCTGTTGCAACCATTATTCTTCTTTTGCATTTAAATTTTTTACATCTTGCCTACAGGCCAAATTATAATGACTCTTAGAAAATAATCCCACACTTTTATAAAACGCATGCATATTTATTAATATCCGATAAAAATAAACATAGTTACAAAAATAGTAATGCAGTAAGACCTGGAGAGTCATAAGTATCGGTAATACCTAAATAAAAGCCTTGCGACGGGTGGTCAGAAATAGTAAAAAACAACGTCACACAGAATTTGTAGTGATAGTTAGTAATACAATGTAACCCCTATCAAACACCTGGGTGAAAGAGGAAATATGCAGGGAATGCTCCCCTGACCAAACACTATAAAACCACAGGTAGAGGAAAAGACAAGAGGGAGTACAGGTGACAAGGAGTGTAACAGCAGTACCATACCAACTATGTCACATAACACCCAATGGTGTAGTTGGTATGGTACCGCTGTTACACTCCTTGTCACCTGTACTCCCTCTTGTCTGTGCAGTGAAGCAAACTGTTACAGTTGCAAGAATATTACATCACTAGGAGCATCGGTCAGCCCTTTCAATGGAGGATTTTCTAGGGAATTTATTAAAAATGAAGTCTTAGTTGTATCTAATAAGTTAATTGTAGTACATAGATGGTAAATTTAGGGTAAAAACTTTTGCCATAGGCATTGAGTATTATTGGGTTGCTTAACATACCATTCATCTGTCTGAGGGAAATTTATGCTGTATCTTCTTGATAAAGTTAAAAACACACACATTGAAAAAAATAGTTTTATTGAGATACCCCACCTCATTACCCTCTTTCACCATTGTAATGCATCTAATATAATCCTCAAATCCAACGTAGTGCAATAGTTGATCTGCAAAAACAAAAAAAAAAACCTGGGGCTCCTTCTACTAAATGAGTTGCTTTACTTGGGGTTACTTGTGGTCAATTCATCAACGCGATTAAGCCTTCCTAATGCAGGGACGACTCAGGCTACTGAAGCAGTCCTTGCACAGGGGGCTACTCACAGTCAAGTCATGACTGAGTGTAATCTCTGACACAATACATTGTGCAAAGAACCTTTCCATCAGTAAGTAACTATGCAGTAACTTGCTCCCTGTGATGTATATCTGTCTCATGTAGCTTGATTCATCTGGGCCTTGGCTCCCCCCCTCCCTTCAATAGATGCTCACACTCACCTTGCAGTCAGTGCAAAAGAGACTGAGAAGAGGTGAGTCCGGCATAATAAAGAATACAGTAAATCAGAGCCAGGAAATAAAGTTGCTTTTTAGAGACATGTCTCTGAAATCACCAGCAGCTGAGCTAGCTTATATATGTTCAACATTGACAGTGATACCCCGACCTTGGCTAGTGCCACCATCCCATCCTAGCAGCAGCATCTTCCTTTCTCCACAACCTTACCTGAGTCCTGACTGCCCACTCCCTGCTAGAAAAAGGACTTTCAGACACAGTCACTGCTTGTGTCCTCTCTGGAGCAGGGAGTGGGTGGTTGGGACCATGGTGGAGAGACAATGCAGATAGTTGGCTGCTGGGCTGGGATGATGGCCATAGTCAGTATGGGTGTCTATACATGTACTGTAGTAGCTTAGTTGGTCTAGTGTTGGGAGTGGGGACAGCAGATACAGACTGAGTGCACATGTGAGCTTCCCGAGCCACCTAGACTGGTCTGCAGATGGATGAATGTCAGATATTAAAATTTACATGGAGCAAAAGCAGTGCAGACTCGTAACTAACTGTCAATTCCGCTGGCCAGTGAGCTGCAGCATAGCATCTCTATGTATGTTGGCCAGTTGAATCTCATGACAGTTCTATGCAACCAAAAGCTGTTTAGCTCTTAGCGGGGCAGCAGCCAACCACAGATGCCAAAAATTGACTTCAGCCGAGCCCCCCTGCTTCCTGGGCCCCATGGCATTTGCATGGTCCACCCCCATAGGAGGTACACCACTGAGGTATGTGAGAGTAATTGTACCAGAAAAATTGCCACGTAACAAGAAATAAAAAATATCAATAACATCCTCTAGAGGAGTCTTTGCTGTGCTATTGGCACCAAAAACATCACAGAATGAAGAGTGTGGTTTCGTATAGCAAAAATCTTCACAGTTATACACACACACGAGTTTTGTTCATATACAGAATTTCCCAAGCTACAAAAAATGCAAGCAAAGCACAATACAGTGGGATATACCATATTGCTCTTGAGATCCATTGCGTAAAGTTGCATTTACAGCAGAAATTAAATCCTATTACAACCCTCTAATTATATATGGAACACTTAAAGAAAATGTGTCAAAAAGGCTAAATAAGAGAAATATAGGTGTAAAATATAAAGCTGCTGCCATCTTTCAAAATATAGCCTATTCCTTATACAAGTTAAGTGTTTCATGGCCCTTCTGCTGTGACTGACATCCCTCAGCCTTGCTATCTTCAAAAGAGTGTCAGTCACTGCCAAAGTGTCGGGTTGGGACATGGAGAGCTTGACTTCTTCTGTTAGCTCTCCACCCCCTTGACGTGAAAAACTTCATTTGCATGAGGAACAAAAGCTATTATTCAGAGGATTGTGGCGAACACATCCAAGTATACCAGTATTACCAGCTTTAAGGGTTTGTAAGGAATAAAAAAAAAAAAAAATTGCAGGCAGCACGGGAGGTGTAAAAAAAATTAAAGTGCATTTATACTTACCTGCATCATTTCCTCCTGTTCTGGCTGTCTTCTCTGCATACACCGATACAATTGAAATGGCTGGCTTCTAATTGCTGGTGTTTGGCCGCTGCCCCCTGTATCCCCCACCCCAGCTACCCCTCTGTTTATTACTGATATGAACTGATATACTGCATGAGCTGTCTTTTAGGTGAGAAATACCATTTACAGGGCTGCTATCTAATGAATAATATAGCAAAGTAAAGACCAAAATAGGCAACAATGACATTAATCCTATGTTATTTAATTTGTGATCTATCATTTGTAGGAAATGAAAAGCTTAGAATACAGGGTATTTATAAAAAAATGTCACGCCTACCTGTGCAGTGATATTCAGAATATATCACTTGAAGTAAAGAGGTGTTAAGAACTTGGGATAGAATAAAGCTCATAAATGATAAATGTGCCCCTGGGCAGGCAGAGCTGTAACACGGTGACTTGTATGTTGAAGTATTTAATCTTTGAAATAATGTGCCAGTTTTATTGATGGGCACTACTCCTCACATCCTGAAATTATGACTGCAAAAAACACCCTTAATAGTGAGGAAAAACAGCCCTCTGCACAATGCTTAGGTCTTAGCAAAACTCAAGAACTAAGAATGTAGAGGCTAATGTGGTCAGAAGCCAGGTGGAATTATTAATAAGAATGCATTGGCAACCTCTCTACTCATGCAGGACATAATTAAATTGTAACTTTACTCAAACACATAATTACTTTTTAGCATATCCTTGATGTCATTTTATGTCCAGCTATAAATTCGGTGGTTTAATGAACGAATAGTTCAATAGACAGAAGCTTCTGTTCTCATTACTGTCGATCTTAAAGTGATCTCCACCTTTAATCAGTATGTTGCTATAAAGTCTAAATTTGGTCACGATTACATTTCTGATACCTTTATAACTGGTGAAGTTCATTTTATTCTGATACACAGACCCAAACCCCCTATGGTACATAGTCATGGATTTGATGGATAACACATTGGCTAGTGTTTACTGTGTACCATCTTTATGAAGTTCAATGCATAACAGTACTTTATGACGTCAGCTCTCAAGAGATGACTGCAGTTAGCGAACATGTTAAAAAAAATAATGATAATAATGTAAAATGAAAGCCATTTGCAGTTCTGTATGAGAAAAAAAAAAAAAGCGCTGACCACCATGAAGATGTAATAAAAAAAAATGGTTCATCACAAGCTTTGGAGCGCATTTTGATTGCAAAACACAATTATATTTTAGGATGGACGTTCACTTTAGCCATTAACTCTCTCACTACGGTTTAATAAATACTTGTTTATGCGCTTAATAAAATAATTCTGGAACATCTTTTCATATAACTCAGCATTAATAAGATAATTACATGTAGTTCTAAGTTATAGGATACCTTGGGCAACAGGTTGGTCCCCAACGGCACACCATGGTGTCTGCAGCTACACATACGCCACAGATTATTCACATCAAAATGTCAGCATTGTTTCTTAAAAATGAATTGCCCATACTTAAAGGATGCAGAAGTGGTGAAAATCATCTTTCAACAGGTGGCGCTCCACTGTTTCTAGCATAGTTGGAATTTTTCTCTAGCCCCAAGCTTTCCTGACTTATCAGTGCAGATAGTTTTAGTGCCTGATATGATAATTAGGCTCTGTGCCATTAGGTGGGTGGTGTCGGGCCAGAGCATAGAAGAGGTCAGGATTCTGAGCTCTGACACTGTCCACCTCTGATTGGAGCTCTTAATCCCTTCTGTGCTCCTGTCTGACACTACCCTATTGACAGTAGAGAACCTAATTGTCATATCAGGCACCAAAAGAAACTGCAATGAATGTTTGCATTGGTATCAGTTAGAGATGAGCGAATTTTTCAAAAATTCGATTCGACCGCTTCACTGAATTTTCCAAACAGATTCGATCCTAATTAATTCACGGCGAATGGCGTTAAAAAAAAAAAAAAAAAAAAAAAAAAAAGAACTATCTGCAGAGAGCCTGTATACTGGTGTAGAACACAATGCCTTGCAGTAACACGCATAGGGAGTCTGCTGTGGTAATGAAACAATACTGTGAGTCAGTATGACATGCACTTGACAGGCGTCGCTCTTAGAACCGCTGCACACTTCACTTATTTGGTCGGTTACGGGGCCAAAACTGACCAACTAACTCAAGTGTGAACTCAGCCTTACAGGTTGATTTTAGTGCCAGGTATAAAGAACTGTGCAGAGGCCCAAGATCCTACTGTAGTGTGAATGAGCGCACTCCTTTTACACCATCGTCTGCTGATTCCACATAGATGTCTACAGAACCTGTTCTATTAAATGCTTATACAAGTAGAGCCTTCCTGACAGAATGGAGAGGGTATCAGCAGTAAGTTTGTGTTGACGTCACTAATTATTTTGCCCTTCCTCTGATCCATCAGAACAATAACTCCCCCCAAAAAACAGATCCTGTCTGTTGAGCATCCGCCTTCACTTTGGTCAGAAAAGAACAAAACAAAAACCTCATGAATGGATCCAAAACAGAGATGACATGTTAACGTAATATCTGCCCACTCCTGCTTTTAGCTACCAAATCATAAGCCAATTCTGATGGGATCATACAGGCCTTACATCTGCTACACAGACAGGATCCGTTGTGCGTCTCATTATTCCTTCCTTCTGACATATCAGAAGAAGGGTCAAATAAATTATGATGTCAACCAGGCCAAAAAGGCAAAATAGTGGCCCAGTTATGGAGTGGGGAGGGTGGGAACAGCATGAGAAGTGACATAGTGTTGAGGTGGCAGCAGCATGAGGAGGCCATAGAGTGACCCGGTGACAGAGTGGGTAGGTGGGTGGCACAAACAGTACCCGCTGACGACGGTGACTGTAAGATGGAGCACTTGGCATCAGATGTGTGGCAGCATCAGAATAGTAGCTGAGGCAGGTAGCCAGAAGAAACCGGTCTCTTTTGTCAAGGTTTGGGTGAGGCAGCATTGATGATTTAATCTGATGCATCAGGCATTGGTGGGTGGAAATCCTGGCTGATCCATGCCTGATTCATTTTGACAAAGGTCAGTCTCTTCACATTTTGGGTGGACAAGTTCTCCTTGGGGTAACTATGGCCCCCGCCGCACTAAACACCCGCTCTGATGCCACACTACTGGTCGGGCAGGACAGCTTTTCCAGGGCAAACTTGGCCAGTTGCAGCCACAAATCCAGTTTAGTTGCCCAGTAGTCCAGGGGGATTTTCGATGACGGGTGGCAGGGTGCACTCTAAGTATGCCACCACCTGCTGGTGAGTAGTTTCTTCACTATGTTGGTGAAGAAAGCTGCTCATCAGTGACTCTAGGATCAGGCTGCTGCTGATGGAGCAGTGCAAGGTGAGCGCCCAGGGTGAGAGGATGGACGTTGGCACAAATAGGCAGCGGTCAACTGACTACATAGAATGTCTCTATAGTAGTTCAGTTTGTCCTCCCTCTCAGCGGGTGTAAAAAAGGCCCCCCCATTTTTGACCGGTAGTGAAGGTCTAACATGGTGGAGTGTCAGTTATTTTTTTCTCCCCACTTATAAACGCCAAGAAAAGGCTTTACAATATATAACTGCACCACATAAAGACTAATAAGACCCCATTTCACAGGTATAATCTATTGCAAACCTGCAATGAGCAGTCAGTGCAGCAAGGTGTAGTAGGATTGTTCCTATTACCCAGGCTGCAAGCACCCCAAATGAACCCTGTTCTGCTTTAATACTCTATAAATTCCTCCCTGTCCTATCCCTACACTTCTAATACTCTTTCCCTGAACTTCGATTGAGCAAAATATCAGTTTTCAAGTCTTTTCTACCACTTTCCCTATTGCCTGCTGACATCTCTCCCTGCACTAAGTACACTCGAAAATGCCTGAATCCAAGATGGCGTAGGGTATTTATAGAGCTGTGACATCACAAAACTGGCTGGTTGCTGATTGGCTGCATGCATGGCATTGTGGGTGATCCCACGTTGTAGCCGCCATTTTAGGAAATAATGCGATTCATTACCACGAAGAGTGAGGAAATCCGGATTTGATGCGCATCTAATATTTCCTGAAATTCGGATCGCATTCCACTTCGTCAGCTTTGATTCACTTATCTCTAGTATCAGTAAAGAGACACCTATTAGAGGATGCACAGAAATGAAGTTGGTAAAGGTCTTTAATCCCTTAATGCAAAATGAGGGTGTACCTTCCCGCATCATGACATACTATTTTGTCATGGTAAGGTCACTCCCTCAGAAGCTGAGCAGGAGACATCAAGAGCAGATATCAGCTGTAAGGAACAAGATGCAACACCTGCGGCTGCAGCAGAGCAATCGTGACCCTAGCAACCCGGTAACCTCTACTGTTTCCGAAGGTAACTGTGATACTCATTCAGCTGCCCGGGGCTTGTTCTGTGGCCTCTGAGTCTGCAATTGTCTTATCCAGTCCTGCTTCAGGATCAATTCATCATGCCTGTCAGCCTATGCACAGGCTGACAGCTATTATACAGTTCATGTCCCCTGCTGGGGCAAAAATATGTAGAGAAAAAAAAAACAAAAAAAAAAAACCCCCCAAAAAACCCACACATTTACAAGTATAAAAATAAAATAAGTAATCCCCCAATAAAGTGTCCTTTCCTCTTATACAGTATAACACACTACATATTTGGTATTACCGTGTCTGTAACAAAATGTACAGAAAAAAAAAAAAAATCCACACTAGAAGTAACAATTTTTTGCCAGCTCACCTCAGATAATATGGAATAAAAAGTGATCAAGGAGTCATCTATAACCCAAAATGGTACTAATAAAAAAGTATAGCTTTTCCCGCCAAAAAAAAAAAAAAAAAAAAAAAAATTTAAGCCCTCAACCAGCTCTGTCAATAGAAAAATAAAACTGTTATGCCTCAGAAGATGGCAATGCAAAAAGTTTTCCCCAAAATGGATTTTTATTCTGCAAAATTAGTAACGCATAAAAATCACCAAATTATTAGAACAAAAACTGGCTGTGGCAAGAAGGGAATGTATAAGATGTGAGATTATATCAGGTTACACACCAGATTTAGAGTTTAAGAGGAGAAAAAAAAAAACAAACAAAAAAAAAAAAAACACGACATTATTCCCTGAGTGACCACCCCAATCACAGGAGTTACTCGGGAAAATAGTAGGGAATTTGGTGTTCTCAATGTACTCTGCTCAGCTTACATATTCACTTAACTATCCACTGTGCATTCAAGTCTGGGAAACTAATGCTCAATGCACCCCTTGATAAATTCTTTGGAGGAGTGCAGTTTTCAAAATGGGGGTCACTCTAGGGTATTGCACTTTACTGGTACCTTAGAGGCTCTGAAAACAGGACTTGGTGTCCAGATACCAAACATCTAAATCTGCACTTTCAACAGCCACATAGCGCTCCTTCACACCTGTGCCCTGCTGTGTGCCCCAAACTGCAGTTTATACCCAAGATAGAAGTACTTAATGTCATATGTGGTTAAAAACTGCTGTATAGACACAGCCAGGCACAGATGGAAGGAGTGCTATTTTGATTCTCTTTTTGCCATGATACTTTTGCAGAGCCCCTGAAATGTCAGTAAAGTAGAATCCCCTGACACATGACCCCATTTTGGAAACTGTACCCCTGAAGGAATTTATCAACGGGTATAGTGAGCACTTAACCCCCAAGTGTTGCATTCGTTTATTTTCCAGACATGAATGTGCAGCAGATGGTGAAAAACTGCAATTTTTCTAGGAATACGTCATTTCAGTGCGCAATATGTTGTGCCCAGCTTGTATCAGAGACAAACGCTCCAAATGCTGTTATGCCCAGGATACCCACTTACTAGTTTTTGAAGTGTGTGTCTCTGCTCTACACAAGTTGGGCGCAACATATCAGGCACTGACATTGCGTATCTCTGGAAAAATTGCAATTTTCACATCATCATCATATTTCATTTCTGGAAATTAAATGAATGCAACACAAGGTTTAAAAATGTTCAACACCTGATAAATCCATTGAGGGGTTTAGTTTACAAAATGTGGTCACATCTGCAGATTCCACTTTACTGGCAATTCAGGGGCTCTGCAAAAGTGGGATGACGTCCAAACACCAAACTGTGCTCCAAAATCCAAAATAGCGCTCCTTCACCCAAACAGCAGTTTATAGCCACATATGACTTTATTAAGTACGTTATCCCAGGTACAACAGTTTGGTCACGCAGCAGGGTGCAGATGTGAAGGAGCGCTATGTGCTTTCGGACGCCATGTCATGTTTGCAGAGACCCTAAAATTGCCCCTATTGTTACTTCTTGGGGAAATCCAATTTACTGGCACCTCCAGGGCTCTGCAAAGACAACATGGCATCCAGAAAGTCCCTCTAAGTCTATACTCCAAAAGCTAAAAAGCACAGTGCTGTGTGCCAAAACAGTAGTTTACACCAACATATACAATTTCCCCCCCCCCTCTCTACCCAGGGTAACTCACTTAGTTTTAGGATTGTGTGTTTCTGATGACAAAGTGGGCACAATGTATTGGGCCCTGAAATGGCATATTTCTTTAAAAATTTAATGCACAAAGTGAAAACTTTAATTTTGGGAAGCACTGTTGGGCTCAAAATAATAACACCCCTCAAGAAATTCCTTGAGGGTTGTAGTTTCTAAAATGGTGTCACTTTTTAGGGGTTTCCACTGTACTGGTACTTTAGCTCAGGCAATTGGGACAGGACACCTAAAAACTATTCCAGAAAAATCTGCCCTCCAGAATCCAAATCGCACTGTTTCCATTCTGAGCCCCGTCATGTACAACATTTCACGACCACATATGGGGTATTGCCATGTTTAGGTAAAATTGTGTAACAAACTATGGGGTGCTTCTCCTTTAACCCCCTTGTAAAAGTGAAAAAATTTGGGGACAATAAAAAAAAAAAAAAAAAAAAAAGTCCCAATGTTAATAAAATCTCTGAAACAGTTGTGAGGTCAGAATGTGCACTATAATCCTATTTTTTTTTTTTTTTTTTGGGGGGGTAGTTATCAAAACTTTTTTGGGGTTTTCATTGTATTAGTACTCTAGGGCCTCTGCAAATGAGACATGGCACAAAAAAAAAAAAAAAAAAAAAAAAACAAAACAAAACACTATTCCAGCAAAATCTGGTTTTTTGAAACACTCAATGTCACTCCCTCCCTTCCGTGTGCCCAAACATGTGTTTACATCCACCTGTGGGGCATTTCCGTGTTCGGGAGAAATTACATAACAAACGACGTGATGCATTTTCTCCTTTTAACCCCTTGTGTTAAAGTTATATTTATTTCTAAAATTAAGAGGGAAGGGGGATGAGAATGGTGGATTATTAAATTTTTTTTAAACAAATAAATGGTGGGGCCTATAGCCATCTATCTATCTAGGACCTGCACCTTCCTGCAGACCCCAGTTCTATCTCCACTAGAGGCCATCCCATCAAAGTTCCCCCCCTTTCTATTTTGTGTGTCTCCCGCCCCACTGAATTTTATATATTTTTTTTTTTTTTTTTTTTTTTATAGTTTGAGTTTGATTTAAATGTTGACAAAGAAATTAACAGCTTTATTCTATATGGCAAATGACATTTTATTTCAATAAAACCATTACATAAAAAACAAAGTTTTCAGCATAAAAAACCTCAATTGATTAAGAGGCACTCAATCTTGGTTTAATATTTAGTTTTCACTCTAAAAATTACCTTCTATTGCACTTAAATGTATGAACCATGATCATTAATCTTTGTATGTGGCTCAAATTCTGGAGACCTACTCACCAGTACAGTAAGTCTTATGATCAAAAGCAGGATAAATGTTTGCCATAAAGATGGAAGAGATATTTTTCTATTTCCTTTGGTCTCAGTGCCATGCAAAGCAACTTAAAATCTAGTGTTCATTGAAATAGTTTTCCTGGAACTTTTAAAGCCTATGGCTACTTTGGGGAAGAGGGGACAGTTCAGTGACAGCCACAGGATTGAACCACCATGTTTTTATACTTCTTCAATACAACATTGGAGCTATCATCAAAATACAAGACTGATATATCCTGTAGTTCTGTAGGGGCACAGCAAGGCTTAGGAGCAAGCTCTGGACTAATAAAGTGAACTAGAGTTTGGACAATGGCATGATTGGTAGCATTCATGTAAGAGTTCAGTGGAAAGACACATTCTCCATCACAGTAATAAGCTGCATAGCCTTCTGGAGCAATTATCCAATCCTGCCAACCAAGCTCGTGGAAACTCACGTATAGTTCATGCTTCATGCATGCCCGTTTTATGAAATGTTCGTCAGTTTGAGTGCTGGTGCTCACTTTGTCCTCTGTAGAATTGCTTAATAGAAGGTCTTCATGCTCTTTAGATTCCTCTTTGTATTTATTCCAATGGTGTCCACTAGTTGACCTTACACTACGGAGATGGATTGTTTCAGATCTAAAAAATGCCACTAGAAATGGCTGCTTTTCCTGTGGGCCACTTCGACCAACTAAACCTACAGATTTTTTTTCAATGCTTTTGTGGTCCATAGTCTCAGCCATCAGTTGTAGGCTAAGATTGTACTGCAGATTTACAACCCAATCAATACTAATGTCAGTAACATCAAATGTCAACCATCCAACGTCCGATCCATAGACCATTTGAATATCAAGCTTCATCAACTTGCTTGTGTTTTTTTGAGGCACCTGGTAGACACTTATCTGGTAGAGGTCATTATTTAGACTTTGATCTTTATATATTTTTAGCTCAGCAGCTGTCAACTTTTCCCCAGCAGGCATGTCTGAAAGATCAAATCGCAGTTCTTTACAGTAGCATTGTTGGCAAACTTCAGTGTCATTCTCAAGCAAATTGACAAAACTCATTACTAGATCAGCATCAGCGAGAAAGAGACTTTCATATAGACCAACAAATGAAATTTCATCATCTGTGACAGATTGTTTAAAGAAAGCGAACTCAGCATTTTGTTCTTCTCTGACATGCATGGAGTTGTACAGATCCATCATAAACGTTGGCGCAGAGGTATGTTTCTCATGAAAGTGAGGTCTTGGTCTATGTGGCAATCCCAAGACTGATAAAATTTCTTTTTGGATTTCTCTGCGTTCACAGCCTCTCAACGTTCTCTGTGCAAAACTGGACTGAATCCTATGATCAATTGTTGGATCGGCTGTCACAAGTCTTAAAATGTAAGACACCACTGCGATTCCCATAAAGGTCCTTACATTGGATGTTGTTAATGTCATTTTCAAAGACTCTTACTGCAAAACAAGAAAAAAAAAATAAATAAAAGTAATTGAGACACCCCCTGACAATAGCAAATAAAGAGGGAGCTACACTTTAACCCAAAATTCTGCAATTGGTTAAGTTGCTGCAGAGTGATACAGTGCCTTGCAAAAGTATTCATACCCAGTGGCATAATGATTGTGGTCGCAGGGGTATGGGACCCGTTGGAAATGGCCAGGACCCCACACCACCATGATACTGGTCGGGGAACTAGGCTTTCCCCAACAGATACATACATTATATATCTGTAACGGAAAGGGGTCCCATCGTGCCCCTTTCCAGTTAATGCCTGCCCAGGGTAGGTGACTATAATTTTTTTTTTCTTCTTCTTGTTCTCACCTGTCAGGGCTCTTCTGGACAGTTTCTGAGGTTTTCCTGCACTCCAGAAGTCACTGCTGGAGCCTGTGAATAGCCCCAGAGGTCACACGGGGTGTGCCGGCGTAATGAGGTCATCGAGCCCCACTCACAGGCTCCAGCTGTGACATCTGGAGCACAGGACTTCAGTCGCAAGACAGAAGAGGAACCAGGATACACAGGAGGTGTAAGGTGAGTATAAGTGGTTGTTATTTTTAATCACGTCCCCTGGGCCTCTACTTATTATACTCTGGGGTCTGAGGAGACCCCAAAGTATAATAGCACTGGCTCTAAGAGGGGGGGGGCACTCTTGGGAGCTCATAATACTCTGTGGAGCGCATAATGCTGTCACAGTATTGTCTACATGCCGGGCGCTGCGCACTCACCGTATTCTTGATAACTGCAGTTGTGGGTACTAAAGTTGTATCCCTAAAGTCATCGCTGCAGCACCCATAACTGCCACTATCAAGAATTTGCTCTAGGGAGGGGTCCCCGGACAAAAGTTTGCACCCGGGCCCAGAAGACTTTAGTTACGCCATTGTTCATACCCTATGAACTTTTTCACCTCACAACCTTAAAAATTTATTTTACTGAGATCTTAAGTGATCGACCAACACAAAGTAGCTGATAATTGTGACATGGAACAAAAATGATACATGGTTTTCATAGTTTTAATCAAATAAAAATCTGATCAGTGATGTGCAGAAGTATTCAGCCCCCCCCCCCCCATCCCTATATCAATACTTTGTGGAGCCACATTTCACTGCAATATCAGCTGCAAGTCTTTTGGGCGTATGTCTCTACCAGCTTTGCGCATCTAGAGAGATATTTGTAAAATAGCTCAAGCTCAGCCAGATTGGATGGAGAGTGTCTGAACAGCAATTTTTGTGTCTTGCCACAGATGCTCAATGGGATTTAGGTCCAGACTTTGACTGGGCTATTTTAGCAGGTGAATATTCTTTGATCTAAACAATTCCACTGTAACTCCGGCTGTATGTTTATGGTCATTGTCTTGCTGGAAGGTAAAGCTCCTTCCCAGTCTCAAATCTTTGGAAGCCTATAACAGGTTTTCTTCCAGGATTGCCTTGTATTTAGCTCCATCCACTGGATTTTATTTAGGAGTATCAGAGTACAGGGGGCTGAATACTTTTCAGATTTTTATTTTGAAAACCATGTATCATTTTTAATCCACTTCACAGTTATCTGTCGGGGCCTCGGGGGGGGGGTTGCCCTGGGGGGAAAAAAAAAAAAAAGCTTCTAGCTTTTACAGACATCACTAAGAATTCTTTTGGTTTCGATGCCCAGCTCAGCAAGTAGGTTCTCATCATTAGTGCTATCTGTTCCTCTAACTGATACATTGGTCACAGAAATATCTGGATTGCTGGGGGAGGGGGGGAAAGAAAATCCCATTACTTAACAAAATCTGCAAGGCAGACTAGAGAGTGATCCCCAAGAACATGATCCAGACTTCAGTACTTTTTGTGGCTGTGCATTGTCACAGCAGCATCTGTTACCTTAAACTGCAAGTGTAATGCCATAACCACAATACTGCCTTTATGACAACACTGAAAACATCAACATCTGTTTACACATTATTAGGAGGAGGCCTTATCAAACTGCTAATCTTAAGTCTAGGATTGTCCTGCTTTCAGCAGCAAAGTATTTAAACATTGCATCTCATGAAAAGAAACTCCCTTTCAGTTTGGCTGTGCATCTTATTGTGCTGCTGTTTTTGCTCCTTGTTTCCATTAACATGTACTCCTAGGGCATAAGATGACGCAAGAGACTAACTTAATTTCCTTGAGCTCCATTGGAAAAATGTTATAGAATGTTGGAATGTATTTGATTTATTCTTGTAATCTAAGGTCTTCTGACGTGTATTAAGAGTAAACTCATTAGGGCACATGTATTAAGCTACTCACACCCTTTTGTGGTGATGTTAAACTGACCTTGCCACTTTTGCCTAAGTGAGATCCTTTTCACACTGTATTGATTTTTTTTTTTTTTTTTTTTTTTTTTTTTAAATCAAATCATTGAAGTCATTTTAAAGTCTATAGCAAAATACTGAAAAGTATTTGAGGAGAAGGGGGGTGTCAAGTTTTGTTTAAAAAACAGCATGCTCAGAGTGTGACACATATTTTATATAAAAACAGCATTTGTGGAGTGTTTCATATTAAGTTAATGACACATACAGAAAAAACCTTCATGTTTTTCAAGGCATCAACTCTGGTGTTTGTTTTGTATTTGGGGTATTTTCCAGGTCTTTACACTTTTTTTTAATTAATGGAATAGATTTTTTAAGTTGCTGTATGCATTAGGGATTTTTTTGGTGTTTTTGTCCCATTTTGCCATAGGCTTCTCTAAAGGACTTTGGAGGGAAAAAAGTCTATTAAAGAAACAACAACGTCTTGAAAATTATAAAAAAAAAAAAAAAAAAAAAAAAAAAAAAAAAAAAGGGGGTGTGAATTGGACTTTAGATTAGTCCTGCTATAAAGAAAGGCTCTCTGGTTGTTGCAGATACGTTACTTAGCAGTATATCAAAACATGAATAGATATCAGACTGCTTATCCCTTTGGATGGTAACTGTAATTACTTATATCCTATTGCTTATACAATGGAAGCATTTTCTGCAACTCTGTACACCAATTCTCATCAGCCCCTGGCTTATCTAAACTTCTACACACAAGTTTAATAAGACACTTTACTACAGTTTTTGCAGTAGCAAAAAGTGTAGTTGTCGAAAATATGACAGAGACCATATCATACAATTTTCTAAATACATTTCACCATTGGTGTCAGAAATATTAATGAATAAACCTAGCTTTTTCAGAGACTAGAGCGTAAACATGTATAAACTGCTATTACTTACATTTTTGTTCAGCATTCTGTTTGTAGTAAGATACCAGGCAAATCCACACCTTCAGAATGCAATTGAATTCACCCCTTTCTATGTTTTGTCCACAGCCTTCACACCTGAATCTTGTAATGATTCACTAGCAAGACTTGTTTAAAGTGATAGACTAGCAGAAAAGGATGAGAATATGCAGTAGTCCACTATAGCATGAAATAGCCACAATCTACATGAATAACTGAGAACAGATTAGAGGACAATCTAGATAAGGTTAATAAATCAAGTCTGGAATGTGTTTGTGGGATCTGCTTTACAAGTGTCATGATGGAGCAGTAGGGTATAGGCATCATAGACACACCTACATAAGCCCAAACACAGGTCAAAGAAACCAAGGGCCTTTGCAATTAAATAAAGTGTCTATTAGGCAATCCTTTCTTTAATATTCATTACTACAATGGGGATTATTTATCATCTGCCTCTTTTCTGTTTTACATTTTTTGCAGGTGCAAATTTTTTAAGACTATTTTTACTGTGGTGTCTATTTATGATATAGGTGTACTTCCTTGTTAAATGCTGTGCACACGTCAGAGAAAAAGGCACACTTGAGCCTTTTTAATGTGGTGTGACATGACAGGCTTTTTTTTTAAAGCTGCCTACATACTGGAGTGCATTTGTGCATGCTATAAATACACCAAGAAAAGAAACTCCAATTTGGCCATGCACCCTTTCCTTTCCCCCTTACATCTGGAAAAAAGGCACAATTGTGGAAAAATAAAGCACAGCACAAATGCAAGGAAAATAAAAAAAGGTTCATCTTAAATAAATGTGCACCAGTGTGTCTTAAAACTAAATATAATAGCATGTATACTAAACAGAACAATTCTTCATTTTATTCAACTGACAACAGCATAATGGGGGTAATTTATTATCTGCCCCTTTTTTGGACATATTTTTTGCCTTTTTTTTAGACTAGTTTTACTGTGGTGTCTATCTATGATGTAGATGCACCGCCTTATTAAATGTTGTGCACGTGTCAGTAAGTTTAGATGTGCTATTATAATCTATGAGCACTTTGGCCCTTTTTTGTAAAAAAAATAAAAAAAAGGTGCAATTGACCTTTTTTGGCATAAATTGTGGCTTTTTGTGTTTTTTTTTCTTCCCTTTGCATTATTTATGATGTATTTGTGCTTTATTTCCAGATGTTATGCTTTTAAATAGGGGATAAAAAAGGTACAAATGCACTCCAGTACATCAGCAGTGTAAACAGAATCATGTCACACAGCATTAAAAAGGGACAATTATGCCTTTTTGAACAAAAATGGGCAAAGTGCACATAGCTTATAAAGGTGCATCTGAACTAACACATGCATAAAACACCACAGTAAGGCTTTAGTCACATGGTCAGGCTGGGTTCACATCTGTGTTTGGGTTTCCGTGCGAAATCAGTTTTTTTGAAACTGTCTCAAAACCTTCAAATTGATTTAGAACAGTTCATTTTAAAACCCATTGATTTCAATGGGTTGTAAAAGCCATTCACAGGTGTGCATATGGAGCATTTCCGTCTGGTATCTGCTCTTTTGGGCGGAGAAAAAAGTCGGACTTGCAGGACTTTTTCTCCGTTCAAAAAATAAGGATACCAAACGAACAGAAACCAATCGTTTTTTTTTTTAACATCGAGGTCTATGGAAAGTGGATTACAATCGGCTAGTAATCCGTTTGTGTCCATTTTGCAATCCGTTTTTCCCTCTGCGCATGCTCAGAGTGAAGAAGGGGGAAAAAAAATCCAAAAACGATTGGTCAAAAATGGACACAAACTGACACAAATGGTCAGTTTTTTTAAATGGATGTCCATTGACTAATCCTGACCAAAATGGCTGTGAAAAATGTCCACTTTTCACAGCTGTTTTGTCACCTGTGACAAAGGACCATCAAAATAATGGTCATGTTAACGGCCCCTATTCACTGAATTTAATGCTGCCACTTGACATCCGTTAAAAGAACGGATGCCACACAGCCATTAATCACTGTTGTGTGAATGTAGCTTAACATGCCGCAGCGCAACACCATAGAGATACATTGTAATTTTTGATGTTGTGTAGCCCTAGCTTAAATTAATGTATTGAAATATGTAATGAATAAAGAGGACTGTCATGTCCCACCTTGGGTCATGCATACAGTGCTTCCCTGTTTATTGTCATGCATTGTTTTTGTTGTGCTTCTCCACTAAATTTGTCCCATCTTTGCTCCCTTACTCACTCTCTGCTCTCCCCTCCCGCCTGTGACATCATCCAGGTTCTGTAAATTGTGCTTTATTCACTGCCTCCTCTCAGCCTGAAAAACTATCATCTTTTTTATATCCTGTATTACATCTATCAAGAGTTCTACTTGAATAAACCTTCATCTGAACGTCTTCCAAATGTCTTACAGAGGAGTTGAGCTATCTGGTAATGTTTAGTGGTATAGCTTCAGTGAAGTCTCTCTCAGATCTACAGTCAGATCTTCATCACAGACTCCATGCTGGTCTGTAGCCTCTACTCTGAGACAGAATAAGGACTTCAGTTAAAATCAATCAGTATAAAAATTAGCAGTTTAGTTCTAGCCTAAAGTTGTCCATACCCATGAAATATTTATCTCCAGATCATTGGTAGATTTAGCTTACTTAATAGCCTCTGCTGTTATTCTTAGGCCTTATTCACATGTCCACATTTTTCACAGACGCCATATGTACATTCATTTAAGGCTGGGGCCCCATGCTGTGAAAATGCTACATTTTACATTTTCTGCAAAGTGGTTGGGATTCTGGCTAATCCCATCCACATATTGCAGAAAGAAATCTGCAGTGGAAAAGCTACATTTTCGAAAATGCAAGTATTTTTGAAAATCGCAGCATATCAATTATACCTTCAGAAATGCTGGAGTTTTCCGTATAGGTATAATAGGGGCAGAAATTTTCTGTGAAAAACGCTGCAGCTGTGGTCTTTTCTGCAGAGTTTTTTGGCTGTGGCTCACTACATGGGGCCTTAGCCTAATGCAGTTTTAATTTATATGGTGCCAGAATGGTTGTATCCTCACTAGTTGTTAGGGGGTGTTCACACATAGAAATTTGACGCTGAATATGAAGGAGAAATTGGAGAAGAGTGCCACTGTAATTTGACTTTATTTGGTAGGGCCAAATTTCGTGAGCGGATTTTGACAAATTCCGTATCAAATTCCATGCCATTAGAAAAGGTGGATTGTTCTGCCTCCCATTCATTTCAATTTGAGTTTTCAGGAGGAATCCGAGTGAAGAACGAGTAGGATGCTTATTTTTTCCACTAGCAGAAAAACTGCCTCCCATTGAAATGAATAAGAGGCGGATTTCAGGTGGACTTTGAGGCGGATTGTGCCTCAAATTCAGTGTTGAATTCCTATGTGTGAACAACGCCTTAGGTTGGGGCCCCACATTGCGAACACTTGGCAAAAAATGCTGCATATTACAGTACCTGCAAAGTGGATGGGATTCTGGCTAATCCCATCCACACATTGCAGAAAAAAATCTGCAGCGGAAATGCGGCAATTTCAAAAACGCGACTGTTTTTGCAAATCACAGCATGTCAGTTGTACCTATTATACCTTCTACTATACCTTCCGTATAGGTATAATAGAGGCAGATGAAAACTCTGTGGATCCTTTTCCTGCTGCAGTTTTGACTTGCGCCTTTTTAAAAAGCGGCAAAAAAAAGTCCCAAATGCACTCCAGTCCATGGGCAGAGTAAAAGAGCCGTCAGGTTAGAAAGCATTACAAAGGGAAAATTGTGCCATTTTTGCGCCTTTTTGGCCAAAAAAGGAGCAAAGTGCACATGGCCTAAAAAGACGCATCTACACTAACTAACAGGCGCACCTGCAAAAAGCATGACTAAAAAAGGGGCAGATGATAAATAACCCCCAATGTCTCTGTAGTTCCACCGCAGAGATAACAAAGTATTATATAGCTCTGTACATCTGCATAAGTATAACCCCATTATAGTTACTGAGTGTTTATCAGGAGCCTTTGGTGTTTACTATTTGACCGACCTGGAGCATACTACTACTACCAATAGCACAAACATAATTTGCAGCACTTTACAATTCACAGGGCACATGTACATAATTGAACATTACAGAGAAACAGTCTAACAACTGAAACAATAGGAGTGAGGGCTCTGCTTGTAAGAGCTTATGATATATGAAGAAATCAGGGTGGCACAGAAGGTAAAAGTGCTTGTATAATGATCCAGCCATCCTTTATGAAACAATGGGGTAATAGTGCACAAAAAGCTGCATCAACCAGTCACCAGGCAGTATCTTTGTAAGCACAGATACATTTAAGTGTGTGGAGTGTAGGATTATGGATGGAAAGAGTTAGGCTAGCCAGAAAGCTAAGATAAAAATCCATCTTGATATGGCCAAGATGGATTCCAGCACAGTTGTTCATGATCATTTTTTTTTAGTGTCTTCACGCTGCAGCCATTTTTCAATTTACTCCCTTCAAATCATAACGTTTTTATTTTTACATTCAGACATGCGTACCTTTTTCATAACATCACTATTAAATATTCTGGCCATCTTGGCTTTAAACGTCTGTATATGGCCAGCTTTAGAGCTTCAATCATTTTTGTTCTTCGCCTGTAGTGAGATAGAACAATGGAAATGAGAAATGCCTGTATTAAAGGGAGTGTGCCACCAGGAAATGATCTATTGTTTATCAAGATTTACAGTATATTAAACGCATTTTTTAAGAATTTTTGGTGAAATTTTTTGTAAAATTTTTATCTATATTTTAAATAATTACTAAAAATCCCACAGTTCTGACTCTGGCCACTGAGCCAAATAATATGCTGACCGTTCCTGTTTTTTGTAGGAGATTTCTTTGCAGCAGTCACCTCACTTATGAGCACATTGATGATCACAGCTATCAAGTATATTTAGATAAGACACAGAGTCCACAAGTCACAACAGGTTATTTCACAACTTATCTACTACTCCTCTCTCTGCACAATGACCTCTGCAGCATGTCTAGAAAACTCTCCCATATAAGTCTAGGATCTGCAAATCTTGCAATTCCAAATCAACCACAATAGTCTGGCTATTGTGTTTATGGGCAATTTGGAATTGCAAAATTTGCAGGATTTTTGTAAATATAGACATTAACATGCTAAATTCAAAACAACATCCGCAAAAATCCTATAATATTTTTAACATAAAAACGTGATTTAAAAAATTGGTTATTTCCTTTCCTTGCATATACAGTACAGACCAAAAGTTTGGACACATCTTCTCATTCCAAGAGTTTTCTGTATTTTCATGACTATAAAAATTGTAGATTTACACTGAAGGCATCAAAACTATGAATTAACACATGTGGAATTATATACTTAACAAAAAAGTGTGAAACAACTGAAAATATGTCTTATATTCTAGGTTTTTCAAAGTAGCCACCTTTTGCTTTGATTACTGCTTTGCACACTCTTGGCATTCTCTTGATGAGCTTCAAGATGTAGTCACCTGAAATGGTTTTCACTTCACAGGTGTGCGCTGTCAGGTTTAATAAGTGGGATTTCTTGCCTTATAAATGGTGTTGGGACCATCAGTTGTGTTGTTCAGAAGTCAGGTGGATACACAGCTGATAGTCCTACTGAATGGAGTGTTAGAATTTGTATTATGGCAAGAAAAAAGCAGCTAAGTAAAGAAAAACGAGTGGCCTTCATTACTTTAAGAAATGAAGGTCAGTCAGTCCATAAAAAATTGGGAAAACTTTGAAAGTGTCCCCAAGTGCAGTGGCCAAAACCATCAAGCGCTACAAAGAAACTGGCTCACATGAGGACCGCACCAGGAAAGGAAGACCAAGAGTCACCTCTGCTGCAGAGGATAAGTTCATCCGAGTCACCAGCCTCAGAAATCGCAGGTTAACAGCAGCTCAGATTAGAGACCAGGTCAATGCCACACAGAGTTCTAGCAGCAGACACATCTCTACAACAACTGTTAAGAGGAGACTGTGTGCAGCAGGCCTTCATGGTAAAATAGCTACTAGGAAACCACTGCTAAGGACAGGCAACAAGCAGAAGAGACTTGTTTGGGCTAAAGAACACAATGAATGTACATTAGACCTGTGGAAATCTGGGCTTTGGTCTGATAAGTCCAAATTTGAGATCTTTGGTTCCAACCACCGTGTCTTTGTGCGACGCAGAAAAGGTGAACGAATGGACTCTACATGCCTGGTTCCCACCGTGAAGCATGGAGGAGGAGGTGTGATGGTGTGGGGGTGCTTTGCTGGTGACACTGTTGGGGATTTATTCAAAATTGAAGGAATACTGAACCAGCATGGTTACCACAGCATCTTGCAGCGGCATGCTATTCCATCCGGTTTGCGTTTAGCTGGACCATCATTTATTTTTCAACAGGACAATGACCCCAAACACACCTCCAGACTGTATAAGGGCTATTTGACCAAGAAGGAGAGTGATGAGTGGGGTGCTAAGCCAGATGACCTGGTCTCCACAGTCACCAGACCTGAACCCAATCGAGATGGTTTGGGGTGAGCTGGACCGCAGAGTGAAGGCAAAAGGGCCAACAAGTGCTAAGCATCTCTGGGAACTCCTTCAAGACTGTTGGAAGACCATTTCAGGTGACTACCTCTTGAGGCTCATCAAGAGAATGCCAAGAGTGTGCAAAGCAGTAATCAAAGCAAAAGGTGACTACTTTGAAGAACCTAGAATATAAGACATATTTTCAGTTGTTTCACACTTTTTTGTTAAGTATATAATTCCACATGTGTTAATTCATAGTTTTGATGCCTTCAGTGTGAATCTACATTTTTATAGTCATGAAAATACAGAAAACTCTTCGAATGAGAAGGTGTGTCCAAACTTTTGGTCTGTACTGTATATATATTTTTAATAAAGATCTGAGTTAAATAATATGTCATTTTCTGATGATGCTTTCCCTTTACACACAAAGGACTACAAGTCCAATAGTGGTTCCAAAAATACTGCATAGTAATAATTAAGATATGTTTCAAGAAGGAGAAAGAAGCACCTGAAGATTTTTGTGTAATTTACTTGAAGGATGTAAAGTAGACAAGTTATTGGCGCTAAATCAGTTCTTTTTTCTAGAAGCCAAAACAGATGCAAGCTAGAGCAAAGCCTCAATTATTCAGGTGCGAGCGGCATGACATAAACCTGATCCTCCTGCCCTCCTGCTATTTGAAAGTTCTTGCAGGTCTCAGGTATGAGCATTATTCCTGGATTATTATTTTACAGGGGACTAAAGATGTAACCTTTAGCTAGGATGTATATTGCCTCTGTTTATAAATGTTACGACTTGTCTGTTGTACTAAAATATTATTATTCCAGAGAACCATGAACTTTTCTTTGCCTTATTGAATTAATGCCCATATTATGCTGTTGACCTAAGGACATTGAATTGGCTATCACCATACAGTAAATTCAGAGGGAAACTGGAAATCTAGCTCTCAAGTATACTGTAGAATCAGTTTAAACAAGCAGTAGGTTTAAAATCTGTATTTTTACCCCATCTATCTTTTTAGTTAGGCAAAACCCATCCCACCCATCTCACATCATATTCTGTATAGAGACATCTAGAGGGATGCCATTTTGTAGAGCTTGCCATAGGCAAAAGGCAGCTGTTTCCGAAATTGCTGTATAACTTGGCTGCCAGTAACACTGCCATACACATGCCAGAGGTATCTGGCAGCAGTTTATTCCATTCTGCCCCTTCAAAGCACACGCATGCTAGGCCCAACCTATACTGTATCAATACCAAACTTCAGATACTTCATATCATTTCAGAGATTTTGCTTGTCATCTTTGGAATCTGTTTATCTTCACTTTGCTGTCAGACATGTGCTTTGCTATTCTCTCCATTTAAAAGAACAGCTCTGAATATATGAATGTCTTTAGATGTAATTGGAGGACAAGACTAATGTCACCGAAAATTAGTACAAATAAGTAAAGTAAATGTACTTAAGATTGTAGATAAATGTATACAGTTCACATGGGGAGTTTTCCTTAAAGAATGGCACCCATTAGCTCCAGTAGGTAGCAGGTTTCTTTGTATTGTGTGTGCTTGCAGAGTTGCAGTAAATAATTTTATGTATGCGGGGTTGTTCCATGTAACAGAGAGCGCTAAGTTTAATAAGAGTAACAAACTACTAATAATATCCATGATTTTCACATCTTTCAGTTAAAGTTACTTAATATTTATTTAATTTTATTAAGATAAAATTTATTATGACAGTAGGGGAAAATACCCACCATGCAAAATTAGCTTCATGTAATACAAGTATACCAAACCTTCCTGATGTCAATACTACAAATACATTTGATATATGGCAACATTTTACGCTGAAGCCTTATTGTGTTTTGGGATATTTTTTTAATTATGCCATTTTTTAAGGCCCAAAATTGCTAATACTGTACTTAGACAATGTAAACATAAACTGATAGTCTGAAAATGTGCCAGATTCAGTGGATACTGAATGATGAATCTTTGTAATCAGAGGCTTCATTCAGACGACCAATAGTGAAAAAGGCTGGCCATTATGAACCTGAGGGGTGTCGTTTTCATGGATCCCTCATACATTGCAGTGTATTCCATTTTCTATACATGTTGGTGTCATTTTCATGGATTCCTCATACATTGCAGGGTATTCCATTTCCTATACCTGGGTCAGTTATTTTTCATCAGTTCTCTGTCAGTTTGTCCATTTTTAATGTCCGTTTTGCAACAGTTTGTCATCCGTTTTTAACTGACCCAAATCACTCATTTGTTTTTAATGGATGAATCCGTTGCAAATCTGTTTTGATGGCTGTAAAAAAGGAAACTATTCACTTGTATTGGTCTGTCTGTGAAAAAAAAAGACAAAGATAGATCAGGTTCTATTACAGTCCATTAAAACATTTGGTTAAAAAATGGACATGGGCATGTCCCCATTGACTCCCATTGTTTTTAAAATGGACTTTAAGAAAATGTTCATTACAAGTCTGATTTTCACGTTCTTGCGCACGGGGCTTCAAGGCTATATTAGACAGCCAGATCTTGGCCGCACAGAGTGCTGATCAATGAGAAACACATTGATCGACACTCGTTTGCATAATTTGCCAAATTACACTCTACTGTGATCCTTCCTCCCCTATTCGACTGAATGGATTATCGGCAGCATATCCCTGAGTATACAGGGCGATGTGCTGCCAACGTTCTGCATCTTTTTGCAGCATCCCAGAGGCTGCTGCTTTAAATTGTTTGTCTTTTTGTGCCTCTGGGTTTTGTTGATTTGTTCCGTTCTGTGTTAAATGTATTGTTTGCAGCTTTTCCCTGTATTTTCTCCCCTGCAGTGTTCAAACCTAGCCTTGGTTTAGCCCTGGCCTACCACAGGCCATTGGGCGGGGTTGTGGGAGACTCCGTCTCCACGGTAACTGTTGGCCTGAGTTCAGTTTAGTTAGTTCAGTGTGAGCAGTGGAACAGTCAGGGTCTGCAGAGAGTTCCTGCCCCCAGAAGCTGGACTGAGGCCAACGGTCGCCATCACAGCCTCCAGGAGGAGTATCGGCCCCAGAGACAGCCAGGAGTACTGGTTCGGTTGTCCATTATTTTGAATCATTCCGATGCCGTGCCAGGAGGAACAGGAGAGGACCCTGACAGGAGGACCACGTCGGGCCTAGTCTTCAGGTAACCAGAACCCTGTCAGGCCTCCCTGTACCACCACTCTCCCTATCATCCATCTCTGGGACAGGCACGAGAGGTGGAGTAGTGGAGCACAAGACTGTGATAGTTATCCCCGGGCACCCTCCTAGAACCAAGGCTGGGGAATTGGACACTATTCTACTACCCCCATGCGGAAGCTACCATTTTGCTGTTACCAGTTGTAGTAATAAACTGTTCCCTATTTGACTGTTACCATCTGGCCGCCTGAGTCTTGCCTGCACTAACATCAGGGCCCTTCCGACCTACACCACACTAGCTCAGAGAGGAGAGGTCTCCTCTCCAACTGGAAGCGCCCCAAGGGAAACAACTACTACCACCACCATCTGGTAGTGCTGCAGGACCCCCGTTGACTCTGTCTGGCCCAGGAGTGGGACTGGAGTGGTTGGTGAGTGTGCTCGGCCTAGTAGGTGGCACATCCTCTGCCACTATAACTCCCATCCTCTGGTCTCCTCCAGCATTGGGTTGCGGCATTTTATCCTGCATAAAGATGTGATCAGCTGACCAGGGAGTGTTTGCTTGCTGGTCAGTTGATCGGCAGCACTAGTAGGGTTATTATCAGCAATGAACATTCCAAGAAATGCTTGTTACCAAAATAGTGATGAATATCAGCCAGTCTAATAGGGCCTTAAGTTTTTACCACATTTTAGCTGACTTACTTTGAGACAGATTTTTAAGGAGAATCTGTCAGGGCAATTTGGGACACTAAACCACCCACACATCCATATGGACCCGGGGTTTAGTGTCCCAAATCACCCTGTTATAACACAATCCATGGCCGCATTAAAAATAAAAAAGCTTTATACTCCCCATGCCTGCGCAGTTCTTCAATGAAGCCAGAGGAGTACACCTCGGCTTCAGTGCGCATGCCCCGCAATTATGTATTGAAGCCAGGGTGTCCATCTTCAGCTTCGCAGGTGCCGGGAGGCATGCCAACGAAGAATCTCATGAATAAGCCAAACCATTCTCACCAAACAGCGTCAATCGGACCCTTCTCTAAGTAAGTATAAAGGTTTTTTAATTTTAATGCGCCTGCAGATTGCATTACAACAGGGCGATCTGGGACACTAAACCCCAGGTCTATAAGGACCTGTGGGTGGTTTAGTGTCCCAGATTGACCTGACAGATTCCCTTTAAGTCAAAATTCTGTACTGTGACATCACTGTGTTTATTATCCCTGTATTGTTATATCACTATGTGCATTATCCTGGTACTGTGACATTACTGTGTATATTATCTCTCTACTGTGACATCACTCCTGCACTGTAATAGCATTCTGTGCATTATCCTTGTACTGTGACATCACTGTCTGCATTATCTGTACTGTAAAATCGTTATGTGTAAAGGAGGCCAAAATAATTTGTATACTTAAAAATTTCTGAACTTGCT
Organism: Leptodactylus fallax; assembly: GCA_947044405.1. Classification (NCBI taxonomy): domain Eukaryota; kingdom Metazoa; phylum Chordata; class Amphibia; order Anura; family Leptodactylidae; genus Leptodactylus; species Leptodactylus fallax. The sequence goes on from CAMRHE010000027.1 coordinate 2,766,519, forward strand.
ACTTAAGATGGTCATGGTAGAGAAAGTCCTGTCACAAGTTTTGCTGTGGAGCCCTATGCTTACCTGTTACACCATTGGATAAAATGATAATCAACAGGAGAATATTTCAGGAGTTTTTCCATCAGTTTTTTAGGCAAAAAAAGCCTCAAAAACAGCTCCAAAAAAGCAGGGTTAACTCATCCTTATGGAGGCCATATACATTAGAAATCGGTTGATGGTTGAACAACAGATGAATGAATGATCATTTACAGGTGAAACAATGCGCAATTTTTTTCCATATTGGCATACTGGCTATACAATACATTTTCAATGACACCAAGCAAAGGACAAATGAAGTTTTTGAAAAATAATTTATGGGCAAAAGAGCAAAAGATCTTTAATCCAATACTGGACAAAAATGTAAACATAGGTGATTTATTTCAAGATGATGGTATGGCATTGTTTAGCTAAAATGACTGATCATTGTTAAATTTCACAAGAAGAATACTATTGGTTAAAATTGTTAGTTTTTATCACCTTTATTTTAATATATATGGGCACCTTTAGTGCGGCACAACTGAAAGATTCTGACAGCTACAAAGCCATATCTATGCACAGGAGTACAGCTGCTAATGTCAACATTCAATTACATTGTCCATCCAGACTGCTAACATCTTTATGTTGTTAAGTTGCAGGCCATCTGGAATTTGACAGTTTGTAAGCCCAGGCCATGTACACTAAAATGGCCAAATTCACATTCATCTGAAATACAAATGGAGACTAGAAGTACACAGGTATAATAGATTTTACAATGTGTAAATGAAATATAAAAGCATCTTCTGTGCTGTGGAAAAGTATGTGCACCTGCTCTGTTCTACTGCATAACTGGTATATGCTTTTAAATAACAAGGACCTGAATATGATTCATGATTTATTTATTTCTTTGTGTAGTCAGTTTTCAACACTTTAACATACACAAGTAAAACCTGAAAAAAAACATATTATTATTATTTCCGATACATTTTCTAAATGTAGATAGAAAAATGACACTTAGTGAAAATTTCACTCAAAAATGTGGACTCATGGGTAAGCACCGTCATGTAATTTTCTATCAAAGCTTAATGTTTTGTAAATGTTGCATAAATTTTAAAATAAAAGTACAGGGCATGCAGAGTACATATATTACTCACTTAGTCTACATGCACATATTCATATTCTTCCACATATTCCTCAGAACTAAATAGTCCAAATATCTCTCATTATTCATGTGCCAGTAAACCTCGGAGTCAGAGTCAACAAGTGACCTAACTGGGCAGTGATAAGATACTATATGCAACTGTCCGTCTTCTCACCACCTGTAAGAGAAAAAAAAAACTCTAAGGCGCCCACGTAATGGGCAACTGCGAAAAGCACAGCGGAAATGCATTGCGGTTTTTCCTGCCTCACTTTTCACAGAAAGTGCCTACATATATATCTATAGGGAAACCGCCAGCGTTTCCGTAGGTATAACTGACATGCTGCGATTTCCAAAAAATGCAACAGTTTTGGAAACCGCAGCATTTCCACTGTGCGTATCTTTCTACTGTAATTGATACGGGACAGTATGTTGCTGGGAGGCAGGGACTCCTAGCATCATAGATAACTATACTGCTAGGAGTCCTGCTCCCAGCATCAAGTTCAAGCCAGTACATCTGGCTAGCACACGGGCTGGTAGTGTGCTGCTGCCCAAAGAATAAGGAAGTAGAAGCTTTTATCCTGCTCCCAGACTATTTGAATGCAGGGCACTGAATATTGCACCTAGAGGTTTGGGATTTTGAAGGAAATGTGTAGCCAGAAACCTGATCATGACTTATTTAATCAAATTTTATATTAAACATATTTTTAAAGAATATGCGTCATGGTGAAATTTTAAAAAATGTTTCCATGTTATTATGTATATTAAAACTATCCCTGTATTCATATTCCCATGTTTAGCTGAGATGGGAATACCCTTTTACTGGGATACCAAGATCCCCCAGCCCTTTTATTCTACTTCATGTATTATGTGTACCTGGCAGTGAAAGTGTTAAAGAATACAATTATCCAGCAACCAAGTAAAAAACATGCAACAAATGGACAACTACTGTTTGAAGCTAAGGCCCCATGTAGCGGGCCGCAGCAAAAAAGCGCAGTGTGAAAAACCATGGCGGCAACGCATTGTTTACGCAACGTGTGGCCCTGGCCTAAGGCTAAGGCTCCATGTAGTGGGCTGCAGCAAAAATGCGCAGTGGGAAAAACCATGGAGACAACACAGCACGGTTTTTCCGGCAGCGCTTTTCATAGAAAGTTCACAGGGGTTTCCTCTGCGGACTTTCTGCTTCCATCAGGGGCGCCGCGGGCCCCCGATTTTTTTTTATTTTTTTTATAGGCTATTACCTGCTGGAGTAACCCCAGCAGGTAACGGGCCCTATATAGTTACTGATCCCCGCTCCTGCTCACGGCCGCCTGCGCTTCCCGGGGATCGGTAGGTAAGGCCACGGGCCCAACCACACAGTCACTGCTATGTGCTATCATTATACTCCGGGGTCTTTTCAGACCCCAGAGTATAATAATCGGAGGCCTAGGGGAGGGGAGGAAATATAAAAAAACAATGTACTTACCTCTTCTACGCTTCTCCAGGCTTCGGGCCTGTTTGGTGACGTCATTTTGCGTTGCGACGCCGACTCGCATCACATGACGCCGGCCTGGTCCGACATTGAAGGCCAAAGTAGCAGGGACTGGACCGGAGCAAGGAACAGGTAAGTAGCATTGTTTTTTGATGTTTCTATCCTCCCCTGGGTTTCCGATCATTATACTCCCCAGAATATAATAATTGTTCATGGTTGGCCCACTATGGGGCATAATACTGTGTGCAGGGGCCACTGTGGGGCATAATATTGTGTGCAAGGGCCACTATGGGGCATAATACTGTGTGTAGGGGCCACTATGGGACATAATACTGTGTGCAGGGGTCACTATGCTGCATAATACTGTGTGCAGGGGCCACTATGGCACATAATAGTGAGCGCAGGAATGCGAGTTTTTTTTTGGTGGGGTGTTGGAGGGGGCGGTTTCGGGGCGGTGGTTCGGGGGGGCCCCATGTCAAATGTTCGCCTTGGGGCCCAGCCTTTCCTAGTTACGCCACTGGCTTCCAATATACCTATAGGGAAACCACCAGCGTTTCCGTAGGTATAATTGACATGCTGCGATTTCCAAAACTGCAAGGGTTTTGGAAATTGCAGCGTGTCTACTGCGCATATTTTTCCTCAATCAGCTTTGCAGTGACTGTGAAAAACAGTGTTTATGCCACATGCGGCGCCGGCCTAATGTTGTGTCTAGCAACCTCAGAGATCTGTAGAGATCATCTGCAGACTACTGTATTGGCCTATAGCCTATACAGGTTACTAGAATACAGTATCTTACAAAATAAAAAGAATTTCTAGAACTTCAAGTAGGAAATAATAACTTACATTTGATAGCAAAAAGTGTCAAATGTCAAAGTGTTACATTATCAATAATGAAACGAGCAATTGGGGCCATTTCACAGCTATTAAAACATGAGCTATATTCTCTTGAATTATTTATATTACGTCCTATATTCTGTTCAGTTTCATCTGTTACTAAATACGATTGGGGGCATGTGAGGAAAATAAATCTTGCTTTAAAATAATTGAAACGGGATTAAAAATTGCATACATATATAAGTGCATGAATTTATGCAACACAACATATTTTAACAAAGTAACTACAGTAATGGAAATGTCACTGCTTCACTGCATATTTTATAGATGTCAAGACACAGAGAATCCGTCTGACCTCCATCTTGTTTAATTACTTTCCCTGTCAGCTCCAGTTCAGACCCCTAAGTTGACTGAGCTATGTAGGAGAAGGCTGGTTATTGCAAATGAATGGAGTTCTCTATACAAGGGATAAAATAATTCCAATTACAGTTAAGAAACGCTGAGGTTTCACTGGGACAGTCAGCAGATTATTGCATTTCTATGTAGAATGAAAACTTGAAGATTGTAGTTTGCAGAAGGAATGGCACAGTTGAGAATTACTATAAACAGATGTAGTGAGGGAGGAAAGCTGTTTGCTAAAAAGATTATTTCAATACCAAAGTTTTAAAGCCATATACCCCATATAAACTCTGTTCACTTCTGCAGACAACAACTTCTATCTACCTTGATGAAGGACTATACATCTAAAACACTGTTACAGCAATAATATAGTCCCAATGGATCCCACATATCAACACAACACTTACTGCATACATCAATTACAAGACTTTAATGATGTTCCATTAAAATATAGGGAATATCACTGTGTTGTGTAAAGGTTTTCATTATTTTTAAGTGCAGGAATAGTGCTGCATACTGTGCTATTGTTGCCATTAACAGTGATACAGCTGCTGACTTTAAATAGAACTACAAGTGGTAGTGTGAACAGAGCTTAATTTATCTCATGTACAATGGGGACATGCCAGATCTTCCAAGAGCTCTGTATTCTGCCTAGAAAACCTGAAGCTCTGATGTGCCCCCGCTGGCCTTGAGCCTCATTCTCATTTTTGTAAAAATGACTTTTTGAAGAAAATGGTGCATCTATTGAATTATCTAAGAGTATGAAGGTGCATGGAATAATGTTTCCTACAGTGCACTTGATATCAAGTTTCCTGATGACAGACTCCCTTGATAGTCCTTTAGGTCAGGAATTGAGCACCTGTCATATACATTTTCAAATACTTTACACATCTACTCTTCTTCCATGTTATTCTTATCCCATATCTTGCCTTTCCCTGCCACTTCATGTCAATTTTCCTTAAACTTCTGTACTTTTAACTTCCACCTTCACTAGGAAATAGCATTGTTTCTTAATGCTCAGCAATGCATATACCTGAGTAAAGGATCATGTAATGAACAGTGTGAAGTATTGTCCCCAGCACAAAAAGAAAATAATTTGGATGTAACTATATTTTTGATGTATGTACATCTGCTTCGAAAAATGTAACACTGCTGCTAACCACAGACATGGTAACATGGGTGCAAATCACAAAGTCACTAGTCTACTAACCATACTGGAAAGTGAACCATTTGACTTGCGAACATATTGGATAATCTGCCCATCCTACTCGCAGAATATTCCTGCTAATGTGTCGTTGCAATTTTATTCTAATTTGCTGGACAATAGTGGAAGTTAAACAAATTTGGTTAAAACATCTGCATATACAGAAATGAACTGTAATTCTGCACAGGTGTAAGATCTACTGAACAAGTAAGCAGTTTGTAGCTGATGTCATAATTTATCTGCATATACATTAGCATGCCAGCATTGTCTTATGAGCAAGAATTGGCTGTGCCACTTGTCAGTTACAGTTACCTTTAAACCAACAAGGAAATGACAGCAAGCACAAGGAGACATTTCAGCCATGTATAAATGCAATTACACCAGTTTTTTAAAAAAAAAAAAAAAAAAAACACAACAGTACTACGGTATGTATATCTATGGTATTACAATAATCTGAGTTTAGGAGATTAATTTTCTATAGTATATATACTTAATTTAAGAACTTCATTTTTTGCAGTTTTCAAAAAATATTTGATGCACATAGTTTAGCAGCAGTTTCATTTGTTGTATGCTAGGAAACCAGCAGGTGGCAGCATTGCTATTTGGCTTTATTGTAGTAAATGTAACAACCCCCAGCATTCATGACTTCATACATGACAGATAAGGACAAGTCTCTTTTTGTATTTGAATGCCACCCGTTGGAAATCAATGCTCCATAGATTTACTTAAAAGCTTTCCTAATTGGAAGCTGGGAATAATATTAACTTTACTTTTTCAGTCAGATTGCTGCACTTTCCAAATAAAAATGTCCTAAAATGTGTATATAAACTGTTGTCAGCGTAAGGCAGGCTTGGGGGTGAAGCGTACAGATATTTTTGTAAAGCCCTTGATAGCCATGTTCTTTGGATAGCACACATAGTTTTGTCACTTGGTGAAATTAAAAACAGGAAAAAACATTTTCTTAAACTTGTTTTGTCAATGCTTAAAAGAATATCAATAGAGATGTACCAATTATTCCTGCCATTAAGATCTAACCTGTTAAATCTGTCTGTTGATACACTTAAAAGGGTTGTCTCAAATGGACATTATGTGTCTGTATGCTCTATTAGAACATGTTAAAGGCATAGAAGAAAGAGGACCACCAACCCCTCCCTCCTGACATTCCACCTTGCATTCAAGATTCCCTTTATGAACCAGAATGGAGAGGCTCTGTGTAAGAGTAGCCTCAACTTCAGAAGTGGATTCCTCAATGCAACAGTTAATAATACAGTGTAAAGCCCCTCAGTGATATAATGTCTCTTTGGTGCCTCCACACATATAGTATAATGCCTCCTTGTAGCCCCCATAGAGAATAATGCCCCCCTCATGTACTCTAGATAACTTCATGCCCTCTTATATCCAACACACAGTAAAAGGCCCACAGTGTCCACACAGTATAATGTTCCCTTATGCCCCCTAGATAACATAATGCCCTCTTGTACCCGACACATAGTATTATACCCACAGGGCCCACACAGTATAATGTTCCCTTATGCCTCCTACATCACGCCCTCTTGTACCCAACACACAGGATTATTCCCATGGTTCCCACACACAGTATAATGCCCCTCAATCTCCACACATTACAGTGTTCACAATCCCCACACATCATAATGCCGCAGCCCCACAAATTATAATTACCCCAGCTCAATCCAACATAGTATAATGCCCCAGTTCAGCCCCTAAACACTATAATGCTCCATCCACACAACATGTGGCCCAGGGAATGAGCTGTGGTTATGCTTCTCAGTATTGCCACTTTGCATCGTGGAGAAGGAGTGGGAAGTCATAACAGTGAGTACTGAGAAGCCTACTCATCGCTCACTCTCCAGACCCCACTGTTAACCAATAAGCGCTTCTGCCAGTACAGGGTAGTGGCTTGAAACTCCTGGGCCCTAATGCAAAATCTGTAATGGGGCACTTACCATGTGCTATCTATAACATTGGTGTCTGTATTATTATTATTATTATTATTAATATTATTATTAATATTATTTATAGCTTATATTGTAGATAAGCTTACGGGACCACTCAGGTTCCAGGGCCTGGTAGCGACTTCTACCTCTGCACTGCCTATAGCTAAACCATTGGATAGAAGGCTCATTAGTCACTGGCAGTGCCTGATAACCAATGAGCCACTTCTCTTCTAATGATCATCATCATCATTTAGGGAGCGGTGGATGGCCAGGGTCAGCAAGGGGGTGGTTCTATGTGAAACTGCCCCTTGTGCATGCCTCTTCTGAGACTAAACAGCAGACCATACCACATGGTGTAGCAAACTATTTTTGGAGATGAAATTGATCAAGTCGCTTCTTTTTTTTTACTGATATCAGCAAAGACTGCCCACTAGCATAAACTTACCAGTCCTTCTTATAGAGTACTGCTCACCACACCTGTTATAACATATAGAGCATTAGTCATCTTTACAGAGTTACGCATCACATTTATATAATCCAGACATGTCAGTTTAAGTTGATAATATATAAAAAATGTGGTGGCTCTATATGTTATACGTTGCATTCCAAGTTATAATACAAATTATATTTCTCTCTGATTTTCCTAAATGATCGATGGAAATCACGGTCAGTATAATGTTCAAATCTTCAACCGTTAGAGTATAAATCAAATTTTATTGGACAAACCTCCCAATTATAATTTTTTTTTTCCACAAATTAAAGAAAACAAAGTTCACGGTTCCAAATTATTATGCACAACAGAGTTTCTAAACATGTTATAGGTTGTAAAGAACTGAAAATGGTCATTTGAATTTTCAGCATTAAGAGGTCGCATTTACTGAAATCAAAAGCATTTATTTCAATTTAAAAACATCTTAACAGGCCACGTTACATGTCAACATAGGACCCCTTCTTTGATATCACTTTCACAATTCTTGCATCCAAGTAAGTTTTGGGATAGTTTCTGCTTGAATTTCTTTGCAGGATGTCAGAATAGCCTCTCGGTAGGGTTGAGGTCAGGGGAGGATGGTGGCCACACCTTGAGTTTCTCTCCTTTTATGCATATAGCAGCCAATGACTCAGCGGTATTCTATGCTGCATGCAGTGGTGCATTGGCATGCTTGAAGAAGATTATGCTATGGAAGGCATGGTTCTTCTTTTTGTACCATGGAAGAAAGTGGTCAGTCAGAAACTCTTTATACTTTGCAGAGGTCATTTTCACACCTTCAGGGCCTACCAGCTGTCTCCCCATGATTCTGACCCACAACACGACTCTGCCACCTCCTTGCTGACTTCACAGCCTTGTTGAGATATGGTGGCCATCAACTAACCATCCAGGGTTGCACAACACTCATCAGTAAACAAGACTGTTTTAAAATTAATCTTCATGTTTGTCTGGACTCACTGCGAGCATTGTTTAGGTGTGGCCGAATAATAGGTTTATGCACAATTGCAAGTCTCTGGAGGATCCCTACACCTTGAGGTTCATGGGACTCCAGAGGCACCAGCAACTTCAAATATCTATTTGCTGCTTTGTAGTGGTGTTTTAACAGCAGCTCTCTTAGGCTGGGGCCCCACATTGCCAACGCCAACCGCAGCGTTTTACAGTACCTGCAAAGTGGATGGGATTCCGGCTAATCCCATAAAATAATAATAATCCCATAATACATAAAATAGCCATTCTGTAAAACATGCACATATGCCCAATACTTGCATGCACACATTATACACTTCTACACTGATGTAGCATTTGTTAAAATGACTTTTAAATATTGCACCTGCAATACACTAAAAGTCTTAGCAGGGGCTGCCCATCAATTCAAATGAATTGGTGGGCAGCGCTTGCTCCTGCCCCCTTACCTTCAGTCTACAATTTAAAAAATTAATTGGTGGTAGTGTGAGAAGCTGAATAAAATGTTAGCGGAGCCACCGCTGCTATTAGCTGCTGTGGCCCCGCTATAATTTATCCTTGTGTTGTGAACTATGATGTCACGGTAGAGAGATAGCTAAAACATCGGTGACAGTGTGTTGGCAGTGGATTAATCTTTGACTGTCCAGGCGTTCAACAGTAAACAGATATTTATTGAGGAACAAGGATAATACACTGTATTCTGTAACTTATGATCTCAGCTTCTTGTCTGTGAGCTCCATGTGCTCTGCTCTATGCTGCAGTTACAACAGAGAGAGGAACTTCCTGCTTTTCTACTTTAGCCCCCACCTTTTTAACAGTGCTTTATTAACAACTTAACACTATCCTTACAGACAGAAGCTTATGCAGTAATAAACATATAGACAGTAGTTGTTGCAATACAGGCAATAATAAACATTATTCCAACACAGTGGTTAAAAAAAAAAAAAAATCCTAGCACGACTGCAGCTGCTATTGCCAGCGGCTCCACAATGAATAATCGCTTTAGCTATTTAGCAGGAGTTTTGGCGCTAAATTCAAATGGACCAATCACGGAGGAGCCACTGCTGCTATTGAATTCGTTAGCAACGGCGCCTGTTTTGTAATAGCAGGATCCCCACCGGTAATAGTGGAGATGGTCCTGCTAAAAACTATTCCTGAACATTCTGATGTCAGGTTTTTTTTTTTTTTTGCCAACATATTGTATAAATTGCTAACCGCTACCTGTAATTTGCCCCTGCAACTGATGCCATGTCTCTACACTTGGGGCCAGTTCTCAGATTGCCTACATGGGTGCCTTACTTGACTGATCTGGCAGATTGTCATTCAGACTGAGCAGCTGCATGAAATATGGGATTATTTATGTCCCTGGCAAATTATTGCACAAACAGGCTGTAGATTGGTATCTGCTGTCCAGATTTTTGGCTATGTTTGAATACTGAAATACCAGTGAAATATATTTTTGTGAGATTGTTTGCCACTGCTTAACATCAATCTAAATCCAACATTCAGCCGCCAACTTCATTTTCTGCATATTTGAAAAAGTGTATTCTGGATGTGAGCTATTTATTGTATCAGTGTTCATGACTATGGTTTAAATTGCCAGTGCAGCACAGAATAAAAGAAAATAAAAAATAATTCATCCTAGTCACATTCAGCTCTATAATCGAAATGTCTAAAAGTACACAAAGCCAGGTAACAATAAATAGGTTGAGGAGAATAGCTTGAATGTCCCTGTAACTCTTGGCTATAAAAGTTGCAGCCACGGAAGAACATTTATCAAACACTTAGCAGTTTACTCATTTTCCATAGCCGCTGTCGCTTGTCTTTTCCGATATAGCAAAATAACACTCTTTGCTATGAAACATTTCCATGAATGGATGGGGAAAATTAAAACTTGAAGTTTATATCGAAATAACTGTATTCTGAAAAAAATCAGCAGGTAATTTAATTATTAGTACTATTGTGAGGGTTCATATATTTTGGCTTTATGGCTCCGGCTGTACAGAGAGTACCAAGGACTTGTGCAAACACCTCTCCTTGCATTCTCTGCCTTAGGCTGGGTTCACACTTCCATTGTTAATGTCTGTTGCTCTCATGATGGGGCTCCATCTGTGTCCATTACTCTGCTACAATTAATATCTGTTGCAGCAACAGACAGTACGGTAGTGGGAACCTACCCATCAGATGTTGTGGCTGTTAGCTGTCTCACCTGCTCAGGCAGGTGACACGGCACCTTTCTGTAAATGGGTGGAAATATCCATTTAACCACAATAGCCACAAAAATAGCCGCACTATGAGAACTTGTTTGACCAGGAAATAGAGCAGACACGTATGCAATAACTCAGACACTGTCTGTGAGTTACTGTGACGTTGTAGCAACATTTCACAGCCTTTTAGCCAATAGACAGTGGTAGGTGGACCTTACTGTGCTTACTGTATTACCATAAAATAAAGGAACATGTTACTTATGATGTATGCTGTGTGGCAAGAAATTTAAATGTTAAAAAGCAATGTCAAAGTTGATTTTTTTTTTTTTTCAAATCCCACCCAGAAAGAGTTAATAAAATTTAGTCATTAAGTTATAGGCACCCCAAAATGGTGTCATTAAAAAGTACATCTCATCCCACAAAAATTAATCCCACATATGGCTACATCACCAGAAAATAAAAAAATATATCTTGCCTTGCACAATGTGAAGGCAAAACCCCCAAAAATCACTAAATCATAAGGACAAAACTGGCTGCGGCAGGAAGGGAAATGCATAAACTGTGTGAGTGTACCTCAGGGTACACCCTATGGTTAGAGCGTATAAGGGAAAATACACCAGTACTGATACCCCAGAATGCCCCTCACCCTTTTTTTTTATTTTGCCTCAGACCCTCTGCAATTGCTTGCCAATGCAATGTAAAATACCAAATTAGACCTCAAATGTGTGTGGTGCTTCTTCATTTCTGAGCCCTGCTATATTTTTAGGCAAAAGATTAGTGCCTATTGGGTGTTTCCAAAATCAGGAAACAGAGATAACTGGAGAGATGACTTTTCACAGTACCATGATATGGGTATGACATATTGGGCACTGAAATGGCCTATCTACAAAAATGTCAATTTTCATTTTGCACCATCTGCTGTGTATTTCTTTTTGGAAAGCATCTTTGGGGTCAAAGTGATTACTATGCCCTTTAAGGGGTGCAGTTTCCAAAATGAAGTCACTTCTTGGTACTCTCCACTGCATTAACACCTTAGGGGAAAATGAGTCCTGCCACCTGAAAATGATTCTGCCCTCCAAAAGCCTAATGGTGCTTCCTGTATTTTTTACCCTGCCATGTGCCAAAACAGCAGTTTTCCTCCACAAGTTTCCACTGTTTTGGCACCTCAGGGGCTCTGTAAATGGGACATGATACATGAAAACTATTCCGTGAAATCTGTCCTCTAAAAGTCAATTAGAGCTCTTTCTGTTTCAAGCACTGCCATGTGCCCATACATCAGTGTACCAGTACATATGGGATATTGTCGTGTTCAGGAGAAAAATGTTAGTAAGTTATTCTCCTTTAGCCCTTTGTGAAGATGAAAAACATTGGGCTAAAGTGACATTTTATTGGAAATTTGATAATTTTTCATTTTCACATCCCAATTGTAATAAAATCAGTGAAAAACCTGTAGGGTCTAAATACTCACTATACCCCTTGATAAATTGCTTGAGGGGTCTAGTTTCCAAAACAGGGTCACTTTCTGGGGTTTCCACTGTTTTGGCACCTCAGGGGCTCTGCAAATGCGATGTGGTGCCTGAAACTGATCACAGCAAAATCTGCCCTACAAAAGCTAATTGGCGCTCCTATCCTTTGTCTTGCTGTGTTCTCACATATCAGTTTCCATTAACATGTGGGGTATTATGATAGTCGGGAGAACTTTCATAACAAATTGTGTAATGCATTTTCTCCTTTAACCTTTTGTGAATGTGTAAATTCTAGGGCTAAATGAACATATTATTAAAAGAAATTGAAACGTGTAGATTTCACCTCGATGTTGTCTTAACTGTTAAATGCTTATAGGGTTAAGCGGTGCAGTTTTAAAAATGTGGTTTTTCAAAACCGCTTCAGAACTGAATTAGTCCCTTGAAAAATGGGTTTTGGAAATGTTCTTGTAAATTTTGAATATTGTTTGACTTGTAAGCCTTATAATGTTTTTAAAAAATTAAAGGGTGATTAACGTTTGATGCCAACATAAAGCAGAGATATGGTAAATTCGATTTATGAACTAATTTGGGTGGTATGACTATCTGTATGAAAAGCTGATAATTTTAACTTTTGAAATTATATATTTTTAAAAATTTCTACCAAATTTCCCATGTTTTCATAATTAAACTCAAAACATATCAACCAAAATTTACCACTAAGATGAAGTACAATGTGTCACAAAAAAAATATCTGAAAATCAGTTTGGTGAGTTAAAGTGTTCCAAAGTTATCACTGCAATGAAGTGATACATGTCAAATTTGAAAACTCAAGCTCTGTCAGGAAGTCAAAAACTGGCTACAGTGATCTAGTTTAATATTCACTGACCAGATGACCATTTTAGTGCTTCTAGTGCTTTGTAATTTTTCTTGAAATGGTTTTGTTAAAAAAAAATTAAAAAAAATACACAGTCACAAATTTGTTGCCAAATTACTAAGCAGTGTACAGTAAATGACAAAAGAAATTAAAAAAACAGGGCAGGGGACAGGCAAAAGGAGGGGGAGGAGAAAACAAGTGTGCAAGTACTACTGCTAGCAATAACAATGTGGATGGCAACAACAACACTACTTATGGTCTTGACAGCCCCACCAGTAGCTACAGTGTTCTTGTACTTCCAGAGAATATAGACTGTTTTTTAAAGCAGTGAACCACAAATATTGAGTGAGAGTTCTTCCTAAACATGCAATTTACTATGCTGTCTTTCTGTACTGTCAACCATGTGTTCTCACCAGTGGCGTAACTAGGAATGGCTGGGCCCGAAGGCGAACATTTGACATGGGGCCCCCCAAACCGGTTACGGGTCCCCAAACAGTAAAATATGCTCAACAGTGGCCCCAGATAGTATTATATGCTCTACAGTGGCCCCCACCCAGTATTATATGCTCTACAGTCGCCCCCACCCAGTATTATATGCTCTACAGTGGCCCCCACCCAGTATTATATGCTCTACAGTGGCCCCCACTCAGTATTATATGCTCTACAGTGGCCCCCACCCAGTATTATATGCTCTACAGTGGCCCCCACCCAGTATTATATGCTCTACAGTGGCCCCCGCCCAGTATTATATGCTCTACAGTGGCCCCCAACCCAGTATTATATGCTCTACAGTGGCCCCCACCCAGTATTATATGCTCTACAGTGGCCCCCACCCAGTATTATATGCTCTACAGTGGCCCCCACTCAGTATTATATGCTCTACAGTGGCCCCCACCCAGTATTATATGCTCTACAGTGGCCCCCACCCAGTATTATATGCTCTACAGTGGCCCCCACACAGTATTATATGCTCTACAGTGGCCCCCACACAGTATTATATGCTCTACAGTGGCCCCCACCCAGTGTTATATGCTCTACAGTGGCCCCCACCCAGTGTTATATGCCCAACATAGTGGGCCCCACCCAGTATTATATGCTCCCTACAGTGACCCCCACACAGTATTATATGCACCCCACAGTGGCCCCCACCCAGTATTATATGCCCCCCACAGTGGCCCCCACCCAGTATTATATGCCCCCCACAGTGGCCCCCACCCAGTATTATATGCTCTACAGTGGCCCCCACCCAGTGTTATATGCTCTACAGTGGCCCCCACCTAGTATTATATGCTCTACAGTGGCCCCCACCCAGTATTATAAGCTCCCAACAGTCCCTTTCCGCTTCGGTGCTATTATTATACTCTGGGGTCTCCTCAGACCCCAGAGTATAATAATCGGAGACCCAGGGAAGGTGATTAAAAATAACAAACATCCATACTCACCTTGCCTTACCTTTTCTTGGCATCCTCGCTCCATCCTGCCGTCTTCAGCGTCTTCAGGCTCTCTTCCGACGTCGCTGCCGAGGCCTGTGATTGGGCCTCAGTGGTCACATGGGGGCGCACTGACGTCATTACGCGGCCGCGCCCCCACGTGACCACAGTATTATGTCCCACAGCCATAGCAGCCCCTGCACATGGTATTATGTCCCATAGTGGCACCTGCACATGGTATTATGTCTCACAGCGGCCCATGCACACGGTATTATGTCCCACAGCCATAGCGGCCCCTGCACACGGTATTATGTCCCACAACGGCCCCTCCAAACAGTATAATATTACAACTGTTTGGGAAGGTGAGTAATATTATTTTTTCAGTTTGTCACCTCTCCTGAGGCTCCGCTTATTATACTCTGGGGTCTGAAGAGACCCCACAGTATAATAATAGCAGTTTTGTTTTGGCCGTGTTTGGTCCGATCGAAACAGCTGAGCGAGGACTCGGACTGCCCGTGCCAGGGAAATAAACCTCATGTGCTACTCTTGGCACGCGTGCTGGGGGTTGCCGATCCCTGCCTTAGACCAACACCCCCGGCGAAAAGGCAAAAATGTAATATATGTAGGTCACATGACCTACGTATATTACTGTAAAACTAAAAAAAAATATATAATAAATGTTATTTAGGAAGACGGAGGGAGGGCATGCGGGGATCATTGTTAAATTATTAATTTATCCCGGGCAACCCCTTTAAGAAAAACTGAAGCTCTGACTGTCCTTGTGGCAGAGAAGATGTAAAGGCCTGCATCTATCAAGTAGTATACAATGCTTAAAAATGGAAGCATTAACTAAAACTGTTCATGTGTCTAAACATAACTAGTGTCCAGTGCTAGTGTATGGGATTTTCAAAAACCCTTTTTTATGGTGGTGGAAATATCTACACAGAATGCCCCATATGTTGATGATTTGTTGTCAAATTTACAATTTTTAGTGCAGTGAAATCTGTAAAATCTGTATGTAAAAGCAACATGTTCAGCAAAACCATGAACTTTTACGTCACTTCCCTACATCGATCTTACCTGCTGATACTTCCTTGCATTCCTTGCTGCTGTTGTCACATTACCATGAAAAATGATACAAGTGATTTTTATAATGCATATCATGTTATGTTCTGCATCAGTCTGTGTCCACGTATCTGGTACATGACAATTGTCACATAAACTGTTTATTTGTCCTTTTTTTAAGGCTGAAAATATAGTTGTTAGTTTAGTAGTTTTGTAGTTTTTGTAAATTAATTTCCAATATTAGCCTACTAAAAACTAAATAAACCAAATTTTCTAAAATGTAATTACTCTTAACATAATTGCACTTGAAACACAGTAGGTCATCCATTAAAAGTTATCCTTTTATTAGGAAGATTGAGATTAAGCCTGACATTTCTGATAGGATTTGTAATTGTGCATCAATCTTATCTATGAATCTTGTTAAGAGATAATGCTTGCCCATTGGAAAAACAATATCCTCCAATAATTATAGTCTAACATAATAATTTTCAAGAAATTAAAAAAGTGAAGCTTGCAGTTACTGTAATTGAATTACCAATGACTATAAAGCTTGTCTAGACAGCCAGACATGCTCCAGAATAAACTAAATGGTATTTGTTATAAGTTGTGGGACCCAAAATTTTACATTTTGATAACAAATGTTATATTAGAGAAGCAGAGATATAGTATTTATCAATAACAATCTTAGTAAAACCCATACGTTGTGACAGATTTACTATTAGTCCGATATTAAGAAAAAAAGAACCTGGGTATCCACATATTACACTTTGCATATGATCTATTGCTGCTAGGTTAAATTAACCGAACATGAGGTTCTTCGTATTTTGATCCAATTGCATAAATCCACTAACCACTTAACAGTGACCTCATACTAATGGGTCACAATTTTTCACCATTGCAATACTACATCTGCAGGTTTACTAGTAATCACTAACATTTACACAGTACAAAGACTAGACCATTTCAAAAGCACCAAATTTATCTCAGTGGCTGATACTGGATGATATCTGGTGCTGCTTTAAATTGTTCAATATAAGTTGATATTAAATATTTGTTGCCTTTCTGTGTGCCAGGATTTTGTACCAGAGATTTGTTGCAATTTAAGCCCCACCCTTTATGATAAACTATTCATATTTCCTTATAAGCCATACAAGGTAAAAAATCTTCTAAAATATTTTTAAAAACACATATTAAATGTGGAGCACAACATTTCCATTTACTTTCTCACAGTAGGTTCCTGGATTTGGCTAACCTACTGATGGCTTAACGCATTCTTGCTCTGCATCGTACAATTACATTGTGCGTATAGTTAACATTCAGTACTATAATAGTATGTTGCTGTAACGTCGCATGCACAGGAGCTGTATCTTTGGCATTACTTCCACCACTTGACTGTGTTAAAAAGCCGAGGTTCGGGAGAAGCTGCCGGAGTCTGAAGATACTCCAACTCTGGCAGAATAATCTCCTATATGCCATGATTAATAGCAATCATGGCATCCAGGGGGTCTGGGGGCAAGATAAGATCATGGGGTTTGAGGGGTTGCCATGGCAGCCAGGACGTTGAGTAACAGTCTCCTAATTGCCGTACCCTGTTACACATAGGGAACCTATGGGCATGTGTTTCAATACTATATACTGCATTACATTTCGCTGGGGATCAGAGATCCCAGGTTCAAGTTCCCTTGTGGGACAGTAAAAATAAGTTCAAAAAGTTTTAAATAAAAAATAAACAATAAAAAGTTAAAAAAAAACCTCTGCAAAAAAACAATAAACAAACATATTAGGTATCCCCATGTGCATATAAGCCCCCACCAAACAAAAATAACATTATTTACCCACACAGTGAACGCCGTAAAAAAAAAAATACACTACAATGTGCAAAATAACGTGTCACATCACTTTCCCCGAAAAATAGCAATGAAAAGTAATCATAAAGTCACACATACCAAATATTGGTACCACAAATGGTGCCCTACAAATAAAGAGCCCTGACATAGCTCTGTCAACAAAACAGTAGAAAAGTTATAAGCGTCAGAATACGGCGACCCCAGGAAAATCATTATTAGAAATCGTAATTAGAAAAGTGATGTTTTATTTGTAAAAGCGGTAAAACATGATAAAAGCAATATAAATACAGTATCACCATAATCATAATGTCCTACTGGACTAAGTTGCCATGTCATTTTTAACGCAGAGTGAAAGCCATAAAAACAAATTTATGAAATGGACCCTCAAAAAAATGTTAAGAAAAGCTAATCAAAACATTAAATACACCCCAAAATTATACCAAATAAAAGTACAACTCGAAACACAAAAAATAAGCCCTCACGCCATGTTGACAGAAAAAAAGTTACGAATTTTGGAAGGCAGAGAAGGAGAATATGAAAAAAGTTGGCGAGCATTAACGTACAAACTACCCTGTGTCCTTAAAGGGAGTCTATCATTGGGGAAACATGTTTTTAACTGAAGCAATGTTGGAATAGCCTTTATAAAAGCTATTCTACTCCTACCTTTACTTTTCTTTTCCTTGTCGCTGTTTGTCCAAAAAAACATTTTATTCTCATATGTAAATTAAGCTCAGGGAGCATCGGGGGCATTCCCCCTGTGCTCCAAGCACCCCCGCATCATTGCTGCAACCCACCTCCAGCGCTGCTTTTTCACACCCCCTGCATCTTCTGTTCATCTTGCTTCTGCTTCTTGCTTCGTTGGCCAATTTTCTGGAGTACACTGGTGTAAGAAATTAAACAATAATGGCCGACCAGAGCCACTTTGAGTTTAGGCAGAGCCGACTGAGCATGCAACAGAAGAAGACGCAGGGGCGTGAAAAAGCAGCGCTGGAGGCGGGTTGCGGCGATGACGCGGAGTGCTCAGAGCACAATGATAGAATCCCTTTAAAGGGTTAATATTGAGCAAAATACTGCCACCTTTTCTTTCATAAAATCTGTAAAAAATATCTTTGCACTTATGCAGTGAGCTTCTGAATGAAGACAGTGTACATTATAATGTGTGCCTTATAAATAGGTAAAGGGAATCAGGATAATTGAAGATTTTTATGAAAAAAATAAAAATAATACCTTTTGACCAATTTATTAATCAAAATTAAATTATAGGTATATGTCCCCAACTACTACTACTATTTAGCATTGTAGTAATATTATATTATATAATAAGCACATAGGTAATAATAATTAATATTATAACAGTCAAACATTAAATAAATAAATAAATAAATAAATATTGGATGGATTTTACCCAATTACCAAGGTGAAGTTGGGTCCTTATGCTCTATATTGTGATCGCTAGGTGGCAACAGTGGTGATCCACACAGGTAAAGGGCTACTCCACACCTGATCTGGAGTAGCTTTTTTGTCCTGATACTATAGTCCCCAACTGAAAATCCTAACAGGCACTGGGGAATAGAGATTAGGTTAATCTGCTGTTATCCCATATATATAATCTAGGAGGTGCAGTGGGAGAGGCAGCTTGGAAAAGCTCTCACGTTCCCACATGCAGGAACTAGAAACCAGGAAGTATTGCATGGCCATAAAATATTTGGTATGGTAAAAATGGTCCAAACGCACATAAAGGCACTCAGTTATGTTTATAACAAACATTTTTAGCTGTTAACAAAGATAGTGACTAAATACAATAAATCTGATAAAGCATGGTACAAGGCATAGTGATATCTCATAGAATATTAACATGTTAGACTAGCAGTGGTGAACCTAGCCTCTTTGCTGCCTGAGGTGGACTATACTGTGTTCCAAATTATTACGCAAATAATATTTTCTCATATTTTCGAAAATTACCTATATGAATTGCAGTCATTGTAATTTTCCAGTCATCAACTATTTGAGTATAATTGAAAGGTTTTTGAACAAACTGCCTATAACAGTATATTTAAAAAAAAAAATAAACACTCAAAATGCATGTTTTAAATTATTATGCACAGCAGAATTTGCAACCTTTTCATTTTTATTAAGAACAAAAAAATAAATGGTCATTGTGAAATTATAAGCATTAGCAGGTCATTACAAACTGAAATCAAACAGTTTTCAAGCCAAAACTTTATTCAAGGTTGTTGGGGGTTAAGTTCCCCCGGGATGGATGTCACCGTAATCCTAATTAAATAAATAACCAGTTTCAAGCGCTCGGGAAACAAGACGTACACAGGTATCGTGTATGAACCGTTTCTACTTTATTGCGTAGTTCAATACAGTTTTAAAGGTAAGCTCAGTTACATAACAGTCATGTGATCAATGTACATATATGGGTTTTCCAGTTCCGTTACCAGACAAAGTTGTTCAGTTTCCCATCACCCCAGATGTTTCCTATTCACCTAGTCTAAATGTTCTCCTTATCTTTCCTGAGAATGGCAGATCGACCTGAGAACAGCAAAACTGTTGATATTCATCCCAGACTCTGAGTCTGTATTCTATCTCTAAACTATTTAGTCTGCATGGAGAACATTTCACCCTGTGTCTTCTGTATACTGCATTATAGAATATAATACAAATTATGTTTTAACCCTTACAAAGGTGATGTTACATTTGCACATAGGACCCCTTGTTCGAAAGAAGCTTCTGAACTCTCTCGTCCATTGAATTTGTCAGTTTTTGGATGGTTTTGCTTCAATTGTTTTGCATGAGGACAGAATACCCTCCCAGAGCTGTTGCTTAGATGTGAACTGCCTCCCGCCATCATAGACACTCTTTTTGATGATGCTCCAGAGGTTCTCAATGGGGTTGAGGTCAGGGGAGCATGGGGGACACACCATAAGTTTGTCCACTTTTATGCCCATAGCAGCCAGAGATGCAGATGTGTTATTTGCAGCATGAGACGGTGCATTATCATGCATGAAAATGATCTTTCTGCGGAATGCATGGTTCTTCTTCTTGAACCATGGCAGGAAGTCCTGTTTGAGAAACTCCACATACATTATGGAGTTCATCTTTACCCCTTCAGAGATCCTAAAGGGGCCGACAATCTCTCTCCCCATGATTCCAGCCCAAAACATTACTCCGCCTCCTCCTTGTTGGCGCCGTAGCCATGTTTGCATGGGGTGTCCATCAACAAGCCATCCTCCACTCCATCCATCTGGACCATCGAGCGTTGCACGGCACTCATCGGTGAACAAAACAGTTTTGAAGTCAGTCTTCATGTATTGTTTGGCCCACTGGAGCCGTTTCTGCTTGTGTGCAGTGGATAGAGGAGGTCGACAGGATGGCTTACGCACAGCTGCAAACCTCTGAAGGACCCTGCATCTTGTTGTTCGGGGGGACGTTGGAGGCACCAGCAGCTTCAAAAACTTGTCTGCTGCTATGACAAGGCATTTTTGAAGCTGCTCTTTTAACCTGACGTAATTGCCTGTTGGAAAGAGTCCTCAATTTTCCCTTATCAGCACGCACACGTGTGTGCTGTGAATCAGCTACATACTTCTTGATTGTGCGATGATCACGATGAAGTGTCTTGGCAATGTTGATTGTAGTCATGCCTTGATCTAAACTTCCACAATTTGTTGCTTCTCAGCAGCCGACACATCCTTTTTCTTTCCCATTTTGGCTGAAAATGTAGGCTGCTTAATAATGTGGGACAGCCTTCTTAAGTAGTCTTGCCTTTAATTGGACACACCTGCCAAACTAATTAGCACAGGTGTCTGCAATTGCTTTCAGTGATATAAAGAGCCCTGACACACATCACCATCAATGAGTTTAACTGACAAACAAAAAAATTCTTACCTTATCACTTTTTGCATAATAATTTGGAACACAGTGTATGGAAAGACGCCCCCCCCCCAAATAAAAAATAATAATAATAATTGAGTTTACATGCTACTAGCTTGGCATGCTGCTATTGTTGCACAATATACACAAAGTTATAAAACAGTTTTTAAAAGAATTCTTTTTCCTGTATTACTGCAGTGTCAGAGATCAACATCACGACATTAACAATGAAAATAACTGCTTGGTGGATGGACTAGCCCACGTGGCCCCCATTCTCTTTAATAGGAGCGCCGCAGATAGCTAAGTACTGGACTTCAGGTATCTTTGGCACTCCCATTAAAGTGAATGAGAGCAACGCGGGTTCATCCATCCACCAAGCTACATGCCTATATGCAGCTGGGCTGCGGTCAGGCTGAATTCCCACCCGGTGGGGGAAAAAAAAAAACAATTCTCAGGTTCAGTGGGGGTCTCAGCAGACAGACCCACATCAATCAGGTATTTATCCTCTATCATTTATGTGAATACTGTGCAGTAACATTTTGTGACTTACAGGTGACGTCTCTGACTAATCCTTCACATTTTCCTTCTCTTCCCTTTAGACCGCCTTGACTACTTTTCCAGGCATCCAACCCACATTATCCTCACCTACACAAAGCCCCCATCCTGATGCTACTCCCAATTATAAAATATATGATATAACCCCCATAATGAATTATACTCCCAAGAGCATCTTTATATTAATAACTTCCCTGTGTACCCCCTTTAAATAGTGCCCCTTAATATTAATGCCCCAGGCATTTCCTTATTAAAAAAGGAAAAAAAAAATTAGTGGAGTTCCAATACCCGGGACCACCAAGATCAGCTGTTTGAATAAACTGTGGTATCTGTGTGAGCGCCGTCACCGCTTCTCTGTTTATGTAGTATCATACATCTCATAGTGGCCATGTAATGTAACTACAGCTTCGTCCTATACACATCTATGTGACAAGGCTGGAATTACATCACACAGACACTATAAACAGACTGCGCCATGGCCCCTTCATACAGCTGATCAGCGGGGATTCACTGATCTCTTATTGATGGTTTATTCTGAGGATAGATCATCAATAAAAATTAGGTGGAAAACTCCTTAAGGCCCTGGCCTCACGTGGCAGAAATGCCATGGTGTGACCACGGTTTAAACGCCGTGGAAAAAATGCAGCGTTTTACAGTTCCTGCAAAGTGGATGGGATTCTAGCAAACTCCATCCACATATTGCGGAAAAATACACACAGTGGACATGCTGCAATTTCCAAAAACGTCGCCCCTAATGACCCCTTATATAAATGACCTCCCCCCTTGAAATGCCTCCAAATAGTCCTTATATAAATAAACCCTCTATCATCATAAAGCTCCCTAATGAATCCTCCTTTATATTTCCCCCTCCTAACAACCCCTTATACTATTAAAACACCCACAACTGCGCTAAAAAAATAAGTTATTCTCACCTACCTGCGATCCTTTGATGAATGGAGCTGCCTCTTCCTCTCCTCTGCTCTATGATGTGCAGGGTCCACACACAGGCAGTGCGATGCTATGACGACATCGCGCCGGCCTGGTCTTGATGTCTTGTAAACCGCAGACCTGAAGCGGCTTGCGGTTTATAAGATAGGATGGGTTTTAACTAGATCGGTGTCTGCAGACACCGATCTAGTTAAAAGTAAATCATTAATGGCGGCCCCGGGGTGGGCCCCTACAGAGTCAGTAGGCTCGGGGGAAACCATCCCCTCTGTCCCCCCGCTATCTACGCCTCTGGGGGCCGGCCATGAGCAGGAGCGGGGATAGGTAAGTAAATAGGCCATTACTTGCTGGGGTTACTCCGGTAGGTAACGGCCTATTTAGAAAAAAAAAATAAATTATCCTCACCTACCTGCGATTCCTTGATGGAGCTGCTGCCTCTGCTTCACCGGCGCATAAGACATCTGCGTCTCAGCGCAGGAGGTGTGATGACATCATAGCAGCGCCGCCTGGGCTGAGATACAGAGGTATCCTAAGCCAGCCCTGTAGACGCCTCATTAGAGGTGCGCCCCTGTAGACTAGTACATCCTACCATAGCCAAACAGTGTGTAAAATGGGAGGAGACGAAGGGGTAGGAATGGGAGTGAGGAAGGGGAAGAAAAAAGGAGGAGGATCAGATGCAGTATGCAACATTAACCATTGTTTCATCAAGAATATGGCTGAGTTTTACTCACTTTTTATTTAGCTTTATTTGGGAGGCAAAATGGTGAAACACTGCTACAGTGTTTGCTGTATAAGATAAATATTTTTTATTGTTTGGGCATTTTGGGACATGGGGATGTCTAACTTCTTTATATTTCTTTGACCAAATTGACATATACATGTATTTTGACTGAAAACTGGAATTAAAAAAAAAAAAATAAAAAATTTAAAATTGATCTTGAAACTCAACTATAGAAGAGCCCCAGAAATCACATGGAAAATGGGTGAGCAAATAGGTGAGTACTGTCAATTATCCATTCAATTATTGATACACATGTGATTATAGACTTGCTACAGGTCATAGCGCTAGCAACCAAATGGCTAAAGTGAACATCTTCAAACTACTAAAGGATTGCATAGGATATGAGAAATTGTAGGAATGGGGTCACTTTTTTTCCATGTGTTGTGTTTAACTTTGTAACTCAGTCCTATTCACTTTAATTGCTCTGCTGCAATATTAGATACACATTCCACGTAGCACTGTTTATGGGAAAAAAAGCAGATTGTTTCATGGCTTCATGCACAGTTTCATGGCTTCATTCACAGCAGTTTTTTTAAACTCCACTGTACTTTTAAATATTTGTCTTTTGAGCCAAAGCCATATGTGGATCCAGCAAAAAGAAGTCCCCCTATATTCCACATAAATCCTATTCTGGTTTGACTCTAAAAACTGCATAAAAAACTTTTATCCAAAAAATGTTGTGTGTGTGAAACCAGCTTTTATATGTAGTTCTTAAATATGATATTGTAAAGTAGAACAAGGAGACCGTATTTAGATCATTTCTTCTTTAATACTGATATTGACACAGTAGAGCTCACGAAGCAGTAACAGTTCTCAAATCCAAAGAAAGCCAGGTTCAGCTGAAGCCAGGAGCACCTTTATCCATTATCATCAATGACATGTTGCATTAGTCAAGTGAAGCGTCTAAAAGTGAGAAACGTTATCAGTTTAATCCCATAGATCAGAATAACCGTTTTAGCAGTTACTCATTTCCAAGATGAATATAAATCGTGAATAATCTGTGCAATTCCATGCTGGAATATTCTTGTAAGATTCTGTCTGTAAAATCAAGGCAGGCTTATTAAATCATGCAAATATTCACAGGAAATAAACTCCACATATGCAAGTAATTTTTATGTGTAAGAAGAGGAGAAGTTGCAAATGCCTTGCTGTGCATAAATAGGTTTCACTCGGTTATATATCCTTAGGCCTCTTGTCTGTAATTTCATTAAATTCTTCATATGCATTTCCAAATGATAAACTGTGCAAGAAGACATTTGGCTTTATAATGAATGAAACCCACAACTGCATGATCAAAAGCACGAAAATATATAAAACATATAAATAAACCCTGCATTGTAGTTACACATTAATACACATACATACAAAACCGGTATTGTGTATCCAAAAATACAAGTACATACTGTGACAGGACCAGGGGCAAAGTGGTAGAAGGAGTATACATTTCTCCCAGGTTCTTGTCATATTCCTTCTAAAAACACCTGGAGAAGGTGTGATCCTTGCTGGAGGGTTTTATCTAAACCCTGGTAAAAGGTCTGGCTGCTGGAGTATGCAGAGTTGGGTGTGGCTCTACTCCATTCAGCCACTTCAGGTTTTGGGATGACTGGGGGTTAATTCCTTGGTTCCTGAAGTGTGCATATATAAGGGTAGACAGCACAAAGGTATTTGGCTCTCTGCTCTAGGGAAAACCATTGTGAGTTATAACTGCTGTGTTTTGTGTTTAGGGAGCTGTGCAGTAGGCCCAGCTCTCTCTAGTTAGTTACCTGCATTGTGTATTGTAGGTAGTGGCCGGACGGCTAGGATTTTATTTTGTATTTTATTGTTTTGTTCCTTAAACCACTAATAAAACTGGTTGTGGCCAGTGGCATCATACTTGACTGGACTGGACTCTAATTGCTGTGCCAAAAAGTGCTCGTCTATCTGAGGAGACGACGATCCTTGAGCTAATCCCGTCACAATACATAACTCTCAAACATTTCAAGACGGATTTTTGTAGGACAGTAAGATTTTGCCCAGATTTATAACTAAGAATGTTTAGTATGACTAGTAGATGTATTTTAGATTTATTTATATTTCCTGACTATAGACTGTTTTCACCATAACTCTGTACTTACATTTTATATTGTTTATCATAGTTTGTGACATGTCTACAAGCAAAGATTATTTGCATGCTGAAATGCTGGGGCCACACAAGGCAAACACATTGCAGTTTGCTCTTCTGCAAACTGCGATCTGAAACCGGATGGATCTTGCTGTGACTCTATCTACTGTACATGTTTCACTGCTGGTTTTCCACAGCTTTTCACCTTTGCAAAGGTTCACAAGTGAACTCTGCAGTGCAAATCACTTGTCACTGCGTGTTTTAGTTGCAGAATTTGGATGAGAATTGTTTAAAGCTCTCCCCCAGATATTTATTTATTTAGCTCACTTATATAGCGCCATCATATTCCGCAGAGCTTTACAGACATTGACAGTCACTGTCCCATATAGGGCTCACAATCTACATTCCCTAGCAGTATGTCTTTGGAGTGTGGGAGGAAACCGGAGTACCCGGAGGAAACCCACGCAAACACGGGTAGAACATACAAACTCCTTGCAGATGTTGTCCCTGGCAAGAATTGAACCCAGGAAACTTTGCAGTTATATGTATATCTTAAAGAAAAATGCTTCTATCTCCAATCAGGCTGCTTTGCTCCCCCTGTTCCTTTACTCAGTCTCTCTCTCTCTCTCTCTCTCTCTCTCTCTATCTCTCTCTCTCTCTCTATCTCTCTCTCTCTCTCTCTCTCTCTCTCTCTCTCTCTCTCTCTCTCTCTCTCTCTCTCTCTCTCTCTCTCTCTCTCTCTCTCTCTCTCTCTCTCTCTATCTCTCTCTCTCTCTCTCTCTCTCTCTCTCTCTCTCTCTCTCTCTCTCTCTCTCTCTCTCTCTCTCTCTCTCTCTCTCTCTCTCTCTCTCTCTCTCTCTCTCTCTCTCTCTCTCTCTCTCTCTCTCTCTCTCTCTCTCTCTCTCTCTCTCTCTCTCTCTCTCTCTCTCTCTCTCTCTCTCTCTCTCTCTCTCTCTCTCTCTCTCTCTCTCTCTCTCTCTCTCTCTCTCTCTCTCTCTCTCTCTCTCTCTCTCTCTCTCTCTCTCTCTCTCTCTCTCTCTCTCTCTCTCTCTCTCTCTCTCTCTCTCTCTCTCTCTCTCTCTTCTCTCTCTCTCTCTCTCTCTCTCTCTCTCTCTCCCTCCAGCAGCCTCCTCATTCCTCTTCTTTATAGAGTTCTATGTTGGAGGGGTGTATGCACAGTAGATACCTTTGGTATAGCCACTGGATATGCCATAAGTATCTGATAAATGCAAGTCACACACCTATCTTTAAAATTATCCCCCAGTGCTCCATCCCCAAGATAGCCCACACCCCTGTCCTTGTTGGCAGTCAAACCCAGACTATCAGTGGTGGTTGGAATTGATGGAAACTTCCATAGAAGTCATGGAGTCTGGATTTGACTATCAATGGGGATGGTGGTGAGTTGTGGATTATGTCTGAGGACTTCATTTTAGAAATAGATGCAGGTTCCAAAGTTATGGATGTGCCATAAATGTCTTTTGTGGGTAAATTCCTTTAAAAGTAACTTGTTTGTATCTACTCACTAAATATGGGTGATAAAAGAGTAAAGGCTAATTGAAGTAAAAGCAGAGGAAGGCAGTCTGTTAAATGGCTGGACATGTCCTAATATTGTATTAAACTGGTTTCTTGAGAATTTTGAGTCCTTAACCAAAATTAGGATGGGTAAACCTAAAAGGAATGTATCATTAGAAATAGGATACTGGTGTCTCGAGATGATTCATTGACCTCTATAGGAGAAGTATGTGTGCATGCTCTGTGATGATAGGAGAGATCACTGTGCAGGGAGGGGAATGGGGTTATCTGTGACCATTACCTACTGTCAATGATGGAATCCTACCATATGTAGTTGTAACCTTTTGTAAGTGGAATCCCAGGATTTAAATATTATTTTTAATATACTTTGTGATATGAAAAATTAATATGGAATAAAGTAAAAAAAAAAATGCTTAACAGCATGATTTAGCCCCTTCAAGTGACATGTGTCACTTTATATGGCATTAACTTTAAGACGTGTTAACTTACACAAGTGATTTTGAGATTGTTTTTTTTTTTCGTGACACAATGTACTTTGTTAGTGGTAAACATTGATCAATATTTTTGTATTTATTAATTAAAAAAAATAGGTAATTTGATGGAAATTTGGAAAAAAAAATCGCAATTTTCAAAATGTGAAATGCTCTGCTTTTCAAACAGTCATACCACCCAAATACATTAATAAATAAAAATCTACCATATATCTGCTTTATATTGGCATCATCTTTTAATCGTCATTTCATTTATTTTGGACGTTAGAAGGCTTACAAATGTAACAGCGATTTTCCAGATTTACAAGAAAATTTTCCAAACGAATTAATTTCTTAGTGACCCCTTCAGTTCTGAAGGGGATTATAAAGGCCTATATATTAGAAACCTCCATGAATCACCCCATTTCTCTACAAATGTGACACGGCGTTCAAAAGCCAACAATCTAAATCAGCGGTCCAAAACACATAACGCTCCTTGACATCTTTGCCCTCCTGTTGCCCAAACAGCAGTTTATGCCCCCATGTAGGACACAGTTGTACCCAGGATAACGTGCTTAACAATGCCATATGTGGGTATAAACTGCTGTTTGAGAACAGTCGGGCACAGAAGGGAAGGAGTGCTATTTTGTTTTTTTTGGATCAGAGTTTGGTTTTTGGATGTCATGCCACTTTTGCAGAGCCCCTGAATTGGCAGTAAAGTGGAAACTGCAGACACTTAACCCCACTTTGGAAGGCACATCCCTCAATAGATTTTCAAGTGGTATAGCGAGCATTTTTAACCTTTGAGCGTTGCATTTCCATAAAGGAATGCGCGGCTGATAATGAAAAGTGAAAATTGCAATTTTTCCATAGATACACCATTTCAGTGCCCGATATGTTGTGTCCAGCTTATGTCAGCAGAGACACACACTTCAAAAACTGTTAAGCGGGTATCCCGGGCACAACAGCTTTTGGAGCGTTTGTCTCTGATACAAGCTGGGCACAACATATTACACACTGAAATGACGTATTCCTGGAAAAATTGTCATTTTCACTTTTCATGTATTAATTTCTGGAAAATTAATTAATGCAACACTTGGGGGTTAAAAATGCTCACTGTACCCCAGAATAAATTCCTTCAGGGGTGTAGTTTCAAAAATGGGGCCATGTGTCAGGGGATTCCACTTTACTGGCATTTCAGGGTTCTGCAAAAGTGTCATGGCATCCAAAAACCAAACATCTCAATCTGTGCTCCAAAAACCAAAATAGCGCTCCTTCCCTTCTGTGCCTGGCTGTGCTCAAACAGCAGTTTATACCCACATATGGCATTAAGTACGTTATCCTGGGTACACTAGTGTCATACATGTGGGCACACAGCAGGGCGCAAAAGGGAAGGAGTGGTATGTGGCTTTTGGAGTGCAGATTGAGATGTTTGGTATCTGGGCGTCATGTCATGTTTGCAGAGCCTCTAAAGTACCAGTAAAGTGGAATCCCCTAGGGAATGACCCCATTTTGAAAACTGCAAATGATTGGGGGGGTCACTCTGGTGTCTTTTCTCTTGTAAGCTCTAAATTTGGGGTGTCTAAGCTTATACATTCCCTTCCTGCCGCAAACAGTTTTGTTCCACTGATTTGGTGATTTTTGGGGTTTTTGTCCTCACATTGTACAAGCGATATTTTCTTTCTTTTTTCTGGTGATGTAGCCATATGAGGGCTTGTTGTTTGCGGTATAAGTTGTATTTTGTAATGATATCATTTTTGGGTGCCTATAACTTATTGACTAAATTTTATTAACTCTCTTTCTTGGTGGATTAAAAAAAAACAAACATCCATTCTGGTATTGCTTTTTACCTTTAATTTTTTTTTTTCCGCGTAGCGTACAGCATAAGTAACATGTTACCTTTATTCTGCGGGTCGGTACGATTTCGGCGATACCTAATTTTATGTTGTATTTTTATGCGTTACTAGTTTTGCAGAGCAAAAAAGCGATTTGGGGAAAGAAATCAATTATTCTTGCATCGCCATCTTCTGAGATGTGTAGCAATTTTTTTTTTTTTGGTTGACAAAGTTGGTTGAGGGCTTATTTTTTGTGGGATGATCTGTGCTTTTTATTGGTACAGTTTTGGGGCAGATATGACTTTTTGATCACTTTTTATAGCATTTTTTTAAGGCAAGATGGCGAAAAATCATTTCCTTGCTTTATTAATTAATTTCTTTTTTTTTCATACACTTCACTTTTTTTTTTTTTCAACAGTTTTTTTTTTTTTTTTTTTTTTAGTGATGTCCCACTGGTTCAGCACTATAGACTGCAATACATGTGTATTGCAGTCTTTAGAGGAAGTCAGCCTAGGCTGGATTCCAGAGGTCCCGGCAGGATCAACCAGGTACTGGGGGCTCCAGGCACAGCTTAGAGTCACTGGCCAGACCCCGGGCTGCAGAAAATAGAAAACGGCACCCCCTGATCTCGCCGGGGGGGGGGGGGGGGTGGCGGCAACATGGTGGAACCCCTTGGATGCTGCGGTCATGTCTGACCGCGGCATCCAAGGGGTTAAGCAGGATGTTAGTTGTCAGTTACAGCTAACACCCGCTCCAGATGCCACCAGCAGGTGGGCGGCAGCTAATATCAGAGAAGGTTTGTTGAAGTAACAAACTATCAGGTCCTGATCATGTCACTGTGAACACCAGCAGCTATTAGCGCTGTATTAACGGAGTTCCTAACCTTTGGGGAGACTCGATCCCTAATTTAGCAGGGTCCATTTATAAACGTTGGTGCGGCACAAAGCCCTGCAAGAGCCGACATTTATATACAATGGGCGGTCGCAAAGGGGTTAAATAGATCTTTGTCTATGTAGCTTTAAAACATAACAGCTGTTCACAACATGGCAATATGGCAGATCTCATGTACAGAAAATAAAAAGAAAAAAAATCTACAATCAAAAAATAACATATTAGAAGAAAAAATGTTTCAACTTCTGCTTTTAATTGGTACAAATTTAGGTAGTGTTTTCCCTTAGGTTCAAACCAATAGTGTTATTTCTTAAGATTTTTACGTTGTAATCAGAAACATGCACTTCTCTCCTATATAAATGTCATTTTAATTGACAAAAAAGGACTTGAAATTCTGAGTCAGCTTAATTTACACCTAAAATTATTTTAGGACGAAAGTAGGCAGTTTTTAGGTTAATTTAAAATTATTGTAATACAACTGCGACACTCAGACACCTCATGTGATTTTTACTAACCCAAAAGATTATCATAGAGTTCTACAGTCCAAATGTACCAACTGCAACACGAATGCAGCCATATTACAGTTGTCAAACAGTCCTTCAGCACAATATGCACCTACATTTACCAGAAGAAAAATATACACTACCGTTCAAAAGTTTAGGGTCACTTAGAAATTTCCTTATTTTTGAAAGAAAAGCACAGTTTTTTTCAATGAAGATATCATTAAATGAATCAGAAATACACTCTATACATTGTTAATGTGGTAAATGACTATTCTAGCTGCAAACGTCTGGTTTTTAATGCAATATCTACATAGGTGTATAGAGGCCCATTTCCAGCAACCATCACTCCAGTGTTCTAATGGTACATTGTGTTTGCTGCGTAAGAAGGCTAATGGATGGTTAGAAAATCCTTGTGCAAGTATGTTAGCACAGCTGAAAACAGTTTTGCTGGTTAGAGAAGCTATAAGACTGACCTTCCTTTGAGCTAGTTGAGAATCTGGAGCATTACATTTGTTGGTTCGATTAAACTCTCAAAATGGCCAGAAAAAGAGAACTTTTATGTGAAACTCGACAGTCTATTCTTGTTCTTAGAAATGAATGCTATTCTATGCGAGAAATTGCCAAGAAACTGAAGATTTCCTACTACTCCCTTCAGAGGACAGCACAAACAGGCTCTAACCAGAGTAGAAAGAGAAGCCGGAGGCCCCGCTGCACAACTGAGCAACAAGACAAGTACATTAGAGTCCCTAGTTTGAGAAATCGATGTCTCACAGGTCCTCAACTGGCAGCTTCATTAAATAGTATCCGCAAAACGCCAGTGTCAACGTCGACAGTGAAGAGGCGACTCAGGGATGCTGGCCTTCAGGGCAGAGTGGCCAAAAAAAAAGCCATATCTTCGACTGGCTAATAAAAGGAAAAGATTAATATGGACAAAAGAACACAAACATTGGACAGAGGAAGATTGGAAAAAAGTGTTATGGACAGACAAATCGAAGTTTGAGGTGTTTGGATCACACAGAAGAACATTTGTGAGACGCAGAACAACTGAAAAGATGCAGGAAGAGTGTCTGACGCCATCTGTCAAGCATGGTGGAGGTAATGTGATGGTCTGGGGTTGCTTTGGTGCTGGTAAAGTGGGAGATTTGTACAAGGTAAAAGGGATTTTGAATAAGGAAGGCTATCACTCCATTTTGCAATGCCATGCCATACCCTGTGGACAGTGCTTGATTGGAGCCAATTTCATCCTACAACAGGACAATGATCCAAAGCACACCTCCAAATTATGCAAGAACTATTTAGGGAAGAAACAGGCAGCTGGTATTCTATCTGTAATGGAGTGGCCAGCGCAGTCACCAGATCTCAACCCCATTGAGCTGTTGTGGGAGGAGCTTAACCGTATGGTACGCAAAAAGTGCCCATCAAGCCAATCCAACTTGTGGGAGGGGCTTCTGGAAGCATGGGGTGAAATTTCTCCAGATTACCTAAGCAAATTAACAGCTAGAACAGGGGTCGGCAACCCCCGGCACACGTGCCAAGAGTGGCACTCGAGGCTTATTTCCCTGGCACGGCAGTGGTGTGTTCACATATGTCCGGCACAGTTATCAGTTCCCTCGGGCATGGTGCACACAAGCCGGAGGGAAACTGATGCCAGGACGGATCCCATAGTTTTCTATGGGATCGGTTCTGGCACAAGAGGCATCAGTTCTGGCGCCGGATCTGTGCCTCAGCCCGATGGAAAAACGTTACCTGCAGTGTTTTCCATCCGGCTTCCTTAAAATTTCATTAGCGCCGGGTGAAGATGGATGCGGCAGCCCCCGGCTTCTGCACAGTCTATGTATAGTAGTGAAGCCGGTAATTGCCGGCTTCACTACTGTACCTGAGTGAATTGCTCAGGATTGGTTAAAGCTATAAAGAAACACTTGGATTCATTTTAAAGATGAGAATGTTCTCTTTAAAATGATACCAAGATGACCATGATCGTCCTTAAACATCCTGAGCGATTCGCTGGTGAAAACGATGTTCGGCATTGAAATCCCAATGCAGATCTCAATTCCCGACATCGTTTTAACAGTGAATCGCTCTGAATGTGTAAGGTCAATCATGGAGATCTTGGAATCATTTTAAAGATGAGATTCTCATCTTTAAAATGAATCTAGTTGCATCTTTGTGGCCCTAATAGATCCTTAGAAATGAGGCTCTAAATGTGTCCCCCCCTCCTGTGTCAGGCAGCATCTTAGAGCTAAGGAAGGAGGGGGAGGAGGAGCTGCAGAGACAATGTTAACTCATCATTGTCTGTGCATAAGCTGCAGATGACCCGGGGGGGGGGGGGAGCGAGGACTTCTGTCCATGTTATCCCCTCTCCTATCAATCAGAGAGCATACTGTACTTTTGCTCTCTGATAGTCACATAGAGGGATAATGTAATACCCCTCTGAGCCTAATCACATAACCAGGAAGTTATTGGCGCTGTGACCCAGACATTTACCATCATCCAGGTCGCAGCACCAGAAGTGTCGCACCAAACACTTACACAACACATGCACAAAGTCACCAATAAAGTTTACATTTTTTCACTGTCTCTGTCCTGTCCATACCTGATCTTTATAGAATAAAATACGCCGCCCGCCTCTCTAGTGATATCTGTTACACGATAAAATAATAGTAATAGCAATTATCACTAGTATTATCACCATAATACCGTGTGCAAGGGCCGCTATGTGACATAATACCGTGTGCAGGGGTCGTCAGACTTACAATTATTGACCGGCACTCCGAGTACCTCAACTTTGATTTTTTTAATCGAAATCGGCACGCCGAACAAAAAAGGTTGCCTACCCCTGAGCTAGAATGTCAAAGGTCTGCAATGCTGTAATTGCTGCAAATGGAGCATCCTTTGACAAAAGCAAAGTTTGAAGGAGAAAATTATTATTTCAAATAAAAATCATTATTTCTAACCTTGTCAATGTCTTGACTATATTTTCTATTCATTTTGCAACTAATTTCATAAATAAAAGTGTGTGTTTTCATGGAAAACACAAAATTGTCTGGGTGACCCCAAACTTTTGAATGGTAGCGTGATTTAGTGATTTATAAGCAGATACATGTGGCATCTACTGTGTATAACAGCACCTATATTTATTATGTTCTACAATACCTGAGCAGTCAATTGGTTTAACAATATAGCTGCAACACCAAGACATGGCTGATGGATCCCTAAGACAGTGCTACATAAATGATACTTGGAAATATCTATCTCTTTTCTACTTTTTACTACTTTCAAGCTAAGAAATCATTAAATATTGATATAAGAATTCATTAGGGCGTTTAGCACAACCTAGAATAGTGCATTTACATTATCAGTTCAATGACACAATGAAATAGACCACTAGCCATTTTGTTTGGCTGGGAATTGAAGCATAGTCCTCGCTTCCTCTCAGTACATAAATCAGTTTACGCCTTAAGTTCAGGTCCAATAACAATGAAGCTCAGTAATACACGATACTTTCTACTTTCAGGTCTATTATAAAGCTTTCCAGCTCTATGAGGTTTGTTCATAGAATAAACAAATATTATTTACGGTTTTAAACTTTTCAAGGAAAATTGAATTTTACAGTTGCAAGCAACATAGAAATAACTGCATTGTGATACCTTGAAAACTTGCTTATTGGCAGCACACAGTAACAGTAATAGTCTTTATGACTTCGCTTTAAGACAAATATTGCTCTAAATTGGTTTCTGGCTAAGCGCATGTATTCAGCAAAGTGTCTGGGAATTGGCTCGAGGAAACCTGTACACAGAATGTAATTGAATACTGCTGATTTAGATTCTGAGAGTGAAACAAAACTTTTAAAACTTTGTACTTATTATTGTAAATGCGCTTCTTATTCGTACATTCTTGGTTTAATAGTTCCCCCCAATGAAACTAAAGAGATTTGTCATTTACCAGTAGTTGAAATAATACTAGATGTAGACTTAAAATGTCACACTTTTCTGTAAGCATTTTAGGTCTCCGTTTTTTCTATTTAGACTCACACTGTATTGCACAAACATGATGTGAACAGGGCCTTACAGAATCTGTGATGCAATTGGTAAAATCTGAAACAAATGTGCAGAAAATTCAGTGGAAGCATCCACATGTTATACATTAAATACAGTACAGATTTTCCATAGATATGCAGTGGAATATTGTATTGTGGAAAGTTGACATAGTGGTAGCTATAAATTATTTATTTTTGAATAGCAGCTTTCTTGAGTTTCATTGTCACAGGGAAGATTTAATATTTTTTTTTATCCTAAAATAGAAAAAGATTTTTTTTTTATGTTAGATACAGTCATGATTAATAGGGATCATTTACCATTGCTCCAAGTCTATTTAGACATAATGGGGGAGGGAGAATCAAAATGGCACATATGGCATGACTAATTTGGCACAACTCACGAGACAGATTTGGTATTTTTCTTCATTACACTACCTTATGGCTGAAGTAACAAGGTTCTGGCTTTATTCTTTATCCGTTAAGATCCTGAAACAGGAAGGAATACAGAGCCAACGTGATATGGACCTACTAAGATCCTTATTGATAACACTAAAACTTGCAAATAGTGTTTTGTTACAACAATTGTTTGTTAAGGTGGAGCAGCCACAATCTAATTTTGGTAATATATTGTTTTGAATTTTATTTCCTGATCAAAAACCTCACATAATACCTTTGGCTGACCTACTCTTAGGATAATGTGATAGGGTAGTCATAATTTCTACACACTTTGAATGCTTTTTTTTTTTTTTTTTACAACATATTGGTGAATTATGAAAAATAAAGAAGAAAATAAGATAAGAATAATCAATAATAATAAAGCATATCAGTAGATACATTTATACTGTGCATGTAAGTTTGGTCTTTGATGTGACAGCCTGGTTCTAAGTGTCGTAGCTTAGTTGAGCAAAGAGTTAACTGTATAGCGTGATACAAATGAGCATAATAATGAATCTTGGACAACTGCTGCTTAGCATTATTATACAGCATTTGTAAAACTGAAATGATTAGCAGAAAGCCTCATCTCCGAAGAAAATATATTGTAATCAAGCTTTATTTTGTATGACAAAGTCCCATTACTTCTGATTGCAGGAGCGATTATTAGTAGACTCTGCCTACAATATGAAACAATGGCAGTACAAAATTGTGTCCTGTTTAGAATGATAAATGGTGGACAAGCTTCACCATACAAAAAAAGAAACCATCGTAACAATATTGCCAGCACCACATTCACTTATTTTATATTGCTATTAATCTGGAACCACAATAAATTAATTTTATTTTACCCTTGATTTCCCCCTCAAAAGGTTAATTTTAAGCAATGATATCTTACTGGATCACATACTTATTTCCTTTTTTTTTTTAATTAATTTTTTACAATTAAAGGGGTATTCTGGGCTGGGACTGTCTTGTTAAAGATGACATCGTAAGGATAAGTCATCAGTATTACATTGGTGGGGTTCTGACACCTGGACCCCATACCAATTATCTATTCCAAGCAGCTTCCTGTGCATGGATGCTATACAGTGGACAGAGATTTCTGCTTTGAGCTCCTTCCCCTGTATAGGTTCTGATGCCAGAGGCTGCCTGGAACAGATGTTCATTGTTAGGTCTGGTTGTTGAACCCCAAACAATCTAATACTGATAACCTATCCTGAGGACATGTCACCAATATCCACTATGGCCATTAGCTCAGAAAACCCATTTAAGGAAGATATAAATGTATCGTCTTGAGGAAAAAAATGTACACCACCTCATTACTAGGTTTCAACAACAAATTCAACAACAAATCCTCCAAATAGGAGTATAACCTAAGGAATTCTTCACATTCAGTACCAGTCTATTCAGCATATCTATCATGATTCAATAAACAGTGTTAAAACTTGAATATTTAATCGATAATTTAAAATATACATTAAACATCACAAAAAATATGCAAAAACATGTTTATAACAAAAAAATAAAAATAGGCTTGACCATAGACAAGATTTTTCTGTGGCAGATTTTCAGTGTTCTTATATCCTATGTATGTAGACCCTTCTCTTTAAAGAGGCCATATTTTATTCCAGCTTTATATAGCTATCTCAGAGAGGTTTCACTTGTATGAAATATAAGAAAGGCTGGGGCCCCACGTTGCGTAAACCACAGTGTTTTACAGTACCTGCAAAGTGGATGGGATTCTGGCTAATCCCATCCACACGTTGCAGAAAAAATACCCGCAGTGTAAACGCTCACGTTTTTGTAAATCGCAGCATGTCAATTATACCTACGGAAACCCTGACGGTTTTCGTATAGGTATAATAGAAGCAGAAAGCACTTTTTTGCTGCGGCTCGCTACTTGGGGCCAACCAAAAATAGATTTGTTCTTCAACAATCTTATCAGACACTCCATAGGATAAGAACAGACAGAGGAGCTGTCACACTTGTCAGAGACCCCACTGCATGCGATGGTCAATGGCTGCATGATTTTGAAGGTAATACCATAGTTGTTAAAAATTGTGCTCCCATTTGGAATAGGTTTTGACTGTGTGCAGCAGCTTCTCTGTCTGTTCTTAACCAGATATCACTGTCTACATTACCTAAGTGCTTATTCACGGCTATGTGCTAGACGTTTTATTAACGGCCAGCAAACAGCCCCATTCTAAATATAGGATCCATTCACACGAACATTGTTTTAAGGGTCTGTGTGACCGATCTGTGATAAAATGGAACATGCCATTTCCAATCCGTTTTCATGGATCCCTTAATAGATAAAATCTATGAGGGAATCGTGAAAATGTGTTACCCTCAAGTGTACACTTGAACATGAGAAAAATAGTTGTTCATTGCCAAGTGCACGGCACAGTCATGTGAATAAGTCCTAACAGTAACATTTTACAACTTTTAAGCATGGCAAACACAGAAAAGTTAAGGAGCAAGATAAATTCAATTCAGCATTTCATTTCTAAACCTCTGGGACCCTTCATTTATATCCACTAGTCATTGTACACTGCAGGTCCTGGAAATTAGAAATCAATGAGCAGCTCATTGGGAGGTGTTGGCATTTGGTTTTTAAGTTCTACAAACAGCATAGCACTTGAGAACATACTGCAGAGAACAATGACAGGCTGTGAGTTGGTGCACTGTGGGGTATTCTCTGATGAAGCCGTAATAGATATTTCAAGTTGAGTCAAGACCTTTTATCATATTTAGACAGACTCCAAAGAAAGTACACTCATATCTGAAAATGGAAGAGATTCCCTGCTGACACATTCTCTTTCTTTCTTCTGTTGTACTCGCAGCATGATTTCAACTGGCGGTGTGTGATGCACCACTAGGGATTCCTGGCACTATGAATAAGGAAAATGGAAGACATTATTAAAATTAAAATGCATGGTGTCATGAATATCAAGTAAGCAAAATAGAAATGAAATATCAACAAAAACCTTGTCTAAAAAGGCTTGAAATTAATGACTTACCGAATATGTCAACAAACATATGCTTAGCTGAAAATTATAGCTATATAGAAAATATGTCCGTCATCAAAAACACTTTACAGCATTAAAATAGAAGCATTTAATGTTCCTATACTTTCACAGAGCGGTTTAAGGCTGCATGCAAGCAAATTTCCAATTTAATACTTCATTCTTAAGATGTGATATTGTCTTCGTTTAGGATTCATGATGCTCTGTAAAAAACATCTTCTGTTCTTGGAAGGCTTTATTGTGTTCTAGCAGTAACTGCGTACCAAAGAAAATCGCTCTGCTCACATAATCTTAAAATCCGATGGGATTGCAAGATGGAGACAAGAAGTAGATGTCAGGCCATTTGCATTAATGACCAATAGCATCATGTATGACAGGGGTGAAGGTTTATAATTGATTATATGCTTGTCTCAAGAGGAGAGCATACAGTTGTAAGCCAAGTATCGGTTACTTATGATTGAGTAGAAGACTGGCCATCAGCTATTGTCTCCACAATTATAGCAAAACTATAACCCCATAAATGTTTAGACAGCCCAGGGCTGTAATTTACAGTTGTAGCTGGAAAGTCAGAATATGGAGCAGAGTAAAGATAAATATTGGAGCCATATTAGAGGAAGCTAAAAGGCCCACAAACAATATTTAGGATAAAGGATAAGTGATAAATATATGATTGATGGCTGTCTACCCATTGAGTAGTGCAGCAGATTTGTTTATGCGCTGTCACTACATTACAAGACTACAGGACTATCAAAGATAACATAGTGTTGTACTTGGCAATCTCTGTCAGTCCTATAGACATGTGTAAATGTGGTACCATTTAAACAGTGGACACAGGACCACCATTCTTGTGATTAGACCCCAGAAATCTTGCGCCTATCCTGTGATTTGTTGTTTGTGGTCCAATCATTTAATATATTTACTTTTACTATATTTACTGGTACATGATCATGCTCAGTCTATACTGGTTTTGAGTATAAAATTATACAAGTGCACCATTTGCAGATAGGCAAGACGTGGTTGGTTGAATTCAGCTACTACCTTCACAACCTGTGTACATTTTGATATTGGGTGCTGATGTACCTATACATCCTCTGTTCTTTGCAAATATAACATTTATAGTGTCATAAAGAATTAAGAAGTATCATTTCATTGTATATGTTTATGCAAGGAATAAAAATACTGCTCATGTAAAATGTCATGTAAAAATAGGAGCTGATATGCAAGCAGTACTGATTTGTGGCCAGTATAGAGGGATCAGAGCTATCTGCTTCCTGGGTCTGTGCAGTGTATAATAGGAGATCAGAAGTGGCCCCGCACAGCTGATCCATGTGGGGCTGTCTTTGCCCCACACCGATGAGATATTTATAGCCTTTCGTAAGGATAGGCCATAGATGATAACTCCAGGACAACTCCTTTTATTAGTCTAATCACTTGTGTATGATATAAATCAGCAATAAAATAGGGATGAAATGGTCTGTTTTGCAAGACATATTTGCATCTGTCTGGCACCTGGTTTCTTAATTTTCATTTCAAACACTATTTATTCATACAGGTATTATACATAAAGAGAGAACCTGAAAATGCTCAATGACATTAATTTGTCATCATGCTTTACACAAAGAAAACGAGGAAGGTTAGTGAATCATTAACTTAAAGGGAGTCTATCACTGCCCCCAGGTACTTTAAACTGCTCCCATAGTGCTGTAGATGCTGTTAGAAGAATAAATATGATACCTTTCTTATGTTTCAGAGCCCCAGGGATGCATAGAAAAAAGACTTTTATTCTTTATACAAAAGAGGATCTTGGAGCACAGGGGGAGTTTTCTTCTATTACTGAGCACTGCTGCATCATCACGAAACACGCCTATCTTGCATTCAGCTCCTCCCCCTGGGCAGTTTGAGTTGACATGCATTACTACACATTATATAATGTTTCTGTGTTTGCATTCCTAACAATGTATTTGGCACTGATAAACATAAAATGACACCCACACTAATTTACTAATTACTAATACAATATACAGAGCTCTGCATTGCAGGCTTAGGTCTTTATGCGGCATCTTCTTTCTGTGTATCTTTCATAAAGGACATGGATGCATTTAGCTAAATTTAGGGGATCAATAAAGCATCTGCCCTCAATTATTGTTAACACAGCAGATTGCAGGTTGCAATCTCTTTCCACTAATGACACACTGACCCCACTGTAGGGTTCATGCTTGCAGATTCACATATATTCCTTTTAAGGTGACACCACTTACTGTAATAATCATTTTCATTTGCATTACAAATACTAAAGTTGGGTAATAAATACACATAATAGGTGACTAGTGCTGATTTCTCTCATCAATAAATTTGCATAAGCAATCATACAAATTCCTGGTAGGAAATTAATTAGGACAAACTAGAATCTCATTTGTTAAACAAGCATTGATCTACATTGAACGTGCATACAAAAATTGCATACGACTGATCTTTGAACATGCTGATATATTGAGACCTGCTGCGAACACCCTGATGAGCAAAGTTACTTAGGAAGCTCACTAGAGAAATAGAATAATCAATTTGGTTATAGCCTAAATGGGAAAGAATTGATTTAATGAAATGGTACAAATGGTACAAATAGTAATAGTATGTAGGCATGCCATTCCAGGCTTCTCTTAGAGAATTCAAATCAATGCCCTCTAGGCCATAGTCAAGACTTAAAGGGGTCTACTACCACCAAAATTGTTTAGAAACCACTTATACAGTATGTTGTTGTAGGGCCGTTAGTGGCATAGTGAACATCTTACTGCTGAGAAATTAACATTATTTTACATATGCAAAGTAGCTGTTAGGTACACTTAGGACGGGACCATCCATTTTTTTATGGTCTCCACTCAGTGCTAACCTCAAAAGACAATGATTGACATGTCCATTGGTCAGTCATTTACAGCAACCACAAAATAAATGGTGCTACAAGCAGGTGTGGCCCCACCCTGAGTGCACCAAACATCTAATTTGCATATTGAATAAAAGTTAAATTACCCAGCAGCAAGATTACACTTTGACACAAGAAAGATATGTTCCCTGTGGTGCGCAACTGCCCTGTAACAGCATATACAGTGGGGAAAAAAAAGTATTTAGTCAGCCACCAATTGTGCAAGTTCTCCCACTTAAAAAGATGAGAGAGGCCTGTAATTGACATCATAGGTAGACCTCAACTATGAGAGACAAAATGAGAAAACAAATCCAGAAAATCACATTGTCTTATTTTTAAAGAACTTATTTGCAAATTATGGTGGAAAATAAGTATTTGGTCAATAACAAAAGTTCATCTCAATACTTTGTTATATATCCTTTGTTGGCAATGACAGAGGTCAAACGTTTTCTGTAAGTCTTCACAAGGTTGGCATACACTGTTGCTGGTATGTTGGCCCATTCCTCCATGCAGATCTCCTCTAGAGCAGTGATGTTTTGGGGCTGTCACTGGGCAACACGGACTTTCAACTCCCTCCAAAGGTTTTCTATGGGGTTGAGATCTGGAGACTGGCTAGGCCACTCCAGGACCATGAAATGCTTCTTACGAAGCCACTCCTTGGTGGCCCTGGCAGTGTGCTTGGGATCATTGTCATGCTGAAAGACCCAGCCACGTTTCATTTTCAGTGCCCTTGCTGATGGAAGGAGGTTTGCACTCAAAATCTCTCAATACATGGCCCCATTCATTCTTTCATGTACACGGATCAGTCGTCCTGGTCCCTTTGCAGAAAAACAGCTCCAAAGCATGATGTTGCCACCCCCATGCTTCACAGTAGGTATGGTGTTCTTTGGATGCATCTCAGCTTTCACTCTCCTCCAAACACGACGAGGTGTGTTTCTACCAAACAGTTCTACTTTGGTTTCATCTGGCCATATGACATTCTCCCAATACTCTTCTGGAACATCCATATGCTCTCTAGCAAACTTCAGACGGGCCCGGATATATGTACTGGCTTAAACAGGGGGACACATCTGGCACTGCAGGATGTGAGTCCCTGGCGGCGTAGTGCGTTACTAACTGTAGTCTTTGTTACTTTAGTCCCAGCTTTCTGCAGGTCAATCACTAGGTTTCCCCTTGTGGTTCTGGGATTTTTGCTCACCGTTCTTGTGATCATTTTGACCACATGGGATTAGATCTTGCATGGAGCCCCTTATCGAGGGAGATTATCAGTGGTCTTGTATGTCTTCCATTTTCTAATTATTGCTCCCACAGTTGATTTCTTCACACCAAGTTGCTTGCCTATTGAAGATTCAGTATTCCCAGCCTGGTGCAGGTCTACAATTTTGTTTCTGGTGTCCTTCTGTAAGGCGTGTACCGGGATGGGCTCCCCAGGATACAGCGAAGTCACGAACAAAGAAAGCGAGTCCAACTCAATTTAGTAAAAACAAGATTTTACTTTGTGTAGTAATACCTCTTTACCAAAAAAACACTCCCAACTATTTACATACACTCAGCCAGTAAGCTGAGACCCTGGTGTTGTATAGCACGGTGCCCTCTAATTTGCGGCTCCAATATACTCCAAGATTTTACCTATCTGCAGGCTGCAACTAACCAGCCGCTTGTTACCTTTTTATCACCCTAGTACCAGGAACAATTCAGTGAGTGTGATAGGGGCACCGACGGTATAACACAAGAGCTTACAAACTTATCAAAATATCCCTATTCCCCCCCAACCAAAGTACAACCAAGTAAATATAATAGTAGGTCAGCTTGCAAGCCAAAGAAATGTGACAATGTATAAAATGTCACTTCTAGGCTTCCTCAGAAGCTCCTCTATGAGAGTTACACCTCAATAGAATTCTTTGAGTCCTTACTACCGAATAGATAGCTAATTCACCAGTAGTGTGGCCTGTGAAGATGAGTATGCCTAACTATTCTAACTACAGGCCCTTACTCAGTGCCAAGCAAAACAATGTAGTGCAGTGTGTGCACGATTACTTCTCTCACTGACCCGGGTCTGTTGGGTACCTTTAGCCTTTGTTTAAAACAGCTGAAAGCGGGGCTCAACCAGAAAACGTGATCTCACTGACAGGGCCACGTCTCAGCCGGGTCCTTGATAGCAATCTTCAACTTAGGATGCTGTCTGAACAAACCCTGGAGCAGTCTCTGCTTCAGCTCCACCTTGCTATATTTCTGATCACTTAGGAATCCTCCTTCTCTCACTTCAGTCCTTCTTCTTCTAAAAGCTCAAAGCACACTCCTAAGATGGCTGCCACACACAATCTGTTCCTCCTTCTAGTTCCACCTCTGCAGAACAGGGTTTCCACGTCACTACTCCAGGGAATTACAGAATTACAGTCCTTCCCATTTCTGAGGTAACAGTGGCCTCTTGTGGTCAAACAACCAAATGTCACTTTACACTGTGTTCCAAATTATTATGCAAAAAGTGTTTAGGAGTGATAAGGTAAGAATTTTTTTGTTTGTCAGTTAAACTCATTGATGGTGATGTGTGTCAGGGCTCTTTATATCACTGAAAGCAATTGCAGACACCTGTGCTAATTAGTTTGGCAGGTGTGTCCAATTAAAGGCAAGACTACTTAAGAAGGCTATCCCACATTATTAAGCAGCCTACATTTTCAGCCAAAATGGGAAAGAAAAAGGATGTGTCGGCTGCTGAGAAGCAACAAATTGTGGAGTGTTTAGGTCAAGGCATGACTACAATCAACATTGCCAAGACACTTCATCGTGATCATCGCACAATCAAGAAATATGTAGCTGATTCACAGCACACACGTGCTGTGTCTTAGACACTTAGGTAGCAAGGCATCCAGGCTCTTCTTGTACCTCTGCACAGCGCCAAAGACCCTTATTGCTAGGAACTGGAAGAGTGTGAATCCTCCCTCTGGTCTTGAGCTTTTGGCTCGAATAAAGGATGTGAGGAGCCTTGAATTCCTGACTGCTAGCCTCAATAACACTTTGGATGCCTTCTGCTCTATTTGGACCCCCTGGGACATGTACTGTACTTTACGGGGTCTCTGATCCAAGATTCCC
This sequence comes from Leptodactylus fallax, assembly GCA_947044405.1. NCBI lineage: Eukaryota > Metazoa > Chordata > Amphibia > Anura > Leptodactylidae > Leptodactylus > Leptodactylus fallax. Next base: position 2,810,868 of record CAMRHE010000027.1, read on the forward strand.
CCCCACCTTCTCCTTCCTCGCCACCCGCCTCTGTTCCTTCCTTGTCTCCTGTGGTTGTCCTCTCCCCTTGTTCTGTCTTGTTTTCTTGTCTGATTTATGTAATTCTCTCCTGTTTATTTTCGGAATTGGCGGCCAGCCTTCCCCTCCCCCATTGTTTTTGATTTGTTTATATTCGATTTTGAAAAACACCTTCAATAAAAATTACAGTTATATAAAAAAAAAATAAACAATCGTGCCATTTTTACTTATGCCATTTAGTGATTATTTTAAATATTTTTTGGCGATACTGAATATATAAAATGTATTTAGAATTAATAGTAAAAAATGCTAAAAACTTATTTTAATAATTTTTTTCATTAGGTATGTTTTTTTTTCTCATACCAAGCTTTCTCTTTTCTTGCATACAGTGGGTATGGAAAGTATTCAGACTCCTTGAAATTTTTCACTCTTTGTTGCATTGCAGCCATTTGCTAAAAGCAAAAAAGTTCATTTTATTTCTCATTAATGTACACTCAGCACCCCATCTTGACTAAAAAAAAACAGAAATGTAAATATTTTAGCAAATTTATTAAAAAAGAACTGAAATATCACATGGTCATAAGTATTCAGACCCTTTGCTCAGTATTGAGTAGAAGCCCCTTCCTTTTGAGCTAGTACAGCCATGAGTCTTCTTGGGAATGATGCAACAAGTTTTTCACATCTGGATTTGGGGATTCTCTGCCATTCTTCCTTGCAGATCCTCTCCAGTTCCGTCAGGATGGATGGTGAACATTGGTGGACAGCCATTTTCAGGTCTCTCCAGAGATGCTCCATTGCTGAAAAAAACAAAGCCTGCAAGTCGCACAAATGTACTTTTTCTCCAATTTCCCCCATTCTGAATTTTTTTTCCAGCTCCTAGTACATTGTACTGAATAATAAATGGTACCATTATGAAGAACTATTTGTCTCGCAAACATTAAGCCCTCATATGTGAACAGAAAAAAAAAGTTATGGGGTTTGGGAGGTGGGGAGTCAAAAACAAAAATTGAAAATTGTCACCAGCAGGAAGGGGTTAAAACTGCCTTAAGGACATGGCCTCATTTTTCAAAACTGACAGGTGCCACTTTATATGGCTATAACTTTGAGATGCTTTAACTTACACAAGTGATTTTTGAGAGAGTTTTTTCATGACTCATTGTACTTCATGTTAGTGGTAAACACTGATCAATATTTTTGTATTTATTTATAAAAAAATACGAAATTTGATGGAAATTTGGAAAAAAAAATAGCAATTTTAAAATGTGAAATGCTCTGCTTTTTAGATAAATAGTAATACCACCCAAATACATTAATACATATTATCTACCATATCTCTGCTTTATATTGGCATCATCTTTTAATTGTCACTTTAATTTATTTTGGACGTTAGAAGGCTTACAAGTGTACTCCATTTTCAAAACTGCACCCCTCAAATAATTCAAAACAGTATTTGGGAAGTTTGTTAACCCTTTAAGCATTTCACGTGAATTTAAACAATATGGAGGTGAAATTTAGATGTTTCACTTTTTTTTTCAATAATACATTCATTTAGAACTAAAATGAACACATTCACAAGAGAATAAAGGAGAAACTGCATCTCACAGTTTGTTAGACAATTTCTCCTGAGCACAGAAATACCCCAATGTTTGGGCACATGGCAGCACGCAGGAGGGAGGGAGTGACACTGGGTGTTTGAAAAGCAGATTTTGTTGCAATAGTTTTCAGATGCTATGTCTCATTTGCTGAGCCACTAGAGCACCAATACAATGACCACATTATGGAAACTACATGCGTCACATAATTTACCAAGGGGTATAGTGAGCATTTTGACCCCACAGATGTTTCACAGATTTTATTAGCATTGAGATGTGTAAATGAAAAATTACTTAAACGTCACTTTATCCCCAAAGTTTTCATTTTCACAAGGGGTTAAAAGAGAAAAAGCACCCCAAAGTTTGTTACACAATTTCTCCTGAACATGGCAATACCCCATATGTGGTTGTAAACTGCTGCATGGGTACATGGTGGAGTTCAGAATGGAAAGAGCGCTATTTGGCTTTTGGAGGGTAGATGTCTCATTTGTAGAGCCCCTAAAGTACCAGTACAATGGAAACCCCCAAAAAGTGACCCCGTTTTGGAAACTACCCGTTATAGAATTTATCAAGGGGTATTATCATTTTGAGTACAAGAGTGCTTCCCAAAAATTAATGTCCAAAATGAAAATGGAAATTTTTATAGATATATGCATTTCAGTGCCCAATATGTTATGCCCACTTTGTGTCATCAGAGACACGCACTCCTAAAACTAATAAGTGAGATATTCCAAGTCCAAAAACCCAACTATATAAATCTATGTGCCAAAAACCAGATAGCGCTCCTTCCCTTCTGTGCCTGGCTGTGTGCCCAAATATCAATTTATATCCATATATGACATTAAGTATTTTATCCTGGATACATCAGTATCATACATGTGAGCTTAAACTGCAGTTTGGGCACACAGCAGGGCACAGTAGAAAAGGAGCGCTATGTGGCTTTTGGAGTGCAGATTTGACTTACTGGACCTACCTCTTTGCATAAACTCTTATGTATTATGTCAACCAACCATCCCTGAAATAACCATATTCACACCTTTATTTGTGGATTATGTGGGTAGGCCACAGCTTTATTTATTTTCTTTAAACATCTTAACCGTAAACCAAACAAAATTTAACCAGAACCGTTCCATGCCCGTAGTAAACATCTTTTATCCTGGACCAATTCTTCTCCCTATTCTTTTCCTTCTTCCCGAACGCCACCGCTGGAGGACAGAGGGCATGTGGGAGCTTCTTTCCCATATTTTCTGGGGCATGGTATCCCGCCAAGGAGCTGGCAGTGTATCCCCTACACCTGCCTGTGACCCATCCCACCCAACAAAACCAATGCCTTCTCCAAACCATCTTGCACCTCGAGAAATATATCGTTACCAATGGGGTTCAAATGCACCCCATCCCTCAGCAATTAATTGGCATTATCACCCTCCAGCTCTTTATGCCGTTCGACCACACCTCCGAGGGACCTGACGAACTTAGAAATCCAGACATTAAGAAACCGGCGAGCATTATCAATTACCACAGGGTCCCTAGCCCCCCGCCACTGCAACTGTGGCACAATTTCCGACCATACCAGTACCACTTTACCAAAGACATACACTCATCGGAGATCCTGTTTTATCAGTACAATTAGCTCCGCCAACTTAACCCGACCCAGGTCATTACCGCCGGCATGAATGAGAACTACGGCCGGGCCATGAGTCATACGACTGACTGCCACTATCTCAGGTAGAATCTGATGCCAACGCAGCCCCCGGCTGCCCCGCCAGTGTACCTCAGCACCGCTAAGTCCGAGAGAGATGCCACCTGGATGAATGCAAGCTCTCTGTTCTGCCCAATATATATCGGAATGGCCTATAATCCAAACGGATGTCGGAGGAAGACCTGAAAACAGAGTAAGAAAGAAAAAAACAATGAAAAATGGTGACTGACTGACAAACAGGACGAACAAAACCATAATAAACAAACTATAACAAACAAATGTCAGAGTCAATAAGTCTGGACGGATATAGGACCCGATAGTAATCAGATTTCCAACGACCCAGTCTCTTGACCGCATCCTCACCCAAACCACAAGCGTCTGCTGTAGTAGCCGCCCCTATTCAGAATGAATGCATTCCAAAGTCCCTCGGCTCCCAACCCAACTCCACCAAACATGAACGAAACACCGACTGGAATTGAAACTGAGTCAACGGCAAACCATCCCCATGAACCAAAAAGACACCGTTCGTCGGGCGCTGGGACACAAAATCCCAGACTATATGGACCGGACAGAAGGGGGAGCCGATGGCCCTGTCCGTCACCCAACAACCTCTAAAAAACACATCCGTTTTAGACCACCTAATGCACACCTTCACCTCTGTATCTGATAACACAAGATCCTGTCTGCCAAACCCCCAGGCTTTGACTTACTATTAGCCAACTCACCCACCCGCAAAGCGGCAAAAAAGGCAAGCAAAAAGGCCACGTGAAAAAGCAGCACCTCGAACGGCTCCCTGCAAACTACCTCCAAAACAGCTAAGAGACGACCCAACAAACTAAGAGATACTGGGCGTCGATTGTACCCCCTACTCTTCTCTTTTCGCCACCCCTGCCAAATAACAAAGTGTTTGGTAATATCGCTTCTACCAAACAATTTCAACTTAAAGGCCACACCAGCCAACCTCCACAACACTACATTATATGAAACTCCTCTGACTAAAAAGCCAAAGAAATAGTCAACAAGGCATTGCCATCTGTGGGTACCATTCCGCCAGAGATGGTTAGCCATTCAGCTCACAAACCATAATGACCTTTCCAAGTAGCTTGCGATACGGAACCATGAACGAGCTCTAGCAGCTGTTTTCGACCAGGCTCCATAATGCAGCTGGGCAGATCCAACCTTCCCCGGCAGCCGATGGATGAAGGAGCCGAAATACCTGGAAATTGGAACGTAACAAAGCGTCAGCCATCTTGTTCTCCGCTCCCAGAGCATGCTTCACTCTAAACCAGATGTTATAGCGTAAACACAGGAGCACAAGCCTCCAAAGCAAAGCAAGCACCGGGAGGGAAGAAGAAGACTGGCCATTAACAATCTGAACCACTGACAAATTGTCACACCAAAAACAAATCTTGCTATCTGCCATTCTAGCTCCCCATAACTCCACTGCCACGACAATGGAAAACAGCTCAAGCAGTGAGATGTTCTTAACCAAACCAGACTCGACCCAAGCCGCAGGCCATTCCCTCTGCACCACTCATCCCCAAAAATCACCGCAAACCCATCGCCTCCAGCCGCATCTGTAAACGAGCTAATATCCGCATTAAACACCACCTCCCTCTGGAACAAAGTCCTGCCATTAAAAGTATGCAAAAAGGTATGCCAAACTAGCAAGTCCTCACGGAGGGAGTGAGTAATGCGGATAAAATGATGAGGTGCCAACACGCCCTTGGTGGCCAGGGACAACCGACGACAAAAGGCACGACCCATCGGGAGAACCCTGCACGCAAAGGTCAACAACCCCAACAAACTCTGCATCTGATGTAAAGTAACCTTCTTGCTGCAGCACACTGTTCAACTATGGAAAGAAACTTTTCTAACTTGTCATCTGGGAGACGGAAAACCATATCAACCATGTCAATCTCTATCCCCAAAAAGGACAGCCGCGTGGTAGGACCTTCTGTCTTCTCAGCCGACAACAGTACACCCAGCTGAGCCATGAGAGACTTAAATGTATGGAGCAAGTATGCACAAATATGCGAGCCATACGGACCCACAAACAAGAAGTCGTCTAAATAGTGCAAAACCGATGGGATGCCTGTTTCAAATCGAACCAACCACTCTAGAAAGGAGCTAAAGAGCTCAAAATAATAGCAGGAAATAGAGCATCCCATGGGCAAGCACATATCAACAAAGAACTTATCGCGCACCATGCAACCCAACGAATGAAAACACTCCGGATGAACCGGCAACAATCGAAATGCTGACTCGATATCTGACTTGGCCAACAGCACCTTGGGACCCGCTTTTCTAACCAACAACACCGCCTAATCAAAAGAGGTATACGACACCTTCGCATCCTCTTTCGAAATCCCGTCATTAACAGAAGACCCAGGAGGATATGAAGGATGATGGATGAGGCGGAACTTACCCGCTTTCTTCTTAGGCACTAAGCCCAGGGGTGACACCCTCAAATTAGGAAGCGGGGGCTCATCGAAAAGACCAGCCATGCACCCCAATGATACCTCCTTCATAACTTTCTCCCAAGCCATATCACTGTTGTCCCGAACGGATTTCAAGTTCTGAGAAAAACACATAACCGTGCGGAATGAAAAACCAACAGAAAAACCCTCACGGAGAAGGCTTGCTTCCTGCCTCCTGGGATACAGTGCGAGCCACTGCCCCAGTACCAGAGCGCTCACTGGCGTTCTCCACTGTGTCGGCAGACCCCAGTTTGGAGGACTGCCGGTTGCGACGGAAACAGCGCAAAGCGGAGTGCGTTCCTCCACAAATTGAGCATTCGTTAAAAAGCCAACATGTCCCATTGAGCTTCTGTGCCGCTGTGCCGGGTTGAACCCCCGAACCAGCGGTCGCGGCCGGAAAGGATCATTGAGGATGCTGGGACAGGATCAACTGGATCCACACGTCCGTTGCCTTCGATGCCCAACCCACAGATGGATTCAGAGCCAGGCGCTGACGAAATTCTTCTCATAGCGCCACCACGCTGAACCACCGTGCAATTTGTGAGCGCTGAAAATCGTGTCCAGGTAGACAAAAAGCTCGGGGCCCCTCGCTGGACATGCTTGACAAACTTTATGAGCCAAGGTGGCAAAGGCCTGCAGCCAATTGCCGAAGGTCTTGGCCACCTTAACCTTCTTTTCGGATCCGCGTTCAAAAGTGCGCTCTCTGTCTACGGTGAGTTGATCCACCAACAGCAAAGACCACACGTCCACATAGTCACCCTTCACAATCTTCTCTCGCGTCTCCGTGGGCAAATCAGTGTCCAACGGAGCCACCCCACAAAATATAGAATCCTGAAAAGTAAAATTAGAAAGAAGGGGATCCCTGACCGGCGAGGGAGCCACCCCCCTCAGGTGAGACTACAGCTTCCGCCGCTACCAGTTTACCCTCAACAACCGCTAACATCTTCTTCAATAGGGCAGCAAAATCCCCGAAACCAGAAGGTGTAGATGTGTGTAGAGGTGCAACTGCCGAGAGGTAGGCGTACTCACCATCCTTCGCCACTGCCGGGACCTGTAGAGGAGCTGCTGGGAACGATGCTGAGGGGGGAGGCTGTTTCTCGGCAAGCCCAATAGAAGAAGCCCTTCCGGACGGAGCAACCGAAGGAGGTCTCTGGCGTCGGTAAGATGACGTGGAAGCCAAACGTGACCCGCCAAGCAGCCGCTGGTTGTCATGGCGACGATCCCGCTTACCGTCCGATCCTGAAGAAGAAGAACTGCTGCGTGGGGTACGGCGTCTGCTGCGGCTCCTCTTCCGAACGTGACTCTTGTAACCGCTGGACCTCCGATCCACTTCGCCGTGTCGCCCACGTCTGCGGCTGTAACGGCCACCATCTGAAGAGGAGGACTCAGAGAGAGACGGGTGATCAGTATTAGCAGCAGAACAACACCTGGAATGACTGGCAGAGGGGCCCCTCCTGCCACTACAGCTGATGCCATCTCTGCTATTTCTCCTGCTCCTTCCCTCCTCCCCCATCTCTAACCAGAGCCAAGCTGTTCCTCCTGCTCCGCTCCACCTCCTTGCTTTCCCCCTCCCCCCTCCTATCTCTAACCAGGGCCAAGCTGTCCTTCCTGCTCTGCTCCCCCTTCCTGATTCCCCCCTCCCCCTTAATTACTGCCGGAGCAGCACAACGATGTGTGCTGCTAGCAGAGGGAGACCTGTGCTGGGTCCTGTTCAAAGCTGACCCAGCAGCACCCCACTACCTGGACTGCCCAGCAAAAGATCCGAGACGCTGGACCCTGACCCCCCCTTCCCCTTGGCGGCGCCAATTGCCCCCCCTACCAGACCCCCCCACAATACTAAAACTTGTTGCTCCTGCAAGCCTCCCACCCGCAGTAGACAGAGCGGGGAGGGAAGCCCCCGCCCACCGTCGCCGACCCAGGAGCGCCGGCAATGGCTAGGAGGGATGCGGGGAAGCCAGAGGCATCCCCGCTCCCCCAAGCAAGTACAGGCACTGCTGTGCCTGAAGCAGAGGCCTCCCTGGATGGGGAATTCGACAAGGCAGCCAAAGCAGTGCCGCCAGCCGAAACCATGCCCCCTAATTCGCGCGGCAACGGGCCTGCGACCGGCACGGTCCAACGGGCCGCCCGCACGCAGCGGCACTTACCTGACCCTGCAGCTGACAGGTAAGGCTCTCCTGTGGTCCCAGTTACCTCTCCAGCCCTGCTACAGGAACGTGGTGTCCCCCCCCCATGTGTCAGCGGGCTGGGGCGTAGGCGGGAAGGCGGGCAAGACTCCCGCCACGGTCTGCCATCTCTCTGCGAGGTGGCACCTGCACCAGGGGTAGCACCACTCTTCTGAAGGACCTCCAGCAGCTATCCAGAGCCCTGACAGGCTACCCGCTCCAGGATCAACTTCTCCAGGGAATCCGACATACTGCAGGTCCTGTGTTCCTCTCACCAAGTTTTTGGAAGAAGGTAAGCCCCCTCCTACATGCCCCTGATTATAAGAACTTCCTTAAAACTCCTCCCCTTGCATAACCATGTCACATAGGGATTTGAACATCAACACTCTTCCTGGCCAATAAGTCTAGAGCCCTTTCATTAACCATTTCAGGGCTCTCCAAGATGTTTGGAATCTGGACGTCTTGTCATGTTTGCAGAGCCTTTAAGGTACTAGAAAAGTGGAATCCCCTAAAAGTGACAACTGCAACCCTCAAAGAATTGATCTAGGGGTGTATGACTTGGGTCACACGTTTTGGATATCCTTCCACAAGCTTTTCACAATAGTTGGTAGGCATTTGGGCCCATTCCTCCTGACAGAACTGGTGTAACTGAGCCATGTTTGTAGGCCGCCTTACTTGCACCTGCCTTTGCAGCTTTGTCCATAAATTTTCAATAGGATTGAGATCAGGGCTTTGTGATGGCCACTACAAAACATTGACTTTGTTATCCTTAAGCCACTTTGTGACCAGTTTGGCAGTATGCTTCGGGTCATTGTCCATTTGGAAGACCCATTTGCGCCCAAGCTTTAACTTCCTGGCTGATGTCTTGAGATGTTGCTTCAGTATTGCCACATAATGTTCTTTCCTCATGATGCCATCTATTTTGTAAAGTGCAGCGGTCCCTCATGCAGCAAAACAACCCCACAACATGATGCTGCCACCCCCGTGTTTCACAGTTGGGATGGTGTTCTTAAGCTTGCAAGCTTCTCCCTCCAAACGTAACAATGGTCATTATGGCCAAACAGTTAAATTTTAGTTTAGTCAGACCACAGGACATGTCTCCAAAAATTAAGGTCTTTGTTTCTGTGTGCATTTGGAAACATTAATCTGACTTTTTTATGTTTCTTTTGGAGTAATGGCTTCTTCCTGGCAGTGTGGCCTTTCAGCCCATGTCAATACAGTACTCGATTCACTGTGGATAATGACAGACTCTTACAAGCTTCAGCCAGCATACTCTTACAAGCTTCAGCCAGCATCTTCACAAGGTCTTTTCCTTTTTGTACAAGCTATATATTTTTTACATTTTTCTGGTGATGCAGCCACATAAGGGCTGTTTTTTTGCAGAATGAGATGAATTTTGTAATGACACCATTTTTTGGTGCCTATAACTTATTGAATACATTTTATAAACTCTTTTTTTGGTCGATTAAAAAAACCCATCAATTCTGGCACTGTGTTTTACCTTTTATTTTTTTTCTGTGCAGCGTACTGCATAAGTAACATGTTACCTTTATTCTCTGAGTTGGTACAATTGCAGCAATACCCAATTTATATAGTTTTTTTATGTGTTACTAATTTTGCAGAACAAAAACCCATTTGGGGAGATAAATTAATTTTTATGTCGACATCTTCTGACACGCGTAACATTTTTACTTTTCAGAGTCATCTTTTGTGCTGGAGTCATGGGAAGAGAGCTGGTAGACCCTTTTGGGGTTCCTGAATGTGTGAAAAATGACCTCTGAAAACTATATAGAGTTTCTGATTAACCACTTTCTCCATGGTACAAAAAGAGGAACCGTGCCATCTTCATGCATGACAATGCACCATCTCCTGCAGCAAAGAATACCTCTGAGTCATTAGCTGCTATGTGCATAAAAGGAGAGAAACTCTTGGTGTGGCCAGCATCCTGCCTTGAGCCCAACTCGACTGAGAACCTTTGGAGTATCCTCAAGCAAAAGATCTATGAGGGTGAGAGCAGCAGCTCTGGCAGGCTATTCTGACATCCATCTGAAATTCAATCAGAAACTTTTTATTTATTTATTTATTAAGCTTACTTGTATAGCGCCATCATATTCTGCAGCGCTTTACAGACATTGACAGTCACTGTCCCATATAGGACTCACAATCTACATTACCTATCAGTATGTCTTTGGAGTGTGGGAGGAAACCGGAGTACACAGAGGAAACCCACACAAACACAGGAAGACCATACAAACTCCTTGCAGATGTTGTCCTGCAAGGATAAACTATCCAAAAACTCACAAGTTCAATGAATGCAAGAATTGTAATGGTGATATTAAACAAGGGGTCCTATTTTAATATGTAACTTGGCCTTTTAAGATGTTCTTGATTGAAATAGCTTTTGATTTCAATAAATTGGCAGCATGGTGGCTCAGTGGTTTGCACTGTAGCCTTGCAACGCTGTAGTCCTAGGTTCGTATCCTGCCAAGGACAACACCATCAAGGAGTTTGTATGTTCTCCATGTGTTTGCGTGGATTTCCTAGTGCTGAGGAATATGATGGCACTATATAGGTAAGCCAAATAAATATGATCTCTTAATGTTGCAAATTCAACAAATGACTATTTTCAGTTCTTTACAATGTTTAGAAAATCTGTTAAGCAGCTTGGTATAAGAAAAAAAATCTCTATTGAAACTAATAAAACTTGTGACTCAGTCAGTGGAGTAACAGCTTTACATACTTTGTGTCCTTGATTCAAGTCCCTGCTGATACCTAATGAAAAAACTAATAAAGTTAAACTTTAATTTTTTGGAGAATCTCCTGTCAACCTCCTCATTAATATTTACTGCACTGAGGTGACATCACATTGTTGTGAATGCCTGGAAGCCATGTGAATTAGACTGCATGGGGCAGCCACAGCACCTGATAAGCAGGAGACTTGGAGAGATGTCTGCATGGGACAGCCTCAGCACATATTAGATTCAACTAAAGACAGAACAGGAAACTCCTAGACTGCCAGAAATTGCCCCACGACTGCGACTTAATTCAGCGGCTGTCAGCCCCCTGGCAAAGGCAGAACCAGAACAGGTACTGCTACTCTGTGTTCTTAAGCTAAAGCAGGTCCTAGACTGTTATGTCAGTGCTGGTGCTGCCTCCACATACTCAACTTTCCATGGCAGAAGCACCCCTGTTGGTTAGTACTGAAGAGGTTTTAGCGAACATATTCCTAAGGATAGGTAATAAAAAGACCCTTTAATTTTTATTATAACTACTGTGTGCTTTGTTATGTCTATAAAGTGCCCTGGGCAGGTTTTTGACCTCATCACTGTTTCTCCTGAGAGAGAAGATGCTATAAGGTTTGGCAGTGCAATTGTGTGTGAGAAGATTACTATGGGGCAAATCCTGGATTGTCATTGGGCCCTCATTCTCCTTGCTATCATGAGTGTGACTGCAAAACAACCGGCTGTTGCAGGAACTCTCTGTTGTATGTCCTAAAAAAAAAACAAAAAACAAAAAAAACATTGTTAAAGCCCTCCGGTCTGGCTGAGCCCCACACTTTAGCAATTCCCCAAAAATGGAACAGATCTGGACCAGGTCTGTCTGTACATAGCTTTGTTTACGTTTTGCACTGTGGAAGGTGTCAGTTTTACTTCATTCAATATGTAGCAACCTAATTTTGGGGAAATATCTATTAACAAGATTGTTGATTGTTTTTAATAGCAGTCAACAGAACTTCAGAACTGGACACTAATACAGACTAACTCAGAACCAGTACACTGTAAGTAATGTAATACACTTAAAGAAAGTCTGACAGCAGTAAAATTAAACCTAACCACAGTTCTTTCTAGAAATGATGCTACCGTTTCCAAATATGCATTTGCTATACTGCTTTGGAGTCCCATTTTTATGTAAATTGCTGTATAATCTTTATGCAAATGAGGGGGAAAGTGCTTTCTAATGTATATTTAGAATCTATAGACCAAAGCCCAGGCAAGCTAAAGCACACCTCCAAAGCACTTTTCCCCTCTTTTGTATATGAAGAAAACGGCCTCCAAAAATGAAAAAACAGAGACATATTTGAATACTGTAGAATCACCATTACAAGGTACTGTGATTTACAGTACAGACCAAAAGTTTGGACACACCTTCTCATTCCAAGAGTTTTCTGTATTTTCATGACTATAAAAATTGTACATTCACACTGAAGGCATCAAAACTATGAATTAACACATGTGGAATTATATACTTAACAAAAAAGTGTGAAACAACTGAAAATATGTCTTATATTCTAGGTTCTTCAAAGTAGCCACCTTTTGCTTTGATTACTGCTTTGCACACTCTTGGCATTCTCTTGATGAGCTTCAAGAGGTAGTCACCTGAAATGGTCTTCCAACAGTCTTGAAGGAGTTCCCAGAAATGCTTAGCACTTGTTGGCCCTTTTGCCTTCACTCTGCTCTCCAGCTCACCCCAAACCATCTCGATTGGGTTCAGGTCTGATGACTGTGGAGGCCAGGTCATCTGGCGTAGCACCCCATCACTCTCCTTTTTGGTCAAATAGCCCTTACACAGTCTGGAGGTGTGTTTGGGGTCATTGTCCTGTTGAAAAATAAATGATGGTCCAACTAAACGCAAACCGGATGGAATAGCATGCCGCTGCAAGATGCTGTGGTAACCATGCTGGTTCAGTATTCCTTCAATTTTGAATAAATCCCCAACAGTGTCACCAGCAAAGCACCCCCACACCATCACACCTCCTCCTCCATGCTACACGGTGGGAACCAGGCATGTAGGGTCCATTCGTTCACCTTTTCTGCGTCGCACAAAGACACGATGGTTGGAACCAAAGATCTCAAATTTGGACTCATCAGACCAAAGCACAGATTTCCACAGGTCTAATGTCCATTCCTTGTGTTCTTTAGCCCAAACAAGTCTCTTCTGCTTGTTACCTGTCCTTAGCAATGGTTTCCTAGCAGCTATTTTACCATGAAGGCCTGCTGCACACAGTCCCCTCTTAACAGTTGTTGTAGAGATGTGTCTGCTGCTAGAACTCTGTGTGGCATTGACCTGGTCTCTAATCTGAGCTGCTGTTAACCTGCGATCTCTGAGGCTGGTGACTCGGATGAAATTATCCTCCGCAGCAGAGGTGACTCTTGGTCTTCCTTTCCTAGGGCGGTCCTCATGTGAGCCAGTTTCTTTGTAGTGCTTGATGGTTTTGGCCACTGCACTTGGGGACACTTTCAAAGTTTTCCCAATTTTTCGGACTGACTGACCTTCATTTCTTAAAGTAATGATGGCCACTCGTTTTTCTTTACTTAGCTGCTTTTTTCTTGCCATACTACAAATTCTAACACTCCATTCAGTAGGACTATCAGCTGTGTATCCACCTGACTTCTGAACAACACAACTGATGGTCCCAACCCCATTTATAAGGCAAGAAATCCCACTTATTAAACCTGACAGGGCACACCTGTGAAGTGAAAACCATTTCAGGTGACTACCTCTTGAAGCTCATCAAGAGAATGCCAAGAGTGTGCAAAGCAGTAATCAAAGCAAAAGGTGGCTACTTTGAAGAACCTAGCATATAAGTCATATTTTCAGTTGTTTCACACTTTTTTGTTAAGTATATAATTCCACATGTGTTAATTCATAGTTTTGATGCCTTCAGTGTGAATCTGCAATTTTTATAGTCATGAAAATACAGAAAACTCTTGGAATGAGAAGGTGTGTCCAAACTTTTGGTCTGTACTGTAGTTTATAATGAACTTACTGCTGACAGACACCCTTTAACAAGGTTAGAAAATTTTGATATAGACTATATAATTTCAGTAGGTCTTACCAAAATTTTTTTCAGCCCATGACCCAGATTTACTATTGTGGTTATGACTAGACACTGGCATAAATGTGGTGCATCTTTGGCACATTTGTGGCTTAGTGTGGAACATCTTGGTACATCTATTTGGGCTAAAATATTTCAACTTGCTGGACATATGGGAGTAGAGTCTCAGAAAAGAAGGATGTGGCTTAAATGTGCCAAAATGAGCCAAAATTATGTCATTAAATTAATGTAATGTCATTAAAGTAATCCAAGTGAAAGATGGTATGAATTTAGATTACACAGTGTAAAGCTATGCCAGATTTATTATCCAATATCAGCATATGTGATGTCTTCTAAGTTTGCGCTGTCTTTTCGTAAATCTAGGCCAGTGTCTTTTTTGTCTTATACTGTGTTGTGTATAGTCCTTATTTGAAACTAGTGAGATGTCAACTTTAACAATTTAGGTTAAGTGTATTTTATGCAGGTACTCTGCAATAATATTTAAGAAATGCAGAGTCATGGATCCCCAAATATACACATTTGCAGCTTTGGCCCTTGTGTAGTGGTTGCTTGTTAACACTGTAGTAAAATGCCCTCCCCAAAGGAGATTTCAAACATCTGTCTGCAACAGAATTTTGAAGCATGTGAAATGAATAACAATCACATATTGAACGACCTGAAATTCCTACACTTGGAGAATATCCATATCTTTCCTAGCCTGTGAAGGGGACAGTTACTTATGGAATACTGAGTGCTATCGATTTACTATATTTGTTATGGTAAAATTTCTGTGTTTTCTAAAGTTTATACTACGAGTTTGATGTAGTTAACAGATGAGCTAAGTAATAGAAAACATTAGAAAAACTTTGGATTCTAATCACTTTGCAGACTAAGTAGCAATTAGTTTTAATGGGATATGTAAAGTACATAATGCACAAAACTGCAGCAGGTCCCAATGGAGAAATGATGCCCTATGGACATGTTCACAATATGAGAAACCCCAGGAATGGCAAATATCCCTGTAATTGAGATACAAAATGCTCTTGCATGTTAACCCTGTACATAAATATAAGCCCCCATTTCTTATATACTACTATTGTTTACCATGTACAGTATTGATACTCTTTTCAGTCACATTTTGAAAATATTTAATAAATAAATGCCACTGTTTCCACATTATACTGGATATACTTTTTAAGATTACACCTTGCCATGTTATCATGATCACAGGGTTCAAGTGTGGCAATAGTTGACCAAATAGACAAAAATGCTATCAAAATATTTGCAATAGTACAGTCAGAAAGATTATTGTCCAGATAGAAAAATTATCTTTATATGAAATAGAATATATTCAACTTATTAGTGTTCTATGTCTATACACTGACTTTAACAAAGAAGGTGGCTAACTTTGCTCATGAGTCCGTCAGCCAGCCCCCTTCATACATAGCAGTGGACACATTCTGAGTGTTAACACGGGAAACTCTCTCCTGTGTCAAACACAAGCTGAGTAGGAGAGGTGCTGTGTCTCCTTGTGGGGCTTACTTTTGCAGGCCACCTTCTCAGGTGTACCGAGTCTTGACCCCTTGTTTCTCCTCCTCGTGGGGATTAACCTTTTGTTATAGCTCCTGATGAGCAGCTTTTGAGCTGCTTTTTCTTGATTATAAAACAATAGGAAGCTATAACACAAACTGTTGGTGTCTGTGTGGTGGACATTTGCATTACATAAATTACATAATATTTTATTTCCATTATTCAGAGTCTGCCTGTACTGCCAGTTTAACAATTATTTTTTATATAAGGGTATATCTACTCTAATAAAATTCATAACCAATTTAAAGCCTTGTGTATTGCAGTGTATAGAGGAAGTCATTCTATGCAGAGGCATATGCTAACTTCCTTCCATCTCGGCAGGATCAACCAGGTATTGGGGGCTTCTAGCAGCCTGGGGTCACTTGCCAGACCCCAGGCTGCAGAAAATACATAACGGTACCCCCAATCTCGAGCAGCTCTAACCGAGGGTTAATGGAGCGGGGAGTTAGCTATCAGTTATGGTTGTCACCCACTCCTGATGCCGCCATCTCAAATAGTGAGTGTGCGGCCATCACAGGACATACTATTAGGTCCATTTGCACTAAGTACCAGGTGGCCAGGATGTAATAGTACATCCTGTGTTGCTAAGGAGTTAAAGGTAAACTCATCTGAACAGATGTGTAAGGAACACGCTCTGTCTCTCTCCTTGATATCCACCATCATTGGGCATTGGTGCACAACAGAGCTTTGACAAGATAGCTGAAGTTGTTTACTTTGTTTTAATTTGTATGCTTAAATACTTTTGGCATTATCTAATAAATTCACTTTATTACTCTGAGCATTTGCATTAGCCTAATTCAGTGAAAAACAGGAGTCAATTTATTATATTGTTACCTTAAAACAAGATGATCCGAGGTTTTGAGAATGATATTCTATGTTCAGTAATGACTTTATGAGGTTAAATAGTTTATAAACACTGCAAGAATTTACTAACCAATCTATATCAGTTTTCTGGGCGTAAATGTGGAATATCTTTGGTACATGGACCCTTCTGTTTCCTGCTCACCACTTTTTCTGAAAGTGAGTGGAGCAGGTTGGAGACCAAGGCTGGCTGGCGCAGGGACACCTTATCCAGATAAATTTACTAGAATAAATTATCCCTGAAATCTATGGAGCCTCTTAATAATTCAGGCATAGTTAGTGCCAGATGAGGAATGGATTAAAACTGGTCTGTCATTCTTAATATATTGCCCCCATTGTATGCCAACAGAGATCACCCGTTACCTTGTTTGGCTGGAGTTTTTTCTTAGCAATGAGGTCAGTATGCCAGATACTAAGGAATTGTGCATTACTTCTAAGAGTTAATTTATGTAACTATGATTATTTCTAACTGATTACATGTCCTTGAGACCTCAGGTCAGGTTACTGCCATCATATTTGTCAGCATACAGACACAACTCATCACATTAGAGTTTAATAGGTCTAAGTAATTCCATTAATTTATACCATACTCTAGAGACTTCTCAGAGTATTGTGGATTAAAAGGAGATATTCCTGATCAAATAGAATAGAATAGAATTACTTAAATACAAAATTAAAATGAAAAATTCTTGAGAAAAAAGAGAAAAAACAAAAGTAAAGCCCTAAAAAAATTCCTTAAAAAGCATACAAACGACAAAACAAGAGAAGCATTCATGTTGTAATAATTCATTAATTCTGCTAAAACATGACATCTCACTGTATACAAATGTTAGCTGAAGGGAAAATTACTAATCAGGAATAATTTATTAGCAAGGTCTTTTAAGGATGACTGGGTAAATAATTGGTAATGTAGTTATTCAGAAGGAAGAAATCACTAGTGGTTGAATTGGTACGTAAAATAGGCTATTCTTGAAAGTGACTATACTCCATTAACCCTTTTGATAAATTGTAGAAGTTGTGCCAATGCGTGTCTACAATATTTATCAACAGGAAACAGTTAACAACCACAGGTAGTCAATTAGGCGTACATGTAACAGTCACAATTTAAGTTTACCTCTACCTCCTTGCCTCTGAGATGAGACATTGGCAGATAAGACAATGAAAAGAATATTCATTGTAACTTTTATTTTAATTCTTCCTGTCTTTCATGGATGTAAGTAGTAAAAGTTTAATCGTGGCTTAGTTGAGTAATCTATCACAAAATAAAAATGTGTGGCAGGTGTGCTTTAAGGTTTGATTTTTTTCATTACTGTTCTGGCCCCAGGGAAGAAGAGAGCAATGCCGTGAGAAACAGTTCTCACAAAGAATGAAGACTTGCATTGTGAAGGCGTGCTGGAAATTCTAACCGGACATAACTTGACATATTCCTTTGGACAGATACAAACTTACAGCAACATTGCATCTGGGCTGCAAGGAATAGTAAAAGATGTACAGGGTTATGATTTCAACACAGCTGATCTGCCAAGGGCAAACACTCTCGAATGTGCTTTATACTAAGTTGTGTAAAAATCGATTTTTATAAATTCTTTATATTTGTTGGCTATAACTAATATGGAAGTTCCAATTACTGACATATATATTGTGAAGCTTGATGTTTGACAAATCTTATACATTTTTATGCTCTTTTTTTTTTTTTTTTTAAATAAATCCTGCTTGCGGTTGTCACAGTTTTATGAATAGTTGTTAAAGCACTTGTTCTGTTAAAGTTGAGAATGTATGCAATCCAGGGCAAAATGTGAAGTTGCCTGGGACCAGAGGCTGCAAGGGGCCCTACCGAGAAATAAACTATCAATTTGCCCCCTTTGTAGCATGGGAGTTTACTGGAGGTGATGAGTATTTGTTGGGCGAACCTCATGAGATTCATTTTGCAAATATTTATGACGTTTGCCTGGTGGTTTCGTTCAGACTGAAAATGTCAGAACTGGAACTGCTATAACAAACCATGTTACTCACCTCCTTTGGGCTTCTGTGCGCGGGTCCCTGTCCTCTTCCAGCCTCTGAAGAGACCCCAAAGTATAATATTAGTGTGTTGATGACAAACTCCCCAAATTTTTTATTTGGCTGAATCTGAAATTTTTTAAAAATTCGTAACGAGAACCAGTTCATTCATCCCTATGGCATAATTTACTGTGTGTAGGGGTTACTTTGGGACATTATACTGTATGGGGGCATTCTACTGCGTGTAAGGGCCACAATAGAACCTTATACTGTGTGGAGGGCGGCTATAGGACATTATACTGTATGGAGGGCTGCTATGGGACATTATATTGCATAGGAGGTCACTATGGGATAGGATACTGCTTTGAAGGACGTGCATTGTGGTCACTGTGAGACATTATAGGACATTATTGAGTCACAGGGATCTTTGGCGTGAATGGGGATGGGGCCCAAGCTTTCTGAACCCAGGGGCAATACTACCCTTAATCTGTCCCTGCTGCAGTCAATCCTGATTTTCATCTTAGCACACAATAAAAATATCATGGGTTCAGGAACTTTAGATGTGCTGTTGTATGTATATTACTAACATGGAAAAGCTGTTTAAAGTGTCACTATTTTTAAAGTTTTTTTTTTTTTTCCGAAATGAATATCCTAGTTTGTGCTGATTCATTTCGTATTATATTTGTTATAGATTTATCTTCTCTGTTTCATTGTTTCCATAGATGTAAAGGTTTGTGAAATACACATACATTACTTCTGCACAAGGCTGCCACTAAGGGAATCAGACTGAACATAGCGTTAAAGACTCACTGAACTCAGTACTAGTTGTATAAATAGGCATTCAGGTTGTGCCCTTGTTCACCAGAAATGTATCTTTGTATCACACAAACAAAACTGAGAAGTCTATCCTAAGGATTGGTCATCAATCTTAGAAACCCGATAACCCTTTTAGGCTAAGGCCCCATGTAGCGAAACGCAGCAAAAAAAAAAAAAAAATGCTGTGGAAAAAAAATGTGGCGGAAAGGCATCGCTTTTTTTTCGCAGCATTTTGCATTGCATTTTCACAAAGTTTTCCTCAGACTTTCTGCCCCTATAACTATACGGAAAACGCCAGTGTTTGCGCAGGTATAAACTGACATACTGCTAATTTCCACTACAGATTTTTTCTGCAATGCGTGGATGGGATTATCCAGAATCCCACCCACTTTGCAGATACTGTAAAACACTGTGTTTTTTGCCGTGGCATCTTCGCAAATTGGGGCCACAGCATTAAACTTTGTCTGCTGAAGTAATATAAAGGGAGACAAAAAAACTCCAGTCAATCTCTTTCCTTGACAAAAAGTGGCTTTGCTATTTACTCAATTGTCATTTTGACCGATTTATATTGTTATAGATATTACTTCAATTCTAAAAACTGTTTTTAACCTCCAAATGACAGTCATGCATAAGCAGGCCCAAAGGGTACTGGAGAGTCCCCCTACGTCGTTCCCCCCTGCTGCATTTTAATAGGCCATTACCAAATGGATTAGTCCAGCTAGTAACGGCTGCTATTAATTTACCAATCCCCACTCCTGCCCACAGCAGGCTCTTTCACTTCTTCTTGTACCCTATCCTATCAATGGGAGATAACTTCATAATTTGGTACAACTACTTTAAAGGGGCAGTCTAATCACATTCTCAACAAACCCTCTCCATTTGCCCTATTGTTAATCATATGGATATCAGAGAAGGGAATTCCCCTCTACGCCATAGTATAGAGCAGCCAGTAAACATATACAATACAAAATCAATTTTTTCCAGAGGTATTCCCACAGTGGCTCTATTAAAGGGTTTGTCTGTGATGTTATGTATATTATTAATTGCAAGTATCTGTCTGATTAATCTGATCCATTGATCCAATGATCCATTACTGTATGATCTGTTTCCCCCATTAAATTATAAGTCTGCCTAGTGTTTGTTTCTTACAGAATAGATTAGTTAAAAAAGGAAGCCTTAGATTCTCATGTATAGTAACTTTTGACTTCAATGATAATCTATTTCAGTTGCAGATCCTCCTTCTAATTCGCTAACAGGAATTAGAACTTTCTATGGTCTGGATGTTAATTGAGTTTCTAACAAGCCCCAGGCCATAGAAAGTTCCTGAATTCATGGTCATATCCACTGGCCACCGATCAAGGCAAAATATTGTCGCCACTAAGATATATAACATATATTGTGGGGGAGTTCGCTCGGTAGCAGCAATGGTGAGAACCCAACCAGTCAGAGACAGGGACACAAAGCTCTGGTGAAAATAGGTTTATTAAAAAAATAGCAGAATAAATAAACCTTCACTTCAGGCATGAATAAAATACAGCCTTACTTCAAGCACAAAATAAACAAACTCCTGCTCGCCTGAGCTTCTAACTAAACAGAAATTAACCTAAATACACGTGTGGCTTGCTCCAGCCACAGGAACAAAACAAAATGGTAATCAGGCACAGGTCTCACCAGACTCTAACCTCCAGACAGACCCAACCACCTTCACTCTCTTCCAGGGTCTGCCCTGACGTGCAGGCTCTGTAGGGCTATATGGGCCAGTAATGAGGCCCAGGACTTCCACCTGGGCTGAGGCCTACTCAGAAACCCGTCCTGGACCAGACATGCTGTATGTCAAAACCCGAGGGCTGAAATACCGTGACTCCAGCACTTGGCCTGTCACCATCTCACATACCCCCCCCCTTTGTTCGGACCTGTAGGGGCAGACACTTTTAACCAGCATACAATGGGTCCTGGAGAAGGCATCAGCATTTCCCTGCAGCTTGCCTGCCCTCTGTTCCACAGTGAACGTAAAATTCTGCAGGGCCAGAAACCACCTGGTCACTCTGGCGTTTCTTTCCTTGGCGTGGCATATCCATGTCAGAGGGGAGTGATCAGTGACCAGCTTAAAATGTCGGCCCAGCAAATAGTATCTCAGGGACTTCAGGGCCCACTTAATGGCTAAGCACTCCCTCTCCACAATGCTATAATTTTTCTTCAGAGGGGTGAGCTTCCTACTGAAGTAGGTAACTGTTCTTTACCACCCACCCTTTGGGACAGCACCACGCCCACCCCCACGTCCGAGGCGTCAGTTTGAACGACAAATTATTTTGTAAAGTCTGGTGTGACCAAAACTGGCTGTTCACAAAGAATGGACTTCAACTCCTGGAATGCCCTTTCAGATTCTTTACTCCACTTGACCATTACGGAACTCGTTCCCTTAGTCAGGTCTGTCAGTGGGGCTGCAATAGTTGCAAAGTTTGGGATAAACCTACGTAATACCCAACAATTGAAAGAAAAGCTCTCACCTGCTTTTTATTCAAGGGTTGGGGCCAATTTTGAATGGCCTCCACTTTATTGACCTGGGGTTTTGTTGCTCCTCTTCCTATTATATACCCCAAGTATCGGGCCTCTTCCAGACCCAAAGCACACTTTTTTGGGTTGGCTGTTAAATCGGCTGCCTGGAGGGAATTTAATACAGCTTGAACTTTTGGTAGGTGACTTTCCCTGTCCGTACTAAAGATGATAATGTCATCTAGATAAGCCGAAGCATACCTGCGGTGGAGCTTAAGGACTCTGTCCATCAACCTCTGGAAGGTTGCTGGAGCCCTGTGGAGCCCAAACAGCATTGTCACATACTGAAATAAACCGTCAGGGTGACAAATGCAGTTTTTTCTCTGGCCTTTTTAGTGAGCGGCACCTGTCAGTACCCTTTGGTTAAGTCGAGGATGGAGAAATATCTAGCATGTCCCAACCTCTCGATTAACTTATCGACTCAGGCCATCGGGTAGGCATCAAACTTTGATACTTCATTTAGCTTACGGAAATCATTACAAAACCTTATGGTACCATCTGGCTTTGGAATCAAAACAATGGGATTGGACCAGTCACTCTTGGACTCCTCAATTACCCCAAGTGCCAATATATCTTTGACCTCTTCAGATATGGCTTGTCTTACAGCTTCAGGTTTTTGGTACGGTTTTAGATCAACCCATACCTGCAGCTCGGTGACAATGTCATGTTCTATCACGTTGGTGCATCCAGGCAACTCAGAAAACACATCATTATTTTTCTGTACAAACTCTTTTGACTCCTGTTTCTGTGACTTAGATAGGGACTCACCCTTTCAATAGTAGCCTTGCTAAGGGTACCTACTACTGTCAATGTTTCCCTGTCCTTCCAGGGTTTTAGTAAATTTATATGGTATATTTGTTCGGGCTTCCTCTTGCCCGGCTGGTATACCTTATAGTTCACTTCTCCCACTCTTTCAATAATTTCAAATGGCCCTTGCCATTTGGCCAGAAATTTACTTTCTACCGTGGAAACCAATACCAACACCCGATCACCTGGAGTAAAGGTTCTAAGTTTAGCTGTTCTGTTATAGACACGGCTCTGAGCCATTTGGGCCTGCTCCATATGTTCCTTCATAATAGGCATTACTGATGCAATTCTGTCCTGCATCAGAGTAATGTGTTCATTCACACTCCTGTAAGGAGTTTGCTCTTGTTCCCAGGTTTCCTTAGCTATGTAAGAGACCACGTGGGTGTCTACCATACACCAAATCAAATGGGGAAAAACCTGTGGAAGACTGGGATACCTCCCGGATTGCAAACATTAAATAGGGTAGTAGGCAATCCCAATCTTTGCTGTCCTTGCTAATCACCCTCTTTAACATGTTCTTAAGGGTTTAATTGAACCTCTCCACCAGGCCATCTTTCTGGGGGTGATACACAGAGGTTCGCAGGTGTTTGATTTTCAGGAGCTTACGTCAGTCAGGATCTCTTTGGGTATACCTGTCCGAGAGAACATATAAAACAGCTCCTTAGCAATTAGCTTGGCCGAAGTATGTCTCAAAGGCACGGCCTCAGATTATCGTGTAGCATAATCTAACACCACTAGTATATACTGATGCCCCCTAGCAGACTTTTCAACAGGACCTACCAGGTTCATGGCCACTATTTCAAAGGGTACCTCTATAATGGATAAGGGGTATCAAAGGACTCCTGAAGTGTAACACAGGAGCAGTTAGTTGACACTCTGGGCAGGAGTTGCAATTCTCTTGTATTTGTTTATCAAGCCCTGGCCAATAGAAACACTGTAGAATGCGCTCTTTGGTCTTTTCGTACCCCAGGTGTCTGCCTAACATTTGCTTATGTGCCAAATCTAAAATCACTCTTTGATAATGCCGGGGCACCACCAATTGTTCAAGAATTTCTCCCCGTATTTGATTTACCCTATACAGTAGGTCCTGGTTCATGGACATATAGGGGAACTCCCTGTCAGCCCCTGGATACTGGGGTTCACCATTTACCACCTTGACATTTTCCCTGGCATGAGATTAGGATCTCTAATTTGAGCAGTCCCAAAATTGTCACAGGGCACCTCGAGCTCAGGCATCTTGGGAACACCCTCCTCACCTTCAGTATCACCAGCTAACACAGAGAGGGGAAAATCATTACCATCCTGGGTCACCCCTACAGCTGGTGTTTCCCTGTCAGGATCAAAGGGTTCAGGGTTAACCTTAGGCAAGACATCATCACTATTAACATTTTTAGGACATGGTATGCTCTGCTTTTTCCACATATCCCAAAACAGAGGAAACTCCCTTCCTATGATCACACTATGGAACAGGGATTTAACCACACCCACTTTGTGAGAGGCGGTGCCAAGTAGTTTTTATGGTGACCTCTGCAATAGGGTACTCTCTAGTTTCACTATGTATACACAAGACCCCAATAGTTTGTCCACTGTACAGAGTAGGGTCGAACAGATCATGGTGCACGAGGGTTACCAGGCTCCCAGAGTCCAGGAGAGCCAGTACAGCACGCTCTGCCACAGTCACAGTACACATCTGTGATTCATTCGCAGTTTCTGCTGAACAAGCGGGTTGAGCAAATAGGGACACCCGCCTGGAACTTCTGCAGTCTATGGGCTCAGTCGTCAGGGGACAGTGGGCAGCAACATGAGTCATGGCACCGCCAACATCTGAGACGGTATGGGTCTCCATTTTGAGACCGGGATTTAAAGTTTACAGTCCCTGCTGCCTGTTCATCCTCTGAGCGTCCTCCCATCACAACCTTCTTCATCCCCACAGTAGTTGGTAAAGTCTTACCCGTCTTGGGGTTAACAGGTCTGGGAGATGTCTACTGTAGCTCCTCAGTGGCACGGTACAGTTCCACCAAATACACAAGCTGGTCTGCCGTTGTAGGTCCCGCTTGTCCAACTCAGCGCTGAATCTGAGGCGGCAGCGATCTACAGTGGGGAAAAAAAGTATTTAGTCAACCACCAATTGTGCAAGTTCTCCCACTTAAAAAGATGAGAGAGGCCTGTAATTGACATCATAGGTAGACCTCAACTATGACAGACAAAATGAGAAAACAAATCCAGAAAATCACATTGTCTGATTTTTTAAGAATTTATTAGCAAATTATGGTGGAAAATAAGTATTTGGTCAATAACAAAAGTTCATCTCAATACTTTGTTATATATCCTTTGTTGGCAATGACAGAGGTCAAATATTTTCTGTAAGTCTTCACAAGGCTGGCACACACTGTTGCTGGTATATTGGCCCATTCCTCCATGCAGTCCTCCTCTAGAGCAGTGATGTTTTGGGGCTGTTGCTGGGCAACACGGACTTTCAACTCCCTCCAAAGGTTTTCTATGAGGTTGAGATCTGGAGACTGGATAGGCCACCTTGAAATGCTTCTTACGAAGCCACTCCTTCGTTGCCCTGGCGGTGTGCTTGGGATCATTGTCATGCTGAAAGACCCAGCCACGTTTCATCTTCAATGCCCTTGCTGATGGAAGGAGGTTTGCACTCAAAATCTCATGATACATAGCCCCATTCATTCTTTCATGTACACGGATCAGTCGTCCTGGTCCCTTTGCAGAGAAACAGCCCCAAAGCATGATGTTGCCACCCCCATGCTTCACAGTAGGTATGGTGTTCTTTGAATACAACTCAGCATTCACTATCCTCCAAACACGACGAGTTGTGTTTCTACCAAACAGTTCTACTTTGGTTTCATCTGACCATATGACATTCTCTCAATACTCTTCTGGAACATCCAAATGCTCTCTAGCAAACTTCAGACGGGCCCGGATATGTACTGACTTAAGCAGGGGGACACATCTGGCACTGTAGGAGCTGAGTCCCTGGCGACGTAGTGTGTTACTGACGTTATCCTTTGTTAGTCCCAGCTTTCTGCAGGTCATTCACTAGGTCCTCCCGTGTGGTTCTGGGATTTTTGCTCACCGTTCTTGTGACCATTTTGACCCCACGGGATGAGATCTTGCATAGAGCCCATGATAGAGGGAGATTATTAGTGGTCTTGTATGTCTTCCATTTTCTAATTATTGCTCCCACGGTTGATTTCTTCACACCAAGCTGCTTGCCTATTGCAGATTCAGTCTTCCCAGCCTGGTGCAGGTCTACAATTTTGTTTCTGATGTCCTTCCACAGCTCTTTGGACTTCACCATAGTGGAGTTTGGAGTGTGACTGTTTGAGGTTGTGGACAGGTGTCTTTTATACTGATAACAATTTCAAACAGGTGCCATTACTACAGGTAATGAGTGGAGGACAGAGGAGCCTCTTAAAGAAGAAGCTACAGGTCTGTGAGAGCCAGAAATCTTGCTTGTTTGTAGGTGACCAAATACTTATATTCCACCATAATTTGCTAATAAATTCTTTAAAAAAATCAGACAATGTGATTTCTGGATTTCTTTTCTCATTTTGTCTCTCATAGTTGAGGTCTACCTATGATGTCAATTACAGGCCTCTCTCATCTTTTTAAGTGGGAGAACTTGCACAATTGGTGGCTGACTAAATACTTTTCTTTCCCACTGTAGTGTACTTGTCCAGTACCACTCTCTCCACCATCTGTGCCGGAGTGGCCTCTTCAGGCTGAAGCCACTTCTTTACGAGATATATCAGATCATGCATCTGAGATCGGGGTGGGAGACTCTCAGAGAAAGTCCAGTGGTGCACTCTCCCAGCATGTACATGCATGTTCACACCAAGCCATGCCAAGATCTCACCTCTCAGCTTGGAGTAGTCCTTAGCTTCCTGTTCACACAGGTCAGAGTAGGCCTTCTGAGGTTCCCCGATGAGAAATGGTGCAACTACATCAGCCCACTGATCCTTAGGCAGTCTCTCCCTTTTGGTCACTCGCTCAAAAACCCGAAGATATGCCTCCACATCGTCTGTGGATGTCATCTTTTGCAGGGAACTCTGCATGACAACTCGAGCAGCGATCTGTACCCTCTGGGTCTCTCTGTCACCAGTACACTCTCCTGCCGTCCACTGGTAAAGCAAAGCCTGGCTGAGCAGTGTCAGCTTCTTCATAAGCAGCAAGTTCATCTCCTGCTGTTGTGTTTGGGCTTGTTGTTGTCGCCTCTCAGCATCCAGCTGCTGCTGCTGTGCCTGGGTTTGCTGCTGCTGTAGGATGACCTGCCCAAGCTGTTTCACAAAGTCCTCCATGCTGGCGGTCTCCTTTTTAATCTCTCCTGCAGCCTTCACCCAGGACATAGGGAAAACAAAAATGCGTGTATGTCTCTTTAAGACTGTTTTAAAATCAGGTTTGCCCGCATCCGAAGCACCATATGTGGGGGAGGTCCCTCAGTAGCAGCAATGATGCGATCCCAACCAGTCAGAGACAGGGACACAAAGCTGTGGTGCAAATAGGTTTATTAAAAAAAATAGCAAAATAAATAAACCTTCACTTCAGGCATGAATAAAATACAGCCTTACTTCAAGCACAAAATAAACAAACTATATAATCATAGAAAATCTTTAAAACTGCAAATTTTTTACTTTTTATATTTGCAAAAATGTTTAACTTTCAATTATTTACAAAGTTAAAAGAGCAGGGGCCCAGGACATATCAGGACATGTACAATAGGCGAGAAAGGTTTACTGAGGCCATATAAGAAATTGCAGTCCTCAAAGAGGACCTTTCATGTCCTCAGGCACAAGCAGTTTTACATACCGCTAGAAAGCTGACTGCGCGCTGAATTCAGCACACTACCGGCTTTCCCGGCTTTAGATATCGGCGGTGTAAGTTTCACGGTTTACTGTCAGAAAGGTGTTCTGACAGCTAGACTGTCAGGAACGCCCTTCTGACAGTAAACCATGAAACTTACACCGCCGATATCTCCAGCCCCCGGGCACATACCGGAAAAGCCGGCAGTGTGCTGAATTCAGCGCGCTGTCGGCTTTCTAGCGGTATGTAGAACCGCATGTGCCTGAGGACATGAAAGGCCCTCTTTAACCAAATTCAGGCTACAGTAGGTTAAGGATGGACACGTGTGTAAACTGTAAAGTGGTATTCAAAAGGGGAACATGGTCTGATCTCCTTACCTTCCATAACACTGCTAGAATTAATATTTCTGAAAGATTAGAAAAAAATAAATGAACAAAAACAATCATTACCTTTTTTCCTACTTATACAACTACTTAAGCATGCCCCAACCCTTGTCACAATAAATGCCCACACACCACATAATGCATATGAAAGACATCTGTCATTCGGTATTGCTCTCCAAGGTATAACATTCAATCTTTGTCTAGAAGTAATGCTAGAAAACAATAAACCCTGTGACTTCTTGTACCTAGTGATGCATTCAGAATTGATGGCTCTGTCAGTGCCTAGAATGATTTACATTGTACTATGCAGAGCACATCTTGCAAAATGTTATTCTCAGATGCTACCTGTCACTATTTAACCAGATAAAATCTATGCCCTGTTTTGTCCTTCGCACTCAAGCATGATGCGTCCACATATTGTCAGACATTGCTAGCTTTGCACTTATTATCTAGAGACTTAGATTGTACAATATGCCTGACATGCGTAGACATAATGGCTAGGAAAAGAAATCAATAACTTCTGGGAATACAATGCCAAGAGCAGATTCTTGTGCAAACCAGAGCACTAGTAATTTTACATGTTTTGCAGAATATAAATGCTTTATATGATGTTTATATTAGAAACCTGTATAATGACCAGCTCTATTTAAACTTTCAATTAAAATGCTGACCAGCAGAGGTGTAACCTGGACCCCAATGCAAAATCTGTAACAGTGCCCCCACTTACTATGTGCTATCTGTAATATAGGTGTCTTTTGTTGATGTAGGATCTTCTAGGCTACAAGGCTTGGTAGCAATTGTTACCGCTGCAGCCCTCATAGATACGTCCTTGCTGATCAGTTGTTTTTTTATGGGAAGAATTAAGGACTTTAAGGATAGAATTAGGAAATGGCATTATGTGTAGATCAGGGCCATAGGCGCCAGTGCATGAAATGATGTATGACTTTGCATGCGTTTTTGTAAAGAAAAAAAAAGTCAGATCAGTTTTTTATGCTGGACGTCTGCACTTGTCCTATCCAGTTAAAAAACTGGCAGGTACACAAAATATAAAAAATAAATACACTTTTTCTATTGTTGCCTGTATATCAGTTAAACAGATCAGTTTTTTGATGTTTCTATTTAAAAACTGATGTGCTCAAGGCTAAAGTCCCTCGTAGCGGAAATACAGAGTTTTTGGCTGCTGTGATAATGAAGCAGAAAAAAAAAACTGCTGCGCTTTACAGTACCAGTAAGGTGACTGAGACTCTGCTTAATCTCATCTACACATTGCGGGAAAAAAGCTGCAGAAAATTTTATTTTTAATAATAATCCTTTAATAGTCCCCCCATGGGTGAAATTCAGTAGGGGAAATTTTGGGGAAATTTTAACATCACAGCATATTATTTTTAGTTGTGGAATCACAAGTGTTTTAAAAAAGAAAAACATAGCAAAAACTAAATCAAAAATGCTGCAGAAAAAAACAGCACATTTTCACTGCATTTTTTTTCTGCAGTGGTTTTGAACTGCAATTTGCTATAAGTATGTGAGGTCTTAGCTGAAGGCTCATTTCTTTTTTTATTTAACTGTAATTTTTATTGAAAAAATTTTTCATTAACAAGGTATAAAGAGAAAAAAAGATCAAACAAGCAGAAAACAATGAGGTAGGTAGAGGCTATCCGCCTCTTCTCCCTTAAGCAATATGCATTCAAATTAGACAGTAAACAAGGGAGGGGAGGGATGAAGGGATTAAGAAGACAAGGGTAGAACCAGAGGAAAGGAGGGGAGGGGAGAAGAGGACTAGAGATCAGAGACCCTGTGATGTACAATACATATCCCAGGGCGCCCAGATAGCCCCAAAGGCCTCCTGTGAGTTGTTTAGACCCGCGGTCAGGCATTCAAGACTCCTCACATCCTTCACTCTAGCCACAAGTTCAAGACCAGATGGGAGACTCACTTTCTTCCAGTTTCTAGCTATGAGAATTTTAGCTGCAGTACAAAGGTGCAAGAAAAGCCTGGATGACTTTTTGCTCAGGTGCCTGGGGGGAAGGTTCAGGAGATAGACCAGAGGGTCAAGAGGGACCTCTTGCAAAAAGAGAGCAGTCATCAAAGTCCTGACCTCCCTCCAGAAACCTAGGATGAGAGGGCACATCCAAAAGATGTGGTGCAGGGTACCCACCGCAGCTCCACAGCGCCAGCACCATGGGGGAACCAATGGGTTTAAAGCATGGAGGAGAGCTGGGGTATGATACCAATGCATCAACAACTTATACTGCGCTTCCCGAAATGTAATGCACTGAGATGATTTCTGGGTCCGAGACCATACAATCCGCCACTGTTCCTGGGAGATGGGTCTACCCACCGCCTCCTCCCATTTAAGCGTATAGCGATGGGTAACTGGGGAGCCTGTAGTTTGTGAGGTAAGAAGTTGGTAAATAGAGGATATAAGGCCCCTAGTGGACGTACCTGCACGGCAAATCTTTTCAAAAGCGGTGGGCAGTGACACTTTAAGGGACCCATGGAGGGAGCGGACAAAGTGAACCACCTGTAAATAATGGAACCATTCAGAACCTGGCAGGTTTTGGTTAGCTATAAGGTAGGCAAAAGACCTGAGTTCCAAGGTTCCAGGATCAACCATGTCCGCAATCCGGTAAAGACCAGCTTTAGACCACACCTTAGTCATGGCAGAGGTCAGGCTTTCCGGGAGAAGGGGGTTGTATAGTATGGAGACCATAGATGAGTGCTGGGACATCAGGGAGAATCTAGTACGACAGGCAGACCAAATAGATGTAGTAAACCGAATAGGGCCCAGCAGGTACGAGGCAGGGGGAGCGGGGGGAGAGCCAACCCACAGAAGCGCGTTAGGGTGCATGGGAGCCAGCCAGAGCTTCTCTATCTGCACCCATCTAGTATATGCTGGCATAGCCGCCCAAAGTGGGATATGGCGCAAGTGGGACGCCCAATAGTAATGTAGCAGATGTGGGACGGCCATACCCCCAGACCCCCTATCTGCCAGCATAACAGATCTGGGTATTCGGTGTTGTTTTGCCTGCCAGATAAACTGAAAAATAGCTTTCTGCAGGTTCCGTAATTCTCCCCGAGGAATCGCAAACGGGAGTGTCTCGAAAAAATACAGTAGCTTCGGAAGGAGAGTTATCTTGACCGCGGCAATTCTCCCTAAAAGGGAGATGGGTAAGGGTTGCCATTTGTCCAATAGGGCTCTTAACTCACGAAACAACCGCGGGTAGTTTGCCGAATAGAGGGTCGCGTAGGAGGTGGATATATGGACTCCCAGGTAGCGGATAGAGGACTCCCGCCACTGGAAATCGTAATTACTGCGGAGGAGAAGGAGAAGGTCCTGTGGAATGTTGAGTGGGAGTGCCTCAGTCTTTGCAGGGTTCACCTTGTATCCTGAGAGATCGCTATAGGTCTCCAGCAAGCGCAACAAGTTTGGAAGGGTAGTATGAGGGGAGGTGAGAGTGAGGAGTACATCATCTGCGAAAAGAGAGACCTTAAATTCCTTATCCTGGACCATGATCCCCTTGATATTAGGGTCTCGTCTAATCTTGGCTGCCAGCGGTTCAATGCAGAGGGCAAATATGATGGGAGACAGGGGGCAATCCTGCCTAGTGCCATTTCGAATAGGGAAGAAGGGCGAGGATGCATGGGGAAGCTTGATTGCTGCTGTGGGTAGGGAGTAGAGGGCCTGGATAGCTGTGAGGAAAGGTCCCGTGAGCCCGAACGCCTTAAGCGTAGCATGCATAAACGACCAATCTATGCGGTCGAAAGCCTTTTCAGTGTCCAGACTCAAGAGAAGGGCCGGGATAGAATAATGATTGGCCACCTCCACCAAATCCACAGTCCTCCTGGTGTTGTCACCACCCTGACGACAGGGGATGAATCCCACCTGGTCCTTATGGACAAGCAGAGGGAGCCAAGCATTTAACCTATTGGCTAGGAGTTTGGTAAAGAGTTTCATGTCCGCGTTCAGCAAAGCAATCGGTCGATAATTAGCACAGTCCTGCAAGTCCTTACCCGGTTTAGGGACCAATGTGAGCAGTGAGGAGAGCATAGTCGGGGGTATGGGGGAGCCTAAGAGGAAGGAATTGAAGAGGGACAATAGATGAGCAGAAAGTTCACCCTAGAAAACCTTATAATAATTGTAAGTGAACCCATCTGGGCCCGGGGCTTTCCCATTTGGGAGGTCCCTCATGACCCCCTCTAGTTCCTCCCTGGTGATGGGAGTGTTTAGGGAAGTCAAGGCCTCAGGAGGCAGGCGTGGGAGACAACAATCCTTTAAATAGTCTTCTAGCAGTGTTGAGTCATCCCCAGGGGGTAGTGCTCGCGGGGGGGTAAGTTATACAGCTTAGAATAGTAAGAGTGGAACGCCAGCGCCAGAGCGTCAGGGTGGTGTTGAAGGGTACCCATGGAGTCACGGACAGAGTGTGGTGTGGAGGAGGCCTGATGATCCCTGAGGGTTCTTGCCAGGAGGGTGTGAGACTTATTACCTCATTCAAAGAACCTCTGGCGAGTATAAAGGAGAAGTCGTTCCACATGGCGGGTCTCCAAATCACGGAGGTCAACCCGTGCCAAAACCAAATGGCGAAGAACCCCCAGGGATGGATGTGCTGCCAAAGTTGTCATAAGGGACCGAATACGAGCTTGGAGAAGCTGTTCCTGGGCCTGTCTGTCCCTTTTAAGCCTAGAAGCCAATGCGATACAATGTCCTCTCATGACCGCCTTATGGGCTTCCCAGAGAATGGCAAGAGAGTTTACCGAACCTAAGTTGTCCCTGAAATAATCCATCAAGTGTGTGCGCAGGATCTCGAGGGAGGTCGGTGAGTTGAGCAATGTTTCGTTAAGACGCCAATGACATTGGCGAGTAGGCACTGGGGTCGTAGATAGAGTAACCACAACTGGGGCATGGTCAGACCAGGTGAGAGAGCCAATGTTCGTGTCCCTGAGCAAACGAAGGGCGGGAGCATTACCAAAGAAATAATCAACGCGGGTGTGAGTGTTATGAGGGTGAGAGAAGAAGGTGTAAGAGCGTGCAGTAGGGTTGTCCACTCGCCAAAGGTCGTACAAAGAATGGGCGCGGATCAGCTTGCGGAACTCCCGTGCAAGCTGAGCCATCCTATGGGGGGTTGGGCCCTGGGGTAACGCCAATCGGTCCGCCCGTTCAGAGAAGACCATGTTAAAGTCTCCCCCCACAAGCCAAGCTGATGCCGGGAGAGCGCGCAGGCGGGAGAATACCCGACGCAAGAATGGGATCTGCGCTGAGTTAGGGGCATAGACATTGCATAAAACAATCAGGGCACCATGAAGGAGCCCTTCCAGAATAACAAATCGGCCCCCTGGGTCTATGTGGGAGGTCGTCACTGTAATTGGGCAGGAACGGGAAAGAAGGATAGCCACCCCAGCTCTGCGTCGATCGTGGAAGGCCGAAAAGGCTATGGGAAAGTAGTGCTTAGCGAAGCCAAAGGTACCGGAGCAGTCAAAATGAGTCTCCTGAAGAAACGCCACATCCGCTCGTAAGGAGCGGAGTTCTCTAAGGACATGGCGCCTTTTAGTGTTGGAACCCAGGCCCTTGACATTAATTGTCACGCACCTAACCATTGGGACTCAGGATTGGAGGACAGTGGCGGATTGTAATAAGCTCACCCATCTCACATGACGCTGGCAGGTTTCCCTCGAAGAGGCAGAAGGGCGATCCACAAATAGGAACCCAAAGTCGAGGCAAGGTCTCTAGATCAGGGAGGGAGGGTGGAAAAGGGGGGGAGGCAAAAGACAACATAAATGACAAAGTAAGAAGTATAACAATTAAACAATACTTTGTGGGCGAGGCTAAGTCACTCGCCTGGGGACCAGTGAGGACAGCCAGAGGTCCAACCAGGATCAATGGCCGCACAGTCCAAGTATCCCCTTAGGGGGGAGAGCGTGGACAAGAGGTCGGAGGGGAGGCGGCAGATCCCCAACCACCAGTAAAAAGAAGGATGGAAGGGGAGTCACCGGAACCCCATCCCGCCCCACTCCGCTAAAACAATCCAATAATAAGCATAATAGATGAGACCCATAGACCTAGAAAAGGAAAAAGAGAAGCAAACATAACGCTAAGGCTTGCAGTTTTCAAAGCACTACCGGAAAAAAAAAAAAAAAAAAAAAAACGTCTCAAGGAGGAGCATCCTCCTCAGGAACCAGTCTCCAGTTGGGGCCTCCGAGCGGTCGCCGCCGCGGAGGGTGCATGACGTCGTCTGGGCTCCAGTCGATGCCAAACCGGTGGTGGGGGAGGGGGTGGAGGGATTAGCTCCCAGTCTGTTAAATCCAGCAAGGGGACATCCAGCAGGTCACAGAAGAGAGGTAAATCCGAGAAGGAGCGAAGCGACCATCCCTACGTGCAATGAGAGCAAACGGATAACCCCACTGGTAAGGAATTTGGTGTTCCTGAAGGATCTGGAGGAGGGGTCGGAGATGGCGGCGTTTCTGGAGGGTGATTAGCGAAAGGTCCTGATAAAGTTGTAGTTGAGCTCCCTCAAATTCAAAGTCTTTGAGTTTGCGCACCTTGCTCATTATAGCCTCTTTAAGGGTGAAGTCGTGGAGGCAGCAGATGACATCACGGGGTGCAGCGGAGGATCCTCTGGGTCGAAGGGCTCGATGTGCCCTGTCAAACTTAATTTTGTGGGACGGGGGCTCCTGCAGTATAGTGTTGAAGACAGCCTCCAGCAGAGCAGGCAGATCCTCAGATTGGTCAGCCTCCGGGAGTCCCTTGACGCGTATATTGTTGCGCCAACCCCTGTTGTCAAGATCCTCTAAGTGACGTTGCATGTCCCGTATAGCTGATCCCTGGTTAGCGGTAGTATCATGCAGCGAGGCAACATAGTCCCTGGTAGTGTCATGGTCATTCTCCAGCGTATCCATTCGATTAGCAATAGAGTGTAAATCAGTGCGGAGGGTAGCAATTTCAGATCGGAAGGATGCTGTGATTTCCGCAACCATACTTTTAAGGTCTTGTTTAGTAGGTAGCTGAGGAAGGAGGTCCGCCAAAGGTGGCGGTGCTGAAGATGGACCTGGGAGGCAGCTCTGGGGGTA
Source organism: Leptodactylus fallax (assembly GCA_947044405.1). Classification (NCBI taxonomy): domain Eukaryota; kingdom Metazoa; phylum Chordata; class Amphibia; order Anura; family Leptodactylidae; genus Leptodactylus; species Leptodactylus fallax. The sequence continues at coordinate 2,845,525 of CAMRHE010000027.1, forward strand.
CAGGACTGGAGGGGGGAGCCATAATCCTTGGGAGTGTGGGGGCGGAGGAGCCCCTACGCCAGCGCCTTCCACCGCGCCATCCCCCCTGAGCTATGGAGGGGAGGGGCGATGGGGGAAGATAGTAGGTGGGGGGCCACAGAGACCAGCTCTGTGGCCACAGGCTGTAACTCATCAGCGGTGTGGGAGGGAGCAGAGCCACTGACCTCAGAGCCCCTTGGAGAGTTGGAGACATCCGGGGGTCCTCTCATGCCACTCTGCCAGAAGTGCTGGTGAAGCAAAGTGTAGTTGCTGGGACATCCCAGGGTGAGGAGACTGTGGGAGCACTCGTGCTGGAGAAGCTCTGGGCTGCCCAGGCGCCGACAGGGATCTCTGCTGGAGCGGTGCTCCGCTGGCTGACAGGGGGAGCGCGGGAGGAGAAAGGCTGCGCTGCGACCCCTGTGCCTGAAGAGCGGAGGGAATCCAAGATGGCCGCCCCGCAGCAGCCTGGCCCGGCAGAGAAGGCTGCTGAGTGAGGAAGCCGTCCAGGGTGGCTCTCCCAGACCTCTCCACAGGCGCTGGAGTGCCTGGGGTCACCCTCCTCGGTAAGCGCTTGCCCATGAGTGCTATTCTGAAGGGTCCACGGGTCTCAGCTGCAAGCGGTGGAGCGGAGAAGGTCCTGCACGCGACCTACTCCATGCGCGTCCAGGCCACGCCCCCCCTCAGCTGAAGGCTCTTTTCACAGCATGTTTCTTTTGTTTTAGTTAGATGCAGTTAGGCTGGGGCCCCATGTAGTGTAAATGCTGCAATTTTGCCATGGCGGAAATGCTGCGGCAAAAACCGTGGCAATTTGCAGTACCTGCAAAGTGGATGCAATTTAAAAAACCATCACATTTTTGTAAATTGCATCATGTCAGTTATACCTACAGAAACTCTGGCATTTTCTATATAGATATAATTGAAGCAGAAAGTCCGCAGAGGAAACCTCTGTGGACTTTCCGCAAAAAGCACTGCGGGAAAAACCATGATGCGTTTCCACTGCTATTTTTGCCGCATATCTTTTTTGCTGCAGTTCGTTACGTGGGGCCTTAGTCTATTTTAATTGATACAACTGTTTAATTGATACATAGACTTTGAATAGCCACTAATGTTTTAGACAACTTGTTCAGCAAACAATAAGGGTCTGTTCGCAAGTAGGTTTAAAAAGGGAAGAAAATCCGCTGAGAAAAAACAGCAATGAAAAACTGAAAAATGCTGCGGAAAAAAATGTAATGCGTTTCCCCTGCAGTTTTTTCTGTAGTGTTTTTTGGTTGCATTTCACTACATGGGGCCTTAGCCTATGGTTATGTTCACATGGAGGAATTTTGAGCTGATATTGAGGCAGATTCTGCCTTAAAATCAGCTCCAAATTCCAATTGAAGGCTAAGGCCCCACATAGCGAGCCACATCCAAAAACGCTGTGGAAAAAAACCGCAGCGAAAGCACATTGCGTTTTCTCTGCAGACTTTCTGCTTCTATTAAACCTATATGGAAAATGCCAGTGTTTTCATAGGCATAATTGGCATGCTATTTGCTAAAATGCTTGCATTTTTGAAATCGCAGCATTTCCACTGCAGATTTTTTTATGCAATGTGTGGATGGGATTAGCACGAATCCCATCCACTTTGCAGGCATTGTAAAACACTGAGTTTTCGCAACGTGTGGCCCCAGAAGAAATCTGCTTCCAAATCTGCCTCTTTATTACATATTCAGTGATATGATATATAATGTTCTTTCAGTGAATTGTCTTTGAAATCTGCCTTTCATTCATTTCAACGGGAGCCAGAGAAAAACGCATGACAAAAGTGCATCCATTTTGATATTTTGAGTTCCTGTTAGTTTTTTAAATGGATATCTGTGCTATTTCATCCAACCAAAAAAAAAACTTTTTTCTACAAAAATGTAAGCATTTGACTTGTTTTTTTTTTTTTCCTTGACTGATCAGTCAAAAAAACTGATTCCCTACCAGAAACAAAAAAAAAAAGTAAATGCACTTATACAGCAAATTATTATATTCTATATATTAACTCATAGTAGAATTTTTCCATTAGATAACTAAACAATAAATTACCATATTTTTTGGACTATAAGATGCACCTAGGTTTTAGAGGAGGAAAATAGGGAAAAAAATTTTTGAAGCAAAAAATGGTAAAATATTTACTATATGGGAGTTGTAGTTTTGCAACAGCTGCAAGGCCAAATGGACAGGTGGCCCTGCAGCTGTACAGGGATGCATAGGGCATCTTTTTTTACGGGGCCAGATTTACTTTTTAGTTATACCTTTTTGGGGAATGTCTATTGCTTAGATCACTTTTTATTCAAATCAGAGGCGAAACAGTTAAAAAAACGGCGGTCTGGCAGTTTAGAATTTTTTACCGCTACGATGTTCACCCTACAGGAAAAATATTTTAATAAGTTTGTAGATCGGACGTTCTCTGACACAGGGATACTTAATGTGTATGTGTATGTGTTTCAAAGTAATTTTCTACTTGTATATGTATTGTAGGGAAGCCGGGAGCCAGCCTGCAACTTGAAAGGTACAGGATCATTGGGGACCGGCCCCTGGGGCTACTTTTATACTTTAGGGGGGCTTTGAGTGGACTATGATCATGGGCATTAGCTCTGGGTCTGCGCTGTACATTACAGCAGAGATCCGGTAGCTATGGCGACCGCTCTGCAGCAGAGCAGCCGCCATCATCTTTACAGACCCTGCATCCGCAATAATAGCACGGCGGATCTGGGATGGATTCGCTGGGACACCCTCTCCCCCAAGCCTAGGGCCCTCACATCGTCCTACTTCTCTCACTGCAGGAAGCCCCGCTACAGGAAGCCAGCAGCTGCAGGAATAATAATAATAATAATAATAATAATAATAATAGTCCTTTAATAGTCCCACAGTGGGGAAATTCAGTGTGTTACAGCAGCAAAGATAAGATAAGCAGATACAAATACAAATACAACATGTACAGGAATGTTCCAAGGTGAGAGGCATTATATTAATAGAATGGGACGATGCTGCGACCCCGCTGCTCCGCCCACTCCCCCAAACCCCCATATTCGGACTATAGGATGCACCCCCATTTTCCTCCCAAATTTGGGTGAAAAAATGTGTGTCTTATAGTCCGAAAAATACGGTAAGTTATAAATTAATGAAAGCACATTTAATAGATGTTTGCTAATAATTTTTTGGGGGGACTGGGGAATACGAACAAATAATATATAGAAAAATAACAGATTCTGTAAAAATATGGAACGTCTAAGATGTTCTGACATATGTAATACATGTATACACATGTGACCAATTATTACAGTAGGTAAGACAGCAACCTACATGTGTTATGTCCAAACAGAGGACCATAATCCTGGAATTAGTAGTATGTTATTTTATAGGTCTTGCACAGGCTGAGCTTATGCTTGACATATAATTTATCTTCCGGGAATGGAATTCCAGTGAATTAGAGAATGGTAATTTAGAAAAATGGGAATTTTGCCCTTTTTGGTTGAAATCCATAGCTATTTATGTTATATTGTTATTTTTCACTATCTAGTTCAGAATACAATAGGAAATAATAGGACGATAGCAGGTTGAAGTAATGGAACGAGAACATATACACAGAGTTATAAGGTCAATAGTGCCTAATGATTTTGCATAGTATAACATATGAAATAAATAAATAAAAGAAACTGACAAAGGAATATTAAACAGGTTTGTCCAGTTTCAGCAAATAAATTTTATTTTTTGTTTAATGAAAAGTTATACAATTTTCCAATTCTTTCTGTATTAGTTCCTCACAGTTTTCCAGATCTCTGCTTGCTTTCTTTCTTTAAGCCAGAGCGCCACAGAAATGCTGTGGCAAAAAACATAATATAACATAGTCATAAAAAAAACATAAAACATAAAAACATAACGTATTCAACATCATTTTTAAGCTTTAAGGCTGAGTCCCCACGTTGCAGAAAAGTTGCTTTTTTGTTGCAGATTTTCAGCTTTTTTTTTTTTTTTTGAGCCAAAGCCAGGAGTGGGTTGAGCAGAAATGATGAAAAAAGTAGCATAAATCTAAGCCTGCCCATAGCCTGTGTGCATATCATTTTCTGGCTACAATGAATTGTGTTGCCATAAACAAATTATCTGTGAACCTTCTAATGGGTTTTCATTTCGCTTTGACTGTTCTTGGGCTTTCTTCACTAAAATCTCCCCTACCTCTCTCATTGTCTGTTTATTGATTACACCGCCATTTTGGGGTGTATCGCCAGTCCCGAGAGTGATATCCAGGGCTGGTGATCTGTTAATGTGACGGTCACGAGGCTATTGAAGGCTCCCTGGCTTACCATTTTATTAGTTCTATTATAGACTGAAGTAGGCAGCCTGTAATAGAACTATAGATATTTCCCAATACATTGCAATGCATTAGCAGTGTATTGAAATAGTATAATTAATATAAAAAAAAGTAAAAAAATATATATATATAATTGAAATTAAAATCACCTCCCTTTCCCTAGGACACATATAAAAATAAATAAAGTGAAACACATAGACAAATGCAGGGTCTACAGACTTTTTTTCCCATACTGTGAACGAAAAAAAAAAAAAAATCAAAAGAGCCAAATCACCGTTTTTCATTGTTTTGCCTCCTATGAAACAATAGACATTTCCCAAAAATGTAAGCAAAACACTGCACATATAGTTTTTCTTTAATTCCATCACATTTTTCATTTTTTTTTCCAGCTTCCTAGTAAATTGTATGGAATATGAAATGGTACTATTACAAAATACAATTTGTCCCACAAAAATGAAGCCCTAATACAGCTTTGTGAATTAAAAAAAAACGTTATGGCTTCTGGAAGAAAAATGGCTGCAGCAGAAAGGGGGTTAAGCAAAGAAAACCAGTCACAATGAAAAGAATGACCATTGGATGGTTCACAGATAATTTGCATATAACATAAGCAGCAATTTATGGGTTATGCAAGCAATCTGAGAGGCAGAGAGATCTATTTACATTATTCTTTTGGTGCAACAGTTTAGGGGTGTAAAATGCACTAACACGCTTCCTTTAAGACTAAGGCTCCATGTTGCGAAAATGCTGTATTTTTGGCAGCTGAAGAAATGCAGCTGAAAAAATACTGTCTTTTACAGTACCAATAAAGTGATTAAGAATGTGTGCATTTTTGATTAAGGTAACATGTTAATTTTAGATGTGGAATTGCAAGCATTTTCCCTATAGATTTAATAGAGAAAGGAAAAAAAAAAAGCTGACAAAAATTCAGCAAAAACTCAATATACTGCAATCTTTTTTAGCTGCATTTTGTTATGTGGGGTCTTAGCCTAAGGCTGGTTGCAGACAACCGTGCTGCAAGCAGCCTGCCGTGAATTAAAAGCACAGCTGCACACGGGGGACACGGGGATGTCCCCATGTGCCGCCTGTGCACGCGCCGTGCTTCCGTAGCTCCTTTCATTAATTGAATAGGAGCCACAGAACCACGGGCTGCAAAATAGGACAGAAATAGGACCTGTATCTGATGCGTCCCAGACTGTCATCCTGCACATGGACGGTGAAATTCACGGTCGTGTGTACGGGCCCAAAGAAAAGAATGGGTCAGTGTGCTATCTATGATATACATGGATAGCACACTGACCCACACCATGGTCGTCTGCAAGGGGCCTAAGACTGTTGTATGAAAAACCAGTGGTAATAAATCTCCCACTTAAAGAGGACCTTTCACATCCTCATGTATATGCGGTTTTATATACCGCTAGAAAGCTGACAGCGCGCTGAATTCAGTGCACTGCCAGCTTTCCCGGTATGTGCCCCGGGGCTGGAGATATCCGGGGTCTTAGTTTCATGGTTCACCGTCAGAAGGGCATTCCTGACAGTCTAGCTGCACTGTGAGGAACGCCCTCCCTGACAGTATTCCTCCATAGCACTGTACTGGGGAGGGCGTTCCTCTCAGCTCAGCGTCATCGCTGGGCTGTAAGGAACACCCCCTCTCTCTGTTCTCGTTCATAGCGCTGTACTGTCAGAGGGGGCATTGAGGACGTGAAAGGTCCTCTTTAATGCACGCTGAAAAAAAAACGTAAGTGATAAGGGCCTCATTAGTACATTGCATTATTCCAAACCAATGATTTCATGGCTACAATGCCCAGAACTCCCTCAGTCCTCTTTAAGGAACAAACATCCTCCATATGCAGCATTATATTGCACATGGTTCCCAAAACATGTACAGTACATTCAGTATTTTAAAGAATTAACATCTGTCATAGCTTACGGATAATTATTTTTACCTTTGTTTTTAATATATAACAGACTTTGGTTGCTATTCAGACATCTTCACCACTTGGAAAATTACTTGGAGCTGAGCCAATACAGTTTGCTGTTATTCTATGCAAAGGTTCACAATTCCAAAACTAGGTGGCGAACGACAACATAAGTAGCAAGATTGTTTATTGCTTATACATTCAGACAACATTGAGGTGAGAATTAGAAACAGATATTACAACCTTAAAATAATGTTTCTCATATCCGAAGGATAGTTCACAATAAAATACATACGTTCGCTAATTTCTAGAGAATACTGTGTAAAGTCAGCAAAAGCAACTTTGCTCCAGGGTTCGGTAAAGCCAATCTTTACTATACTTATTGCACTAGTTTAACATCAGTCAAGAAAATAAATGTGAAATGCTTGTTTCACTGCAATGTACAATATCGTATTATTGTTTCTCTTGAATCTTTAGATTTTGCATGTTATTGTTTCCTGTTATTTTATGTAATCGAAAAACATGATTGCGATTATAGGAGTATGTGCAAGCTGTCTTGTCATGATATTATACAACCTCTAAATTTTGTAAAATATAAATCTTGTAATCCATCTTATTATACCATTAAACATTATTATTGATGGAATAACTCTAGATACAGTGGGTATGGAAAGTATTCAGATCCCTTTAAATTTTTCACTCTTTGTTTCATTGCTGCCATTTCCTAAAAGCAAAAAAAGTTCATTTTATTTCTCATTAATGTACACTCAGTGCCCCATCTTGACAGAAAAAAAAAACAGAAATGTAGATATTTTTGCAAATTTATTACAAAAAAAAAACCTGAAATATCACATGGTCATAAGTATTCAGACCCTTTGCTGTGACACTCATATTTAACTCACATGCTGTCCATTTCCTTCTGATCCTCCTTGAGATGGTTCTACTCCTTAATTAAACTGATTGGACTTGATTAGGAAAGGCACACACCTGTCTATATAAGACCTCACAGCTCACAGTGCATGTCAGAGCAAATGAGAATCATGAGGTCAAAGGAACTGCCCAAGGAATCAGAGACAGAATTGTGACAAGGCACAGATCTGGCCAAGGTTACTAAAGAATTTCTGCAGCACTCAAGGTTCTTAAGAGCACAGTGGCCTCCATAATCCTTAAATGGAAGAAGCTTGGGACGACCAGAACTCTTCCTAGACCTGGCCGTCCAGCCAAACTGAGCAATCGTGGGAGAAGAGCCTTGGTGAGAGAGGTAAAGAAGAACCCAAAGATCACTGTGGCTGGGCTCCAGAGATGCAGTAGGGAGATGGGAGAAAGTTCCACAAAGTCAACTATCACTGCAGCCCTCCACCAGTCGGGGCTTTATGGCAGAGTGGCCCGAAGGAAGCCTCTCCTCAGTGCAAGACATATGAAAGCCCGCATAGAGTTTGCCAAAAAACACATGAAGGACTCCCAGACTATGAGAAATAAGATTCTCTGGTCTGATGAGACAAAGATTGAACTTTTTGGCGTTAATTCTCAGCGGTATGTGTGGAGAAAACCAGGCACTGCTCATCACCTGCCCAATACAATCCCAACAGTGAAACATGGTGGTGGCAGCATCATGCTATGAGGGTGTTTTTCAGCTGCAGGGACAGAATGACTGGTTGCAATTGAAGGAAATATGAATGCGGCCAAGTACAGAGATATCCTGGAAGAAAACCTTTTCCAGAGTGCTCTGGACCTCAGACTGGGCAGAAGGTTCACCTTCCAACAAGACAATGACCCTAAGCACACAGTGGCTTCGGAACAATTCTGTGACCATTTTTGACTGGCCCAGCCAGAGCCCTGACCTCAACCCAATTGAGCATCTCTGGAGAGACCTGAAAATGGCTGTCCACCAACGTTCACCATCCAACCTGACGGAACTGGAGAGGATCTGCAAGGAACAATGGCAGAGGATCCCCAAATCCAGATGTGAAAAACTTGTTGCATCATTCCCAAGAAGACTCATGGCTGTTCTAGCTCAAAAGAGTGCTTCTACTCAATATGGAGCAAAGGGTCTGAATACTTATGACCATGTGATATTTCAGTTTTTCTTTTTTAATAAATTTGCAAAAATATCTACATTTCTGGGATTTTTTTCTGTCAAGATGGGGTGCTGAGTGTACATTAATGAGAAATAAAATTAACTTTTTTGCTTTTAGCAAATGGCTGCAATGAAACAAAGAGTGAAAAATGTAAAGGGATCTGAATACTTTCCGTACCCACTGTATATACACAGCAGGTTGACATGGACACTTTTCTGCATTCGGAGAACAGTCATTATATATTTAAATGTTTTTATTAATTTTTATAGGATTAATATAAACAAAACAACTAAAAGTTTTCACTGTAGGTGATGCAGCACCCCATAGAATCCAAGAGAAACCAGGGACAATATTTAGAGTAATAACAATATTCACAATCCAGTCAAATACCATAGGAGCAGAGATTGCCCCCATGGGGGCAGGATCAAGTCCTGAGAATGGGAAACATAAGTAAACGGGGCCAGGGTGGGGCATTGCATGGGGGGGGGACTATAGCAAAAGTACTCCACTCCAGCAAAAATGTCAAATATGGTCATGAATCATACCCTATCCCCACCCTGCCACGCTGAAGGTCCCCAGCTCCAGCCGTTACCCACCTACATCCTAATTAGGGTAACAGGCCCTGAAAATAGCCAACATGAAACAAACTTAATGGTAATGGTAGAAAAGAAGGTAGGAGGGAAAAGAAGGGAGGTGAGGGGGAATGGAAGGGGGAATGTCATGTTACTCAGTGGGAACCCCCGGACACCCTGAGGAAACATAGGAGGAAAAAAGTGCCATGATTAGCAGGTAATTGGGGGGGGTCGTCTATCACCAGATGCTTTATATACCAGGAGCTCAGAGGGGGAGTGTTGTGATCATTCACTGCCAAAACCGTCTGAGCCAAATCTTGAAGGCACCTGAAAAGGCCCCGAAAAGTTGGGCCGAAGCCTCTATGTATCAAAGTCTCCCAAAGAAAAAACCCAGGAGATCTTGTCAAATGCCATTTATGTGTTCAAACTCAACAAAAGTGTCTGATCAACCCGCGTCGCCACTGCCGCCCGTACGTTACAAACCGCCTGTCGTGTGGCAGTAAAGCCTCTTTGCAATGGGTGGGTGAGATCTAGGAGGAACTCTTGCAATCCTGTGGACAGAATTTTTGTGAAAAATTTGGTAGGATTGTAGTGGGGTCTTTGTTGGACTTAGGCAGAAGAATGGTCCGGCAGTAATAATGGCGTCCACATGGCTCATGGCAATGTAGATTTCGTCTAAAGACGGGTCAGGAGTGGGACCAACTTGCCAGACAGCATCTTGTAGTATTCATTACTTAGACCATCTGGTGCAGTGGTGTAAGTAGCGCCATAACAGCTGCCATAGGGCCTGAAATCTTAGGGGACCTGTTGAGCCCCTGTTGCTTTTTTTAATAGGCTGTTACCTGCTGGAGTAATCCCAGAGGGTAACGAGCCCTATTTACTTACCCATCCTTGTTCTTGCTCATGGCCATCTCCACTTCCCCTTCTGCCCTTCAGGGCTCTCCATGTGTCCCATATCACATAGCTGGGGCCCCCTGGAGGGAAGAAGGGGGAGCAGAAGCGGCCATGAGCAGGAGCAGGGATCGGTAAGTAAGGCCGCGGGCCCGCAGCAAGAGTATTTGTTTGGTGAATCCCAACAAATACTGCTATTATAATCAGAGTATAATCATCCGAGGCCCAAGGGAGGTGAACGAACATAAAAACCAGTGTTACAAGTGTTTGCAATATTTGCTACGAACACCGTAGAGGCCATGATGGGACATAATACTGTGTGGAGGGTCTGCTATGTAACATTATACTATGTGCAGAGACCACTATGGGACATTATACTGTGTAAAGGGGCGCTATGGGACATTATACTGTGTGCAGGGGCCACTGTGGGACATTATACTGTGTGGAGGGGGAGCTATGGGATATTATACTATGTAGAGGCCACTTTGGGACGTTATAGTGTGTGTAAATGGGGCATTATATTGTGTGAAGGGCAGGAAAGGGGGCAATATGCCGTGGGGGGGGGGGGCCAAATCAAAAATTTGCTATGGGGTCCAGTCTTTTCTAGTTACGCCCCTGCTTTGGTGGTTGCTGCATCCAGCAGCTACCACTGTTCCGCCGCAAGGCACAGAACAGCGAGTGAGTTCATGAAAGAGTCAATACAATCTAGGCAAGTCAGCTCTGCTCTACATAGGTCTTCAAAGTAGCTGAAAAGGAGGTCCTCCAGGTCCTGTTTCATATGACCCTAAGGATGTTTTAAAACCGTCTGAATTTGCTAGGTGTTGTGGGAATTGCCACAGGCGTGTCCTAATCTGAGGTTCAAGGTCTGAAATAGTTAAAACACTTATGAGCCGACGAATAGAAAGTGTATTGCCTGTTATTTATGGTACGCCAGGGGTCACAGAGAGATAGGGTCTCCATCAAATATGCCAGGTGTCTAGATACTGGAGACCTCAGAGTTGGGAACATTTTGTCTATGGCTGAATATTGTGCTGTTTTGAAATCTCCCCCTAAAATTAAGTTGAGGCTTCCCTTTTGCATCCAACCACAGTGCCTTTAACATTGCCTTCAGAGCCTTGTTTCCAGTGAGTCTTCTGAGTTGGGTGACCACTTTTTTCCGTTTAATGGGCATGTTAAGACCCGCCACATTCCAGGAGAGGAAGTGGAAAACGGGGCGTATTAAAATTTGTACCCATAGATTGAGTGTCAGTCCCCATTCCAGTTGGTAGCTGCTATGAGATGATGAAGTGCCATATTTTGCCATCCCCAGTAGTCCCAGCGAGTAACCAGGGTTGTGGCATATTCAATTGGGTCAAACACCAGGGGTTCCACATGCCAGGAAGGGGCACTTGTGAGAGGGAAGGGAGTAGGAAGGAACAGGAAAGATTTGGGAAAACACAGTAGTTAGAATAATATCTCTGGGGCTGTGATAGGCTGGACTAGAAGCACAAATAAAATATGATATCAAAATGATGCATAGAATGGGGGTCATAAATAGACCCAGAGCTAAAGCCCAGTAAAGCTTGAGAGAAAGAGCATCCTCATTTTCATTAACCAGAAGAGTTTTCAGTCATCCACGTGAATATGGAAATGTCGACTGTCCTAAATTGGGTCTTTGAAGATCAACTGGTGGCCACTATCCTGTACCTTCAGTTTAGCTGGGAAGAGGAGCTAGAAGCGGATAGTCTTTTCATGTTGATATTGGCAGAATGGGATGAATGCTTTTCGCTTTTGAGTGACAGATGAATGAAGAACTTCCAACCTTTTGTCGAGCAGTGGCATCTTCAGTCGGGAGAACTCCTATTGATGTGGCTTGTTGTAAGTCAGTTCCCAGAGAGGGCATAGGGCTATAGGTTGATGATATGTTTGGTGGCATGATGTTTCCTCCTTAAGCAGTGGAGGGGTAGGCTGTTTTGCCAGCGGTTTGTCTTTTTTAGCCTTCGTAGCCAACTTTGTCGATTTTGTGCCAGTCATCTATTATGGGAGAGGTGTTGGAAAGGAGGGCAGTCCAGTTCTGGAGGTTTTACTGACCTGAGATTTTGCTATGACTTTGTCCATAGCCCACAATACAGTTCAAGGAAATTTGTTGACATGGGGTGAAAGTGTAAATGTGAGGGAGCCCACAGATCTTGGTCACAGGTATATCATAACAACTGAATAGTTAGCGATCAGTTGCAGCCTTCTCCAGAGGGCAGTTAAAAAATGACAAGGTAGAGTTTCTGTATGCGACCTGGGTTTCAAGAACTGGTGCGGTAGTTGGGAACAGTGTAGAAGTAGATGTCTGCGCACCTTAATAGTCAGATCCGTAATATCAAAAATGAGTCACTAAATGACATTGGGACACCCGTGGCAAGCAAGGGCGGGTTATATTATCAAATAGAGAGTTAGCAAGTAAGTCTTTTGTGAGCAATGTTTCAGCCTTTCAAGCAACAAGGACATGTCAGCAATATTTAAAACAGTATGATAGGTCCAGTATGATATGATAAGAGTGTTGCAATGGGGAAATAGTTCGCACCAGTAAGATAACAACGACCAAAGTATCTGCAATCCCCTGTAATCCAGGGAATAAGAACCTTGAGTGGTAAGGAAGGCTCAGAGAGGTCAGCAGCTGCCTAGAAGATTCTGCCTGTTCGAGGGTGTCCCCAGTGTGACTGTGACGCTGAACTGTGTCTGTATAGCTGAATGTGCCAGTGGAGTTGTAGGGACCATTGCCAGCTAATGTCCACTGTCTCCCTGCAGCAGGCCGGAATGTGGTGCAGGTCGCTGCATGGTGTGCCAGGATGGCGGACCCACATGCAAGGGAAAGAGCGTTTGTGGCTACCAGTGCCTCTGAGGAAGCAGGTGTGTGCCCCCAATTCACTCCATGCATGCCGGAGACCATCACCCATGTAGTGGGATCAGGCTGAGTTGACTTTCTGCTGTTATTCCACCAGCCCACAGGAGTAAACACCAGAGCTGGTCTAAAGCGCAGCCATTCTAAATGCCCCACGAAAGTACCAGTCATTATATAATGACCAGAACAACAGGTTGCCATGGTTCTCCAGAGCTCTTTAGACTCTCAGAACAGTCATTATCTATTAACCTGGAATCACTGAATGTTATATTCCAGTTTTAATATTAGCTTTATCTCCTTATTAGTCATGAAGTAAGGGCAAAACTGGTCATGGCCAACAATAACACTGCTTATCATGTATCAACCAATCCCGACAATTTCGATGGGTTAGGCTGACCATCTAATGTCTAGGGGTCATCTACCGATGACAGATGGGGAAATAAGAAGAGTCTGGAAAATAATTTCTTCCATCCCCTTGGTCTGTTCACATGCACCATATAGCATCTTAACATACATAAGAGAACTGCATATAAAGTAAGGAATTTTCTTGTAATAGATTAGGGGCACCATGGGGATTGCATTTTACATAATTTTCCTTGTTTGCCCTTGACACAGTCTACACGTGTATTTTTATAGTCACAATATAAGCTACTATAAACGGCAGTCTATAGCTAGTTGCTATTCTGTATTACGTTCAAAATGTCTCCCAAACAAATAATTGTGCCATATAGGGACATTTAATATGGGTCTCATGTTGTTCAGTGTCCAGACATAGTACACAGTGCCACCTGGAAGCCAAAGAAGAGGTGACCCTAAACAGGAGCAGGGATGGGTGAGTGAATCTGCTGTGACAATTGGGGGGAATTTAGTTTCAAAGGTGGCAGCCTCCTGGACTTCACAGAGGTGTTGGTGGCGCTGGGTGCCAAATAAGCAGTATATCAGGTAGTGGTAATCCAAAATAAATGGCTTTATTCAGCTTGTGAGTAAAAACAGGAACAAAACAAAAAAAAACAGCCTAGCCCACACACAGGGCACTACCTCACTACTTGAGCCCTGACTAACCTCTGGGGGCAAGAAGCTTTACTGAGGCTTCTCCTCAGCAGTCTGGCTAACACTTAGCTCAACCAAGTCCGCTTTGGAATCCAGTCCTCTTGGGACAGACCGCCTTGTCTGTCTCCAACTGGTTCCACCATCTACCTGCACCCTGTAGGGCTCCAGCAGCTCTCTCCTGCTGCGTACACTCCCTCTGGAGTTGGGCCCCACCTATGGGTGTGGTTTAGGACATTTTCAACTCTGGTTTTGGGTTGCTCACCAGCGCCCTCTAGGTTCACACTCTCACAGTGCCTAATGTGGGGCACCTGAAACGGGCAATGTACCATATGGGGGCAATATATCAGATAAGGGCTATAAAAAAAAAAAAAGAAGAGGAATGTACCATGTGGGGATCATAATAGAGGGAAGTGTATTGTGAAGGAGCCATAAAAGGGGGCAATATACTGTGTATGAACCATAAAAGTGGACAATGTACTGTATTTGATCCAATTAAGGGGGCAATATAGGGACCAGAAAAAGGGGAGATGTACAGTGTGGAGGATAGTTAAGGGGGCAAAGTTCTGAGTGGGGGCCAGTAAAGGAGGCATTATACTGTGTGGTGTCCAATAAAGCAGGATTTTTTGTCTGGATGGGCAGTTTCGATAAAGAGGGGGCATGACAAAAATTTAGGGGGGCCATTGACATAATTTTTCCTGGCAATCCCCAGAATGACAAACTGTCCTTGCAAATGCCACGAGGTCCCCTCTGGAATTGTTGTCCAATGTCTCCCATTTAGTTGTGATTGACATTTTCATCTTCTGTCACGGTTGTCTGCGGGCAAGACAGGTAAATCAGGCTCTGCCCCAAAGCACTTGCAGGCTGATTTGCATATCCATAAAATATCATTATCTCTATATTCCTTCATCAGTTTGTGGCCACAAAGGTATGTTTCGGGTCCTATTAAAGGCCTCGACATGTCATTATTATTGCTTTTGGAGGCATAGAATCCCTTTCAGAAAGAAGGAAAAAGTCATTCGAATTTTCCTTAAAAAAGAATTGATAAAAAATAATTTGATGACATTGATTAGATTATTTTGTCATTGTTAGGAGTGAAGAAAAGTTTCCCATTCTCTTACCCCATTCTTACTTTTTGGAAATAGACAACTGGAGCCTGAGTAATGAAACAATAAGAGCAAAAGTCATTAAAATATATCTCCGATCATAATAAAAAAAAGTTCATACTGATGATGATAATAATGATAGAAAAGGTTAAAAATAAAGTGTTTAGATCTAGAGAGGCCGGCGGGGTGACAGAATTAATAAAACAAGTTTTACTTTCTTGCCCCGGCAGCAGTTTCTGAATTGATGAATCATGGTAGAGCCTTCAGCTGTTTAGATTAGATGAATATTGAATGCAAGTCATCTGTTATCCTGACAGGGGAAAAGAATTGGCTAAAACAATAAATATTTGCATCCAACTAATTGTATGTTCTGGCGCATTACTGAGAAGTGACTTTTACTAGATTTTAAAAGCATTTTAAATGTCCAGGTAGGGTCATTTGTCTTTCTTTGCTTTGGGTTTATCCAAGTGCTTATTTAAAGAGGCAGTCCAGTTTTTGTTTTTTTTTATAAAAAAAATTGTCCCCTCTTTTCTACTTTGGTGGTTCAGTGGGGGTAGTAAAGGGTTAAACTTACTAGTTGTGTAATTAAGTAGCTATAGTGACTCGCACTTCTCCTACTGACTGGCTTCTGAACTGACGAAGGTATGATTGTATTTTATTGTGTTTGAAACACTGTTAATATAGCTATTTGATTTATGCTGGCTATACTTAACTGTTCCATTAGTCCCATGGATGTAGTGCCTCATCCTTGACCGTGTTTGTGCAAGAACATTTTGCTGAAAGATTGTTTCTTACTATGTCCATCATACTGTGGCATAGAGTGTGCTTAGGGTTCTATAATATGAAACTTGTAGCCATCTTAGTCCATGTAGTCCTAGCATTTCACATGCTTTTGTCTGCCAAGGGATGAAAGTATATAGAAACATTTGGTTCTCCAAACAAAAAATATATCTGTAAAGCCTGAAACACAGTGTGAATTTAGCCTAACATGGCCTTAATTTTGTACTTTATTGGTAAACAAAGCTTCTGCATATGATGGCCTGCTTATACTCATATGATGCACTGATTTGTGGTTAGCACAATTCCAACTAAATTAATATGCCTTAATGTGCTCATATTATTATACTAGCATTTTATGATATTTTAAGACTTATGCAAACTAGTAACTGGTTGCTAAGGTCAAAAAACTTTGTATAAATGAACAGTACAGGCAAATATAAGAAACTTTAATATAAGTCTTAGAGAAAAATGCTTATTTTTCATTTTATCAGGCTGCTTTCATCTTCTACCCCTAAACTGTTAAACGGAGCTTCAGTTTGAAATATCTGCTTGAAGGACTGCAGGTCACATGCATCTGATTACAAATGTCCATAGACGTCTATGTAGAGGGGAGTGGGAGCTACACATACAGAGGCTGATTCTGGAGCAAATTAGAAACTGTTTGTCATAGCCAAAGTACTTTATTTACATCAAAACATGTTAGCACTTCTCTTTATATGCCCTGCACGATTGTTGAACTGTTTCTGAGTGAGACAATATTAGGGAGCAGATTTACTATTTACAGTTAGCAATGTATGGCATCTAAACTCCACCCACCATATCGGGGAGAATTGCAAGCTAAAAAATACCACAGAATGCTGAATACAAGTCAAGTAATCACCAGAAATAGTGTTACTCTTCATGCACACACATGGAAGCTGATCATGAAAGGTCACATGGAATGAAAGGTTGACTTTAAAGATGAATATGTTGAAGGTAGCAATTGACTACTATTGCATAATCATACATAAGAACAACCATACTCACCTCATCTGTCAAAACAATACATGTATTTTAATAAATAATAATAAAATCTCGGTGGAGAACAGCCCTTTGCTGCCTTTGCTCTTCTTCTCCCTCAGGTGCAAGGCATAGAATTGCTGGTGGCGCATCACCATTACTAGCCTCATCAGTGCAATATTTCCAGTATAGCTAGTGACACCAGCAGTTTACACAAGATCTTCGAGATACAATAGTGTTTGCAATGATCCAAACATGGTTGCTTAGCAAACAAGAACCATCCAAAAATTCATAAGGGCCCCTATACTGAACAGTGATTTAATATAAAAAAGACCAAACACGGTATTCTATAACAGGATACAAACATACAACATAGCAAGAAATGGAGCAATGAAATCTCAGAAAATTGAAATTCTGAGAAGACTTTAAACAGACTACATTATGGCCAATGAGATTTATAGAAAAATGCCTAAAGTACACATTTAGACATATATATTCTACAGTATTTAAAGTATTTATATTCCCTTGATAGAGTGCTGTACAGTATATTTCTTCCTTATGAAACTAAATTGTTGAAGCAAAATCGTGGATCGTCAGAATACACCAAATATTTTGCAGTAAGTACAAAGTGTTTTCATGCTCTTAATAATGCTCTTCATATTGGCAATCATCACTGGACCAAAGGGGCTAATCGACTTTAGGGCTGATTTTACAAACTCTAAGCAGATGTGTGGAGCAGATGGGGGGTGCCTGAAGCACTAGTGTTAAGCTGCAGCAGCCTACAATGAATGCTGAAGACTTACAGAAAACAAGGTTAAAGCTTGAATCTTAAATATGCGTTTTAATCAGAAAATTATTTTAAGGGCCATATATCCCTTAAGAAAAGGTTTTATTCAATTTATTTTATTTCATTTTAATATTATCCACTAAACATTATAGTACAGTACTTTTCAAAACTAAGAGGGTACTTTGATTAAATATTACCAATTCCCCCAATGTTTTATACATATGCTTTAATGACGTTTTGTAATTTTTTTTGTCGTCATGTGGAGCAACACAGATTTTTGCATGTTTATGTTAACTGCTTGATTAAGTATATATTTTCTTTTAATGTAGAATAATGTAGCAGGCATCCTGATTTTAATTTGACAATGTGTTTCTTTTGCATACATATTTCCCCAGAAACCTATGGAATCATTTCTATATATGCTGGTTTATGCTTTTTCTTCTTTTAAAAAGATACATTGAAAGCAGACAAGATAAAAATTGTTGGATGTGGGCAATAAAAAAAATTAGCGATTTTAAATTTTTTTTCCCACACAATGTAGATGCTAAAGTGCCATAAATTCTTGACCATTTTCAACATTACTGACAATTAAATGCATGTTGTGGTTGAAACATTAGTACAAAGTTTGTTGTAGGTAATTTATATCTGACTTACTTCTAGGTAGAAAATACACAAAGTAGAATACATCACCTTTCAATATTATTATGCAAATTATATTTTTTTCTCTGGTTTTCCTAAATGGTCAATGGAAATGACAGTCATTATAATGTTCAAATCTTCAAACGTTAGAGTATAAATTAAATTTTATTGGACAAACCTCCCAATGATCACATTTTTTTCACAAATTAAAAAAATCTAAATCCAGTGTTCCAAATAATTATGCACGGAGTTTCTAAACATTTATAGGTTGTAAAGAACTGAAAATGGTCATTTGTTAAATTTGCAGCATTAAAAGGTCACATTTACTGAAATCAAAACCTATTTCAATCAAAACCATCTCATCTTAACAGGCCAAGTTATATGTTAATATAGGACCTTTTCTTTGATATCATCTTCACTATTCTTGCATCCATTGAACTTGTGAGTTTTTGGATAGTTTCTGCTTAAATTTCTCTGCAGGATGTCAGAATAGCCTACTAGCACTGCTGATGTAAGCTGCCTCCTACCCTCATAGATCTTTTTACTCAAATCCCTTTAAGAAACAGCAGGACTTAAATTACTTTAAAGCTAAGGCCCTACTTAACGGGCTGCAGCAAAAATACAGTGACATCGCATAGCGGTTTTTCCATGGTGCTTTTCCATTATACCTATAGGGAAAACGCCAGCGTTTCCTTAGGTATAATTGATATTCTGCAATTCGCTAGAATGCCATCCACTTTGCAGGGACTGTAAAACGCTGCATTTTTTCCATGAGGCCCTGGCCTAAAGCAGCATTTTTATTCTTTTTGTTTTATGTACCTAGTATTGCCTTATTTAGTTATTGTTTTATATGTAAAACCATGGGATTCTTCTCTTCAGTTGAGTCATGTGATCTCATTGTGGCCTGCTAAAGTTTCATGGTTTTATGCTCTCTTTAAAAGTCATAATATTACTTTCTGTATGATGGGTTATTGTGCATAAGATCTACAGAAAGGGGTCAGAAACTCCTATTTTAGCTACTGATACAGTTCATACAGTTCATACAGTTCCTGTCACTCGTTAGTAATAAAGGAGAGCTTTCTCCCTGGCTGTGTACTCATGGTTTCTTAGATTATTTAGCATAATATAGAAAAAACGATAATTATACTCTCCCTCAGTAGGCAGAGATGGTACTGTCTCTAGCTGCTCATATGATGCTGTGCTAAATATTCATGGTATTGATAGTAAAGCATAAAAAAAAGAAAGTTAAAAATTAAGCTGAAAATTAAAATGGTGTTTCATCACAACAATAAAACAAGTGCAGTATACATAGAACTGTAAAGTGTGGTAGACAAGCAAGTAAAAGGGGCACTGATGAAAAAAAAAAAATTTGTTGTTGTTTCTTTAACCACTTCCATACCAGATGCTTTACCCCCCTTCCAGACCAGGCACATTTTCAAGTTTTAGCCATGTTCCAGTTTAACTGAAAATTGCTTTTCTATTACTGTGCCAACCTACATGTATTTGGTCTCCTTTTTCTCGGAACATAATGGGCTTTCACATTTTATAACAAAATAAGCAATACATTTTACTTTTTACAAAAATATAGAGGGAAAAGGGCAAAAAAAGTAAAAAAAAAAATGCTTTTTCCCACATGATGACCTCAAAAAAATAAATTATAATAAATATATATATTCTAAAATATATTTTCTTATTTCTTCTGTTTGTATAGATAGCACATTTGAGTATTTTCTCCATTATGTTGACCTACAGCAGAGCCAGCAAAGAATGGTGTGCAAACTGGCTTTTGAAGGCCAAATTTTCCATAGCTGGTTTGCTGACACCATACTATCATTACAGCTGCTGTGAAGGCCCAAAATTACTCCACTCAATAAATTAGACCCCTCAAGGTATTCAATAAAGGACATATAAAAGATATTGGGCCTCTGTTTTTTTCCAGACTTTTCAATGAATTTGGTGGAAAAAAAAATGAAAACGGGGGATGGAGGGAAGGGGGAGGGGCGCAGAGGAGCATATTCTGCTCATGCGCCAGTCAATGTTATTGCTTTGACTGGCTGTCACAGCGATCTCATGCCCGGAAGCCACATAGAGTGGTGTCCGGGCAAAGCTTTGAGGTCCCTGCTGTCTGTTAACAGCGGGACCTCAGACCTAAGTACAGGAGGGGGGTGGGGGCACAGCGGAGCAATCGGCTCATGTGCCGACTGTCATTGAGATCGCTGTGACGGTGTGTAACAGCGATCACAGACCTGGAGACCACACATAGTGGTTTCTGGGCAAAGCTTTAAGGTTTCCACTGTCTATTGACAGTGGGACCTCAGAGCTCAGTACAGTGGGGGGAACGCAGTAGAGCTAGTTCTGCTGGATGTAGCGGTACGTCCTTGCAGAACTAGACAACCACCACTTGGACGTATATAGTCTATGGGCAGTACGGAAGTGGTTAAGGGCTTTTTTCACACACAGTTTTTTTTTTTGAGGGTTTTTTTTTTTTTTTTTTGGAAAATTTCAGTATATTTTTAATTGTTTTTCCTGTAATGACGAATTGTACTTTCATTTGCCTCTATTTGTATTACATATAATGTTTTAATGTTTTTGTGAAAAAACCTACAATTCAATCATTAATTTTAGCATTTGCATGGCATTTACTGTGCATTAAAAATGACATGTCAATTTTGTCCTAGGGTCATTAAGATTACAGCAGGACCATGTTTATATTGGTTTATGTGTAATAATGGGACGCAGGGAAAAAGTATCGAACATGCTTACTGAAATGTATTTAATACTTCATGCAACAGCCTTTGTTGGTGATAATAACTTCAAGACACCTCTTGTATTCATTGCTCAGGTGTTGTTATTATTATTATTATTATTATTATTATTATTGTTTATTTATATAGCACCATTAATTCCATGGTGCTTTACATTTGCGGATTTACATATGGTACACCAGATATACAAAACAGATAATGCTAACAGAGACCAACTGGCACAGTGGGTTAGAGGGCCCTGCCCGCAAGGGCTTACAATCTTTGAGGGAAGAGGGATAGAGACAGAAGGTGGGGGTAGAGTCTGTTCAGGTAGTGGTGTGGTGACAGTAGCATTATTGGAGGTTGTAGGCCTTCCTGAATAGGTGAGTCTTCAGGGCCTTCTTGAAGCTTGTGATTGTGGGGGAAAGTCTGATTTGTCTTGGTAATGATTTCCAGAGTATGGGGGATGCACGGGAGAAGTCTTGGAGACGTTTGTGTGAGGAGCGGATAAGAGCAGAGGGAGTAGGAGGTCTTTGGAGGATCGGAGGTTATGTGTGGGCAGGTAGCGGGAGATTAGGTTGGAGATATATGGAGGGGACAGGTTGTGGATGGCTTTGTATGTCAGCATTAGTAATTTGAACTCTATTAGCTGGGCAACGGGTAGCCAGTGAAGGGATTGGCAGAGGGGGGTGGCCGATGAAGAACGGGGGGAGAGGTGTATTAAGCGAGCAGCACAATTTAAGGTGGACTGGAGGGGGGCGAGGGTGTTAGCTGGGAGGCCATGGAGAAGGGTGTTACAGTAGTCTAGGCGGGAGATTATGAGGGCATGGACTAGCATCTTTGTAGTTTCAGGGGTGAGGAAGTAGCGGATTCGATGGATGTTCTTGAGTTAGAGACGGCAGGAGGAGTTGAGGGTTTGAATATGCAGCTTGAAGAGTCAGAGTCTAAGGTTATCCCAAGGCAGCGAGCTTGTGGGACTAGGGTGAGAGTGGTTCCATTAATTTTGATAGATGGATCAGGTAGGGAGGTCGTGCGTTGAGGGGTGAAGATTATGAACTCCGTTTTCTTCATGTTGAGTTTGAGAAAGCAGGAGGAGAGAAAGGAGGCTACGGCTGCTAGGCATTCTGAGACTCTGGACAACAGAGAGGTAATGTCTGGTCCAGAGAGATATATTTGGGTGTCGTCAGCATAGCAATGGTAATGGAAACCATGGGATTCTATGAGTTGGCCAAGGCCTAGGGTGTAGATTGTAGATTGAGAACAGGAGGGGTCCTAGGACGGAGCCTTGAGGGACACCTACAGAAAGAGGGCATGGCGGGGAGGTGGTGTGCGAGTGGGAGACGCTGAATGTGTGGTTGGTGAGGTATGAGGAGATCCAGGAAAGGGCCATGTCAGAGATGCCAAGGGATGAGAGAGTTTCTAGCAGGAGGGAATGGTCGACTATGTCAAAGGCAGATGAGTGGTCAAGGAGAGAAGACAGAATAGTGACGTTTGGCTTTGGCAGTTAGAAGGTCGTTAGTGAGTTTCTGTGGAGTGATGGAGTCTGAAGCCTGACTGTAGTGTGTCAAAGAGCATATTGGACGAGAGATAGGAGGATAGTTGCTCCAGTAATTTTGAGGCATACAGGAGCAGTGAAATGGGGCGATAGTTGGCTGGAGAGGATGGGTCCAGGGAGCGTTTCTTAAGTATAGGTGTGACAGTAGCATGTTTGAAGGCAGAAGGGAAGGATCCATTGGTTAGGGATAGGTTGAAGAGATGGGTTAGGGCAAGAGTAATGTCTTTGGAGAGTTTTGGGATGAGATGTGACTGGATTGGGTCGAGTGCACAGGAGTTGAGGTGGGATTTAGAGATTAGGGTGGAGAGCTTTTCATCAGTGATGGTGGAGAAACAGGTTAAAGATGAAGAGCACCAAGCAGTTGGATAGAGTGGTTGTTGGGGGTGTAGGGTGAGACTGTCTCTGATGGTTTCAATTTTGCTTTTGAAATAAGAGGCAAAGTTGTCGGCTGTGATAAGTGATGTCGGAAGGGGCACAGGAGGACGGAGAAGGGAGTTGAAGATAGTGAATAGCTGTTTGGGGTTGCGGGATAGGGCAGATATTAGTGTGGTGAAGTAGACCTGCTTTGCAGAGGTGAGTGCATTCTTGAATGTGAGAACTGCCTCTTTATACCTAAGGAAATCCTCCTGGGAGTGGCTTTTCTTCCAGAGGTATTCTGCAACCCGTGAGGCACGTCTCAATTTTTTAGTCAGGTCAGTGTGCCAGGGCTGCCTATTGATTGGCCGGTTTCTATGTGTGAGTGAGAGAGGCCACAGAGTCAAGGGCAGCAATGATGATGGCATTGTAGAAGTCAGCAACGGCATCTGTGTCCTGGAGTGAGGATATGTCAGCAAGTGGTTGGAGAGAGTCTGAGAGCATGTGCGGATGTCAAGGCGATTAAGGTTCCTGCAGTGGCGTGATGGTTTAGGGGTTGGAGGGTCAGTTACAGAGGAGAGGGCCGAGAATGTCAGCAGGTTGTGATTGGAGCGCGTGGACGGAGAGTTAGAGAGGTTGACTAGAGAGCAGAGGCGAGTGAATATGAGGTCCAGGGTGTGTCCCTTTGTCTGGGTGGCAGAGGAGGAACATTGAGAGAGACTAAAGGAGGTAGTGAGTTATTTTGGCCCATTCTTCCACACAAGCACTCTTCAAATCCTGAAGCTTCTATGGGCTCTTTCTATGAACTCTGAGCTTTTGTTCCTCCCAAGGTAATTGACTGGGACATTCTAGCACAGGAGTTCAACAACCTTTTTAGTCTGGGTTGCCGATTTGGAAAAAAAAAATCCAAAGATGAAGTACTCAGTGTGCCATGTAATAATTGTAAGGGTGTCACCCTCCTACATCAGTGATTACCAATAGGGGGCCTCAACACTCTAGAAGTATTTAGAAGGATGATCCCATACCTTTATGCAATATTATCTGTGTCCTTAGGATGATTTTTGGCTTTTGGTAAAAATTATTTGGTAGGGGGTGCTCCAAGGATTTTTTTTTCCAGGGAGACTCCAAGTCTGAAAAGGTTGGGAAACAATAATGTCTCTGCCTGTTCGGGTCTCTGTGCCACCCTCCGCTCACACGCTGCTGTTTGGATTCCTTGCTTAGGGTTCTTGTTGCTCAGTCTGAACACTGTCTTAGTACCTCTTCTCTGTAATTGAATTTCAGTCACACCTTGTTTCCAGGATGTCCCTCATGACAGCACCACAGGAGGTTGCCCTCTTTACCTCTGAGCAGGACAAGAAGTTAAAGAGGTTAAAGGTCCCCAACCCACCTCCCCTCTCCAGTGTTATTCCTGTCCCTCTCAGAGGCGGGACGTGGAGAGGATTCTCTTACCTTGGCAGGAAGGCGGATCGAGGGTCTCTGTCTGCCCTCCTTTCCAACTCTCTGGTCCATGGCCAGCACCCCTCGGGATAGGGGTCCCCTAGCCAGGGGGTCCGGAGGTGGTTGCAGGAGTTCCTTTGCTCCCTGGGCCCCCATGTGTGTGGCAGCCGCTCCCCCTCTCTGGGGTTCTCATCCTGCCTGCCGGCATTCCCCGTTCTGCTCCGCGCACTTCCGGTCGCCGTATGATGTCATTACATGACTGGAAGTGTCGCGTCTGCCATCTTGGAGGTGACATACTCCGAATAGGCAGGTTGGAGCATGGAGGCTGCGGTGTCGGCCGGATGAGGTGGCGCACCAGCGGTACCTCCTACTGCTCACCTGCCTGAAGACTTCAAATGGTGAGTAGGACGCCACAGCAATGTGACCTTCATGATACTGTGTGTTACAACCCAAAAACCTCGCCCTGAGGCTGACTTGGCTCAGGGGCATGTAAGTACTGCTATGCAAGGGGGCTTGGTACTGTTTATTGTATTGTGGTGTTCTTAGCCTAGCTTTGTTGTGTTTTTTAGGATAAAGAGATTCCACAGAAATCCGACACTAAAAAAACGTAGGAAATGTGTTAATTGTGCCAAGTCCCTGCCTGATGCACATAAGAAGCAGATATATCAGGACTATCTGACTAAACTGATTAAAGGTGAAACACCTGCCTTTATGTCTGAGTTAAGGACACTAATCAAGGACGAAGTAAAAAGCTTTGTTTCCTCCCTGCTCCAGTCGCAGGAATCTGTATCTGAGAAAGAACCTCCAGTCAAAAGACCACAGCTGGTTTCTGATCTTACCCTGAGTTCTCATATGAGTACTAAGGGGTCCGATTCAGAGGAAGAGTGCTTCTATCTCTCTGAGGGGGAATTAGAAGAAGAGGAGAGCTTACTGACTCCCCCAGTTTCCCAAGAAAACAGAAGATTCTGTTTCTCCTCCCAGAATGTGGAAACTTTAATTCAAGTAGTAAGGGCCACAATGAATATACCTGATGAAGAACAACCACGTTCTATTCAGGATGAGATGTTTGATGGCCTGGTGGCAAGAAAGTCGGTAATATTTCCGGTTAATGATTACCTTAAGCGCCTATTCTTGTCTGAATGGGCCGACGCAGAGAAACGGTTATTTATCCCTAGGGAATTTAAAAATTGTCTGCTCTTTAATCCCGAGGATTTCAGATTATGGGATGAGCTACCCAAAGTAGATATTCTGGTAGCTAAGAAAACTGCTCTTCCCTTTGAAGACTCTTTGCAGCTAAAGGACGCTATGGAGAGAAAGTTGGGCGGTCTGCTTAAAAAATTATGGGAGTCCTCATCCGCCATTATTTCCACAAACATAGTGGCTACCTCTGTAGCCAGATCCATGTTTCTCTGACTGGGTCAACTAGAAGAGCATTTTAAGAATGGACCCTTTAGGGAAGAGATCTTGAGCTCCATTCCCCTCTTGAAGCAGGAAACAGGGTTTGTGGCAGATTCCTCAGCTGAAACCTTCCGTTTTGCTGCCAGAAACGCAGCACTGTCAAATTCCAGAAGGACCTATGGTTGAAAATGTGGTCAGAGACACAGCTTCAAAGAACAAGCTTTGTAATATCCCCTTTACCGGGGGTTTTCTGTTTGGTCCTGTTCTGGATAACATCCTTGAAAAGGCAGGTGATAGTAAAATTTTCCTGAGGAAAGAGTTAAAAGTCCTTTCGGAGGAACCACCAGTTTCCCTCTACAACCTCCACTTTCTATAAAGGGAAGGGGAAGACTGGTCGCTGAAGCTATCCAAAAGGAGGTAAGGGCTGAGGGTTTTTGCTTAACCCCAACAACCCCGGCCCTTCAGGGAGACAATGACACCAGCTCAGTAGGAGGAAGATTGGCAACCTTTTCCAACCAGTGGTCCCATATTACTTTGAACCTATGGGTATTAAATACCCTAGCAGAAGGGTACAGGATAGAATTTGCAGAGCTTCCTCCAGAAAAATTTGTGTTCACCTCCTTCCCATCCTGGAATTTACAGCAAGCCCTCCTTCTGGACATAAGAAAACTGTTGCGCCTAGATGCGATTTTCCCCGTCCCAAAGGAAGGATATTTCAGGGGCCATTATTCAAGGCTCTTCTTAATAAAAAAAACCCAAATGGTTCCTTCTGGACTATTATCAATTTAAAACACCTCAACAAGTCCATAAAATATATAAGTTTCAAAATGGAGTCTATAAGATCTACGACTCCCCTGATACGTCCAGATGCAATGATGTGCACCATAAAACTCAAGGACGCATATTATCATGTGCCGATTCATCCATCATACCAGAAGTTCCTAAGGTTTGCAATTCAGATAAAAGGAAGGACCCTTCACTATCAGTTCCGCGGCCTACCCTTTGGGATATCATCTGCTCCAAGGGTATTTACAAAAATAGTGGTGGAAATTATGGCCTTCCTAAGATCTCAAAATATCCTGACCGTTCCCTACCTTGACGACTTTCTCCTGATTTCCAACTCCAGGGAGGAGCTGATCAATCAGAGAGATTCAGTTCTATCTCTACTTCAGTCTCTGGGATGGATCATAAATTGGGAAAAATCGCACCTGTTACCTTCAGCTCAAGTAACCTTTTTAGGTGTACTGTTAGATGCTACTTGTCAGACATCCTTTCTCCCAAAAGAAAAATAGGAGAACGTTCTCCAGAAAATTCAGAATTTTTTCCAGGAAGGATAACTGTTCCATAAGGGACGGGATGAGAGTCTTGGGTCTCATGACCTCTTGTATTCAAGCGGTTCCTTGGGCCCAATTTCATTCAAGACCCTTACAAAATCTTCTGCTCTCAAATTGGGACAGAGATCAGAATTCTCTAGACAGCAGGATTCCCTAACAAGTAAAATCTTCCCTTCTATGGTGGCTTGATCCAGCAAACCTGGGCAAAGGAGTGCTGTGGTACCTAGGTCCTCAGACTATCATAGTCACGGACGTCAGTGGGACGTCAGTTGAGGGCGGTTTGGGAGACTCTGAAAAAATCAGGCGATCTTCTACACGGTTCACACCTGACCTGAAGGTGATGTCAGATAATGTCACTGTGGTCTCCTTTCTTCGTCACCAAGGAGGAACCAGGCACGCGCACCTTCAGTCATTAGCCACAGAAATCTTCTCTTGGGCAGAGTTGAATGTTCCCTCCCTTACGGCAGTGCACATAAAGGGCTCAGAGAACCTGTCTGCAGAGTTCCTCAGCAAGTGGTTAGATCCAGGGGCTTGGTCCCTAAATCTGGACGTTTCCTCCAACTAACACTCAAGTGGGGGATCCCAGAGGTAGACCTCTTTGCTTCTTCAGAAAACACCAAAGTAAGGCACTTCTTTTCCATCAAAAAAAGGGGCAAGAAGGAGCAATCGATGCTCTGTCTCAGGATTAGGACATGGAGCTGGCGTATGCCTTCCCTCCGTTTCCTTTAATTCCCTTGGTTTTAAACAAATTATTAAGGGAAAATACAAAATTGATTCTGGTGGTTCGTCTTGGCCCAAAAGAAGTTGGTTTCCCATCCTAAAACAACTGGCCCTGGAGGACCCAGTTCCTCTTCCCTTGAGACCGGACCTGTTATCTCAGGGGCCGCTTCTACATCCAGATCTAGAGACTTTGAAACTTTCGGCCTGGATCCTGAAAGGGCCATCCTGAGGAGGAGTGGATTATCAGACGAAGTTATTTCCTCTCTTAAACAAAGTCATAAAGATGTAACTTCGGCCATCTATAAAAAGATCTGGAAAAAGTTCTCCTCCTGGCAACTTCCGAATATACCAGATCCATTCCATCCAAATATAGCAAATATCCTTGATTTCTTACAGGCAGGATTTAATAAAGGCCTATCTCCCAGTACCCTAAAAGTACAGATCTCTGCATTAAGTCACTTCTATGATGCTAGTCTAGCTGAACATAGATGGGTCAAAAGATTCTTTCAGGCGATTTCTAGACTGAGGCCTTCTGATAAGAGATCTATAGCATCCTGGGACCTAAACCTAGTCCTTAGAGCTTTAGTTTCTCCCCCTTTTGAACCTATAAATTGTCTAGACCTTAAAACTCTAAAGTTAAAAACAGCTTTTTGGTAGCATTTGGGGAAATTCACTCCTTGTCATAAATGATAGTCCAACTAAACGCAAACCGGATGGAATAGCATGCCGCTGCAATATGCTGTGGTAACCATGCTGGTTCAGTATTCCTTCAATTTTGAATAAATCCCCAACAGTGTCACCAGCAAAGCACCCCCACACCATCACACCTCCTCCTCCATGCTTCACGGTGGGAACCAGGCATGTAGAGTCCATTTGTTCGCCTTTTCTGCGTCGCACAAAGACACGGTGGTTGGAACCAAAGATCTCAAATTTGGACTCATCAGACCAAAGCACAGATTTCCACAGATCTAATGTCCATTCCTTGTGTTCTTTAGCCCAAACAAGTCTCTTCTGCTTGTTGCCTGGCCTTAACAGTGGTTTCCTTGCAGCTATTTTACCATGAAGGCCTGCTGCACACAGTCTCCTCTTAACAGTTGTTGTAGAGATGTGTCTGCTGCTAGAACTCTGTGTGGCATTGACCTGGTCTCTAATCTGAGCTGCTGTTAACCTGCGATTTCTGAGGCTGGTGACTCAGATGAACTTATCCTCCGCAGCAGAGGTGACTCTTGGTCTTCCTTTCCTGGGGCGGTCCTCAAGTGAGCCAGTTTCTTTGTAGTGCTTGATGGTTTTGGCCACTGCACTTGGGGACACTTTCAAAGTTTTCCCAATTTTTCGGACTGACTAACCTTCATTTCTTAACGTAATCATGGCCACTCGTTTTTCTTTACTTAGCTGCTTTTTTTCTTGCCATAATACAAATTCTAACACTCCATTCAGTAGGACTATCAGCTGTGTATCCACCTGACTTCTGAACAACACAACTGATGGTCCCAACCCCATTTATAAGGCAAGAAATCCCACTTATTAAACCTGACAGGGCACACCTGTGAAGTGAAAACCATTTCAGGTGACTACCTCCTGAAGCTCATCAAGAGAATGCCAAGAGTGTGCAAAGCAGTAATCAAAGCAAAAGGTGGCTACTTTGAAGAACCTAGAATATAAGACATATTTTCAGTTGTGTCACACTTTTTTGTTAAGTATATAATTCCACATGTGTTAATTCACAGTTTTGATGCCTTCAGTGTGAATCTACAATTTTTATAGTCATAAAAATACAGAAAACTCTTGGGATGAGGTGTGTCCAAACTTTTGGTCTGTACTGTATATATATATAGTAGGTATCCACAGATTATGATGATTTCATTATATATATCTCAGTATATTTCTGTTTTGAAACTCTGGTGTGGAAATTTGGAAGAGACACTGGAGAGGGGAGGTGGGTTGGGGACCTTTAACCTCTTTAACTTCCTGTCGCGCTCAGAGGTCAAGAGGGCAACCTCCTGTGGTGCTGTCATGTAGGACTCCTGGAAACTCAATTACCGGTAAGTCTAATTTCTATTTTGTCTCTGCTCCTCAAACAGTTAAGCTTAGCCTTGTCTACCAATCAAGTCTGGGACTGATTCTGGACTTCCTATAAACAGGTCATCAGCTCACACATGTTCGCTGGCTATTGTGACTCTGTCCTGTGACCTTGTCCTTGCTAAGCTGTTCCTTTGCTATTGTATTGTATTACTCACCTCTGACCTTTGGCTTCCCTTGTGACTACTCTTTTGGATTACGATTTGATACTGCTTTGTCTTTCTGGTTTTGACCCTTGGTTTCTGACTCCTCTTCTGTGTTGTTAGTCTTGTCTTGTTCTGTGTTACATTTACTCAGACAAGGGCTTGCCACCAAGTTGTCGGCTGTCGCCTAGGACAGTCAGGCAAGTAGGCAGGGACAGGGGCTGGGTCGAGTTTAGGGCTCACTGTCTCTGTCATTTCCTTCTTCCCTTGTTTCTGCAACAGCACTGGGGAATTGCACAACTAGCAATTCCCTTACAAAAACACTGTCCTACATGAAAGTCATAAACCGCAAATCATAACTGCAGCCAGTTAGTTGAGCTTACATTTCAATGTGATCCTTTAGCAAAATGATTCATATTTGGACTGGATGTGGGGCTAAGTGTAATCTGCAGTAAGCCTGCTTTGTGGGGGCAGAGGACGCCCATCACACAGCCTAGTCTTTTTGTTGAAGAAATCCAAACTAATTTTTACAGTCTTATTGAAATAAATGAAGGCAAATTTAGCTGTCATATTATACTTTGCACAGGTAATTGCTGTCCTGTGACTAGGCTACTGGTCTGGACACTTAGACATTGTGCCTTAAGGTACCACCACCTCCCAGTGCATCCTCCCATTCGACTGCATTTACATGGACAATTAGAGAGAGATTGCCACCTGGAGAAGCATTGCCATTTGTTTAAAACAGCAGAGAGAGTCCTGTGCCAGATAGATATGCCTTGGGTGCTGACTCTGGCACCAGTGCCAGGGGTTGCTGACCCCTGTTCTAGCAGCTTTATTTTCTTTCTCTGAAACCAATTAAGAGCTTCCTTGACTGTGTGTTTGGGGTCATTGTCTTGCTTAAATGGCCTCCCTGGTTTCATCTTCATCATCCTGGTAGTTGGCAGCACATTTGTATCAAGAATGTCTCAGTACATTTGTCCATTCATCCTTCCTTCAATTACATGAAGTTTGCCAGTGCCGAATTGTGAAAAATATCCCCACACCAGGATGTTCTTACCTTCAAACTTCATTGTTGGTATGGTATTATTTGGGTGATATGCAGTAACTTTTGACCTCCAAACATAGTGTGTGTTATGGTATGCAAAGAATTAAATTTTGTTCTCATCTGACCAGACTATATAAATCTTGCACCTGTTGATTCCAGGTCTTTCTGTAGCTCTTGGACAACTCTTCTGATCATTCTTTTCACTCCTCTGTCTGAAGTCATGCGGGGAGTGTCCGGTCATAGCCGGTTTACGGTGAAATTATGTTCTTTCAACTTATGGATAATGGCCCCAACAGTGCTCACTGGAACCTTCTGTAGTTTTAAAATTCTTTTGTAACCTATGCCATCAGTATGTTTTGTAACAATAAAGTTGCAAAGGTCTTGAGACAGCTCACTGGTTTTACCCATCATGAGATGTTTCTTGTGCGGCACCTTAGTAATGAGACACCATTTTAAGGGCCATCAGTTGAACCAGCTGATATTATTTGTTATTTGTTCTTCATGTGTTCAATACTTTTCCCCTGTGTCAGTTCTCATTATTACACATAACTTGATTTATGGACATCCATGATTTGATGTCTTTGTGTGGATTGGATGGGTTTTTACTGACATCTGGTGAGAATTTCATGTCAATAACACCTTATACAGTCATATGAAAAAGTTTGGGCACCCCTATTAATCTTAATCATTTTTAGTTCTAAATATTTGGGTGTTTGCAAGAGCCATTTCAATTTGATATATCTAATAACTGATGGACACAGTAATATTTCAGGATTGAAATGAGGTTTATTGTACTAACAGAAAATGTGCAATATGCATTACACCAAAATTTGACCGGTGCAAAAATTTGGGTACCCTTATCATTTTATTGATTTGAATACTCCTAACTACTTTTTACTGACTTACTGAAGCACAAAATTGGTTTTGTAACCTTACTGAGCTTTGAACTTCATAGCCAGGCGTATCCAATCATGAGAAAAGGTATTCAAGGTGGCCAATTGCAAGTTGTTCTCCTATTTGAATCTCCTCTGAAGAGTGGCATCATGGGCTCCTCAAAACAACTGTCAAATGATCTGAAAGCAAAGATTGTTCAACATAGTTGTTCAGGGGAAGGATACAAAAAGTTGTCTCAGAGATTTAACCTGTCAGTTTCCACTGTGAGGAACATAGTAAGGAAATGGAAGACCACAGGGACAGTTCTTGTTAAGCCCAGAAGTGGCAGGCCAAGAAAAATATCAGAAAGGCAGAGAAGAAGAATGGTGAGAACAGTCAAGGACAATCCACAGACCACCTCCAAAGAGCTGCAGCATCATCTTGCTGCAGATGGTGTCACTGTGCATCGGTCAACAATACAGCACACTTTGCACAAGGAGAAGCTGTATGGGAGAGTGATGCGAAAGAAGCCGTTTCTGAAAGCACGCCACAAACAGAGTCGCCGGTATGCAAAAGCACATTTGGGCAAGCCAGCTTCTTTTGGGGGGAGGGGCCGGGGGGGGGGGGGAAAAGGTGGGGGGGGTGGGGGAAGGGGGGGGCAAAAAAACGACCAAAAAAACACCCCCCCAAGGGGGGGGGCGTGGTGGGGGGGGGGGGGGGGGGGGGGGGGGGGGGGGGGGGGGGGGGGGGGCGGCCCCCCCCCCCAGGAACGAAAAAGCCAGGAGGCAGAGGGATGAAAGGGAAAACGGCCCCCCTTTCCCCCCCACTAAACCCCATAAAAAAAAATAAAAATAAAGGCATTTTTTTTTGGGGTTCCCCCCCCCAGCGCGGTTTTGTTTCTTGGGGGGGGGGGGGGGGGGGGGGGGGGGGATTTTCCCCTGCCTGAGGTATGCAAAAGCACATTTGGACAAGCCAGCTTCATTTTGGAAGAAGGTCCTGTGGACTGATGAAACAAAGATTGAGTTGTTTGGTCATACAAAAAGGCGTTATGCATGGCGTCCAAAAAACACAGCATTCCAAGAAAAACACTTGCTACCCACTGTAAAATTTGGTGGAGGTTCCATCATGCTTTGGGGCTGTGTGGCCAATGCCGGCACCGGGAATCTTGTTAAAGTTGAGGGTCGCATGAATTCAACTCAGTATCAGCAGATTCTTGAGAATAATGTACAAGAATCAGTGACGAATTTGAAGTTAC
This sequence comes from Leptodactylus fallax, assembly GCA_947044405.1. Classification (NCBI taxonomy): domain Eukaryota; kingdom Metazoa; phylum Chordata; class Amphibia; order Anura; family Leptodactylidae; genus Leptodactylus; species Leptodactylus fallax. Next base: position 2,878,501 of record CAMRHE010000027.1, read on the forward strand.
GCCGGGGATGGATATTTCAGCAAGACAATGATCCAAATCTACTCAGGCATTCATGCAGAGGAACAATTACAATGTTCTGGAATGGCCATCCCAGTCCCCAGACCTGAATATCATTGAACATCTGTGGGATAATTTGAAGCGGGCTGTCCATGCTCGGCGACCATCAAACTTAACTGAACTGGAATTGTTTTGTAAAGAGGAATGGTCAAAAATACCTTCATCCAGGATCCAGGAACTGATTAAAAGCTACAGGAAGCGACTAGAGGCTGTTATTTTTGCAAAAGGAGGATCTACTAAATATTAATGTCACTTTTCTGTTGAGGTGCCCATACTTTTGCACCGGTCAAATTTTGGTTTAATGCATATTGCACATTTTCTGTTAGTACAATAAACCTCATTTCAATCCTGAAATATTACTGTGTCCATCAGTTATTAGATATATCAAATTGAAATGACTGTTGCAAACACCCAAATATTTAGAACTAAAAATGATTAAGATTAATAGGGGTGCCCAAACTTTTTCATATGACTGTAATACCTTTATGACCTGTTGTGTTAACATTCAACTTGCCATCAGTAAATGTGTGTCATGGTGTAGAAATGGGTTAACAGAATATCTTGAGTAAGCTTCATCTGAACTTGTAGTAGTATAATTTTAGAATAAGAAAGCAACTTCAACAACAGTACTATATTTCCATTATCTAAGCATTACAAAAGTAATAGACATTTGGAAACATTGTATCCTACATGGCTTAATGCTTCCATTGCCAGGTAATTAAATGTTCATTCTTATATAACACAGTTTTCATTTTCATTTCATACCTTAAGCTCAGATACAAAATCATCATAGATTTCATATTTTTATAGAATATATTTTACAATCATTGACTAGGGATTGAGTTAATGTTAGAAAATAAATCTAAAGCCTGTAAATCCACAATTGCATAGACATTTATTACAAGTAAAATACTGAAGGTATCATTATATTCCAACATAAACATTATACATATGTACAGTAAAAGTCAAATGTTTGGACACACTTGACTGAATATTGTTTTTTTTTTTTAGTTAGAGACATTTTAACCTAATATGGATTGGGAGAATGCCAACAATGTGTCAAGCTATCAGTGTTAGAAAGGTGTACCATTAAAAGTGAAACCTTAAAGGGGTTTTCCCAGGAAAGACATTTATGGCATATCCACGGATATGCTATAAATGTCTGATAGATGCAGGTCCCACCTCTGAGACCCACACTTATCTCCAGAATGACCCTCTCAGACTCTGTTGCCTGGCTTTCCCTTGTCTCGTTGTAACTCCTATATAAATGGGAATGGGAGTTACATAAACATTGTCGCTAACTGCTCTCCACTGAATCCATAACTCCCATTCACTTCTATGTAAGTTATGGAAACAGGATAGCTCAGAGAACTAATCTGTTCTGTAAAACCTGACCATCACTGACTGTCACTTACTGTAAATATATAAAGTTTGTGTTTATGTAGTAACATAATGATACCTTTAGTATTTTAGTTCTGATGATGATGCTGCATACTTTACTGTATAGCAGCATTGGGAGTGCGCTCTCAGAGCTCTGCATATGAGGCAGCTTAGCCCCACTCACAGCACAGGGACAGCAGTGCAACAGCATTGAAGATAAAAGTTGAACTTGGGAAATGGGAATACCCCTATAAAGGCTGCAATTCACAACACATAGACAAATATAGGATAAACAGCATATCACTTTGTTATATATCGCGAAAGGCTGCTCATCTCATAACACACATATCTGGATGTGTCTAGCTAAGAAAAAAGGTAAAGAAGACTATATCTGTATATGGAATATACACATGTGCCATAATTTACTTACATTATTTTTTAAGTATACTGTACACCTGTAAAAAAATGTAATGTAAATGTTTTTTTTCTTAATTTATTTAATAGAAATATAATTTTTTTTACTAACAATATTAATTAAAGGGGCTTCCCAAGTGTAATAATTGATGATCTATCCAGCCCTCCCCCCAAGAGGCTACAGAGTTCAGATGATCATTACTTACCAAGCACAACGCAATACATTGGTATACCATATGTATTTGGTATTTTAATTCAGCCCATGCACTTGAATGGGAATGAGCTGTAAAATGGCCATGTAACCATTGAATATGACATCACGTTGTCTATGAAATAGAAACAGCACTTAGGGAGCTGATTGCAGCAGGGCTAAGGGGGGTCCCAGGTATCAGACCCTTACTGATCTGCAATTGATGATCAGTCATCATTAAGTCCAGGAAAATCCCTTCAACAGGGAGAAAGCTACAAGTAATAGCAGGAAATGAATTTAATTAAAATATGTGTAATTATATTATGTTAATGTGTCATTTTATGTTACAAAAAAAGTGTCATTTTGCGTGCATTTTTGATGCGCACTTTATCCAGAGATGTGTAAATATGCTCAACTGTCAAAGTCAATCAACACACTTTGCTCCTTTGCTCCCGGGACTACCTTGCAGTGGAATGCACAGATGGTGTCCAAAGGAAGTAGTATGGCTGGATGACTAGGACAATGTTAAAATGCTGAATAGTTCCAGTTACTTTACTTTGCCAAACTAAGCACTTTGCTTATTTCTGTTAATATTTAATTATAATTAAAAAATGTGTTGCAGACTTATTCCCCTTTGTTCCCACCAAGTGCTCAGTACATCATGCAAATCTCCTTAGTCATTTTCAAAGTGAATAAACAATATAGAAGGCTGACATTGTTTCTGTTCTTCATTAGTTTTCCTGAGGTCTCACACGCTGACAGAAAGACTCTTGGCATTATACAGTTCCTTCTAACAATGGAAAAAATAATTTAACATTAGTTACATAACAATGATGACACATGGACACACAAGTAAATATCTGCAGCAAAAAACAATCACATTTGTGTAAAAATAGGTGAATTAAAAAAAAGAAAAAATATATATACTATTCATAAATATTTCCCAGGAAAAAGGGCTACATAATTTTACTGCTTGGTTTAGGGTAACATGGCAATCTTCTCTCTTGGTGGATCTTATGATCTTCTATTCCAAAATTTAAAAAGCTGAGGAGGCACTGTAAACTAAAATAACCTATCAAAATGTTATAGGAATTGTGCTTTCACAAAGTCTTTGCAAGAAAAATGTACTATGTAAATACAAGTCAGATATGGCTCTAAAAGCAAGGGTCATGTAGTGTGTATTGGGCTGTTTTTCCTCCCCAAATTAACTTTTTAAAACAAATGGTAAAATATTACTGAATTATTATTTTAAGCATACATATACTTTATGTACAGAAATAGCAAACTTTAATTTGTCATCTGCAGGTGTGCAATCTGCCAAATTATGCCTCATCATTATCTGTCTCATCCTTACCAATTTAGTCAAATCTGGAGCAAAATTTAAGCATATACACATGTATGTATGTATGTATGTATACATTGATAGTTTGCATGGCTGTATTTGAAATTTGTTTATACCTATGGCCCTATGTATATTTGTCATAGTGTGCCCCATTTTTTTTTTGAAATTATGTAAATTGTCACTACTTGGTGCTGCACATGGTGAGTGTTATTTATTTATTCATTTATTTATTTACACCTCCCCTGAGCCTCCACCTATTATACTCTGGGGTCTGAAGAGACCCCAGAGTATAATAATTTCACTTCCGGTTCATACCAAACTTGTTCGACTCAAAATAAATCAGAGACCCGCGCCACCCAAACCCGAAACAAATCAAATCTTGGAAGGTTCACCCATCTCTAGCACTAAGGAAAACTTTTCCCTTTTCTACTTGGATGCTTATAATAGCCTTAAAAACCAATGGATTATTCCCCATAATTACTTGCGACTCTTTGGTTTTTTTTTTCACAGTTTTAATGTAGTGTTCCTTTCAAACTGTTCCTTTCCGAGTAAATGAAGGAACTACAAAGCAATCAGGATAGTCGCCTGCTAACAAACAAACACAAAGGTAGCTGCGTGTGGCTTCAAACATTTATTTATCATGACTCTTAAAAGGAATTGCATCAAATAACAATTTAAACAAAATGTTCTGTTTACCTTGTTTTTTTTATATGTATATGACCCCATTGAATGGCTGACTTTCATCTACTTCATTTTCTTCCAATGGCTTTTATTGAACGACTGGCATTTACTAACACTTGAATGAAGTTTTAACAGTTCTTATTGACCTCTATGTTCCTTTCATAATTTCCTATTTTACGGTAAATTAAAGTCAAGGCAGTTCCTTGCTGAATATGAAAGCACAAGTTTGGACTGGCTCACAGAGAAGCACATGAATTCCCCCATTAGGCTGCTGAGCCTGGATGTGCCCCCCTTTCCCATCCCTACATGAGTAGCACACAGAATAGTTTGTTCAATGTACTATATACAAATAGGCAGAGTACAGAAACTCAACCAGCCTATGCATTCATGTAATAAACTACCAGTAGAGATGTATCAGGTGGCTGAGATGACACCTAGGTGTATAGGCAGGGTGATCAGTAGAGGTGACCTATTTTGAGAGTTGTCTGTCTGGTTCATTTTTGGGTCAAAGTATCATGATGGTAGTGTGCCCCAATTGACAGGCCTCTGCGGTGACCCTGAGGTGTGTAACACTGTCAGATGGTATGAGGATGCCCTGATATCAGGTGCTGTGTGAGTACAGGTCACCGCCAAAGCCAGTGATTGGCTGCAGTGGTCAACTGAACACAAACAAAATGTCAGTTAGGCGTTTGGTTTTTTTGTGTTTGTTTTTATAAACTTGATCTGATGCCTTTCTTAAAGGGGTCATCTTCTCAAATAAGATGGACAGTATGCATAATATATCTTGGAACTGAAAATCTACTATAGGAAAACTGATCTGGGTAAGTGCCTTTGTCAAAGAGATGGTCTTTAGAGACTTTTCACTGTATACTGCAATTGTCATGTGCTAATGTTATTGCTAAAGTTATTTTGTGAATCATTCTTGTTAAACTATTAAACGTTGCTACTAAATAAGAGTATTTCTTTAACTAGTTACTACTTTTTGTAATTTACACTATTAAAATGAGAATTGACCTTTGAACAATACCTTGAAGGTGTTCAAAGTTGAAAGGTCAGGTTGGCATTTTTTTTTAATTAATTAATTTATTTTTTAATCTTTCTAACCATTCAAAAGATATACCCTCCAGCCACCATGAGATTTAGCTCATGTTCACCAAGGGGGCTGTAACCCTTTATTTTATACAGCACACAGACACTTCCCCTGAGAAAATAAAAAGTTACTTCCCACTTGCCTAACAAGAGCTAATTCATTTATAACCTATGGGTGGATGGATTAAAAGAAATGTCAACTTTTTGTTTCAATAGTTTTTTATTGAAATTTTTAACAGAAATACATTACAAGTTGGAAACACATCGAAAAAACAAGGGCACAGTTCTGACCTCATATACATCATATACGCAGTACAATACAATACACTCAGATGAGGTACATCCATGAATAAAATACATACAGTGACAATGCATAGTGAGAGCAGGTAAGTCTTTCCATACGTATGACAAACCTAACATGTTAAGGCTATAGGGAACGACAATCAAGTTTTGCCATAAGAAGGAGGAGGTGGGGAACGGGCTAGTGGAGGATAAGGTGTAAAGCGAAGGGCACAACAACAAAAGAACAGAAAACACAAACCATAGTCTAGCACTAGAAGTCCCAGAAATTTCGAGCTCCCCCTTCAAGTCCTGAAAGAGGGTCAAATGACCCTTAGTCCAAACTGACAACTCTGATGGCTCCAATTAGCATTTCCTTTCATTTGTAAATGTGGCCATTGTCTGAGGAATCTGCAGGGGGGAATTGTGTTGATCCACCTCAGGTCTTGTAAGAGAGTGTAAAGAAAAGAATGTAAGCTGCTCCTGAGTGTCTGCCCACCCCCCAGCTGCATTGTTGTGCTGGGAATATTTGCTAACACCTTAGCAAATTTGCATGCAGCCTTTTGTGCTGTGGGGGATGTGACTGCTTCTCAAAGTAGTCTGCGACTTGAAATCAAAGTACATCTGTAATGTCCTCCCATATCTTGGCAAGGACCCCAGTCGTCCCAGCGGGGAGAGACTGTCCGAAACTGTAGTGATGAGGCTGATGGAATCATTCATGGACAAGGGCAGAACTGTAACCACGAACAATTTCTTTACATCATTGTCACTTGCACAATGACTGCTTAGCCGGAAAACCACTATCCTCGGCACAGTCAACAAGAGTCGCCGGGAAATTCCTCAATCCGCTAGACAGATGGACCGCACTGAATTCACCACTCAGGTGTTTTCAACCACTGATGCCACACTGACAGTGTATGCACCCAAATGAAAGAAGGCCGTCTACATTCTCAGCAGCATGCACAGCGTGGTTGAGACTAAGGATACCAACAAAAGGAAGCCAAACACGGTCACACAATACAACCACACAAAGTGCGGTGTGGATGTAATGGACCAAATGGTGCGGGAGTACAGCCTGCATGCAGGAACACGGAGATGGCCATTCGCCGTGTTCTACAACATGATTGACATGGCAGCACTGAATGCTCATGTTCTTTATCAGGCATGCACTGGGGTGCAGGAGAGACGGGTGGACTTCCTGGTTGAGCTTGCAAAAGAGTTAGGTGGCTCTCATGTGACTGAAAAGAAGGCACGCAAGGAGAAACTCCTTCGGCAACAACCTTCCACACCCAGCCCTGGCAAAAGGGCAAAGTGTCAGGTCAACCATCGATGCACGAACAATTGTGCAACTGAGAGATGTGTTTACTGCTACAAATACACGTGTGGCAAATGTACCAGGGACATACCCAGGCAGTGCCAGGTATGTTCCGACAGTGCAGACAGACTGCTGAGTGAGTGCTGAAATGCTAGTCACACAAGAAGGACATGCCACTCACACACACACACACACGCAGCCCCCCACAGCAGCCTATTGTAAATATGTGTGGAATTGTTTTATTCCTTGTATTTTTTTTATTATTTTCATAACAAAAATAAAAAGCATAGAAACAAATAACAGTTGTTCTTTTGTATATTTACATTTTTGTATATTTAGATTCAAGTCAATGGGTGCAAAAAAAAAAAAAAAAATCGCAAAAAAAATCACAGCTACTTGCGATATTTTTGTGATCTGTCCCATTGGTCATATAGATCACTCCTCTGGGATTTTTTCGCACGAAAAAAATCGCACAAAAAAAAAAAAATCGCAGGAAAATCGCACCTATGAAAAAAATCGCACGAAAAAAAAATCGCAGGTGTGCTTGGTGCCATTGAAATACATTGGCAAATCGCAGAAAAAAATTGCATCACATTGCGATGCGATTTTCGCGCAATTTTTTTTCGCTAGTGTGCTTGAGGCCTTAGACCAGGGGTCGGCAACCTATGGCACGCGTGCCACTCTTGGCACGCGAGGCTTATTCCCCTGGCACGGCAGCGGACTCCTCACCCAGCAGTTTCGATCGGACCAAACACGGCCGAAACGAAACTGCTATTATTATACTGTGGGGTCTCTTCAGACCCCCGAGTATAATAAGCGGAGCCCCCGGGGAGATGATCAAACATAAAAAACAATGTACTCACTATTCCACGCTCCGCAGCCGCTCTGTACTCTTCGGGCGCTTCTGCCTGCAGGGGCCACTATAGAGCATAATACCGTGTGCAGGGACCACTATGGGACATATACCGTGTGCAGGGGCCACTATGGGACATATACCGTGTGCAGGGGCCACTATGGGACATATACCGTGTGCAGGGGCCACTATGGGACATATACCATGTGCAGGGGCCACTATGGGACATATACCGTGTGCAGGGGCCACTATGGAGCATAATACCGTGTGCAGGGGCCACTATGGAGCATAATACCGTGTGCAGGGGCCACTATGGAGCATAATACCGTGTGCAGGGACCGCTATGGGACATATACCGTGTGCAGGGGCCACTATGGACCATAATACCATGTGCAGGGGCCGCTATGGGACATATACCGTGTGCAGGGGCCGCTATGGGACAAATACTGTGTGCAGGGGCAGCTATGGGACAAATACCGTGTGTAGGGGCCGCTATGGGACATAATACCGTGTGCAGGGGCCGCTATGGGACAAATACCGTGTGCAGAGGACGCTATGGGACATAATACCGTGTGCAGGGGCCACTATGGAGCATAATACCGTGTGCAGGGGCCGCTATGGGACAAATACTGTGTGCAGGGGCAGCTATGGGACAAATACTGTGTGTAGGGGCCGCTATGGGACATAATACCGTGTGCAGGGGCCGCTATGGGACAAATACCGTGTGCAGAGGCTGCTATGGGACATAATACCGTGTGCAGGGGCCACTATAGAGCATAATACCGTGTGCAGGGTCTGCTATGGGACATATACGGTGTGTAGGGGCCGTTATGGGACATATTGCTGTGTGCAGGGGCCGCTATGGGACAAATACTGTGTGCAGGGACTGCTATGGGACAAATACTGTGTGCAGAGGCAGCTATGGGACAAATGCCGTGTGCAGAGGCAGCTATGGGACATATACCATGTTGAAGGGGCCGCTATGGGACATAATACCGTGTGCAGGGACCACTATGGGACATTATTCTGTATAACGGTGTGTTTTCTATATTAAGGATGTGTTTTTGCACAGAAAACTCCGGCTTTGTTTTTTTTTTGTGCAAAAATGTACCAGTTTTACATTGAATGAAAAAGTTCCAAATATAGCTGCATCCAGATACATAGTGTGTATTCACCATAAGGATGCCGCCATACGGGGCTCCTGGACACAATAAATTTACCACTAATTGGGGGCTGCACATGGACTTTCATTGCTTCTAATCAGAAAGTACAGGAGTGTCCCAGGAAATAGCAGTAAACGCATGTGTCCTAAAGCATCTGGTGGCAGCACTTCTGTGTTATGGTTTGTGGTATATGACTTTAGTTTAGGGGTCGTCAGACTTACAATTATTGACCGGCACTCCGAGTACCTCATCTTTGATTTTTTTATTAAAATCGGCACGCCGAACAAAAAAGGTTGCCTACCCCTGCCTTAGACAAATGCTTCTGGTCATTACTCACAGCTGTACCTTGCTCTAAAATTTCTAATTCTATTTAAAATATATAAAAAATGATTAATTGTTTCAGTGCTTTTTTGCTCAAATAAAACTAAACTTAATACAATATGTATAGTCTTTATATTATCAAATACAATAAACTGAATAGAACTAACTAGACACTAAATGGCTAAACTCAATGGAAAACAACAACCTCCTGTGGTGTGACAGTAATGGCCTTAATTACAGAACAAAAGACGGTGATTATAGGATGTTAGATAAAATCCTTCAGGTCATTCGACCCGTCTCTGGGTTCCAAAGGTAGAAATGTTAAATGACCCCTCTCTGGGACTTCTAGTGCTAGGCCTAGAGAATGAATACAGTCGAATCATATCCCCCCACCCACAGAGTAGGTGGTTCGCCCCTTAAACAAAGGGGAAGACCCATCAGCTACCAGATATCAATTTTCCAATTTCTTAAATAGATAGTATATAGGTGTTACAGGAATACCAAATCAGAGCGGCCCCCAGAGGCTATAAGTAATGTAAAATGTAATACCCTAGTGACAGAGAAGGCCTCGCCGTATAGTTCGTCAATGAGTATATGGTGGGGGGAATGCCTCTGCCCACGACTCCCAGTGTGTCCGGAATCTATCCAGGCCCCCTCCATTACATGCACAAATGCGCTCAAATTGATAGTTCAATGACACCGCTGAAATCAGCTCTGTCAAGGTCGGGCATGCGGTAGACTTCCATCTTCTTGCAATGAGTAGGCGAGCAGCCCCTAGCACCTGACAAACAACTGTTCTATGTCTACCCGGTATCATGTGAATACCCAGCAGGAGGAGTGCCAGTTCAGGTGTATACCCCACCACTCCACCACATAGGCTACTAACCAAGGAAAACACAAAAACCCAAAAGGGCTGAATGAGTGGACAGTGCCAGAACACATGGAATAAAGAGCTGTTCTCCCCTCATCCCCTCCAACAGCGAGGTGAACACGATGGGTAGAACTTAGCTATGCCTAAAGGAGGGTAATACCAGCGTAGAAGTAGTTTGCTATATTGCTCCTAATGTGAGGCACATACTGTGGATCGCTTAGCCCATCTGATCGCCTCCCGCCAGTGACCAACCTCAAATCTACTGCCTATGTCCTCTTCCCAAAGGGTCATGTGTTTAGTCTTGCGAAAAGTGCAATCCATATTCAAAGTTCGATACAGGGTTTTAGTTTTATAAGCCACTGTGGAAGCCTGTGGGTGTAAGAGGTCGGCGGCCGACTGCGGTAGGCGCAACTGAGTCGAGGTTGTGTCAGACAAGTAGGAAGCCAATCTGGTGTATGTGTATGCTTCCCTTGCGGGTAGATCATATGTCTCTTTCAACACGGAGAAGGGTGCCCTAGTGCCACCCCTATACAGGTCAGAGAACCCCCCCCCCCCCCCCCCGATGGCATCTCACGGGGAAAGGTTCCTGTCACCATTGCTAAATTAAACACCTCAGTAAGGTGAGCAAGAATAAGTGGCTTGAACAGCTTGTAGTATTCCCCAGAGAACCCATCTGGGCCGGGAGATTTATTAAGTTTTAATCCATCAATCGCCCTAGCCACTTCCTGAGTGGTAATAGAAACATTTAAAGACTGCAGCTGTGCAGGTGTAACAGAGGGAAGGTGAAAAGAGCACAGGAATCGGTTGACATCTATCATTGAAGGCTGCGTGGTGTCCGAGTCATCTTTCAAGTTATACAGGTCCTGATAATATTTACTGAATTCATCAGCAATTTGTTGGTGGTGCAAGATTGTATCTGTGGTCGCTTTAGACACAAGAAATGGAATTTTAGATTTAATCCTTGCTGCCTTGACTCTCTGTGCCATTAGCTTGCTGGCTTTATTGTACGACCGGTAATAGAAGGCTTTCACGCGTTTAGTGTGTTCTTCAAAATCCACCAGTAGATGGGCGCTCAAGTCATCCCTGGCCTTCCGCAAAGCAGTCGATAGGGCAGGGTTAGGGTCAACTTTGTGCTTCTGCTCTAGAGTTGCAATAGAAGCAAGTAGCTCCCTCATCGTTTTCAGTCGGATTCGCTTAAAGCGCGAGGCATGCTGAATCATTAGACCCCTAACAAATGCTTTATGTGAATTCCAGAGGCAAAACTTATCCTCTACCGAGGGGGAATTAATGTCAAAGAATTCGGCAACGTCAGTGTTCAATTTCTCGGTTACCGATTTCAGAGACATGACATATGTATTGTTTCGCCATGACACGGGGGGAGCCATTGTGCCCGCTAACTGGATGCTAAGTATGATGGGTGCGTGGTCAGACCACGTGATATTTCCTATTTCACAACTTTGTACTCTAAGTAGCATATCACTCTGGGCTAGGAACATGTCTATTCTGGAGTAGGATTGGTGACGAGCAGAGTAGTACGTATAATCCTTTCCAGAGGAATGAAAGCACCGCCAAACATCGTGAAGTTCCGTCTGCCGGAGCCAAGGGCCTAATTGTTGAGGTGGATGCTTGCCGCGATAAGTGGAGTCATCAGCAGAGTCATGTACAATATTGAAATCACCGCATAATAGAACCTGGCCATGAGCCTGCTTCCTACACTTCTTCATTACAGAATTCCAAAAGGAAATCTGAGACGCATTAGGACAGTATACGTTTACAATAGTGACGGGGCAGTTGTCAAGCAGACAGGTGAGCGCTACATAGCGTCCCTTGGGATCTGAACTGACATGTATTAACTGAAATGACACTGTATGCTTTATCGCTATGAGGACACCCGCAACCTTCTTGGCAGCACTGGAAAAGAAGACATGAGGGAACAATTTGTGAGAAAGCTTTGGTGGATGAGAGTCACAGAAATGCGTCTCCTGTATGCAAATTACATCTGCTGCAGATCTGAGAGCCTCTTTCCACAACAATGAATGCTTAAAGGGACTATTTAGTCTCCTTGCATTAAGTGAGAGTAATTTAACATCCATTAATATTTTCAAGAATTAGCAATACAGACTGGTAGTATAAAGGGTCGGGTAGGAGAATAACGCTAAAGTGACATCTCTCAGGCCTAGAGAAGAACAATTTGTTAACGTCATTAGTCAACACATAACTAGTTAACAGTAAGGGGAGAGAAAATAATGTTACACAACCGAGCAGTGTAATACTGCGCAAACTTGGGGGGAAGTTTGCCATAGAATAGAAGGTACAAAACACACCACAGGTGACTCACAGTAAGTCCATATTGAGCTATTCACTCGGCGGAGGTGGTAGACTTCCATGGAGGGTCCAACTTATGGGACTCGGCCCTTGAAGGTTTTGGAACATTAGGCGCAGGTGGCAGCAGGTTCCATTGGTGTAACAGGTTTCTCCCGGTGTCAAAGGAGTTAAATGTAAAAGTCACTCCATTCCTGTTAACGATGACTTTAGTTGGGAATCCCCACTTGTAGGGAATGCTGTGTTGCCGGAGGACCGCTGTAACAGGAGCAATCTCTCTTCTGGCAGCAATGGTGGCCTGAGAAAGGTCGGCATAAAGTTGAACTGCTTTAAACGGCTCAGGCAAAGATGGTCTTTTCCTCGACTCAAGCATGAGACGATCTTTGACATGGTAGAAATGTATGCGGGCGAGGGTGTCTCTAGGAATATGATCAGGCATCCCCTTCGGCTTCGGCAAGCGGTGGGCCCTGTCTATTATAAGATCCGCTTCAGAGCATTGTGGCAGGATTGCTTTCATTAAACGTTGTAGATAAGAAGTCAGGTCCCTGGCAGCGACTGACTCTGGTATGCCACGAAACTTGACATTGTTCCGCCTATTCCTATCTTCCATGTCGGCAAGTTTAAGTTTGATCAACGCTAATTCTTCCTCAAGATCATTGTGGGCATACACTATAGTGTTGTGTGCCGCAGCAAATTCACTCATTTTATTCTCAACATGGTCTATACTGTTGCCAAGAGAATCAGCCGTGGAGGATACGGACACAATCACCTTAGTGATATCCTTCTGGATAGATCTGTGTAATGCTAGCATTATGTCCTTTAAAAAGGACTCAGAAGCCGATTGGGTACCTGCAGGGATAGCCTGGATCACATCCGAATCACCTAATTGGGGATCTTCTGCAGCCGGGCGAAATTCAAAACAGAACGTGGTATCCCATCTCATCCTTTGCTTTACAGGGCTTTGTGTGGGAGTAATGTTATCTGCCTGGGAGGATGCTTCTACAGGAGGAACCTCAGGATGGCTGACAAGGGCTGAAGTGGGTGAAGATGGGGGTTGTAGTCCCCTCTTTGAAGCTTGCTGCTGGCCCTCTAAAGCCCTTATCTGGTTGACCTGGGAGCCAGGACCGTCACCAGACGCCTCCAGGTGTAATTGCTGCTCACCTGGAGTGCCGTTGTGCTCCGCGCCGGTGCGGCCCGCCGCCCGCGGCAGCGGGTGCAAGAAGGAACCGCCGGCGCCATCTTGGGCCGAGACTGATGCAGTGAAGAAATCGGTCAGCCGCTTCGGGGGGCCTTTTTTCCCCCGTTTCGCCATAGTTCCGCAGTCCTGGGGAGCAGAGGACCCTTCCGCGCCCTAAATTCCGGGTGTCACCGGCGCCGCTTAGTCACTACGAGCCGCTGGACTATTGTGAGGCCTCAGAGCTTCACAGATCAGCGGCCATCTCAGTCGGCTCCAAGCCACGCCCCCCAATAAGAAATGGCAACTTGATCAGGGGCTCAGCTGCAATCAAATGAGGTTTAGAATTTAGCATCTTGCTCTTTTTGGACTCACTCAGAACACACACACAAAAAGAAGAGAAGAAAAAACACAACTGCTTCTTTTAAACTCAGTCTAAAACTGCCTTCTGCTGCAACTGGTTTATATACGTCAGCACCACGGACAGGGATATGCAAAGACAGGCAACATAACAGTTGCTGTTAAGAGATCATTTAAAATGTACATTCCAGTGTTTCTGCTTAGTCTTTACCACATATTTATAATAGATAAAGTAATTAAATAGTAAATTGCATCTACGCTATCTCAACGGCGCTATATAATGCTGCATATACTGTCATTTTAATCAAGGGAGAAATCTATGCAGCAGTGTATCTGTAATAGCGATTTTATTTTTATTTAGAAACAATTTTGCTATTTAACAGCTGCCTAATGTTAATTTTGTGTTTTCTCTAGATGAAAATGTGATAAATTTACTGAAAATAAAAATTTAAAAATAAAGTTTAGGAGTTGTGAATAAGTGTCTCCTACCCCACATATACATTCACACAGAATAGCTCTTTCACTTGAAAGTTACTGTGGATTTTGTTTGTTGGGTAAGCACCAGTTCTAAAAATATGTTTATACCTATTGCCCTATGTATCTAAGTACACTCGCACTGTTCCTCTCTTTTGGAATTATAAGCCTAATATAGTTTGCCGTTTTTATAGAGGACCTGCTGTTTTCCTAGTAAGGAATAGTGATTTTTTTTTTTTTTTGTGGATTGGCCTTTTGAGAAGCCTTTCTGAACATACTCAGATTGAAAATTTAGCAATCCAATGCAAAGATTGGGGTTTCTCCCCACTTGTCCTTTGTATATAACAACCAGAATGGAAAGGATCCAGCAATATCACAAATAGATACCATTCATAGTTACATTATAGCCCCCACCCCATCACTGGTCTATAAAGGCCAGAAGACAGGGAGTAAACAGACATTCAGATGATGGAAATGGAAGAAGACAAAAGCAAGAAGCCAGTGAAAACAAAAAGGATAGAAGTGATATCAGCAGAAGAGAGAAGAGAAAAAAAAAGTAATAGCGGCAAAACCACACCACTTATAATAAAAGACCAGTCTGAGAAGGAGTCTTTGACCACACATCTCTGGATATCTCCTTTAACCAGTTTTCAATCCAATTACAAACTATATTTTTAAAGCCAATGAACCTGATTTTACCCATTAAACGTTTATGAGGGACAGTGTCAAACCCTTTGCAAAGTCCAGGGACAGTGTATCCACACTCTCCCCCCTGTTCAGATTTTACTCACCTTTTCATAAAAACAAATCAGGTTAGACTGACAACGTCTTTTCTAGTAAAACCATGCTGTCTGTTACATATAATATTATGTGCCCCTCAAACAGTTTCCACGCAATGGATGTTAAACTTACTAGTCTGTAATTACCTATGGAAGACCTCGAGCACTTTTTGGAACCATGCACCACATTTGCCTTGCGAAGGATCTTTTGGCACTGTACCAGTCACTAGACAATCCCTAAAAATTAAGAACGGGGTATAGTAATGGCTGAACTATTACAGCGGAAGCATAGTCTTGCAGGTGTCAGCAAGTGTTATATACGGCTGACACTTTTCTCAATTGTTTTACTATATCTTGGGACCCTGATTGCCCGCTATGGGTCCGGGGTTGTTGGCGATCTGATTTGGCAGCCTGGGATCTTATCAGTGACCTCAGGTCTGCCCCGCCACTGCCCTGCCATATACCTGGTTGATCCTGCCCATAATGGAGGCTGTGAGCCTATGCATCTGCATAGGCTGACTGGCTCCTATACACTGCAATACATGTGCATTGCGGTGTATACTTATTGAACCAGCGATTTTCTCAGGTACCCTATTGGGGCAAAAAAAAAAAGTACAAAAAAAGTTCAAGGTGGTAAAAAATGCCCCAAAAATCCCATTGTGCCATATAAAATGCCTTATGTAAAATAAAAATAAAAAAACCTACATATTTGGTATCAGCATGTCTGTAAAAGCCTGAACAATAAAACTAAAACTTTATTTAGCCTGCATGGTGAATCTTGCCTCACAAAATGATCAATAAAAAGCGATCAAAAAGTCAGATAAACCCCAAAATTTTACCGATAAAAAGTACATCTGCTTCCACAAGAAATAAGCCCTCAACCAGCTCTGTAAGCACAAAAAATAAAAATGTTATGTCTTTTAAAATATGGTGATGCAAAACTAAGTTTTTTTTGCTAAATACAATTTTATTCTGCAAAATTAGTAACACATAAAAAAACAACATAAGACTAAGGCCCCACATTGCAGAAACGCAGCTTTTTTTGTTGAAGATTTTGCTGCGGTTTTTTGAGCCAAAGCCAGGACTAGATTGAGCAGAAGGGAGAAGTTTAAGAACTTCCTATATATTTCCCATTCCTCTTGAAGCCATTCTTGGCTTTGGCTCAAAAAAATCAGTGCTAGAATTGATGTTTTTTTTTTTTTTTTTTTAACATCCCACCCAGAAAACGTTAATAAAATGTAGTCAATAAGTTATAGGCATCCCAAAATGGTGTAATTAAAAAGCACATATCATCCCACAAAAATCATGTCCTCATATGGCCACATCTTCAGAAAATAAAAAAA
Source organism: Leptodactylus fallax (assembly GCA_947044405.1). Lineage (NCBI taxonomy): Eukaryota > Metazoa > Chordata > Amphibia > Anura > Leptodactylidae > Leptodactylus > Leptodactylus fallax. Next base: position 2,894,908 of record CAMRHE010000027.1, read on the forward strand.
ATTTAGCTTGCACAATGTGAAGACAAAAACAAAAAAAAATCCCCAAACCATTAGGACAAAAATGGCTGCGGAAAGAAGGAAATGTATAAGCTACGTGAGTGTATGTCATGGTACACTCCAGATTTATAGCTTTCGAGGGAAAATTACACCAGCAATGACCTCCCCAGAATTCCCCCCACTGCCTGTGTCATAGGAGCTAGTGGGAAAATAACGTGGGATTTAGTGTACCTAATGTACTCCGCACAGCTTACATATTCACGTCTTGGAAACTGATACTCACTGCACCCCTAGAGAAGTTATCAAGTGGTGTAGTCTTCAAAATGGGGTCACTTTCTGTAAGATTCCTCTTTACTGGCACTTCAGGGACTATGCAAACATGAATTCAGGGACTATGCAAACCATCTAAATCTAGGTTCTGAAAGCCAAACAGCGCTTCATCTCTTCTGTGCTTTTCTGTGTGCCCAAACAGCAGATTGTGCTCACATATGACATTGTACCTGAGATACCCCCCCTTAACAGTTTTTGGAGTGTGGAGTGTCTCTATTGTCACAATCTGGTCACAACATATCAGGCACTGAAATGGTGTATCTCTGGAAAAATTGCAATTTTTAATTTTTACTGCTCATTTATTTCTGGAAATTAAAATAATACAATGCTCAAGGGGTAAAAATGCTCGCTATGCCCCTTGATTCCTTGAGGATTTATTTTTTTATTTTGCCTTAGGATGGGTTCACACCTGCGCTTGAGTCCGTCTGCTGCCAATCCGAGTGAAAATTTCGGATACCGACAGGTTAGCGACGCATTGGTTAAAAACCCATTCATTTGAATGGGTTTTTAAAGCAATGCGGGGGTGTCTGATTGCACCCTCTGCACTGCAAAGCCATTTTTTTCGTCAGACATGAAGTCCTGAATGTCCAACTTTGTTTCCGACGAAAAAACTGGATTCGCAGCACAGAGGGTACAATCGGACACCCGCGCATTGCTTTAAAAACCCATTCAAATGAATGGGTTTTTAACCAATGCGTCACTAACCTGTTGGTATCCGATGCCTATCCTATTTCCTGAGATTTTCACTCGGATTGGCAGCGGACGGACTCAAGCACAGGTGTGAACTCACCCTTAGACGCTCTACAATTGCTTGCCCATGCAGTGTAAAATACCAAATTAGGCCTCAAATGTGCACGGTGCGTCTTCATTTCTGAGCCATGTTGTATATCCAAAAGATTAAGGCAGCATGTAGGGTGTTTCCAAAATCAGTAAACAGAGCATAATAACTGGTGAGCTAACTTTTCACAGTGCCGTGATATGGGCATGACATATTGGGCACTGAAATGGCATATCTGCAAAAATGTCAATTTTCACTTTTCACCATCTGCTGCCTATTTCTTTTCGGAAAGCATCTCTGGGGTCAAAATGATCACTAGTACTCTTTAAGGGGTGCAGATTCCAAAATGAAGTCACTTCTTGGTACTCTCCACTGCATTAGCACCTTAGGGGCAAATGTGTCATAGCACATCAAAATGATTCTGCTCTCCAAATGCCTAATTGCGCTCCCTGCCTTCTGTGCCCTGCGCAAAAACAGAAGTTTTCCTCCACATGTGGGATATTTATGTAGTCAGGAGAGAGTGCGTAACAAATTGTTGGATACATTTAGTTTTTAAATGTCCATTTTTTTATTGTTCCCTATGGGTATACATTTTGCTATATACTTATGCAACATAGATTTAAATGTCTCCCTCTTATTTTATTTATTATGCTTACTTATATAGCGCCATCATATTCTGCAGTGCTTTACAGACATTGACAGTCACTGTCCCATATAGGACTCACAATCTACATTCTCTATCAGTATGTCTTTGGAGTGTGAGAGGAAATCGGAGTACCCAGAGGAAATCCACGCAAACACAGGAAGAACATACAAACTCCTTGCAGATGTTGACCTTGGCAGGATTTGAACCCAGAACTCCAGTGCTGCAAGGCTGCAGTGCTAACCACTGAACCACCATGCCTGGCCCACCTCTAGCAGTATTTGACAAAAGCTGCTTCTAGTCTATGTCTTGAAGTACAGCCCTTAACCAGGGAAAGTTGGCCTTTTTAAAATTAAGGGATTTTTCCCCTTCCAACCTTTTGTTTCTTTTTTACAATTTAGGTGAAATCTGATTAGATTATGGTCACTGTTGCCAATGTTTTTACCAACAGAGACATTTCCAACATGTCCCACATTATTAGAAATGATCAGATCCAGCACAACATCCTCTTTAGTTGAATCTTCTACAAGCTGGAACATAAAATTGTCCTGCAATAATTTGATGAATTTCCTCCTCTTTACAGATGATGTAGAACCATGACCCCTGTCAATATCCGGGTATTTAAAATCTCCCATCAAGACCACTGTACTCACCTGTGCCACCCATTCAATTTGCTTATACAACTGATCCTCTAACTTCTCAGTTATTTTGGAGGGTCTATAGATTATGGCAAAAAGTATTTTATCAGTGGTCTCTTCTTTAAGCAATGCCACCCACAAGAATTTCACACCCTCACAATCTTCACCCACATTTGTCTGTTTCGCACTCACTTTCATTCCATTTCTGACATACATACACATCCCTCCTCTCTTCCTTTTAGCCCTGTCTTTGTGAAAGAGTGTAAAACCCGAAATGTTAACAGCTCAATCATGTACGGCGACTAGCCATGTCTCAGCCACACCAACTACATCAATTTGTTCCTCCTGAACCAGGGCCTCAAACTCCCCCAGTTTACCTGTTAGGCTTCTGGCATTTGTGCATTTGTGAACATACACTTTAACTTGCCATCCAAGCTCACACGCGCATTTCCAGAAATGTGCATCCCTGAAGTTTTATGGGCAGATTTGTCTCTACTATTCATTTGTAACAAAAGGATCTTCCTAGCAATTGTTTTAATCCCTCCACCACAATCCACTTCACTCATTATGTCCCCTCTCTGACCTATCTACCACTGTATTGTCTGCTTGGCCCAACGCAGTCATTCCTAGTTTAAATGCTCCCCCACCCTTGCTAGAATTCTCTCCCCCTTCTATTCAGGTGCAAGTTATCTGTAGAAAACAGCTTGTACCCCAATGAAAAGTCAGCCCAGTGCTCTAGGAATCCAAACCCTTCTTCCCCTCAACAACACTTGAGCCATGGATTTAACTCCATAAGCTCCCACTGCCTTTTCTGTGTTGTGCATGGCATAGGAAGTATTCCAGAGAACATAACCTAGGAGGTCCTTCCCTTCAGTTTGGAGCCTAGTTCTCTAAAATTATTCTTAAGGAGCCTCCACCTACCATTTATCCAGTCATTTGTACCCACATGGACCATTGGAGCTGGGTCTTCCCTAGCACCTTCCAGCAATTTGTAAACCCGTTCCACCACATGCCGAATCCTGGCACCTAGGAGACAGCAAACCATTCGATTGAGGCAGTCTTGGTGACAAATTATTCTATCTGCCTTCCTGGTTATACAGTACCCTATAACCATTAACTTCCTTGGCCTACCTTCATTACCGCCCCCCTTACTACTAACTAGTCTTTCCTCCCAGCTGTTAGGGAGAAGTATGATTAGGGATAGCGCCAAGACCAAAACTAAGAGGTAGGTAGACTGAGTACAGAGGAGGACTCAGCACAACCATTAATTACATGGTGTGAAAGATCCTCCGTGCGCCAAACCGCTTTGGCCACACCCTGAGTCCTCTTTCATATAAAAAACCACACTCATCGCCAGTGAATGTCGGGTTCACCAGATAAATACAAGACAAGCCTTCTAAATTTTATATATTTATTAACCACTAAATGGGTCGGTATTAAAATCTAACATATACAGATCAGAACAGATATGCAGATATATGCAAGCATTAACAGTTACTAGTTACAAGATACAGTACAAATAAAATAAAAGGAATAAAGGTGAAATGATTACTTTACCACACATGTCCTTGATGTGGTTCTATAGTCCAATACTCACACATGGCATGTGTGAGTCACCAGTGGAGGCTTCTTGGCATGTGGCATTAACTCCTAGCATGTGGCATCACAGTACAATAATCCAGCCTGCATGCTCTCATAACAGTCTCTCAGCATTAGTCCAATAGTCTCTCTCAGTCTCTTGTAGGCTCATCATCGTCAGCAGCGGCATTCCAACCTGCCTGCTCATAGTAGCATCTCAGTCAAAGTCTCTCTCAGTGGAAGTCTGTGATGGTCTGTCTCAACTCCATATCATAATTTCTATAGCATCATCTCCATAGCATAATCTCCTCCCACAGACCTCTTACCTCATCTTTTATACCCTTTATGCCACCTCCCAGAATGAGGTCACCAGCGACAGTACGTCTGATGAGTTAATTCAATCAAATCCAGATCTTTTGTATAGAGCTGAGACAAAGTGAATTGATACCCTGTTATCAGTCATATCTGATCAACAGCCCAGGCTTGAACAATGCCCTATTGTTTGATCACTCAGGGCTGTATAGGAATACAATGGAGCCCTATTGTTCCAGCCTGGCCACTACTGCCAATATGCACCTAGGCTTATAGCTGCGCATAGTATAAATGAGTGCAAGCAAGAAGGGAGATCCTATACCCAGAGATCAAAATACATCTGAGTTATAGCCACACTTAAGCAGAATCATCACACCTCCCCCTTTAGATGGGGCTTGCAGGAAGTAGGGGCCTATGCCCCTCTTCTGAAAGCACCTCTGCCTCCAGCTTCTCAGGCTCTGGCCCCAAGGCTTTCTCACCTCCCCCCCGGGGTCCCAGCAAACTCGGGCCTTGTCAGACTCTGAGGGTGGTTGGGCGGCACGCGTCTTCAATATGTCCAGACTAGGGTCAGCTTGGACAGCATCTCTGAACTCTTGGCTGGAGTGAGACAAAAGAGAGGTGCATGTTACATAGCTGCCGGCCCCTTCTGTCTCTCTAGTCTGACTAGGGACACTTCTAAGGCCCAGGCTCTGAGCCACGTACACTTGGCTACCTCCTGCCTGTTCTGGGTCTGCTTTCTGAGTGCGGGCATCCCGTAGCTTTACCCTCATGACCTCAGGCCCTTGGGAAACCATTCCAGAGATCCCATCCCGGCAATCTCTGCTCTCCTGGCTACCCTTGGCCTGCTCTCTCAGGGTCTTCCCCACACTATCCTCTAGTTGGGAGAGTTCTATGGGGTTCTGCACCTCCCCCTTTGCTTCCAAACCTAGGGGCACCTCTGGTTCTGGCACAGGCATGTTTGGACCCTGTCCTCCTTCCCAGACGCCTTGCCCCTTTGGGCTTACGTCCTGTTCCTCCTGTACTTGGGTGGGTGATGGTGATACCTTGGGCAAATGACTGAGATCATGCTTCCCCAAACCATCCCCCCACAATACATTAACAGGTAATACATTGGACATACCCCTTTCTTGGATCATACCTCCAGTACCCCATGCCATCTGCACTTGGGCCATGGGCATTCCTGGAATAGAACTGGACAGAAGAGACGTGTATGTCTCATATCGGCCGGACTCCTCCAGCTTCAAGGGAGTGAGGCTAGTCATGGTGGTCTCAGTACCGACTCCAGGTGGTGTAGGCAACAGTTCAAGGGTCGGAACGCCCTCCACCCTTGTAGCACTCTGGCTGCGGTCTAACACCGCACTACCAGCAGTCCGTCCCTCACCTGGATCGGCCATAAGATCCCCATAGCCTACCTGACCATCTGGTACATGGTCAGCAGTTGGGTGCTTATCGGATACACTGGGCGAAATAGTAGAAGTTGCTTCCAGTGACTCAGAAGAGCTACCCTGTACACTTTCACAACAAGCATTGGCAATTACATTGACAACATTCATAGGTACAGTTACAGTAGCATTTTCACAGAATGTATAAGGAGACATTTCAGAGGGACGGTTACCAGCCCCCTCTGTAGGTATTCCCACAGGTACAATGTCAGACATATCAGCCTGGACAGACAGCTGATCACAGGGAGCTGGGGTGGCCCCCACCCCATATTGGCACATCATAGGCCCCAAATCTGTCCCCAACAGTACATTGGCAGGCAACCCAGACATCACTCCCACATCCCGCATTCCTTTCCCTGCACCCCAGTCTAAATGAAAACAAGCCATGGGTACAGTAAAACGTTCCAATCCAATACCCCGTAGGGTCAGAGTTTTCCCGGTAATAATACTGTCTGGGGGGACCAAATCTGGTTGTACCAGCGTGACATCTGCCCCAGTGTCCCGGAATCCCATCACCACTTTGTCCCCAACAGTGACCTGTTGACGGTTAGCATTAAGCTGGGGCCCCTCCCTCGCAACCAGATACACAGATGGGCCAGCCGCTGTAGTTTGGGGAGCAGGGGGGTTCCTAGGGCGGTTGGGGAAGTCTCGTTGTAAATGTCCCGTTTGGTTACAGGCGTGGCACCGCCTGATCTCTCCCTGGGGTATGAGAGAGGTCGCCGGGTAGCCCAGAGCTCGAGGGGCAGGGACGTATAGAAACCACCCGGGACAAAGTTTGGCCTACCCCACCTGGAAGCAGAGGGCTGTGGTGACCTCCAGCTTGGTTCAGGATTCCCCGGGACAGATTGTGTCTTACCCCTCCTCCAGCCGTCGCTGGCAGGTGTCCACGGCAACTGGTTGGCAACATAACGATCCGCCATTGCTGCGGCTGTTTCAAGGTCCTTGGGCTCTCGGTCCAAGAGGTATTTTCGCACTTCCTCGGTACAAATGGTCAAGAACTGCTCTTGAAGCATGAGGTCTGCAAGGCTTTCTTGCGAGGTGACGGACTTGCCCTCCGTCCACTCTTGGAACCACACGCGCAGCTGGGCCGCTGTATCCTCATGGCTCTCTGAAGGCTTTTTCTGCAGGCCTCGGAACCTTCGATGGTATAGCTCTGGCGTGAGTTGGTACCTCCGGATCAGCGCTGCTTTAAGGGATTTATAGTCCTGGTCAAGTGGCAAATTGGTGTAAGTGTCCAGGGCTTTTCCCCTCAACCGGGGAGCCAGGTAACGGACCCAATCCGTCTGTGGTAGCTGATACTGCTTACACACTTTCTCAAAGGCCCGCAAGAACGAGTCCAAATCCCCGTTTGTTTCAAGGATTGTAAAGTCCTCGGATTGGAGCCTTGGTACTTGGGCTTCTGGAGTGCGTGCAGTGACAGACAGTGCCTGCTGGGAGAGCTCCATTCTTTTGAGCTCAAGCTGATATTGCCGCTCAGCCTGCCGTTCTGCTGCCTCACGATCAGCCTGCCGTTCTCGTTCTGCTGCTTTCCTCTCTCTCTCTGCCTGTCGTTCTACGGCTTCCTGAAAGTGGCCCAACACCTGCAGGTATGTGTTAGGGTCACCGGTGCCTGCTTGCTGCAGGACCATTTGCCAGACTGAAGCCATTCCTCCCACAAGGCTGGGGCTAATGGTCGCTCCTGGTGAAGTAATCCTTGGGACTGGGCTGCTTGCTGCACTTCCTGGCCTAGCCCCAAAATCAGGACTCTGCATAGCTGTGGCTGCATCCATTTCAGCCCTACGCTCAGGATCTCCAAAAGCCTGGTTCAGCAGTTCTGGAGATCTGCTTCTGAGCCCACTAGCCATCCACTGGTATTTGCCAAATAAAAGATAGGATAGAATACAAAGAGTAAGGGAGGGGAACAGCACTGTATCAAACTTTCACTGTATCTTAATGCTTGCTTTAATACCGAGCTTGTCTCATAGGATAACCATAATCCCCAGCATGTGAGTGATATAGGTCACCAACACACACCGTTTATCCTAAGATCCCACTGCTGCCACCAATGTGAAAGATCCTCCGTGCGCCAACACCGCTGTGGCCACACCCTGAGTCCTCTTTCATATAAAAACCACACTCACCGCCAGTGAGTGCCGGGTGCACCAGATAAATACAAGACAAGCCTTCTAAATTTTATATATTTATTAACCCCTAAATGGGTCGGTATTAAAATCTAACATATACAGTTCAGAACAGATATGCAGATATATACAAGCATTAACAGTTACTAGTTGCAAGATACAGTACAAATAAAATAAAAGGAATTAAAGGTGAAAATGATTACTTTACCACACATGTCCTTGATGTGGTTCTATAGTCCAATACTCACACATGGCATGTGTGAGTCACCAGTGGAGGCTTCTTGGCATGTGGCATTAACTCCTAGCATGTGGCATCACAGTACAATAATCCAGCCTGCATGCTCTCATAACAGTCTCTCAGCATTAGTCCAATAGTCTCTCTCAGTGTCTTGTAGGCTCATCATCGTCAGCAGCAGCATTCCAACCTGCCTGCTCATAGTAGCATCTCAGTCAAAGTCTCTCTCAGTGGAAGTCTGTGATGGTCTGTCTCAACTCCATAGCATAATTTCTATAGCATCATCTCCATAGCATAATCTCCTCCCACAGACCTCTTACCTCATCTTTTATACCCTTTATGCCACCTCCCAGAATGAGGTCACCGGCGACAGTACGTCTGATGAGTTAATTCAATCAAATCCAGATCTTTTGTATAGAGCTGAGACAAAGTGAATTGATACCCTGTTATCAGTCATATCTGATCAACAGCCCAGGCTTGAACAATGCCCTATTGTTTGATCACTCAGGGCTGTATAAGAATACAATGGAGCCCTATTGTTCCAGCCTGGCCACTACTGCCAATATGCACCTAGGCTTATAGCTGCGCATAGTATAAATAAGTGCAAGCAAGAAGGGAGATCCTATACCCAGAGATCAAAATACATCTGAGTTATAGCCACACTTAAGCAGAATCATCACACATGGTTACCTGCAAGTTTCAGCTATTGGATCTGTAGTGATCAGCTGATCTTCAGTGGGTGTTTATTTAAGGAAGAGTTGCTCAGACAAAAGAGGTTTTTTATAAATGCATGCATATAAAAAAAATAATATGGTTTAACTAAATGTTTTTTTTTAAATATCTGTAATTCTACAGATGAGACCAGCACTTAGGTACACGAGTCTGGATAATAACTGTTGAATATGGTAGTAGGTTTTATGGTGTCAAGTCACATATTTTAAGATTAAAAAGGAAATTGCAGATTTCAGAGTTCACTCTAAAGATGCAGCACCCTAGGGACTGCAACCTTTCTGTACTCGGTTTGTCAAATTTAATTACTCCTGTTTTTGCAAAAGATAAGATCTACATCATAATTTTCCATGATCACCTAATAATAAACCACTATATTTAATTCTGATATCTTTCTAACCTTTTCAGACTAATTAATGTTGGTAAACGTCCAACTGTACTCATGACTCATTAGGAGCACCATGTTTGTTAGCAAAAGCACTAATCAGATAGAAAATGCCAAAACCAATCATTGGTAATATTAATATCCTGAACTTCAAGGTCTAATTGCAGTCAGCTTGTCTGAAGGAAGTGTTCTAAATCAGAAACAGGTATTCAGTAAATGCTGTATCATTCCACTCTTCCTGTAATCCCTTGTTTAATGTCAAGGTTAACAAACTTGTACATACAGTGACATCATTCTTGTTTTTTTTTTCAAATTAATTGATATTAAATTTAAAACTCTTTCCCAGCATTACATGTGAAGTACAACACAGATGGGTATACTCAAATATCCAGTCACAAAATAATAGTCGTACACAATTCACAATACCTTATATACCATGTTTCTGTGAAAATAAGACAGGGTTTTATATGATTTCTTCTATGAAAAAAGGGCTAAGGTTTATTTTTCAGGCACTGGAGTGAATCAGAATCTTTTCTAATTCGCTCTGGAATCTTGTAAAATGGTTAGGGTTAGAGCTAAGTAAGTCCCTGTTGAATGACACGTGATCCGCATGTGAAGCCTACTACAACTACTAGCGTACCATAACCTGGGTGAAATTATTCCATATTTTACCTTTTTCATTGCACTTATTGGTTGTTTTGTAATGTAGGGGAGCACAAATAGAGGCCTAGAAGTTTTGATGATTTACTCTATTGATAAGTTAGCCCCCTAATGTCCCCTAATGATCTACCTTAAATTCAGAAAATCCCCTAATGACCAATTATATAAATAATCTCCCCCTCTTATTTCTATAATGCCCCCTGATGACCCCTTATATAAATGATCTCCTACCCCTTTTATATTCATAATACACCTTACGTCCCCTTTGATGCTACATATAATAAGGCCCCCAATTGTCCTAAGAAATAAAAGTTATATTCACCAGCTTATGATCCCTTGCTCCATGGAGTCGCCGTTGCAGCCATCTCTCCTCTCTTCTAGTTTACAAGGTTCCGTGAGCACAATCAGGATGTCTGCTCTTTAGTGCAGGAGGCGCTGGTCAAACTGGTGAAATTAGCCAGTACCACCTACAAGAGCAACAACCAAACCAGCTAGTCTTTTATATCCAGGCCTAATAGGCCAAACATGATAGATAAATACTGTAGGCTGATGTTGTATTGGAAGAATATGATAAATAATAACTCACATAGATGTTTTAACCGAACATGTATATGGAAATATTTATCTCGGCAACAAGAGAAAGGCTCCAGAGCCTGGAGCTGAAACGTTGCACATGGTATAACTCCTACCAGCTTTTCACTTTTATTTTTTGGAGTGCCTATCTCTTTATTTGGTTTATCTCAGCAACATTTCACTTAGATCCCTTTCATTGTCTACCAGATATAACACAATAGAGTTAGCCCTACTTAAATGCATATGGATAAAGACTATATCACATAAACCATAACCTTGGTTAAAGGCACTGTTAAATCAGGTAATCAATCCATAATACCCATCTGTCCTACAGAAAAGTAGACTTTCTATAAGTCACATAAAAGCTGATATCACATAAAGACTGATGTTGCCTATGCCATGTGATAATGGAGTCACTTCCTCAGCTGTGTAGGCATAGGATCCATGAGTGGAAGGCAGTACTGACATCTCCATAAAGTGAGTGGAATTATCACATCTGCTCACATCAATAAATGCAAAGTTTAATCTAGCCATTCACCAGTCTGGATGAAGTATGTGTGTCTAGCACCACCCCTGCAATAAACCATGCCCACTCAACACTCCTCACCTGTCTATGCAGAAATAGGGTTGGCTTTGGTGGTATAATGCTGCTGCTCATAAACCTACAAAGAGTGGGCATGTCCAGCACACACTGTGCATAAGGACACACCCACCTGTAGCTACTCGCCTACTGTCTATGTGGCAATACACTTCAATAGTGTCCACCTGACTGTGCAAAATGGTAGCTTAAGAGGTAGACACTAAGCTCCACCTCTGTTCAGCCAAACATAGACACTCAGTCCAAAATTCTGCCCACAAGTGGTGGTTCAGGCAATCATTCCTCCAATGATGTCCTAGTGGGCATCTGAAGTTTCTCAAAACCACAGATACCCCCTCATCATTCCTTTTCTACATAGCAATATAGTCTCTTTCTAGTAGGAGTAATAGGTGAGCTAAACTACATATGAGGGCTACCATAAGATATTTATAACTGGACTAAACTGCATATAACCATACATATATTACCATACGTTCAGCCCATATCTATAAATTGACAGGCCTCATGAACCATTACAGAGAGATATCTATAGATATACAGTGGGGAAAAAAAAGTATTTAGTCAGCCACCAATTGTGCAAGTTCTCCCACTTAAAAAGATGAGAAAGGCCTGTAATTGACATCATAGGTAGACCTCAACTATGAGAGACAAAATGAGAAAACATTTCTAGAAAATCACATTGTCTGATTTTTTAAGAATTTATTTGCAAATTATGGAGGAAAATAAGTATTTGGTCGAGCAATATTTCTACAAACAAGCAAGATTTCTGGCTCTCACAGACCTGTAACTTCTTCTTTAAGAGGCTCCTCTGTTCTCCACTCATTACCTGTAGTAATGGCACCTGTTTGAAATTTTTATCAGTATAAAAGACACCTGTCCACAACCTCAAACAGTCACACTCAAAACTCCACTATGGTGAAGACCAAAGAGCTGTGGAAGGACACCAGAAACAAAATTGTAGACCTGCACCAGGCTGGGAAGACTGAATCTGCAATAGGCAAGCAGCTTGGTGTGAAGAAATCAACTGTGGGAGCAATAATTAGAAAATGGAAGACATACAAGACCACTGATAATCTCCCTCGATCATGGGCTCCACGCAAGATCTCACCCCGTGGGGTCAAAATGATCACAAGAATGGTGAGCAAAAATCCCTGAACCACACGGGGGGGACCTAGTGATGACCTGCAGAATGCTGGGACTAACGTAACAAAGGCTACCGTCAGTAACACACTACGCCGCCAGGGACTCAGATCCTGCAGTGCCAGACGTGTCCCTCTGCTTAAGCCAGTACATATCCGGGTCCATCTGAAGTTTGCTAGAGAGCATTTGGATGTACCAGAAGACTATTGAGAGAATATAATATGGTCAGATGAAACCAAAGTAGAACTGTTTGGTAGAAACACAACTCATTGTGTTTAGAGGAGAGTGAATGCTGAGTTGCATCCAAAGAACACCATACCTACTGTGAAGCATGGGGGTGGCAACATCATGCTTTTGGGCTGTTTCTCTGCAAAGGGACCAGGAAGACTCATCCGTGTACATGAAAGAATGAATGGGGCCATGTATTGTGAGATTTTGAGTGCAAACCTCCTTCCATCAGCAAGGGCATTGAAGATGAAACGTGGCTGGGTCTTTCAGCATGACAATGATCCCAAGCACACCGCCAGAGCAATGAAGGAGTGGCTTCGTAAGAAGCATTTCAAGGTCCTGGAGTGGCCTAGCCAGTCTTCAGATCTCAACCCCACAGAAAACCTTTGGAGGGAGTTGAAAGTCTGTGTTGCCCGGCGACAGCCCCGAAACATCACTGCTCTAGAGGAGATCTGCATGGAGGAATGGGCCAACATATCAGCAACAGTGTGTGCCAACCTTGTGAAGACTTACATAAAATGTTTGACCTCTGTCATTGCCAACAAAGGATATATAACAAAGTATTGAGATGAACTTTTGTTATTAACCAAATACTTATTTTCCACCATAATTTGCAAATAAATTCTTTAAAAATCAGTCAATGTGATTTTCTGGATTTGCTTTCTCATTTTGTCTCTCATAGTTGAGGTCTACCTATGATGTCAATTACAGGCCTCTCATCTTTTTAAGTGGGAGAACTTGCACAATTGCTGGCTGACTAAATACTTTTTTTCCCCATTGTATATCTACGCAATGCCGTCACTAGGGAAATGTGTGCCATTTATAAATATCCCCCTTACTCCATTAGTGATAAAAACTCCACCGATACGGGGAGGGTGAAAGCCTAAGAAGTTACAGTATATTCTATATACTCTCCCTATGCAGGAGTAAGTTGATCCCCAAACTATAATAGGATGTTAATAATGTATAGTCTAGTCTATTGTAATACATAAAAAATTCATAGGTCATATTTAATTCATAAACATGAATTCAAACCTGGACAGTTACTACCAAAAGTCATATTAAGCTACTCTCTAGCAGGGACAAGCCCTTCAAGAAGGACAAGAAGAGGCTATTAAGTTAATCTGGTGCTGGACTGATGCCAAACTTCTCATCTTGAATTCACCTATAACAGTCACCTTTCCCAGTGACAAAAATTGTCTACCGTTATGCAGATACCCCAGGACTAAAGGGTAAGCATATAGCTGTCAATGTACAGCACCCAATCCCTAGTATGTTTTTTTTTAAAATACTTCTCCTGATATACAGTACCTTATGTTAGCAGCTCCTAAAATGGTGCACATCTAGTTAAATATTTAAACAAAAAAGAAAAAAATGTTATCAAAATTAAATCATTCCATTCATTTTATATTAATTGTCATGGTAATCATCTTGAAATATATTAAAAGAGTTTTTGCTATCATTGCTCTACTGTGCTCTCCAACTATTTTATTGCATGCTGGAAATAAATAGAAAATGTCAAGATGTTCATTTAAAGATTGCAGTGATGAGCGGCACTATCTCTCTGAACGCATGTTGCAATAATAAATGGCAGGGCTGCTTAGCAGGACAGAGGTATCTGTCTTGTATACGAGGATATAGCAGAGACACAGTCTGTAAAAAGACATTCTAACTATATTTTTAGCTAGAGAAAATGGTAAATTATAATAGATGAATGATAAAGGTGGCCTTTCTTTTGTCAGCTGCTTATTGAGCTGTTGGTTTGATGGCTCATTTAAAAGAGAACTTACACTGCAGGGTGAATGTTATTAGTCAATATTAATACCCTGCTTGTATAGCAAGCTCCATTGTTACCTTTGTTGTGATACAGCTGAATAGCATGTGATATATTACTTAATGGTTGGTTTCTAAACAGTTCAATGGCTGAACATTTATACTGGCTGCCAACACAACTTACCACTGCAAAGCAGCAGTATATACTATATATGGCTAATGTGTATTGTATATAACATTAGAAAGAAGTAGAAGGAAATGAGAATGACTATATTTTCTGAATACACAGGGTTTGTTTCCAGGTAGTAGATTTTGAGACACATAGGTAAGGTATGTATAGGTGTTGTACACACAAAACATTAAAATGTTTTTAATTAAATTATTTGCAAAGTTACTTGAAGGTTGCAAAAGTGTACATGCCTTTTATGCCCTTCCCTTTATTTATATTATGTATCCTTCCTTTTAAAGGTCAGTCTCCTGCTAAAAAATGGAGACCTAGTCACCCTTCTGTATATGTAATGTAGCTGTTGAGACTTTAAGGCTAAGGCCCCACGTAGTGAGCCACATCAAAAAAGCGTTGCAGTAAAAACCGTGGCAGAAACGCAATGCGGTTTTTATCACAACACTTTTCACAGAGTTTTCCCCTGCAAACTTTCTTACTTGAATTATATCTATACGGAAAATGCCAGTGTTTCCATAGGTATATTTGACGCGTTTTACAAAAAGGTGACAGTTTTTGAAATTGCAGCATATCCGCTGCAGATATTTTTCTGCAATGTGTGGATGGTATTAGCCAGAATCCCATCCTCTTTGCAGGTACTGTAAAATTCAGCAGCAAAATCGCTGCATTTCTGCTACATAAGGGCCCTGGCCTAAACATTGCTCGTACTTAGGAGTTGTATTGGCACCATAGCCACTGGGTCTCATATGTTTTACACAATTCTGTGATCATAGTCCTCTCTGACAATAGGCATTAGTGCATCAGATGCCATGTCCAAACATGACACCTACAACTACAGTTTGCCCAATAAAAAAAGACGTGATCATACTGGCTTGCAGAATAGAGATAGCATGTCATTTTTGCTGCATAGTGAACAACATAAAAACAAAACCATAAGAAAATGGCTGAAATGCAGTTCTTTGCTACCCCATTGGGAATTTCCTCCAACACAGGCAGCACGGTGGCTCAGTGGTTGGCACTGTAGCCTTGCAGCTGGAGTCCTGGGCTTGAATCCTGCCAAAGACAACATCTACAAGGAGTTTGTATATTCTCCCTGTGTTTGTGTGGGTTTCCTCTGGTTTCCTCCTACACGCCAAAGACATACTGATAGGGAATGTAGATTGTGAGCCCTATATGGGTCAGTGACTGTCAATGTCTGTAAAGTGCTGCGGAATATGATGGCGCAGCACTTTACAGACAAGTAAGCATAATAAATAAACTTCCCAGTACATCATCATCATTAAATGGTGCCACTATAAAGTACAATGTATCCTGAGAAAAATAAGCCCCCAAACAGCTCTGTTAACAGAAAAAAATTAAAAGGCTATGACTTTTGAAAAGGAGGGAGTAAGTGTGAAGCCCCAGGTCACATTACCTGCAAAGTGAATTGGATTCTAGCTAATCCCTTCCACACATTGCAGAGAAAAATCTGCAGTAGAAATGCTGCGATTTAAAAAACAAGAGTGTTTTTGTAAACCG
This sequence comes from Leptodactylus fallax, assembly GCA_947044405.1. Classification (NCBI taxonomy): domain Eukaryota; kingdom Metazoa; phylum Chordata; class Amphibia; order Anura; family Leptodactylidae; genus Leptodactylus; species Leptodactylus fallax. The sequence continues at coordinate 2,910,766 of CAMRHE010000027.1, forward strand.
CAGCATGCTAGTTATACCTACGGAAATGCTGGCGTTTTCCATATAGTTATAATAGAGCCATAAATTCCCCAGAGGAAAACCCTGCAGACTTTCTGTGAAAAACGCTGTGGAAAACAACAACAATGCGTTTCAGCTGCTATCTTTTCCGCAGTCTTTTGGCTGAGGCTTGCTAAGTGGGGCCTTAGTCTAAAATCCAAAAATGCAAAAGGAAACATTAGTGCAGGGGAAAGGACTTAACACACCCAACTCCTCCCATAAGGCCTTGTTCACATTCACTATTCTTTCAGTGTTTATAAATGCTTCAAAGAAGAAACTTGGATCTGAAGCATTTTTATAGTGATGTTTGGTGGTATTTTTTTATTTTGCAAAGGATAAGTCCGAGACTTTAGCCTTACTTATCAGAACTGAGTGCGGTAATCACACAACTGCAGCTCTGATGTGTTTTAAAATATAAAAAGTCTCATGCACAGATATTCATGGCAGTTGGCACAATGTAACAGACACCTCTGCTTTAAACAAAAAAAATTGTGCAAAATAGAAAATTAATCAGGATAATTGCCTTGAGTTCTTTGTGTGTAGATGTTTCTAGTAGCTCTCCAAATCAAATGAAGGATAGCATCCCAGCAGACTCCACTTCATTCTCAAGACAAGCTGTCGTTATCACTTGTCCTGGATAATACAATATAACAAATAGCCCTGCTACCAATACAATGTCATCTGAAGAGTTTCTATCCCCAACTATTGTCTTCTTCCTCTTTTCCTTGTAGAATAATAGAAGATTGAGGGTAGAAAAAGACCACATGGTCTATCTAGCACGCCCTTACAAATTTTGGTTCCTTTCTGTAAAAATCCTGCATTTTTTTCACTCTTTCCCTTGCTTCTCAATTGAGATCTGTTCCCTGCTACTCATTGTGTATAGTGTATGGGCTGTGTGAAATGCATATAAATATCTGCATATTAAATATTCTATTCCCAACTGTGTTTTCAACCAGTGATATCTCTGTAAATTATACAGGTAGAACTGCATCCTTAGTATACACTATGAGAATCTTCTCTTTCATATGTCACCAAAAGCAAGTTTAAATGTTTTATAATTCCTGTGATATAGCCATTGGAAGTGACCCTCCCCACCCTCATTTTCTCTCCATTTCACACAGCCTGTACACCGTACACAATGAGAAGTAGGGGAATACAGAATACAGAAGCAAGGAAAAAGTTAGAAAAATGCAGGAATTCACAGAAAGGAGCCAAAATTTGTTAATAAAGTATATCACAAAATTTATTAATGACACAAATACTGCCATAAATCAATACTTGTCTGACACTTTAGTTACTGTAGATTCCAACCAAATCTGCTAGAATTTTCTTCTAATCCTCAACTACTCTTTCAGTGAAATAATATCTCCTCTTATTGATTTTGATCTCCAAACCAACTAGTGTAATATTGCGCCTCCCCGTGTTTAATTTATTATTCTAGATTGTTAGTGAACAATTGGTCAGTAGGCTAGTACATGTTTATTGTACTTGTTTTTTGTATTTGTATAAACCATTTTCATCTGTACAAAATATGGAGCTAATAGTGCTCTAAAATAAATACATAACTAACTAATACTATTAATAACAGATAAAATGCTGTTTCCTCAATTAAGGCAATTTTAGTGTACACTATATCAATTATCAATACTTTTTCAAACTTTAGAATTTGAGTTTCTTCTATTTTTTCATTTCTTGATATGTTAAGACTATATCTAGGGGGCAATAAAATGTAACAAGATCTTTTCCTTTCTTTCAGTAGTCTGTCTAAACCTGCTGCCATAAAATGTCATTGGCAGGCCGTGCTTGTGGCAGTGAGGTATGTGTAGCGTATGAAATGTCAAAGAGATTTACAATGACAGTGAGTGATCATTTTGTCATAATGAATACACAACCTTCTATTATGTTGCACTGTATAATGCTGTATTTCTACATTGCAGAGGTTTTTTTTTTTACTATAATTGTCATCTTAATAAAATTAATGTTTTTTATTAATACAATATATTCACATGTCCTTTATTTCTAAAAGGCAATAATACAATACTGCAAGTTTCTTTGGCTGTTCCCGTAACTCCCATTCACTAGAATAAAGATAGCCATGGGCACACACAGTTTTCTATTGATTTAACAGGGTTGAGCTATAAGACAGATATATCCATCATGAGCAGGTGCCACTTAATGCTCTTTGACAGATATATACATCATACTAATCTCATGGCACTGCCACTGTGCTCGCATTATCAACAGCAGAGCCCTAATAAAGTTAACATGTCATTTTTACCCCACCGCTGCATTCAGTAAAAGCAAAACCCCAAAAATTCAGAACATTTGCAGAAATACTACTTTTTTCTATTCTTACACCTGCCTAAAAAAAAGTTTTGGATGCAAAAACTCACAAGAACAAGCCACATATTGATGGAAAAAATATAAAAAGTTATGTCTCTCAGAAGATGTGCAAAAAAGCAAAAAAAAAAACCTCCAAAACAGTGTCCTGAGGACCAAATAAACAATATCCTAATGCAGTCAATATTTTTCTTGTAGCAACAGCAGTAGCCACCTTTCCAGGCAGATAGAATTTTACCCATTCTTTTTTCACAATTGTCTTTCATGGAAAATCAGGACAAATTTTCAACTTCTTGAAGTAAAGTATAAAGTTTCCAGTTACGGCGGTCTCTGCCCCCATCCCTTTAGCAGCAAACAGAAATCATGAAAATGGCAATAGATTATACTCATGTTATATTTTCTTAGTAGCAAATCTTTAGGATAAAAAAGTACTACAGGCACTGGCGACAAACATATTTTAACTCTTTTCTCCAGGCTACTCATTAAAGAAACACATATTAATACAGTATACATCAACTACATGTCACCAGATTAAATAAAGTTCAAGTCACTTCTAACCTAATTTCTTTTTTTCATTTTTTTAAGGAATTTAAGTTGACATATACAGTAGTTATATAAGTTTTGTGATTGCTTATGTTTGCCTTTTTATGGGGTAAACATGAGCATATGTGCAAACTCTATTTTGTCCCTTTGGGATTCGTGAGTTTGATGGCTTGGAAAAGCATTTCAAAACTTTGAGCTATTGCAGTACATTGGTCTCGCACTATGTCTTTATTTCATGCAGAATATTCTAAAAACTGTCTCGTTTTGCCCATTGGGCATTAGTTAGATGATTAACATGAACCATCAAACTACCATATGTAAAATATTGTAGAATCCTAGAGGCGAAATTCTGCTAAGTCAATGTTGTAAAAGTCAGAACTGCTTTAGGAAACAGGGTGACTTTTTCAAAATAGTAAAAGTTAGTGCTACTTTTGTGCCTGACCGAAACAAAATTGGTTATGTTTCAAAGGAATATAACGCAATATAATTGAAGGATGTTAATGCAGTTGAGCAAGATACGGACATAAGTTGAAGAGCATTATTCAACTCTACTGTGATAATTTGATGACTTTTCTTTTCATGCCTCCCAAAGCTATTAATACATGCAGTGTGTTTTATCATCTCTTTTAAATAGGACTTTTCAACACCTCCACCAACGCGAGTTCTTTACATCCGGTGCAGCTGCAATTTTTTCTCTAGCCCTAACCATTCCTGAGCAATCAGTGCAGTTGGTTGATGCTTGATTTATTAATTAGGCTTTCTACTGTCAAGTGGGTTGTCTCAGGCAGGAGCAGACAAGGGGGAGTGATTCTGAGGTATGACAGTATCTAATCAGAGAGGACAGTGTCAGAACTCGGAATCATGCCCCATTGTCTGCTACTCCCATAGACCACCATTCTTGTAGAGAGTCTAATTAGCATAATAGGCATCAATAATAACTGCTCTGATTGCTCAAGAACTGTCAGGACTAGAGAAAAAATTCCAGTTGCAGAGGAGCATTTCCTATTAAAGGATGCAAGAAACTGAAGTTTACTGAATGTGTTGAATTCAACAATACACAAACATAACTGAATCCTTTTGAAGTTTGGTGATAGCTGGATATTTTTGCTTTACGCTGCCTTAAACACATTGCTAACATCCCTGCATTGGCAGCATTTGCTGATCAATAACAGTATTACAATTAAAAAAATGTAGATCCTTATTTCATGTTACTCATGTCTCACATTAGAGTTAAATATGTAACATGCCCATAAAATATTAGTATTCTTCCATAAATATAACCTGATATTGGACTTTGAGAACACATATGGCCAAACTCAAATGTGTGGCTATTGGCATGTTTGGACAGTATACATCAGTACAGTTCTTTTTTCTCAACTGCATTGAAAAGAATACTGTACAGTATATCCAATATGCAACATACTATGTGATATCATTTTTCTAAAATAGATTCTAAGTGAATTTGCCAGTGCATCACATTGGCTAACAAGAAATTATGACTGGTGACATGATGGGTGAAACAGTCAGATTGGATTGAGAGAGACTTGATTTTTTTTTTTCACTGTTTTGGAAATTTCAGGGGTGTAGATACCTATGTTTCATTAATTCCCCTATCCCCACATCTACCCTCCCTTTTGGGAGCTGAAGTCCAGAAAAAATTTTCATCATATGCTCTCTGCTATATGTATAATTGTACATTTTGGACTGCTACCGTATCCTATTGACTCCCTGACAACCCATTTTTTTTCTTTTTCCATCACCCATTTTTTTTTCTTTTTCCATCATGTGCTCTTCCAGTCCCTACAAGACCCACTCAGCATAATCCAGTGAAGAACTTATTTGCAGAAATGTTGTATGAAGCTACTGTTACACAGAACTATCATTACTGTTATAATTTTACTGTTCTGACTATTTTCTGCTATGTATATGTATTGATATTTTCCCCTACCTTTCCTTTTCTTCCCTCTCCTTTTATGTACCAGTTTGATCACCGACAGGAGACAATTGGGATGGAATTGTTGAAAACTCAGAGCTAAACCATTACAACTAATTTTGATGTCATGATCAATATGTTTTGTCATTTTTCTTGAAATCTAACAAGTCCAAGAAAGTGTTATGTTTTTTGTTTTTTTTTCCAAGTTGTTCTGCAGGAAGCAATTCAAAGCAGCCTTCTCTTTCCATTGCAGAACAGACTTATTGTGCCTAAAGTAACTCACTTCCTTGAAAGCATAGCATAAAGCATTAGATGATAAACTCTTAAAAGGTTTCCTGCAGTATATATTAGGAGTTCCTCAATGACATGCTATGTTCAAGCAAATTGCATAACCCATAGTCAGATTTAAAGCTGAAGTCAAACTGAGAGACTGCCAGTACTTCATCTGTAGTTGAGCTTTTCACATTTCTATAACTGCATTGTGGGAGTGATAGTAAAGAAATAAGATCATTTAGTGCTGAACGAGCAAGAAACCTCTGCTGTGATATGAGACAACCAACGACAATGAGAACCTTGGCAGAAATACTTAAGATTTACTAAGCAAGTTTGATCATATGCCATTATAAAAATTAAAATGGTAGCTAAACATTATCATGATCTAAATATACAGCAACCTTTCTTCTGACTTAAACACTTAGTGAGTTCTATCAATGTAAGTACCAAATCATGAAATGGATTTATGATTGCCTCCAAAATTATAGATATGAAAACATGGTCAGGTAATCTGTTTAGGTTAATAATCTTCATGGGCAGAGAAATCCAAAAAACCTGATGACCAATACAAAACACACATAGAACTTCATTTTTAAAGATCCAACATGGTCCTTACCTATAGGAAATTGTGATAATTCTTCCATAAATATTCAACAGCTATTGGGATTAGGGGACACATATGGCCAAACTCACACAACTGGTACAAGCAGTAGTATAATCGTATATATACATTATTGCAAACATGAAGTCAGACATACTATTTAGTTAAAAATAAAAGTTCATCAAAATTGCAAGATGAGATCTGTTCAATAAACATAGGTGTATTAAAGGGTTTTCTGACTAACAGCACATATAGCCTACTATATCTACAGAGGATACTTGGCTACATTTTCTCCATCAGTCCCATAAAAATGAAAATAATGGTGGTCACAAATTAGCCTTGCTGCTGTATTCACACAGTCGATCTCTGGTGGATTCAGTGTTTGGACCCCTAAAGATAAGACATTTATCCGCTACCCTGAAAATCTAAAATGCTTCTCCAATATTCACTTCTACATGCTAACTTTTTCTATAACATTAACTACAAACATAAATAACACTAGGTTCATACTAGCGTTCAAGCCTCTCCGACCCAGATTTCACTTAAAATCAGCGGAGAGAAAATTCCTGCAAGGAGGACTTTTTTTGTTTTTGATGGAAAGCTGGTGGAGACCATTATAGTCTATGGCAGGAGTCGGCAACCCCCGGCACACGTGCCACTCTTGGCACGCGAGGCTTATTTCCCTGGCACGGCAGCGGATTCCTCACCCAGCAGCTTCGATCGGACCAAACATGGCCGAAACGAAACTGCTATTATTATACTGCGGGGTCTCTTCAGACCCCCAAGTATAATAAGCGCAGACTTAGGAGAAGTGATGAAACATAAAAAACAACGATACTCACCTTGCTCCCTGCGCTACAAGGCGGCTGTGCGATCTGCAGGCGCTTCTGACAGCTGACAGGGCCTCAGAGGTCACGTCTGCGCTGACGTCATTACGCATAATGACGCGACGTGACCCCAGAGACTCAATCAGCAGTCGCTGACTACAGGCAGAAGCGCCGAAGAGAACAGAGCGGCTGCGGAGCGTGGAATAGTGAGTACATTGTTTTTTTATGTTTGTCACTTCTCTTGGTCCTGCACTTATTATATTCGGGGGTCTGAAGAGAGCTATGGAACATAATACCGTGTGCAGGGACCGCTATGGGACCTAATACCGTGTGCTGGGGCCGCTATATGACATAATACCGTGTGCAGGGGTCACTATGTGACATAATACCGTGTGTTGGGGCCACTATATGACATAATACCGTGTGCTGGGGCCACTATATGACATAATACCGTGTGCAGGGGCCACTATGTGACATAATACGGTGTGCAGAGGCTGTTATGGGATATAATACCTTGTGCAGGGGCCGCTATGGGACATAACACCGTGTGCAGGGGCCGCCATGGGACATTATTCTGTATAACGGTGTGTTTTCTACATTAAGGATGTGTTTTTGCACAGAAAACACATGTATTTTTTTTGTGCAAAAATGTACCATGTGAACGCAGTTTTACATTGAAGTAAACGTTCCAGTGGCCTGAGACTATATCTGCATCCAGATACATAGTGCGATATCACCATAAGGATGCCGCCATACGGTGCTCCTGGACACATACATTTACCACTAATTGGGGGCTGCACATGAACTTTCATTGCTTCTAATCGGAAAGTATAGGAGCGTCCCAGGAAATAGCAGTAAACGCATGTGTCCTGAAGCATCTTGTGGCAGCACTTCTGTGTTATGGTTTGTGGTATATGACTTTAGTTTAGGGGTCGTCAGACTTACAATTATTGACCGGCACTCCGAGTACCTCATCTTTGATTTTTTAATTAAAATCGGCAAGCCAAACAAAAAAGGTTGCCTACCCCTGGTCTATGGGATCTGTGGGTTTTAGCATATAACCGCTTTCTAAGCGGATAGCGTTTCTGAATTTCGGGTCTGCAAGCGGACCCAAAGGGTAGGAGCCCGAACCACCAATGTTTACTTGAATTCAAATCACACAGTGAGTTCCTTGAAGATCCTATACCTGAAGCCATTTGAAAAATTATGCTTACAATGCACTGGAAGTAGGAGCCTGATGTGTGACATATATAGCTTATTATTGTATTCTGACTATCCTCCAAATTATGATACTCTTACATGATTCATTGAGAACAATAGATTGGGAGACCGATCCCATACTTTATAAAGGAAATCAATACAAGTTGCTGTTTTTATAGTGCCACACACCTGAACTCCCCCATAGGCTGAACCCACCTATCCCTAATGTATGTTGGTGATGTAATGGCCCTGATGGTTCCTTAAGCCATCGTTTTGGTGAATGCCCACTCATCTGTATGTTTTGGAGAAAAGTTGAACTTGTGACTATAATACTAGGGGTACCCATTCCAGGGGATTCATTGATATACCTAATTAATATGCATCCTAGGAATGTGAGTAGAAATGGTGCCAGGTTGTTCCTCCATATTCTGACTACTGCTAAATGTTTGATTGCTCTTCACTGAATTTGATAGGCCCCTCCCTCCTGCACAGATTTATATGCCTGCATTCAAGACCTGCGTTCTATGGACTATCTCACGGCCTTGTTGAACGATTCTGTTGGTAAGAACCATCTAATATGGACTGCTTGGGATTCTCGTAGTGACTAGTTCTACTTCTGATCTCCTGTCGCTTACTGTTTCCCATTGGATGTCGATTATACCTGTTCTCCCCACTTCTCTTTTTTCATTTTCTTATATGTTGTTTTTGTCACTGAGATGAACTTATAGCTGATTCATTTTGATGTCATGTAAAACTGCTGTATTCCTTTATTTGATTATGGTTGTTAATAAACACAAAGTGGAATAAATTAGTCACTTGAATAAACTGAAAAAAATGTTGATACAAATAAAAATATCTGTTTTTTTATTTTCAATTTTATCTTCCGGCCTTCCAAGATCCATAAAGCTGTGAACATACAGTAGCTGCATGAGGATTTGCTTTTTACGAGTTCCATTTTTTAATGGAACCATTCAGTGTTCCACATGTTGGAACCATCTAACAAAAAAATCACCTGGAGCAAATATACATAAAATAGAATATTTATTAGAATAATATATTAAGATACTACTACATGAAGGAAGACACAAAAATCACATCACATCAGCACAAAAAACATACCAGCAATGGGGAAGAGTATAACCGGCCTTCACTGAAGTGAAAGACACATGGAGGCAGGAAAGAGAAAGAAAGGGGGAATGTCACAACACACTAAAAATATTACAAAATATCAATATGCTGGACAATACTAGAATCATGCATAGAAACATTTCATATATGGCGTGGCATAAAGTACCATACACCTCAATATAGATATCATATATTTACAAGGACAAAAATGCATTTGTGGAGAGGAAAATACAAATCAAATCATAATATGAGAGGTGCCCAAGGATAAATATGATAAATATATAAATAAATAAACCATTAAATAATAATTGATAATAACAGAACACCTAAACCATAAATTTTAATAAAGCTAGAATAAACTAGCAACACATATAAATATATGTGCGGATATAATTCCATGTTAATATCAAAACCCACCACTCACCATACTACCAAATACTATCTGTCTCCTGCATCAGATGTATAAAAATGCAAAATAATAGAGAAATGCTAAAAACTTGCAGACATGGTAGATAGGATGGCCAGAACCCCCAGCTAACGCCCCAATGAATGTTTCGTCTTAACACTAAAAACGGAGACTATATAAGGAATTACACACATTCAAACACACCTGATGCCGGGATCTCTGAATACAGTTAGGAACGCCATCTACAGATCACGTGCACTAACAGCCTGTAACACACATATATATGTGCGGACTGAAAAAGCAATCATTGGGAGACATCAAACAATGTAACATAACAACCATATCTCAAGACACACATAATATACAATATATTACATTTGACCCACATCACAATCTAACAAAAACCAGACCATTAATTGAACATTCATATTATAAATACAGTATAGTGGTGAATAATCAATAATACCAAAAACTAAGAAAATTGGACAAAATACAAAAAATCAAATGCATAATAAAACCTACAATAAATAAATAATACAAGTAAACCAAAAGGATAATTAATGAATAAATACTGCTGATAATGATAAAATTGTCCAGTAATGTAAAATTCATAAATACATAAATTCCTAATAATACAAAAAAGTGAACTTGTAAATAATAGTGAAAAAAGTGGTGGTGAAAAGGGCTAGTGCAAAGTGCTGAAGTGAGAGTGCAATAGTGAAAAAATATCAAAAACAAAAATAACCACAGTGAATCACATATTATCTATCGCATCCTAAAAGTGATAAAACGCAATAAAATTACATAATGTAAACCATATTAAGCAGTGTCAAATTATAATGTAATATATAATAACCTTAAATGCACAAGGACATACTTGTTAATTGCAATTAAAAAAAAGATTTTTAATCATTATGTATTAGTCCAGCTTCGTCACTTATAAGTGCATATTAATATCTTCATCTATCAGCCAAAAATCCAGAATAACAATATATGTATCCAGTCAAAAGTGTTGCACGTCAAAAGAGAGTAGTTATCCTTAGTTATTCTGAAAACAGAGAAATGTCAGTACGAGAACTAAAAACAATAGATATATAAAATAAAATTTGCGCTACTCATACAAAAATGGCTTGAAACTAATAGACTTATTGAGACCATAGGGTGAAGAGCTGTCCAAAACTACTATCTACCTAGTCTCCTTTTTTTTAACAAGGCTCGCTTGATATTGCCCCCACGAGAACCTAGATTAATGCGGTCAATGCCCCTCACTTAAAAGACCGCTGGATTACAGGAGTGGAATTCCACGTTACATGTTACACGGGATAAAAAACTATTTGTGGGGTACAATGGCAAAAAAACCCCACCTTTTTCACCATTGTTTTGGTATCATATGCTAACTGTATTTTGTGAGTCAGTACAAAAATGGCAATAATAGTTATTTTATGTCTAACTTTTAATAAAAATAATAAATTTCTTTAATAATGCTTCATGTCACCATATTCTGACAACCATAACTATTGTATTTTTATGCTGATGAAGCCATTTGAGGATTTGGTTTTAAGGGGATGAGCTGCAGTTTTTATTGATACCATTTTGGGGGACTTTATAATTGTTTTTAATGTTTTAATACTTTTTTTCAATTTTTTTTTTATCAGAACCAAAGTACAGTATAGTATAAATCTGTGCTTTGTTATTTTATTCCACTTACAATGTGGAATGAATAATGTGATTATTTTATGGATCGAATATTTATGGACACCACAATATTAACCCCTTAATGACCGGGCCATTTTTTGCTTTTGCATTTTCATTTTTCCCTCCCCACATTCCAAGAGCCATAACTTTTTCATTTTTCAGTTTACAGAGTCACATATGGCTTATTGTTTGCAAAACAAATTGTACTTTGTAATGTCACTATTCAATATGCTGTGCAACGTACTGGGAAGCTGGAAAAAAATTCAGAATGAGGTGCAATTGGAGAAAAACTGCATTTGCGCCAAATTCATATGGGTTTAATTTTTACAGCATTCACTATGTGGTAAAAATGACATGTTACCTGTATTCTGTGGGTCAGTACGAACACGGCGATACCAAATTTATATAGTATTTGTAATGTGTTGATACCTTTTAAAAAATTAAAAACTTTGCTAAATAGAAAAAAAATTTTGCGTCGCCATATTGTGTCACCTGTAAGTTTTTCATATTTACATGTATGGAGCTGGGTAAGGTGTCTTTTTATGCAGGACAACATTACGTTTTTATTGATACCATTTGGGGAAAGATCTGATGGTTTGATCACTTTTTTTATTCAATTTTTTATAGGAGACAAAGTGTTGAAAAAAACGCTATTTGCCCATTTTGATTTTTTTTCCCCGCTACGCCGTTCACCGTATGGGATAAATATTTTAATATTTTAATAGTTCGGGCATTTTGGAGTGCAGGGATACCTAAAGTGTTTATGCTTACTTTTGTTTATTTACTTTTATATCTGATCTAGGGAAAGGGGGGTGATTTGAACTTTTGTGTTTTTTTTTATTTTTTCATACTTTTAAAAACTTTTTTTTTTTATACTTTTACTTGTATGATCAGACTCCCTAGGGACCTTGAAACCTAGGGAGTCTGATCGATCATACTATTCACTGCGATACTACTGTATCGCCGTGAATAGCAAAATGCCTTCACTGCTATTAGACGATGCCTCTGGCTTCAATAGGCTCCCGGCTGTCATGGCAACCAAGCGCCGTCCTCCGATGACGTTCTGGAGGGCGGCGATCAGATAAAAATGGAGGCGCCCGTGGCGGCTGCGCAATTTAGACGCCGTGGTCGCGTTTGACTGCGACATCTAAAGGGTTAACAGCCGCGATCGGTGCAGGCACCGATCGTGGCTGTTAGCGGCGGGTCCTGGCTGTATTATACAGCTGGCCCCGCAGTGTATGGAGAGCGCTTAGCTCCTGAGCGCTCTCCATACATCGTCATGCAACTCAGGACGTACTATTACGCCTTGGGTCGTTAAGGGGTTAAATACGTTTTTTAATGTTTTGACACAAGTGTGCACTTTTTTAGACAACAGACATTAATGCTGGGTTTTTGCTGTAAAGAACAACAGAGACCCGGTGGCTATGGTGGCTACTTCGGAGAGGTAGCCATGTTTAAAGACCCAACGTCCACTGTACTGCTATGTTGGCAGATGTTGGGAAGGGGTTAAACGGAATTTTCCTGATTAGAAAACATGCCTTCTTTTTCTCAGAAACCACTTCCTCTTCTCCTGCAGTGATATAATGTCTGTTGGTCACATAGCCAGGCTGCAGCTTAGTCACATTAATTTGAAAAGGACTGAACTGTAACATTGTCATGTGATCAACAGACGTTAAGTCACTTCCTGAGAATAAAGTAGCTATGTTTTCCAATCCTGGATAATGAGAAGTAAAGATAAAAGAGAAGTAGAGAAAAGGCCACAACGCTCACCCAAACAATGATTAGCAGTGGTCCCAGATGCAGAGCAGATTGATATATAGGTTTGTGAGAAAATATTTAGTATAACTTATTATTTACTCATTTATATCTCTGTTCTTTCTATGCCTAGAAGGAGTAGTTAAGTCCAGTGGGCGGTCCTATCAGTGATTGACAGCTATCTCTTTGGGCACAGTTAGAAAGGGGAGGCTGTTAGTCACTAATAGGTCCACCCATTGGACTCAGTTACTACTTCTAAGCATAGAAAGAACAGAGAAATAAATGGATAAATGACTAGTTATATCATCTTCAGGATGTTGTATGGACAACTTCTGCAGCATGCCCTGAAAGGCCATCCTGTGCTAGAGTCTTTTCATAAATCACTTCTTCCCTGTGGCAGTTGAGGCCTTTATTAAGACAGGTATATGGAATGCTAGTCTTAATAGACCTGCCCTAATATACAGTGGGTACGGAAAGTATTCAGACCCCTTTAAATTTTTCACTCTTTGTTTCATTGCAGCCATTTGCTTAAAGCAAAAAAGTTAATTTTATTTCTCATTAATGTACACTCAGCACCCCATCTTGACAGAAAAAAAACAGAAATGTACATATTTTTGCAAATTTATTAAAAAAGAAAAACGGAAATATCACATGGTCATAAGTATTCAGACCCTTTGCTCAGTATTGAGTAGAAGCACCCTTTTGAGCTACTACAGCCATGAGTCTTTCAGGGAATAATGCAACATGTTTTTCACATCTAAATTTGGGGATCCTCTGCCATTCTTCCTTGCAGACCCTCTCCAGTTCCGTCAGGTTGGATGGTGAACGTTGGTGGACAGCCATTTTCAGGTCTCTCCAGAGATGCTGAATTGGGTTGAGGTCAGGGCTCTGGCTGGGCCAGTCAAGAATGGTCACAGAGTTGTTCCGAAGCCACTCCTTTGTTATTTTAGCTTTGTGCTTAGGGTCATTGTCTTGTTGGAAGGTGAACCTTCGGCCCAGTCTGAGGTCCAGAGCACTCTGGAAGAGGTTTTTTTTCCAGGATATCTCTGTACTTGGCCGCATTCATCTTTCCTTCAATTGCAACCAGTCATCCTGTCTCTGCAGCTGAAAAACACCCCTATAGCATGATGCTGCCACCACCATGTTTCACTGTTGGGATTGTATTGGGCAGGTGATGAGCAGTGCCTGGTTTTCTCCACACATACCACTTAGACTTAACGCCAAAAAGTTCAATCTTCGTCTCATCAGACCAGAGAATCTTATTTTTCATAGTCTGGGAGTCCTTCATGTGTTTTTTGGCAAACTCTATGCGGGCTTTTATATGTCTTGCACTGAGGAGAGGCTTCCTTCGGGCCACTCTGCCATAAAGCCCCGACTGGTGGAGGATTGCAGTGATAGTTGACTTTGTGGAACTTTCTCCCATCTCCCTACTGCATCTCTGGAGCTCAACTACAGTGATCTTTGGGTTCTTCTTTACCTCTCTCAGCAAGGCTCTTCTCCCACGATTGCTCAGTTTGGCTGGACGGCCAGATCTAGGAAGAGTTCTGGTTGTCCCAAACTTCTTCCATTTAAGGATTATGGAGGCCACTGTTCTCTTAGGAACCTTGAGTGCTGCAGAAATTCTTTAGTAACCTTGGCCAGATCTGTGCCTTGCCAAAATTCTGTCTCTGAGCTCCTTGGGCAGTTCCTTTGACCTCATGATTCTCATTTGCTCTGACATGCACTGTGAGCTGTGAGGTCTTATATAGACAGGTGTGTGCCTTTCCTAATCAAGTCCAATCAGTTTAATTAAACACAGATGGACTCCAATGAAGGAGTAGAACCATCTCAAGGAGGATCAGAAGGAAATGGATAGCATGTGAGTTAAATATGAGTGTCACAGCAAAGGGTCTGAATACTTATGACCATGTGATAATTAAGTTTTTCTTTTTTAATAAATTTTCAAAAATATTTACATTTCTGCTTTTTTTCTGTGAAAATGGGGTGCTGATTGTATATTAATGAGAAATAAAATGAACTTTTTTGCTTTTAGCAAATGGCTGCAATGAAACAAAGAGTGAAAAATTTAAAGGGGTTTGAATGCTTTCCGTACCCACTATATTAAATTAAGAAGCAGATCACAATTAGTTTATATTGTTGAACCTTTGAAAGGTGGGCCTTTCAGATTTTTAGGGTTTGTGGAACTGGTGAAATGCCATAATTTCTTAAATGTAAGTTAAATAAATATTTGAGTTACATAAAATGTAAGAAAGGTTTAGAATCAGATGTTGTGAGATGTTGTCATTCCCTCTGATCCTGGGTATACCCTATTTGGCAGTTTGCAAAGCATATGTTTATTAAAAACTATGACAAATAGAAAGCAATCATTTTGGCAGTTTAGCCTGAATATTTTCTCTCCGGTGGAGGTTTGATGCCGGGAGGAAAGAACGCCACGGACTAGATTAAGGCTTTCTAGCATGAAAAAAACTGAAACTTTATCAAATGTCTATTTTTTGTAGTTGCAAAGGTGAGAAGCATGTTTAAGACAGATGAGACAAATAGCTTCATTGAAATTCTAAAACTCCTAAAAGAACTCATTATTTGTTTCACAGTACAGGCAGCACCTTATGTTGAAATTTTGTTTTGGCGTCTGAATAATTTTCTATATATATTCAGGATGCCTTTTTCTGAAGGTTTGGGACAACAGAAGCAGATACATAAAGTTTAATCATACCAAGCAAGAACAGATGTTTTCTTAGCATCTTATGTAGACAGTGGGTAGAGCATACAATAACAGCTGGCAAATTCACTTCGGTTGTCTGTAGATTTGTTGATGCAGTTTTGTGATGTGCTGTGCAGCTGCAATAGTGAGCCATTGATGTGTACATGCCCTAAGTATTGCTTTAAGAATACTACAAATTGCTGCTTAACCACCACAGTTGAATTTTTATAAATTTGTTATCATTCTTTACATACACACCACACCAAAGTCAATGTGTAATCAGTGTACTGTCAAGCACAATGAGCAGTGTATTACCAAGCTGCATGCAGAGATATAACGCTGTCTATTGCATTAAAGGGGTTATCCCAAACTATGAAATTGATTGCTATGGTCTCTTCACTACTTACCAGGCACAACACTGTACATTGTATAGTGGCTATTGCTGTTGCAGGTCAGTTCCATTTATTTGAGCTGCTCCATAGCCATGTGACCAATGGATGTGATGTCAGTGCCTCAGAAGATGAGGTGAAATTTAATATTATAGTCCTGGATAAACCCTTTAAGGCTAAGACCCCACGTTTTGGAACTCAGCTACAAACCACTGCGGAAAAAATGCAACGGAAACTCATCACGTTTTTTTTCCAGAGTGTTCTTCATTGAATTTTTGCTGAATTTTTCTGCAATGTGTGGATGGGATTATCCAGTATCTCATTCACTTCTATGGTACTGTAAAACACAGCATTTTTTTTTTCTGCTGCGTTTTCGCAACGTGGATCCTTAACCTTACTGAGTAATTTCTATCAGGAGAAGGTTGGATAGAAATTCTGAATAACCAGCTGTGTTGTGAAAGAAAACTGTCTATAGTGCAGAGGAGTCTCTTATTTCTCTGATGCCTCTCTGCTTCATGAAGCCCACCTCTTTCTCCCCATCCCACTTCATAGAGTTTTATTTTACAGTGTCTAAGCTAATGAGGATCACTCTAAACAAATTTTAGTAGTTAAAACTTAACCTTTATTAAATATTACTTCATAAAATAATGTTTAAACCCAGCATAATGTGCTCACAGTCTGGGGCGCACCGCTAATGAGGCAAAGTGAGGCGGCAGCCTCGGGCGGCACTGTCCGGGGGTGGCATTTTTACTATTTAATGTAAACCAGCCCAGGACAGGCCGCTTAAAAAAAAAAAAAAAAAAACCAGAGCTGAGCGCGGCCTGTCCTGGGCTGGTTTACAAGACGTCGCATCTCAGCGCAGGCGGCGATACAATGACGTCATCACGCCGCCTACGCTGAGACACAGACGTCGCGGACAAGAAGAGGAGGCGGTGGCGGCTGCATCAAGGCATCGCAGGTGAGTATAACTTTTTTTTATATATATAAATAGGCCGTAACCTGTTGGAGTATCCCCGGCAGGTCAGGGCTTATTTATTTACCTACCACGCGTCTGCTCGTGGCCGCCCCCCGCTTCCCCTTCTGCTATGGGCCGCAGAAAGGAAGTGGATGCCGCTGTGAGTGGCTGCGGGGATTGGTAAATTAGGCCGCAGGCCGCAAATACTACTATTATTATACTCCGGGGTCTATTCAGACCCCGGAGTATAATAATCGGAGGCCTAGGGTTGGTGAGGGAACATAAAAACCAGTGTTACTCACCTCCTGCGATCCGATGTAACTCCAAGCAGGCTTGAGGCATCTGGTGACGTCATCAGGTCGCGTCACCGGCCTGATCACGTGACGTGTGCGCGCAATTAAACAGGGCCGAAAGCTGCAAGGAGTGCACCGGTGTTCAGGATAGGTAAGTAACTCTGGTTTTTATGTTTGTATTCTCCCCTGGATCTCCAATCATTATACTCTGGGGTCTGAAAAGACCCCAGAGTATAATAATAGTTCATGGGTCGGCCACTATGGGGCATAATACCCTATGCAGGGACCACTGTAGAGCATAATACCCTGTGCAGGGGCCACTCTTGAGCATAATACAAGTGCAGGGGCCACTATAGAGCATAATACCGGGTGCAGGGGTCACTATGGAGCATAATACAAGTGCAGGGGCCACTATGGAGCATAATACCAGTGCAAGGGCCACTATGGAGGATAATACCAGTGCAGGGGCCACTATGGAGCATAATACCAGTGCAAGGGCCACTATAGAGCATAATACCAGTGCAGGGGCCACTATGGAGCATAATACCGTGTGCTGGGGCCACTGTGGAACATAATACCGTGTGCAGGGGCCAATATGGAGCATAATACCGTGTGCAGGGGCCAATATGGGGCATAAAACTGTGTGCAGGAGTTGCTGTGGAACATAATACCGTGTGCAGTGGCCAATGCGGGGCATAATACCGTGAGCAGGGGCCACTATGGAGCATAATACCATGTGCAGGGGCCGCTGAGAGGCATAATACAGTGTGCAGGGGCCGCTGCGGGCCATAACACTGTGTAATACGTAATACTGTGTGCAGGGGCTGCTGTGGAACATTATAGTGTGTGTAAATGGGGCGCTATAAACATGGGCTATGGCACCTGTTTATATTATACGCTGTCTGTTTATAGTGACCGTGTGATGTAATTGTAGCCTTGTCACATACTGTAGACATGTACAGGACGAGGCTGTAGTTACATTACATGGCTGCTATGAGATGAATTACACTATGTAAACAGGGAAGCGGTCATGGCGCTTACACAGGTACCATTCAAACAGCTGGTCAGTGGGGGTCCTGGGTTTTTGAACCCCACTGATTAGTTTATTAATGACCTGGAAAACCTTTTAATTAGTTAACACCTGGGGTATTATTAACAAGGGGCACTATTTATACAGGGTACACACAGACATTATTAATATAAAGATGCACTTGGGGGTATTATTCATTATGGGGGGTTATATTATATAATTGGGGGTAGCAGCAGAATGGGGGCTTTGTGTAGGTGAGGACAATGTGGGTTGGATGCCTGGAAAAGTGAGGACCCAAAGATGTCTGTGTTGTAAACTTTACAGAGACAAGTCACAGCTGGAAGAACTGGTCATGGCGGTCCAAAGGGAAGAGAAGGGAAATGTGAAGGATTAGTCAGAGACATCACCTTGTAAGTCACAGAATGTTACTGCACTGTATTCACCTAAATGATAGAGGATAAATACCTGATTGATGGGGGTCTGTCTGCTTAGACCCCCACTGAGCCTGAGAATTGGGTTTTTTTCCCCCCACTAGGTGAGAATCCAGCCTGGCTGCAGCCATATATATAGGTGTGTCACTTGGTGGATGGACAAACCCGCGTGGCTCTCATTCACTTCAATGGGAGTGCCAAAGATAGCCGAAGTCCAGTACTCAGCTATCTGCGGGGCTCCTATTATAGAGAATGGGGGCCACGTGGGCTCGTCCATCCACCAAGCAGAAGATATGTGAAGTTACTTTCATTGTTAATGCCGTGTTGTTGATCTGATACTGAAGTAATACAGGAAGAAGAATTCTTAAAAACTGTTTTATAACTTTGTGTATTGTGTATATTGTGCGACGATAACAGTGTGTTAAACTAGTAGCATGGCAACTCAGTTTTTTTTTTTTGTGTTTTTTTGTTTTTTTGGGGGGGGGGGCGTCTTTCTATAGTCCGCATCAGGCAGCAAAGAGGCTAGGTTCACCACTGCTCACAGTCCCTTCTCAAAATGGGTGAAGGAAACATTCAGATGTATATGTAGGTACTAGGGTGGATAAAAATCAGCTCCACAGTTATAGTCACATACTAAGAAGTAATCATTACCCTAAAATCATGATCTTTAAAGTATCGATGGAGCCGTAGTCACACTATTGTGAATTGGAATGCCTGCAATTTAAAATATCCCTGTCAAAATCGGTATATTGGATAGACTACAGGGATATGGAAGTGAGGTATTCAATCACAGTAACCAACAGTTCTTAGAGCAGCCTAAAGTGATATAGGAGGTATACGGATCAATCAGTGGCACAAAGAGGCAAATAAGTAAAGACACGGGCACTTTTCTTTAATAAAGGATATTACAAAGTTTGTTGTCTTTACCTGCTGTATGTATTGATGAAAACAAAAGCTTAGTTATGCTTCAACCTTTTCCTGACAGCCACCGTAATATTACGGCGGATGTTGGTTATTTAAATATGACGGCCAATGTTTTTACACTGTTTCACTGCTCATAAAAATGTGAATAAAAAGCGATCAAAGCATCAGATGTTCCCCAAAATGGTATAAATAAAAAGTTTATCTGGCCCACCACAAGAAAACACATCTTATGAAGCCACAGAAGTATAAAAAAAAGTTACGGATGCCAGAGTATGGCGACTCCAAGAATTTTTATTTTTATTTTTTTTTACAAAGTTTTGGATTTTTTTAAGGGATTAAAATATAAAAAATCTATAAAATTGGTATCCCTGGAATCATATCAACTCATGGCTGCACAGTGAATGCGGTAAAAATTAAGCCCATAAGAAAACCGCACAAATGCAATTTTTCTCCAGTTCTACTCCATTCTGAAATTTTTTCCAGCTTCCCAGTACTTTGTATGGAGTATTAAATGCTATCATTACAAAGTACAATTTTTCCCACAAAAGTTAAGCTCTCATATGGCTTTGTGGATGGAAAAATAAAAAAAAATTGGGTTTTTGGAGGGCGGAGAGTCAAAAACAAAATTGAAAAATGGCCCTCATACCAGGCTGGCATGCAACATCCCCTCTCCTACTCCATTTTCTATAGTCCCGTTTCCTCACGTTCCCATACATCCAGTGCTGCAACACCGTCCCCCCTGTCCTACTGCAGAGTATCACACCCATTTATCGTTCATACACTCTCTGTCCTTCCAACTTTTCTGTAGGTCTTTCCTATACTCTGCCACTCACCCATTCCTTAACTGGCTAGAAAAGCTTCCCCAATCCTCTGACCCTTAGTTTAGTTTCTAATATATATGAAAATTTTGTGTCATTCCCCTCCACTGTTAAACTCTACTACATTATAGTGGGAAAAGTAATTGGACCTGACATTCTCTCCTGCGGAGATCAAGCAAATATTGGCCCAATCCCACGGCTTCTCTAGATTTGTCAGAATCCAATAAAATTGTTTCAAATTGCTCACTAGGTGGTACAGGACCGCTGTTTTTCTGAAACGTGAAACGTATAAACCTGAGTCTAGGTTCACATCTCCGCATGGGTTTTTGTCATTCGGATCTGCCGGGAGACCCAAACGATGGAGAGCCAGGCCACTAAAATAGTGGTTATCCGTGGACACTGGCAAACCTCATAGACTATGATGGGGTCCGCCGGGTGTCTGCCATTTTTTTACTGAAACACTTGGAAAAAAAAAGTCCTCTGGTTGTTTCTGTGGCAGTTTCTGCAGTGGAGTCTCCAGTGCAGATGTGAACTTAGCCTCAGTTAGATCTCTGCTGGAGATGTGAAACATCTCCGGATTCTTTCTGTCACCTTTTGGTAATCTTCCCCAAAATACGATCTTTCTGGAAGGCCACTGAAGATGAGATTAAGACAATATGCCACAAAGAGATTACCATTCTCTCTGAAATCATACTCCTGTGAGATCAATTCCACTAGAGTTCAAACCCAAGAAGTCCTGCCTAATTCCCTGGTTTATCCAGGCCACTAAACTATTATTCCCACTAAAATGGCATGAGACAGAACCCCCTTTCATCCAGCAGTGGAGAGACAAAAAACTCTGCAGTTGGGAATTTGTATCCAGGAAAAAATTCCTTGATACCTGGGAGCCTAGGCGTCAGGACATATCCCCCCTCTCACACGTTATCTTGACATCTGTAAGGCCCTTCTCCCAATGTATCCGACTCCTCTCCATTAACTACCCTGGTCAATGACTTTTCCTAGATGCTTCCCATCCTCACCCAGGGGCGCATCTTACATGAGGCGACCTGAGGTGATTGCCTCAGGTGGTGCCTCGTGGAAAAAACCTGGGAGGGCGGTTGCATTCTTTTTTTAATCGGTTGCTACTTATTATACTTTTGCAATAGCTAGCGGCCAGTAATTTTTATTCACTCATCCATGCTCCTGTCCAGGCTAAATTCTGCTGTTGCCTCTAGGCGGTGCTACACTTACATAACAACGCTGAAGACGACGCTGAAGGGGGCCAAATAAGGGGATTTTTTTTTTTTTTTTTTTATAATTCTCTTTTTATTGATTTTTACAATTTATAACATACATTGATACATTCAATTGTTCACTGAAAGCAAGATACATGATGTGGATAAATAGACAAATACATCCAGTATTAGTTTTAACAGTGACATAATGAATTCACATGACTTCAATGACCTGAAATACAATAAACTAATCTAAACTAATGTATTAAAATACAGCAGAGACAGTCACTGGGTTATTGTCACTATAAACTAGGACTGGGAGAACAGTGAACTAATGTGGGTGCGAAGTGGGTTCCTGATCGTAGGTGAACCCATGAGGTACCGTTCTTAACTGTGAAGAAGAAGGTAAGTGTGCAGGCAAGGTCATTCAATGTAAAGATAACATAAAATTGTCAGATATCAAAAACATTATACATACGGAGCACTAGCTCTGTTCTGTTCTAGGCATGAGGCAAATGTAGGCAGGGTGAGTCTGCTGGAGCATAAAACTAACTGTATAACTAAATCTAAGGAGGCAAGGCAATATCATAAGATAACTAGGATAGCAAGGATAGCTAGTACCCTGGAAGATAGGTGAGACTATCCGGATCATAGAGCAAAAATACAGACATCTAATTGTAGCTTCGTACCAAACAATTATAAGTGCGACATCAGGTCACCACAAGTGTCTCTGCCAGAGATCATCACTAGGACTAGCAGTACATCTTTAGGCCCCGCAAATCAAAACTTAAGTGCTAAGACATATTTAGAAACAATAAACTGAGGGGCTTCTGACTCACGACTAGATCTCGGTCAGTTTGGGTAAACCAGGAATATCCTTATGGAGGTGGCTGTCTCCCTTTCTGCAAATTCTTTTTCAGACGTGGCGATCTGAATCTCGTTGAGCCATTCCAGGATGGGAGTGTAGGAAGCTGTGGGATGCGATCCAAGTGCTGGGACAGTAGCCAGGACGGGATGTCTAGGGGTTCCATTTCAAGGAGGGACCAGACAGCTGTAAGGTCTTGCGGTGTATGGACAGCTATACGCTTGCCCCCCTGAAGGATGGCTAGGCCAAAGGGGTACAACCAAGCGTACTGAATATTTCTGGCCCTTAGTTCCTCCAGTAGTGGTTTCAGTAGCCTCCTTTTGGAAAGTATGGATGGCGCAACGTCTTGATAGATGGATATGGCTACACCATCTAGAGAGATTTGCTCCCTACCTCTAGCTGCTGTGAGAACTGCAAGAGTGTCCAGATATGAGAGGAGGCCACACAGGACATCACGTGGTGGGTCACCTTGGTGCGGTTTGGGCCTTAGAGCCCTATGGATGCGTTCTACCACCACCGCTGCTGCACGCTCTGGGCCTAGTAGTTCTTTGAAAGGATCAGCCGCCATCTTAGGGAACTCCTCTGGGAGGTAAGATTCTGGAACACCTTTAAGTCGCAAATTGCAATGGCGGCTTCTGTTTTCTTGGTACTCAATTAACGTCAGCAATGTGTCTATGAGTTCCTTATGGTTTTGCAGTTGGTCCGATACTGTGTCTGTATGTGCCTTTACTGAGGAGTATGAGTCCTTCAGGGCCTGTACCCTGCGCCCCACAGATTGTATTTCAGTTTTAATCTCGGCTAGCTCCGTCAGTACTGGGCCGACAGCCTTAGCTAAGGCCTTTTGTAGAAATGTGAAGGAGATCTGTGTGATGCCTGCATCAGAGCGCTCACCATCAGGAATACTGTCTGCCTCGGATTCCTCTCCTGCCTCTGTGTCTTGGTGGAGCTCCTGCGCCATCTTAGATGGGCCGTGCAGTGAGGAAAAGTTCTTCTTCCTAAGGTAGCGCTGTAAGTCTCCTTTCTCCGTGGAAGATCCCCCAGCCTGTCTTTGCCAATTTTGACCATTTTGCCTGCGCTGGACGAGGTGTAACGGCATCTTTAGGGTCCGGTGTGATGGAGCGCTAGCAATTTGCTTTCACCATGATGTCAGTCTCCACCCCCCATAAGGGGATTTTTTTGATCTGCAAATGGAGGTATGTGTCTTACAATTTTAATGAGGGTGGCCCCCAACATGCAACGATATCTTTTTTTGGGGGGTGGGCACCTTTCTATAGTTCATCTCAGGCAACAGAGAGGCTAGGTTCATCTCTGTCCCCACCCTCCTAAAACAAGCAATATCAGTCTTTTGTTCACCTGGTATTCATTTTCTTCTCCTTAGTTGTTTATACTTATTATGTTCAGCAATTTTATGCACTGAAGTATTTTATGTATTTAGTGTTTTATTATGTTTTGAATTGCTTCTGTTTTCAACATCATGTGTTATAAAACATTTTGAAAATCAATAAAATAAAGACTGATAGAAAATAAAATTGAAATGTGGCTGTGGCGGGAAGGGGTTAAGAACTTACTATATAATGTTTAAACCTTGAATTCAATAATACTTTAAAATGTGAGCTCCTAATCTCCCTCTAGTGGTGTCTGCAGGCAGTCAGAATGTTTCTTTTATATCTATGTCTATGTAGAAGATTTACACTTCTGTATCAGAAATACATAAAGTTGACTTCTATAGAAATATATAAAATGAAATCAGTAGATAATATCGGACCTAAAAATAGCATGTCCATAAAAGGTGGACATTCGCTTTAGATAAATTTGACATCTATGTTATTCTATCTGTTGTATTCAGGAAGGTCATTGTCAAACTACTGAATACTTTTGTGTGCTTCAACATCAACCATCAATATAAAGTTGATTTTTTTTCCCCCTCTCCTTTAGATTCCCTGATGAATTCCAGAGAAACACATCAGTTCCTCCATTGTATAGTCCCAAATACTCAGTCACCTCTGCTCTGCCTCCTGACTTCCTTTTTTATACTACTCCAATCATCTACACAGACTTTCTTTATCTAGACTTTTCTCTTCCTACTATTCATTGCTGTGCAACCCCTTGAAAATTCACTTCTCCAGTCATAAATATCCAAATATAAGACAGCAAAAGGTTGACAAAAAGTGAGGATCCTTTGTTCACCTATTTGCAGCATTTCAGTCAAGCTCAATGGGATGATTCTTAAACCACCTCTTCAATTATGATCTAGCAACAAAGTAATAAACCTCAACAGCTGTTTCAATTTTTCCTTCACCTGACAGCTTATAAAGTTATACATTGCTTAATGTATTATATCTACTCATTATTCTGTATAATTTTAAGAGCACATGAGCAAATCTTTAAAAACAATATGCTCTTGATTATTGAAAATGCCAATCGCAGTATTTCCTGGCAATTCTTAACTCAAATTGATCCCTGATCTCTTGGCATAATTGCACCACACCAGTAGAATACACTAGATGGAGTTATTAAAACCTTCGCCACATGGTGCTGTAAAATACACACACAAATAAGACCTTGCTGTGGATTTTCAGTTCCTCAGTATGTTTGTTATGTTATGAAAAGACTATGAATTTTCACTGTAAATTTAAACCTTTTCAATGTATAGAGTGAAATCCACTGTAAATTAGTAGAACAGTTTTCATCAAATCCCCAGGGTTGAACAAGTCCACCACATATGAATTTACTGAATTTGTGCGGTTGCATGAACATGACTCTCTCCCCCTGTATATTTAAACCTTGTTAAAGGGGACCTGTCACCAAGTACAAAATGCTTACAATCTTTATTTTGTTTATTTATTTTTTAACTGTTTACCCATTCCAAAGACAAGCCCCCTCAAAAGGTATATGTGAATTAGCTTTTATTCTCTAAGTGAGCGGTAAAATTTTAGTATCTTTTGAACAGGTGAAATTATAAGAAAATACCAAATTATTAAGGGGAACAGCAGCAATCAAGTGAGGCATGACACTTAGCATTTGAAGTTGGT
Source organism: Leptodactylus fallax (assembly GCA_947044405.1). Lineage (NCBI taxonomy): Eukaryota > Metazoa > Chordata > Amphibia > Anura > Leptodactylidae > Leptodactylus > Leptodactylus fallax. The sequence continues at coordinate 2,936,155 of CAMRHE010000027.1, forward strand.
AACAGGTCCTTTTTATATGGTCACTAACTTTTTAGATAAATGTTGCTGTTTTCTGCCTTAAAACCTAGGTGTCTCTTCTAGTTAATTTACTGTTAACTCCCTGTTACTAGGGAAGTTCTATACATAGATACCTTCAAACTTAATTTGGCTCAACACTGTGTGGAGAGGGGTGGTTTGTTCTTTCTTCACATGGTGAAGGGAGAGGGGAGGGGCTGATTTCTTCTCAAAGCCTGTACATGTCTCCTGACAGCTTTCTCTGTGCATGACACAGAAAACTCTTCAGCTTCTACAATGTATAAAGAGTTGACCAAGTACTTCTATATATTTTTAACTAGCTGCTTGTGTTATTGCTGATGGGATGTTAGTCATATACAGCAAGGAGCTTTCCTTACTGTGCTCAGACTTTAAATTTTCTGTTAAGCTGCATCACGCCCTGTATTTGCAGTCCAGTATCTTTGATCCCCTATATGTACACTTGGGGTTTTCTCTGCTATTTGACAGTTACTCCTGGCAGAATTACATGTACAAAATCAGTAGTGGTAGTAATGTATGGGGGAGCAGACTGCTCCTTATTGTACACACTCCCTGCCTCAAGGAGAAAAGTAAAATTTACTGCAACAATAAAGAGGCTGAAAAATGGATAGAACACCATATATGAAGGCTTATACAGCCAGAGAACAGAGATTGCCCAGCAAGAACCTGCAGATATTTCAAATTGGCTTAAACACAGTGTACAACATTATTAGGTCTCCTAGCACCATATCTAACTTTCTAAGGCTAACAGAGCTAAAATAATGTGAAAGTAATATGTATGTCTATGGACAAACGGATGGGTAAGCAGTGGATACAAACTAGGAGTTTAACCATACACTGTGCTGCCATTTGCTTTTAACCTTTTTTACATTTAAAAGGCTCCAAAATTGCCTTTTTTGGGAGAAAGGTGCTCGCTTGTGGAGTTTTATACACAAATGGCGGTTATATTGCAAAAAGTAATGGTTTTATATAAAAATTAGCCTGTTTTGATGACTTGTAAGTGCTACAAGCTTATTGTTATTTGAAGAAATATTTGTAGCTGTGTGCCTGGTAGAAAGTGATGAAGAAGTGGCTTTTCAAAACACAAAACCATCAAAAATTATCCCTTCATGGGAGCAGATGTGAAGTGTAAATGGCATTGGCATTTAAAGATTCAATGGTACAGGTTTTTTTGACATGGGGATCTTTTTCAATCTAAATTAGTTTTTTTATGCACACACTGTGGTACCAATAGTGTGGTATAGTAGAATGTGTTTTGCCGCTACAATGGCAGTTTGTATGTACTGTATATTGGTTAACCAAAAATAGCCCCTTAAGGCTAAGGCCCCACATAGCGAGCCGCAGCCAAAATGCGATACAGGAAAAACCATGGTGGAAATGCAATGTGGTTTTAGTTCATTTTAGTTCACCCGAGACAAATCACAAAGCATTTGGATTAGTTATAAACTGAACAATTTGGAATAATCTGATCCAGCTCGTAACAAATGAATCACCCATCTACATTGCTGCTATATAAAACAATGATATTAACGATATACAGTAATGATACATAAAACCAGTTAAACTTTTGTCTGCTGATATTTGTCTGCTGTCTAGTAATTTCACTGCCATCTAAAAATCTTCATCTTTTGGCAGAGAATAATATATTTGGAAATGGTCAAACAGGAAATTTCTAGTAAGTCAGAATGATCAACATTTTGGAAAAGTAGCCAGCAAAAACATAAAAAAATTAAATAAATTGACTATACAACACACCTCTAATAACACACACACACACACACACACACACACACACACACACACACACAAACACATGTATGATGATTAAAGAGGACATTTTACCACTTCCACCAACTCCAGTTCTTAGCATTTAATTGTTGCTGCTCCACTGATTCTGGCATAGTTGTTCTGTAGTCCCCACCATTCCTGAGCAATCAATGCTGTTAGTTTTAGTGGGCGGTGTCAGGCAGTAGCAGAAAAGGGGACGTGATTCTAAGCTCCAGTCAGAGGTTATCAGTGTCAGAGCTCAGAATCACACTCCTTGCCTGTTCCTACCTGAGACTGCCCTCCTGACAGTGCAGAGCCTAAATAAACAAAGCATCAGGTACCAAAACTAACAGCACTTATTGCTCAGGAATATTGGGAGCTAGAGAAAAATTCCAACTGTGCTGGAATCAGTGGATGGGCATCTATTAAATGATACAAAGAGCTGGACTTGGCAGAGGAGGTGATAGGTCCTCTTTAATTGCAAATTAGAAATATAAAAAGAAAAAAATCCTGACATGTATTATATATATATTATAAAAAAAGATATTGAAGTATATGAATATATAAGCAATTAGATGTTAGTACTAGTTCAAGTAATAGGAGCTTGATAAACTAACACTAGTAGCAGGACCCTCGCTTATTCAATGTGGTTATTATTCAAATTACAGATTGACAAAAAAAAGTTAAAAAATGCAAACTGTTCTAGACATATGCCTCTATGTAAAAAAAAAGTTTGCATAATGCAATTATTATTCAATGTGACACGTGAGACAAGTTGGTAAAAACGTTTGTTTGCTAAATAATAGATTATTGAAAAGTATATAATTTTAATAGTAATATTTGAAAACATCATCTGTAGAAATCTTCAAACATCAAAAGATGATTTCATTTTAGAATTGCTACATCACAACACTTATAAATTGCTTAACAGCAGTTTACCATTACTGTACTAGGGTATCCCTGGGGACCCACTGCCTCTAGGTGGTACTGTGATTTAAGAATTAACTTGATATTGAACCCTCTATTACAAATGCTTGGTATGCAGTTTCATGCGCCTTTTGTTATCAGCTTTGGGATATAATAAAGTTTGCATATGCTCTTTCCCAGGTATATTGCCTGAGGTTGTTTAAAACGCAAAGCAAATAACAGAAAATTCTATACAAAATAGTTTAATAGCAAAGAACATATTATCCTTAGAGTTTGAGTTAACAAAAACTAAACGTGCCTTAAAGTAATCATTCTATTGCCATTAATTTCTTATCAGCATTTTATAATAGGTAGAGCTGTAGTTATGTGTTTCTTTCCCCAGGGCAAAAATTCAGTGTGGTGCCATATATAAAACTTTTGGAAGTGGAAATGCAAAGTTACACTAAAAAAGTATTAAAAAGCATTCCCATTTACAGAAACAGGCCTACCATGTGAATTCACTATAATATATACCGTATTTTTCGGACTATAAGATGCACTTTTTTTTCCCCCAAATTTGGGAGAAAAATGGGGGGTGCGTCTTATAGTCCTAATGCATCGCCCCACTCCTGCCGCCGACGGCTTCCTGCAGCGGGACTTCCTGTAGCTGCAGGAGTGGGGCGATGCTGCGGGCCCTGCGCTTGCAGGAGCGGGTGTTCCCGGCGGCGCAAACCTATCCCGGTAATAGCCCGGGTCTGTAAAGATAATGGCGGCTGCTCTGCTGCAGAGCGGTCGCCATAGCTACCAGTCTCCGCTGTAATGTACAGCCCTCCCCAAACTGTCCCTGTCCCAGTGGGTACCTTCTTGTTGCAGGCCAGCTCCCGCGCGGCGAGATCGCAGGAGCTGACCTGTTCCTGTGACAGCCAGGAGCCTACTGAAGGCTCTCAGGCATGTCATAGGAATATTACTATTTCGGCTGGTCTATAACTAGCCGCAATAGCAATGTAGTGAATCTCCCATAGACTGCAATACAGTTGTATTGCAGTCTATGGGATTTGCAATCAAATGATTGCAGGTTCAAGCCCCCTAAGGGGGGGGGGGGGCTAATAAAATAGTTTAAAAAAAAAATATAAAAAAAAAATAAATAAATAAAAACCCGAAAAGTTCTAAATTATCCCCTTTCCCTAGAATACATATAAAAGTAGAAAATTACTGTGAAACACATACACATTAGGTATCTCTGTGTCCGAAAACGCCCAGTCTACAAACTTTCCGTAGGATGAACGTCATAGTGGGAGAAAGTATCAAAAGTGTCTAACTGCTGTTTATTTCACTGTTTTGCCTCTGATTTGAATAAAAAGTGATCAAAGCAATATTCCCCAAAATGGTATAACTAAAAAGTACATCTGGCCCCGCAATAAAAGACACCCTATGCTTCCCCGTAGAGCTGCAGGGCCACCTATTAATGTAGCCCTGCAGCCAACATGGAAACAAGTTAGGACGTTCACTACGACCCCCACCTTGAGCCCCAACATACGTTTCGCCCACGCTTCGCCAGGGGGCTACAAGGTGGAGGTGAGATGGCTCCATTTTTATAGTATGTATATACCCAATTTTCTTTCATTAGTGGCGCCACTAAACCACCTCCACACATGCCCGCGAGCGAAATCTCATGAGAACGCGTGCCGGTATGATGTCATAACGTTCACTTAAGGCAGCAACTCATAAGTATATGTTTAGATTGTGTGAAATATATCACGCACATGCGCAACTATATTCCCTTCACTAGATAGTCATCCAATTTAAACACATGCGCAAAGCTGTTCCTGAATAGAAAATCTGCTTATCCATGCTATTGAACCTGCATAATGGAAAGTGCTGCAGCGCCATCTGTCTATTCCTCCTATTATTAATACACATATGGAGTGCTATCATTTTGTTAGATAAGACACGTATTATAATAGGAAATAGCATCCATTAAATAATATGTAGAGTATACCGTTGCATAAGGTAGAAAATATTACAATAATTCAAATATGTAAATATGTATATCATGTATCAGAACAATACATTAGTATCTACAAGGATTAGCAATGTGGAATATTTTTAATGTTCATTATATATTTCATATATTATGAAAATAAATAAATAAATATTTGTGTGAATTGCCGACATATATAAAGAGCTGTTAGACTGTTTATTGTTTACTATCTTTCCACATGAGATGTTAGATTTAGTCCCTAGTACGATATCCAATATGTGCTATTAGACACTGAAAAAAGAACAAATATTTGTATATGCTACAAAAAACATAACATGAATACTAGATCCAAGCCATATGATTTATTAAGATAACCCAACATATATCTTTACTACCTGAAAAAACTGGGATGCAAAATACCTAAATACTTAAGTATCCATAAACAACCTCAACCTAGCTATGAAAATAAAAGCTATTAAAATTTCCTTATAAAAATAGGGGAAAAAGACAAAAGAAAAAAAAGAGAAGCAAGTCGACCACCAGACATGACTTATTCAGCAAACAACCGTTTATAGAAAGCATCCGAAACCCAATTTGTCGCTCAGGCCAAAAGGAGTTCAAGTTTGGAGCAAAGTAATCCACTTTGTCTCCAATTGTAATAAGCGTGACATCAAGTTACCTCCTCGTATTCCAAGATGAACTTGATCAACTCCTCTTACCTGGAGACTCAACTCCCCTGTGTTGTGATGGTCACGATAATGCCTCGCCACTGGTTTTACGTTTAGTTTTAGGCCTTGATCCGATGTTTCCAATGCTTTCTTGAAATCACGAACATGTTCCAAAATCCGAATGTAACGTCTCTGCCTGTTCGGGTCTCTGCGCCACCCTCTGCTCACACGCTGCGGCAAAAGTGGCGTATTCAGTTTGATTCCTTGCATAAGATTCTTGTTGCTCAGTCTGAACACTGTCCTAGACTATGTAATTGATTTTCTGCCACTCTTGTCTCCAGCACCTTGTTTCTTTCGGCTTCTCAATAGTTAATTTCAGCCTTGCCTGTGTGATTGACAGCCTGTATACCAATCCAGTCTGGGGCAGGTCCTGACTTTCTATAAACAGGTTGTCAGCCCTCACATGGTCACTAGCTATTGATTCTATCTTGTGACTTGTCCCTGCTAGCAACTTTTCTGCTACTCCCTGTATTCCTATTTCTGACCTCTGGCTCTGTTTTTGACTATTCTCTTGGATTGTGATTTTGTACTGCATTGCTCGACTGTTACCGACCCCTTGGCTAGCTGACCTCCTGTTGTTGTTGTTTGTCCTGTCTGTGTTCTGTGTTGTCACCTATACTAGGAAGGGACTGTCGACCGGTTGCTGGCTGTCGCCTAGGACAGATCGGGCAAGTTAGCCAGGGACATTGGGGGAAGGTTCAGCTTTAGGGCTCACTGTCTTCTTGTGCCCCTCCCCCATGGTTCTGCAGCAGCACTGGGGAATTGCTCAACTGGCAATTCCCTTACACCGAACTCATAATTGTCGTGTGGTAATACCCACATAAATTAATCCACAAGGACATGGCAAATAATAGACCACTCCTTCACTATGACAATTCAGCGTATGTAGAATTTTGTATGGTTGAATGTTCTGAGAATCAGAAAAACAATCAGTTTTTAGCATATATTTACATGCAGAGCATTTATCACAAGCAGAGGAACCCCATTTAGGGCCCTTGCTTGAAAAGATGAAATTGGTTGGTGGTGGAATATAATGACTTCTTACCAAATAATCTCCTAGACTTTTGCTACACTTGGCAATCAAACAAGCTTCTTTGGAAACTACCATCCATAAATCTCTGTCCTGTTTAAGAATCAGCCAAAATTGCTTGATAGTGAAATTCAATTCTTTCCATCTGCTGTTGTAATTTGTAATAAACCGTACTCGATCTTGTTCCTGTGTACGTTTCTTAAATATCAAGTCCTGGGTGCTTGGTAGGCTCGATTGTACCCCCGCCCTATGTCATTTCATTTATATCCATGAGATAGAAAACGTTGTCGAAGTTCATCCGATTCACTTTCAAAGTCTTGGTTGGTATCACAGATGCGTTTGGCCTGTGTATTATTGTCGACTTTAATTTTAAGATCGAGAAATTCTGCTTCCTCTTGTGTAACTGAGTATGTTTGATGTTTAATACATTGCTATTCAAATGGATCAGGAATAGGTCCAATTGGGGGCGAGTACCCCACCAAACAAATAGGATGTCATCAATGAATCTCATCCATGCTATGACCTGTACGCCTCTCTCTCCCAGTACCCAAGGAATAAATTGATGTAGGATGGTGCGCAGGCTGCCCACATAGCCACTCCTTGGGTCTGGAGAAAGAAGCGGTCTTTGAACACGAAAAAGTTGTGATGTAATACATACTCCAAGAGGATTAAAAGGAGGAAAGAATGTGAGATAGATGTATATAAAGCCTCTACATCTGCTGTGATGAAAAACATGTCCTGTTCCATATTGATACCTTCCAACATCTGAAGGGCCTCATATTATGCTCCCATACAATATTATGACCCTGTTATGCCCCCACACAGTATAATGGTCCCTTTATGCCCCATGCAGTATAATATCCCACTTATACTCTCACAGTTTAATGTCTTCCTTATGCCCTCATGCAGTATTATGGCCTCCTTATTCCCCCATACAGTAGAATCATTCCTTATACCCCCATACAGTACAATGGCCCCATTATTACTCCTTATAATGGCCTTATATGCTCCTTATGTTCCTGTATAGTACAATGCCCTATACAATGGCCTATTATTCTCCCATACCGTACAATGCCCTCATATAATGGCCTGTTATACCAGCTCCCCACCACCTGCCTCCAATGCTTAGCATTTTTTCAGGGCTCCCAAACTACTCTGCAACCCTTCCATGCTCCAGTGCTGGCACAATTAACCCTGTCAGTGCTGAAGTAGGGAAGGAACAAGGAGTTTGATAAACTAAGAGTATTGAGCAAGAATGAAATTTGCACTTCCCACTAGCTCCCATTAACAGTGCAAAGAGCACTTCCATCTCTGTTGAAGGAAGTGCTTATTACAGAAACTAGGTCAGCCCCCGTCGGGCTATCTGGGTTTCCTGGATGCTGGCACTGACCCTGGCCTGTTTATTTTTCCTTCTGTTTCTTTTTTTTTTCTTTTTTTATTCAAAAAGATTCCTGCCATGTCCCTATCAATTTCAGACACATAGTTAAAGCCCCTGGGGTGGAAGGGGGAGCTGAAAAAAAACAATAGGAATTCAAATCATTCCCTTTACCCACTTTGCCTATAAAAATAAGTAAAAATAAACATAATTAACTAACATGTTAGGTGTGACCACGTAAGAAAATGCCCAAACTGTTCAAATATAAAAATATATATCTCATATGGTGAACTACTGATGAATCAAAATGTCTAAATGGCAGATTTTTTTTTAACATCAATACGATTTGAAATCAATAAGATAAACTTGTAATCATTTTAGGCTAAGGCCCCACACAGCAAATCGCTACAAAAAAGCACTGAGGAAAAGACCGCGTTGGAAACACATCGTAGGTTTTTTCACAGCGCTTTTCACAGAAAGTCCACAGAGTTTCTCTCTGTGGACTTTCTGCCCCTATTATACCTATACGGAAAATGCTGGCGTTTACGTAGGTATAATTGACATGCTGCAATTTTCAAAAATGCAAGTTTTTTGAAAACTCAGCTTTTCCGCTGCAGATTTTTTTCTGCAATGCATGAATGGGATTAGCGAAAATCCCCTCCAAGTTGCAGGTAATGTAAAAATCAGCATTTTTCACAAGGTGAGGCCCCGACCTTACTTTGTTTTAAACCATTAAAAATATATCAATCAGAAGCAGAAGTGAATGGGACAAAGCTGCAATACATTGAAGCTATAAATAATATATATAACTAGCAGAAGGACCCGGCTTCGCACGGGTATATATATATTTTTTTTTTGTGTAGTGACCCCGTAAGAATTGGCCAGTTTTGCACTTGACATCCAGTATGGCAGTCCAGTTTAGGTACAGTCTATTTATGGCTGTATAGTTATTTAAACCTGGTAAATTAAATGTGAACTTATATTGGCTGATACACGTGATATGACTGAATATTTAAGGTCCTGTGAACTGCTATTGACTAATACAGGTCATACATAGCTTGGTTGCTATGGAAACCTGTGTGCCTGAGGAGAGTAAGTGCCTGCGAGCTCTTATTGGCTGATAAGGGACATGTGACCGTGTGTATGGCAGTTGGAATATGAGTGAAAGACTTGCAGGCTTGTATAGACTAATGCTGGTCATTTTTTGGGAATACTGTATCTCAGGAATGGTACGTCCAAGAGAGCTGAGACCCAGTCTATAATATTCCCAGACACCTGATGTACATGTGTGCCAAATTTGGTGAGGATCGGTTCAGTCGTTTGGTTGCGCATAAAGAACAGACAGACAGACAGACAGACAGGAACTCATTTTTATATATATAAGAGACTAGAGGAAGGACCCGGCTTCGCACGGGTATATTTCATTTTTTGTTTGTGTAGTGACCCCATAAGAATTGGCCAGTTTTGCACTTGACATCCAGTATGGCAGTCCAGTATAGGTATAGTCTATTTATGTCTGTGTTGCTATAGAAACCTGGTAAATGAAATGTGAACTTACATTGGCTAATACACGTCATATGACTGAATATTTAAGGACCTGCGAACTGCTATTGACTCATACAGGACATAAATAGCTTGGTTGCTATGGAAACCTGGTGTAAAGCTGTGTGTATGTCAAGACTGAACCTGCGATTTTCAATTGGTCCATAAGTGTCATGTGATCATGTTCATCTCAGTTTGGATATCAGTGAAAAACCTGCGATCGGTTGTTATGGAAAACCTGGAGTAAAGCTGTGTGTATGTGACCTTGTGTAACAGTGTCATCCACAGCGCCCTGCCCCTTTAAAGTTGACCTACAGCAGTGAAGAAAAATGGCTGGGTTGTTAATGAAACCTGGAGTGCAGCTGTGTGCATGTGGCTGACAATGCTTTGTCAGATTGGAGACGGGCTTGGGTCTGCTGGGGAGTTTCAGCAGCTCGCTGTTGTCTGTAACATACCTTATCAGATTGGAGACAGGCTTGGGTCTGTTGAGAGTTTTCATTAGCTCAAGCAGCAGCCATGCGTTTTGCTGCAGGGGACATGAGTAGTTTAAAAAACGTTTCAATTTATAAGAATGCTGAAATCCAGTATGGCAGTCCAGTCAGTGGCGTAAATACCGGTTTAGCAGTGGTAGCAGCTGCCACAGGGCCCGGTACATTAGGGGACCCAGTGGGCCTCTGATGTTTTTTTTTTTTTTAACACCAGCAGGTAACGGGCCCTATTTACTTACCGATCCCCACTCCTGCTCACGGCCGCCTGCACTTCACCTTCTGCAGAGGCGGCTGTGAGCAGGAGCGGGGATTGGTAAGTAAGGCCTGTGGGCCGTGAACCCCTCAAATACTGCTATCATTATACTCTGGGGTCTTTTCAGCAGGCTTCGGACCTCCTTGGTGGCGTCCCAGATGTCGGTGGGCCAGTCCGACGTCATTATGCATTGCGATACATGCCTGGCTCACGTGACATCTGGTCCAACATTGAAGAAGTAGCGGGAAGTGCACATAATACTATATGAAGGAGTCACTATGATACTGTGTGCAGGGGCCACTATGGGGCAGAATACTGTGTGCAAGGGCCACTATGGGGCCTAATAGTGTATGCAGGGGCCACTATGGGGCATAATAGTGTGTGCAGTAAAATCAGTTTGTGCGTGGGGGGGTCCCATGTCAAATGTTCGCCTTGGGGCCCTGCCATTGCTAGTTACGCCACTGAGTCCAGTATAGGTACAGTCTATTTATGGCTGTGTTGTTATGGAAACCTGGTAAATTAAATGTGAACTTATATTGGCTGATACACGTGATATGACTGAATATTTAAGGTCCTGTGAACTGCTATTCACTAATACAGGTCATACATAGCTTGGTTGCTATGGAAACCTGTGTGCCTGAGGAGAGTAAGCGCCTGCGAGCTCTTATTGGCTGATAAGGGACATGTGACCGTGTGTATGGCAGTTGGAATATGAGTGAAAGACTTGCAGGCTTGTATAGACTAATGCTGGTCATTTTTTGGGAATACTGTACCTCAGGAACGGTACGTCCAAGAGAGCTGAGACCCAGTCTATAATATTCCCGGACACCTGATGTACATGTGTGCCAAATTTGGTGAGGATCGCTCCAGTCGTTTGGTCGCGCATAAAGAACAGACAGACAGACAGACAGACAGGAACCCATTTTTATATATATAAGAGATATAGATTTAGAGTACAATCTGTGACCTTTTACATGTAGAAAAAACCTTAATAAAATTCAGATTTAGATTAGCGAACCTTTCAAGATTGGGTTTGTCGGTTAGGTCCAAAAGTACAGTTCGATTGAATCAGGTGCGTTCTGTACTGGAAGATCAAATAATTGGCCCCACATTGTGGAAAAGCTGCTTGTTTTGTTGCAGATTTAGCTACTTTTATTATCCAAAGCCTGGAGTGGATTAAGTAGTAGGGAGAAGTATAAGTGTATCCTAGATATTTTCCATTCCTTCTGTAGCCACTACCAGGTTTGGCTCAAAAAACTTAGCAAAATCTTCAACAAAAAATGCCGCATTGAGGGCACCTATGACACTATCTAATTCTTTTCTAGATTTCTAATGCAAACACAGCCTTAGTAATGTGAAAGTGACATTAAGACATATGGCTATAGATAAACAGATGTTAGCTGGAGGTAACAAACTGCCTGTTTAAAAACACACTGCACTTTAGGATTTTTTTTAAACTTTTCATAATTTCACCAGGATATTTTAGTGTTTGGAAAGGAACATTGGATGGACATGATTGACACACCTTTTGAGGTGACTTATTAACTTTAGGCATCTATTACTTTAAGTATCATTTAAAAATTTAAGGATGTTTATAATATTTGTTTTGGTTATATGTAAGAATTAAATGTGAGAATTAGACCTGATAACTCAGGGGAAGTGGGATTCATTGGAGATGGTAGAGCTTAAATGGACTGCCACTAGTTTTGGGGGTCACTAAACCACCAGCAAGGGTCTGGCATCCCAAACTTCCATATATCATATCTAGCTGCTGCTGTGTCCTTAAGTTAAATGGCATAAAGCTTAATGTCCTTGTCTTCATCGGTGCAATAAACACGCGTCTGGACCATATAAGTTATATTACATTTAATTTAAAGGAAGTTTACTACCTTCCCATATATATTCAACTGTCACCATGTTATAGAGCACATTACACTGATAAACAACATACCTTTGTTATATATGTCACTTTTCTTGATTTGGAAAGATAACTTTGGAGTATTATGAAAATGAGGCAGTTGGTATTTTGGGGTGGGCCTTCAGCTGCCTGGAGCCACCCAGACCTCTACCATCTGCTGCTTGCACCACCCTGTACAATGAGAGTTTATCCTCCTACAGTTAGGACATCACCCATCCTACTTGAGAAGCAAGAGCAGTGTTCCAAGGGCTGAAGTCCTGCCCCGTTCACCAAATGCCTCATTTGCATAGGATTTCAAAGTTATTTTTCTTCAAATCTATAAAAATGACATACATAACAAATTTGTTGTTTATTTCTGTAATGTGCTCTGTAACACTCTGGTGACAGCTAAATATGGTTGTTGGAGGTTGTAGACTCCCTTTAATAAAGCGGGAAAGGTCAGAATTGATATATGGAGATTTGGGAAGCTGAACCCCATCTGCATAAGGACATGCTAGTGGTTGTGGCTGCAAACCGTGTGACAGTGACAGGTTGTTTTTAAGGCAAAAGAGGAATGGAAAATATAAGCCAACAAATTTACAAGTTACAATTCCCTTTAGTCATGCCCTTTCCCATCCCTTGGTTGACCTTGATGGACTTTTTTCAACCATACTAACATTGTAACTATGTAATTACAACAATTATTATACATTGCATTGAGTCCATATTCTGGGTTAGAATACTAAATCTGTCCATTCCCCTGCAGGTAGAATAGCAATGAAAATAAAATGTACAATGCCAAAAATGTACAGCAAGCAGTTGCAAAAGTAATATTTAACTTCATAATCATCTGCCAACCTCTTATCAACCAAAATGTAGAAACTGATAAGAGCAAGAATCGCAAAGTGCAGATCTATTATACAGAGATATGAAGCTTCTAAATGCAGCGTGATGGATACTTGGTCATTACGTCCTTCATCTTTGCTCTTTTCATGCTGCATTTGCACAACTATCATTTAATCATACTTATTATGTTGCACACAAAGCAGTCCCGGATGACGTGCATTGTTCTACTGGACATGTGTATCATTCTTCAGAATTGATGTTAGAAGCTGCTGATCTTTATTATTCTACTCTCCCTCCTGAGATTACAAATTCATCATGTATCTGGTCATGGCAGACTTTGGAGTTGAGATGGACATTTTATTGGACAGCATGCATGAGTTTGACATTTTATTATGACACGTAGAGCAGGCTGACATTTTATTATGAATAAATAAAGCATGAATTTGATTATATTAGCCCATATGCGGTGTGTAGAAAGCCAGACTACTATACCACATGCATTAGAAAAATATTTTGAATAAAATCATGGGTTATAAATGTCTCACATTTCTATACAGAATCCGTTTCATGAAATAAAAGTTAGCAATTTAATATTTTCAGCTATTTGTGGAAGGTAGCTAAAAGAACTTATTTTAGCTTTAAGGGGATTTCCAGGAATTGGAACAACCTGTGGGGTGACTCGGAAAGGTGTAAAATGAAAAAAATAAAAAAGCATTCTCACCTGTACCTGGCATTCCGTTGTTCGCTGGCGGTGCCCGTTTTGTCTCATGTCCTGAGGCTTATGTGACTGCTCAGATGAATCAGTGGCCTCAGAGGTTGCTGAAGAGGGACCAGCGACATCATTCACATACATCACTGGTTCATTACAAGTGACTGACTGATCTTAGCGGTCCCATAAGCCTCAGGGCTTCTGGACATTTTAGAGTGTTTTTTTCAAAATTTTACATCTTCCCTGGCCGCTATATGGCTTGTACCAACTCCTGAACAACCCCTTCAAGTACTCCCTTGGACTACAGAAAGTCTTTGTAAATGGATGATCACCAGATTAAATAGGACTCATGTAGGACAGACAAAGAATTATTCTGACGACATGTATACGTTACTGAATAAAAACTGCATCTTGGACCCTATATTTTTGTGGGGGACTATACTGTATAAACATAATTTTTTGTTTATCGTATTTCCTACATATTTGTGTATTCCTTTCCTACCTCTTCATATAGTGATTTGCTTAAAGAAACATATAGAGAAGGTGCTAATCACGTCTTCCCAATATACCAACTGTACCCTCACATTTCAGGAAATCTTGTGATGGCACTATTGATGTGATTGTTTCAACAGTAACAATCAAATTCTAGTGCAACAACTATGGACCAAGTGCTCAGAGTGAGCCCAAGTTTAATGACCCTGATCACAGGGAACTATTTTGGCTGCTGGAAGTTTCCCTTAACAGCTATTTTCTGGCATGTCCCCCATCTCTTGTGAAACATACAGGTGCATCTCAATAAATTAGAATATTTTTGAAACGTTCATTCATTTCAGTAATTCAATTAATAATCAGCAGTCTTCCATGATTGTGTGTCCTACTGAACCAGACTGAGGGACCATTTAAAGGCTTAGGAAACCTTGGCAGGTGACACACTGAATTTACAATACTGAACTTTTTTACTATATTCAAATTTTCTTAGATTTGGGTTTTCATTACCTGCAATCCATAATCAACATTTACAGAAATAAAACACTTGAAATAGAACCCTCTGTGTGTATAAAATCTAGAAAATATAGGAGGTCACTTTTTTAATTTAATTACTGAAATAAATAAACGTTTCAATGATATTCTAATTTATTGAGATGCACCTGTAGCTAAAGAGAAAGATTCATCTCAAGGAAAGAAGAAACACTGGGACAGATAAACTACTGACAATGTATTAGTATTCTGGTCTAATTTGCACCAAAAAAACTAATGTACATGCTTTAAACTTCATTTACTAAGTATTTTAAAGACTTTCTGCACCTTATTCAATGGGCAGGGCTCTTCTGGAAATTACATTTGAAATTATCATTCATGGTTATACTTTTATGCTATGTAGAAAACAGATCAACATGGGATCTTTGCCTGAGAATGTTTGGTAAAAATTATTAATATCCTTCCCATATAGTTGAATCTTTAAACTGTTAGCTATGGCAGACATAGAGGGTATCCACACATAGGAATTTGACACTGAATTTGTCAAGCTGAAAATTTCTGCTTCAGGAATTTGAAGCATATTTTTTCTGCTTGACAAAAACCAACATAAAATCCTATGCAAAATCCTACGCAGAATTTAGAGAAGGGTTTCAACTGAATTTTGCCAAGCCCACTAGCCATAGAATCTCTCCAGAGGCCATTTTAGATACTTCTCTTCACTTTATAAAGTGACAAGTCTGGCAAAACCAGCTCTCAGGAATGAATCAAAGATGGTTAGATCACTTAGAAATAAACAAAGCAACAACATTTTTTTTGCACATAAAATACATATGCAGTCATATTTTTTGCAGTGTCTTGTGCAAAGTAGAGCTACAGAAAAAAAAATATAAAAAATAAGATAAGAAATATAAAAAATTTTTATTAAAAGTTTTGATGCACTTGAAATAGATGTGCATTAATTCTTACTTTGAATTTAGCAGCAGTAGTGCAGAGTCTTCTGCAACCAAGGTGTGTTCTGCAAAATAGATATTATACTTACATTTTTTGGAGCAGTCAGGAGCTTCTCATGCAAGGAGAGGAGTTGTGATGCTGTCAACTATCTTCTCCTGCATCCACAAAATGTCTGCTGTCTTTTTGAAGTTGCCACTCCTTTCTTGGGCAGGGCTAAATTCTGCATTCGGATTTTCTAGTGGAATTAGACAAATTCTGCATCAACCCTCACGTCCCCATGTAGCGTCCTGCAGCAAGAAAGCACTGCGGGAAAAACCGCGGCGGCAACGCATCGCGGTTTTTCCCACAGCGCTTTTCACAGAAAGGCCGCAAAGGTTTCCTCTGCGGACTTTCTGCTTCAATTATACCTATGGGGAAACCGACAGCATTTCCATAGGTATAATTGACATGTTGCGATTTCCAAAACCGCAACGGTTTTGGAAATCGCAGTATGTCCGCTGCGTGTATTTTTCCACAAACTGGGGATGGGATTCACTAGATTCCCATTGATTCACTAGAATCCCATCCACTTTGCTGTGACTGTAAAACGCCATGTATTTTTCCACCACGTTTTTTTTGCCTCTCATTCTTTTCAATGGAATTTCTCATGTGGAATCCACCTGAAGTAGGACCCTCAAGCAAGAAAAAATCAACTAGCAGAAAAAATCAGATAATGCCTCCCATTGAAATGAATGGGAGGCAGATTTCAGGCAGAATTTGAGGCAGATTCCACATCAAATTCCTCTGTGTAAACACCCCCCATAAGAAGTTGTCATCCCTCTTATAAATAGTTCCCCTCTTATAAATAATGGCTACCCCTTTATAATAGTTGCCTTATGTATAAGTTTCCCCCTTTTACAGGCCTCTTATAAATAGTTCCTCCCTTATAAATAATAGCCCAGCTTATAAATAATAGTTCACGCAAAACCAAGTTTCCCCTCTAATTCCGATCTTCTATAATCCCCTTTTTCCCCCTGGCCTCTCCCCTGAGGTGTTTGTTTGGTGAAGACACGCCCGGTTCCGCTCCCTTCATGACTTCCTCAACAACCGGCGGGTCTTCACCAAAAACTATTTTAATAGCACATTTTCCCTGCCCCCTGCAGAGGCTTTTCGGGCTGCATAGATATTTAATTTCTTGCAATTTCTCACACCACTCAATCCAGAGGTCTCCCCCTACCAACTTTGAGAGACTGTGCCTGTTTCGAGCGACTGATAAGGGCTCTCTTTCTTTTATATATAGCTTACTTAACTCCCCACCCCCTGACAGTAAGCTTGACTTTATGGGGGCCTGGGAGCGAGACATTGACACTACCCTGACCCCGACCCAATGGGTTGACTGTTGTACATTGATCAGCAAAGGCAGTTGGCAGCTCAACCTCATGGAGTCCTCTTTGAAAGTACTGCATAGGACGTATTTAGTCCCTCTGTTTTCCTACTGTCTCACCCCTTTGTTTTAGGGGTTGTAATGTCTTAGGCACTACCCTCCATGTGTGGTGGACCTGCCCCCATGCTGGACGCTACTGGCTCGCTATCCATAGGATTACAGAACGGCTTTTTGGACAGCCCTTCCCATTTCAGGCTTCTATCTTTATTCTTAATCTCAAACCCTCTTCTCTGAAGTACGCACAATTTAAGCTGCTACAATACATTTTATTGGCTGCCCAAATTCACATTGCCTCCAACTGGAGAATACCATTATGCTTCACGAGAAGATTAATTTCGTTATATCTGACACCTGTTCATCTTTTGATAAAGTCTGGATTCCTTGGGTCAACAGGTCTCCTATTCCAGGTCTTTCATACTGTCTCCAGCTGTAGCCCTGCTTCTAGATTGAGCCCCTTCTATCCTTACTCCCCCCTAGGCGGACCTTTAGGAGCCGTCTCTCACTTCCCAAGTCAGTAGTAGCGCCATCTTCTTCTTCCTTTTCCCCATTACCTTAGGATGATTTCCATGTTTTTTACCTTTTCTTAGTTTCCCCCATGTTCTTTTTGTATTTTGTCTATTGGTATCTAGTGTTACCTTGATGAATGCTGCTTTCTTTATGTTGTTTTATGATTATATTTGTATTTAACATATCATTGACTGTTGTAACTAGTTGCTTTTAATTCAATAAATACCTTTGAATCTATAAATAATAGTTCACCCTAATAATAGCCCCCGTATATACTGTATAATTTTCCTTTATAAGAGCCCCTTATATATAATAGTTCCCCCTTATATTTAAGTTTCCCCTTATATATAATAGCCCACCCTTATATATAATAGTTCCTCCCTTATAAGTAAGAGCTCCCTTATTAATAATAGTTCTCCCTTATACAGTATACAGTGATGGCCAAAAGTATTGGCACCCCTGCAATTCTGTCAGATAATACTCGATTTCTTCCAGAAAATGATTGCAATCACAAATGCTTTGGTAATAATATCTTCATTTAATTTGTCTTCAATGGAAAACCACAAAAAGAATTGTCAAAAAGCCAAATTGGATATAATTCCACACCAAACATAAAAAAGGGGGCGGACAAAAGTATTGGCACCCTTTGAAAAATCATGTGATGCTTCTCTAATTTGTGTAATTAACAGCACCTGTTACTTACCTGTGGCACATAACAGGTGGTGGCAATAACTAAATCACACTTGCAGCCAGTTGAAATGGATTGAAGTTGACTCAACCTCTGTACTGTGTCCTTGTGTGTACCACATTGAGCATGGAGAAAAGAAAGAAGACCAAAGAACTGTCTGAGGACTTGAGAAGCAAAATTGTGAGGAAGCATGAGCAATCTCAAGGCTACAAGTCCATCTCCAAAGACCTGAATGTTCCTGTGTCTACCGTGCGCAGTGTCATCAAGAAGTTTAAAGCCCATGGCACTGTAGCTAACCTCCCTAGATGTGGACGGAAAAGAAAAATTGACGAGAGATTTCAACGAAAGATTGTGCGGATGGTGGCTAAAGAACCTCGACTAACATCCAAACAAGTTCTAGCTGCCCTGCAGTCCGAGGGTACAACAGTGTCAACCTGTAATATCTGTCGGTGTCTGAATGAAAAGGGACTCTATGGTAGGATACCCAGGAAGACCCCACTTCTGACCCAGAGACATAAAAAAGCCAGGCTGGAGTTTGCCAAAACTTACCTGAGAAAGCCAAAAACTTTTTGGAAGAATGTTCTCTGGTCAGATGAGACAAACGTAGAGCTTTTTGGGAAAAGGCATCAACATAGAGTTTACAGGAAGAAAAAAAGAGGCCTTCAAAGAAAAGAACACGGTCCCTACAGTCAAACATGGCGGAGGTTCCCTGAAGTTTTGGGGTTACTTTGCTGCCTCTGGCACTGGACTGCTTGACCATGTGCATGGCATTATGAAGTCTGAAGACTACCAACAAATTTTGCAGCATAATGTAGGGCCCAGTCTGAGAAAGCTGGGTCTACCTCAGAGGTCATGGGTCTTCCAGCAGGACAATGACCCAAAACACACTTCAAAAAGCACTAGAAAATGGTTTGAGAGAAAGCACTGGAGACTTCTAAAGTGGCCAGCAATGAGTCCAGACCTTAATCCCATAGAACATCTGTGGAGAGATTTCAAAATGGCAGTTTGGAGAAGGCACCCTTCAAATCTCAGGGACCTGGAGAAATTTGCCAAAGAAGAATGGTCTAAAATTCCAGCAGAGCATTGTAAGAAACTCATTGATGGTTACCGGAATCGGTTGTTCGCAGTTATTTTGTCTAAAGGTTGTGCTATCAAGTATTAGGCTGAGGGTGCCAATACTTTTGTCCGGCCCATTTTTGGAGTTTTGTGTAAAATGAGCAATGATTTGACTTTTTTTTTCATTCTCTTTTGTGTTTTTTCATTGCAAGCAAAATAAATGAAGATATTATTACCAAAGCATTTGTGATTGCAATCATTATCTGACAGAATTGCAGGGGTGCCAATACTTTTGGCCATCACTGTATAATAGCCCCCTTATATGTAATAGTTCCCCCTTATACAGTGTCAAATGAAGGGCCTAGGACCCACCAGAGGAACTTGTTCTGGGGACAGCTTCCTGCTAATAGCCTGCACCATGGCTCCTTCACTGAAATCTTGCATATGTGCTCACTATTCGGCGCTATTAAGTATTTTCCCAGTATGGTATAGTTCTGTGCATGCTCCAATCGCTCCTTGGCCGCTTCATGCACAGTACTGTATGGGGAATGGAGCACTACATGTATGTATATAAGATTATAGAGAGGGAGCTGTGATGCGGGCATAGTACACAGGGATGCCATAGAGAATTTTGACCCCCCCCCCCCCTTCCCCACAGTATAATGCTCCACACGGTATGTAATGCTCTACAGTGCCCTCCACAGTATAAAATGCTCCCATGAGCCCCCCACAGTGGCACCACATGGAGTAAAATGCTCCACAGTGGCCCCACACAGTATAAAATATTCACCTGAGCCCCCCATAGTGGCCCCACATGGTATAAAATGCTCCACAAAATATAATGCTCCCCAGAGCCCCAACACAGTATTATGTTCCACGGTGGCCCCACACAGTATAATATGCACCCCAGAGCATGCCATTACAACAGTACAATGCTCCAAAGAGCCCACACACAGTATAATGCTCCATATGGTATGTAATGCTCTACAGTGCCCTCCACAGTATAAAATGCTCCCCTGAGCCCCCCCAACAGTGGCACCACATGGAATAACATGCTCCACAGTGGCCTTACACAGTATAAAATATTCCTCTGAGCCCCCATAGTAGCCCCAGATATTATAATATGCCCCACACAGTATAAAAGGCTCCCCGAAGTGCCCCCCAGTGTAATGCTCCACAGTGTCCCCACACAGTATATGCTCCCCACAGTAGCCACCACATAGTATAATATGCTCCACAATGGCCTCCACACAATATAATGCTCCACAGTATAATATACTCTCGAGAAGCCCCACACAATATAATATGCTTCACAGTGGCCCCATACAGTATAACGCTCCACAGAGGACCCTCCCCTAGTATAATGCTTCACAGTGCTCTCACAGCACAATGCTCCATAGTAGCCCCACATAATATAATATGCTCCCCAGAATGCCCCCCCCCCCAGTATAATGCTCCACAGTGGCCCCACACAGTATAATATATTCCCCAGAGCCTCAATTGGCTTTAGGCGAACCCCTCGAAATTCGTTTTGATGAATATTTGTGAGGTTTGGCCCATTTGTTTCAGTGCTAATACTATACTAATAATCGGAGGCCCAGAGGAGGTGATGGAAAATAACAAACAGTTATACTCACCTTGCCTTACCTCTCCTGGGCATCCTAGCATTGCTCAGCTGTTTCTGCCGGCTTCCTCTTCAGATCTGCGGCTGACGTCATATGTCCCGGACATCCCATCACACCCCACGAAACTAATGAGGCCCAATCACATGCCTCAGCGGTGATGTCAGGAATGTGTGACATCAACTACAGGCCAGAAGTGACCAAAAGATGATGCCGGACTCCCAGGAGAGGTAAGTATAAATGTTTTTTTTATTATTTTTACAGACCTCCCCTGGGCAGCCTTTTATTGGAAAGGGCTGCTGGGCCCCTTTCCATTAGCAATGTGGCCAGGTCAGACCAGATTTGAGTCATCAGGCTAAGGATCCTGGGAGGCCCCTTTGGGGATGGGGGGCCCTGGGCAATTTCCCAGTCTGCCACCCTAAAGCCGACCCTGTATGCAGGGGCAGATTGGCCAGGTATATCACTGGGAAAATTCCCAGTGGGCCAACTGGGATATGGGCCTCTGGGACGGCAAGTTATCTACCCCAAGGCCCGACCCTTACCCTGACTATTTCTGCAGAGTGCATATCAGCGACCCCCCGATCTATACCTTCAGTGTGGAGGCTGCCAGGCGGCACTGAGAATATGTGTTGGACGAATGTGTGGAGGAGCCACTAGGTGACATTATACTGTGTGAAGGGGCCACTATAGGGCATCATAGTGTGTGGAGGAGCCACTATGGGACATTGTACTGTGTAGAGGGGCCACTATAGTGTGTGGAGGGGCCACTATAGGGTATTATGGTATGTGAAGAAGCCAATTTATGACGTTATACTGTGTGGAGGGGCCACAACAGGACATTATACTGTGTACAGGAGCTACTGTGAGACATTATATTGTGTGAAGTCCACTATAGAAAATTATGCTATGCAAAGGTGCCACTTTGGGGCACTAACTGTGTGGGGGCCAATCCTGGACATCATACTGTGTGCACTATGGGACCTTATTCTTAAAGAGGAGTTACATTAAGAAAAAACACATATTCACCTGTTCCCTGTGATCCAGTGTCTGGCACCACAGCCCATTTCCTCATTCCCTCTGCTCCCCACATGACTGAGGCCAATTAGGCGGTCGCTGGAGAGGGACCAGTGATGTCACTCACATATGTCACAGGTTCCTCTCCAGCGATCGCTGAGATTGCTGATTGGCCTCAGTGGTCACGGGGGTGCATGGATTCCAAGGACGGAAGCATAGAGTGCGACTGAACGGACTGTGGCAGCGGACACCAGAACGCCAGGGAATATGTTACATATAAAGCAGGCAGCCCTGTGTAGCAGAAATGTCTGCTTTACGTGGGGTGAGAAGCAGCAGTCCTGTTTAAGTTATGGTTTCAGTCTGACATGGTAACTTACAGAAGACTGCTGCCTCTCCCTCCAAGTAAAGCAGTCCTGTGCAAAATACTTTACACTGGACTGCCTTACATGGAGGAGCTACTTGTGCTGGCCCTACCTACATGTATTGACTCCACCTACTTGCACTGATCAGCCTATAAAATTGGGCCACTTTTAAATTTTTTTCCAGGGCCACTTTCAGGTCCCAATCTGCCCCTGTCTGTGTATACACATGGGGTTTCTGCCGTGCAATTAAGGGAGTGGTATGATCTTGAATGCTGTCACAGAACTTTTTTCATATACACACGTGGACAAAATTGTTGGTACCCCTCGTTTAATGAGAAACATAGAGGAGGCTCTGTTATATTCTGGGGCTGCTTTGCTGCATCTGGCACAGGGTGTCTTGAATCTGTGCAGGGTACAATGAAATCTCAAGACTATCAAGGGATTCTAGAGAGAAATGTGCTGCCCAGTGTCAGAAAGCTTGGTCTCAGTCGCAGGTCATGGGTCTTGCAACAGGATAATGACCCAAAACACACAGCTAAAAACACCCAAGAATGGCTAAGAGGAAGAACTGGACTATTCTGAAGTGTGTGATGCTATTGTTTCCATTTTATATATATATATATATATATATATATATATATATATACACACACAACAGTACTTACTTTCTAGTCTTCTAGTCTCTTTGTTTTTATTTACATTGCCGTTGTCTTACTTTTATTATTGTGGCTGAGAGTAAATTGATGCAAATGAACTATTAGCATTGTCACAGGTAATACAAGGCTTTCTGTTTAATGGCTTTTGTCTCATTCCATAGTTAAATAATTTGAACCTGTAAGAATGATTTATTTGTTCCATTATGTTGAAAGCTACTGTATTCTGGGCATTGGATGAGCTATTGGAGAAGAGTAAGCTTTAAAACAACCTTTAGGAGATGTGATTATTTTAGAGAATATATACTTTGCAATAGTCCACAAAAATATTTTGCTCATTGTACAGTATATAGTACATTTTTAAATTAAATTATTTCTTTCGAATTTAGGTGGTGTGCTTGCTATATTAACTTTTGTAATACATTTCAATGCAAATACCTATTTTGGAAAATGTGTCAATTGTAATGTAGAAATATTGCAATTGATTTCTATTACTAATGGTTTTGGTAAGAAAATATTATTTATCTGGATAAGGGGTAAGTGCAGTACATGTATAATACTTGATCCTGGGCTTTAAACCTGTTCCATTGTACATTTATAACATGGGTTTAAAGCTCCCACCATTGCAATCTAGCAGGTTGAGTGACCCACTGTCAGACAGTAAGGGACCCAGAGATAAAGCCAGGAGACTGAGAAGAGGAGCTATAGGCATTGTATAAGCGCTTCTGTCTTCCCTGCAATAGCTCTTAATGATGACTGTAGTGAATACAGGAATCTGCAGAGCTGTTGCCTTTATTGGATTACATGATTGCTGGGATAAACCTACATTCAGGCAACCTTGGGTGTCAACAGCTACGATTATCAGATAGGGTATTAGATAGATAGATCAACTCTTCCAACGACTGTGACTGCAGTAGATGTCCCAACTTACAAATAATAGGGAACCCATTTTAATCATTTATTTAGCTATCAATTTACAAACTTAAAGAATAAAAAATATATAGTTTGAAGCAAAACTTCAAGTGTTACAGAGACATCAGTAACAAGGAAACATTATAGAACAGCTGAATTCTGTAGCTCCCTGTCTCTCACGGAGACAGAGATAGGGCCGTGAAAGAGATTGGCCGTTTTATATAAGATTTTCTCTGATGGGTCTATATGTTAATGTAGTACCGCTTACTTATCTGTGCTTTTTCCCCCCCTGCCTTTTCATAACAGTTGATGGACCCCACCCTTTGCCAAATGGATGGTAAGCTTCGAGTTTAACCATATACTGCCCTGCCACTCACTTTTAATATTTAAAAAGCTCCAAAAATTACCCTTTGATTGGGGAAAGGTGCTTGCTCATAGTGTTCACACATAACCACACACAAAGCATAACTGCAGGCACAGAGGACAACAACATACTACACAAGACCTACCTCACAGACAAAGGTATTCTTTGAAACCCACAAATTCAACTGGACACAATATGGAATGTGGTCCAACAAGTGGGAAACCACATTAAAAAGAAATTGTCTCACTTACTGTGGTTTCAAGTGTTCCCAATTGCACGGACCAGAGTGCTCATTCTGGATTGTACCCCTGAACTTCTATTGGGGTTTCTGGCTCGAAGTATCAAACTATTGCTGCAGAATTCAGAATTTGACAAGTCCCAAATGGACTTAACCACTTGTCTGTAGGATTAAAATTGTCAGGTTATAATTAACCCTTCCTCTTTAGGAATGGCTGCATCACTGGCCAGAGGAAGACAAACACACCAACGCACAGGAGTAGTCAATGGAGTTGTCTCAGTGTTTTGACTCAGACAACCAATCATTTATTGAAATGCCAAAGCCATGTCTTTTACAATCATGATATCTGATCAACCAATCATATTCATAATTAACTGACAGGCACATATATGGTCCATAGGATGTAGTCATCTGGATAAGTTAGTAAGCCTATGTATATATCTTGGTATGTACTCACAGGTCACCTGTTTGTATTTCAGATCACAAGTTCAGATTTGCGGAGCTTAGTTAAGGTTACTCATCTGGTCAGTATATCTATTTTTTTTTATAATAAATTGAGAAAAAGTGGGACTATCATAGAATGTCTAAGAAATTTCCAGTAAGACAGAAGCAAATCATATTACAATTAAAACATTTAATATAAATCAATATAATACCATATCATACCAATCAATGAAGGCTAATATTCATTTCTATAACAGCTTGAGGCTAGACAAGATAAAACTCCCATGGCAAACTGGGACAGCTCATTCCACTGCTCTAAGCTATTGTCGTAGAAATCCATGGGGTCAGAGTTATCTTCTTTGTGTTTCCTCTAAGGCCCCATGCACACGACTGTGTGCTAGTTCAGTGTGCTATCCATTTTTTATTTCCGTGTATGGGGCAAGAGTCCGTGCTGCAAAACTCAGGACAGGTCCTATTCCTGTCCGGTTTTGTGGCCGTGCTCGCTGGCCCCAATGAATGGAGCCAATGAAGCATGGGTGGTGCATGGGCTACTCAATCATGGTCATGTGCATGCTGCTTAAAAGTGTGTTTCCTATAAGAAATAGAATAGAGGGATCACATTGCTGATGCTGCAGTTGTCCCTGCTGACAAATTTGGTGGCTTCTTCAAAGGGCTTGAAAAGCTGGCACTGTAAAGTGTCCACCTACCACTGTCTATTGATTGAGAGACTGTCAGCTGATGTCAGATGGTGATAGAACATCACACAGTGACTCAAACTCATGAGTCTCTCCTGTATTTTTTTCTGAAACATGTGGCGGAAGCCATGTTAGTTCATCTGTGACGAATCACCATTTGCTTAGTAAAAAACTAACATTTTGGAATATTCGGGTCCAATTCGGTTTATAGCAGTTTGCCCTCCTCTATCTGTAAGTTGTGTGCTGGAATTTGTTTAGGCTCTTTCTGAGTTATACATCAAGAGCCTTAGCAATTTTAGGTGATAGGTAGTAATGGTCTAGGTAGCCACAATAAAAAAATATATACATTACCTCCAGTATAAGCAATCTCCATATTCCTTTAATAGATTACTGTGTCAAGGGAAATTGTATAAATACATATACACATGCATATAGTGAACATCCTCTAGTGTTGAATGCAGGCTAACACAATTGTACCATTTAACAATTGCTGAGCAAAGGGACCAAGAGTATTTGACGTATCAGAAAAAATAGAGCTCCGATTTATATAAATATATATTATTAGGGTATTATAGAATTTTAGGAAAAATTTTGAAGTTTTGATATATTGCAAGCTCCAAATCTCCATAATAAAAGAACAATTTTATAATGCCTTGTACACCAGACATAAAAAAAATGCAGATTTTCAAATCAATTTTTGGGTAAAAATTTTGGATTTTTTTTTTTAATATTCTGTGCCACCCACGCCACTTTCCAGATTTAGAAATCTGGCCTAAATGATGTTTTAAATTTATAAAAGCTATGGCGTACATTTCCCTCCAGACGCACTGCTTATTTATGAGAAGATGTAAAACTCGTAATAAATGAGACACACCCTCCACTGTCTCAGAAGCTATGAAGACTGGCATTAAAAACAACAGTCTTCTTAAATATGCCCCAATATTCTAAGTGGCTGGTGAGATTGTGCTAGGAGAAGACATTTACAAAAAATGTGTGTTTCTTTAATAGAATCTATTCAAATCTATTTCCTTACCTTTGTGTTTTTTGTTATCTTAATTTACTATTGTATTTGCTGTGATCTGGAATTATTCCTAAGTCATTGAATATACTCCTATTCACACAAATATAATTAATTTGTTGAAACAGAAAAATGCACAATAAGGGTAACAAGAATCCATGTTTTGTTTCCTTTTTAAAATTCAAGCTGTAATGTTCCATATTTTATACAAGTACCGGCTCACGTACAACTGACAAAGGCAATTGATTTTTTTTAGACTAGTGACACACACTGAAACTGGGAACACTAAGATAAAGAGAACATTTTGTCCTTATTTGAGATTGCAAAGTATTCGAAGATTAAACATCTGCTGCTATTAAGATTAACGGCATAGAATTTGCTAGGAACAATTTATTGATTTTATATGATATATTTCAATCCATCATTAAAAATCATCGAAAAGCTCTGTATGAGTGACTTTATGTTAGTTTGGTACTCTTTTGTTTTAGGCCCCTTGCAGACGACCGTGGCCATGATCATTGTGCTATACGTGTATTTCACAGATGGCACACTGACCCATTCATTTCTATAGGCCCGTACACATGACCGTGAATTTCACAGTCACGTGTCGGCCCGCAAAATATAGAACAGGTCCCTTGCTTCCGTGGCTCCTATTCATTTAATGAAAGGGGCCACAGAAGCACGGCTCATGCACGGGCGGCACATGAGTGACATCCGCGTGTCCCCTGTGCACCGCCCGTGCCTTTAATTCACGGCCGCAGAAAAGCACATGGTCGTCTGCAACTAGCCTTAGTTTGGTCTTTCAAAATGGTGATCACTAGTGTGAAGTTATCCTAAGGGGAAATGTAATTGGGCACCTCTCCTCAAAATTAAGTTCAGGTGTCTGAGTCACAGACATTGTAAAAAGGTGCAGAAAATTAATCACTTAGTCATGCAATCTCCATAGGTAAAAATACGTAGCAGTATGAATTGTACTTAAAGGGGCTCTCCAAGGAGTTTTTTTTACTTGCTTCCTCCGGAGGTTTTTAAATGCTGTACCTAGAGGTTTCAGGCTGGTTTTGAGCACGTGTTATGTGATTGGAAACCGTACGCTGACCCCGGGTTGCTGTGCCTCCTCCCTCCTCTCCCATTTTCACCCCTAGTTAGGTATGTTACTAGGGCTGGTTTTACTATAGTAACTAACAGTGAACACTGGAGAGGAGGGAGGAGGCAGAGTAACTTGGGGGGCCAGTGCTGGTTAAGTAGTTAAGTGGAAGTGTCCAGAGTAATAATAACTAAGCCAAGAAGCAATAGGCATGCAATGTCACAGAGAGGGACACCAGGTTTCAAAGTACATTTGAGGAAATTTATCATGAGGGGATTTTTTCTGGCGTCTGTGTTGCTGTAATTTGTACGACATTAAACATTGAGCAATATTTGATAAAGTTGAAGTATCTTTAAGCAGTGGCGTAACTAGGAATGGCTGGGCCCCAAGGCGAACATTTGACATGGGGCCCCCCCCAAACCGCTGCCCCAAGCCACCCCCCCGGACCGCCCCCTACAACCCCCCCTCCCAGAACCGCTGCCCCCAACCGCCCCCCCCGGGACCGACCCCCCCCCCAAAAAAAAAAAAACTAAAACGCATTCCTGCACACACTATTATGCCCCATAGTGGCCCCTGCACACAGTATCATGCCCCATAGTGGCCCCTGCACACAGTATCATGCCCCATAGTGGCCCCTGCACACAGTATCATGCCCCATAGTGGCCCCTGCACACAGTATCATGCCCCATAGTGGCTCCTGCACACAGTATCATGCCCCATAGTGGCCCCTGCACACAGTATCATGCCCCATAGTGGCCCCTGCACACAGTATCATGCCCCATAGTGCCCCCTGCACACAGTATCATGCCCCATAGTGGCCCCTGCACACAGTATCATGCACCATAGTGGCCCCTGCACACAGTATTATGTCCCATAGTGGCCCCTGCACACAGTATCATTCCCCATAGTGGCCCCTGCACACAGTATTATGCCCCATAGTGGCCCCTGCACACAGTATTATGCCCCATAGTGGCCCCTGGACACACTATTATATGTCCCATTGTGGACCACACATGAACAATTATTATACTCTGGGGTCTTTTCAGACCCCAGAGTATAATGATCGGAGACCCAGGAGAGGATACAAACATAAAAAAACAACGTTTCTTACCTGTTCCTCGCCCCGGTGCATGCCCATGCGCTACTTTGGCCTTCTTTAATGTTGGACCAGGCCGGCGTCACGTGATCCAGCCGGCGTCGCGACTCAAAATGACGTCAGCTGACGTCTGGAACGTCACCAAACAGGCCCGAAGCCTGGAGAAGCGCAGGAGAGGTAAGTACATTGTTTTTTATGTTCCCTCACCTCCCCTGGGCCTCCGATCATTATACTCCGGGGTCTGAAAAGACCCCGGAGTATAATGATAGCAGTGATTGTGGGGTTCGGTCTGCGGCCTCACATACCGATCCCCGCCCCTGCTCAGAGCAACCTCCGCAGAATCAGAAGTGCAGGCGGCCGTGAGCGGGACCCCGGGGAACGGTAAGTATATAGGGCCCGTTACCTGCTGGGGTTACTATTAAAAAAATAAATAAATAAAATTAAGCATCGTGGGCCCGCGGGGCCCCATAACGTCCCGGGCCCTGTGGCAGCTGCTACCGCTGCTACCCCAGTAGTTACGCCCCTGTCTTTAAGTCAAACACTTCTGTCCAGGGATGGTAATCCACTTTTTGCTTTGTGGCATGTGTTGTGTGTATGTGTGTGTGTGTGTGGGGGGGGGTACCTGCTACTTATCAGGAACTTTATTCCACCCAGCAGTGTATTAGGATGATGATATGGACATGGAGTCTTAAGCACCATGAAAGTTCCCATGTCTGGGCGACTTTTTTATTGAGACTGTCTGTCATGCCTCTGTGAGTCAGACCCCTTGCCTTGCAGTATACCACATCAGAAGGTTAGAGTTGCACCAGTTTCCCAGCAAGCCTGAAACTAAGTATAGCAGGAATCATCTACAGTCATGGCCAAAAGTTTTGAGAATGATACAAATATTAATTTTTACAAAGTTTACTGCTTCAGTTTTTCTAATGGCAATTTGCATATACTCCAGAATGTTATAAAGAGTGATCAGCTTAACAGCAATTACTTGCAAAGTCAATATTTGCCTAGAAAATGAACTTTATCCCCCAAAACACATTTCAACATCATTGTAGCCCTGCCTTAAAAGGACCACCTAACATCGTTTCAGTGATTGCTCCATTAACACAGGTGTGGGTGTTGATGAGGACAGGGCTGGAGATCAATCTGTCATGATTAAGTTAGAAGGACACCACTGGACACTTTAAAAGGAGGCTGGTGCTTGCCATCATTGTTTCTCTTCTGTTAACCATGGTTATCTCTAAAGAAACACGTGCAGTCATCATTGCACTGCACAAAAATGGCCTAACTGGGAAGAGTATTGCAGCTAGAAAGATTTCACCTCAGTCAACAATCTATCGCATCATAAAGAACTTCAAGGAGAAAGGTTCCATTGGTGCCAAAAAGGCTCCAGGGCGCCCAAGAAAGACCAGCAAGCGGCAGGACCATCTCTTAAAAGTGTTTCAGCTGCGGGATCGGGCTACCAGCAGTGCAGAGCTTGCTGAGGAATGGCAGCAGGCAGGTGTGAGTGCATCTGCACGCACTGTGAGGCGGAGACTCTTGGAGCAAGGCCTGGTCTCAAGGAGGGCAGCAAAGAAGCCACTTCTCTCCAGAAAAAACATCAGGGACAGACTGATATTCTGCAAAAGGTACAGGGAGTGGACTGCTGAGGACTGGGGTAAAGTCATTTTCTCTGATGAATCCCCTTTTCGATTGTTTGGAACATGTGGGAAACAGCTTATTCGGAGAAGAAGAGGTGAGCGCTACCACCAGTCTTGTCTCATGCCAACTGTAAAGCATCCTGAAACCATTCATGTGTGGGGTTGCTTCTCAGCCAAGGGAATCGGCTCTCTCACAGTCTTGCCTAAAAACACAGCCATGAATAAAGAATGGTACCAGAATGTCCTCCAAGAGCAACTTCTCCTAACTGTCCAAGAGCAGTTTGGCGCTCAACAAAGCCTTTTCCAGCATGATGGAGCACCTTGCCATAAAGCAAAGGTGATAACTAAATGGCTCAGGGAACAAAACATAGAGATTTTGGGTCCATGGCCTGGAAACTCCCCATATCTTAATCCCATTGAGAACTTGTGGTCAATCATCAAGAGACGGGTGGACAAACAAAAACCAACAAATTCAGACAAAATTAAAGCATTGATTCTGCAAGAATGGACTGCTATCAGTCAGGGTTTGGTCCAGAAGTTGATTGAGAGCATGCCAGGGAGAATTGCAGAGGTCCTGAAGAAGAAGGGTCAACACTGCAAATATTGACTTGCTGCATTAACTCATTCTAACTGTCAATATAAGCTTCTGTTACTCATAATATGAATGCAATTATATTTCTGTATGTGATAAAAACATCTGACAAACACACATAAAAACCAGAGGGCAGCAGATCATGTGAAAATATAATATTTGTGTCATTCTCAAAACTTTTGGCCATGACTGTACTACCAGTCACTCTGGTGCAATTGGCACTCAGTAGTTTTTGATTTGAAACAGTTCTCAATCGCAGTTCATTATACACTTTGTCATAGTTCATGCAGGTGGTGCATTGTACAATAAAGAGAAAGTTGTAGATTAGGCTGGATTCACACCTGCAACCAATCTCCGTTCGGGGATTCCATCCCCCATTCCACTTGAAAAATGCGAAGAGAAAAGTCCTGGGGTCCACAGGTTTCTTTGGGTAACTGCTTTTTAAGCGGATTGGGTTTCCAGTTTTTGGGTCCCCAAGCAGACCTGAAGAACGGAAATCCAAGCGCAGGTGTGAACCTAGCGTCAATTAAGTCAGTTGGCAAACAGCGGCCTGGTAACATGTAATCAGTGTTGTACACACAGCTACTGGCAAAAGTTACTTTAGTAGACTAATAACAAACTTCAGAGGTCACTTTAAGGGGATAAAATTATGCTTTAAAGGCTAAACTTGGGGCCCCTCACATCAAACATTACACCCTCCTCTCCGATCCTTCACTATGATGGTCCTGAAATTGCCAGGGTCCCCACTGCATTCCATTTCATGTTGTCTCCTGGTGTACATACAGATAATTCTTTGTTAGTTACTGGCTAGATAGGTGACATACCTCATCCAGTGATTAGCTGAGTATGCATAGACAAGTACTTTCTATGTGTGTTGGACACCTGGACATGGAGAGAAGTTGGGATCTGATCAACATTGGAATCAAAGCAGCTGGGGATTGGGATGAAGTGACTAATGTTTTGTTATTTTAGGGTCCCCATGTTTTGCCCTATTTAGTTTATTTTTCCCATGGTATACAAAAAGAGAGGCTCTAGAAGTGTGATGTGGTTGCAGTGTCCTGTCTGGGTTAAAAGGTGATGCATGATTATGCAACCCTGGGAGCACCAGAGAGGCTACTTACAGGGGAAAATTGGTGGATGTCAGTTTTGATGTTTGCCCATGTGTCTACTGAAAAAGAAAGGAAAAGTGGCATGCTGTAGTGAGGATAACCACGAGAGGGTGTTTAAACAAGAGGAAGGACCTTTCATGTTCCAGCATGACTATGCCCCCTAGAACAAAGCAAGACCAATCAATCAGATCTTCTCATCCACCTTGATATCATTATGATCATCAGGTTAATAGGCACAAGTTCCCACAAAAAAAACATTCAAAATCTTGAGAAGTGTTTTCCCAAAACAGTGAAGACTGTTATAGCCACAAAATAAAACTCAGTAGGATGTCCAACAAGTCTTTATACTGTAGGTGTAGTGCTCAAGTGTCCACATACTTTTGGACATATAGTGTATTTTAAATGCCTCTGTCTCATGATAAATGTACTGTACTTAGTTAAAAACAAAAAAATATGCAAATTCTTCATTTTTACTGTTAACTATAAGGTAAGTTGGATTCAACTTCAAAAAAGCTGCAACTGATCTTGTGATCACTGAAAAAATTCTGACTAGGTGAAAACTGATTTTCATTTTACATTATCAGCTTCCAATAGAAAATGTCATGACATCATAGGTTCAAGAAGCCAATAGGGTAAACTGATTTATGCAAAAAATGCTTAAGTTGACAGAAAATCGATATTGAGACTAATCTCCAGAATCCACTCAGATTAAATATTTGTAGTTAAACTTGAAAATACCGTTTGTAAAGGAAGAAAACGAAATTTAGTATAGAACAAAATTTAGTGAAAGGTATCAAAGCTAGTTGTGGGTGTTTGATGTAGTCATATCAACATTGTGAATTTACTGAATTGTTGTGTATTGATGTACAGTACTAACTGAGTATCTTAAGCCAAAAAGACACATGGCGTGTGTACAGTGTTTCAATTGTTAGTTCCTTTGGTTGAGGTTTCAATTTTTAATGTTGTGAATTTCTAATACACTTGCATGCTTTCTCTCCTCCCTCCTACCCTTTGTCAGTTCTCCTTGGCAACAAATCGCTAGAAGACAAATCTCTTTCTTCCAAGTAACTATGTATAGACATACATTATTGACTTTACTTATGGACCAACAAACTTGTAATTTGGAAGTTTAAGATAAACTGCACCCCTTACCATATACATGTTTTCACTGGTCTTTTGTACAGTGTACTGGACCGCAGTTATTGATCTATTTAACTAGTAGAGAAATGTATTGGTGATAGATAACTATTTTAACCCCTTAATGCAAAATGCCATACATGTACATCAGGGAATGCTGTACCTAGACACATCCAGCCAAATGTGTACAGCATTCAGTTCAATACTACCTGCACGCAATGAAGCGCATGTATACTCACACACCAGACTGTCTCCAGGTGTAAAGGGGACTGGGCCAGGAACCAAACAGATGTGGTCCTGTCCTGAGATCATTATTATTGGTCCATTTCTGCAAGTGGACCAATCCCAATGAGAACTGGTATGAGAGGGGTTTCTTCCCGACTCTGATCCTGTCATTTTAGCTAGAGATGTGACTGAAATTGGAAGAACTGTGATACCAGTGAGGCTGAATAAATATAACAAGCCCCCCCATAATGCCCTATCTGCTGCCCTATATCCTATATATACTGCCATACTTCAACTGTCTTAATCTGTGATCTGTCAGTCCCTTTCACTGTCACCAAATGTGACATTAACATTCTTCACCCTGTTCCCAAGCAATCATTGCTGTTAGTTTTGGTGCCTGATATGCTGCTCTCTACTGTCAGATGGGCTGTGTCAGGCAGTAGCAGACAAGGAGCATGATTCAGAGCTTCAATTAGAGATGGACAGTGTCAAAGCTCAAAATCACACTCCCTTGTCTGCTCCTGCCTGATACTATCCACCTGACAATACGGAGCCTAAATAGCATATGAGGCATCAAAACTAACAGCAATAATTGCTCAGGAATGCTGGGGGTTAGAGAAAAAATTCCAACTGTACTGGAATCAGTGGAACAGCATCTATTAAATGATGCACAGAGTTGGACTTGGTGTAGTTGGTGAACGGTCTTCTTTAAGGTCAAAATAGGCTCAGTCCTTAAGAGGTAATAATAATTTCAATATAATAAGATCACAAAATGTGCAGTATATAGAGTCAGTATTCACAAATATTTAGAATGAAGCTTATGTATCCTTATATGATTGCTTTACATTATGACAAATAACATACCAGTACAAGTCATTGGATTCAAAGTAGATTAGTACATTATGATATATTAGATTAATTACAATTATTATTATTATTAGTATTATTATGTTTTCTTTTATCAAGTGACCACAATGTCGGGTTGTCCGGTCACAGAAAGTTACCCAATATCCATAGAATATGGACTAACTTGCTGATTGGTGAGCATTGATGCTTGATAGCGTCCTAGCATAAAAAACTGAAAAAACAGTGTCTTATGGTTTTATACAGTGCCTTGCGAAAGTATTCGGCCCCTTGAACTTTTCAAACTTTTGCCACATTTCAAGCTTCAAACATAAGGATATAAAATTAAAATTTTTTGGTGAAGAATCAACAAGTGGGACACAATCCTGAAGTGGAACGAAATTTATTGGATATTTTAAACTTTTGTAAAAAATAAAAAACTGAAAAGTGGGAAGTGCCAAATTATTCGTCCCCCTTAAGTTAATACTTTGTAGCGCCACCTTTTGCTGCGATTACAGCTGCAAGTCGCTTGGGTTATGTCTCTATCAGTTTTGCACATTGAGAGACTGAAATTCTTGCCCATTCTTCCTTGGAAAACAGCTCGAGCTCAGTGAGGTTGGATGGAGAGCATTTGTGAACAGCAGTTTTCAGCTCTTTCCACAGATTCTCGATTGGATTCAGGTCTGGACTTTGACTTGGCCATTCTAACACCTGGATACGTTTATTTGTGAGCCATTCCATTGTAGATTTTGCTTTATGTTTGGGATCATTGTCTTGTTGGAAGATAAATCTCCGTCCCAGTCTCAGGTCTTTTGCAGACTCCAACAGGTTTTCTTCCAGAATGGTCCTGTATTTGGCTCCATCCATCTTCCCATCAATTTTAACCATCTTTCCTGTCCCTGCTGAAGAAAAGCAGGCCCAAACCATGATGCTGCCACCACCATGTTTGACAGTGGGGATGGTGTGTTCAGGGTGATGAGCTGTGTTGCTTTTACACCAAACATATCGTTTTGCATTGTGGCCAAAAAGTTCGATTTTGGTTTCATCTGACCAGAGCACCTTCTTCCACATGTTTGGTGTGTCTCCCAGGTGGCTTGTGGAAAACTTTAAACAAGACTTTTTATGGATATCTTTGAGAAATGGCTTTCTTCTTGCCACTCTTCCATAAAGGCCAGATTTGTGCAGTGTACGACTGATTGTTGTCCTATGGACAGACTCTCCCACCTCAGCTGTAGATCTCTGCAGTTCATCTAGAGTGCTCATGGGCCTCTTGGCTGCATCTCTGATCAGTCTTCTCCTTGTTTGAGATGAAAGTTTAGAGGGACGGCCGGGTGCTCCTTGGGATTTTTAAAGTTTGGGAAATCTTTTTGTATCCAAATCCGGCTTTAAACTTCTCCACAACAGTATCACAGACCTGCCTGGTGTGTTCCTTGGTCTTCATGATGCTCTCTGCTCTTTAAACAGAACCCTGAGACTATCACAGAGCAGGTGCATTTATACGAAGACTTGATTACACACAGATGAATTATATTTATCATCATCAGTCATTTAGGACAACATTGGATCATTCAGAGATCCTCACTGAACTTCTGGAATGAGTTTGCTGCACTGAAAGTAAAGGGGCCGAATAATATGGCACGCCCCACTTTTCAGTTTTTTATTTTTTACAAAAGTTTAAAATAACCAATAAATTTCGTTCCACTTTACAATTGTGTCCCACTTGTTGATTCTTCACCAAAAAATTTAAATTTTATATCCTTATTTTTGAAGCCTGAAATGTGGCAAAAGGTTGAAAAGTTCAAGGGGGCCGAATACTTTCGTAAGGCACTGTACATACACCAACATGATATTAACAAAAATGGAAAACCTGTTTAATTTTTAAATGAGCCGGGGGCAGTGAAAAAACTAAAAAAATTCATACTCACCTTTCCACAGTGCTCCAATGCCTCCCAGTGCGGTCCAGTCTTCTCGGTCCAATGTGGACGTGTGGCAGAAGTCCCAGCCACACATGACCGCTGAGGCCAATCAGCAGGCGGGCGATGTCATTACCTGTGACATCACGAGTCTCTTCCTGAGGTCTGCTGAGGCCAATAAGCGGCTTCAGTAGAAGGGATCCGTGACATCACAGCCAGTGAGCAGTTTCACTTTGAGAAGACGCCGGAGCAAAAGGACCGGACCCCGCTGAGAGGACACCGGAGCATATATAGATATGTAGAAATTGATTCGCACAATGCCGTTTGATTATTCTCTCTTATTCTGTCAGACAGAAAGGGGTATGGCATAGTAGAATCTGACCCTACTCCTCCCTTCAGAGTGGAATTAATGCATATTTTGAATGAAAGTTTTCAAAAAAGACTTATAGATAAGCAAGAAGTTGACTTCTTGCTGGGGAGAGACCTCAAGATTCCTAGTTTTTACAATCTCCTACGATACCGTAGTTTTGTGGTATCGTTACCAAGTTATATCCGTTACACTATTGAGGCCCTCAACAAGTTAGAGGGCATTGAGGTGGAAGATGAGACCAATTTAGCTTGCTTTGACATTGAGGCGCTCTACAGCTTAATCCCGTATGACAAGGGGGTTAGAGCTGTGGAACATTTCTTGAGCACCCAGAGAATGCAATATTACCCCCATAATGAGTTCGTCATGTAGCTTCTCACGTTTCTGTTGACCCATAATTATTTTTTGTTTGGAAGAGGTTCAACCACCAACTCAGGGACACCACGATGGGTGTGCCAACTTATGCAGGGCTCCTACTGGGCTGGTTGGAGGAGACCATTGTGTTCATGGATCAAAATAGCGAATGGACTTGTAGAATCATCTTCTGGGGGCACTATATCGACGACGTGTTGATCCTTTGGCCTGTGACAAAAAATGCATTTGATTCCTTTGTGAATCATTTTTAAAACTCAATAACGTAAGACTTACCTTCCTTTCAGAATACAACATGTCAGAGATAACTTTCCTCTTTTCCATTAAAAAGAATCAACTAGGGGGACTAGAGACAACAGTCTTTATTTATTATGGTTACTTATATAGCGCCATCATATTCCACAGCGCTTTACAGACATTGACAGTCACTGTCCCATATAGGGCTCACAATCTACATTCCCTATCAGTATGTCTTTGGAGTGTGGGAGGAAACCGGAGTACCCGGTGGAAACCCACGCAAACACGGGGAGAACATACAAACTCCTTGCAGATGTTGTCCTTGGCAGGATTCGAACCCAGGACTCCAGTGCTGCAAGGCTACAGTGCTAACCACTGAGCCACCGTGTCTTTAGAAATCCTACAGCAACAAACTCCCTGCTAAGATGGGAAAGCCACCACTCCCCCCCCCCCCCCAGGAAATTGATTCCAAGGGGGTCAGTTTTTGTGTATTCACAGAAACTGTTCATCCATAAAGATCTTTATTGGTGAGCCTGACAAATTGAGCAATAGGTTTCTGTAGAGGGTTTATCCCTGTCATGTAGTCTGGTAGGAGGGGGGCTGAGAAACAATCCCGCCAGGGTCTCCTTCCGAAACAAAGAACTAATAAGGTAGAGTTATTGGCTGTCATGATGGTAGCTCTAGAGAGGTCAGAGATATCCTTAATCCTTACTAAACACTGGGTTATACTGAGGTAGGTTTAGGAATTAGAGGGGATTCTATAACCTAGACCATTACTCACCTTTAGACCTGGCCGTAATCTTTGAGATAGGTGTCCACAGTCATTTTGAGACAAAATCAAGGAGTACGTGGATCAAAAAATACCCAGGGATTTACAAATGCAGATCATGCAGAGCATACAAATGTATCCGTCAGACTACGAGCTTTCATAGTGTACACACTGGAGAGGACTCCAAGATTCGGGATTTTATAAATTGTAGCACTCAAGGAGTGGTCTATACATGTAGTTGCCCACTGAATTTTGTAGGCAAAGCCAAAAAAGAACTACGTTGGAGAATCTTGGACCATGTGGGAACCAGAAACCAGAAACAAGAGACCCCTTTAACAAGGCATATGAGGTCCTGCCATGAAGGGAAGGTGTATGAACTTTCCATCATAGGAATAGAACATGTCAGTGACAGTGACAAGGGGACATCCTCTACGTCTCGAGAAAAGAAAGTTTCACCAGCAACATAGACAGGGATTCTTTACTGTAAGAACAGTGAGGCTATGGAACTCATTGCCCAGGAAGTGGCGATGGTGGATTCATTGAATAAGTTCAAAGATGGCCTGGATGCCTTTCTTGAACAGAAAAATATTACAGGTTATGGGTTCTAGATTTTGTTAAGGACAAGTTGAACCAGTGTTTTATACTGGTTGCGAGATTGGAGTAGGGAAGGAATTTTTTCCCCTGACATGGGGCAATTGGCATCAGTCTCATGGGGTTTTTTTTTGCCTTCCTCTAGATCAACACTGTAGGGTTATAGGTTGGACTTGATGGACTGGTATCTTCAACCAACTTCATCTACTATGTAACTATATGTCAGGCCACATATTAGTCAGGGACCCTGGGATAAAAGGATCCTGCAAAAGGAGTCCAAGTGGATCTTTAAATTGAGAACCAATGTCCCATTAGGTCTTAATGAAATGATGACTTATTCCTGTTTTTTATAGGTCTTCTTGAGTCCTAGCCCATGAGTGTCTCTCCCCTATGTTGGAACTGGGGTGGCCCCATAATGATATTCTCTTTGATATAGCACCAAAAGATGGGTAATTGGTTTTTGGGTGTTTATGAGAATAAACCCGCTTATTCCTATTTATATATAGATGTCTCTTAGCATATGATTAATAGGGTTTGAGGAATTTTATGGGGTTTTTGTATTTATATATTTACTATTTACTATTTTGTTTAGGAACCCATTATTAATTTTTAGATGATATATTTGATATATGTGTTTGCCCTTCCAGTACTCTTTTAGATCCTGCGTTTGGCAAACACAGCCAAAGTTATGTCACAGTGCCTATGGGAAGCAGATGGTAAAAAGTGGATAAAAACTGCGAATTTAACCATACACTGTACTGCCACTTTCCTTTATATTTTTAACATTTACAACACTCCAAAAATTAGCCTGTCTTGGGATAAGATGATTTAATGTGGGTTTTTTTTTCATGCACACATGGTATATATTGGAAAAAAAAACAATCATACAAAAAATTAGCTTATGTTAGGTTTGTTATTTTGAAGAAAAAAATGTGGCAAAGTGCCTGGTTGAAAAGTGATGACGAAGAGCATTCAAGAAAAAAAAGCCACCAGATAAAATGATCCCTTTATGGGAGCAGAAAGCTGCACCAACATGGCATTGGTATTGAAAGAAGCAATCATGTTTTCTTTGTTATTATACAAACATTGTGGCAGTGGCAAGTGGCAGCTACAACATTTGAAGAAAATATTGTGGCAGATTATCAGTGTGCCTGGATTGCATGCCAGTTAAATAGGAAATAATTAGCTTTATAAAACAAGTTGCCATAAATTATCCATGTATGGGAGCAAATGCCAAAACAACATAAGGTTGGAGGAGAAGGAGTGACAATTACAGAATTTCAAGAAAAAATTGGGTCACACTGTCAGTATGCTGGTCTTCCAGCTTAAAAAAAAAATGAATATTTTCTGAAATGGAAGGGACCCTGGAATATCCTGTCAATTATCCCTTTATGGGAGCAAATGCCACATCAACATAGTGTTGGCAGAATGACAATTTACAGAATTTCATAACAAATTTGTGGCACAGTACCAATTTACTGTCCAATGGCAACAAAAAACATTTTCCTCTCTATGCTTAAAACTCAAATTTTTTGTACCCTAATACTGATAGTTTTTAGTTAAAACCAAAATGTAATGCCACTGTGTATTATATTCTAGATGTCCAAGGCTGTAACTAACAGCAACTATATCTGAAGAAATTCTATCCAATGAGCCCCTTTATATACAATCTCCTTTACAGTTTAATGTACATTGCCCTCCATGTGGCTAATAGGATTAGCTATATAAGCAGACAAGGGTTCCATATTGTAAAGGGTCCTTAGCCCTATCATCCCTTTATGATGCGTCTGCAGTATGTATCAAAATGCAGATTCTCCAATGAAGGGTATAACACAGCAATAAACACAAATTTAAATTTAGACATGCCCTCCTGACATGTTTCACCAGACTTGGCATCCTGATTGGTAGTGGGGCACTGACACTGCCCGATGAAATCAGCAACCTATAAGCTATCGGATGTGACGTTCACCTTTTCAGGCTTTCTATAAATCAATGGATCTATGCTCCTCTTTCATTGATATCTTCATATAATTATATAAGTGTATTTACCTTTACACCTATTCACGCATCAGAAACTTTGATTGAGCTGTCAGAATATGACATTTGTGCTGCGATCTATATATTGAAAATGTTTTTTCTATTCATCTTCCATAGTATAATACTGTATCTTCTTGTATTTCGGATTGACTATATTGATATTCATGCTTAACTTTGCCATTTCTGATACACACGCTTTATGATGGTATAATATAGCATTTTTTTGTACCCTAATATTCCAAATTTTAATGAAACCAAACAATTTGGGATTAGTTTCAGATTAAATAAAATGGCCGCAGACGGTAAATTATTATACTGTGGGGTCTCTTCAGACTCCAGAGTATAATAGCTCGAGGCCCAGGGCAGGTGACAAAAATAAAAAAAATATTTATTCTCACCTTCTGTTACTTCTTCTGGGGCTCCTCATGGCATCTGGTGCTCTTCAGTGACAACAGGTGTCTGGGGTCACTGATAAGGCCTGTGATTTGGCCTCAATGTTGAGACATGGGCACACTGAGCATCATGACATCCAGAGTGCCCATGTCACTGCTGAAGCGCAATCACGGGCCTCAGCGGCACCCTGGGACGTCACAGAAGGGCACCAGATACCATGAGGAGGAAGACACAGTGCACCGGATGCAGCGAGGAGGCCCAGAAGAGGTAACGGAAAGTGAGTATAAATATTTAATATAAAAGTTTTTTGTTTTTTTTTGTCACCTCCCCTTGGCCTCCAGCTATTATACTCTGGGGTCTGAAGAGAGCTGAGAGTAGATGTAGCATGTTTTCTATTATTGGTTGAGCGATTGTGATGTCATGTGTGACGTCACAGCCAATAGCTTATAGGTCACTGATTCAGTTGGACAGTGTCAGTGCCCTACTAACCCTGAGGATGCGAAATCTGGTGAAACATGTCGGGGTGGGGTGGGGGGGGCATGTCTAATTTTAAATCTATGTTTGCCACTGTGTTATATCCTCCATTGGAGTATCTGCTTTTTGATGCTTACTGCCGATGCATCATAAAGGGCTAATAGGGCTGAGAATCCTTTTCAATATTAATCCCTTGTTTGCTTAGTCTACAATCTGGCTGAGTAATGCTATATTTATATTTATTTATTTATGTATGTGTGTGGCTGAGCAATGTGCGTATTGTTCATTTCCTAGTCCTGTCTTGCTTTTTTTGCATGTTTTGGTCTGTTTCTGTCTGGTTTGTTTTTACTTCTAGTCTTTTGTAGACTTTAGGGTTTCTGCAAAATATATCCTGTATTCTTGTATGTTTCTAGGTTTCCCATCTTGTGTTTTAGCCTGTTCCTGTCTTTGCTGGTTTTAGTCTTTGGACACATTCTGCTGTTTTTGCACTTTATCCTGTTTCTGTTATGTTCTGCACCACAGTTCTGTCCACCTGGTCAGCTGATACCAAACCAGGACAAGCTCAGGAGGTTGCAGCCTGGCGGACTCCCCCGCAATGAAGTCAAGATGGGGGTTAAAGGGTGAAAACTGGAGAGTCTTCTAAGATAACCAGTAATTAGAGGTAGCTGACTTTTTTTTTCTTTTATTACACTTGCTTGTTTGGCTGTCTCTGGCAGTCCCAATTAATGTAAATGGTATGCGACTGCTGTCCAACATGGCGACTGCTGTTCAACATGCCGCTCCATTCCAAACTGGAGTACAAAACACCCTAGTTTTCATGATCAGTGGGGGTCCTAGTGGTGGCACACCCACTGATCAGCAAGTTACCCCCTGTACTGTGATTGAGCAAACCCTTTAAGTTTTAAAAAATCTATATCCATTGTTAAAGGTTTGAAATTACAATGATTAATTTAGTATATATGAGGAAAAAAAAGTGTTGACAATCGGAAATATTAATTCAGACAGAATGAAAATTGGCCGAAAGCAAAGATAATATGTTGAAGATAGAATCATTTAGAATCTGAATGTAGAAATATAAATAGATACAAACATAGCAGAATCTCATTATCAAAGAAAACATTTACATATTTTAGCTTCTTAAAAATAAAATAAATTAGCTTATTTATGTATAGCACACTGAACAGTTTTGCTTCAATTAACTCAAGCGAAATCTCTTGTGAGTGAATCATAAAAAGAATGGTAAGCAAAGACAACTCAAGCCTGGAAGAATTTCATTTGTTTTCATGTCTATTACAACAATGTTTTTAAGTCTGATTGAGTTTTTTGCTACTTGCAAGGGAATTTATGTTAAAAGTACAAGATGTCTTGGTTAGGTTTAGAAATCAATGTTTTATTTCGTATAATCACTTGAATGGGGAACAATGGAAAATGTGATATTGTGGCAAACATTGTCCGCAAGACCCTTTTTGGTGCCAAGACATATTTATTATAACACACCAGTTTTCTTACATGCGTTATGATGGAAATCTACGCCGGTTCCTAACTGATGTCGATCTCTATTCAGGTGCACAGGTGTGTGACTGATTGATGAAGAGGCCGGAGCCTCTTCGTAAATCAGTTGTGCCCTGCATCATTTGGGGCCTTTATTAAGACTGGTGTATGAAACAAATTACTAAAATGCCTACAAATTACACCGCATTCTAAATTATTATTATGCAAATCAGATTTAAGTGTCATAAAGATTTAATTTTTTGCTTTTCAATTAAACTCATGGATGATAATGTGTCTCAGTGCTCTTTGGATCACTGAAAAATCACTAGTGAAAACATGAATTTGTTTGGTAGAAACCTTCCTCATTATTATTATTATATGATATATGGAGGGGACAGGTTGTGGATGGCTTTGTATGTCAGCGTTAGTATTTTGAACTTGATTCGCTGGGCAATGGGTAGCCAGTGAAGGGATTGGCAGAAGGGAGCGGCTGATGTCGAATTGGGGGGGGGATAGGTGTATTAGGCGAGCAGCACAGTTTATGGTGGACTGGGGGGGGGCGAGAGTATTTGCAGGGAGGCCATGGAGAAGGGTGTTGCAGTAATATAAGCGGGAGATTATGAGGGCATGGACTAGCATCTTTGTAGTTTCAGGGGTGAGGAAGGAGCGGATTTGATGGATGTTCTTGAGTTGGAGGCGGCAGGAGGTGTTGAGGGTTTGGATGTGCAACTTGAAGGATAGGTCAGAGTCCAAGGTTATCCCAAGGCAATGGACCCTTGGGACTGGGGTAAGTGTGGTTCCATGAATTTTGATAGATGGGTCAGGTAGAGGGGCCATGCGAGGTGAGGCAAAGATGATGAACTCCATGTTGAGTTTGGGAAAGCGGGAGTAGAGAAAGGAGGCTACGGCTGCTAGACATCCTGGAACTCTGGACAACAGAGCGGTCATGTCTGGTCCAGAGAGATATATTTGAGTGTTGTCAGCATAACAATGGTGTTGAAAACCATGAGATTCTATGAGTTGGCCAAGGCTGAGGATGTAAATGGAGAAGAGGAGGGGTCCTAGGACGAAGCCTTGGGGGGATACCTACAGAAAGAGGGCGTGGCGAGGAGGTGGTGTGCGAGTGGGAGACATGGAATGTGCGGTTGGTGAGGTATGAGGAGATCCAGGAAAGCGCCAAGTCTGTGATGCCAAGGGATGAGAGCGTTTCTAACAAGAGGGAATGGTCGACTGTGTCAAAGGCGGAAGAGAGGTCAAGGAGGAAGAGGATAGAGTAGTGATGCTTGGCTTTGGCAGTTAGAAGGTCGTTAGTGTCAGCCACC
Organism: Leptodactylus fallax; assembly: GCA_947044405.1. Lineage (NCBI taxonomy): Eukaryota > Metazoa > Chordata > Amphibia > Anura > Leptodactylidae > Leptodactylus > Leptodactylus fallax. The sequence continues at coordinate 2,980,321 of CAMRHE010000027.1, forward strand.
AATTGTGCAAGTTCTCCCACTTAAAAAGATGAGAGAGGCCTGTAATTGACATCATAAGTAGACCTCAACTATGAGAGACAAAATGAGAAAACATATCTAGAAAATCACATTGTCTGATTTTTTAAGAATTTATTTGCAAAGTATGGTGGAAAATACGTATTTGGTCACCTACAAACAAGCAAGATTTCTGGCTCTCACAGACCTGTAATGTCTTCTTTAAGAGGCTCCTCTGTCCTCCACTCATTACCTGTAGTAATGGCACCTGTTTGAAATTGTTATCAGTATAAAAGACACCTGTCCACAACCTCAAACAGTCACACTCCAAACTCCACTATGGTGAAGACCAAAGAGCTGTGGAAGGACACCAGAAACAAAATTGTAGACCCGCACTAGGCTGGGAAGACTGAATTTGCAATAGGCAAGCAGCTTGGTGTGAAGAAATCAACTGTGGGAGCAATAATTAGAAAATGGAAGACATACAAGACCACTGATAATCTCACTCGATCAGGGGCTCCACGCAAGATCTCGCCCCGTGGGGTCAAAATGATCACAAGAACGGTGAGCAAAAATCCCAGAACCACACGGGGGGACCTAGTGAATGACCTGCAGAAAGCTGGGACTAACGTAACAAAGGCTACGATCAGTAACACACTACGCCTCCAGGGACTCAGATCCTGCAGTGCCAGAAGTGTCCCCCTGCTTAAGCCAGTACATATCCGGGCCCATCTGAAGTTTGCTAGAGAGCATTTGTATGTTCCAGAAGAGTATTGGGAGAATGTCATATGGTCAGATGAAACCAAAGTACAACTGTTTGGTAGAGGAGAGTGAATGCTGAGTTGCATCCAAAGAACACCATACCTACTGTGAAACATGGGGGGTGGCAACATCATGCTTTGGGGCTGTTTCTCTGCAAAGGGACCAGGTCGATTGATCCGTGTACATGAAAGAATGAATGGGGCCATATATCGTGAGATTTTGAGTGCAAACCTCCTTCCATCAGCAAGGGCATTGAAGATGAAACATGGCTGGGTCTTTCAGGATGACAATGATCCCAAGCACAACGCCAGAGCAACGAAGGAGTGGCTTCGTAAGACGCATTTCAAGGTCCTGGAGTGGCCTAGCCAGTCTCCAGATCTCAACCCCATAGAAAACCTTTGGAGGGAGTTGAAAGTCCGTGTTGCCCGGCGACAGCACCAAAACATCACTGCTCTAGAGGAGATCTGCATGGAGGAATGGGCCAACATACCAGCAACAGTGTGTGCCAACCTTGTGAAGACTTACAGAAAACGTTTGACCTCTGTCATTGCCAACAAAGGATATATAACAAAGTATTGAGATGAACTTTTGTTATTTACCAAATACTTATTTTCCACCATAATTTACAAATAAATTCTTTAAAAATCAGACAATGTGATTTTTTTGGATTTGTTTTCTCATTTTGTCTCTCATAGTTGAGGTCTACCTATGATGTCAATTACAGGCCTCTCTCATTTTTTTAAGTGGGAGAACTTGCACAATTGGTGGCTGACTAAATACTTTTTTTTCCCCACTGTATGAGTGTGGTGAAGTAGACCTGCTTTGCAGAGGTGAGTGTGTTCTTGAAGGTGAGAACTGCCTCTTTATACCTGATGAGGTCATCCTGGGAGTGGCTTTTCTTCCAGAGGCATTCTGCAACCCGTGAGGCACATCTCAGTTTTTTAGTCAGGTCAGGGTGCCAGGGTTGCCTGTTGATTGGTCGGGCTCTAGTATTTGTTAAGGGGGCCACAGAGTCAAGGGCTGAAGTAATGGTGGTATTATAGAAGGCAGCAGCAGCATCTGTGTCCTGGAGTGAGGATTTGTCAGTGATAGGAGAGAGTCTGAGAGTGTGCGGATGTCAAGGCGATTAAGGTTCCTGCGGGGGCATGTTGGTTTAGGGGTTGGGGGGTCTATTACAGAGGAGAGGGCAGAGAATGTCAGCAGGTTGGGGTCAGAGTGCGTGGTTGGAGAGTTAGAGAGGCTGCATAGAGAGCATAGGCGGGTGAATATGAGGTCCAGTGTGTGCCCCTTTGTGTGGGTGGCAGAGGAAGACCATAGAGGGAGACCAAAGGAGGCGGTGAGGGATAGAAGACTGGAAGTGGAGGGGTAGTTTGAGTTAATGGGGATGTTGAAATCACCCAGGATGATGGTGGGGGTGTCTGTGGATAGGAGGTGCATTAGCCAGGTGGTGAAATGGTCGGTGAAGGCAATGGTAGGTCCTGGTGGTCGATATATGACAGCCAGTTGGAGGTTGGAGGGTGAGTAAATGCAAACAGAGTGCACTTCAAAGGAGGGGAGAGTGAGAGCACGTAGCGGTTGGATTGGGGTGAAGGAGCAATTGTCAGACAGGAATATGCCTACGCCTCCACCAGGTTTATTGTTGGGGCGGGGAGTGTGCGAGAATTGCAGAACTCCTTAGGAGAGGACGAGGTAGTGAAAATTCACGAGAAATAAAGAGGTCGTGGATGTAATCATGTTTATTGCGTATGGAACAAGCGTTCCATAGTGCACCGGAGGGGGGAGGGGCCTGAGGGACAGGAGCAAGTAAGATAGGTGTAAGATTTAGGGGGATTTCGTGCGCTGATGCTGGTTGTGTGGAAAGATCTGACAATAGGGATTTGCTGTGAGGTGGTCCAGGATTAGGAGATATGTCGCCAGAAGTAAGGAAAAGCAGGGAGAGGGATAGCAGTTGTAAGCAGGAGAGAGTATGGGGAAGTTGTGTGTTTCTGGGGCGGAAAGCTTGCAGGTTTGTGAGTAGCTGTGCAGAAAAGGTCAGATGGTGGGGTAGAATAGATGGAGAGATAAAGATTTTCTTACTGACAAGGGAGGTTTGGGGTGGAAGAGTTGTTTTTACAAGTAAGGGGAGAACCACAGTGATTAAAGTGATAAGCATTTCTGTTAGACATCAGCTAGGTTTTGTTTTAGTGTCTTTTTGTTACCTTCAGTTCCTTTCTGGTCCAATTCTGGTCTACACACTTTAAGAGTTGCACTTTTGGATGTTGAACTGACCAAGGCCAGAACTGACCTCTGAACTTAGATTTATACTAGCTAGCAATGCATTTGTTGTGAATAGGGGTGGGAAAACATGGAGATAGAATCAGAATCCAAGACAGGGAAAGGATCAAGTGAGTTAATGGGGAGGACACAGCAGGGAATAGAGACAGTGTCTTCAAAGCTCATATAATTACAACAAAGTAGGAGAACATCATACCAACAGAGATGATAATAAAAGCAAGCAGAGGTGTAGTTATGATTGAAGCAGGCATGTTTTAGTTTCTGAGTCCAGATGGAAGGAACATACCTGTGGATTGAAGATGGAAGACAGGATCAGATGAGAATAAATTATGCTGGATGACATTGTCTATTACATTTTAGCCTACTGCTGGTCTACACACTTTAAGAGTTGCAATTTTGGATGTTGAACTGACCAACTCCTTTATCTGCACGAACCTGTCTGTGCTCTGAATCAGCCACAAATCTTATCACAGTATCATAATCATGCTTCCATTTTCATTAAATAGTGAAAACCTTAGATATTTAAAGGGGTATTCCCACGAACATAAACATTTTTAAATTTGTAGATAATTAAAAGTTAAACATTTTTGCAAATATAAGTATTTAAACATTTTGCAGAATTTTAAAGATTTATTTCTAAATATCTTGTGGTCACAGTCTTGTTGTCCAGATTGGTTGCCAGTGGATACGACCATGAATGCAGGAACTTTCTAAGCTCAGAAAATCAGCAATGATATCCTTATTGTGGCCGGGATATCTTCTCATACATGTAGTGTCCCTGCCTAATAATCCAGCTACAATAAGAAAATCATGGCTGGGTTTTTGACAAGTCCCAGACCATAGAAAGTTTCTACATTTGTGGTCGTATCCATTGGCAACCGATCAAGGCACTACTAAGATGGTTAGAGAACGCTGCAGAATTTTTAACTACTTATATTTGCAAAAATATTTAACTTTCAATTACCTACAAATATAGATATAAGTATGTTCATGGGAATACCCCTTTAACAAAAACATAAGCGTGATTATCATACTGTGAAGAGATTTGTGTCTGTTTCAGAGCACAGACATGTTCGTGCAGATAAAGGCATGATGAGGAACGTTTCTGTCAGACAAATTCATTGGATTAAGAGAACAGCTGCTTAAATACCATTACAAAGCAGCAAACAGGTATCAGGAGTGTCACTTCAGCTTCTGCTTCGTTAAGGTTGCTGTGACAATCTGGGGAAGCTTTTGTGTTGTGTACTTACATGCCTTGACCAGCTAGCAGCTGAAATGGTCTGTATAAGACCACTCCTTCATGACACAGGCACCGACTAATTTAGTTTGCTATTCCTAGTTTGGCTCTCCATTTTGTGTGTGTACCTGTTTGCTTTGACTTTTGGCTTGCTCCCTGGATTTTCTATTTGCCTCCTGTTCCTGCTTCGACACGCCTGTTTGGATTTGTGACCCTTGGCTTGTTTCCTGGATTTTGCTTTCGTCTCCTGATTCTGCCTATTAAGGCCTCTCCTGGTTTTGACCCTTGCTTGTATGACTTCTCTTGTCTCCACACCACTGTGTAAGTTTTAGTGGATTTTGTTTTGGTTTCTGTAGCAGTGCATTTGTTATTGGTACATCTATCTGGAGACAATTCCAATTCCCAGATTCAGCATAAGTCCAACTCGCCTCATAGTGAGCTCTGGTGAAGGCATCTGGGGGTTGGTCTTGGCTCGCAGAAGTGTGCTAGTTTTAAATAGGTGGCGCCTCTGCTTGCAGTTATGAGCCATTCTCTTGCTATTGCTTTTATTGTGACCTTGCATCTACGTTCATAACAAAAGGCATTTAAGGCTGTTGGTGAACATTCAACAAAACCATTTTCACTTCTTTCCAACCTGTAAAATGTTTAGAAACTCTGTTGTGCATAATAATTTGGAACAATGGATTTAGATTTTTTAATTTGTGAAAAAAATGTTATCATTGTGAGGTTTGTCTAATATATTTGTTTTATACTCTAACGGTTAAAGATTTGCATTTGCATCAACCATTTAGGAAAAACAGAAAAATATAATTTGCATAATAATTTGGAACACAGTGTATTCTATGTATGCTACTGTCATGTCATGTATACTCAGGATTCTGTCGGGATTAAGAACAGATTCTGTCTGTGGCTGCATCTGAAAGTTTCCTCTTGTATAGTCTGCAGGGTGATAATACTCTGCAGACCACCTTTGCAAAACTACCATTTGATTATTATATGGAGCTGTAAAATACTATTATTGGTTATAGTGATGCATCTATAATAGTATCATACAATTGTTCCTAACTGGCTGTGTGCATAGGTGTTTCTATTATCCACTTCTATTTTCTTTCTTGGGGTGATGTACAACATGATTCGGGGAGGAGGAATATAGTTCCACTCCGTACTCACTTACCATATTCCAAGGGAACCCCTCTTACCGTTCTTACCAACTTTTACCCCACCCCCAAGAAAGACCAGGACTCCTTCTTGGATTTAAATTTGGCCTGTTCAGGTCGATTTATTAAACATTATTAAACAACACTAATACATAAATAACAGATAAATAAACCGCCATAAAACGGGCTGTATATAAATACATATAATTTACTGTACAGAACAATATATTAAATACCCCAACTTTAACCACTCTTTTAGTGCAATATAACAAACCAGAACAACAAATGGCGAGAGGCACCGCCACCCATCTACCCAGGAGCCAAACACCACCTCGGTAAACCTTTTAACTTGAGTGACGTGAAGCCTGATCCCTTGAGGGACCCTAGCCCAACTAGGTGATGTCCCATGCCTTCACACTCCACACCAGGATCCCCATACCACTGATGAAATCCTCCAACTGACCACTAAGCCTCTCACCCCACTAACCCCCCTGCCACAGACTCACGGGCATGACCCCTTATGCCCAGGAGTCCCGCCACACAGAAATGGGCTTGAGCAGCACCATCCCACAACGCCCACATCCACAGATCCGCACCAATCGTGTGAAGGTAAATCCCATCCTGCCTCAAATGATCCAAAGATGGGGCCTCCAAATCACGGTGCCAGACCACCCCATCCCCAGTATGAACCACAAACTGCGCCACCACCCGATGAACTTTTATGCGGGGCTTCTCCATCCGGGCAGCCGACCGCGTGTGGCGCCACACCAGTGTAAGAGACAGCCAATGTTGTCCTAAGCTTTATTTGTCTGTATAAACTGTTAATGTTGAATGTATTTCTGTGATTCTGTTCCTTTAAGACAGCAGCCATTGTAATTGTGACATGATGCTGGAGTGACTCCCCCCCCTTTTATGTCAGCTTGCCTGTTCTGCAGACAGAATGTGAGCAGAGAAGCAGGAAGTGACGAGACAGAGAGCAGCAGCCATCTTAGCAAGTGTTGTATTGAACTGGTGTGGAGATTTTTCTGTACAGCTAAGCTGTATCTTGGTCCAGAGACAAACAGAGTGTAAAGAGACAACAGGACTAGTGAGTCCACGTGAAAGGAACTGTGCTCAGTGGCTGATCAGTGAGACTGACATTGTGACTGTGTATATGGATACCACAGATAGAGACTCGCAGTGCTGTTGATGTACTGGACAGCACCTGCTAAACCCCGGCTTACATCCCAGCTCAGTGTATGGATTCGGCAGGACTGTCAGTGTGCTGAGTGGAATCTGCTGTTGGATTACATTGCATTCATTGGGTTTCCCTGTTAAAGAGGACTTCATTTCTCCCAAGATCCTGATAACCGTGAGGAGAGGACGTTTCGCTATAAAAGAAAGGAACGACTTTGGGCCCCACCGCGCGCTTCTACAGACTGTAAGCGGTCCACCTGGACCACTGGGGAAAAGGGGGTGCACCCAAATGTGATGTCAGGGTCAGTTAGGGATAGTTTTGAGTATATTGTTCATTCAGTGTCCATACTGCAGAATTGGACAGAGTAAAAGTAGAAACCATTGCAGAATTTGCCTTGAAATTGTTCATGCTATATTGTATATTTTGCTTGTCTTTATCCCTGTAATTTTACCTTCAAATAGCCTTTATTAACTTATAGTAAATATATATTCTTTTCTTGAACTACTGCGTGTGCGTTCATTTCTGGTTGCGGAGACCAAACCACCTGCCTTGCTCTCGGTTCACAAATTGGCGTAGTCGGCAGGATCCGCTTACCAGAATGGACGGTGACGCACCCGTTCGGGAGAATGGTGCTGGAGGAAGAATGCCAGCAGGGGCTATAATGAGTCAGTTAGCTAAATTTGATGGCAATAATATGTCAGTGAGTATGTGGGTGGAACAGATACGAATGATACAGCGAATGTACCAGACCGCACCAGAAGTACTAGTAGAGCTAGCAATATTGACATTACAAGGGGATGCTAAGACCACGGTGATATTGAGGCCATTTGAACAAAGGCAGACATTTGAGCAAGTAGTCCAGATTCTAGAAACCATTTATGGAGAAACTGCATTGCTGGGGTCTCTGCAGGCTCGGTTCTTCCAGAGGGTACAACAGGAGAATGAAAGCCTTCCCCAATATGCAAATGCCCTACAAGAACTGCTCCGAGATATTCAAGTGAAGGAAAGAGGGGGCTCGCCAGCCTTCTGTAACCCTGATCGGACTCTCCGTGACCAGTTTGTCCTGGGGATACGTGACGGCAGTTTAACTGTGACTATGCAGGATTTTATACGACGAGAGACTGATGCTAAATTCCATGATGTACAGGTAGAGGCCATCTCCCGTGCCAATAGTATGTTCCCGAAGCCCCAGACCGCAGTTGGAGTTACTTTGTCACAGGGGGCTAGTTCTGGCTCAGAGACAGTAGAAAAGGGGACGGTTAAAGAAATTCTCACAGTAATGCAGAAACTGCAAGAGCAAATGGAACACTTGCACACCAGTTGTGATGAACATTCTATGAAAATTGCAGACTTCCAGAAAACTGGAGGTGAAAGGGTGAGCCGTCCATACCCAGAAAATCAGAATCACCCACCACCCCGCTGGGGGGATGAGGATAGGACCTACCGAAGGGGTCCAAATCAGTTAATGCAGTGCTCAGGAGAAATCGAAGGGGCTTACCGAAGGGGCCCAAACAGATGGCCAGAACGACGGGAGATACGCTGCTGGGAGTGTGGACGGATGGGCCACGTTGCTGCTAGATGTCCAGAGCAGCGACAAACTTATGAGAGACCGCCGTTAAACTGAAGTCCCCTGCTGCTGTAGGGCGTGTAGTAGGGGAGACTGACAAGGAGACTATGTGGGGAGAATGCCCTAATGATGACCTGATCGCTGCAAGTCCTGTTATACAGGTGGAAATGGAGGGTATTCCGGTTACCGGGATGATTGACACGGGTTCCCAAGTAACGACCTTGAGTAGAGACTGTTATGAACGGTACTTCCAGCAACATGTGAAATATGATCCCCATACATTCGTACGAGTGATTGCAGCTAACCAGTTACCAGTTCCAGTCGTGGGAGTGGCCTGGATGAATGTCCGGGTATGTGGCCAAGATCTGGGTAGGAAAGGCATTGTGGTGGTACAGGAGTCACATGAAGTAAAGGTCCCTGTCATTTTGGGGATGAATGTGTTAAAAGAATTAGATCAGATCCTCTTTGAAAAGAAAGGCCACGGTTATTGGAAAGAAACCACCACCCATCGGCCTACTCAAACAGCTTTCCAGCGGCTGATCCGGACATGTGGCTTACAGAAAAGTTCGGATGCGCAGCGTCCTCTGGCTCGAATTTCAGTTCCTTTGCATACAAAAGTTACACTGCCACCCAGTCGGGAGACAATAGTGTCTATGCCCGTAGGCACCTGTCGGAAACTAGAGGGCATAGCTGTGTTGGTAGAACCACTGCAGGCAGCCGAAGGAGGTGTTGATCCGCTAGTGGCCCGTTCCTTGGCAATAGTTCGCAATGGAAGAGTACCACTTCGATGTGTAAACACTCAGGACCAGAGTGTGGACCTGACCTCAGGGAGGCAGCTGGCTAACATCTATGTGACTCCGGAGGAAGTAAGGAAAGTAACTCCAATGCAGCTGAAGCCGACTGAAAGGGATGAGTGGACCGTAACTGTGTCCATGGGAGAAGATGAGGAACCCACCTCTGAATGGAATGGCCGTGCAATTCGAGAACAGATGAAGATGGATGCAAGTTCATGTTCTCTGGAATGTGTGCAGAAGGTAGATGAACTGTTGTGGGAGAACCGAGCCGCCTTTTCACGGTATGCTGAAGATTTTGGATGTACCACAGGGATCTACCATGAGATTCCCACAGGAGACACCCCTCCAATTAGAGAGCGCTACCGACAAATTCCTCCACAGTTGTATCAGGAAGTAAAAGAACTGTTAGCTAAGATGCTACAGGGTGGGATCATCCAAGAAAGCCAGAGTCCCTGGGCAGCTCCTGTGGTGTTAGTAAGAAAAAAAGATGGGTCCATCCGATTTTGCGTAGACTATCGGAAGTTAAACGCTTGCACCGTACGAGATTCCTACCCCTTGCCACGGATTGAGGAGTCCCTCTCAGCGCTGGGGAGAGCCCGGTACTTCTCCTCACTAGATCTGGCTAGTGGGTATTGGCAGGTGCCGATGGCCACAAAAGACAAGGAGAAGACGGCATTCATCTTGCCCATGGGACTATACGAATTTAACCGGATGCCCTTCGGGTTGACAAATGCACCCGGAACGTTTCAGCGGTTGATAGAGAAATGTCTCGGTGACTTCAACTTTGAGTTCACTCTCATCTACTTGGATGACATTATAGTGTATTCTGCGACCTTTGAAGACCATCTCCACCAGTTGGGGTAAGTATTTCGAAGATTGCGGGAACATGGGCTCAAATTGAAACCCAGTAAATGTCGGTTGTTCCAATCTGAAATTGATTACTTGGGTCACCGCGTATCAGGAGAAGGGGTGAGACCATCAAGAGACAAGATAGCGGCTGTTCAAGATTGGCCAATACCGACTACCCTGCGAGAAGTGAGGGCGTTCCTTGGAGTAGCCGGTTACTATCGACGGTTTATTAAGGATTTCGCCAAGGTAGCAGCACCACTTAATGCTCTCCTACGAGGCACATCCGGTGGTCCAAAGAACCGGTCCGTGAAGTGGGGACCTGAACAGGAACAAGCCTTCCAGGCATTAAAGGATGCACTGACAACAGCCCCAATCTTGGCATATGCTGATTACCACTTGCCGTTCCAGCTGTATACGGATGCAAGCCTGTATGGTCTTGGAGCAGTGCTTTCCCAGCTTCAGGATGGCCAGGAGAGGGTCATAGCGTACGGCAGCCGGTCTTTGAGAGATTCTGAAAGAAACCCCGAGAATTATAGTTCATTTAAGTTGGAGCTGTTGGCACTGGTATGGGCCATGACCGAGAAATTCTCTGAATATTTGACCGGTGCTGAAGTTTTAGTACTGACTGACAACAACCCACTAGCTCACCTGGAAAATGCCAAGCTCGGGGCGTTAGAGCAGAGGTGGATAGCCCGAATGACTAAGTTCAATTACCGCATTAAGTATCGGTCCAAGACAGAGAACCAGAATGCTGACGGGCTTTCTAGGGTAACCGCCCAGACCCCCACAGTAGACGTGGATCATGAGTTGGAGCATGTGGAGGTGCCCGACTTCAGCAGATTTTCACAGGCCTTGACCGCCACTAATCAGTTTGAGATGGAGGGGACTGAAATGGCTCCTTTCTTTGGTCCCTCACGACAGGAATGGGCACAGATACAACAGACCCATGAGGGGCTGGCACAGATGATCAAGTGTGTTGAGAAAGGCCAGAAGCCCTGTAGAGAGGAAAGAGAACGACTGACACGTGAGATATTATCTGTTCTGAGTCAGTGGGAAAAGTTGGAGATGAAAAATGGAGTGCTATGCCGAAAGGTCTATTTACCTTCTGAGATCGACATTCGATACCAAATTGTGGTGCCTAGTGAACTGGCTCGCTCGTTGGCAGTTGAGGCTCATAATAAGAATGGACATTTTGGTCATGAGAAGACCTTTCGTTGGTTACAGCGACTGATTTACTGCCCTGGTCTTCGTCAAATGGTCGAAGAAGTATGCCGCAGCTGTCGAACTTGTGAGATCCATAAGGCAATAGAACAGAGAGCTCCCCTGCAAACCATCGTGACCCAGGAACCTTTAGAAATCGTCATGATAGACTATCTAATGGTGGGCCCATCCAATAGCGGACACCAGTATTGCCTCGTAATGGTGGATCACTTCACCAAATTTGCAGTGGTAACCGCCACCAAGGACCAGACAGCTGAGTCAGCAGCTCGTGCTCTGTGCCAAGATTTCATTCGAGTATATGGGTGCCCTAAACGCATCCACTCCGACCAGGGTGCCTGCTTTGAGGGACACGTAATGAAAGAAGTTCAACGTATCTACGGGATAAAGAAGTCGCACACGACTCCATACCACCCTCAGGGAAATGGGGCCTGTGAAAGATTCAACAGAACTCTGCTACAGATGCTGCGGACTCTGGAGGAAGACAAGAAGTTACAGTGGCCTCAGTTCTTGTCTGAAATGGTGTGGGCCTATAACAATCAGGTCCATTCTACAACGGGGTACTCTCCTTATACACTTCTCTTTGGGCGGTCTGGGCGAAGTGTAGGAGAATTACAGTTGGATGATGTGGATGGGTTCCCTCCGAGGGATCCAACCTCTTGGGTGCGGGCGCACCGGCAGAGACTTGAGACGATCCATCGATTGGTGCGGCAGCGCCTGCAAGAACATCCCCATCCTGATAAGACCCCAGTGCAAGAAGCACCATTGCAACCAGGCGACCTGGTGCTAGTTCGTGTCAAGAAACCCCAAGGGAAATTGGAAAGCCGATGGGAGGCTTTGCCGTATCGTGTTGTTGGCCGCAAGTATGCGAATGGGCCAGTGTACCAGGTCCAGAAAGAAGGAACTGATTGTGTTCGAGTACTTCACCGAAATATGTTGCGCCTGTGTCATTCTGAAGGGACAAATCATGATGGGCTTGCCAATGTGAATGAGCTCCCACAGTCAGAGAATGGAGGTGCGGAATGGGCCTCAGACGAGGAGGATGATTGTTGGCCGATCCCTGCTCCTGGGGATGTTCCACCTGTGACTACTGTATCTCCGGCCTGTGCCCCCTCTGGTGCGGAATCCGCTGGTCCTTCTCAGCCCGTAGCTGCAGCACCCCATAATATACCACCGGTCCTCAGACGGACCACTAGGCCAAATGCTGGTATTCCCCCTGTTCGGTATGCGCAGGATGAGTTTGTTTGGCCTGCCATACATCGGTATACTACCACCCTGTGCATAAAAGTACAACCCTCTGGATATACAGTCATAGGCAGGGACTGCCAATCTTAAAGTGGGGGGGAATATGTAAGAGACAGCCAATGTTGTCCTAAGCTTTATTTGTCTGTATAAACTGTTAATGTTGAATGTATTTCTGTGATTCTGTTCCTTTAAGACAGCAGCCATTGTAATTGTGACATGATGCTGGAGTGACTCCCCCCCTTTTATGTCAGCTTGCCTGTTCTGCAGACAGAATGTGAGCAGAGAAGCAGGAAGTGACGAGACAGAGAGCAGCAGCCATCTTAGCAAGTGTTGTATTGAACTGGTGTGGAGATTTTTCTGTACAGCTAAGCTGTATCTTGCTCCAGAGACAAACAGAGTGTAAAGAGACAACAGGACTAGTGAGTCCACGTGAAAGGAACTGTGCTCAGTGGCTGATCAGTGAGACTGACATTGTGACTGTGTATATGGATACCACAGATAGAGACTCGCAGTGCTGTTGATGTACTGGACAGCACCTGCTAAACCCCGGCTTACATCCCAGCTCAGTGTATGGATTCGGCAGGACTGTCAGTGTGCTGAGTGGAATCTGCTGTTGGATTACATTGCATTCATTGGGTTTCCCTGTTAAAGAGGACTTCATTTCTCCCAAGATCCTGATAACCGTGAGGAGAGGACGTTTCGCTATAAAAGAAAGGAACGACTTTGGGCCCCACCGCGCGCTTCTACAGACTGTAAGCGGTCCACCTGGACCACTGGGGAAAAGGGGGTGCACCCAAATGTGATGTCAGGGTCAGCTAGGGATAGTTTTGAGTATATTGTTCATTCAGTGTCCATACTGCAGAATTGGACAGAGTAAAAGTAGAAACCATTGCAGAATTTGCCTTGAAATTGTTCATGCTATATTGTATATTTTGCTTGTCTTTATCCCTGTCATTTTACCTTCAAATAGCCTTTATTAACTTATAGTAAATATATATTCTTTTCTTGAACTACCGCGTGTGCGTTCATTTCTGGTTGCGGAGACCAAACCACCTGCCTTGCTCTCGGTTCACACCAGCCATGCCACTATGTTGGACCACACCAACACTAGACCAGGAAATTCAGCTAGGAACCGCAGTATTTCATATTTTATATCCCGAATAAACTCCCTGGATGACCGAACCCCCAAATCATTGCCATCAATATGAAACACCACCACGTGCAGTGAGCAATCCACCCAGCTATAATAATGAAATTCAGGCAACACCCGACAACACCATACCATGCACACCGATCCACCACACAACCGCCTCCTCACGACAAAGGCCGAGCTGCCGACCATCCGGCCGCACATCCGCTCTAAGCGCTCCCCAAAACATATAGGAGTGTCCCAGAATCCAAATCAAACAAGGACCTGAAACAAAACAATACACAGCAATAAGCAGAAAAAAAAGGCGATACCCACAGCTAAAGAACCACACCGCCCGATCATTATTGCATCAAAGAAGGACGCACGTACAAACGGAACCGGTCAGACTGCCACCGACCGCTGCTCCGAACAACTGCGTCCCCCAGAACCCACCGAGATGCCGCCGTTGCCGCCCCGATACGGAAGGAATGAGACCCATAATCACTTGGGACCTCGCCTAACACCACAAGCTCCTTGCGAAAAACAGCTACAAATTGATAGCGCAATAGAGCACCGTCCCCCTGATGGATCAACAAGGGGGCCAGGACCGGAACCATGCTCCCGAATATAGGCCCTAACCCCAGCCACCGGACAACAGGCATCACCTGGGATCGCATGCATATCCACCAAACACCCCCGCCACGTCTGATCTGACTTGGAAAACCACAACTGACACTAAGCAATCCTCCAACAAGTCCACATTTGAACACTGCAGCCCCCCATAACCGACACCAACCCACTCACCAATCTGAAAAAAAGCCCCAAAAAAGGCCAACAAAAAGGCCGCTTTAAACAACACCACCTCATAAGGCAAAAAACACAAACCAGGCAGACAAGCAACCAAATGACTCAACAGAGAAAAGAAAACAGTCTACGCAAATCCCGTTAAACGACCCCCTTCCGGAAACCTTGCATGGCTTGGCGAACCACAAAGTCCATGGTGATAACGCGCAGGCCCTGCAGGCGAAACAAAAAAGGCCAGACCAGCTAACCGCTGCGACACCACCGTTGCCGACCAACCCAATCATGGGGCATAGCGAAGCTAAGCAACCCCGCTGTACACCTGGTCCGCCTCCCCGACGGCATCCATGTATCTGAACAGTGCTGAGCAGTGCTCAGGCTCCTTCTCCTCAATGACCCCTGCACTTTCTTATATAACACCTCTGAGCCCACCCATTCTTTTCCCGCTCTAACTCCTGCTCTCTTTAACCCCTTCGTTTCCTGATCCTCCCCCCCCAGTTATGTAGGCTCCATGCCCTAGTGTCTAGGGCCTTGTCTTATCTAAAGGAATTGTGAGGCACATGAGAAAATAAAATTAAATTTGGCACTCCTGCAGTGTCCAAGTGGGAACACTGCTAAAGATTTAACAAGTGTTTAACTGTATTTTTGCACTTTTACAAATGTCTTTATGCAGTTTGTTGTATTGGACCTAAGTGGACCTATTGTGACCTTAAGTGGACTATACTAATGAGGCTGGAGAAAGGTAGATGGTATATCCCTTCAACTTTAGATCATTCTAGTGAATAGAAGGATTGAGTCTTCCTTCTTCCCAGCCAGGGAAAGGAGGTATATGCTAGAATGTGTAGGCTAGACTGTCTTAAGCATGCCAGCTACAAGTCCGGAATAATCCAAATATGGCACACAAGATGGAGATGAGCTTCTGTGCCGCTCACTTTTGGAGTTGTGTGCATAACAAAGACTGTGAGGAAAATTTTTGAATGGGTCTCATAGTAACCTTTATAAACCTGCACCCTGCAGCTTGGGCAATTGCAGGTATATTTTTGTAGAAGAGAAAGCACCCTTTTAAAGGAGACTGCCAGAACCAGAGAAACAATGACTGACCCAGTGAAAACGATTTTAAATCCCTTACTGCAGTACAATGATTTCCAAAGCTGTGCCTTAATCTTTATGGACGATTGTTGTATTGATTGTCACCTGCCTTGCTACATTCTCAATTGTTTCCCTATTCTTCGATCTTGCATTAACATCAAGGAAGCCCCAACCACTATTGGGTGGCACACTTACAGTAAGGGGAAACTTGGAGAGAATTACTACTACCAAATCCAAAAATTCACACCCCCTTGACACCAATACTCCAGCCCATGTGGAGTAACAGAGTCTTAGCTGACTACAGTCACTGTGAGCCCAACCATGACCAACTACTACCCCCATCCTCCCAACACTCAACTGGATTGTAGACTCCTAGTTCCTTCTTGAGCCTCCTCTAAATATATTTAGATTTTACAATGGAAATGCTGTTGCTCCTGCCTGCACCTATTTAAGCAGATGAAAGTTTATTTAGAAGTGATGTTAGAGATTTAGAAACAGAGATAATAAAATAAATAGTTAAATAAATAAACCAGAGTAACACGGCCATAGAGGATTTCTGAGACAGGTAGAGAAGTCTGCATCTGATCCCAAAAGCAGGTATTCTTAAGCCAAATTTCTGGCAACAAGACCAAAACATGTCTCCACTAAATTCACCCAAAGATTGTAGGGAAAGGAAATTCTAACTAAATAGATCATAAGTGAATGTTACTGAAAGAACCAAAGTAGCAAGGTGTGAAGGATCTAGGTCTTACCAGAAACCGCTCCTGGCCTACCTGAGATCGCTTCAATTACCTCACACCCACTTTCCGTGAATGTAGGTCCAATAGAGGATAATACGCAAGACGGGCCTTCTAAATTTTATATATTTATTAACCCTTAAATGGGTCGGCACTAGACACTTAACACATACATAGAATACATGCAGTGATTAACAAGCAGATACAAGTGAAAACAGCATAACACGGTACATAAAATTAAAATGGGAATAACCGAAAGAAAAGAATATATATTACCATCACCAGCTTGTGATGGTTTCTCTGGCCTCCAGGTGTTGAGCCAGGGTACGTATCTTATGAAACGACCAGCAGCAGATGATCCTAGCAGAGTAATGGGCAGAAGACCATGTGGAACAAGTAGTTAGTCCATTTCTCTGAGCCCATGTGGCAGGCTCAGGGTACAGTTTTGGGCAAAGCATGTGTTGCTTACATGCGGTTACCCCTCGATCAGGTTCACAAGGCCTCAAGCCAAGCAGCTTAGGCCACATGTCAGCCACATGGTCATCACATGGTTGACTTCCCCCGCACCTCGCCTCCAGGAAGCGTGCATCACCAAATTCACCAGACAACAGAGAGTGGTTCAGCCTGGGTGGAGCCCTTTTGTCTCCCCTGGACTCCTCCCTGAGTGAGGTCACCAGGGGGAGGAACCCTGCCCCCTTTCTACATCTCTTAGAATTAATTTCCGGTATAATTATTTGCCGGATGTTTATAGAGTCGGGCTGGTAGTATAATGGGGTTCCTGGCAAGATCCCCAATACATAGACTCCAAGCTTGACACTCCATCTCCCTTTGGGTAAGGAGATCAGTGCCTGGACCTTTCCTGGGCTTTGAACTGTGACATGTGTATATTCTGAGCGTGTGCCTGGACCTGACGCATCTGGGGAATTTATCGGGGCGACTGTAAGATGTTCCCCAGGCCAGATATTGTCATAAAACCATAATTCTTTTGAAGTAACAGCGGCGCCAGTGTGTCTATCAATGATATGCGGATCGTTTGCATAAAACATCCTGTCTAAATGAACCCCCGCTGGGTTAATGAAGGTTGCAGTCTTATGCAGATACAGGTTTCTGACCAAATGGCTGATTGCTTCAGGGACAGGACAATAGGCCTGAACCAGAGAGTAGTTTGACCACATTCCATTTGCCCCACTAGGCCTGATCTCAGGCACCAACCCCCACTGTGCAGTGATATAGGCCAATATTGATATCATAAGACCATACCTGCACCTAATATCATGACACAAGGTCACATGTGAAAATGTTAGCGATAAGCAGTATACGTATACACCATGAGAATATAATATGTTAGCAATTGATTATTAGTAAAGTCTATAATAATTATTATTATTTTTCTTTATCATCTGTGAGAATGTGACAGGCAGAGTGCTGGAGTCCCGGTAGATCTCCCCCAGATTTCTGACATATGTATGGTCCAGGGCGGGTCTTGAGTAGGCCTCAGCCCCAGGTGTAGGTCCCAGGCTCGTTAGTGGGCCATAAAAGGCCTCAGAGTCTGCACTTTAGGGCAGATCCTGGGAGTGAGAGGAGGCGCCTGGATCTGTCCTGAAACACGGAGTCTGGTACTGTGCTATTTTGTTTTGTTTGTGTGGTTGACAGTAAGCCACACATATAGTTAGTTTTTACTGTTTAGTTAGTGCTCGGACGAGCAGGGCTTTGTTTTACCTTTTGCATGAAGGTAAGGCTGTATTTTTGTTTTGCTTATTCTGTGCCTGACGTAAGGTTTATTTTTTTTTTTGCTGTTTTTCCAAATAAACCTGTTTTGCACCAGACTTTGTGTCCCTGTCTTTGACTGGTTGGGTCCGCACCATTGCTGCTACTGAGCTACCTTCCCCACATGGTACTTCGGATGTGGGCAAACCCAATTTAAACAGTCTTAAAGAGAAAAACACCCATTTTTGTTATTCCTATGTCCTGGGAAAAGGCTGCTGGAGAAATTAAAAAGGAGACTGCCAGCATTGAGAACTTTGTGAAGCAGTTTGGGCACGTCATCCTACAGCAGCAGGAAGCCCAGGCACAGCAGCAACAAGCCCGGATGAAAGCTGAGAGGCGACAGCAGCAAGCCCAAGCACAGCAGTAGAAGATGAACTTGCTGCTAATGGAGAAGCTGACACTACTCAGCCACGCCTTGGTTGACCAGAAGATGACAGGAGAGGGTGCTGGTGCCAGAGAGACCCAGAATATACAGCCGCTGCTCGAACTGCCGTACGCAGTACTCTACAAAAGATAATGTCCCCATACGACTTGGAGGCATATCTTTGAGTGTTTGAGCGAGTAGCCGAGTGGGAGAAATTGCCAAAGGAGCAGTGGGCTGATATGGTGGCACCGTTTCTCACCGGGGAACCTTAGAAGGCCTACTATGACCTGTGTGAACAGGAGGCTAAGGACTACTCCAAACTGAGAAGTGAGATCTTGGCACGTGTCGGTGTGAATATGCATGTTCGTGCTGGGAGAATGCACCACTGGACTTTCTCTGAGAGTCTCCCACCCCGATCCCAGATGCATGATCTGATCTATCTCGTAAAGAAGTGGCTTCAGCCTGAGGAGGCCACTCCAGCACAGATGGTGGAGAGAGTGGCACTTGACAGGTACACCAGATCACTTCCACCTAAGATTCAGCGCTGGGCTGGACAAGCGGGACCTACAATGGCTGACCAGCTGGTGTGTTTGGTGGAACGATACTGCACCACCAAAGAGCTGCTGCAGACGTCTCCCGGATCTAGTAACCCCAAGGCAGGTAAGACTGCACCTACTACTGTGGGGGTCAGGAAGGTTGTGATGGGAGGACGCTCAGAGGGAGAACAGGCAGCAGGGACTGAAAGCATTAAGCCTAGGTCTCAAAATGGAGACCCATACCATCTCAGATGTTGGCGGTGCCATGAACTGGGATATGTTGCTACATACTGTTCCCTGACGATTGAGCCCATGGACTGTAGCAGTTCTAGGCAGGTTTCCTTGTTTGCTCAATCCGCTTGTTCGGCAGAAACTGCAACTGAACCGCAGATGTGTACTGTGACTGTGGCAGGGCGTGCTGTACTGGCTCTCCTGGACTCTGGGAGCCTGGTAACCCTGGTGCACCATGATCTGGTTGACCCTGCACTGTACAGTGGACAAACTCTTGGGTTCTTGTGCATACATGGTGAACCTAGAGAGTATCCTAATGCAGAGGTCACCATAAAAACTACCTCTGGTACAGCCTCTCACAAAGTGGACGTGGTTAAGTCCCTGTTCCATAGTGTGATTATAGTGAGCGATTGTCCTCTGTTTTGGGATATGTGGTAAAAGTGTTATTATTGGTGATGTCTTGCCTAAGGTTAACCCTGAACCCTTTGATCCTGACAGAGAAACACCAGCTGTAGATGGCAATAATTTTCCCTTGTCTGTGTTAGCTGGTGATGCTGAAGGTCAGGAGGGTGTTCCTGAGATTCTGGAGTTACAAAAAGACCAAAGAGTGCATTCTACATCATTTCTATTGGCCAGGAATTAATAAGCATATTCAAGAGTATTGTAACTCCTGTCCAGAGTGTCAGCTAACCGCTTCTGTGTCACACTTCAGTAGTCCTTTGGTACCCCTACCCAATATAGAGGTACCATTTGAAAGAGTGGCCATGGACTTGGTAGGTCCTGTTTTAAAGTCTGCCAGGGGCATCAGTATATACTAGTGGTTTTAGATTATGCTACACGATACCCTGAAGCTGTACCCTTGAGACATACTTCGGACAAGCTAATTGCCAAGGATCTTTTTTATATGTTCTCTCGGACAGGTATACCCAAGGAGATCCTGACTGACCAAGGGACTCCTTTTATGTCCAAGGTAATGAAAGAAATGTGTAAGATCCTGAAAATTAACCACCTGCGAACCTCTGTGTATCACCCCCCAGACAGATGGCCTAGTAGAGAGGTTCAATAAAACCCTTAAGGGCATGTGAAAAAGAGTGGTTAGCAAGGACAGCAAAGATTGGGATTGCCTATTGCCCTATTTAATGTTTGCAATCCGGGAGGTACCACAGTCCTCCACAGGTTTTTCCCTGTTTGAGTTGGTGTATGATAGACACCCACGTGGTCTCTTAGACATAGCTAAGGAAACCTGGGAACAAGACCAAACTCCTTACAGGAGTGTAATTGAACATATTACCTTCATGCAGGACAGAATTGCAGCAGTGATGCCTATTGTGAAGGAACATATGGAGCAGGCCCAAATGGCTCAGAGCCGTTTCTATAACAGAATGGCTAAACTTAGGACCTTTAATCCACGTGATTGGATGTTGGTATTGGTTCCCACGGTAGAAAGTAAATTTCTGGCCAAATGGCAAGGGCCATATGAAATTATTGAAAGAGTGGGAGAAGTGAATCATAAGGTATACCAGCCGGGCAAGAGGAAGCCCGAACACATATACCATATAAATTTACTAAAACCCTGGAAAGACAGGGAAACCTTGATATCAGTAGGTACCCCTAGCAAGGCTACTACTGAAGGGGGAAATACTTCTGGTAAACCTTCACCTGAGGTGCGAATATCAGAGTCCCTATCTAAGTCACAGAAACAATAGACAAAAGAATTTGTACAGAAAAATAATGATGTGTTTTCTGAGTTGCCTGGATGCACCAATGTGTTAGAACTTAACATTGTCACCGAACCGTAGGTAAGGGTTAATCTAAAACCGTTCAGGGTATCTGAAGCTCACAGACAAGCCATATATGAGAAGGTCAAAAACATGTTGGCACTTGGGGTAATTGAGGAGTCCAAAAGTGACTGGTCGAATCCCATTGTTTTGATTCCTAAGCCAGATAGTGCCATAAGGTTCTGTAATGATTTTCATAAGCTGAATGAAGTATCAAAGTTTGATGCCTACCTGATGCCCAGAGTTGTTGAGTTAATCGAAAGGTTGGGACATTCCAAGTATTTCTCCACCCTCAACTTAACCAAAGGGTATTGGCAGGTGCCGCTCACTAAAAAGGCCAGAGAAAAAACTGCATTTGTCACCCCAGATGGCCTATGCCAATATGTGGCCATGCCGTTTGGGTTACATGGGGCTCCAGCGACCTTTCAGAGGATGATGGACAGAGTCCTTAAGCCCCATCAAAGGTACACTTCAGCTTACTTAGATGACATTGTCATCTTTAGTACGGACTGGGAAAGTCACTTGCCAAAAGTTCAAGCCATACTGAACTCCTTCCAGGCAGCCGGTTTAACAGCCAACCCAAAAAAGTGTGCTTTGGGTCTGGAAGAGGCCAAGTACCTTGGGTACATAATAGGAAGAGGGGTGATAAAACCCCAGGTTAACAAAGTGGAGGCCATTCAAAATTAGCCCCGACCCTTAAATAAAAAGCAAGTGAGAGCTTTTCTGGGAATTGTCGGGTATTATCGCAGGTTCATCCCAAACTTTGCAACTATTGTAGCCCCACTGACAGACTTGACTAAGAGAACGAGTTCCGTAATGGTCAAGTGAAGCGAAGAGGCTGAGGGGGCATTCTAGGAGTTGAAGTCAATTCTCTGTAAACAGCTGGTTTTGGTCACACCTGACTTTAAGAAAGAATTTGTGGATCAGACTGATGCCTCTGATGTGGGGTTAGGCGTAGTGCTGTCCCAAATGGTGGGTGGTGAAGAACACCCAGTCACCTACCTGAGTAGAAAACTTACACCACCTGAGAGAAATTACAGCATTGTGGAGAGGGAGTGCTTGGCCTTTAAGTGAGTCCTAGAATCCCTAAGGTACTACCTTCTGGGCCGACACTTTAAACTGGTCACTGATCACTCCCCTCTTACATGGATGTGCCACGCCAAAGAGAGAAACGCCAGAGTCACCAGGTGGTTTCTGACCCTGCAAAATTTTAAATTCACTGTGGAACACAGGGCAGGCAAGCTGCAGGGGAATGCTGATGCCCTGTCCAGGACCCATTGTATGATGGCTAAAAGTGTCCCCTACAGGTTCGAACAAAGGGGGAGAGGGTATGTGAGAAGGTAACAGGCAGAGTGCTGGAGTCCCGGTTTATTTCCCCCTGATTTCTGACAT
Source organism: Leptodactylus fallax (assembly GCA_947044405.1). Lineage (NCBI taxonomy): Eukaryota > Metazoa > Chordata > Amphibia > Anura > Leptodactylidae > Leptodactylus > Leptodactylus fallax. The sequence goes on from CAMRHE010000027.1 coordinate 3,002,419, forward strand.
ATGTATGGTCCAGGGCAGGTCTTGAGTAGGCCTCAGCCCCAAGTGTAGGTCCTAAGGCTCGCTACTGGGCCATAAAAGGCCTCAGAGTCTGCACTTCAGGGAAGATACTGGGAGTGAGAGGAGGCACCTGGATCTGTCCTGAAACACTGAGAGTCTGGTACTGTGCTATTTTGTTTTGTTCGTGTGGTTGACAGTAAGCCACACATATAGTTAGTTTTTACTGTTTAGTTAGTGCTCGGACGAGCAGGGCTTTGTTTTACATTTTGCCTGAAGGTAAGGCTGTATTTTTGTTTTGCTTATTCTGTGCCTGACGTAAGGTTTATTTATTTTTTGCAGTTTTTCCAAATAAACCTGTTTTGCACCAGACTTTGTGTCCCTGTCTCTGACTGGTTGGGTCTGCACCATTGCTGCCACTGAGCTACCTTCCCCACACACCATAGAATTATATGGACAGCTGTAATTACACCCTTTGGGCTGACAGTCTATCTTGTCTCTCTAGATGGATTTAGCAGAGAATTCAGATTCAGTCAACAATTTAAGAAAAAGAATGGGTGAGGAAAGGAGCCTGATAAATAGAGAAAGTAGCATTACACATTTCCTGTATTCACCTCTACTACTGATTTATACAAAATTTGGTGAAAGCCACCAATAATGCCACTGGAAGCACATGTTGTGCATTAAACCAGCCTTTATGCTTCAGATGGTCCCCATCAAAGCTTCGCAATTTGCTATACATATATGCTTTTTGGTCATATTTGTCTGCTGCTGAGCGTGCTTTTAGTATACTGCAGATTTCACTGTGACATTCAAACTAAATATATAGAAATTACAGTATCTTTTGATACTTTTATATATATATATATATATATATATATATATATATGTATATATTATATTCTTATAGCGTTACTTTTGCATAACCGTGAAATTCTGCTTAACTTCTGTTTTATTAACATTTTCTATATTGAAAATGTTGCCACCTAAAGTAAAATGTTCTTCAAACATTTAAAATAATGTGCCTGCACTTTTTAAATTTCTCTGCTGTAATATGACCATAAATCTTTCTGGCTGCAGTAACTGTGACATCATAGATGTCCATATACCGACATTTAAAAACCTTTTAGTGCAAATTCATTTTAAATTGTCTGGTATTCAATTGCTACTTTAGCCAGTCTGCATGACAAAGCCTACCCGTGTAATCTTGTAGAGAAGTTATAATCTTCAATGCTAGATACAAAACAAAGCACCTGTTTTGATCTGTTCAAGCACATATCTTTTAAAGTATCTCACCATTATTCAAGAACAGAAGGTTCTTTATTCCTTGCAGAACCTTTAGACTAAAAATGCTATATAGCTTATAGAAAATATAATGTATCATTAAAAATATATTTTACTGTATTGCAACACAGTACTGTTATTATATTTTGTTTGAATAGCCTCTACCAGCATGGTGGCTTGTCAAGCCAAAAGAAAGATTAGGATTTGGGGAGGGTAAAACAATCAGTGTAGTTTACTATATACTGTACAGTAGTTCACCTCATTAGTTCCAGGAGCGTGATGGTATTTCTACCTCCTATTTCCTTCTGTTTTTGTGTATAGAGTTATAATAGGGTACCTTAGTGGCATAATTCCATACACAGGTCATATTATTAAGGTCATCATAAGTCCTAATAGGTTATTATGAGGACCATACTATTAATTGATTGGTACTAACGTCAGTTAATAATAAGGTCTAGTGTTGAACCTTTGATGCCCCTTTGTGTTCAGAACACACCATTGAATGAGAACACGACATCCTGGAATAGTCTTTGGTAAATATCATACTTTTTAAATAACAATTTGCGACAGTCACAAATGTTATATTGTTTTCCATGCCTGAGAAAGTTGAAAGACCCTGTCTAACTTAATGTTTAATGGCTACTATAGGCATTTTTACAAAGAAAGCTGCAAAAAAACTGACCTTTTTTTCTTTGTGCACATTTTTTATCTTTTGATGGCTGACTGCATATCATAGAAGTTAATCTTCTGGTAATCTTCAGGTAAATTTCAGCCATTGGGGAGAATTTATCAATACTTCTATGCCAGTTTTCTGGTGGGCGGAGCAGGGCAGGAATATGCCAGTCTTAATAATTCTGCCCTATTGTATTTAACAATTTAAAGAACCATTGGGACCATGGGGCAGATTTATTATGACTGGTGTATCGTAATTCAGTCAGACGTCCCTGTGGAAATCAATGCTAGTTAGGAAACTGTCGTGAGATATATTGAATCTGTGGGGCCAAAGCATTTCCAGCTCATTCTACCCACAGCTCAGTAGGCAAGGTGTGGCCAAAGTGGTTTCTTTTTTTCACCATATTTACTACTTCCGCTTATTTAAAAAGGCACAAAAAAGACTCTAATGCACTGCAGTATATAGGCAGTGTAAAAAAGCCTGTCATGTCATACAGCATTGAAATCACAATTCCATGTGGCACATTTTGTGAAAAATTTATTACACAAAAATAGGCGCAAAATGCACATGGCCACAAAATGGTACACCTAAAATTACAAATGCTCAATATTTATCAAGGAACTGCACCTATTTCATAAATATCCCTTGACAAAAAAGCTGAAAAAAACTCGCAACTGCAAACATTTTAGATAAAAAAAAAGCACAGTTAATAAATAACGCCCATTTAATTCAACGTGTTGTGAAAATGGCTGTATTATAATTTCTCACAATATTTTCCAGGAGTGTTAACAACAGATATCCTATCCTGTAGTGCTAGACTGGAGCTGCATCAATTGGCTGGACCTGTGTCTCAGTTTTTGACTGGTCTGTAAAAAATGAGGTACAATGGGATCAAATAAATTTGGTAATATGCCATCATTGAAATTAGTAAATTGAAGGTATGACCACACAATAATATTTTATTTATTTTATGTCATTTTAAGAATTGTGTTCATTTTTGTTTCCTTGTGAAATGGGCTCTAGTCTCTACCAGAAATCTCACTAAAGTTGATCAAGACAAATGTGACTCCTTATAAAAATGTAACTATAAATTTTTTTTTTTTCTTTTTTGTTTTATAAAAGGTTTTGCTTAAAATGTATTACATTTTCCGCCTTGTTTTGGTGAGATAAAAATGTTCTGCTGTAAATAAATCAATTTTCTCAGGATTTTTCAACATGCTTACATTACAGTCAATAGAATTTAAATGTCTGTAATTATCCAGATTAGAATTTAATAGTTGTGGCCGACAGTTATTTTATGTTAAATATTGCCTTTCCTTTCATTACATTTTGCAGTGTAGTTTTTACTGTGAATACAAATAATTACTGTGATGATTTACTTTCATGTCAGAAATTTTCCATCCTCTTGTTTCACCTGTATCTCTTATTTTAGTGTTCTTGTTTCCTAGGTATTAAATATTTTATAATAGGCACACATCAATCTCAGCTGTTGACAATATTCATGTTTTAGAACATATACATAAACTTTACATATAATACTTATAAAATATAACTGTGTAACATAAAATATACCACAACAGCTGTTTTATTTTATACATCTATAACGCATTTATTTGTTTGGCTATTGATGTAAATTTTGCATTTTTTTTCATGAACAAATGTTGGTTTCTTTATAAATCATTTTTTTACACATACAGTGTACTTTTCACAGTTTTTAGAATTTTTATATACTATGCCTGATTAACAGACCTAAATATTTTCAAAGCTTGCTATTTGTCGTAATCTTTTCAGTTAACATGAACAGGAATCAACAACTGAGGGATCTTAGTTTTCTTCCTCATTTATTGGTAAATTAGATTTACAGATACTGTATATCCTTCCTTACTAGATATATTCAGATATGTGTATCACAAGTTAACAGGGTTGTCAGTTTTTATTGAAATACTGGCACAGACAGAGGAGGGGTTACAAAATATACTGTAGTGTACTGTGAAAGGAGCCAGAAATATATGGCTCCTTCACTGTATGGTGGCCATTCTTGATTACTGCAGCTAAATTTCTATTCAAGTTAATGCGAGATGAGTTTCAGTACTGTGACACTGCCACTACCCAGTGGACAGAGCAATCTGCTTCTAGCCCCATCCACTGTACTGTTCCAGAACCTGGTGGCAGCTACTGCTCAGTCCGGAGGTTAGGCTATCAATATAAAATGTCTGGAAAACCCCTTTAACTTAAAGGGAATTTGTTTCCAGGAATTTCTTATTATTTAGATTAAAACATGCCTAAAAATCCAGAAGTTATCCACTTGGCAATATAATATGCTGATACTTCCTGTTTTCTGTAGATTTCTTTGCAGCATCCACCTCACTTATTAGCATGCTGAAGATCAAAGCTAAGATAGATAGATGGAAGATAGATAGATAGATAGATAGATAGAACACATAACCACCAATGACCTCAATCCAGGTCACAGAGCATGCTTTGAAAACTCTACCATACAAGTCAATAGGGTCTTGTGACAGCTTGGGGGAATTAAACTCAAAATGGCGGCTTGTCCTGGTCCGGACAGCGGTGGTTCGTCGTACTGGGCGCCGGAAAGATAGCTTTCAGACAGTCCAAGTGTAAAATAAACGTGGCTTTATTCAGCTTAACTGCAACACAGCAAAACAACAAAAAAAACCTATGCCACAGTTAGGGCCTAACTCACTCCTTGAGTTCCTAACTAGCCTCTGGGGCAATAAGAGCCTGACTTAGTCTTTGTAAGTCCTCTCTGGATCCAAGCCCTCTGGGACAGACTGCCTCTCTGTCCTAGGCTGGTCCACCATTTCCTGCTCCAAGCAGGTTTCTCCAGCCTTCTGGAGATACACGCCCCCCTCAAAGGCGTGGCTGAGGGCCTTTTCAGGGCTAGGCCTGGGTCGCTCAACAGCGCCCTCTGGCTCACATACTCACAGGTCTATTCCAGACCACTGTGTCTATGGACCATGGTCCTTTTTAGGAAATAGGAAGCCACATAATGTTTTAGTAGCAAAGGATTTTGTTTAAATAAAGATAATAATTTGGAAAATTAAAAACATCACCAGGTACAGATTGAAACCACAGAACAAGTGCAAGTGTTTACATTATACCTTATGTCTGTTGTGACAGCTTGGGGGAATTAAACTCAAAATGGCGGCTTGTCCTGGTCCGGACAGCGGTGGTTCATGGTACTGGGCGCCGGAAAGATAGCTTTCAGACGGTCCAAGTGTAAAATAAAAGTGGCTTTATTCAGCTTAACTGCAACATAACAAAACAAGAAAACAAAACCTATTCCACAGTTAGGGCCTAACTCACTCCTTGAGCCCCTAACTGTCCTGACTGTTGCTCAGCTCAAGCAACCGTGGTCTGTGGACGCCAGCCCTTCTGGGACAGAGCCTATCTCTCTGTCCTAGCTGGTCCACTTGAGCAGCCAGACTAATGCTCCACTCAGCAAAAGTCCCCTGTGGCCCCAGCCCCTCTGGCACAGACCGTCTATCTGTCCAACTGGTCCACTATTTCCTGCTCTGTGCAGGATACTCCAGTCCTCTGGAGTTACACGCCACCCACTCAAAGGTGTGGCTGAAGGCCTTTTCAGGGCTGGGGCTGGGTCGCTCAACAGCGCCCTCTGGCTCACATACCTACATACCCTCCCCCTCAGCTCACTACCCATGGGGTGAGTTACAATGGGGCAAGACATATGTCGCCGTCCCTCTTCAATGCTATACACTTGTCCAGTGTCTCTCCAGATGTCCCCTTCTGGTGGTCTCAACCTCCAAGTTCCAGTCAGTCGAGCCTTCCATCTTCTCCTCACTTTAAACGCTATGCCAAGATCCTGGCCATTCTGCACAAAGGCAAGCTCTACTCCATCACCTCCACAATTCGCCACACAGGTGATCACATCATTTTCATCACATTTTCCATCATAGTCTTCAGCCATCCCATTGCATGACTTTGATCCCTTTAGTGAATAGCCGTAAGAATCTTCTTCTTCTCCTATCACGAATCCACAGGAGCTCGGATACCAGCTAACACGTACTTCATGTACATCAATGTCTTTAGAGTATAAATATTTCACGGGTACCTTTTCTGTAACCGTCATCTCAAAGCGAACTTTGCCATCACCATCAAGGCTTAGAAGTTTAGGAGACATAGGCCGCTTGCTCTCCTCTTTGTTTGAGATACACAATCTGTGCACTGCAATATCTTCTCCTTCTGCACGAGGGCCATACCGTACAGCCTCACAAAATAGCTCATGCTGAACTACATTTTCTGGCATGTCTTTAACAACTGCCACATCATATATTGGAATGGTTTCTGTATAATGCGTCCGCACCTGTACGGCAGCAGGACAACCACTTCCATACTCTAGTCTTACTTCCTCTCTCTCATACGCATAACTTTCTGGAGGCATGTTACGATACTGTGATAGATTGCAAAAATTTTCGTGCCAACCCTTTTCTGACAGTACAGGAGCTGGTGATATCGTCATCTCAACATTCTTCAAGTTATTTTCATTCCCTGTGCTAACACCGGAGGACTGGGATACCAAGTTTTCACCATCACAGTTTTTTATGTCAGTACCCAGATGCTTTTGGGTTACATGTTCTGGCTGCCTTAATGGTTCTGCTTTCTCTGCCTCTATGCTGGCAGCTTTCTTCAATTCTACCGCCTTCTGTAGCGCACAAATCTCTGATTCCAGTTCCGGAAATTTCTTCACTGCCACATTTTTCTGCACAGCCTCCATCTCAGTTTTTACTATTGCAACTTGCTGAACTTCCTCAATCTTCCTGACATCTTCTATGGCAGCAGATGTAGATGCCATCTCTTTATCCACTACGCCTCCTAATTCTAGGACATTCTGCAATGTTCTTCTAACATTTGTCAGGTCAGCATCCTGGATAATATTTTCTGCTTCCCCCACTGTTCCCTGAATTATATTGGATTGATCCTCCAACATCTTCTGATAAAGCTTCTGCTCATCTGCAGACTTTTTGTCAAGTCTTTCATTAAAGTCCCATATCTCAGTGGCTCTCTTATCTTGCTCTTGGTTGAATAAAGACTCTATTTCTTGAATCACATTTTTCAGGGATAACAGCTCTGATTCTTTAGAGGTTAACAGGCTCTGCAGCGAGTCTCTCTCATCTTCTAGTGCTGCCAGCTTTGAAGATAGTGCAGATGCCGACTGTTCCGTATTGGATAAAGACTGCTGCAATCGATCCAATTCTTCTTTTTTAGATTCCACTTTGGTTTTTAACTGTTTAATCTGAGAAGTGCGCTCTTCCAACTTTATTTCTGATTCACGCTTCACTTGATTCATCTGAAACTCCAGCTCTTTCTTGATTTCCTCCTGCTTGTTCACTTGCACCCTTAATTTAGCAACAAGCATTTTTAGATCTACAATCTCAGCAGATAAATTAGACAGGTTTCCTTCAAACTGAATCCTCATGTCTTCTGTCTGGAGGTCCAATTCTCTCTTGGCCTTTTCCAGCATCTCATAAGCATTAGCTTTGTTCTCATACAATATCTGCACAGATTCCAGGTTTTTCTCAACTTCATCCTTGGAGCTAACCAAATCCTCCATTTCAGTGCGCAGTTGCTTGTTGAGCCTCTCTAACTCGGCCTTCAATTCAAGGGCCTCTTCTAGGGAGCGAGCCAAGGCAAGAGCTTTGGTCGCTTTTCCACAAGCCTCTGCTTCAGCACGGTCACGTTCTTCTGCATATCTAGCAGAAAGAGTCTTCTCTTCCCCAAGCAGCTGATCAAACTTTTCCTGCTTCCTTTTCAAATTTGACACAATCCGATGTTGATGATCAAGATCTACACCTACATCTTCTAGTTCCTGCTGCAGTCTAATTTTCGTCTTGTCAAGTTTGTCATAAGCAGCAACCGTCTCCTCAAACCGTTGATTTGTAGTTTCTAGCTCCTTTTGCAACTTTTCCTTTAGTTCTTCAACAGAGTCCAAGGACCCAATACTATCCTCCATTTTTTTCTTCATATCAGTCGCCTGAGCCTGTAGTGTTGAAATCTGCTTTGGCAAATCTCTTTTTGCTATCTCCTCTTCCTCTAGTTGCTCAAGGAAACCATTTTTCTCATCTTCCATTTGTTTTAGTTTTGTACTAAGGTCAAGCTTCTGACAGGTTTCTTCTTGCAAAAGTTCCTGAGTGTCTTGAAGCTGAGATCCTAGTGTAGAAAAAGCTTTGGAAAGTTTGATAAACTTGCTGTCTGCTTGAGAAAGAAGCCTTGTGACATTATCCAATTCCACCTGTAGTCTGTTTGCCCTGTCTAGCAGCTCCGCTTGAAACCTGTCCCCTTCTGTGACCTGTAGTTGCAGCTCTTGAAGTTGAGTCTTCACTTTTTTATGACTCTCCTGTAAGGCTTGCACTTTCTGAGCATGGACAGACGACATTTCCATCAAATCTTTGTCTTTATTTTGTACCAAAACAGACAATTTCTCTTTATCTTCACAAGATCTTGACAGCGCCCTCTCCAGGCTGCATATTCTAGCTTTGAGTTCCCTTTCTCTTTGTTCCAGGACTCGGGCTGGGGCCGGCCTTTTTTTGTTTTCCTTTTTTGGGGGGGCCTGGTTTGGTTTTTGGTTGGTTGGGGGTGGGGGGTGTTGTGGGGCCAAAGATTTAAAAAATTTTTTTGTGTGGGGGGGTTGGTTCGTGGGGTTTTTTTTTTTTTTTTTTTTTTTTATTTATATGCCGCCGAAAGCTTTTCACGCTTCCTCACTTGGTCATCCAGACATTCTGACTGACACTGCAAAAATTCACTTCTCTCACGTTTAGCAGTTTCAAGGTCATCTCTTAATTTTTCAATGATACACTCTTTGGCACTGGAGTCTTGGACATGCTGCTCCTTTAAATCCTGCAATTGCTTCTCAAGCCCTTGCTTTTGCTCTACACTCTGTACAACTTTATTAGCTAGAGCACATTTCATATCAGCAAACTCCTTCTTAGTGACACAGTCCATTCCAGGCAAACCCAGTACCACATTTTCACAATGACTAGGATATGAACTCTTTACAGTTTCAAGCTCTTTCTTTAACTTAAGTTTCTCTTTTTCTGATACCTCAAGTTGCCATTTCCAATCAGATATTTCATCTTCATAAATGAACCTGATGGTTTTAATCTCATCTTGAAGCTGCTGTACCATAATATTTTCATCTTTGGCGCTCTGATGCACTCCAGTATGAGACATAGTCATAAACATACAGTCAGCAGGGACATATTCTTTCATAGAACAGAGGTGCTTTAGAAAAACTGAGTCACTCTCATGCAACACATTATCTTTACTTGCATTCCACCTAATCCGCTCCGGGTTTTGTGTCTCTCTGCATTCAGACTGCTGCACTAATAAACCTGTGCCTGACTTCTCTGCTTTTTTACAAGCTGAAATTCTCTTTTTCTTGCCCATGGTTTACTAACAAGATTACACAATATTCCACAGCAACCTTGGGTTCAACCGGCAGCAACTTTTTGCTATCTTCTGCAGTCACATGTATTCAAACAGTTAACTTATGTGGCACTACAACAACCAGCATTTTCTTCTGTCTTCCACAGAAAACACCAACATGGCACCATAGCCTTTCACATAGACTGTTTATGTGGCACTACAACAACCAGCATTTTCTTCTGTCTTCCACAGAAAACATCAACATGGCACCATAGCCTTTCACATACACTTGTTTGCAATATCCAGCTTCTATACACATTGCTATGTTGCAATTCACTCACCCCCTCCTGGGTTTCTTCAGTTGAAATCACAGATTTCTTTCAGCTGTAGGCCACAATGCACACTTTGCAGTACTGCAATCACAAACCACTTGTCTTCCAGGACTTGCGTGGATCTCTTTCGGCGCACGATTCTCCACCATATGTGACAGCTTGGGGGAATTAAACTCAAAATGGCGGCTTGTCCTGGTCCGGACAGCGGTGGTTCATGGTACTGGGCGCCGGAAAGATAGCTTTCAGATGGTCCAAGTGTAAAATAAAAGTGGCTTTATTCAGCTTAACTGCAACATAACAAAACAAGAAAACAAAACCTATTCCACAGTTAGGGCCTAACTCACTCCTTGAGCCCCTAACTGTCCTGACTGTTGCTCAGCTGAAGCAACTGTGGTCTGTGGACGCCAGCCCTTCTGGGACAGAGCCTATCTCTCTGTCCTAGCTGGTCCACTTGAGCAGCCAGACTAATGCTCCACTCAGCAAAAGTCCCCTGTGACCCCAGCCCCTCTGGCACAGACCGTCTATCTGTCCAACTGGTCCACTATTTCCTGCTCTGTGCAGGATACTCCAGTCCTCTGGAGTTACACGCCACCCACTCAAAGGTGTGGCTGAAGGCCTTTTCAGGGCTGGGCCGGGGTGGCTTAAAGGGGCCCCCGGGGCCCCAACCCTCCGCGGTGTGGGGGGGGCCTAAAAACTGGTGGGTGGCCTTTTTTACAGTAATGGGGGGGGGGGTAAAATTGGAAAAAGGTGGGGGGGGGGGGGCGATAACATAGTAAAAAAAAAAAAAAAAAAAAATTTTTTTAAAAATTTTTGGTTGTGAGGGGGTTTTTTTGAGAGTTTTTTTTTTTTTCTTTAATATAATTGTCTTTTGAATTCACATATGTTTTTTGATTTTGGCCTTTGCACCCAGATCTCCCAACTGGTCGCGTGGTTGCACATGCCTATAGTTTGAGACTTTATTAACATGTCCATTCGTCAGATGACCTTTCCATTCTAATTGTACTGCCCAAATATACACTTTGCCATGTGTAAAATGAGGCGAAATGTGCTATATGAAGGATGGGATATCTTCCAGTAGCTCCTATGCATACGCCACTTCAGTGGTCTCCAGCCCATTATGCCACAATACAAACTGTGAATTGTAGTAAGCAAGACACACCATGAAATGAAAGTCAAGAAGCACACCAAGGAGCACGAACCAGGGAGCAGAAAAATGTAAAACTTAAAAAAGGTATTCTATTAAACTTTATTTAAAGGGGTTTTCTGGGAGTTTTAAATTGATGACCAATCCTTAGAATAAGTCACCAATTGAAGATCCGATGGGAGGTTTGCTACTGCTTCTGCTTCACAGGCCATGTGACGTCTCACATGGCCTGATTGCAGCCCAGTACCATTGAAGTGAATAGGCTGAGCTACGGTACCACTGTTGCACATATCTATTGCTCTGCTTGATAAGTACTGAAGCGGCTGCAGCGCACACCCAAACACTGCACCTTCTTTAAACAGCCAATTGGTTGGGGGCCCGGGTGTTGGATTCTTGCTGATCTTCAATTGATGAACTATGCTAAGGATATGTAATTAATTTATAAGTCCTGGAAAACCGGTTTAAAACAAAGCAACTTTCAGAGTCATTTTAGAAATTTGAAACTCCCAGAAAACCCCTTTAATTTATTCCCATTGATTGGAGAACAATCTTCTCACAGTTCTATTACATTTAGATGTCATTCTTTAATTTACTGAGGATTATTATGAGTCCTCTGAGTATCTTTTACTTAACAGCTAATCTATACAAATTGCCCTTAAGGCACTGTTCAGATGTATTTGTAAGAAAAATTAACTCTATTATCAAATAACGTTACCTATTTTATGTGTACCTCATTCAGATTAAACCTGTTGTAAATCTTCCTAGAACAGACATTTTGATCATATTTTAGCTAAACACACATTAATATTTTAGACTAAATAACAGCAAATCAAGTATGCCTTCAAATTCTATTTACATTTAAAGGTAACTGGTCACATTGAATATGTTGTCTACAAGAGGAGAAGCTGATTGATATATATGTACCCTGTATGAATGTACATTTAGAGATAGCTGACAATCACTGAGTAGGACTGCCCACATGGCTAATACCAAAAGCCAGTCAGGCATAAGAGAGGGGGGGTTGTAACAGAAATTTCTTCCTGACCACAGGGGTCTGAAAGCACTCCAGGTGTAAATGGGGCAGTTCGAGTGTGAAGAGGGAGGGTGAGGGTCCCACAGGGGGTGTGTGTGAATGAGGATGTGGATTCTAGGTGAACTGTGTCACACTTTGTGAGCAACCAACAAGTTGCGGAGTGTTTGCATCTGACTTTTACAGAGATGTGTGCATCTGTCTGTGCCCTTATTTAAGTAATATTTCTGGTAACTGCATATCTCATACCAAATTCAATCTTATTGAAGTGAAATTCATGTACATGTTGTATTTGTATTTGTATCTGCTTATCTTATCTTTGCTGCTGTAACACACTGAATTTCCCCACTGTGGGACTATTAAAGGACTATTATTATTAAATTCCTTGTAAACTTACCTAAAATCAAACCTTAGTCTTGAAGAAAAAGGGAAACGTAACAGTAAATGAGAAAACTTTCATAAATGGTGGCAATGATCTTTAATCTATTGTTTTTTTTTTTCAATCGTACTATTTTCTTAAAAAATATAGCCCACAAGATTTCTTATACTAATATTAGCATACAGTATATAAAAAACTCCAGAGTATGCTACTCTCTGGCAAATTAAAAATGTATTATTTATATGGTAATCGCTAGTGTGAATTTTCAATCTAAATAGATGGGTCACACGCATCACCATGAGTAATTCATAATAAGAAGAATAGCATACAATTCTTAAAGTGACTATATACATTAAGCTGGTGTCTGCTGAACCCAACAATTTCTAACTATAATGGTGGAAAAAAGGGCAGGATAAATTTCAACATGCTTGAAACCTTTGTTCTCAAGGTAGATAATTATATTCAGATTATAATCAGATGCCAGGTATGTCAGGCAGTGGCTGATTACCCCCTCCTCATTTTGAACATATACAGTGCCTTTGCGAAAGTATTCGGCCCCCTTGAACTTTTCAACCTTTTGCCACATTTCAGGCTTCAAACATAAGGATATAAAATTTAAATTTTTTGGTGAAGAATCAACAACAAGTGGGACACAATTGTGAAGTGGAACGAAATTTATTGGTTATTTTAAACTTTTGTAAAAAATCAGCTCCTTTACTTTCAGTGCAGCAAACTCACTCCAGAAGTTCAGTGAGGATCTCTGAATGATCCAATGTTGTCCTAAATGACTGATGATGATAAATATAATCCACCTGTGTGTAATCAAGTCTCCATATAAATGCACCTGCTCTGTGATAGTCTCAGGGTTCTGTTTAAAGCGCAGAGAGCATCATGAAGACCAAGGAACACACCAGGCAGGTCTGTGATACTGTTGTGGAGAAGTTTAAAGCCGGATTTGGATACAAAAAGATTTCCCAAACTTTAAACATCCCAAGGAACACTGTGGAAGCGATCATATTGAAATGTAAGGAGTATCAGACCACTGCAAATCTACCAAGACCCGGCCGTCCCTCTAAACTTTCATCTCAAACAAGAAGACTGAGAAGACTGATCAGAGATGCAGCCAAGAGGCCCATGATCACTCTGGATGAACTGCAGAGATCTACAGCTGGGGTGGGAGAGTCTGTCCATAGGACAACAATCAGTCGTACACTGCACAAATATGGCCTTTATGGAAGAGTGAAGAAATCCATTTCTCAAAGATATCCATAAAAAGTCTCGTTTAAAGTTTGCCACAAGCCACCTGGGAGACACACCAAACATGTGGAAGAAGGTGCTCTGGTCAGTTGAAACCAAAATCGAACTTTTTGGCAACAATGCAAAACGATATGTTTGGCGTAAAAGCAACACAGCTCATCACCCTGAACACACCATCCCCAATGTCAAACATGGTGGTGGCAGCATCATGGTTTGGGCCTGCTTTTCTTCAGCAGGGACAGGGAAGATGGTTAAAATTGATGGGAAGATGGATGGAGCCAAATACAGGACCATTCTGGAAGAAAACCTGTTGGAGTCTGCAAAAGACCTGAGACTGGGACGGAGATTTATCTTCCAACAAGACAATGATCCCAAACATAAAGCAAAATCTACAATGGAATGGTTCACAAATAAACGTATCCAGGTGTTAGAATGGCCAAGTCAAAGTCCAGACCTGAATCCAATCGAGAATCTGTGGAAAGAGCTGAAACTGCTGTTCACAAACGCTCTCCATCCAACCTCACTGAGCTCGAGCTGTTTTCCAAGGAAGAATGGGCAAGAATTTCCGTCTCTCGATGTGCAAAACTGATAGAGACATACCCCAAGCGACTTGCAGCTGTAATCGCAGCAAAAGGTGGCGCTACAAAGTATTAACTTAAGGGGGCCGAATAATTTGGCACGCCCCACTTTTCAGTTTTTTATTTTTTACAAAAGTTTAAAATATCCAATAAATTTCGTTTCACTTCAGGATTGTGTCCCACTTGTTGATTCTTCACCAAAAAATTAAAATTTTATATCCTTATGTTTTAAGCCTGAAATGTGGCAAAAGGTTGAAAAGTTCAAGGGGGCCGAATACTTTCGCAAGGCACTGTACATGCAAGTATTACCAGATACATTATAAGGTTGGCTAGGAAATCCACATTCATCTAAATGCATGGTCACTTTCATTGCCACATTCACTAACAGATTAACCCCTTTACACAAAATGACGTACATGTACGTGACTAGATGTGAGGGGGTGTATGGAGAGGGCTCAGGAGCCGAGCTCTCTCCATACACGGCAGATGCAACTTTTTGCCTTTTATAAAAAATGGAATAAAAAGTGATCAAACTATATAAAAATACGCCTTACCCAGCTCCATACACATAATTATAAAAAAGTTACAGGTGTCAGAACATGGCAACACAAAACTTTTTTTTTCTATTTTTCAAAGATTTTAATTTTTTAAAAGGTATCAAAACATTACAAATTCTATTTGGTATCGCTGTGATCGTATAGACCCGCATAATACAGGTAACATGTAATTTTTACCAAATAGTGAATGCTGTGAAAATTAAACCTATAAGAAATTGGCGCAAATGCGTTTTTTTTCTCTGAATTTTTTTTCCAGCTTCCCAGTACATTGTACAGGATATTGAATGGTGCCATTGCAAAGTACAATTTGTTTTGCAAACAATAAGCCATATTGTGACGCTGTGGACTGAAAAATGAAAAAATTATGACTTTTGGAATGGGGGGGAGGGAAAAATGGAAATGCAAAAACGAAAATTGGCTGTGGCATGAAGGGGTTAAATTAGATTGCTCAGAGTCTAAGGTGCAAAACACCAGCTAATTTTGAAGAGTCTTTCTGCCAAAAATTGGTTGTTCAAGGCAGACAGCCTTTTTAAAATGACTTAGATATATGTCTGCGAGAGTAATAGCACAAAATGTCATACATGTATGTCATTCTGCTGATGCTGGAACAGCAGCTGTGCCAGTACAATCATAGTGGGAGCCCAAATCTAACTACAACAACTTTTAATGTAACAGGCATGGATAGTGACAACACTGCTTGCAACCATTTTAAAAACACCAACTCCAAATATTAGCATCTGGAAATAGGTGCCTCTCCATTGATTGTGGCACAGTTGAAATTTTTTTTTCTAGCCCCCACCATTTCAGAACAATCAATGCATTTCATTTTGATGCTGTTTGGTTCTGATCTGCTACCTAGGCTCTCTACTGTCAGGTGAGTAGTATCAGGCAGGTTCAGAAAAGGGGGTGTGATTCAGAGTTCCAATCAGAGATGGACAGTGTCAGAGCTCTGAATCATACCTGCTCTTGTCTGACAGGATGGTGGGGGCCAATAGGTTATTATGGCAGCTGGGAAGATTTTGGTGGCTGATTTTGCATAGCGGGTCCTGCCACAAAATCCACTGTGTGATTTTACCTTAAAAAATACTACAATGTACACTAAATGTTTTAATATTTAATATTTGTTAATTTCCAGGATGTACTGTAAGTGCTCAGTAATTGCTGTGACTTGCCAAATGGAATAGCAAAAAGCTCCTCTTTTAAGGTTGCATCTGGCAGGTGGGGACAATGAATACAATAATCAAGATGGCATAAATAGATTTTTGCTTCAAAACGTTATTGACTAATGTGAACTGTAACTTTCAATTAACTAGTCATGCCAAACTCATATTGCAATGCTTTTCTTGTTAAATACTGTAACAGCAAGCAGGTAGAGGGAATAATAAATGGAAATAAATAATTTTACAACTAATTTACATGATCATGAGGTGAAGGTATTGTATCATAAATATGCTTGATCTGCCCAAAATCTATCACAAAAATCATAAACGCATTGAACAGTTAATCACAGACATTTCTCAGTATTCTAGAAAATTGAGTTTAGATACTAACATTAAAATTGCTCTGGTTTCCATATAGGACAAATTCTCATAGACTTTGACAACATCTAACCAGTGGTTGCAGAATAGTAACTTCTTGATAAATGGTATAAAACCTCCGGTACATGTGGAATAAATTGGAAGTAAATTAGCATATATAGAAATAAACATTTAAAGTGCGGAATATTTGTTCCAAAGTAGTAAAGTATAAGTTATACTATCTCACATACGTTATTAAGCAATAGTTTTGCCACCAAAATAAATTGCTTATTTCAGATAAGCTAGCTTTTACATTTTGCTTTTACCTACATGGCTTTTTGTCATCTAATGTGTTATACAGGCAGAGCTGACTACAAAACAAATCATTATTTTGTTGTTCTGTTCCTTGTTCCTTTGTTCATTTGTGACATGGTCAGCTGTAAACACCATAAATATGCGTCTGCTATGAACTTCAAATAGGTGCTTCTACAAAAACAACTCATACGCCTCTGATTGGTGTTGCTCCCACTGCTGAGAAGTAGAACAAACATCAGAATTAACATATCCACTCAATCGAGTCCAGCGTTATAACCAGTATATAACCATTCACCACCATATACCATAAAACATCATGGCGGTTAAATAATAAGAAATTGGAATGATCTTACCAACATCCTGAGGCAGGAGAACCCAGCGGGTGATGGTGCAAAACAGGAGGATGAACTGTCCCTATCCATGCTCCTGTACTTTCCACTAACACCCGTATTGACTCCTGCCCTAACAAGAGCAGTACCAAGCTGTCCTTAAAGTGACCCTATAGAACCCTAGTCCCTACGCGTTTCCTGGTACAGTAATGCAAAAATCATCAGGGGACTTATTAGACTACTCATAAGAACCAAAAACTTGGTCAAATATATATAGGAAATAATACTAATACAAGCTGCCTACAGTGGTAGAACAAAACAAAAAGAAAACCCCACAATGGAGGAAAACCGCTAGATACTGACTGACTCCATGTAGTGACAATGGCAGTAAGAGCAAAGTGAATCAGGGCAACTTATATAATGATAAACTCTGCCTACGGACAGGTGTGCTCAAGTTTACATAAAAAGATGTTTGTTTGAATATGGCGCTAAAAAGCGCACATTGATGATGTAATACATAGTGTCGCTTTTGCCCATATTGATACGAGCGTTACAAATCAAATTGCGCATGCGCGAAGCAAAAAAAATCTCCGCGCATGCGCAAAAGCACTCAATCGAAGTCAAAATTGCGCATGCGCGAAGAAAACACCCCGCACATGCGCACATCCCACCATAGACGGCGCTGAGAAATATACGGCAGATAAGCGCTGTGGGACTAGTAAAAGGTCCCACAACGTGCATAAACTGCCTGGAGGGATACAAGTATTTGTTAGACAAAGCTATGCCACAACCAGTGAGTTGCTAGCAAGGTATATCAATATAAAAAGAAATTGGAGAGATCTTGTCAGTCTAAATCCAGGTATTGTAGCCCTAGAACATTAAGGGCTGAACTGAAACAGCAAAAATGGTCAGAGGCACAGAGATTTCACTGAGGATGGATATACATATCATCTTGTACAGATATATATGCTACCACCATTATCTAATTCAAGTAGCAAAATGTATAGTCTACCAGATCTAAACCTATCTTAAGGTATAGAGAAGTTATACTGGCCAAGAAGTTTGTCTAAATAAATGGGAAGAAAGGAGTCAAATAAAACAGCAGAAATTAAGGGTTCATTAAGACCCCCTGGAATCTCAGTTTTTAATTTAAATATCCATTTGGATTCACATTGCAATGTCATTCTATGCCAGTCCCCTCCTCTTGGGTGGGGTTTAACCGAATCTATTCCTGTGAAACGTAGACAGTTAGCATTACCTCCATGGCATGAGTTAACATGTCTCGCCACTGGGGTATCCCGTTCATGCCGTATGTCCCCAAGATGTTCACCAATTCTTTTCCGCAATTCTCGGTTAGTTTTGTCAATATATTCCAATTTGCACTGGCATGTGATCTTATAGATCACTCCTCTAGATTGACAAGATATAAAATGTTTAATTGTAAATGAGGTTTTTAAATTTTCTGAGAAAAATTCTCGTCCTGCCAGTACAAATGGGCATGAGGAACAACCGCTACATTTATAGCAACCCTTCGGTGGGGAAAGCATGATGTAGTAGTCTTCTGTACATCCAAATGACTATGGACCAAACGGTCTTTCAAAGATCTTCCTCTTCTAAAGGTAATCTGTGGTCTCTCACTCACCACTGCCTTAATATCGGGATCCATGATTAAAATATCCCAATGACGCTGTAAAACTTCCCTAACTTGTGATGCCCCATTGTCAAAGGTTCCAATCAACCGGACAATCTGTTCTAAACCAGCTTGTTCTGCCTTTTTAGGAGTCAATAACTGCATACGATCACACTTCAGGGAAGATTTATAGGCTTCCCTCAAGATCTTATCAGGATACCCACTTTTTATGAATCTTGACCTGACATCGGCAGCCTGATCCACAAAGTCCTGCCCCCCGGAGCAATTCCTTCTAAGTCTCAAATACTGACCACGAGGAATTCCCCTCTTCAATGGATAAGGATGATTACTGCTCCACTGGAAAAATGAATTGGTGGCTGTAGCCTTCCTAAACACTTTGGTATTCAATACACCACCATAACCGTTCGAGATCAACACATCTAGAAAAGGAAGGGTAGAGCCACCAACTTCAAACGTGAAAGATAAACCAATTTTATTCACGTTTAAAGTATCTACAAATGCTGAGAAAGACTCTGCACTTCCCCTCCAAAGAACCAGGATATCATCAATATACCGTGCCCACAGTTCAATCTTAGTTATAAAATTCTCTCTCTCATCTATGAATACCATGGTCTCCTCCCACCAGCCCAGGAGCAAATTTGCATAAGTTGGTGCACAGGGATTGCCCATAGCAGTGCCCCTGAGCTGGTGGAAGTGCTTACCGTTGAATGAAAAAAAAGTTATGAGTCAGTGAGAATTCCAAAAGATCCAAAATAAATTGACTGTGGGCACGATATTGGTTACCCCGTGATTTTAGATAATATTCCATGGCTTTTAGACCCCATTGATGCGGTATTGATGAATATAATGCCTCCACATCAATAGAGCATAAGATAACCCCCTCATCCAGGGTTATACCTTCCAATTTGCGAAGTAAATCAGAGGTATCCTGTACATAAGACGGGAGGGAAGTTACAAAGGATCTTAAAACTTTATCAAGATAAATACCAGCATTTTGACACAGGCTATTAACTCCTGAGACAATTGGTCGTCCCTTCAGGGGGGACAGGCCTTTGTGGACTTTAGGCAGACAATAAAAAGTTGCTTCTACTGGTGTCAAAGGCATCAGAAAATCAAATTCCTTATCCGAAATCAATTTTAAAGTCTTAGCCCTTAAAAGTAAGGCTCGCAAAAGACCACTGTATTCAATAGTCGGATTACCGCGTAAAACAGCATAGTTATCCCTTTGTAGGAGGAGAGACTCACACATGACAATATATTGGGAAACATCCATTAATACCACATTGCCTCCTTTGTCCGCTGGTTTAATAACCAGCCCCTTGTCCATTTCAAGACTATGCAATGCTGACATTTCTTCCTTAGTCAGATTAAAGGGACAATGTGTACGCTTAATTTTCTGCAAATCCAATATTACTTTCTCTACAAAGACGTCAGAACATGATAGATCACTCATGGGGGGTAACTTAGTATTTTTATTATGGAGATCAGTAAAGGGACCATACCCCGTAATATCACTCCCTTCCTGTTCAAGATTAGCTAAAATTCTTACATCAGGGAGAAGATCAATCGGAATACCCAGCTCTGAGCTGACTCTTTCATCCTGTTTTTTAAAAAACTTATGCCATCTTAATTTACGAGTGAAAAGATGTAAATCCTTCACCCAATTAAATAGCTCAAAATCAGAGCTGGGGACAAAGGACAGACCCTTATTTAAAACACTCATCTCCATCATACTAATATTCCTAGAGGAGAGATTGATTATTTGAGATTCAGTTGACTCTGGGGTTGATTCCGGTTTCTTAGTAGGTATGATTGTTCTAAAAAACTACCTGTCTGATTTTTTCCACCCCTCTCTCTACCTCTACCTCTCCCTCTCGGTCGTCCCCTAGTTGATCTACTCCGGGTTTCAGAGTCCGAGCGTTCAGTATCTGTAGAAGATATTTCACTTTCCACACCTCTAAATATGGATCTATCACCTATTGTGCTGTAAACTTTGTTTTCTCTGAAGTCCTGTAAGTCCCTGGCAAACTGTTTATGCTTGCGTTCTTTCAGATGATATTGGAACTTCTCCAGAGAATTCTGAAGTTGTATTTCTTTGGATGCAAATTCTGGCTCACCGTGAAATTTTTTAATAATGTCAAGTTGTTCTTTCAACCGATTTTTAAGTGTCTCTAAGTGAGTTCTCTCCTCCTCCAAAAGAAGCTGCAATAATTTAAGTGAGAAGCTGGTGGCCTCTTTTTTCCCATTTACTCAACAAACTGGCATTTCTAATGCGGGCTGCTGGAAGAAGCCCTACTCTTAGGCCCCTAGGGACTATACTATTCTTTATATAACTCTCCAAACTTTGAATTTCCCACCAGAAGACAATCTGTTCTTTATATGCTGCAGTTAAATCCCTAAAAGCTGCATTAAATGAGGGAGTATAGCGTTTTTGTACATAGATTTTATCAGAAAAAAACCTCCTTAGCTTCATTTAGCCATTGCTCCTTATCTAAACCTACTGACAACTGTCCAGCCATGTCCAAAAATATACAACAAAAAAGCAAAAAAAAGAGCCAAAAGGAGGTGGAATACAATGACGTCAGACAAAAATAATCCATCAAATGCAACAAACAAAAGTTTATCAGAAAAGCACTGATGCAAACAATAATAAAACTGTGGGCACGGTATATTGATGATATCCTGGTTCTTTGGAGGGGAAGTGCAGAGTCTTTCTCAGCATTTGTAGATACTTTAAACGTGAATAAAATTGGTTTATCTTTCACGTTTGAAGTTGGTGGCTCTACCCTTCCTTTTCTAGATGTGTTGATCTCGAACGGTTATGGTGGTGTATTGAATACCAAAGTGTTTAGGAAGGCTACAGCCACCAATTCATTTTTCCAGTGGAGCAGTAATCATCCTTATCCATTGAAGAGGGGAATTCCTCGTGGTCAGTATTTGAGACTTAGAAGGAATTGCTCCGGGGGGCAGGACTTTGTGGACCAGGCTGCCGATGTCAGGTCAAGATTCATAAAACGTGGGTATCCTGATAAGATCTTGAGGGAAGCCTATAAATCTTCCCTGAAGTGTGATCGTATGCAGTTATTGACTCCTAAAAAGGCAGAACAAGCTGGTTTAGAACAGATTGTCCGGTTGATTGGAACCTTTGACAATGGGGCAAGTTAGGGAAGTTTTACAGCGTCATTGGGATATTTTAATCATGGATCCCGATATTAAGGCAGTGGTGAGTGAGAGACCACAGATTACCTTTAGAAGAGGAAGATCTTTGAAAGACCGTTTGGTCCATAGTCATTTGGATGTACAGAAGACTACTACATCATGCTTTCCCTACCGAAGGGTTGCTATAAATGTAGCGGTTGTTCCTCATGCCCATTTGTACTGGCAGGACGAGAATTTTTCTCAGAGAATTTAAAAACCTCATTTACAATTAAACATTTTATATCTTGTCAATCTAGAGGAGTGATCTATAAGATCACATGCCAGTGCAAATTGGAATATATTGGCAAAACTAACCGAGAATTGCGGAAAAGAATTGGTGAACATCTTGGGGACATACGGCATGAACGGGATACCCCAGTGGCGAGACATGTTAACTCATGCCATGGAGGTAATGCTAACTGTCTACGTTTCACAGGAATAGATTTGGTTAAACCCCACCCAAGAGGAGGGGACTGGCATAGAATGACATTGCAATTTGTATCCAAATGGATATTTAAATTAAAAACTGAGATTCCAGGGGGACTTAATGAATGCCTTAATTTCTGCTGTTTTATTTGACTCCTTTCTTCCCATTTATTTAGACAAACTTCTTGGCCAGTATAACTTCTCTATACCTTAAGATAGGTTTAGATCTGGTAGACTATACATTTTGCTACTTGAATTAGATAATGGTGGTAGCATATATATCTGTACAAGATGATATGTATATCCATCCTCAGTGAAATCTCTGTGCCTCTGACCATTTTTGCTGTTTCAGTTCAGCCCTTAATGTTCTAGGGCTACAATACCTGGATTTAGACTGACAAGGTCTCTCCAGTTTCTTTTTATATTGATATACCTTGCTAGCAACTCACTGGTTGTGGCATAGCTTTGTCTAACAAATACTTGTATCCCTCCAGGCAGTTTATGCGCGTTGTGGGACCTTTTACTAGTCCCACAGCACTTATCTGCCGTATATTTCTCAGCGCCGTCTATGGTGGGATGTGCGCATGTGCGGGGTGTTTTCTTCGCGCATGCGCAATTTTGACTTCGATCGAGTGCTTTTGCGCATGCGCGGAGATTTTTTTGCTTCGCGCATGCGCAATTTGATTTGTAACGCTCGTATCAATATGGGCAAAAGCGACACTATGTATTACATCATCAATGTGCGCTTTTTAGCGCCATATTCAAACAAACATCTTTTTATGTAAACTTGAGCACACCTGTTCGTAGGCAGAGTTTATCATTATATAAGTTGCCCTGATTCACTTTGCTCTTACTGCCATTGTTACTACATGGAATCAGTCAGTATCTAGCGGTTTTCCTCCATTGTGGGGTTTTCTTTTTGTTTTGTTCTACCACTGTAGGCAGCTTGTATTAGTATTATTTCCTATATATATTTGACCAAGTTTTTGGTTCTTATGAGTAGTCTAATAAGTCCCCTGATGATTGGTGCATTACTGTACCAGGAAACGCGTAGGGACTAGGGCTCTATAGGGTCACTTTAAGGACAGCTTGGTACTGCCCTTGTTAGGGCAGGAGTCAATACGGGTGTTAGTGGAAAGTACAGGGGCATGGATAGGGACTTAGTTCATCCTCCTGTTTTGCACCATCACCCGCTGGGTTCTCCTGCCTCAGGATGTTGGTAAGATCGTTCCAATTTCTTATTATTTAACCGCCATGATGTTTTATGGTATATGGTGGTGAATGGTTATATACTGGTTATAACGCTGGACTCCATTGAGTGGATATGTTAATTCTGATGTTTGTTCTACTTTTTGACATTTTTAATGTTTAGTAATTAAATGTTAAGTTTTATTATTGTTTGCATCAGTGCTTTTCTGATAAACTTTTGTCTGTTGCATTTGGTGGATTATTTTTGTCTGACGTCATTGTATTCCACCTCCTTTTGCCTCTTTTTTTGCTTTTTTGTCCCACTGCTGAGACCCAACAATCACAACAGGGTTCCAATATCCAGTGTCTCTGGGACTGATAGAAATAGACCGAATACAGTGCTAATTCAGTCACCATTCATGTTGCCTCATGCTAGAAGGAGACACAGGATCTTACATTACGTTCTTGTAAAGCATGGGTACTCAGTGATAAATTATTTTTTGTGGGATAATTCCTTAAAAAAAAAATTATTTATATATATATATATTTATATACAGTGGGGAAAAAAAGTATTTAGTCAGCCACCAATTGTGCAAGTTCTCCCACTTAAAAAGATGAGGCCGGCCTGTAATTGTCATTATAGGTAGACCTCAACTAAGAGACAAAATGAGAAAACATATCTAGAAAATCACATTGTCTGATTTTTTAAGAATTTATTTGCAAATTATGGTGGAAAATAAGTATTTGGTCACCTACAAACAAGCAAGATTTCTGGCTCTCACAGACCTGTAACTTCTTCTTTAAGAGGCTCCTCTGTCCTCCACTCATTACCTGTAATAATGGCACCTGTTTGAACTTGTTACCAGTATAAAAGACACCTGTCCACAACCTCAAACAGTCACACTCCAAACTCCACTATGGTGAAGACCAAAGAGCTGTGGAAGGACACCAGAAACAAAATTGTAGACCTGCACCAGGCTGGGAAGACTGAATCTGCAATAGGCAAGCAGCTTGGTGTGAAGAAATCAACTGTGGGAGCAATAATTAGAAAATGGAAGACATACAAGACCACTGATAATCTCCCTCCATCAGGGGCTCCACGCAAGATCTCACCCTGTGGGGTCAAAATGATCACAAGAACGGTGAGCAAAAATCCCAGAACCACATGGGGGGACCTAGTGAATGACCTGCAGAAAGCTGGGAATAACATAACAAAGGCTACCGTCAGTAACACACTACACCGCCCGAGACTCAGATCCTGCAGTGCCAGACGTGTCCACCTGCTTAAGCCAGTACATATCCGGGCTTGTCTGAAGTTTGCTAGAGAGCATTTGGATGTTCCAAAAGAGTATTGGGAGCATGTCATATGGTCAGATTAAACCAAAGTAGAACTGTTTGGTAGAAATACAACTCGTCGTGTTTGGAGGAGAGTGAATGCTGAGTTGCATCCAAAGAACACCATACCTACTGTGAAGCATGGGGGTGGCAACATCATGCTTTGGGGCTGTTTCTCTGCAAAGGGACCAGGAAGACTGATCCGTGTATTGTACATGAAAGAATGAATGGGGCCATGTATCGTGAGATTTTGAGTGCAAACCTCCTTCTATCAGCAAGGTCATTGAAGATGAAACGTGGCTGGGTCTTTCAGCATGACAATGATCCCAAGCACACCACCAGGGCAATGAAGGAGTGGCTTCGTAAGAAGCATTTCAAGGTCCTGGAGTGGCCTAGCCAGTCTCCAGATCTCAACCCCATAGAAAACCTTTGGAAGGAGTTGAAAGTCCGTGTTGCCCAGCGACAGCCCCAAAACATCACTGCTCTAGAGGAAATCTGCATAGAGGAATGGGCCAACATACCAGTAACAGTGTGTGCCAACCTTGTGAAGACTTACAGAAAACGTTTGACCTCTGTCATTGCCAATAAAGGATATATAACAAAGTATTGATACGAACTTTTGTTCAAATACTTATTTTTCACCATAATTTGCAAATAAATTCTTTAAAAATCAGACAATGTGATTTTCTGAATTTGTTTTCTCATTTTGTCTCTCATAGTTGAGGTCTACCAATGAGGTCAATTACAGGCCTCTCATCTTTTTAAGTGGGAGAACTTGCACAATTGGTGGCTGACTAAATACTTTTTTTCCCCACTGTATATATGTGTATATATATATATATATATATATTTACAATACCTTTTATCCAAGGAAAATAAAAGTTCCTTCATGGCAAGGACTGTATTAACAACAAACAACCAAATGTGATCATACTCACCCCTCCTCACTCTTCCATTGCAGGACAGCTGCTCTGGTGCTCCTCGCCAGCCCTGTTTATGGCTGACCGAATACTGCTTCATCTAATCATAGGTCCTAGTGATTGGCTGAAGCAGTATTAGGTGGTGTTATCCTGCTGCACCAGCAATAGGATCGTAATGAGAACCAGAACAGCCACTCACCAAGTGGTGAATATAGCTGCGTTTTCTGTTATGACTGTCCCTGCAACCAGTGAAATTTTTCTTTCCCCTGATAACCCCTTTAAGGCCAGGGCCCCACATTGCGAAAACACAATTAAATGTCGTGGCAAAAAAACACTGCGCTTTACATTACCTGCAAAGTGGATGGGATTCTTACTAATTTTTTCAACTTTACATATAGGTATAATGGAAGCAAAAAGTCCACAGATGAAAACTCTGTGGACTTTCTGTCACAAACGCTGTGGAAAAAGCTGTGATGCGTTTCTGCCACAGTCTTTTCCACAGCATTTTTCAGCTGCGGTTCATTACATGGGGCCTTATCCTGAAGGGATTTTATGGTTCCAAAAAGGTTTTTCATCCACAAGATAGGTCATCAGCATTTGATCTGTGGGTATCCAACATCCAGACCTACAGGTGCATCTCAATAAATTAGAATATCTTTGAAACATTTATTTATTTATTTCAGTAATTAAATTAAAAAAGAGACCTATATTTTCTAGATTCTTTACACACAGAGTGTTCTATTTCAAGTGTTTTATTTCTGTAAATGTTGATTATGGATTACAGGTGATGAAAACCCAAATCTAAGAAAATTTGAATATTGTAAAAAAGTTCAGTATTGTAAATTCAGTGTGTCACCTGCCAAGGTTTCCTAAGCCTTTAAATGGTCCCTCAGTCTGGTTCAGTAGGACACACAATCATGGAAGACGCTGATTATGAACTGTATTACTGAAATGAATGAATGTTTCAAAGATATTCTAATTTATTGAGATGCACCTGTAGCACACGTCAGCTGTTCGGGCAGCCTCTAGGTGCTGGAATTTACAGCAGTGAACGGGCAGTCTGCCCTTATTACTTGCACATGCATCCGATTCATTGCTAAAACTTCCAACGCTAGAAAAATCCTCTTGGGGTCAGACAACCCCTTTAACATATACCTTTTCATATTTTTTGAAAGACTGCATATGTCATTTTACCTGCATGGCAGGAATATTTGCATATAGTTAACTATATATTGCAGCACTGTGTGGACTGTGTAGCAGTACTATTTGTGTGAAAGTTCTAGTTATACTATTTTAGGCATAGTATTATTGCTTATGTGTAGAGCATAGTTTCACTATGTGTATGGTATGGTAATTCTATTTTTGGCACAGTGTTAGAGTTAAAATGTGCTTAAGGCCTCATTCACATTACTGAGTTTGAGGCTAAGGCCTAACCTTGCAGAAACACAGCTTTTTTTGTTGCAGATTTTGCTGCGGTTTTTTGAGCCAAAGCCAAGAACATGCACCGCCAAACCTATGATTTACCGTCATTATATCAATGATATCCTTGTCATCTGGACTGCAGGTGAGGAGGCCCTACTTCAATTCCATAATGATTTCAATGACTTTCACCCTTCCATCAACCTTAAACTTAGCTATTCAGAGAGTGAAATTCACTTTCTGGATACCACAATATACATCAAAGACCACCGGCTACTCACATCAATATACCACAAACCCACAGACAGAACGGCCTACCTGAGAAACGACAGCTTCCACCCCAAGCACACAAGACAATCTATTATTTACAGCCAGGCTATACAATACAATTGTATTTGCTCCGACAAAGCAGACCTGGACAAGCACCTCCTGGATCTGAGGACGAAATTTCTCCGATTGGGATACAAACCAAAAGTGACGGACAACCAATTAAACAAAGCGGCAGCCATTAACAGAGACAGTCTGTTCACATATAAAGAGACCCAGAAAGAAGCCCGAGTGCCCCTAGTTGTCACCTACAATCCACAGCTGGAGATCCTACGAAGGATTGCCAAGGAGCTCCAACCTGTGCTACATAAGGACAACAGACTCAAGGACATATTTCCAGCCCCCCCTCTCCTTTCCTTTAGACAACCACCAAACCTACCTCATATTATTATCCAGAGTGCCCTGAATGGCCCAACTGAAAATGGCACCTCACCTTGCCTGCAAAATAGGTGCATGACCTGCAAGCACATCCACACAGCTGACAGTGTACCTGGCCCACAGTCACAACAGGTGCACAGAATTAGGGGGACATTTTCCTGCATGTCTTTCAATGTGGTGTATCTAATAATGTGTGTGCAATGTCCCACCACAGGCCTCTATGTGGGGGAAACAGGGCAGAGAGCGCATGAACTTACACAGATTTAACATTAATAACAGCAGAACAGATCTCCCAGTGGCCGCACATTTCTCCGGAGAAAACCACTCTATTGAAGATTTGCGGGTTGTGGTTTTAATGGGACATTTTAAGACGCAGAGGGAGAGGAAAAAATGGGAATACAAGTTAATGAAAAAAATTTCAAACTCTGCAATTTGGACTTAATATTCATGCCAGTTTCATGTCACACTATGTATGAATTGTGAGGGTCACAAATCACCACGTGACAGCAAACAGACAGCAAGAATTACTGATCCCTCCGTCACGCACCACAACTTTCCAGATTGTTTATTTTTTGACCGGTTGTAAATAACTTCTCTACTTAGATTGCATTTTGTTTTTTTTAAGGACTCTAAGATCCTTTGAAGGTCCATGTCTTTAGGGTATAAAAAAATCTGTGACTTTTCAGTTCTTGTATAACACCATGTCTGATGAAGGGAGCTAGTACTTCTGAAAGCTTACCATCAAATATACTCAGCCTCTAAAAGGTATCGCCTGATTTCTTCACTCTTCCACTACAAAGGGAATGGAAAATGTAAAGGAATTTCTTATACTTATACCTTCTGCTCAATACACTACTGGCTTTGGCTAAAAACAACAAAATCTGCATTTCCGCAACATGGGGCCTTAGTCCCACAGTGATGTTCAGGCCTGTAAATCTGGCGAACACATGGACTGAGTTTTATGGGTGAAACACTGTCGTGTGATTTACCACACAGCAAGTGGGCCTGTCTGCTTTCCAATGAAAGACTGAATTTCAGTTTCAGTCTAGCCCCGCTTAAACCTATTAAACTTTGTGTTTAGAACTCTCAAACATTTAGATTAACTAAAAGTACAAAAAATGAAAAAAAAAAAAAAAAGGTATGTTTATTATTGGTGTTCTCATCAAAAGTTTAGCGCATTTATAGTGATCACTTTGCAGTAAAAGGGATTATTATTATAGAATAGAGTATGTTTTTTAGGAAGTTCATTTAGGTGTGCCTCAATCCAACAACTAAAACGTTTCCAGAGTTTCCTTCTCATAGTAGATAAAACATACAGGTGCATCTCAATAAATTAGAATATTTTTGAAACGTTCATTCATTTCAGTAATTCAATTCATAATCAGCAGTCTTCCATGATTGTGTGTCCTACTGAACCAGACTGAGGGACCATTTAAAGGGAATCAATCAGGGCAATTTGGGACACTAAACCACCCACACGTCCATATGGACCTGGGGTTTAGTGTCCCAAATCACCCTGTTATAATGCAATCCATGGCTGCATTAAAAATAAAAAAGCTTTATACTCACCCTGTCGCTGTAATCCCCAAACCTGCGCAGTTCTTCAATGAAGCCAGAGGAGTACACCTCAGCTTCAGTGAGCATGCCCCGTACCTCCAGCAATTGCGCAGTGAAGCCAGGGTGTCCATCTTTGGTTTCACTGAAGAACAGTGCAGGCGCCGGGAGCATGGGGGAGGAGTGCCAACGAAGAATCTCATGAATAAGCCAGACTGTTCTCGGCCGAATAGCCCTCATTGGATCCTTCTCTAGGTACTGTAAGTATAAAGGTTTTTTATTTTTAATGTGCCTGCGGATTGCATTACAACAGGGCGATTTGGGACACTAAACCCCAGGTCTGGTTTAGTGTACCAGATTGACCTGACAGATTCCTTTTAAAGACTTAGGAAACCTTGGCAGGTGACACACTGACTTTACAATACTGAATTTTTTTCACAATATTCTAATTTTCTTAGATTTTGGTTTTCATTACCTGTAATCCATAATCAACATTTACAGAAATAAAACACTTGTAATAGAACACTCTGTGTGTAAAGAATCTAGAAAATATAGGAGGTCACTTTTTTAATTTGATTACTGAAATAAATAAACGTTTCAAAGATATTCTAATTTATTGAGATGCACCTGTATATGTAATTGTTGCCCACAAAGGGGAGAAATAGACCCCGAATATGCAGATTAAGCACAGCATTTCTTGTCTAACCTTTTATTCAGATTTACTTAATATACATACAATATAAAAAAAAAATACATATTTTTAATAATCCCAACTAGCCTCTCTGGCACTATCAATTAAGTGCCAGCTCGGTTTTCTTAGCACAACCTTGTGATTTTTATGAGATGTTGCTTACTAATTCTTAGAAGCAAAGGTTTATCAGTAGCAAAGGTTTATCTATTAGTGCTTCTATTCTAGAGAAACTGTTGCACCAATGCTACATTTGGGAGAAGGTCACACTAATTCCATGTTTCAATGCAGGTGTGTCTAAAAAATATTTTTCTTTCTTGAACTGCATGCACACTGTCAAAATTGTTGTTCATTTAAAATGGTTACTCTGAATAAAAACAAATATCTATGCATACTGTTTATAATTCTCTAATATGCATAGGGAAATGTATTGTAATCCTGTATTAATTAGGTTATTGCATAAATAATAATTCCCTTGCATAATGAACATTTATTAATATTTGTTAAACGTCCATTTTTAGAACAAGGGGAGTCAACAGGGACATACACATTTCTATTTTTTAACACACCATTTATCAAACTGTTAAAAAATAGGACGTCTTATTTTTGTCCATTTTCACTGATGGACAGACCAATACAAGTCAATGGGTCCCTTTTTTGACATTAAAAGTTTTATTGAAGTTTTACCAAGAACACAAAAAATAAGTCAAACGAATCAACGAAAGAGAAAAAGGAAGACAAAAAAAACAAAAACAAGGGGGGTACACTTGGTGGATAGAGGATTAGGAAACGGAGAGAATGGTAGGGACAAAAAGAAGTGACAGGTGGGGAGCAGGGAGGAACATAGGGGGGAGGAGGGAAACAATAGCTCTCTCGCAGCAGAGTCAGTTACTTAAATCAGAAACAATAACAATGTTAAACATATCTCATGTCAGTTTGAAAAGAGGAAAAGGAAACGAGAGGAGCAGGGGAAAGGTTAACTCAAAAGGACACAGAAGGGAAGGCAGACTGGAATTCAGCAGAGTAATAAAAGTGATTCCACAGGAGCCACATGTGCTGGTGGGCTCTATCATCATACGTCAGTTCTGCAAGCAATTTTTCCATGCTATCTATGCATAAGACCTTCTGTAGCCACGACAGTAGAGAGGGAGGCATTGGGGATTTCCACAGTCTAGGAATAACGGATCTTGCCGCTACCAATAAAAAACCTAATATCTTTCGGGTGCGCTTCTTAAACTTACGCGGGAAGATAGAGAGGAGCAGGGGAGCAGGGTCAACTTCCAAAGCAATGCCAGAGACCGTCTTAATAATGCAGCGGACATCCGCCCAAATGGGTCCCTTTTTAATGTCCGCCAAAATTAATTCACATCCATTAGACGACCGCTGAAAACAGATGATTGGGTCAGGTCAAAAAAATAGACCAACAAAGTTAATCTATTTTTTAGCTGAAAATATAGCTAATAAGGTATTACATGCCTAGCAAGATTATCGACAATAGAGTAGGTGAGTCCATTCCTAAGTCAGGACGTATTAAAATGATATCTTTAATTCAATAAAGTTAAAAAACTAAAGTGCAGAAAATTAATCCTAAAAAACACACAGACTCTGGTTTTGGGTCAGTGAACATCGACCATAAAGGGCAATATTTGGAGCAGCTAATAAACCGGTCTAAAGCTGTAACTCCTATGAGAAAAATACAATACGCCCACGGACTAAAAATATCCAAATATCGCCAATATAAATAAATGTACTGAAGACACATTAGCGTTCAATATAGTGCCAATCGTGTTGTCTTCTCATAAGGTGACAACTAGATACCAAAATATCCCATGGGTTATAATGTCTCTTCCATTGCACAAGGATAAATCTAAAACTGACCCTATGCAGATATTGCCACAAACTAGCAATAGAGACCAATTGTTGGCTAGTGGCCTCTCTGGTTTAATGTAAACCTGATTACTGCCAAAAAGCTTAGGTATCGCCGCTACAGGCAGAGGAGAGAATGAACTAAGCAGCAGGCTGAACACAGTATATAAGATAGGCAACACTGCTTGTTCCATTGGCATGCATGCGTGAGTTAACTCCGCCTTAATAAAATCCAGCCTCCTACTATCAGCTGGCACAGTGGAGCTCAGCGATTGGCTGGGGCTCTATTTTAGGGGTGGGCTCTGAGCTATTTACTACCAAATCCTCCACTCCCCCCTGTGGGCATACATTAGTGCAGAGGGGGAAGCAGGGCTTTTTACATGTGTGTGTTATTCGGAAATTTATTACAGCACATAGCCACTATGTTGCTAACCTATGATATATTGGCAAGAATCACCAATATAAGAAACACGTTATATGTTCAGTTGCTCACTCAGCAGTGTTATTAACATGGCTATAGGACCACATCAGCTGTGTATTTGCTCAACTAGCAGTCTTGTTACGATCACTGCTTTATGGGCACGTTAAAGGGGTATTCTGATGAACATAATCATATCTATATTTGTAGATAATTAAAAGTTAAACATTTTTGTAAATATAAGTAGTTAAAAATTCTGCAGAGTTTTAAAGATTTTCTCTAACGATCTTAGTGGTGACATCTGTTGTCTTGATCGGTTGCCAATGGATACGACCGCGAATGCAGAAACTTTCTATGGTCTGGGACTTGTCAGGAATCCAGCCCTGAGTTTTTGTATTGTAGCTGGGTTATCAGGCAGGGACACTACATGTATCAGAAGATATCCTGGTCACAATAAGGAAATCATGGCTGATTTTCTGACCTTAGAAAGGTCCTGCATTCATGATCGTATCCACTGGCAACCGTTCAAGACAAAAACTTGTGACCACAAGATATTTAGAGAAAATCTTTAAAACTCTGCAAAATGTTTAATTACTTATATTTGCAAAACTGTTTAACTATGTACAAATTTAAAAATGGTTATGTTCATGGGAATACCCCTTTAAGCAGTGTTGCCTATCTTATATACTGTGTGCAGCCTGCTGCTTAGTTCATTCTCTCCTCTGCCTGTAGCGGCGATACCTAAGTTTTTTGGCGGTGATCAGGCTTATGTTATAGCAGAGAGGTCACTAGCCAGCAAGTGGTCTCTATTGCTGGTTTGTGGCAATATCTGCATAGGGTCAGTTTTAGATTTATCCTTGGGTGATGGAAGAGACATTATAGTCCATGTGATATTTTGGTATCTAGTGGTCACCTTATGAGAAGACAAAATGATTGGCACTATTTTGATTGTTAATGTGTCTTCAGTACATTTATTTATATTGGTGATATTTGGATATTTTTAGTCCATGGGCGTATAATATTTTTCTTGTAGGAGTTACAGCTTTAGACGTGTTTATTAGCTGCTCCGAATATTGCCCTTTACGGTCGATGTTCACTGACCCAAAACCAGAGTCTATGTGTGTTTTTTAGGAGTAATTTTCTGCACTTTAGTTTTTTAACTTTATTGAGATAAAGATATAATTTTAATACGTCCTGTCTTGGGAATTGACTCAACTACTCTATTTTTTAGCTGACAGTTAAAAATGGATGACAACCTCATGCAAAATGGACATAAAAAATTGACAGATAACCAGAAAACTAATGATAAATAAGTGACACACTGATGTAAAACGAATGGCAAAAATGACAGCTTCTTTAGTTTTTAATGTACTTTTTTTACTGTTGTGTGCATGGAATCTAAATTTAATGGCAAGAATATTTTTATTTAAAAAAAATATATGTTATAAAAAAAGCACAATGAAATGAACATTTTTTAATATAGTTCATCAATTATATCAGCATATATTTGTCAAAGATAAAACAAAGTATAAAACATTTATAGTCATATGTCAAATTGTAGTACTGCTTATGTAGCAGTTAGTGTATTAGACCATACACATTAGATGAATGAGGTCCAAATCCACTGATTTTGAAGAGAGTGGCCAACCAACTAATGTGTATGAGGACCTCCCACCTCTCTCCTGATGGCAGATGTCAAAGGACAGAAGGATTCAGCAGTTAGATTTCAACATATGGAGATAAGCTGTCATTAGAGGTGTTTGGCATCAGCTTCCTCCCCTCTCCCTATTGAGAACACTTGCTTGACATAGGAATAGCTCCAGACCAAATAAGCTGTATAGCCAGCAACATACATTTATTTACTCCTGAGCGAATGGCAATAAAAATCATAAAAATAAAATAGTACATTAGCAGTGTATTCTGGCCTAGATTGTACAGGTGAGCATAGTCTTCCGTGACTAATCTGTAATTAAATGGAACAATAGATGGTAAAGTCAGAGGTCACTTTAAAAAAAAAAAGCAATTTTATGGACATTGCTTCTTTGTAAAGCTTTAATTGCAGACTTTTTCATTTCTCAGGTCCTTTTTGTAGCTATAAGCTCACTTAAAAGTAGAAATATCATGGGCCACTGCTTTCATTTACATAACTTTAACTTTAATTAGGTTTGCACTTCCCAACTCCCCCAACTGAAAAGTTCAATTTTATTCCCTATTATTTATTACCTTGGTGTATGCTAGGAATTAGATATTCAGTTTTGATACTGCAGTGTTAACAATTTAAACTTTAAGCAATTTAGCTACACATTTAGTTTGAAGTTACTGGATGGTCTTCAGAAATATAATGACATTATCAAATGCCTGTAAAATATATTCATATTGAAAAAAATATACAATTCACCAGATACTTGACATGTTTTAAATTATTACTATATAATATACATGACATTATGCTGTCTTGTTGGAAGCAAAAGAAAATGACATTGGTTCATTATTTCATTCGAAAGATAAAGCAATGTGTCATAAGTGAAAAATGTCTGTAAAATGAGCCT
This sequence comes from Leptodactylus fallax, assembly GCA_947044405.1. Classification (NCBI taxonomy): domain Eukaryota; kingdom Metazoa; phylum Chordata; class Amphibia; order Anura; family Leptodactylidae; genus Leptodactylus; species Leptodactylus fallax. The sequence goes on from CAMRHE010000027.1 coordinate 3,037,132, forward strand.
GAAAACATGTAGCATCTTTATAAAAACATTGGCTTCATTTTTAACTACTAAGCCAATTATGTATTTTTAGCTTTCAAATGGGGTATTTCTAAGTGAATGATTTATTAGCCAGTACTGTGTTCTGTAAGGGATTATAGGGGTATTCAGATTACATGACATTTTGTGTACAGTAGTGCAAATAAATGTTTAGGAACTTTTTAATAATGTTGTGGCTAAAGACAGTAAAAGATTAAAGTCAGTCTATCACTACACCCTGCTACTTTAAACTGCTCCCATAGTGCTATAGATTCTGTTAAATCGCCAAAGCATACAATTACGTTATCAAACAAACTTGATGATCCAACAATCAATTGTCACAAGCACAGGATCCAAGAAATCATAAAACTTAACCTTTAATGTTAACCATCTGGTTGGGACATGAAAAGCGTTGGTAAAATGTATCTAATTTGATAGGGAGATACAGGGAGAGTTTTGGGACTGTCCTTGTTAGGACAGGAGTCATTGTGGGACATAGGTGAGAGATAGGGTATAAGTATACCAGCCCTTCATCTGTAAGTCCCGTTGAGTCCCCAACGTCTCTAAGTAGGTTCGGGTAAGACCGTTCCCTTTTTTATCTAGAGCGCGGTTTGTTTTGTGCACATTAATTGGTGATATTCTCTGACCGTCTTAAATATCTATTATTATAATTTATATAATTTACATCAAAGGTTAAGTTTTATGATTTCTTGGATCCTGTGCTTGTGACTATAGATGCTGTTAGCAGAATAAAAATGATACCTTTCTTATCTTTCAGTGTCCCAGGGATGTGTAGAAAAAGCACTTTTATTCTTTATTCAAAGATAGATCTTGGAGCACAGAGGGAGTTTCTTCTATTACTGAGCTCTGCTGCATCATCTCTAACATGCCCATCCTCATTCAGCTCTTCCCGCTGGCAGAGGGAGGATCAACTTTTAAATTCCATAACTCATGGCAAACAGCATAAAATAATCACATGATCTAATTTTCAGAGTATTAAAAATATATTCGTCAGCACTTTCTAGTTGCATAATTCTTTAGATTCACCTAGTCTACTATTTACAAATTCTGCTTTATGCCAAAGCTTTTGAAACATTAACATGGTAATAAGGAACATATCAATATAAAGCTAAAGCCGTTTGTACATGACCGTGTGCTAACCAACAGCAGTGAACGAACGGCACGGCTGGCGCATGGATGACACACGGTCATGTGCAACCGGCTTTAAAGATAGAATTTTATCTTAGAATTTAAAATTTGTTACTACAGTATACATGACATATTTGTCAAAAGTCAGGGCCTGTTTATTTGAGGAAGATGATGTGAGGCAGAGATTTGCCTGGCATACTGTCCCTACCAAACATATGTTTGAAATGAAATACATTTTTTTGGGGTGGATACATTCTGTAGGGATGTAGGGCCATAGCTTGCATTCAATAGAAAAAAAAAAACATCATTGGAAATAAAAGGCATTCTGGGCTTTATATTAATAAAATAATATTTCAGGGATAAGTTTAATGGAATCAAATTAACAGCTTATACTTCTTGAGTGCTGCATGTAATAGCAAGTTACTAAGCCATGGTACTTACAGTAACTCAAATTCTCTTCTATGAAATTAGTAAAAAGATTGAAAATATTTTACTGTAATTCCCATTTAGAAAGCATCCAACTTTCATGTGCCTATGTATACTGTAGGTAGCTTTACAAACATAAAATCTGGAACATTGTTAGTTTCTAATTATACCTAGGGCCTTGCAACTACAAAACATCAGTAAATGGGGGGTGGGGGGTTATTTTATAGGCATGGCATGATGTTGATATCTGACCCAAGTTCATCAGGCAGCCAATTGCTATTGGAATCTTAGGGTTGGAAATCAAATTCCATCCAGTATTTATCCAGGAGTCAAAATGTTGTGGGACAAAGTAATACAATCATTGGTCCCGACATCCAAACCTAAATTAAGGTTTATACAACATACTATACATAAGTGCTGCAAAAACCCTTTAGGCTGGGGCGCCACGTTGAGAAACTGCAGTGTTTTGGCTGCGATGGAAACGCTGAGGCAAAAAACGCTGTATTTTACATTACCTGCAAAGTAGATGTGATTCTGGCTAATGCCATCCACACACTGCAGAAAACAAATGCAGCGGAAATGCTGTGATTTCAAAAACACTTGCATTTTTGTAAATCGCAGGATGTCAATTATACCTATAGAAACAGTGGAAAAAAAAAAAATGTGATGCATTTCCGCCATGGTGTTTTCTGCAGCACTTTTTGGCTGCTGCTCAAATCTTTGACCAACTTACTAAAATTATTAATGTAAAAATATGACATTTGTGACTCACTTTCAAATACAAACAGTGGCGTAACTAGGAATGGCTGGGCCTCAAGGCGAACAGACCCCAGAGTATAATGATCAGAGACCGAGGGGAGAATACAAACATAAAAAACAATGCTACTTACCTCTTCCTGGCTCCGGTGCACTCTCGTGCGCTACTTCGGCCATCTTCAATGTTGGAGCAGATCTCGCGTGAGTGAGGCCAACGTCGGCTGACGTCTGGGACGTCACCAAACAGGCCCGAAGTCTGCGGAGTGTAGGAGAGGTGAGTTATAGTGTTTTTTATGTTCCCTCACCTCCCCTGGGCCCCCAATCGTTATACTCCGGGGTCTCAAAAGACCCTGGAGTGTAATAATAACAGTGTTTGTGGGGTTCGCAGTAGCGGCTGCCGTAGGGCTCCGGGTCCCGGGCCCCATAATGTTCCGGGCCCTGTGGCAGCTGCTACCGCAGCTACCCCAATGTTTACGCCCCTGATTACAAAGTATGAAAACTGTCACTGATGTACATTATACGTGCACTGCACAGAATACACTATGGCTAATGTCAATTTGTAGCAATAAACTGACATATAATATAACACAGGTGAGTACAGAAAATATACACAAAACTCATTGTAATCTCTGTCATATATTGATAGTAAAGTGTTGTGAAAGGTAATAACATAGCATAACTATAATAAGTTATATATATATATATATATATATATATATGATGTAGACTGTATAGGTTATAACAAGCTTTATTACATATCTTGAAATGTTGTATCTTCAGATAATTTCCTTTCTATTCATAATTACAGGGAAGGCTATTAGAGGAATATAATTTCCATGCCAGTGGATTGTTTTTTTTATAGAGGTATGAAAGCAAAAAAAGATTGTAGTGGCTGTGAATAGTGGTTAACACCTTCAGATAGTAAGAACTGAGAGGTACAAATGGTAGTACTTTCATTTTAATAGTTTTTTTTTAGCTTATTTAGAATGACTCAATAAAGAATGCTCATAAATAATTAGTATGATAAGAATCAGTAATATAACACTAAACAAGCAGGAAGGCCAGTAACATAACTATAGATATTTTATTTCTGTTTATATTTTAATTTTGTATGGCAGTCTATCTTTGAGAAGATACTGTAAAATATGCTTTCAATATCTGTACTAATAATTGTAAAATGCATCATTTAGACACATTGTTGAAGGTTTACAGTGACAGAAGATAGAGGACGATAGAATTAAATGGATGAAATTGACTATTTATTAATGGTAACATCCCAAGAAGAGTGGATTAAACAGGCACTCACTGCAAAATGAAATAGTACACCTTAAAGGAAATTAATTAAGATTGGCACATTGTGCTCCAGTTTTAATATAGTAAGTTCTGGCCGCAGATGCGCTAGAATTATTAATAGGCCCTGACCTCTTAATAATACTGGTACACCTCAAGAGGTCCTTGATGGGATGGGTAACAGATCTCTTAGCCCAGAAGATGGGCCAACAGCAAAAACTGTGAGAGGTATTTCTCTCTAAAATATATTACAACGTTTCTTATCACCTGTATTATTCATTTAAGCAATATTTGTTGAAATGACCGTGGCTATTTAACTTGGCATAAAGTCAACTACAAAGTATAAGAATAGTAACATTGTAATTGGGCAGTGCATAGGTGTGATTGCTATCACCATAATTGCACACATTTTGATAACATGCATATAGCTAAACTATCTAGATAATAAATACCTCACTTTTATAGTCAACTAGCAGAAGGACCCGGCTTCGCACTGGTATATTTCATTTTTTGTTTGTGTAGTGACCCCATAAGAATTGGCCAGTTTTGCACTTGACATCCAGTATGGCAGTCCAGTATAGGTATAGTCTATTTATGGCTGTGTTGCTATGGAAACCTGGTAAATGAAATGTAAACTTCTATTGGCTGATGCACTTCATATGACTGAATACTTAAGGACCTGCGAACTGCTATTGACTCATACAGGTCATAAATAGCTTGGTTGCAATGGAAACCTGATGTAAAGCTGTGTGTATGTCAAGACTGAAGAACCTGCGATTTTCCATTGGTCCATAAGCGTCATGTGATCATGTGTATCTCAATTTGGATATCAGTGAAAGACCTGCGATCAGTTGTTATGGAAAACCTGGAGTAAAGCTGTTTGTATGTGACCTTGTGTAACAGTGTCATCCACAGTGCTCTGCCCCTTTAAAGCTGACCTACAGCAGTGAAGAAAAATGGCTGGGTTGTTATGGAAACATGGAGTGCAGCTGTGTGCATGTGGCTGACAATGCCTTGTCAGATTGGAGACGGGCTTTGGTCTGCTGAGCGTTTTCATTAGCTCGAGCAGCAGCCATGCGTTTTGCTGCAGGGGGCATGAGTAGTTTAAAAACGTTTCAATTTATAAGAATGCTGACATCCAGTATGGCAGTCCAGTCAGTGGCGTAAATACCAGTGGTAGCGGCTGCCACAGGGCCCGGGCCATTAGGGGCCCCTGATGTTTTTTTTTTTTTTAATAGGCCGTTACCTGCTGGTGTAACACCAGCAGGTAACGGGCCCTATTTGCTTACCGATCCCTGCTCCTGCTCATGGCCGCCTGCGCTTCACCTTCTGCAGAGGCGGCTGTGAGCAGGAGCAGGGATCAGTAAGTAAGGCCTGCGGGCCGTGAACCCCACAAACACTGCTATCATTATACTCTGGGGTCTTTTCTTCAGGCTTCGGGCCTCCTTGGTGACATCCCAGACGTCGGTGGGCCAGTCCGACGTCATTATGCGTTGCAATTCGTGCCTGGCTCACGTGACATCTGGTCCAACATTGAAGAGGTAGCGGGGAGTGCGCATAATACTATATGAAGGGGCCACTATGATACTGTGTGCAAGGGTCACTATTTGGCCTAATAGTGTGTGCAGGGGCCACTATGGTACATAATAGTGTGTGTAGGAATGCAGTTTGTGCGGGGGGGTGGTTGCCGGGGGTAGGGGGTCCCATGTTAAATGTTCGCCTTGGGGCCCAGCCATTGCTAGTTACGCCACTCAGTCCGGTATAGGTACAGTCTATTTATGGTTGTGTTGTTATGGAAACCTGGTAAATTAAATGTGAATTTACATTGGCTGATACACGTGATATGACTGAATATTTAAGGACCTGCAAAATGCTATTGACTAATACAGTTCATAAATAGCTTGGTTGCTATGGAAACCTGGTGTAAAGCTGTATGCCTGAGGAGAGTAAGCGCCTGCGAGCGTCTATTGGCTGATAAGGGACATGTGACCGTGTGTATGGCAGTTGGAATACGAGTGAAAGACTTGCAGGCTTGTATTAGCTAATGCTGGTCATTTTTTGGGAATACTGTATCTCAGGAACGGTACATCCAAGAGAGCTGAGACCCAGTCTAAAATATTCCCGGATACCTGATGCACATGTGTGCCAAATTTGGTGAGGATCGGTCCAGTCGTTTGGTCGCGCATAAAGAACAGACAGACAGACAGAAACTCATTTTTATATATATATAAGAGATATAGATCCAATATAACTGCCTACAAAATGTCCACATGGGGAGGTTGAGGCCCCACATTTGCGGAAACACAGCTTTTTCTTTTCCAGATTTTGCTGCATTTCTTCGAGCCAAAACCAGGAGTGGATTAAGAAGAAGATAAAAATGTAAGGACTTCCTATATATTTTCCATTCCTTTTGTAGCCATTCTTAGCTATACCTAAAAAAAAAATGCAGCAAAATCTTCAACAAAAAAAACTGCATTTTCCGTAACGTGGGGCCTCAGCCTAAAATCAAAGCCTACACCAATGCACCTGTTCCCCAATTAATGTCTAGATGACAAATATTACATAAGAACCCTTGCCTCACCATCCTGTGACGGAGCAGTAAGGTTCACTGGTACCAGTAATGCATATTTGTTGTTATGTTCCATTTCCTACTTGGCCACTGTCTGTTTCTGGTGTGCCTGAATGATGTTTGTCCTAACCCTGGCTTGTCTACTGTTGTGTACAAACTCTGCCTTTGCCTGTCTGGCCACATCTTCTGCTTGCTTATTTGATACCAATTGTTTTCATCTATTCAGTTTTGTCAGCTGTTGCTAATGGAAACTATTCCTGGCGTAATGACCTGGAGAATCCCTGCAGTAAAAGTTCAGATCCCTGTAAAGAGGATAATTGGTAAATACCAGGAAATCCCTTAGACTCTGCTCCTGACTCTGTTCCTTTAGACCAAAGCCACTATGGATCTGCATCATCTCCAGTAAGGTGCCTGACAGCTGTGGTTGATGCATCCATAATTTTCTCCTGTCTGGGTTGAAGATGTCAGGATTTACAGATCACAATTTTACTCAAAGCTAGCATGCTTTTAGTAAATTCAATTATCTTTGCTCTACCCTTTGTGCACTTGTCACATACAGGCTGCAAATTGAGCATAGATCGCACCCTAACACAGTCCACACACCTCAATAGTATTGTGTCAGACCTCATACCTTTATATCTTATGAAAAATGCCTATATAATGTATCTTAGCTGCATATTTAAGGAAGAATGCTCTAAGATTGTGTCAAGGATAAAATAAAAGTAAGAAATTAAGAGAAGGTAAATAAAAAAAAGATGAAGTAGGGACTCACTGGACTTTTCATGTTACTTTTTCAGTTATATGTTAATATACTGTATACATTTTAACTTGGATCCCTATAGGTCACAAGTGACAGTACACCCACTGCAGATATCTGTTTAATGCTTATACTGGGAGCACAGCTTGTCACATAAAGTAAGTGGACACTGTAAATGCAGTGTTTAAAGAGCCTTAGAATAGATCTGTTAAATTGGAAATGTGCAAGTGGAGTTCCACATGAAAGAACTATTCCTTGTAAATGCTCCAAATGTAAGGCTGATCATATTGATGTGCTAGTAAAACAGAATGTAAATCATATCTGCAACAAATTATGTAATAAATATATACAGTAGTAACATATCATCTAACAGTTCTCATTTAGGGTGGGCACTATACTTTCACAAACACAAGAAAGACTGTCATCTAGTGTACAGAGCTGAGCAGAAAGTTTGGCAAATTCCTTATGGAACATGCTAAAATTATCAGGAGAGTTTTTCTGATGAAACACCTCCAACTGCGCAGAGGAACTGCTCAAAGCATTTATTGGAATTTGTATGAATAATACATATAAGGCTGGTCATGTGAAATTAACATCACGATTACCCTATATGCTTTGATCTTGACTGCAAAAAATATAATCTGCACACCAAGCAATTTCAACATCATCTCTTTAAATATTACTCTGAACTGAAGGTAAAGAAAACATTCATATATTTCTTCTGCCCACAGGTATCCTTAAAAACCACTTCTAATATTAAAACAAAACATTAAAAGAACAGGTTTTCTGCCACTCACATCTATCAAATCTGATCTATCACATAACTGTTATATAACTAAAACTAATAATTGGATATGGACTTTGTATGTTTAGTGGCATCTCTGTCTATGTATTTATGCGTTTAGTATACAGTATAGGTGTCTCATTGCTATATGGTTATACAGTGATACACTGTTAGGAGAAGGAAAAATTTAATATTTTATTTGATAACTTAGAGACAGTCAAGTCAAATCATTCCTGAATAAGAGTTCTAAATATTCAAGCTTCCTGCTCAAATCTAACACTTAACATTATTACTGTTATCTTCTGGTTTGCATAAGCTATGAATTAATCAGAGGTTCAATCCTTAAGTAACACATCAAAGTAAAGGTTGGGTTCATGTAACTCTTTCCTTATTTTTCATGCTGTCTCTGTGTCAGCGAATAAGCTGCTTCTAAGAATATTGAATTGGGGTGTTTTTTATTGTATTGTTAATAAATTTGTGTTAATTTTAATATGAGGCATAGACAATAGACATCATATATAGTACATATCCTCTACCAATAAGCGATCCTGCACTAGAAAGGTATCTAGGTTATGTTGGAAGCCTAAATCATGTCACTGGGATTCTGTATTTCTGACACCAGATAGAGGTCTCTCTTCCCATTTTGATAAACAATGATCTAGGCATCCAAGTGCCTGGTTGTTTATATATGTCAAGTGTCAAAAATTGTGGAGAAGTGCTATTTATTCAATACAAAACATCATAAAATTGGCTACATTGTATAGTTACACTGTACTTCCAGAAGCTACATTTAGCATTTAGTTATTGCATATGGACTGACTGACCAGAAGTAGCTTTCAAAGTTTAAATATGTGATCTGCAGCAAGACTATCAGTGGTTATATTCAAAGAAATGTAGAACCTGTACAAGGTTACCCTGCATTACTGCAGTTTAGTTCTCATTCCCATTCTTGTTTTGAAGTGTGTTGATCCCTTAGTCAAGGCTTTCCTCTTGGGCTCTGTCCTGTTCCAGGCTGAATATTCCTTACTGCTGGGCATAAAGGAAATTTCTTCAAGAGCATTGTGAACTAAATCAATTTCACCATACTTGAATATGGCAAGCATATTATTTCATATTGCATGAATTTAAATAATGGGCATACTTACTAATACTGTCTGAAAGCAAAACTGTGCAAACTTAGTTTAGACAGTCTTAAACTGCACCAGATTTATTGAAGTGTCTAATGCTGATGATAAATCTTGTGCATCTTTAGACTGTCTAGTCCTACTTTGTTAGTTGGCTTAGTTCCAACATAGAAATGCACCACAAATCTGACATAATGCCCTCTTTGTGGCAAGCCATATTATGTTGTAGGAAAAGGATCAGATAGTATCAGAGAGTGTCTAAGGCTAAAGCCCCATGTGAAGAATATCGCCTCGCCCAGCCGCCTGGCACGCCTGCGATCAAACTTCTTTCTTAACCTCCCACTCACACACCGTGAGTAGACCGGGTCATAGGATAAAATGAAATGAGCGATATAAATTTTATATGTTTAATAACCCAAGTGGGTCGGTATGGATTAATAGCATATACAGAAATATACAATATTAATATGATCAAGCATAAACATACAAGCAAAAGATCAATGATACCATACAAAACAAAGTAAAAGGGAAATAAAAGTTTAGAAAAGATACCTGAGCACACAGCTTTGTCCTAGCTGTCTCTCTTCCATGCTCAGCACAATCGACTTGTAGTCCGTTTCTCTAGGCCACAGCAGAGTTTTGGGCCTAGGGCGCAAGCTTAAGCAAGTTGCATAAAACAATCCTTCTACATGCTGTCCAGAACTAGGCCCTCAAAGCATTCCTCAGTAGGGCAGGCCCTCTCATCTTCTCCCAGATCAGAGCTCCTTACTGCCTCTTTGCTGAATGACCCCAGAATACAGGTCTGCCCACAGCATATGGCTAGTGCTCCACCCACCCCTTGCACCCAGGCAGCCCCCCTTCTCCCACCTTTGCAGAACCCTCGGAGAGAAGGGTGAAGTTAAGGCTTGCTATCCCCCATCCCATCTGGCCAGGGATAATAAAAGTGCCTGGCTATAGCAAGCCATCTCCAATGAACACACATAAAACCAGTGAAGCGTATCGTCCAGCAATGTGGACTCAACTAAAGCACCGCATTCCAAGTGGGGGAAGGACTGACCTAAGCAAGTAAAACACACTTCCAAGAAAGATATAAAACTGAGGGTCGGTTCATCACACCTCCCCCTTTTAGAGCGTGTCAGGAGGAAGGACGATCCTAAGATCGCCTTCCGCGGACACCTTGGCGGCCTCACCCCGCCGGGACCTGCGCTGGTCCCTGACCATATTCCTGGCGTACTGATACCCTCTTCCTCTCCTGTCTGAATGGAGACTCTTCTAAGGTTCAGGCTCTGAATCAAGTAGACCTGGCTACCTCCTGCTTGCTCTGGGTCCCTCCCCCGAGTGCTGGCGTCCCTCAGACCCACACTCACAGCCCCAGGCCCTTGTGGTACCGGTGCTGAGACCCCATCCCGGCAGTCTCCGCCCACCTGGCAACCCCCGGCCTGCACTGGGACCTCGTTCTGAGTGCTGGCATCCCGCAGATCCACACTCGCAACCCCAGGCCCTTGTGGTACCGGTGCTGAGACCCCATCCCGGCAGTCTCCGCCCACCTGGCTATCCCCGGCCTGCACTGGGACCTTGTGCTGAGTGCTGGCATCCCGCATATCCACACTCGCAACCCCAGGCCCTTGTGATACCAGTTTAGAGACCCCTTCCCGGCAGTCTCTCAGGGTCTCTCCCACACTAGCCGCTAGTTGAGAGAGTTCTAGGGGATTCTGCACCTCCCCCTTTGCTTCCAAACCTAGGGGCACCTCTGGTTCTGGCACAGGTATGTTTGGACCCTGTCCTCCCTCCCAGACGCCTTGCCCCTTTGGGCCTACACCCTGTTCCTCCTGCACTTGGGTGGGTGATGGTGATACCTTGGGCAAATGACTAAGATTATGCTTCCCCAAACCATCCCTCCACAATACATTGACAGGTAATACATTTGACACACCCCCTTCTTGGGTCCCACCTCCAGCACCCCATGCCGTCTGCACTTGGGCCATGGGCACGACTGGCACACCTTGGATGGCTGTTTCTCCTTCCCAGGACTCTTTCACAAGAGTTAGGGGCCCACGTACATGTCTCCCATACAAGAGCTCAAAGGGGAAGAACCCCGTTGAGGCTTGCGGCACCGCCCGGTAAGCGAACAGCAGGTGCGGGAGATAAGGCTCCCAGTCGCGCCCGTGGAACTCGACTAACATCCTGAGCATCTGCTCCAGGGTGCCATTGAACCGTTCACACAGGCCATTGGTCTGTGGGTGATACGGGCTGGACACCAGATGTTGCACCTCTGTTACCTTACACAGGCCTTGCATCAAGGCAGACGTGAACTGGGTACCTTGGTCTGTGAGCATCTCTCTGGGAAATCCAACACGGGAGAAGATGCCTACCAGAGCCTTGGCCACTACATCAGCCCGGGTGGAAGACAGAGCGACAGCTTCCGGGTACCTAGTAGCGTAGTCTACTACCGTTAATATGAAACGTTTCCCGGTGCAGCTGGGAATGGACAGGGGTCCAATGAGATCCACAGCCACCCACTGGAAAGGTTCGGTTATGATGGGCATAGGTATCATTGGTGCTTTGGAGCCTTGCCCCGCCTTGCCCATCCTCTGACAAGTGTCACATGAACGGCAGTATTTAGCTACATCTGTCCCCATCCTAGGCCAGTAGAATAAGTGGCTGAGGCGAGCCTTGGTCTTAGCGATCCCCAGGTGGCCTGCCAGTGGAATATCATGAGCAATCCGCAACAACTCCACCCGGTAGGGTTGGGGTACCACTAAATGTTTCTCCCTGAGCCGACTTTCTTTTCCCTTTGTGGGGATCATTTCCCGGTACAACCTCCCTTGCTCCCAGTACACGCGGTCCTTGTCCGACTCCAAGGGAGGTTGATCAGCACGCTCCTTCAATGCATCCAGACTGCGGTCAGCTTGGACAGCGTCCCTGAACTCCTGACTGGAACCAGACAGAAGAGATGTGCATGTCATATACCCGCCGGGCTCCTCCGGCTCCAGTGTGGGGAGGCTAGTCATGGCGGTCTCAGTGCCATCTCCAGGTGACAGAGGGAACGGCTCAGGGGTCGGAGCGCCTTCCACCCCTCTAGCACTCTGGCTGCGGGTTACCACTGCAACACCAGCAGTCCGTTCCTCATCCGGATCGGCCCTGAGATCCCCGTGACCCACCTGACCGCCTGGCACATTGTCCTCAGTTGGGGTTGCCCCCAGCATCTCAGAAGAGCTACCCTGTAAACCTGCAAGGCAAGAATTAGCAATTACATTGACATTGCATTCATTCATTGATTCACAGTGAACTGCATGGGGGAATGGCTGAGCCAGGGTCACACTGAGGGGGCTCTCATCACCCGCAGATGTGGGCGGGGCTACAGCCAGGTCAGCATTCCACAATGTCTCATTCACATGCTCACTGATTACTTTAGCTGGACACACAGCAAGGGGAGACAAAAGGCTGACCCCTCCCTCTGCCTGTGTCTGTGTGACAGGCTTCAACACCTCATTAAAATCATCCTTCAGTACAGACATTTTGTCACAGCGAGGTGGGGCTGCTCCCACCCCATACTGGGACACCAAGGGCCCCAAATCTCTTCCCAATAGTACATTGGCAGGCAGATCAGACACTAGCCCCACATCACGCATCCCTTTTCCCGCACCCCAGTCCAAGTGGACGCAAGCCATGGGCACAGTTACGCGTTCTTGTCCAATACCCTTCAGGGTCAGAGTTTTTCCAGGGATAATACTGTCCGCAGGGACCAAGTCAGGTTGCACCAGAGTAATCTTTGCCCCAGTGTCCCGAAATCCCATGACCACTTTACCCCCCACAATGACCTGTTGACTGTTGGCATTGGATTGCAACCCCCTCCCTCCCCACCAAGTATACAGATGAGCCAGCTGCCGTGGCTGGGGAAACAGGGGGGTTCTTAGAGCGGTTGGGGCACTCCGCCTTGAAATGTCCTGGCTGGTTACAAGCATGACACCGCCGGGTCTCTCCTTGGGACTTGGAGGGGGTTCCCGGGGCGCCCAGAGTTCTTGGGACAGGGGAAGTAGAGGGGGCACTCGGGACAGAGTTTGTCTTACCCCACTTGGAGACCGCAGGCTGTGGTGAACTCCAACTTTGCCCCTCCTTCCAGCTTGAGGGTCTCTGTAGTGTGGCTCCTCTCTTGATCCCTTGCTCCCTGGTGGACACATAGTCGTCAGCAATCTCTGCAGCATTGTCTGCTGTTGTGGGTTTCCGATCACACACGAACTGGCGGACCTCCAGAGGGCACACCTGGAGAAATTGTTCCTTTATCATAAGATCTCCAATTCCCTCAAACGTGGTGACAGTAAGTCCTTTGATCCACTGCCAGAATGTAACCTGTAAGTGGTGAAGAACATCCGCATAGCTCTCTGTGGGACCCCGCTGGATATTCCGGAACTTTTTGCGGTACACCTCCGGCGTGAGCCGGTATCTCCGGATCAGCGCCGCTTTGATGGTCTCATAGTCCGCGTCCACTGGTAAGCTCGTGGAAACATCCAGGCCTTTTCCCTTCAGCCGGGGAGACAGGTAACGGGCCCATTCTGCCTGGGGAATATGATGCTGCTTACACACCCGCTCAAATCCCCGCAAAAACGAGTCCAAGTCCCCGTTATCTTCCAAGATTGGAAAGTCCTCGGATCGGATCTTTAGTGCTCGGGCTCCTGGAGTTGGTGCAGGGGAAGGTTGCGCCTGCTGGCAAAGTTCCAGCTTTTTTAGCTCAAGCTGATGCTCCAACTCCGCCCGACGCTCTGCAGCAGCGGCCTCTCTTTCCGCCCGGCGCTCTGCAGCGGCGGCCTCTCTCTCCGCCCGGCGCTCTGCAGCTTCTCTCTCCGCCCGGCGCTCTGCAGCTTCTCGGTACTGGAGAATCACCTGCAGACGGGTGCTATAGTCACTGGCGTCTATCTGCTGTAAGGCCATTTGCAAGTATAAGTCCGTTACCCCCACAGAACTGGGGTTACTGGTCCCTCCAGGCACAGTTACCTCTGGGGTCCGGGCACCTGCGGAACCATCTGGCATGGTGATGTTTTCTGGTGCCAGCCTCTCAGGACTTTGCTCCGCCTCCTGCATGGCTATGGTAGCTTCCATATCCGCCATCTCCTGGAGTTCAGCAGCAACCAAGTCCTGCAGACGTTTGGTTATGCTTCTGGTCCCACCAGCCATCCACTGGAAGCCGTTGCCAAATAAAAGATAGGACAAAAAAAAGAAGAAGGGAGGGAACAGTACTGTACCAAACTTTCACCGTATTTTAAGCTTGATCTCATACCGCGCTCGTTCCATAGGATTGCCGCAATCCCCAGTGTCTGCGTGATAACACACCCACACACTGTTACCCTAATATCCCACAACGCTGCCACCACTGTGAAGAATATCGCCTCGCCCAGCCGCCTGGCACGCCTGCGATCAAACTTCTTTCTTAACCTCCCACTCACACACCGTGAGTAGACCGGGTCATAGGATAAAATGAAATGAGCGATATAAATTTTATATGTTTAATAACCCAAGTGGGTCGGTATGGATTAATAGCATATACAGAAATATACAATATTAATATGATCAAGCATAAACATACAAGCAAAAGATCGATGATACCATACAAAACAAAGTAAAAGGGAAATAAAAGTTTAGAAAAGATACCTGAGCACACAGCTTTGTCCTAGCTGTCTCTCTTCCATGCTCAGCACAATCGACTTGTAGTCCGTTTCTCTAGGCCACAGCAGAGTTTTGGGCCTAGGGCGCAAGCTTAAGCAAGTTGCATAAAACAATCCTTCTACATGCTGTCCAGAACTAGGCCCTCAAAGCATTCCTCAGTAGGGCAGGCCCTCTCATCTTCTCCCAGATCAGAGCTCCTTACTGCCTCTTTGCTGAATGACCCCAGAATACAGGTCTGCCCACAGCATATGGCTAGTGCTCCACCCACCCCTTGCACCCAGGCAGCCCCCCTTCTCCCACCTTTGCAGAACCCTCGGAGAGAAGGGTGAAGTTAAGGCTTGCTATCCCCCATCCCATCTGGCCAGGGATAATAAAAGTGCCTGGCTATAGCAAGCCATCTCCAATGAACACACATAACACCAGTGAAGCGTATCGTCCAGCAATGTGGACTCAACTAAAGCACCGCATTCCAAGTGGGGGAAGGACTGACCTAAGCAAGTAAAACACACTTCCAAGAAAGATATAAAACTGAGGGTCGGTTCATCACACCCCACGTTGTGAAAATGCAGTGTTTTTTGCTGGGTTTCGCTACGGGGGGCTTCAGCCAAAAACATTTTATAAATATTATGTAAAGAACACATGCCAGAATTGTGGTGCATTTTCAATAGTACATATGCTCCAGATTATCTGACCTACCCTTTGGCAATATTCCACATGCAAATGCATGTATTTTTTATTTGGTTTTTATTGTACATTTAGAATAATAATCTATATTTTCCTGTGTAGTCAGGTTTTTATCTTTAACTGCTATTTCGCCTTGAAACTTCCATATTTAATGTCAAAACTCTGAGGAAATGTTTTAAAGAGTTTCTTGCAGATTTCTCTCCCTCACAGAAGGGTGCAGGGTTATTTTAGGATGCTTCGCTATGTGACAGAGACAGATTGTTCGGCAGAGTGAGGTCTTTCTGACATTTTCCAAGAATAATATGTAGAAAGGTTCTAGACAAGTGAAGGCAGAAGCACTTCTGTTGGAGGCGTAATACAAATGGTGTGGGATTTGAAAAATAATAAAAGGGCACAGCTCTCTGAGGCTGATGCATTATTGGGGGTGGTGGAGGAAGCTCATTCAGAGCCTCAGCTTATCTCAATAAATAAAGGAAGTTTGCTTATTCCAGCAAAACCTCTTTGACATGTAAGGTAAATCAGGAGAACGCTGACAGCACAAACAACCTGGAAAGTCCATGTATTCAGCTGAAATTAAATGAAATCATAAATCACTAGGAGCATACTTTATTTGAGAAACATCTCAGCATTCATCAGAATTACCTTCACCGCAAATGTTTTCCAACTGCCAGATAGCTGATTTCTTACAGTCATTTGCACTCAGTGAATGTGTTCACAAATCTATCAAAGCGATCACGTGGTAACCTTATTAACAGAAACAATGGTAGTACTTCAGTAAAGTAGTTTAGGTTATTATATTAGTAATAAACTGGGTTAGATTATTATATTTACCTCTTTTAAAGGTGGCTACTCCAGCACCCCAAGAAAACAGCTGAGAAATGTAGCCATCCAGGCATTTCCCTTGGAAAAGAGGGATTTTATGGTGACCATCAATGAAGACCTTCACTGGAAACTCAGTTTTCCTGTAGCACTGTAGACTTGTAGCACTGACATCCCACCTGATGAAGATCTTAGAGAGATTGGTTCTCACACATCTCCGCCCTCTAGTGAGCCCCGATATGGACCCCCTCCAGTTTGCTTATCGGCCGGGCATTGGGGTAGATGATGCCATCATCCATCTTCTGCACAGGGCTCTGTCTCACCTGGAGAAACCAGGGAACACAGTGAGAATAATGTTCTTTGACTTCTCCAGTGCTTTTAACACCATACAGCCCAGGTTATTGAGGGACAAGCTGGGCCTTGCTGGAGTGGACCACCACCTCTCCAACTGGATCCTAGACTACCTCACAAATCGACCTCAATACGTGAGAGCCCAAGACTGTGTGTCAGGTACCGTGATCTGTAATACGGGGGCACCTCAGGGTATGGTTCTCACCCCTTTCTTCTTCACACTGTACACTGCAGATTTTAGGTGCAACTCATCCAGCTGCTACCTACAGAAGTATTCTGACGACTCTGCAATAGTAGGCCTCATCACAGATGATGATGACAGGGAGTACAGAGAACTGAACCGGGATTTTGTAGACTGGTGCCACCGGAACCACCAAGTCGCGGGGAGACCAAGGAGATGGTGGTGGCTCCGTAAGGCAAAAGCCCTCCTAAACCAGTGGACATCCTGGGAACGGGCATCGAGATTGTGAACACCTATAAGTACCTGGGTTTGCTCCTTAATAATAAGCTGGACTGGGCAGATCATATGGAGGCCCTGTACAGGAAGGGCCACAGCAGGCTCTACCTGCTTAGGAAGCTGAGAGCCTTTGGAATCCGGGGGGCACTTCTTAGAACTTTCTTCAACTCGGTAGTGGCATCAGCCATCTTCTTTGGAGTGGCCTGCTGGGGGAGCAGTATATCAACCAGGGACAGAAATAAACTTGACAAGCTGATTAGAAAGGCCAGCTCTGTCCTGGGGAGCCCACTGGACCCAGTGTAGTTGGTGGGTGACAGAAGGATACTGTCCGTGGTGAGCTCCATGCATAAGAAGAAGTCCCATCCCATGCATGAGACTGTGATTGCACTGAGCAGTACTGTCAGTGACCGATTGCTCCACCCTAGGTGTGAGAAGGAGCGCTATCGGAAGTCTTTCCTCCCCATCGCGGTTAGGCTGTACAACCAACACCAACCTAAGCGGAGATCAATACACACAGAGAACTGAAATATCTCTCTGCCTGTTAAATCCCCCCCCCCCCTGCTACTTCCTATCTGTCTGTCGGCTATCAAAGTAATGCCTCTTACCTTGGAACATTCCTGTACATGTTGTATTTGTATTTGTATCTGCTTATCTTTGCTGCTGTAACACACTGAATTTCCCCATTGTTGGACTATTAAAGGACTTTATTATTATTATTATTATTATTATTATTATTCCATTACTGCACTCTTCACCTGATTGTCTATAAACACTCTGTACTTATGCATGCTATACTCATGCTTTGCAATGTAGCCCCCTGTCTGCTTCTAATCAAACTGCTTCTTGATAGTTACATTTCACTTACTTCCCCTGTGCTATGCCCTCAATCCTATGACGCCTCAGCACAGTATCACATGGGCAGCTAAAGCCAGTACTGTCTTTAACTGCTGGGTGGAAAATGTAATTATCCTGCACCATTTCTATATTCTCCTAAATAAACTTAGTATAACCTTACATACCAAGTATAAAGTAGGGAAGCCACACTGTTATCTTCTTCATTATACTCAATATCTGGTGTGCATGTGTATGCTTTGTACCACATTTACTGCATTATGTGTTTCAGATATGCTTTGCGCAACAAGAGGCTATTCCTTAGTGGAGAAAGGGAGTAAATTGCTGTGAAAGGGCTTGGTTTCAGATGTGTCAATGGATGGACATTTTGGCTCACAATATGCCAGGCAATATCTGGTGTAAAGTTAGATAAAAGTGTCTAAAGATGCCCAAAATGTATTCACATAAGACACTTTGATGAATTTGATGAACATTTAGACAAACCAAAAAGTTAGCACTTTAAAAATTAGACCAAATTAGCTAATTTGCCCCATTTTCTTATGTGATAATTTACTTTTGGCTATTCTACCTTCTGACGGATGTATTTGAGTTTGTTAATGTTAGAAGAACACATCAGGCTGAAACAAGTAATGTTAAGGGGTGTATTTCCTTCCAAATAAAAAGAAATATCAAAAAAATGTAAAAGGAAAAAATATAAAACTAATTTAGTATTATGGTTTTTGAATGGATTCAAAACGCACAGTAAAACACATTCTTAACATACCCACATTACCTAAACCATCATTCAAGTCTGAATGATTCATTTTTGAGATTTTCTGTAGAAGAATAAATTCGATTGACTCAAATTGATAATTTTTCAAGTGATCACAAAGCTACAAAACAAAGTAAAACAGCAAAAAGTAGAGAAAATGCTTTCTTAGCAATAACATATTGGCCAGCACATTATTAAGTCTCTGTACGTTTCTAGCTGAACTTGGACATAATGCAGTAAATGATTTTGTTCAATATTTGCTGACTTACTGTAGTTTCTAATGAATAACATAAAGAATTATTGAATGTTTTT
Organism: Leptodactylus fallax; assembly: GCA_947044405.1. NCBI lineage: Eukaryota > Metazoa > Chordata > Amphibia > Anura > Leptodactylidae > Leptodactylus > Leptodactylus fallax. Next base: position 3,055,889 of record CAMRHE010000027.1, read on the forward strand.
GTCAACAAAATGGAAAAAGATTTTGTGCACATGTTGTTTTCAAATATCACAAGCAAGGAGATTAAACTAAATTGTTAGGCATCAGCTGGTCTGTTGCAGGATTTGCTTTGCTTTCAATGCAGTGCATTAAGCAATATATAAAGAGGAATGCCATGTATGGACTATACTAGGATGTGATGTGGGTGCGGCTGTCAGGGGCTAATTCACTCCACTTACTCAATATTGCCCTTACCCTTTACTCAGGCTGCAAGCTCAGTATAATTCACACCCCAACACAGTCCACACACCCCAGATACACGCTTCCACCACCTATTGATTTGGGTAGTAGGAACTCAGCTCACATGGACTAACATTAAAGGAGTTGTCAGGCAAAAATGGACAACCCTTTTAACGTTTAAATCAGCTAGGGGCAGTGAAACAAATAAAAAAAAAATGTATACTTAACTGTCCCTGTTGCTGATTGGCCTCAGCGGTCACGTGACCGCGGAGGCGATGGCCTCAGCAGGCCTCTGGAAGATGACCCGTGATGTCACAGGTAGTGACATTGCAGGCCCTTCGCAGAGGTCAATCAGTTGCTTTAGCTGAACGCTGGAAGAGACCCGGGAGATGCCGCCAGAGCAGAACAGCCAAGACGTGTGGGAGGACACCTGAGCAACAGGGACAGGTGAGTATGCTATTTTTTTTTTTACTGGCCCCAGCTGATTTAAACATTAAAAGGGTTGTCAATTTTTGCCTGGACAACCCCTTTAATGTCTATGCTTTAATACAAAAAGGTTAATTACTTACAAAACGAGAGAAAGTAATATTTTCCTCTTGAATACGTCATAATTACATCATGTACACACAAATCCACAATACATTTCCACTGACAAGTATATACAGGTAGGGGCTATCATTACATGGAAAATATAGGATTCCTATGGCATCTTATTAACCCTTATTATCTATTAGAGACTATGTTATCTGCTGGAGTATTTAGCATATTGTAATAGATCCCTGATTAATAACTATCTCCTCCAGAGATAGGAAATCCTGTGACAATAATACCAGACTCCTAAAAGCCTATTAAGACAAATGATATTCAAGGCAGTGCGAAGGCCATTTTTTTAAATGCTCATCATATTAAAATCAGTTAATGTGAATAGGGCTATTCAGACAACTGATTTTTAGATGGTCCACTTTAATGGACCATTAAAAAATAGAACATGTCCTATTTTTCCTGTCTTTGCGGATTCCTCAATAGACTCAAATTTATGAGGGATATGTTAAAACAGGTGCCCCACAGATGCAAAACAGCCATGAATTAATGACCTTTTTTAACAGTCTTTTTGCACATCAGTCATATGAATAGAGTCTAACAGTAATGTTCCATCCAGACAAGCTGTTTAACTACATTTATGTTTTGCATAGAAAGCAAATAAATAGCATAGTGAATCTTCTGAAAGGTTTTCTTTAACTTCTGCAAGGTAATTTATTATTGCATAATGCCAAATTGCCACTGCTATACAATCTATTAATTCATGTCTTTGCATGCTGTACCTGTTCATTCCAACAAACCATTGATACTGTATAAATACAGTCATATGAAAAAGTTTGGGCACCCCTATTAATCTTAATCATTTTTAGTTCTAAATATTTGGGTGTTTGCAACAGCCATTTCAGTTTGATATATCTAATAACTGATGGAAACAGTAATATTTCAGGATTGAAATGAGGTTTATTGTACTAACAGAAAATGTGCAATATGCATTAAACCAAAATTTGACCGGTGCAAAAATTTGGGTACCCTTATCATTTTATTGATTTGAATACTCCTAACTACTTTTTACTGACTTACTGAAGCACAAAATTGGTTTTGTAACCTCACTGAGCTTTGAACTTCATAGCCAGGTGTATCCAATCATGAGAAAAGGTATTTAAGGTGGCCAATTGCAAGTTGTTCTCCTATTTGAATCTCCTCTGAAGAGTGGCATCATGGGCTCCTCAAAAGAACTCTCAAATGATCTGAAAACAAAGATTGTTCAACATAGTTGTTCAGGGGAAGGATACAAAAAGTTGTCTCAGAGATTTAACCTGTCAGTTTCCACTGTGAGGAACATAGTAAGGAAATGGAAGACCACAGGGACAGTTCTTGTTAAGCCCAGAAGTGGCAGGCCAAGAAAAATATCAGAAAGGCAGAAAAGAAGAATGGTGAGAACAGTCAAGGACAATCCACAGACCACCTCCAAAGAGCTGCAGCATCATCTTGCTGCAGGTGGTGTCACTGTGCATCGGTCAACAATACAGCACACTTTGCACAAGGAGAAACTGTATGGGAGAGTGATGCGAAAGAAGCCGTTTCTGAAAGCACGCCACAAACAGAGTCGCCTGAGGTATGCAAAAGCACATTTGGACAAGCCAGCTTCATTTTGGAAGAAGGTCCTGTGGACTGATGAAACAAAGATTGAGTTGTTTGGTCATACAAAAAGGCGTTATGCATGGCGTCCAAAAAACACAGCATTCCAAGAAAAACACTTGCTACCCACTGTAAAATTTGGTGGAGGTTCCATCATGCTTTGGGGCTGTGTGGCCAATGCCGGCACCGGGAATCTTCTTAAAGTTGAGGGTCGCATGGATTCAACTCAGTATCAGCAGATTCTTGAGAATAATGTACAAGAATCAGTGACGAATTTGAAGTTACGCCGGGGATGGATATTTCAGCAAGACAATGATCCAAAACACAGCTCCAAATCTACTCAGGCATTCATGCAGAGGAACAATTACAATGTTCTGGAATGGCCATCCCAGTCCCCAGACCTGAATATCATTGAACATCTGTGGGATAATTTGAAGCGGGCTGTCCATGCTCGGCGACCATCAAACTTAACTGAACTGGAATTGTTTTGTAAAGAGGAATGGTCAAAAATACCTTCATCCAGGATCCAGGAACTGATTAAAAGCTACAGGAAGCGACTAGAGGCTGTTATTTTTGCAAAAGGAGGATCTACTAAATATTAATGTCACTTTTCTGTTGAGGTGCCCATACTTTTGCACCGGTCAAATTTTGGTTTAATGCATATTGCACATTTTCTGTTAGTACAATAAACCTCATTTCAATCCTGAAATATTACTGTGTCCATCAGTTATTAGATATATCAAATTGAAATGGCTGTTGCAAACACCCAAATATTTAGAACTAAAAATGATTAAGATTAATAGGGGTGCCCAAACTTTTTCATATGACTGTATGTTTATTAAATAGTAAATATAGTAGTAAAAATAGTTTAATTGGATTCTGCACACTAGGATATTGTGCCTGTGCACAACAATTTACACAGGCTCCAATTACAGCATCCCACTGGGACTACTGCAAAATTGAAATAGTTAATCTAAGTTGTGTCCTGCATTTAGTTTTCATGTAATTTTTACCCTTAAATGGGCTGGACCATTGTCAGTCTGGATTGAAGTTTGGTACAACCCAGGCAGTTCATTTTGGAAAGGAGAAGGAGACCAAGGGTTGTCTTTGGAGAGTGAGGAAGCAAAGACAGCACAGACTCTGTGTTAGGCCCCTCACTGGCCTGTATCATCCAAACTGCATCTGATACAGACAGGAGAATTCTCCCCTGCTTAGGTTATGGAAATCTTGGAGTGTGCAAGCCTACTCTGGGCATAATTGTTATATGGGCCCCAAAAAAAAGACCCCGCCCCGGCGCCAGGGCAGACCCGGCACCCTCGGCGGCCGGGTCCCCCCCACCCCCAAACCTTTTAATCTTCCAGGCAAAAAAAAAAAGCAAAAAAAAAAAAAAAAAAAAAAAAAAAACACACCACCCCCCCCAAAAAAAAAAATAAATTTAAGAAATATTTAAAAAAAAAAAAAAAAAAAAAAAAATGAAAAAGGGGTGTTTGGAATAAAAAAATTATAAAAAAAAAAAAAAAAAATTATAATATTTTTTTTTTTAAAAAAAAAAAAAAAAAAAAAAAAAAAAAAAAAAAATAAAAAAACCCCAAAAAAAAAAATAATAAGTGAAAAAAAAAAAAAAAAAAAAAAAAAAAAAAAAAAAAAAAAAAAAAAAAAAAAAAACAGGAAATCCAAGGTGAGAGGCATTACATTGATAGCAGACAGACGACAGAGGCGGGGGGGGGGGGATTTAACAGGCAGAGAGATATTTCAGTCTCTGGGTAATGATCTCCGCTAGGCGGGTTGGTTGACAGCCTAACCGCGGTGGGGAGGAAAGACCGATAGCGCTCCCAGGGTGGAGCAGCGGCACGACAGACTGCTCAGCGCGACACAGTCTCATGCATGGGATGGGACTTCTTCTTCTGCATGGAGCTCACCACGGACAGTATCCTTCTGTCACCCACCACCTGCACTGGGTCCAGTGGGCTCCCCAGGACAGAGCGCCCTTCTAATCAGCTTGTCAAGCTTATTTCTGTCCCTGGTTGATATACTGCTCCCCCAGCAGGCCACTCCAAAGAAGACCCTGGCTGATGCCACTACCGAGTTGAAGAAAGTTCTAAGAAGTGCCCCCGACCAAAGGCTCTCAGCTCCTAAGCAGGTAGAGCCTGCTGTGGCCCTTCCTGTACAGGGCCTCCATATGATCTGCCCAGTCCAGCTAATTATTAAGGAGCAAACCCAGGACTTATAGGTGTTCACAATCTCGATGCCCGCCCCAGGATGTCCACTGGTTTAGGAGGGCTCTGCCTTGCGGAAGTCCACCACCATCTCCTTGGTCTTCCCCGCGTAACTTCAGGTGGCGGTGGCACCAGTCCACAAAATCCCGGTTCAGTTCTCTGTACTCCCTGTCATCATCATCTGTGATGAGACCCACTATTGCAGAGTCGTCAGAATACTTCTGTAGGTAGCAGCTGGATGAGTTGCACCTAAAATCTGCAGTGTACAGTGTGAAGAGGAAAGGGGCGAGAACCGTACCCTGAGGTGCCCCCGATTACAGATCACTGTACCTGACACACAGTCTCGGGCTCTCACGATTGAGGTCGATTTGTGAGGTATTCTAGGATCCAGTTGGAGAGGTGGTGGCCACCCAGCAAGGCCCAGCTTGTCCCTCAATAACCTGGGCTGTATGGTGTTAAAAGCACTGGAGAAGTCAAAGAACATTATTCTCACTGTGTTCCCTGGTTCTCCAGGGAGACAGAGCCCTGTGCAGAAGATGGATGATGGCATCATCTACCCCAATGCCCGGCCGAAAGCAAACTGGAGTGGGCCAAGCGGGGCCACAGAGGGCGGAGAGTGTGAGAACCAATCTCTCCAAGATCTTCATCAGGTGGGATGTCAGTGCTACAGGTCTGTAGTCGTTGAGGCCATAGGGTGGGGTTTCTTTGGAACTGGTACCACACAAGAAGATTTCCATAATTCAGGGACTATTTCCTGCCTCAGGCTCATATTATACATATATGTAATTATACCACACAGCTGGTCCCCACAAGTCTTAATTAGCCTTGCACTGATGTCATCTGGCCCCCCGCTCCTCGCCTTGATCTTTTTCATCTCCTCCTCACCGGGCCCGTGTGAAGGTCAGACTGTGGCCAGATAAAGATGGATTTCTGGATTTACTGGTCTGTTGGGAAGTGGCCGCATGGGGAGAAGTCATTGTGGTGGGGGAGCTGAAGGACATACTGGGGTGGGAGGGCTGGTGTGTGATCAAATCTGTTGAAGAATAGGTTTAGTTCATTAAGCCAGTTAACATCTGCCTCAATCTGGCAGACAGACTGTTTATGACCCGAAATTGACTTAAGCCCCTCCCAGACCCCCCTTATGTCTTTTCTTTCCATTTGCTTTTCCAGTTCCAGAATTGAAGCCCTATGTAAATGTAAATTACAGTCTTATTGATATATTGAAATGAGGGGCAAATCTTAGCTTGCTTGGGCTTTGGTCTCAATTCTAAATTCCCAGACAAAGCACTTTTCCCCTTACTTGCATATAAAGAACGGGACAATTTACATAAAAATGGGGTTCCAAAGCAGAATAACAGGCATGTTTGGAAACTGTAGAATCACCTCTTTTTTTTTTAATCATAACATATTGGTGTTATATCTACATTATTCTTAGTCAGCGCCTGTGGTGTTATTAGAAAGGAATAGCAGTACTCCCCTCATATTGATAAACCCAAAGTCAATAAAATATAACGATAGATTTTAGCTGCCAATAAAGCATGAGCTTAATGATGAAAGGGAATACACTAAAGTCAAACTTTCAAAGAACAATGTAAATAACATAAGACAGTATTTTAACTTTTTTATGCAGTTACTTTACATACAGTAGTTACTTTAGAGTTAAAACAAGCAAACAGCTCATCACATATGTTATTTAATAGCATTAAATGTGCCACTATTGATCTTCCATCCTTGGCCTAGATTAATGTTTTCAGTGGAGCACTAATACTAAAGGCAACAGTGTCACATAATCTAGTAACTGCAGATGGAACATGAAGAAAAATATCGGATTCCCTAGACTGGAAGTACACGTTTCCATTGATATTCATGTAACTGACTTGGAATTTACTCAAATAAACGGAACACAAAAATGAGCCGTGCTTTGTCCAATTAAGGCCAAAGGTTACATAGAGTCTTGATCTCAATAATTAACGCACATCTGCTCTACACAAAGATCTGCATTTTACAGCCAATTCAAGAAACTGAATGCCTTTGGTATCGCCTGCTGAAAATTATCTTTCCTAGCGTGAACAGAAACCTTCTGTCACTTTTACACCAGAAATTAATACCTGAGCTAAATTAACATTTTTCCATGTGTATTTAATTAAGAGTGCGGTGATTAAAAATGCAAATATGTTCAAAAGGAACTTTTGAAGCTTTAACCATTTAAGGCTTTAACTGCTGTAGAAAATCCTACAGCAAAACATGAAACCTTAGATTAAAAAATAAAAGTTGATCTTAAAGTGGTTTCCCAATGGTCATGTTTAACACTATGGATAGGGCTACTAAGAACCACACTGATTCAAAGAAGGAGGGGGTGAGGACAACATAACCATGCATGTGAGATTTTTATTTACTGAATTGAGAACTATAGCACTACCCCTACCCCAACATATATATCCTTACCACCATTGACCAGGAAAAGGACAGCATCAGACCATCATCTTTGAGTATGGCGAGAGAGGTCAGTTCACTTTTGAATCACAAAATAATAAATAATGGGTATAACCCTATAGAACATAAGGGCACCCCAGAAATGGAATAGAGAAATAATAAGAATTGATAATATAGTTGCCAAAACTCTTTTCTGGTGTTTTTTCTCTTATAATGAAATCAATAGGAAACTACCTGAAAAAAAGCCATACCCAGTTCATCCTGCTTTTTGGGGAAAAACAAATGTCACATATGTAAGTTTATTAATGATTTATTTTTACATAACCTGTATTTTTAATTTAAGAGTCTTTATTCACTGTGAAAATACACCATTAAAAACTAAAATAAACCTAAAGGCATGTAGAGACTCATTGTGTACTATCAAGGCATGTAAATGTTTCTTATTGATGTGAAATTCCACTGTTCACTATTAAATTAAAATCAAGAGATTTATTTTAACATTATCAATCAAATCCATTGTTTAATGCTATGTATTCTATAAAAAAAGGTGCTGAATACAAAGTTAGTAGACATTTATTTGAAAATATGTTTTTCTAAGCCAAGCCAAGAACCTCTCCCCAATACATATAATGTAGCAAATTTAATTTCACCATTGAATTTTTATTTTAGTATCACAAACATTGTATGCCTTGTGTTAATTAAGGAAATCCCTAATATGTTTATTTGTAGGTTTCATGTCTTTTAATTAATAAAAATACTTTTCTCAGAGCCATTTTTAGGTTCTGGAGATCCCTTCGACCATTATCTCAAGGTAACTTCCTTCCATCAGTATTTGTAAGCCAAAACCAAAAGTGGAACCTACATAGAGTAAAACTGTAATGGAAAGATTTCTAACTTTTCTGTATTTTAGACCCACTCCTGGTTTTGGCTCACAAATACTGATGCATATCACCAACCAAATACTGACCAATTGAATGTTGCCTAGGTGGTATGTAATTTGTTTGGGCACACAAGGTGAATCCGTTACCTGATTCTACACTTTGTGACCCAACCTATTTAAAGGGCATCAATAGTAACTAGTCCACAGGAAAGTACCCTAGCCAGGGTTGATCCTGCCATGCCTTTTAAAATTGTTACCTCTATTTAACTTTCTCCTGGAGTAGCAGTTGAGGGTAAAGGAAGTTCCCTCTTTATACTTTTGATTGCACATCACAATGCTTAAACACCCAAGATGATATGGATGAATAATTCCTGAAGCAATGTGGCCACTACAGTGTAGGTCTCAGCATTGTATTTACATTGTAGGATGACAAGGGGTTAAAGACAGACCATCCATGAGATACTAAACCACATAATGAACTCCCATTAAGCATACTGAATCAAAAGCATGTACTAAATGCAAATTACATTTTCTTCTCAGCCTGATTTGCTTAGGAGTATCCCATAGCCATTATTGTGATTACTTAAAGTGCAATAGCTGAAAAGCAACTGGGAGATAGAGAATCAAACTTTTGCATGTAGCACAAGCATGTATTTACATGTAGTGTAAGCATGAATGACTAAAGCATCCGCTTTTCACAGAACTGGAATCATTTTTTTAGTTTTTGCCTCTCTGCATACATCTCTAAATTGTTTGTTTTGTCAACATACAGAAGTCTCTTTCCATACAGATGGTGTCTCCCCTTACCTTCAGTCCTCTTGGCTGGATATGTCCAGATATGTTTGTTACAAGCTAGGCACCTAGAGGGTGTGGAGGAGGGGATTCAACCTGTCAAGGCTTTTGTTAACATGTTGTAATATTGTGTTGAATTAGTTTTAGGAATTGCATTCATTGGATTGGCTGGAAATCATTTAAAGGGCACCTGAGTTTTCATGAAAAGTTGAACCATATGCAAGGTTTTCCAGGACAATATGTTCTCTTGCTGTATAAGCTTTCACACATGGTGTCCTATCAACCTTTCTGCTGCTAATAGTCCTTAGTGACAATTTAAGTCTGGTTACATCTGTAAAATATATTGTTGCAGGATAAGATGTAGATTTTTTGGCATCATTTTGGCGTGGCATAGAATAACCTAATGCAGAACTTGTTCACTTTCAGAAGAGACTCCTGCGTTATATGGGTTGTGGACACTAAATATGTGAATCTATTTTTAAAAATGTGTTTTTGTGTTCCCAATAATGTTCACTATCTTTAACATTTTTCTTTATCACATAAGTGGACTTTTAGTTTAAAAAATATTTTTTTTAATTATAATGTAATGTTATATTTGTACATGACTTTACCTTACTGACAGTGTAAAACTGCACAGACATTTGTTTGGGCATAGCTATGTTTTTTTTCATTGGTTTGCCATCATTAAAAGAGATAGTGTAGAAAAGCCACTAATCTAAATGTGCCCAATGGATCAACAATATACACACATACTATACATACCCACACAACTGCACATATACATTAACCAAGTACTACTTATATATTATATATATATATATATATATATATATATATATACATAATTACAAACATTATACACACAGGTGGTTTATAAGAATCTAATCTGGCAAGTGCATACACAATCATTGACAGTCTCCATTTGACATCCACTGATTGACCAAACATATATGGCCAGATTAATACAAAATCATGTTTTCTGTAAAGCTGATCATCTTGCACTGCACATTTCAGGATATTTTGAGCAAACAGAAAGTGTAAGGATAGACATATCTATACTTTAAATTCAGTTAGTGTACATGAAGCAAAGGAGAGGCTACCCCTTGATCTTATGGTTGGGCCTAGGCAAGACAATTCATTACCAACTTCACTAGGTTCCTTTGTGTGGCAGTCAAAAAGAATACATGATAAATGGTTGATCTTTCGGACCTCCACTCCTTGAACCTTCACCAGTCACTAGAAATTGACTTGTATATCGAATATGTTATTACTCAGTAATACATTGTTTCAACTGAAGAAACTTGTGAGTATCACACCATTAGGAAGTTTGAGTTAAGGCTAGCCATGCTGCTCTATGTAAAGGCAGCATATTATAGCCACAGGTCTGTGCTCCTCTTAGCCAGAAAGGCAGAAAAATAATGTGGCATTTGGCTCAAAGTTTCGATTGAAAATACAAGGGACTCATTGCTAGGAATCTGCTGTATTCATAAAGGTAGCACTTCTCCACCTCTTCTTGCCTCCTCCCCCACTGAGATGCATAATAGGATTACATTTAATACTGCAGAGACCATTTTTCAGTAGTTATCTCATTATCATCACTAGCAGGAATAAAATGACAGGTATAATTTATGTATACAGTAGAAAACACAGGATCACACCATTGACAATAAGTGATGGTCACTGGTCACCTCCTCTTTTTTTTCCCCACAGTGACTTCTGTATTGGTCATAGAACATACATGAAACAAGCTTCCAAGGTTGCCAATTAACATATCATGTCAGGTTTCTTTGATGCATGTGTGTGTTGTAAAGCTTATCTAAGTCTGTTAACAGCAGCTCAGGAAGATTTCTACCTTAATCATGTACAGACAATAGAATAAAAAATATGCAGCCAGAAAATTAGAAAGGAAATATACATTAGTATCTGGTTTTAATTAATAAAAAAAATATAAGTAAGACATTACCTTTAAAGGGATTGTCTCATTATGGATACTTATCCCCGTTCTGTGGATAGGGGATAAGTGTCCGATTGGTGGGGAGCCCTATCACCGGGTCCCCCAGTGATTAAAAGGACAGGAGACCGAAAGTCCCCCTAAGGTCCCCTTGTGAATGGAGCACCAGTGCGCCTGCGTGACCGGGGATCAATTCACTTCTATGGGGCTGCCAGGACTGTAATGCGGCTGCAGCCCCATAAAAGTATATGTTGCACAAGCCATAGAAGCACACTGCTGCTCCATTCACAAGGACACCATAGGGGGACTTTCGTTCTTCCATCCTACTGATCACTGGTGACTCAGCGATCGGGCCCCAGCAGTCAGTCCCGTGGATAGGGAATAAGTGTCCATAATGGTACAATCCCTTTAAGGCAAATATAATACCCAACACAAGGATAATGATGACTATTGGCTATACCATTATGTAATATGTACACGGAAAGGATATAACTGAATACAATGTAATATTTAATATATTGTAATATTTAATATAATGTATATATAAATGTGTTTTTTTTATAAGTATAACAATAAAAATTGTATGTATGAATTTATATTAATGAAACAAAAGTAATTGGGATTATTTTAGTTTATTATAATAAAAAATGATTCTGCTTGGTATCAGAACAGAAAATGAAGCAATCTTTTTTTTGTTCATTGAAATAGTAAATTGGTTTGAGGACAGTTCAATCCATCAATACATCTATTGCTTTGCAAGTCTAGAAATAAAATGAATTTCCCTGATAAGTGTCTGATCTTTATAAATGAATGATAGAGGTGCGAATGATTTACAGTACACAGCTGAAAGTCAGACCAGAAATTAATGCAGCTATGTTGGTGGTGCTATTGTCTCTAACAATACGTGATTGATAGTTTTGTATGAAGATACATGCCACAAGGATACAGTTAAAGAAATATGAACATAATATTACAAGTCATATCAGTGTGGGAAACAATGACATATCCCTACAGGAACCAAGAAGGCTTTCTCTGAATAGAAGATATTTTCATTCATGTGCAGAACATAAATGAAAATTCAAATAATTCAGGATTTATATTCACATTTTAATAAAAATAAACTAGCCAATAAATTGGTCTTTTCTTAAAGGAGAACCCCACCATAATTGCTCTTTTAATTTGCTGGTTTATCATTGGAATACTTAAAGTGACATTCAAAAAAATCTATTGATGAACTACTTCACCTAAATTTTTTTTTATAATTTTTGTTAAATGTTGTTACAAATCTACATTTGCTAGCATTGAAAGACAATGGGGAGATTTATTAAGATTGAAATTTCATACTACAATCTTAATAAAGACCCCGACTAGCATAGAGCACAACTGATTGTGTCTGAATAAAGATCTATGCCAGTTAGGAACTGGCATGAGCTATAATAAATATGATATAATAAATATGACAGGCTGACATGCTCCCACAACGGCACTCCCAGCACCCTGCCCTGCTCAACCCACATTAGCATAATGTGGTGAGCAAGTTGCAGGACAGGGTTGTGTTGCACATTTGGAGCACAAAAGGGCCACAATATCATGCATCTACTGTATGTCAGAAAGATGGCATAGAGGGATTGATAAATATGCATGTGTGTCTGTCACAAGACGACTAAGTTTTCTAAACAACTTGAAATAATTTTGTGTTATTCTGTCAGAAACTGCTAATTCTGAACATATCGATGACAGTGACTATGTTGTGAGTTGCAGCCTGTTTTAGTTGGTATTTTCAACTCTTTTCATAAGAACAGTAACAAACATTAGGTGCAACATATTATGTCTGCAGTCATATGGGAACATAGATTCATTGGGTATTCATCAGCTAGAAAAAAATATTTCTAAGATCAAAAACTGACGGTATCGTTTTAGCATCAAAAAAGGGGTTAGTCCTTAAAACTGACTTGCACTGGTGACTTGCATCTGTAGGATGATCATGAGTAGGTCTGAAGGGGGGAAAATCAACAGGGAAGTGGGGAATTTATGTATTAGCTTATTTGGTCATGGTAGCCAATGATCAAGCTGAGGGGTTGCCTTAATGTTCACCAATGCCAGCAATGAGATGTAGATCAAATGCAAAATTAACAATATTCTTAAACTAACAAGAATGTCAGGAGAAATAACAAGACAAACAGGGGGGAAAGATCTGACCCGGTGGTCCCCGGGATGGTTCGTTAAGACACTTCGGTTGATAGATTAGGTTATGGGTGGATCCCCTTTGATTATTCTGTTCAAGAACCAGGTTGTATTGCCAAATATGCACTTGAGTTTCTGTTGGATTCTAATGGGGAGTATGAATATACAGTGGGGAAAAAAAAGTATTTAGTCAGCCAACAATTGTGCAAGTGCTCCCACTTAAAAAGATGAGAGAGGCCTGTAATTGTCATCATAGGTAGACCTCAACTATGAGAGACAAAATGAGAAAACATATCTAGAAAATCACATTGTCTGATTTTTAAAAAATTTATTTGCAAATTATGGTGGAAAATAAGTATTTGGTCAATAACAAAAGGTCATCTCAATACTTTGTTATATATCTTTTTTTGGCAATGACAGAGGTCAAATGTTTTCTGTAAGTCTTCACAAGGTTGGCACACACTGTTAACACGGACATTCAACTCCCTCCAAAGGTTTTCTATGGGGTTGAGATCTGGAGACTGGCTAGGCCACTCCAGGATCTTGAAATGCTTCTTACAAAGCCACTCCTTCGTTGCCCTGGCAGTGTGCTTGGGATCATTGTCATGCTGAAAGACTCAGCCACGTTTCATCTTCAATGCCCTTGCTGATGGAAGGAGGTTTGCTCTCAAAATCTCACGATACATGGCCCCATTCATTCTTTCATGTACACGGATCAGTCGTCCTGGTCCCTTTGCAGAGAAACAGCCCCAAAACATGATGTTGCCACCCCCATGCTTCACAGTAGGTATGGTGTTCTTTGGATGCAACTCAGCATTCACTCTCCTCCAAACACAACGAGTTGTGTTTCTACCAAACAGTTCTACTTTGGTTTCATCTGACCGTATCACATTCACCCAATACTCTTCTGGAACATCCAAATGCTCTCTAGCAAACTTCAGACGGGCCCGGATATGTACTGGCTTAAGCAGGGGGACACGTCTGGCACTGCAGGATCTGAGTCCCTGGCGGCGTAGTGTGTTACTGATGGTAGCCTTTGTTACATTAGTCCCAGCTTTCTGCAGGTCATTCACTAGGTCCCCCTGTGTGGTTCTGGGATTTTTGCTCAACGTTCTTGTGATCATTTTGACCCCACGGGGGGAGATCTTGCGTGGAGCCCCTGATGGAGGGAGATTATCAGTGGTCTTGTATGTCTTCCATTTTCTAATTATTGCTCCCACAGTTGATTTCTTCACACCAAGCTACTTGTCTATTGCAGATTCAGTCTTCCCAGCCTGGTGCAGGTCTACAATTTTGTTTCTGGTGTCCTTCCACAGCTCTTTGGTCTTCACCATAGTGGAGTTTGGAGTGTGACTGTTTGAGGTTGTGGACAGGTGTCTTTTATACTGATAATGTCAAACAGGTGCCATTACTACAGGTAATGAGTGGAGGACAGAGGAGCCTCTTAAAAAAGAAGTTACCGGTCTGTGAGAGCCAGAAATCTTGCTTGTTTGTAGGTGACCAAATACTTATTTTCCACCATAATTTGCAAATAAATTCTTAAAAAATCAGACAATGTGATTTTCTAGATATGTTTTCTCATTTTGTCTCTCATAGTTGAGGTCTACCTATGATGTCAATTACAGGCCTCTCTCATCTTTTTAAGTGGGAGAACTTGCACAATTGGTGGTTGACTAAATACTTTTTTTCCCCACTGTAAATGATTCACAGACTTTAAAGAATTTTTCCACTCTGTCTTCTTTCATTGTGGCCACCTCTACCCAATCCATTTTGAATAAGTAAGTCCAGTTATTCCAAAACCGTTTTACGGAATGCCGCCAATATAAGTTACAGCAGTTTTCTAGATCCCCGAGCTGCAACCTGTTTTCCCAGCATGTCACTATATTGCTTCATAACAAATAAAGATGAAGAATCTAGAAATGATCAAACTAATTGTTTTATGGTTTTTTCACTGAGGCTAAATATACTTTTACTTGTTTTCATCTCCATTCTTTGCATGACCTTGTGTTTAGAGATGAGCAAATTTCTCAAAAGTTCGATTTGGCAGTTCGATTTGAAGTTCCAAAAAAATTTGCTTCGGTCCGAATTACTTCGCGGCAAATAAAGAGCTATTTCCGGGCTGCAGAGAGCCAGGGTGGGTGGCAAAATGGCGGAAGCCCTTGCATCACGTTTTTTTTTCCGCAACGCTTTTTACAGAAAGTCCGCAGAGTTTTCTTCTGCTGACTTTCTGTCTCTATTATACCTATACGGAAAATGCCAGCGTTTCCGTAGGTATAACTGACATTCTGCGATTTATCAAAACGCAATGGTTTTTGAAATCGTAGCATTTCTACTGCAGATTTTTTTCTGCAATGTGTGGATGGGATTTGCCAGAATCCCATCCACTTTGCAGGTACTGTAAATGCTGAAGTTTCTGGCATGGTGTTCCCGCCGTGGTCAAATTGTGGCATTTTCACAACGTGGGGCCTTAGCCTTAAATAGTCTCATAACAGCAATATGCCCTGCCTATATGGTACATACTCCAGTACCAGAAATGTATTAAAGCTGCTTATCCCTCTTGCATTACATGAGAAACATCAAGTTTGCACTGTCCTCAAGAAATTAGTTCATAGCTCCTTTATGTTACTTGCACCCTTGCCTTAGTTGTATGTTTTATCTTTCCATGGACATGTACTGTATATGTTGTAGAAAATTATTTGCAAGCGTTACTTTCTGTGCCATGAACCAAGGTAAAGCACCTTCTGTAAATGTATAATATGTCAACATAATATAACTAAAGAATAACTCGGGCCTTTGACTCAATCATGTCTTTACACATAACTGGAAAATAGTTGAGCATTACATTGACAAGAAGTGGGAATAAGATGTGTCCGTAGTTAATTAGACTTTTTTTTTACTATCATCCTTAATATGTACTCAAATATAAATTATGTTTAGTTTAATAGCTCTATGGCAAATTTTGTTCCGGCTAAGACACTGACTAATGCGCTGGGTACAACAATTAAATTAAGCCTCCTACATGCTTTATTAATTCATTATAGAATGTCCAGCAAATGATTCATAGTGCCTTTAAGACATTTATAATCAATGTTGTATTACAATGGATATTAATATTTAGTAATTCATAATAGTATATACTATATAACTGACATGGAAACCTGCTCACAGTTGTTAGAGGACATGGCCAATTTAAGTTCCCTACAGCTGGGAATGGTATAATAAGGAATCTCTTTACTACTGAAAGCAATTCAGATAATAATTTATTTGACTGTTCCTATTTAGAAAATCTCTCATATAAGGGATTGTACATAAATAATTATCAAACACATTTTGTATTTTATCCTGTGACAAAATGTTGGGGATGTCTCAAAGCATTTCTCACCATCTACATGTTGGAAGCACTTTCAGGGAATATGTTCATCCATGGTGTTATTCTAACAAAAGGTGTACTGTATTTTTTCATAAGAAATGATGAGTGCTGAGGATATTATTTTCATATTTTCATACTTGATATTGGGGCTGAGAATCTTTTCCATCATCTTTCTCTGTCACATTTCCGCATATCATTTACCCATTCATTTCAATCTGTTTATTCAGACATCCATGTTGTTTTGTGGACTGTGGGTCCGCAAAAAACAATAGAAACACACCCTTTTTTTCACTGATGCTGACATATCACATCAATGAAAGTCTATGGATCCTTGAAAAAAAAGGATGATGTTTGTGTGTCATCCATTTTTTCATGGACCCAGAGACATACAAACTATTGAAAATGAAACAAAACAAAAGTTGAACTGCTTTTCACCGACATGAGAAGCAAATTAACTTCACAAGTTCACAAGTTCACACTAGCATTTGGGTTTCCGTCCTTCGAGTCTGTATGGGGACACATAGAAACCTGCCTACCCCACAGACTATAATGGGTCCACTGGGTTTCCATCCTCCTCCTTACAGGACTTTTTTCTCAGCTGATTTTAGGCGGATTCTGTGGTGGAGTCCTACAGAGACTCCAATGCTAGTGTGAATCCAGCTCTACTACAAACTGCACACCACCCACAAATGAGCAACGTGGGGTGCTGTCCGTGATTAGCACAGATGCAAACATGTGAAAAAGGCCTAAGTACTGTTTTTATTATGTAATTTTAGTTTTTGTATTATATTTTCTGCACATGATTAAAGTGGTGGCCATCTTGTTTAAGCTGCTTGTAGTGGAATTGACACTTAAGCAATTCCCATTTGATGGAATTGCCGTTTAAGTAATTTCCAAATATAATGCAGGAAACGTACAAATCAAAGACAGCAAGCAAAACAAGCTGACTATAATCCAACACCTTTCTGGGGGGTAGAGTCTAAGGTACCTCTGAGGTTTTCACTAGAGGCCATGTAAGGCAGGATGAAATTTGCGGATCAGAGATCCAGGATACCCACTGAATCTAGTGTCAGAAAATAGGTACACTTGTGGACTAAAATTCATACCAGCAAACCAACAAAAAAGCCAAATCAGTAAGAAATCAGATAACCAGGAAAGTAAGGAAAGTAAACCAAAATTAGTAACTAGGGAATCAGCAGATAACCAAATAAGTTCTGAGAACACAAACCTAACTACAATCAATAGCAGGCATCTGAGTAATGTCAATGCAGCTTTTAAATATCCTGCCTCATCTCAGGATTGCACAAGACAGCACTATGGTTAGCTCAGCCTCTCAGAGCTCTGACTGGCTACAGATCTTGTCAGAATATGACTTGTAGGCATAGCAACCTTAAAGCGACAGCTGAGAACAGTGCTGCACTAAAAAATATAATGGATACTAGTAAGCTTACACAAATTGAGATACCTGTGTTATCTGTCTTCAGCTTGAAGGCTTGAAGAAGCCAAAAGAGGAAGGAGACCCACACCAAATGCCACAAAGGTACCCAAGAGAGATGAGTATAACTGTTTGTTGTTTACTCCCCTCGATCTCCACTTATTATACTCTGGGGTCTGAAGAGTAGCAGGCCCAGTTTGAACTGAACAAGCCAGACGAAACTGCCAGACAAAACCTCAAAAATATTCATGAGGAGGTATGCTATACAACAGAGGTCCCCAACTACCAGGCTGCAGACAAGTACTGGGTCATGTATAACCTCGTACCAGGTCACTGATATTGGCTGCCATCACTGGAGAAGTTTTGGGCAGCTCCCAGTGAGTGCTGCTTGTGTGTGGAGCGTGGCAGTCAATGATGAGCATCCTGGCCAGGAACTAACTAGATTCTAGTAAGTTCTCAGTCAGGAGGCTCCTCATTGGAGACTGTTGTTATAGAAAAATAACTTATCTACCAAATTTACTAGAATCTTCAACAGCATCTGTGCATCATCAAAAGGCTTGTCCAGGATAATAAAGAAGAGTTGTACTGCAATACAATGAGCATCACCCATGGGCAAACATGGAACCTCTTTTCTATTCATAGCCAACCCACATTGTTTTCTACTATTGTATAAACTCTGCTTTGCTTCGATTTTGGCTTATCAAATTAGATGACATTTTTCTATTTTTTGATCATGTCAGATTGGAAAGGTGGTTAGCGATATCCATTGCGACAGATTATGAAATGACGACTGGTTGCCTGTAGCAACCAATCACAGTGCAGCTTTCATTTTTAAAGAGAACTATAGGAAATAAAAACTGTACTGTGATTGCTATGGGCAACAAAGACAAATTTTCTTTTAGACGGGTTCATAAATCTGCCCCATTTTTACAGTATTGTAGTCGCTTTGCATTGAGTATCAAACATTTGTAATTCCATTTGTATGAAACTGTTGGTAACAATTGATTTTCTACATTTTCTAAAGTGTAATTAAGAACAGCTTATTGCTTTGGGTATAATTTTACTTTAAGTGCATTCAATCCGTTATTAGATACTTGCCAACCAGAGGATGGTAATGTACAAAAATCTCTAGGCAATTGAAGAATAATTAGTGACATTATCTATTCTGTAGTGTGAATGTTTTATGATGCATGTATCTCATGTAGGTCACTGTGTACTTAGTTCAACACAGAAGCAGGAAAAAAAAATCACTATATTTAAATTAACATTTAATAATATGTTCCAAGTGAAGTTAAATGTGAACAAAATTCAATCTTGTGATTTCTAGAATAATGTGCAGATTTGGTGAAAATAAAAATAACACATAAATACATTAGTGCTATAGTGATAAAAGAGGAGCGCACACTGTATTCTACAGGTTGCTATGAATTGTTATATGCAGGACTGTTATAGTGCAGGACTGTTATACTTAGACACATGTTCTGGCACAGAATTCTGTTTGTAGCTCACACAATTTATCGTTCCATACCTATTCACCGCCTGTTCAAGATGGGCACTTTGTTACTTTTATAATACTTTCAATGTTTTCATAGTTTTACTATAGAAATAAGAAACTCACATGTTCTGTAAATATTCAGGAAATACAGTCATCTATTCAAAAACCTTTATTTTCAAAAAGTGAAACAAATCTGGAGTTCAGAAGAAGTAAAAGAAACACCTAGCTATTTTATCAGAGGGGCATAAGATATACAAGCTTCAACTGCCCAAAAGAAGCTTATTCACTACAAATGCAAATTTCTATGAGCATGCACTAAGATTTGTCATAAAAGGGGTTATCCAGCAAAATAATTTTTTACCTATCCATAGGATAGTTAGTAATAAATGTCTGGTTGCTGGAGGGGTCTGACCAGCACTGTTCCCTCTATGTTGTGTTCTCCGGGAATTAAAGTTAAACTTGGTCCCCAAGTTGGCTTTGTAAATGAGTGGTAGTGTACATGCAGGACCACTGCTCAATTATTTTTTATGAGCCTGATGGAGATAGAGGTAAGAATTAATAGAGTGATGGTCCCATATGCACAATAGTACTCCAAAGTGGACTATATTCTCATGATTGCTTGGTCATAAGATAAGTAAACATATACATAATTATACAAAGAATATTTTTTGATAGAAATGATCTAAATGGGGCTTGCAGACATCCATGTGCTTGCAAGCAAAACAATACAATGAAGATCAATACAACAAATTTTCAGTTATACAAATGTCTGCAACAACTCTGCTACAAGTGAATATATCACTTGTGATTAGATCACACAGCAGAATTTGGGAAGGAATGTTGAGAAGTCTATGGAACAAGGCACTGAAAATTATATTTTACCTACGATACAAATGTACACTATATTAGTAGCACTTTTTATTAATACCCTACAAGAGTAGTCCTTAGCACTCCATAATAATACGTAGGAGAACCAAAACCAAAATCTTTGCAGTGAAGTTTTTTCCCAAACCCCCACCCTCACCCTCACCAAACCTTCCTTTCTTACATCAACACCACAGGAAGTGTTGCTATTCTGCCTACACTGACATCCCTCAAAAATTGTGAAATATGAATGTTTATCCCTGTTTAATTTACTCTCTGTGTTTTTCTATTAGATTGTCTATTACCTGAATTGTTGTATCACTAAATTGCAGATAATATTGGCTGTTCATGTATATTAATGTAAAAAAAAAGTTAATAAAAATCAGATACACAAAAAGACTCAAAATTCTATACTTAGAGCATACTGCGTTTAAATATAAATGTCACTTTATAGAAATGGCAAAATCCAAAACAGTGTGTGGGGGAATTTATCCAGCTCTGTGTCACAGTGAAATCAGTGAATTAAAACAGTGAGAAGTCACCATTAGAGATGGGCGAATCAATTTGTAATGAGCGGGATTCATCACCAATAATCCAAATTGTTTGGTTTTTAACTAAACCGAAAAAAGCTATTAGATTCGGACAAACAAAAAGGGCCGTGCCACAAAAAATGTCCGCCACCATGTGTTAGACCAGGAAATACAGAGCAGATAATGTCATATGTGCACATCATGTGATAGCAACATCTGACAGACTCTTAGCCAATAGACAGTGGCAGGTGAACCTTACAGTGCCGATGTCATATGAACTATATAAGGTTGTGCATTTGTTTTCACCTTCAGTTGCTGTAAATGTTGGACATGCAAACATATCTGTGTTCTATTTTATTGCATGTCATAGCTAGGCTATACACAGCACAAGTCTGAAAATTGAACAATAGTTATATGAGTACTTAAGAGAGTAAAGAAATAATTAGACACAGGTAGATTAGTAATGCTAGAATAGAATTGAATAGACAGACATAAGACAGATTCAGTGAATAAGTCTGCAGCAGGCAGTTAACCATTTCATTGCCAGACAATAATCTATATTGTCTGACAGTACTGACTACTGACAATGGTACAGTTTCATCTCTATATACATTCTTTAAATATACTTTTGTACTAAAGAATCAAGATCCAATCCTATAATATCCAGAAAGCCTCCCTCAAAGCTGGTATTTCTGAATCTCCCAGGGTCTAACTTGATAAGATTTGATCCTATCTTTAATATACAGTCATGGCCAAAAGTTTTGAGAATGATACAAATATTAATTTTTACAAAGTCTACTGCTTCAGTTTTTCTAATGGCAATTTGCATAAACTCCAGAATGTTATAAAGAGTGATCAGCTTAACAGCAATTACTTGCAAAGTCAATATTTGCCTAGAAAATGAACTTTATCCCCCAAAACACATTTCAACATCATTGCAGCCCTGCCTTAAAAGGACCACCTAACATCGTTTCAGTGATTGCTCCATTAACACAGGTGTGGATGTTGATGAGGACAGGGCTGGAGATCAATCTGTCATGATTAAGTAAGAATGACACCACTGGACACTTTAAAAGGAGGCTGGTGCTTGCCATCATTGTTTCTCTTCTGTTAACCATGGTTATCTCTAAAGAAACACGTGCAGTCATCATTGCACTGCACAAAAATGGCCTAACTGGGAAGAGTATTGCAGCTAGAAAGATTGCACCTCAGTCAACAATCTATCGCATCATCAAGAACTTCAAGGAGAGAGGTTCCATTGGTGCCAAAAAGGCTCCAGGGCGCCCAAGAAAAACCAGCAAGCGGCAGGACCGTCTCTTAAAAGTGTTTCAGCTGCGGGATCGGGCTACCAGCAGTGCAGAGCTTGCTGAGGAATGGCAGCAGGCAGGTGTGAGTGCATCTGCACGCACTGTGAGACGGAGACTCTTGGAGCAAGGCCTGGTCTCAAGGAGGGCAGCAAAGAAGCCACTTCTCTCCAGAAAAAACATCAGGGACAGACTGATATTCTGCAAAAGGTACAGGGAGTGAACTGCTGAGGACTGGGGTAAAGTCATTTTCTCTGATGAATCCCCTTTTCGATTGTTTGGAACATCTGGAAAACAGCTTATTCGGAGAAGAAGGGGTGAGCGCTACCACCAGTCTTGTCTCATGCCAACTGTAAAGCATCCTGAAACCATTCATGTGTGGGGTTGCTTCTCAGCCAAGGGAATCGGCTCTCTCACAGTCTTGCCTAAAAACACAGCCATGAATAAAGAATGGTACCAGAATGTCCTCCAAGAGCAACTTCTCCCAGCCGTCCAAGAGCAGTTTGGCGCTCAACAATGCCTTTTCCAGCATGATGGAGCACCTTGCCATAAAGCAAAGGTGATAACTAAATGGCTCAGGGAACAAAACATAGAGATTTTGGGTCCATGGCCTGGAAACTCCCCAGATCTTAATCCCATTGAGAACTTGTGGTCAATCATCAAGAGACGGGTGGACAAACAAAATCCAACAAATTCAGACAAAATTAAAGCATTGATTCTGCAAGAATGGACTGCTATCAGTCAGGATTTGGTCCAGAAGTTGATTGAGAGCATGCCAGGGAGAATTGCAGAGGTCCTGAAGAAGAAGGGTCAACACTGCAAATATTGACTTGCTGCATTAACTCATTCTAACTGTCAATATAAGCTTCTGTTACTCATAATATGAATGCAATTATATTTCTGTATGTGATAAAAACATCTGACAAACACACATAAAAACCAGAGGGCAGCAGATCATGTGAAAATATAATATTTGTGTCATTCTCAAAACTTTTGGCCATGACTGTACTACTTAATGTTTGAATCTTGGTCAAAGCCTAATACTAATAATAAAGACATGTTAAAATATAGCTCCAAACTGATTTACATTCTGACACTAATCTTAATTCAACTTCTCTTGCTCTAAAATGATACCTAATTCCCAACTGGTAACCTAAATATTGCAACTCTTAACTGTTGATTTCAAGTTTGTGTTTTGCATTTCTAAATGGCTTGTCTTTGGAAAAAGCTTAAATTTGTTTTCACTGGTCCTGTAAAAAGTAGAAAAACTTAGTTTCTAAAAAATTATTTGAATGTAGTCAGGTCCCTTCTGCTGAGCATTTGACCACTGAGCCCTATCAACAGCCACAGGAAGGGACCTGGGGATGTCACAGGTAATGATGTTCCCGGGTCCCTTCCTTAGGCTGCTGAGGCTGCTGATCAGCCTCAGCGGTCAAATGCGACTGGGATTTCTGCCGGAAGACAACAAATAAGCTACAGGACCGGACCATGCTGGGAGGCACCAGGCACCAGAGCACAGGTGAATATGTTTTTTTTTTCTTTTTTTTTCGCCTCCCCCGGCCTCATTAAAAAATAAAATTTCAGCCTAGACAACCCCTTTACGGAGAATGTCTGGCCATCAGTTTTTGACCTTAACCTCAAGTGTACTCGGGTTCTGCTGAAAAAAAACAAAATGAAGGTTTTGGAGCGGCCCAGTCAAAGTATGGACTTAAATCCAATTGAGATGCTGTGCAATGGCTTTAAGCAGGCCGTTCATGCTCAGAAACCCTCCAATGTGGCTGAATTAAAACAATTCTGCAAAGAAGAGTGAGCCAAAATTCCTCCACAGAAATGTGTAAGACTGACTGTAAATGCTTGATTGCAGTTGTTGCAGACAAGGGTGGCACAACCAGCTATTAGGTTTGGGGGGAAATTGCTTTTACACATAGGGCTAGGTTGATTTTTATAGCTTTTCATTTTTTTTTAAATGAAATCATCATTGAAAAACTGAATTTTGTATTTCCAAATTTGAAAAATGTAAGTATGACAAAATTCCCAAAAGAAATCTGTAAGGGGAAAATACTTTTTCATAGCATTGTATATACACATATTGCAAATAACAAAGGCGTCAGTTCAAATCGCTTTAACTCTCGGTTTTATATAACCTAGCAAGTTTTGTCTCAACTTTCGTACACTACCAATAACTCTATCTATAACAGAAATGGCAAAATCACAATTGAAAAAGTCGGGAATGTGATTATACATGTTCAAATGTTTTAACTAGTGATTTCTCTATTTCTGTTATAGACCTACATTCTTCTTAGGTGGTGTAAAACCAGAGAGAGTGATTTGAAATGAAAACCTCCCATTTGGTATTTTCTGTTTGTGTATATGGGCAATACAGGTTGAGTATGAAACAGATTAGAGATGCACGAACCTCAAGATTTGTTTCGGGTTTGGCGGCTCAGGTCTCTGGTTTGTTTCAGGACGAACAAGCTTGGTACAAACCACATTTTAAATTGGCTTAAAACATAGTGTAGAACAGGGGGTCAGCAACCCCTGGCACGCGTGCCACTGTTGGCACACATGGCATATTTTGCTGGCACAGGGCCTGCAAGCATTAAATTGCTGCCCTCCCTGCCGTCCAATGAGAGGAGTGAGGAAAGCCCAGAAGGCAGAGCCATATGCATTCCTGCAAAGAAGAGGAGGAGAAGGAAGAGGAGAGCTCCGTTCAGCAAAATGAAACTAAAAAACACCAGGTACGTGCTGGGGTTACTATTCTTATTCATGTCAGGCATTTGGGATTATTAATTTAGTTTTAGTAACTCCATGTGCCTCACATTAATAAGAATTAACCCCATCATGTCCCTCACATTAATCCCTGTGTGCTTTACATAAGCGTTACTAACATGTGAGACATGTACAGTGGGGAAAAAAAGTATTTACTCAGCCACCAATTGTGCAAGTTCTCCCACTTAAAAAGATGAGGCCGGCCTGTAATTGGCATCATAGGTAGACCTCAACTATGAGAGTCAAAATGAGAAAACAAATCCAGAAAATCACATTGTCTGATTTTTAAAAAATTTATTTGCAAATTATAGTGGAAAATAAGTATTTGGTCAAAAAAAAAAAGGTCATCTCAATACTTTGTTATATATCCTTTGTTAGCAATGACAGAGGTCAAACATTTTCTGTAAGTCTTCACAAGGTTGGCACACACTGTTGCTGGTATGTTGGCCCATTCCTCCATGTAGATTTCCTCTAGAGCAGTGATGTTTTGGGGCTGTCGCTGGGCAACACGGACTTTCAACTCCCTCCAAAGGTTTTCTATGGGGTTGAGATCTGGAGACTGGCTAGGCCACTCCAGGACCTTGAAATGCTTCTTACGAATCCACTCCTTCGTTGCCCTGGTGGTGTGCTTGGGATCATTGTCATGCTGAAAGACCCAGCCACGTTTCATCTTCAATGCCCTTGCTGATAGAAGGAGGTTTGCACTCAAAATCTCACGATACATGGCCCCATTCATTCTTTCATGTACACGGATCAGTTGTCCTGGTCCCTTTGCAGAGAAACAGCCCCAAAGCATTATGTTGCCACCCCCATGCTTCACAGTAGGTATGGTGTTCTTTGGATGCAACTCAGCATTCACTCTCCTCCAAACACAACGAATTGTGTTTCTACCAAACAGTTCTACTTTGGTTCCATCTGACCATATGACATTCTCCCAATACTCTTCTGGAACATCCAAATGCTCTCTAGCAAACTTCAGATGGGCCCGGATATGTACTGGCTTAAGCAGGGGGACACGTCTGGCACTGCAGGATCTGAGTCCCTGGCGGCGTAGTGTGTTACTGACGGTAGCCTTTGTTACGTCCCAGATTTCTGCAGGTCATTCACTAGGTCCCCCCATGTGGTTCTGGGATTTTTGCTCACTGTTCTTGTGATCATTTTGACCCCACGGGGTGAGATCTTGCGTGGAGCCCATGATCGAGGGAGATTATCAGTGGTCTTGTATGTCTTCCATTTTCTAATTATTGCTCCCACAGTTGATTTCTTCACAGCAAGCTGCTTGCCTATTGCAGATTCAGTCTTCCCAGCCTGGTGCAGGTCTACAATTTTGTTTCTGGAGTCCTTCCACAGCTCTTTGGTCTTCACCATAGTGGAGTGTGACTGTTTGAGGTTGTGGACAGACATCTTTTATATTGATAACAATGTCAAACAGGTGCCATTACTACAGGTAATGAGTGGAGGACAGAGGAGCCTCTTAAAGAAGAAGTTACAGGTCTGTGAGAGCCAGAAATCTTGCTTGTTTGTAGGTGACCAAATACTGATTTTCCACCATAATTTGCAAATAAATTCTTTGAAAATCAGACAATGTGATTTTCTGGATTTGTTTTCTCATTTTGACTCTCATAGTTGAGGTCTACCTATGATGTCAATTACAGGCTGGCCTCATCTTTTTAAGTGGGAGAACTTGCACAATTGGTGGCTGACTAAATACTTTTTTTTCCCCGCTGTATAGGGAGGTACTAATAACGGACCTCAATAATGAAGATACCTACTTATTTAGAAGATAATTATTACCTCCATGTCTCTCACATATCAGTAACTCTTATGTGAAGCACACAAGGGTTAATGTGAGGGACATGATGGGTTAATTGCTATTAAAGAGGACCTTTCATGTCCTCATGCACATGCGGTTTTATATACCGCTAAAAAGCCGACAGTGCGCTGAATTCAGCTCACTGTCAGCTTTCCTGGTATGTGCCCTGGGGCTGGAGAGAAATTAATGGCAACGATATCTCCCCACTGTCAGAAGGGCGTTCCTTACCTGGGCGGTAAGGAACACCCCTCTGACAGTACAAATCTATGTTAGAGTACCTTCGGGGGGAGGCGTTGCTTACAGCCCAGGTAAGTAAAGCCCTTCTGACAGTGGGGAGATATTGGTTAATTTCTCTCCAGCCCCGGGGCACATATTGCGAAAACTGACGAATGAACTGATGAATTCAGCGCACTGTCGGCTTTCTAGTGGCATATTAGACCGCATGTGCATGAGCACATGAAAGACTCCATTTAAAAAGAGGACCTATCATTAGATTTAGGTATTAGCAGCAGCACTTCTCACTATAGCGCATGCGCGGAATTTGCACAGAATTAGCATATAAGAATAAAGTATTTATTTCAAAAACGGTGTTGAAGAAAAGATAATGAAAGGTAGGGATAGAATAGACTTTCTAAAGGCACGTGGAGTTACTAAATTGAAATGCACATAACTATATACTTTTTATCCGCATTTGTAGATAGAAGTACGGAGCCATACATTTCAATGGGCCCATACACATAAACGTCGTTTTGGCGGCTGTGTCTGGGTCAATTTGAAGAGCTGCAAAATATAGAGCAGGTCCTATATATGTCTGCATTTACAGCCCTGTCAATTCATTTTCAATATATAGGTCAGTGAAAACCACATCCATGGCGTTTGTGTGCAGGAGGCCTAAGGCTGAGGCCCCACGTTGCGGAAATGCAGTTTTTTAGTTGCAGATTTTGCTGCAGTTTTTTGAGCCAAAGCCTCGAGTGGTTTGAACAGAAGGTAGAAGTATAAGAGCTGTCTATATATTTCCCATTCCTATTGTAGACATTCTTGACTTTGGCTCAAAAAAAGCAGCAAAATCTGCAACAAAAAAAGCTGATTTTCCACAATGTGGGAACTCAGCCTTAGGGTGTTTCTTTTCAGGTGGTGATACACTCTGTACCCAGGTGTGGCTGTAGTCAAATCCAGTCCCCGGGCACCAGTGCTGTCACTTTGTGGTAAGTGTCACACCCATTAGTTACTGGCTGTGGTTTTGCTGTTACTGCACCGCCAGGAATTATGTGGCTGAAATTAATCTGCTTTTCACTTACAGAAAAGTGAAAGTACTGACGGTCCGGAGATGCAGCATCCAGGTACATAGTGTGTCATCATCCTACAGGTGTTACCTCACTCTGCTCCCAGTCATATACAGTTACCACTAAGTGTGAGTTACACATGTACTTAAATTGCTTCTAATGGAAAAGTACAGGTGTATCAAGGCAAATAGCGGTAAACACAAGTGACTGGGAGTACAGTATGGCAGCACCCCTATGCTGTGGTTTGTGCTATATGACTTTAGTGTAGGGGTCGTCAGCCTTACAATTATTGCGCGGCACTCCAAGGACCTCATCTTTGATTTTTTTTTATTTAAATTGACACGCCAAACAAAAAAGGTTGCCTACCCCTGGTGTAGAACATTCTTGAGTCTCCTAGGAACCTATCTATCCACTTTCTAGCTCTCTAAGGCAAACACAGCGGAAGTTATGTCAAAGTGAACGTGACATGTATGTCTAAGATACAAACTCAGAGTTTAACCATACACTGCACTGACACTTGCTTTTATGGATTTCATATTTAAAATGCGCCTAAAATCACCCATTAATTAGGGAAATGTGCGTGCCCATGTGAAATCAAAATTGTTTTTTTTTTTTTTTTTTTTTTTGCTATACCACCATGGAGGCTATCTAAATAATCAAAAACTTCATCTTCATTCTCAGGAAGTACAACAATTCTGCGGTTACTGGTGGTGCTGTCAAAACCAGAAGCAGTGTTGCTTTGCTCTTGTCTCCCACATTCTTATTGTTAGTAGTACTTACATAAGTATTTCCTCCCTCCCCCCTCTGTCGCCTGCCCTGCTTTTCCATTGTTTTTTTTTTTTTTAATGCACACAGTGCTTAATTATTAACAAAAAAACCCCCACTAAAATAAGAGATTATTTTTTTACATTAGCGAAGGATGCACTACTAATACCACAGCCACCACTACTACTGTACAATACATATTTTCCACCATAATTTGCAAATAAATTCTTAAAAAATCAGACTGTGATTTTCTAGATATGTTTTCTCATTTTGTCTCTCATAGTTGAGGTCTACCTATGATGTCAATTACAGGCCTCTCCCATCTTTTTAAGTGGGAGAACTTGCACAATTGGTGGCTGACTAAATACTTTTTTCCCCACTGTATATCTAGAATTACAAATGCACACACAGTGCCCTTGCTCATACAGAGAAAATATTTTGTTCATATTAACAACAATGCACCTGAATGAAAAAATAACTCTTGCCCAAAAGAGTCCTTAACAAAATATTTTCACTAATAGGATTGTATTCTTCAGTACAAAGGCATGTTTAAAGAATGTGTATAGAGGTGAAATTGCTCTTTTGCCAGCAACCAGTACTGTCAGACAATATATGTTATTGCCTGGCAATGAAAGGGTTAACTGCAGCAGACCCACTGTCCTATCTATGTCTGTCTATTCGATTATATTCTAGCACTACTAATCTGCCTATTTATTGCTTGATTCTCTAAGTATTTAAGTGTTATGAAAGTAACCTCTATCACATAAACGGCTAGACCACTGTATAAGCAATGCTACTTCCTGTCACCCCTGCTACCTCTTGTGTCACCCACTCTACCTCATAGATTGTAAGATTTTGCGAGCAGGGCCCTCAGTGCCATTGTGTGAACTGATTTATTACTCTGTAACATCTCTTTTTGTCTGCACTTGAACCCTACAATTTGTGAAGTGCTGCGGATTATGTTGGCGATATATACATAAAATGTATTATTATTATTATTACTCCTATAACTATTGTTCAGTTTTCTGACTAGTGCTGTCCATAGCCTAGCTAATAGGTATAACATCAGCACTGTAAGGTCCACCTATCACTGTCTATTGGCTGAGAGGCTATCAGATGTTGCTATCACATAATGTTTGAGTCACTGCATATGACATTGTCTGCTCTGTATTTGGCGGTGGGCATTTTCTCGTAGTGTAGCCATTTTTATACATCCAAAGCAAATTGCCATTTATTTGCTTTCGTTAAAAACCCAACAATTTGGAATATTCAGGATGAAACTGGCTTGTTACAGACCTTCTTACCAATGCTTACCGTGTTTCCCCGAAAATAAGACACCCCCGAAAGTAAGGCATAGGAGAGGTTTCGGAGAATTGCCTAATATAAGGCATCCCCCGAAAGTAAGGCGTATGTTCCCGAACAGAACATACGGTATATACGATATGTGAGGCCGCGGGAGAACCCCACAATCTCTGCTATCATTATACTCCGGGGTCTTTTCAGACCCCGGAGTATAATAATCGGCGGCCCAGGGGAGGGGAGCGAACATAAAAAACTATGTGCTTACCTGTCCTACGCTTCTCCAGGCTTCGGGCCTGTTTGGTGACGTCGCAGACGTCAGCGGACGTCATTTTGCGTCGCGACGCTGGCCGGATCATGTGAGGCGGCCTGGTCTAACAGTGAAGAAGGCCGGAGTAATGCACGGGCATGCACCAGAGCGAGGAACAGGTAAGCAACGTTGTTTTTTTATGTTTGTATCCTCTCCTGGGTCTCCGATCATTATACTCTGGGGTCTGAAAAGACCCCACAGTATAATAATTGTTCATGGGTGGTCCACTATGGGGCAAACTACTGTGTGCAGGGGCCACTATGGGGAATGATACTGTGTGCAGGGGCCACTATGGGGAATGATACTGTGTGCAGGGGCCACTATGGGGAATGATACTGTGTGCAGGGGCCACTATGGCGACATGATACTGTGTGCAGGGGCCACTATGGGGCATGATACTGTGTGCAGGGGCCACTATGGGATATGATACTGTGTGCAGGGGCCACTATGGGGCATGATACTGTGTGCAGGGGCAATTAATGGTTTGGATTGTTATGATGATGTCCTAGAAGATGATGACATACCGTATATACTGGCGTATAGGACGACTTTTTAACCCCTTAAAATAATGGCTACAGTGGGGGGTCGTCTTATACGCCGGATATACGGGGGCCGCACTGTGTGGGGTGTGAGGGTTTTTTCCCCGTCAGCGCGTAGAGAGCCGCTTCCTGGGACTGCGCGATGCGCGGAATCCGCCCCCACAGTCATTAGAAGAGGCTAGTACGCCACGGGGCGGCGCGGTTAATGCAGCGCCCCTCACAGCGGTCGGCGTCACAGAGCTGGGGTCACAGGCGGCCCTTACAGAAGCATGCGGATCCAGGGACAGCTGGCGGGCAGAACGCCAGACCCCCCGCATCCAGCGGAAAATGAAGAGCTAGCACCGACATGTTTGAAACAACCTTATGTTAAAGGACAGTTTCGCATAACAGACCTCATGTCATATGCATTTGAATAAAATTAACATGTTGAAATCAAAGCAGACTTTTTCATTTGGGAGAGGGGTAGTCTTATACAGTGAGTATATACCAAATCTATACTTTAGGGCAGAAGTTGGGGGTCGTCTTATACGCCCAGTCGTCTTATACGCCGGCATATACGGTAACTGTCATTGAATAAATTTTACTTTCTATTCGTACCGTAAATATTTGTAAATGTACCATACTGTTAATTGTTGTACATGGAAATAATGGTACGGTAGTAAGAAATTCTTGATAGGATTCACAGTTTGTCTGGTTATGCTGGTTTGTGATGACAACTACATTACCGTACAGTACCGTATATAATAAATGTTCATTTTTTGTCAGCAAAAAATGGGAATTCTTCTCCATTGAAAAAAAAAAAAGACATCCCCTGAAAATAAGACACAGCACATCTTTGGGAGCAAAAATTAATATAAGACGCTGTCTTATTTTCGGGGAAACAGGGTAGTTATGTTGTTGCTAGGGAGAATTTCAGAACTTGTTTTCTACTAAAAGAAAGTAGAATAGATTAATAAGATAATATAATAAAAATGTTTACCAAATCCCTCCCTACACAATAGTAAAAAAGTGAAATGACAGTTACACTTTAATATTGTGTTTTTAAAATATATTTGTAGTATACTTTATTAGGAAAATTGTCTGCCTTTCATTAGAAAAATGCCTCTAAAGTACAGTGCCTTGCAAAAGTATTCGGCCCCCTTGAACTTTTCAACCTTTTGCCACATTTCAGGCTTCAAACATAAGGATATAAAATTTAAATTTTTTGGTGAAGAATCAACAAGTGGGACACAATCGTGAAGTGGAACGAAATGTATTGGATATTTTAAACTTTTGTAAAAAATAAAAAACTGAAAAGTGGGGCGTGCCAAATTATTCAGCCCCCTTAAGTTAATACTTTGTAGCGCCACCTTTTGCTGCGATTACAGCTGTAAGTCACTTGGGGTATGTCTCTATCAGTTTTGCACATTGAGAGACTGAAATTCTTGCCCATTCTTCCTTGGAAAACAGCTCGAGCTCAGTGAGGTTGGATGGAGAGCGTTTGTGAACAGCAGTTTTCAGCTCTTTCCACAGATTCTCGATTGGATTCAGGTCTGGACTTTGACTTGGCCATTCTAACACCTGGATACGTTTATTTGTGAACCATTCCATTGTAGATTTTGCTTTATGTTTGGGATCATTGTCTTGTTGGAAGATAAATCTCCGTCCTAGTCTCAGGTCTTTTGCAGACTCCAACAGGTTTTCTTCCAGAATGGTCCTGTATTTGGCTCCATCCATCTTCCCATCAATTTTAACCATCTTCCCTGTCCCTGCTGAAGAAAAGTAGGCCCAAACCATGATGCTGCCACCACCATGTTTGACATTGGGGATGGTGTGTTCAGGGTGATGAGCTGTGTTGCTTTTACGCCAAACATATCGTTTTGCATTGTGGCCAAAAAGTTCGATTTTGGTTTCATCTGACCAGAGCACCTTCTTCCACATGTTTGGTGTGTCTCCCAGGTGGCTTGTGGCAAACTTTAAACGAGACTTTTTATGGATATCTTTGAGAAATGGATTTCTTCACTCTTCCATAAAGGCCATATTTGTGCAGTGTATGACTGATTGTTGTCCTATGGACAGACTCTCCCACCCCAGCTGTAGATCTCTGCAGTTCATCCAGAGTGATCATGGGCCTCTTGGCTGCATCTCTGATCAGTCTTCTCCTTGTTTGAGATGAAAGTTTAGAGGGACGGCCGGGTCTTGGTAGATTTGCAGTGGTCTGATACTCCTTCCATTTCAATATGATCACTTGCACAGTGCTCCTTGGGATGTTTAAAGTTTGGGAACTCTTTTTGTATCCAAATCCAGCTTTAAACTTCTCCACAACAGTATCACAGACCTGCCTGGTGTGTTCCTTGGTCTTCATGATGCTCTCTGCGCTTTAAACAGAACCCTGAGATTATCACAGAGCAGGTGCATTTATACGGAGACTTGATTACACACAGGTGGATTATATTTATCATCCAAGTTGATAGTAGTATAATGTTGTACCGTGTTAGCCATTGAAAGTAGTGGAAGAGTGAAGTTAGCCTCTAAAAGGTATCGCCTGATTTCTTCACTCTTCCACTATATTTATCATCATCAGTCATTTAAGACAACATTGGATCATTCAGAGATCCTCACTGAACTTCTGGAGTGAGTTTGCTGCACTGAAAGTAAAGGGGCCAAATAATATTGCACGCCCCACTTTTCAGTTTTTTATTTTTTACAAAAGTTTAAAATAACCAATAAATTTCGTTCCACTTCACAATTGTGTCCCACTTGTTGTTGATTCTTCACCAAAAAATTAAAATTTTATATCCTTATGTTTGAAGCCTGAAATGTGGCAAAAGGTTGAAAAGTTCAAGGGGGCCGAAAACTTTCGCAAGGTACTGTATCTCTCTATAGCAGCTTTCACACTTTTTTTTTTTATCGCTCACATTGCAGTATGGTGTCTTTTATTTATTTATTTATTTTTATTTATTCAACAGTTTTATTTAGGTTTTCAAAGATAAACAAGAACACAACATGGGTAAAGCTAGGTTCACACCTGCGCCTGCTCTCCGCTGGGGGATTCCGTTCCCTATTCCACTTGAAAAATGTGGAGAGAAAAGCGCTGCAAGCAGAGCCCCCAAACGGAATCCCGAACGCAGATGTGAACCTAGCGTAAGGCAGGCATATGATACAAAGGGAATACAGTGCAATGCAACACAGTAGTCAGTACTAAAGAACAATAATGGCATGACATATAATGCACATAGGCTAAGCATTGAAATGGTTTGAATGCTATATAGCATAATTGTACAATAAGCCAAACCAAGTTGAGGTGTAAGGGGAGGAGGTGGTGGAGGGGAGGTGTTAGTGGGGGGGGGGAGTATAAGAGAGAAAGAGGAAGTGTCAGAGGAAAAAAAAAGTGAAAAGAAAAAGACAGACAGACAGTCAGTAGAGAAGAAAGCCTAGGCTTCACACTTGCTAAGGAACATCTCTTCTACACACAGGGTGTATAGTGTTTACTATTCACAAAAAAGGCAACTGCATTCCGGTACATGAGCAGCATGAAATCCTGGAAATATCTAACAGTACCAGAATCACAATATCCATGAAGTGAATTTTGCACAAAAGTTATTGTCCCTTTTTAGTAAATTAAGTACTGGGAACGACAAGGCATAACAAAGGTGCAACTAAAAATTGTGCAAATGACAATTGACTCACTATGTACACTCAATTCTACTGTTCCTGCTCTAAATAAAGGGCGATTAGAATATTTTTACTCATATGGTGAATTTTATTTACCTTTTCTACTCTGTTGCTAGCGCTGAGTGGTATGGATCTCTGAATAGCCCCTACTGCATTCTCCCTTCCAGGCACAAGCTCACTATCTAGGCTGCTGAGCCAGCACTGGGAAGATAGAACAGAACAAGGGCTATTCAGTGCACTATAGCACTAGCAGCTAGTCAGTGTAGGAGAGGCGGATAAAAGTCACTAGATAGGTAGCACGACTGTGCTCGCCCTGAATTTAGAGCAGGAACAGTTTGAAGGTTTCTAATGAGAGCCATTATAGACAGTCTTCTAAAAAGAGGAAGCCAATATTCCTAATAAAGTATATAACAAATATGTTAAAATAACACTCCCTACATAATATTAGTCAACATTAGATGATTTATGATACTAACAGAAACAGCTCAGCACAGCCAAACACAATACTATTCCACATTCTCCATATACAAGATAAGAAGATCTTACGTGATTTTTTTAAATGTTTTGACTTGGAAAAAGAAGTACATGTAGTTCTGCAATATTTTTACAGAAGTGTCAGAAGTGGAGGTAGTAGCAGCCTTAGGAGGTCATACAGTGACCTAGTGGCAGCGGCATGAGGAGGGCATACAGTGACCCAGTGGCTAGGGCATGAGGAGGGCATACAGTGACCCAGTGGCTACGGCACGAGGAGGGCATACAGTGATCCAGTGGCTGCGGCATGAGGAGGGCATACAGTGACCCAGTGGTTGCGGCATGAGGAGGGCATTCAGTGACCCGGTGGCTGCGTCATGAGGAGGCCATAAAGTGACCCAGTGGCAGCAGCATGAGGAGGACATACAGTGACCCAATGGCAGTGGCATGAGGAGGGCATACAGTGATCCAGTGGCAGAAGTGGAGGTAGTAGCAGCCTAAGGAGGGCATACAGTGACCCAGTGGCTGCGTCATGAGTAGGGCATACAGTGACCCAGTGGCAGCGGCATGAGGAGGGCATTCAGTGACCCAGTGGAAACGGCTTGAGGAGGGCATACAGTGACCCAGTGGCTGCGGCATGAGGAGGGCATACAGTGACCCAGTGGCAGCAGCATGAAGAGGATGCAGAGTGACCCAGTGGAAATGGCATGAGGAGGCCATACAGTGACCCAGTGGTAGCAACATGAGGAGGGCATACAGTGACCCTGTGGCTGTGGCATGAGGAGGGCATACAGTGACCCAGTGGCAGCATGAGGAGGGCATACAGTGACCCAGTGGTTGCGGCATGAGGAGGGCATTCAGTGACCCAGTGGCAGTGGCATGAGGAGGTCTGTGACATCACAGGTCTGGCTGGCTGCTGATTAGCTGCACGCTTGGCATTGTGGGTGATCCCGCACTCCCAGAGTTCCTTGCCCCTTGTCCTAACATGTGCAGTGGCCATTTTATAAAAAAATGTGATTCGATGCATCGAAGCGTGAGGAAATCTGGAATTGCAGTGAATCAAAGATTTCTTGAAATTCAGATCGAATTCCACTACTGCAGCTTCGATTCGCTCATCTCTAGTCATAACCAAAATCACTGTGTAGCCTAGCCTTAAAGTGAAGAGGTTGAACTTTTCCATAGTCAGATAGCTGGTGGTTACCTAGATGTTTGAGCAAGAACCTATTATATTAAGATAACATCTTAGCCACAGTATGGATTGGTGATCCACATAGTCTACAGTGATTGTGGTACTGTATGTATGTTGCAGTAAAAAGCAGATATAAATCTTTATTATTTGGGAAGTTATAAAATATTTTGATAATTTTTTGATCTATTTAAAATATATTTGAAGCAATTTCCAGATCACATCTTCAGATTTGTAAGTGATTCAGATTTGTAACAATGAAGCTTTGTCATGGAAAATGACAACATTGTTAAAAAATAAATCAACGTTAAAAAGAAAATAAAAAAAACTGAAATCTGAGTCAAAAGCAAATTTACAGATTTAAAGCCCTTTTATAATGCACACAGAACTGACAGGTCCACCTTAATGTTAGTGCAATGCTGTAAGCCAGAAGGCTCTGATTAAATTAAATTAGAGTCAGCAGGCTAAGGGAACATTTTATTCTTCCATAACATTCACGTAAACCATGGAGGGCACCATTAAATGGAAGATTAGTCTGGAATAATACACATACATATTTTCAGATTTCTCATGTTATAACAATCAATTGCAGTCCTGTAACTTTATATAACATTAAGCCTGTGCTGTTTTAATTACATTAATGAAAATAGCCAAAATGTAGTGGAATGAAATATTTAGGGCTTCATGTTAAATCCATTTGCAAAGGCACACTCTATGAAAAAGATTTAGGATCAAATGTATGATAAATATAGAGCAGAATACCATATATCCAGATGCAGAAAGGCTTAAAAGTATTCTGCAAAAAATTGTCCTTCTGTATATAATGGATTACACATAAATGCAGAGGACCTTTTTTTTTCATTTTCTTTTTTCAATGTGGATATCACTGGGGAGAATGTTATTTAAGCAGCGATGAGCATTAGAAGCAGCAAAAAAAGTCTGTGTTCTTTATGATGAAAACTTAAAGGATTTCACACTTCAGACACTTCCTTAAAGAATCTTTTATGACCATGACTTCAATGATTATAATTACCAGCTCTAGCATGGAATATATGAAGGTGTATACTGCTATTGACATTTCTTGCAACTTGCACAAATACTGTACCACCCTTTCTCTTTGTCATGGAGAGGCATAGACACAACTTCCTTTATGAATACAATGAAAACCTATACATACATAGTGGAAACATACAGACTTTATGCAGATGTTGCCCTTGGTCAGTTTGTAACCCAGGACTCCAGCGCAGCAAAGTAAACGTTTTCTCTGTAACATTTTCTGCGCTGTATGTTGAATATATTGATTTCTATGAGTCCCTCTCCTTAGTGAAATCCAATCTGATGTCCCAGGTTCTTGCTGCAAAAAAGGTATGGAAAAACATCATTAACTATGCTATTCCATACTATTGTATCTAGTAGATAAACATATTTGTTAAACAAATTTTTCTTTGGTGAGTGAAAGGATTTGCTGTATAACAGGCATTAGTTGAATTTCATGCATACCCGGCATGTTACCTTAAATAGTGGTCATAAACGTAGTGTGAAGACAACCTAACCAATTTTAGGTTTAGGTTTTTTTCACATCTGTGTAATATAGAATTCTCTTGCATGTATTATATCATATTGCCAATGAGCTGCAGTAGTAAAGCTAAATCTAGCAGACACAAGACTTTATGTTTCATTTATTAAAGGCTCAATCACTTTGGCAAAATGTTATTCTGCTGTTTTTGCTAGATTGACTTTACAGCTCTCCATCTGTTCTGTACCTTGCTAGTCACTGCCATGTGGTTAAGAGCTGGGGAATATTGGGTTTTTTCCTTTCCTACAATGCATGGCATTTTCCAAGTTTTGTGATCAGTATGAATAAAGACATGTAGCGCTTAAAGGGGTCTTCCCATGAACATAACCATGTTTAAGTTTGTAGGTAATTCAAATATAAATAATTAAACATTTTGCAGAGTTTTAAGGATTTTTTTAACCATCTTAGTAGTGACAGTCAATTGACTTGATTGGTAGCCAATGAATTATGATTGCAAGAACCTTCTATGGTCTGGGATTGCCTGATTGAGGCTTTGATATATTCTCATGTGTGTACTGTCCCTGTCTAATAACCTATCCACAATAAGGAAATCTTGGCTGGGTTTCTGATGACTACCAGACCATAGATTGTTCCTACATTCATGGCCATATTCACTGGCAACTGATTTGGAAAAAAATGGCAATTTTCAAAATGTGAAATGCTCTGCTTTTAAGACAGATAGTCATACCACCAAAATATATTAATACATATTATCTACCATATCTCTTCTTTATATCAGCATCGTCTTTTAATCGCCCTTTAATTTATTTTGGTGATTAGAAGGCTTACAAGTGTAACAGCGATTTTCTAGATTTAGAAGAAAATTTACCAAACTAAGTTTTTAGGGACCACTTTAGTTCTGAAGGAAATTATAAAGGCCTGATAAATCACCCCATTTTAAAAACTGCACCCCTTAAATAATTCAGAACAGCATTTGGGAAATTTGTTAACTCTTTAAGCATTTCATGGGAATTAAACTAAATGGAGGTGAAATTTAGACATTTAATTTTTTATCAAAGAAATTTATTTAGCCCTAAAATTAACACATTCACAAGAGGTTAAAGGAGAACATGCATCTCACAGTTTTTTATGCAATTTCTCCCGAGCACAGAAATACCCCACGTGTGGGAGTAAACTGATGTTTGGGCACACGGCAGCGCCTGGAAGGGAAGGAGTGACACTTGGCATTTGAAAAGAAGATTTTGCTGGAATAGTTTTCAGGTGCCATGTCTCATTTGCATAACCTCTAAAGTACCAGTACAATGGAAACCCCTCAAAAGTGACCCCATTTTAGAAACTAACCTCTCAAGGAATTTATCAAGGGGTATTATAATTTTTAGCCTAAGAGTGTTTCCCAAAAATTAATGTACAAAGGGAAAATTGACATTTTTAAAGAAATATGCCATTTCAGTGCCCAATATGTTGCACCCACTTTGTGTCATCAGAGACATGCACTCCTAAAACTATTAAGTGGGTTATCCCAGGTACAAAAAAGTTATATATGTGGATGTAAACTGCTGCTTGGTCACACAACAGGGCTCAGAAGGGAAATAGCACAGTGCTTCTTAGCCTTTGGAGTATACAGTTGAAACCAAAAGTTTACATACACTATATAAAAAGACACATATGCATGTTTTTCTCACCATCATACATGAAAACAGAATAAACCTTTCCCGTTTTAGGTCAATTAGGATTACCAAAATTATTTATATTTGCCAAATGCCAGAATAATGAGAGAAAGAGTATTTTTAAGGCATTTTTATTACTTTCTGCAAAGTCAACAGTTTACTTACATTTCATTAGTATTTGGTACCATTGCCCTTAAACTGTATGACTTGGGTCAAACATTTTGGATATAATTCCACAAGCTTCTCACAATAGTTGGAAGGAATTTGGGCCCATTCCTCCTGACAGAACTGGTGTAACTGAGCCATGATTGTAGGCTGCCTTGCTTGCACCTGCCTTTTCAGCTTTGCCCATAAATTTTCAATAGGAGTGAGATCAGGGCTTTGTGATGGTCACTCCAAAACATTGACTTTTTTATCTTTAAGCCACTTTATAACCAGTTTGGCAGTATGCTTCAGGTCATTGTTCATTTGGAAAACCCATTTGCGCCCAAGCTTTAACTTCCTGGCTGATGTCTTGAGATGTTGCTTCAGTATTGCCACATAATGTTCTTTCCTCATGATGTCATCTATTTTGTGAAGTGCACCAGTTCCTCCTGCAGTAAAACAATCCCACAACATGATGCTGCCACCCCCGTGTTTCACAGTTGGGATGGTGTTCTTAGGCTTACAACCTTCTCCCTTTTTCCTCCAAAGATAACGACTGGTCATTATGGCCAAACAGTTACATTTTAGTTTTGTCAGCCCACAGGATATGTCTCCAAAAATTAAGGTCTTTATTCCAGTGTGCATTTGTAAACATGAATCTGGCTTTTTTATGTTTCTTTTGGAGTAATGGCTTCTTCCCGGCAGAGTGGTTTTTCAGCCCATGTCGATACAGTACTCGTTTCACTGTGGATAATGACACACTCTTACCAGCTTCAGCAAGCATCTTCGCAAGGTCTTTTGCTTTTGTTCTTGGGTTGATATGCACATTTCGTACCAAAACACGTTCATCTCTGGGACACAGAACCTGTTCCCTTCCTGAGCAATATGATGGCTGGACATTCCCATCCTGTTTGTACTTGCGTATAATTTTTTGTACAGATGAACGAGGCACCTTCAGGTATCTGGAAATTGTACCCAAGGATGAACCAGACTTGTGGAAGTCCACAATTCTCTTCTTGATATCTTGGCTGATTTCTTTAGACTTTCCCATGATGTTACACAAAGAAGCAGTATGTTTCAGGTGTGCCTTAAAATACATCCACAGGTGTGTCTCTAATTAACTCAGATGTTGCCAATAAACCTATTAGAAGCTTCTAAAGACATGACATCTTCATATAAGCTGTCCCAAATTGTTTAAAGGCATAGTAATCTTAGCGTATGTAGACTTTTGACTTTGCAGAAAGTAATAACAATGCCTTAAAAAATTCTCTCTCATTATTCTGGCATTTGGCAAATATAAATAATTTTGGTAATCCTAATTGACCTAAAATGGGAAAAGTTTATTCTGATTTCATGTTAGATAATGAGAAAAACATGAATATGTGTCTTTTTATATAGTGTATGTAAACTTCTGGTTTCAACTGTAGATTTAGAGGGACTATCTGGATGCCATGTTGTTTTTGCAGATCCCTGGAGGTGCCAGTAAATTGGAATTCCCCAAGAAGTGTCCCCATTTTGTAGGGTCAATTATTGGGTTTCTGCAAACGTGACATGGTGTCCAAAAACCAACATCTAAAATCTAAAATCTAAATCTGTGCTCCAAAAGCCACATATTGCTCCTTCACATCTGCACCCTGCTGTGTGCCCAAATGGCTGTTTATGCCCACATGTATGACACTGTTGTACCCAGGATAATGTACTTTACAATGCCATATGTGGGTATAAACTGATTTTTGGGCACAGCTGGGCACAGAAGGGAAGGAGTGCTATTTTGGTTTTTGGAGCCACTTTTGCAGAACCCCTGAGTTGCCATTAAAGTGGATTCTACAGACATGTCACCCTATTTTGGAAACTACACCACTGAAGGGATGTATCAATTGGGGTAGAATTTTTAACTCTTGAGTGTTGCATTCATTTAATTTCCAGAAATAAATGCGCAGCTGATAATGAAAAGTGAAAATTTTTCCAGAGATACGCCATTTCAGTGCTCAATATGTTGCGCCCAGCTTGTGTCAACAGATATACACACTTCAAAAACTGTTAAGCGGGTATCCCGAGCACAACAGCTTTTGGAGCATTAATCTCTGATGCAAGCTAGGCACAACATATTATGCACTGAAATTATGTATTCCTGGAAAAACTGTCATTTTCACCTTTCAGCTGTGTATTCAGTTCTGGAAATTAAATTAATGCAACACTTGGGGGGTTAAAAATGCTCACTGTACCTCTGGATAAATTCCTTCAGGTGTGTAGTTTCCAAAATGGGGTCACAAGTCAGGGGATTCCACTTTACTGGCATTTCAGAGCTCTGCAAAAGTGTTATGACATTCAAAAACCAAACTGTCTAAATCTGTCCTCCAAAAACCAAAGCAGCACTCCTTCCATTTGTGCCTGGCTGTGTTCAAGCAGTAGTTTATACTCACATATGACATTAAATATGTTATCCTAGGTACAACAGTGTCATACATGTCAGAATAAACTGCAGTTTGGGCACACAGCAGGGCGCAGAGGTGAAGGAGCGCTATGTGGCTTTTGGAGCACAGAGTTAGATATATCGTATCTGGATGCCATGTCATGTGTGCAGAGCCTCTAAGGTACCAGAAAAGTGAAATACCCTAGGAAATTACCCCATTTTGAAAACTGCACTCCTCAAAGAATTTTTGAAGGGGTGTAGTGAGCATTAGCATCCCAGGCGTGAATGCACAGCGGATGGTGAAAAGTGAATACACAAGCTGTGCGAAGTACATTGGGAACACCAAATTCCCTACAATTTCCCCAGTTGCTCCTATTATTGGGGGATCACTCTGAGGGTCCCTTCTGGTTTCTTTTCCCTTGTAAGCTCTGAATCTGGGGTATCCCCTGATATAAGCTCACACAGTTTATACATTCCTTTCCTGCTGCATGCCAGTTGTGTTCTAATCATTTGGCAATTTTGGGGTTTTTGTCTTCACATTGTGCAAGCTATATATTTTTTTTTAATTTTCTGGTGATGCAGCCAGATGAGGGCTGTTTTTTTACGGGATGGGATACATTTTGTAATGACACCATTTTTGGGTGCCTATAACTTAATGATTACATTTAACTCTTGGTGGATTAAAAAAAAAAAACCTCAATTCTAGAATAGCTTTTTACATTTTAATTTTTTTTGCCATGCAGCGTACAGAATAAGTAACATGTTACCTTTATTTTGTGGGTTGATATGATTACTGAGACACCTAAATTTTATTGTTTGTTTATGTGTTACTAATTTTGCAGAACAAAAACCCATTTAGGGACATAAATCAATTATTTTTGCATTACCATCTTCTGAGATGTGTAACATATTTATTTTTCGGTTGACAGAGTTGGTTGAGTGGGACGGCCTGTGCTTTTTATTGTTAGCATCTTGGGGTAAATATTACTTTTTGATCACTTTTTATAGCATTTTTTGTAAGGGGTGATGGCCAAAAATCATTATTTCCTTTTTTTTCCTGACATTCACTGTGCAGGTTAAATAATGTTTCAGTTTTATTGTATGGATTTCTACGGATGCAGCAATACCAAACATGTATTGTTTTTATTAATTTTTAGGGTTTTCTTTTATATAATTAATTTTATATAGGAAAGGGGCATTTGGGGGTTTTATTCATTTATTAATTTTTTTTTAATACACCTTATTTTTATGTCCCACTAGGAGACCTGAACCAGCAATGCTTTGATTGCTGGCTCAGTACTATACACTACAATACACGTGTATACACAGGCATTGCAGTGTATAGAGGAAGATGCATAGGCTGACTTCCTTTCATCCAGCAGGATCAACAAGGTATTGGGGGCTCCTAGCCGCCCGGGGTCACTGGCCAGACCCCTGGCTTCAGAAAATAGATAACAGCACCCACCAGATCTCTCCGAAGGGGGCTGAGCTCTGACTGGGGGTTAATAGAGCGGATGTCTGCTATCAGTTACACTAGAGCTGGCGGGCGGCCGGTGATGTTCTATTATGTCCATTTGCACCAAGTACCAGGCGCCCAGGACGTAATAGTATGTCATATGTCACTAAGGAGTTAAAACTTTGCAAAATTTTAAATTATTTATATTGTCTACAATGTTGTCTAATATATTTATATTTAAATTGTCTACAAATTTAAATATGGTTATGTTCATGGGAAAACCGCTTTAAAGTTAGGAGGTACATACTAAAATATAACCGTTATCCTTTTATTTTCATAGGCAAATTATTTGAGAAATATATGTGTAATGCCTCTAGATACAGAAAATATTGCATTGTTGCTAGATATAATATGCGGGAGAGGAACCAGCCCTATTTTGAGCTCCATAAAGTAGCAGGCAGGCTTGATTACCTCTAGTCAGAATGCAAGCCTGTTATCTCCAAGCTTTTTATTACCATTAAATGTATATTGGTGTAATCAGGTAATGAGGCCAAAATCCCAGGGAAAGGATATATAACAAAAAAAGCAGAATCATTTTTAGCTCATAGTTGTTCTTTATTTTTACTGCTTATAATTGCAAAGTTCGTCAAGTATATTTCACACACACAGCTGTCACATTTTATGGCTGTGCTGTAAAAATCCCTGTAGCGTATATATTTATTAAGAGGAATCGTCTTGATGATAGAATCCTTCAAGTTAGAGCATCTTACAGATGCTCTAAGTAAAACATGTCAGTATTTTGGGGTAGGTTGCACTGCTGATATATTTTGATATATTTTAGTGGCTTTCTAACTTAAATGTCATGATGGCACATTCCCTTTAAATGCTCTTTCTCTGTCGTACATGCTTGAAATTTCAAAGTATAATACTAATGTAAAGTGTGTTTCTTTTATTTTATTGCTAACAATGCACATTAAAGCACAAGCTGGGAGTAATATTTGCGAATAGGTAGTCACATGATGTATTTTCTTTCCATGTCTGTAGTGGCCTTTATTCTGAGCAAAGGCATTAAAATACTTTTTAATTAACATAATTTAGAAACTTATTGTTAAGGGGTTTTCCAAGACAATGATATTAATGACCTACTCTTAGGACATAACTGAAAAATGTTGAAAGTAAAGTGGAGCGTTAAATCTTAACCCCCACAAAAAGGTGAGTGAGTTTGTGGCTGCATTTGAGGTGACAGGTGCTTTCCACTTTTTAGAACTTGGAAGATTTAAATGGTGTATAGTCCTTGCTTCCTCTCTTTATTTTTGACTTTTTAGGATAGGTCATTAATATCAGGTTGATAGGGGTTTGATCCCCAGCACTCCTGCTGATC
This sequence comes from Leptodactylus fallax, assembly GCA_947044405.1. NCBI lineage: Eukaryota > Metazoa > Chordata > Amphibia > Anura > Leptodactylidae > Leptodactylus > Leptodactylus fallax. The sequence goes on from CAMRHE010000027.1 coordinate 3,100,425, forward strand.
AGCTGTTTAAAGAGACTGTTGTGCTTCAATAACAAGCACAGTTGTAATACAATGTATTGCACTGTACCTAGAATACACTGAGGAGACCACAAAGCTCATCTAAAAGCCTCTATAAACAAATTATTGGTGGTAATGCCACTAATCTGATAATGACACATTGGAACATTTAATCCCCATCCCTTTTGGGCACTTTCCCTCAAGAATTACATACTTTAATGACCATTTTACAAGATTCAATCTGTTTTTTGTTGCAGATTTTGTTGCAGTTTATTGAGCCAAAGCCAGAAGTGGGTTGAGCAGGAGGTAGAAGTATAAATACTTCCTATATATTTCCCATTCCTTTTGTAGCCATTCGTGGCTTTGGCTAAAAAAAACGCAACAAAAAAAGCTGCGTTTCCACAATGTGGGGCCTTAGTCTAAAGAAGTTGTCCAGGCATTTCTTTTTAATGCCTGGACAAATCGGGGGAGGTGAAAAAAAAAAAAAAAAAAAAAAAGTCACACTCACCTGTCCCGGATGCTCTGCTGTTCTCCCGGGGCGTTACGGTCCTTCTGCTCCGGCGGCTTCTCACGGGTCTCTTGCTGAGTTCCGCTAAAGCCACTGATCCATTTTTGCCTGGACAACCCATTTAACGTTGTTTTTTACCACAAGTAAAAGTATAAGTGAAGATATGAAAATATGTACTAAATCTTATTACAGATAAATGCCTCTCTAATTTTCAGTAATCCCCCAATCACACACTTAATTTAGTAGTTAAATCCATATTTAGAGCCAGAGATGAAGAAAGATTAAATCTTATGGAGGGATCAGGTTACAGCTGCTGCCTGTATACGGCCATGGAGAGTGAAGTTGTAGAAGAAGGAAGGAACAGCTGCAGGAAGAAAGAGACATATATACATATATAAATGCTGCTGTTTCTTCTGTCACAATGGAGTGCTGACTCTACAGCTACAGAGGTGTCCACATTCAGTTGATCTCAAATTTGATTCAAAATTCCAATCTGTTTTGAAACCAGTTTATTACTCTTTTTATTACTGTATAGTGTCCTTCAGGCTGCTGCTGCATCTCGGGACATGCCATAGGCAAAACTAAAATTTAGAATAGGAGACTACAAAAAGTAAAAATTCTGAAAATACAAAATTCAATTCATTCAAGAGTAAGAAATACTGATATTTTATGTGATGGTTGATTCTGAAAATTCACCTGAAATGATAGTTATGCTAGAAGCAGTTACAAGAAAAACTGGGGGGTTTTCCACATGGTAATACAAATTTTGGATTTCTATTTTTTTTTTTTAGTAAACATTATTGGAAAAACCGGCTATGTCTTTACATATGATACATGATGTATAACAGCAGTCTCAGCATGTGCAGGGGAGTCAAAGACTGTAATAATACATAGGTACATGCACGGAAGTGTGGGGAACACACAGGAAGGTACTAATACTTGAAGAAAATCCAGCATAAAAAGGGTCCAATATATATATAGACATACTTTTTAAAAGGTTTCTACCACCTCACCCGAACATATTCAACTGCTAAACCTACAATAGAGAGCACTTTACAGCTATAGGAACCATACCTTTCTTATATTTATATATTTATTTATTTATTTATTTAGCTTATCACTTTTATAGATTTGGAGGAAAACTATTTTGATGTTGTATCCAAACAAGGCAGTTGGTGCACTGGGGGTGGGCCTTCAGCCCTGGGAGCACTAATTTTGCTGCTGAAGTAGGATATGAGGATTTTATAGCAGTGGGAGGGGTCTGAGTAGCAAAAGCAGTGCTGCATGGAGCTGAAGGACCGCCCTTAGTGCTCCAACTGCCTCATTTGCAAATCACTTCAGGGTTGTTTAATCCAAATGAAATACATAAAGGTCTGAGGCTTACCGCTGTAATGTGCTCTATAACCAGGTGGTGACTGTTTTATTTGCTTGGGGAAGGAGGAAGACTCCCCTTAAACCTCTTATATGTATTTTATTTTGCGAATGACTAACAACAGAGTCTGCTCAAACCTGTCAGTTCTGTGTGTATGTGGTTTTAACTTCTTATAATAAAGGTTTAATTTTATATTGGAACCTTTTCATGCTGGATCTTCATCAAGTATAGGTCTTTACTTAAAAAGCCATTCTGTATGACAAATGTGCTATAATAAGAGACATCTGGAAGGGAGCAAATACTTTGTCAAAGTACTGCATATACCATCCCTGATTGCAAATGTTCTAATGTTTTCCCAGCTGTTCAGATTTACCGTATGGAGTTGCTTGCTCTCAATGCTCTGCTTGGAGCTGTCAATATAGTATTATAATTCTTTTACTTTCAGTCCTTATCATGAGCTCCAGATCCCCTCTGGAATCTCCTTCTCCTCAGTGCATTGTCCACCAAATGCATTCAGTAACTTAAAAGGCTTCTGGTAATGTGCTGTTTTTTTGTTTTTTTTCAAGCAGATGAAATAGTCCTGCATGAGTGACGCAAAACAAAACAAGATAAAAAGAACTTTTATCACAAAACATGCAGACTTACAGTTACCATATACGATAAATGACATTTTCAATGGAAAAAGATAAAGATTTCAGCAGCCATTAAATCAGCGAAGCCTTAAGCTTTGAACTTGTTAACAAGGAACCTTAACTCATTTGTGTACCTATATTGCATGTAATCACCTAAAAAGACTTTCTAAGTAAGCTTTGTTTTATAATGTATTTATTTGTATGTCTTATCCTTTGTTCTTTAGGTATTGTTTCTCATTCTGATTGTCTATACATATAATCTACTTCAGACTCCTCATCTCCAATAAATCTCGGAAGGCTGTCAATTGCAGCTCTAGCAAAACTGTCCTTGTAAAATAGCAACACATCATTCTGGACCATGAGAAAGAATCCTCATAAATTATTGGATTGTGATGATTTTCCTTAGGTAAGCACATACCATAAAATGATATTATGGAATGCTTTTCATAAATCTATTTATCAGCACATACGAGAAGATAGCAGTTTTATAGAACATTGTCACAGCATAGCCTCACGTAAACATATACTTTTTCAAGTTACTTTCTCACTGTATTTTATATGGTTTGTATTTACACGTTCACTTTCAATTGCTTTTCTTAATGCCAATAGGATTACTAGTCAGGTTTAGATGGAATGTGCACAGAAAAGGAGTAAAGACTTGACCTTCAACTTTTAAATTATAAACACTGGTATTAAGGTTTAATGTGCCTGACTTTAGTGTTCTGGTAAGTGCTTTGAGGTGAGATTTGTTTGTATACCCAGGTATTATACTTTGGAATAGGGGTATTATCTATGTAGTGGAAAAGATGCATCTGCTGCCAAGTATTATCTATCTATCTATGTAAATGTTTTAGGCAAGTGTGGACAAAAATGCTGCAAAGTAAGAATGCTTTGAAAAATAGAAATGTTAATGGTTCATTTTTGTTATTTAACAAAATGAAGTGAATGAACAGAGAAATCTAAATAACATCAATATTTTATGTGAACACCCATTCTAGGAGGAAGTAATGATATCCCTCCTCCCCTCCATCTCAACATCATCCAGTCTGTCTGGGATTACATGAAGAGACAGAAGGATTTGAGCAAGCCTACATTCTTAGTAGTCAGTTCTTGAAGATGTTTGGAACAACCTCCCTGCCAAATTTCTTCAAAAGCTATGTCCAAGTGTACCTAGAAGAAATGATGCTATTTTGAAGGCAAATGATTGTCACACTAACATTTCTGTTTTTAAAGTATTCTTACTTTGCAGCATTTTTCACAGCTGCCTAAAACTTATGTCCATTACTGTATACCCACCCCCAGGGCACCAACTACCTAATTTGCACTTCAAAATAGTTTTTCTACAAATCTACAAAAGTCAAACTGATCAGAATAGAATTTAGGATCTAAAAATTAAAAAGTGTTAATTGACTAAGTTTTTGTGGTATTTATGTTATTCAATTTAATTATGCAACCATAAACTGAAATGACATTTATGAAGAATTACCCTTTTAATTGATATATTTGCAACTACTTGTGAATAGTGGCATGCAAAACATAAAAATATCAATCACCTCAAAGAACATTATAATTTTTTTCCTAGATGCAGTTTATTTGAGGAACTATATAATGTATAAAGCCAAACAGAAATGTGGATGCAAAATGTCTTGCTTGTCTGTGAATTATATAGTATAAGCATCTAACGAAATTATCTCATTATAGGAAGAAAAAAACAGATATAAATGGATTTGTCAATATGAAATGAAATCTGCGTTGTATCATGAATCCTTGTCAAGCCCAAACATTAATGTGTTCTGGGATGAACTCTATTCCCTAATCAACTGCGCTACACAAATTATAATAGATTTAATCCAAGAAAATATTGTTTAATAAACAATATGAGAAACTTCATGTCTTTCAACATATGATTATGACTTTAATATCCACACAGCATCCAAGTACCACAGGAGCTTCATTGCCGTCTCCTGCATTGCAAAGTATTTAGATTATCAACATAATTCTGCCAATACAGGATGATAGAAAATGTTATATAAATTTACCTGTTCTTTATAATATTGCATATTACCTGTCTAATATTACATATATCTAATATTACACCCTTCACAGTAATTATATTCAGTAAGCATACAAACAGCCTTATTTGAAGTGTATATAAGGTTCAAACTATATAAAGAGCTGCAAAATAATGAAATGGTTGACTACAATAAAAAAATAAATACATGTTTAAAACAATTTACAGTATATATATATATATATATATATATATATATACACACAGACACACACATACATACATACACACAGTATATATGTAAACTATTTTCTTCATTTATCCCAGCAAGATTTCTGTGGTCTGGACACTATTTATGTCTTGATGTGCTCCAGACCACCCTCTATTAGCGAGAACATAGGTTGGGTATTCATTTGAATGGTCAGTGAGTGACTGACGATCATGTAGAAGAAGCCAATTATGCCAAATACTGATATTTACAACTGTCTGAAAATACCTGGCATGAACAATCTTCTTTTGGCAAACTATAGTCTGTTATGAATTGGTTGTGAACAGCAATTTGCAGCATTTATTTAACCAATCAACCAAAATGGAAGAAATAAGACATTACAGCACAATAAAATCTAATGTGTATGTAAGCTTAAAAATCTTTCTGTATACATCTCTGTCCACCTACAAGTAAGAATTACTTCTTAATGATTATCACACTGCAATTAGCACTGTTTCCTGTCTTAGCTTTCTAGGATGTCTTGGTACTATTTGATACACAAGGTGTAAGATCGAACTCCAAACCAGTGACTAGCAGGCATGCATAGATACAAGTTCTATACATTAAGAAGGGGGGCTCGGTGGATCACTATAAAACATCGGGTAATGCAACGCCAGCCAATCCATTGCCCAGATGTTTGCTTGAAGTCTCATCACCTGTGATTTGCCTGCATACCTTGGGGTGTCAGCTAGCTTCATTGGGTTCACCCCAGGTTTGTGTCTAAGTTTGCTTATATTTTATTTATTGTCTTTTACTTTCTTGATTGTATTTTTTAAGTCCTTTTAGTACATGAGTGGTGTGTGACATTCTTGATTCCCACAATCCTTAGAACCCACAATAAAACACTTTGCTAATCCCACAATCCACCCCTCCCCTCAAAACTCTCAGCTACATGCAGTTTATGCAAGCTTCTATAGCAAAAAAACACTTGAACATTGTGTGGTATTTCCTGCATTGCAAAGGTTACAATATGAGGGAAAGACAGGAGCAATAACTGGCATGCTATGAGTTTATGTTGAGGCTTATATAAATCTCATCCACAGTGCTGCTACTGTAAATTGCAACGTATTACGCATATACTATGGTCCCCACCTAGGAGTGAAGACCTGGTTAGGGACAGAAAAAAACAGCAAGGAAAAAGTGGACAGACGAGTTAGCAATGCAAATGAAATATCATCAATAACTGCAGCTATATGGATGCAGTAGAGGTGGTGAGAAAGATAAGGATTATGCTGATGCAGTCATGGTTACTGATACTGATCTGTTCTAGTCCTACCACCATTTCAACAATGACAGCAGTTTTTTGGAGGAATTTAGTTTGCCTTTTCCTTCAAGCGGAGTCCAGTCAATCTGGTCCACTAGAGTAACTGAGGATCCTACTGTGAGGTCAGAGTCTGCTACTGTAATGGATTTCAAAGAACAATCATATTTGGTCCCAAATACAGTAACCTATTATTGATATATCCTTCCTGTGATATAACAACAGAGGATGCAACTGAAAGTAGACATGGACATGATAGATAAATAAAAAATAGGGTCATAGCTATAGATATTGGCCAGAGTCACGTGGGGCTTCAAAGCCTTCTCCATCACAAAAGAGAACAGTAGGTATAAAGCAGGGGTGTCAAACTCATTTTCACTGAGGGCCGCATCAGCGTTATGGATGTCTTCAAAGGGCCATTAGTAATTCTGAGACCGATTAAAAAAAGAAGCCCCCAGTTCATGTCATGAAGCGCAGCCTGAGGATATTGCCTTGGGTCACTTCATGGCAAATGCGGCCCTTGGATGCTGCAGGTGACAAAACACAAGCCTTGTGTTTGACACCTGTGGTATAAAGGAAGAATACTGATCTTTGACAGTTTGTCATAATAATTGTGCAATATTATAGTAGCTACAAAGACTTACAAAATATAGAAATGCTTTGTCCTGTGCTGTAATTTCATCCAATTGGAATGTGATGGTAAATGGTGTGAACTGGTACATGATCTTGAGGTCTAGGCACTTCAACTGAATTTTTAGTTAATAACATTTTTAGAATTCCTTAATAATAAGAGCCTAGTTTTGCTACACTACTAGAAACAGTAAATTATTGCTACCATGCACAGTTTTATGAAATTGCTATGTGTTGTATGGCTGCTTATTGATTTTCCCCTGAGGTCAAGATATTTGATTTTCACACATACATTCAGGGTTATACTATTTAACTAGAGGATAGCGTCCGAAGAAAATCACCATCAACAGTAGTTTATAGTGAACCTACCACCATGAAAATGCAGTGCAATCTGAACACAGCATGTTATACAGCAGGAGGAGCTGAGCAAAATAATATATCATTTTGTGGGATAAGAATCAATATACTCTATGGGGACCAGTGATGTGGCCACTGCATGAAAGACCAGTGATGGGACTGTGAAAGATCCTCCGTGCGCCAAACCGCTTTGGCCACACCCTGAGTCCTCTTTCATATAAAAACCACACTCACCGCCAGTGAGTGCCGGGTTCACCAGATAAATACAAGACAAGCCTTCTAAATTTTATATATTTATTAACCCCTAAATGGGTCGGTATTAAAATCTAACATATACAGATCAGAACAGATATGCAGACATATGCAAGCATTAACAGTTACTAGTTGCAAGATACAGTACAAATAAAATAAAAGGGATTAAAGGTGAAATGATTACTTTACCACACATGTCCTTGATGTGGTTCTATAGTCCAACACTCACACATGGCATGTGTGAGTCACCAGTGGAGGCTTTTCAGCATGTGGCATTAAAACGATAATCCCACCTGCATGCTCTCATAACAGTCTCTCACAGTCCCTTGTAGGCTCATCATCGTCAGCAGCAGCATTCCAACCTGCCTGCTCATAGTAGCATCTCAGTCAAAGTCTCTCTCAGTGGAAGTCTGTGATGGTCTCCTGCATAATCTCTTAGTGTTAGTCTTTTGCATCATCCCCTCCCACAGACCTCTTACCTCATCTTTTATACCCTTTATGCCACCTCCCAGAATGAGGTCACCGGCGACAGTACGTCTGATGAGTTAATTCAATCACGTTCAGACCCTTTGTATGTAGATGAGACAAAGTGAATTGATACCCTGTTATCAGTCATATCTGATCAACAGCCCAGGCGTGAACAATGCACTATTGTTTGATCAGCCAGGGCTGTATAGGAATACAATGGAGCCCTATTGTTCCAGCCTAGACGCTACTGCCAATATGCACCTAGGCTTGTAGCTGCGCACAGTATGCAAGCAAGGAAGAAGGGATATCCTATACCCAGAGACCAAAATATAGCTGAGTTATGGCCATATTTAGACAGAATCATCACACCTCCCCCTTTAGATGGGGCTTGCAGGAAGTAGGGGCCTACGCCCCTCTTCTGAAAGCACCTCCGCCTCCAGCTCCTCAGGCTCTGGCCCCAAGGCTTTCTCACCTTCCCCCCGGGGTCCCAGCAGACTCGGGCCTTGTCAGACTCTAAGGGTGGTTGAGCACCACGCGCCTTCAATATGTCCAGACTAGGGTCAGCTTGGACAGCCTCTCTGAACTCTTGGCTGGAGTGAGACAAAAGAGAGGTGCATGTTACATAGCTGCCGGCCCCTTCTGTCTCTCTAGTCTGACTAGGGACACTTCTAAGGCCCAGGCTCTGAGCCACGTACACTTGGCTACCTCCTGCCTGTTCCGGGTCCGCTTTCTGAGTGCGGGCATCCCGTAGCTTTACACTCATGACCTCAGGCCCTTGGGAAACCATTCCAGAGATCCCATCCCGGCAATCTCTGCTCTCCTGGCTACCCTTGGCCTGCTCTCTCAGAGTCTCCCCCACACTAGCCGCTAGTTGGGAGAGTTCTAGGGGATTCTGCACCTCCCCCTCTGCTTCCAAACCTAGGGGCACCTCTGGTTCTGGCACAGGCATGTTTGGACCCTGTCCTCCTTCCCAGACGCCTTGCCCCTTTGGGCCTACGTCCTGTTCCTCCTGTACTTGGGTGGGTGATGGTGATACCTTGGGCAAATGACTGAGATCATGCTTCCCCAAACCATCCACCCACAATACATTGACAGGTAATACATTGGACATACCCTCTTCTTGGATCACATCTCCAGTACCCCATGCCATCTTCACGTGGGCCATGGGCACTCCTGGAATAGAACTGGACAGAAGAGATGTGTATGTCTCATACAGGCCGGACTCCTCCGGCTTCAAGGGAGTGAGGCTAGTCATGGCGGTCTCAGCACCGACTCCAGGTGGTGTAGGCAACGGTTCAAGGGTCGGAACGCCCTCCACCCTTGTAGCACTCTGGCTGCGGGCTAACACCGCACTACCAGCAGTCCGTCCCTCACCTGGATCGGCCATGAGATCCCCATAGCCTACCTGACCACCTGGCACATGGTCAGTAGTTGGGTGCTTATCGGATACACTGGGCGAAATAGTAGAAGTCGCTTCCAGTGACTCAGAAGAGCTACCCTGTACATTTTCACAACAAGCATTGGCAATTACATTGACAGTACCTTCATTAGCAATTGTTAATTCACACCGGGCCTCAATGAGATTTGTGGTAGACAGATTAACAAGCTGGGAGGGCGACGCCCCTGCAGATGTGGGTGTGTCTACAGACTTAGTCTCATTGGTTCCTAGCACCGGAGGAAACAAATCATCACTAACATTTTTGCTGAGCTGGGTTGCAGGAAGTTCAGTTGCATCTTCCCTGCTCTCAGCTGAAGGCAACTCATTAGCAGGTACACTTACTGCCATGGGAAGTATCCCAGAGAGGGGGTTACGGCCCTCTCTGCAGATATGACAGACACATTATCAGCATTAATCATAGACAGTCCATCACAGTAAATTGGGTTGCTCCCCACCCCATATTGGGACATCACAGGTCCCAAATCAGTTCCCAACAGTACATTAGCAGGCAAATCAGTGAATAGTCCCACAGTCCGCATTCCTTTTCCTGCACCCCCGTCCAGATACACAGATGGGCCACCTGCTGTGGCTTGGGAAGCAGGGAAGTTCTCAGGGCGGTTGGGGCACTCCTTCTTGAAATGTCCTGTCGGGTTACAGGCATGGCCCCAACGCACCTCCCCTTGGGGTTTGGGGAAGGTCACTAGGGTGCCCAGAGTTCTTGGGACAGGGGAGGGACCACCCGGGGCATAATTTGTCTCACCCGACCTGACGACAGACGGCTGTGGTGAACTCCGGCCTGGCTTCTCCTTCCAACTTGAGGGTCTCTGCAGGGTTGTTGGAGTTTGCACATGGGCGGTTTGTGCCCGCTGGGAGATTTCCCGCCTTTTCAGCTCAAGCTGATACTCCCTCTCGGCCTGTCGCTCAGCAAACTGTCGTTCCCATTCTGCAGCTTTCCTCTCTCTCTCTGCCTGTCGCTCAGCAGCCTCACGATCAGCCTTTCGTTCTCGTTCTACAGCTTCCTGAAACCAGTGCAACGCCTGCTGGTATATGTTAGGGTCCCTTGTGCTTAAGTGCTGCAGGGCCATTTGCCAGACTGAAGCCATTCCCCCAGCAAGGCTGAGGCTACTGGTTCCTCCTGGTGAAGTAATCCTTGGGACCGGGCTGCTTGCCGCACTTCCTGGTCTAGCCCCAAAATCAGGACTCTGCATAGCTGTGGCTGCCTCCATTTCAGCCATACGCTCAGGATCTCCAAAAGCCTGGTTCAGCAGTTCTGGAGATCTGCTTCTGAGCCCACTAGCCATCCACTGGTATTTGCCAAATAAAAGATAGGATAGAATAAAAAGAATAAGGGAGGGGGAACAGCACTGTATCAAACTTTCACTGTATCTTAATGCTTGCTTTAATACCGAGCTTGTCTCATAGGATTACCATAATCCCCAGCATGTGAGTGATATAGGTCACCAACACACGCCGTTTATCCTAAGATCCCACCACGCTGCCACCAATGTGAAAGATCCTCCGTACGCCAAACCGCTTTGGCCACACCCTGAGTCCTCTTTCATATAAAAACCACACTCACCGCCAGTGAGTGCTGGGTTCACCAGATAAATACAAGACAAGCCTTCTAAATTTTATATATTTATTAACCCCTAAATGGGTCGGTATTAAAATCTAACATATACAGATCAGAACAGATATGCAGACATATGCAAGCATTAACAGTTACTAGTTGCAAGATACAGTACAAATAAAATAAAAGGGATTAAAGGTGAAATGATTACTTTACCACACATGTCCTTGATGTGGTTTTATAGTCCAACACTCACACATGGCATGTGTGAGTCACCAGTGGAGGCTTTTCAGCATGTGGCATTAAAACGATAATCCCGCCTGCATGCTCTCATAACAGTCTCTCACAGTCCCTTGTAGGCTCATCATCGTCAGCAGCAGCATTCCAACCTGCCTGCTCATAGTAGCATCTCAGTCAAAGTCTCTCTCAGTGGAAGTCTGTGATGGTCTCTTGCATAATCTCTTAGTGTTAGTCTTTTGCATCATCCCCTCCCACAGACCTCTTACCTCATCTTTTATACCCTTTATGCCACCTCCCAGAATGAGGTCACCGGCGACAGTACGTCTGATGAGTTAATTCAATCACGTTCAGACCCTTTGTATGTAGATGAGACAAAGTGAATTGATACCCTGTTATCAGTCATATCTGATCAACAGCCCAGGCATGAACAATGCACTATTGTTTGATCAGCCAGGGCTGTATAGGAATACAATGGAGCCCTATTGTTCCAGCCTAGACGCTACTGCCAATATGCACCTAGGCTTGTAGCTGCGCACAGTATGCAAGCAAGGAAGAAGGGATATCCTATACCCAGAGACCAAAATATAGCTGAGTTATGGCCATATTTAGGCAGAATCATCACAGGGACCATTATATTGTATGGGGGCAATGATGGAGGAAATATCAAAGGGGTTGTCCAGGCTTAATTTTTTTATGGTCTATCCTCGGGATGGGCCATAAGTACCTGATCAATGGTGGCCGAAACCCATTCCCGGTCTGATCAGCTGTACAGAGTTGCTTCCGGTGCCCGTCCTGTACAGAAAATGGGTCCAGAAGCAGAAATCCCAGGGCTTAGCAGTGGTATGGCTGAACTTAACATTGTTGGATCAGTCGTATAGTCAAGTAAACAATAGTATTGCAAAGCTAAGTCTATGACTACAATGGGGTCCATCAGGGTCCGCAGATGTGAACACAGCCTAAATGGTTCTTTGATGATTGCTTACAAAACACAAGCATGCATGCAGACAAGGATGTGATACTCATTTTTTATAAAATTCCAGTGCTATGTAATGATACAAAACACAGAATCTTGACCTCTGGGAGGCACCAAAGCATCGGGGAAAGGCGAGTATAATTTTTTTTTTTTTTTATAAACTAATTTTTGTGTCCATTTTTGCCTGGACAACCCCTTTAAGAGCTCACATGTCTGTATGACACTTCAAAACTGCCATGGCAGCACTGGATCACCATTGCACAAAATAAGATTACAATGCATAAACTAAAAATTAGGATTTTATATGCTACCTATAAAGTTCATGTACATATAAAATCCAGCGGAAAAACAAGAAACAAATGGCGTTCTATATATGATAAATATATAAAGTTTATATATTGTTAAAATGTTATACTGCGAAATGAAACACTAGCACATCAATTAGACATTTGATGCAATACTGAAGAAAAACTGATGTAGAAATGTACAAGTTATTGTCTACATATTTCCATCTCATTTCAGTTATCTTTTATTAGATGTGCAAATGACCCTTATTTATACAAAAAAGAGAAAGAAACATTGTGACAATGGTTTTGTAAGTACAGCAGTCTCTCGGTATGAAATATGCATCTGTTCGGTAATTTACAGTATTTCATGCTGAGATTTGAAGAGCCTTTATTCTCATATAATCTTTATATCTGAATTTGACAAGAGTAGAATCTTAAGTATCTCTCAAAGAAACTGAGAAAGTCAGGAAGTAGTTTGTGTCACTTACTGCAGTCTCTTCAGTGCTCAACCACCAGTGAGACCAATCATTTTATAAAGAGATAAGCGCTGTTACACCGTGCTCCAGTCAAGGGAGGTCAATGGAAACATACCTTACTGGGTCACATGAAACGCACAGTGCTCAGGAACACAGATTCCCCAGACATTACTTTGATCCATGTTGTAAAATGTCTTTTGACATATTATAAAATAATAAATCCAGGCTCCTACATAGAAAAAGTTTATCTTTCTAGATGTTGTGTGAATGCTTATTTTTCTTTGCTTCTAGTGACAGCTGTTTCCCAATTACTATTCCCCAAGCCAATCATGCCAAAATGTTGCTGGCATTTCAAGGATACCGCAATCTATAAGATGCAGTTGCCACATAATAAATTATAAGAAATTAGGTTTTATGATACTGTGGGAATTATATAGGAATTAGTCAAATGCTCAAAGATTGTCTGCATTTATTTCATAGAGTGTATGATAGCACGCTGCAGGTGGGCTGACAAGTCTCATGTGTGATGTCACTATAACATTTCAAAAGGATATACTGTATGTACCTTTAAAGAAGCTGGCATGTTAACAGAAAGATTTTTTATTTGCCTCTGCTTATAGTATATACTGTACTGTAGGTTAGCAACCAGATAAAAAATGAACACATTGCCATCAGAAGTTCTGTTAGAAGCTTATAGGGAATCTCTCATTAAAAAAAACAAAACACTTTTAAGCTAATGGCACATTGGAATGGCCTTATAAAGGCCATTCTTCTCCTACCTTTCATCGTTGTCTTCTCCCAGCCGTTTCTGTAAAAATCCGTTTCTTCAATTATGGAAATGATCCTCACAGAGCACCTGGGGCGTTCCTCCGTGGCAGCGAGCACCCACCGAGTCATCGCTTGTCACCGCCCATTAGTCTGTTGTGGTGACTCCCATCTTGGTCTTCTCTTCCACTTCCTCTGACGCAGCGATGGACGACAGCGACTGCACATGACAGGCTGCCATTTTCCGGTGGTCCGTACTGCGCCTCTTGTGAAAGACCACCTGAAAATGGCGGCGGTCCAGCGCTGTATCAGAGGAAGTAGAAGAAAGAAGATAGAGAAGACCAAGATGGGAGTTACCACAACAGACTAATGGGCGGTGACAAGAGATGACTCGGTGGTTGCTCGCTCTCTACCAAGGAGGGATGCCCCGGGTGTTCCGTGAGGATCATTTACATAATTGAAGAAACGGATTTTTACAGAAGTAGCTGGGAGAAGACAACAATGAAAAGTAGGAGAAAAATGGCCTTTTTAAAGGCCATTCCAACGTGCCATTAGCTTAAAAGTGTTTTTTTTAATGATAGACTCTCTTTAAATTTGAGGAGAAGACTAGTTCAGTGTGAAGTGCCATTCTTTCAGTCAAAATAACAGATACCACTTTGAAATCTCGATGGACCCCATTATGCCATAACCAATTGAGGTCCATAGCGGCCATTATTGTGTATTGTATGACAGCAGTATGATATGGTTTCTGTTAAGAAGAGGGAAATTAAAAAATGTCACGCTTAGTACACAGTGTAAAATTTCCCAAACTATTGTAATTTCAATCACAAATAATAAATATGATGTTTTGCAGACCCCAAATGATGTTGACCACAAACTAGATCTCCTAAATTAGCATAAAGATCCCCTTAATACAAATTCCAGGTCAGACCCCCTTTATACAGAGACCCAACACAATATACAGACCAGACTCCAAATGTATAAAAAAGGCCCCCGCCCCAATATAGAAACTCCAAACTAGCTCCCCTGTTCGCAGGTTGGTACAGATACCAAATAGAATCCAATAAAAATCACAACCCTTCTGTTTACAGACTCCTATAACAATGTGTCAGCCTTTGTTATATGCTATGTGAACAAACCTGCTTAATATCTGAATCAGCTTATAATGCAGTTCTGATAGGATAGATAGATAGATAGATAGATAGATAGATAGATAGATAGTAGAAAAAAAAATTCTATAACAACACAAAAGTGAAAAGCTTTGCAAAAGTCACAGTCATGTAGGCTATACATCAACTATTTCCAGACTGAATAAGTCAAGTGTCAAAATAGAAGGGTGCTCATTAACATTGCGCTGTCTGGACTCTTCCTGCAGTAACAAAGAAAGGATAAAATCTCTCCATTAGAGTTGATTTGCAATTATGAACGAGACCATTTTAACACATTGGTGGGCCAACTGCAAAGGTTTCATAAGTGCGCCCTCCTATCACCACCACTTAGAAATACCTGACCTACCCAAGTTATAAGGCCCCCTCAGTGGCCCATACATAGTATAATGCCTCTTTAGTGGCTCCATACAATATAATGCTCCTCAGTGTACCATCATACAGTCAAATGCCCCTGCAGTGGCCCTATATAATATAACAGCCCATCACACATTGACCTGTCCCTCACAGTGGCCCTCGGACATTAACCTGCCCCCCCCAGTGGCTCCTCAGATATTAATATGTACACCCCCATGGCTCCTCAGACATTAACCTGTCCCCCTCAGGTGGCCCCCCCAAACAATAACCTGTCCTCCCAATTGGTCCCCATAGATAATAAATTATATTATAATGTCCAGCTGCCCCCAGCGTTCACCGTACGGGAAATATTTTTATAGATTTGTAGACCAGGCGTTTTACCTCATGTGTATGTGTTTCACAGTATTGAGGTACTTTTATATGTGTTCTAGGGAAACGGGGGATGATTTGAATTTTTTTTTTCCTTTCTATTTTTTTTTCTATTTTTTCTATTTTTTATTGCACTTGAACTCCAGGGGGTCTGATCATTAATGCATATTTAAATACTCGATATCCACCGTACTATAACGGTGGATGTCTGGAAAGGGTTAAGGACCAAACATCCGCAGTACTATTACTGCGAGTGTAAGAAAGGGGTTAACCCCTTCCTGACAATTGCCATAATAGTTTGGCAGACATTGGAAGCAGGCGCCATAGACCCAGGATCTCTATTTAACACAGCTGTAACAGGCCTCAATAGTAATTTGCTGCAGTCTATGGTATAAGTCATCTGATCACAGGTTCAAGCCCTCTGAATGAGTGTATATATACATAGATTAAAATCAACTACTTTCCCTAGATTACATCTGAAAATCAACAAAAAGGAACATAAACGTACAGTTGTGGATAAGAGTTTTGAAACTGACACAAACACACATATATTTGGCGATGCAAACAAACTTTTATTTCTAAGTTTTTCATTATTAAAACATGAAAAAAACTATATTAAATTTTGTATCGCCATGATCATATTGGCCTCCAGAAAATGAGGAATATGTAATTTTTACTGGACAATGAATGATGTAAAGACAAAACCTATAAGAAAATGGCCTTTTTTCCAATTCCATTCCATTGTTAATTTTTTTCCAACTTCCCACTATATTGAAGAGAACATTAAATGGTTATTAAGAAATACAATTTGCTTGTGAAAAATAAGCCCTTATGGCTCTGTGAATGGAAAAATAAAAAGTTATGGCCTCTGGAAGGTAGGGAGTAAAAAAAATGCAAAAATGAAAACCATCCATTTTTATTTACAGTCTTTTTTAAAACTTTCTGTGACTACATTGGAACAGATATAACTTCAGAAAAAGTAGAATGATCAGAACATTGTCCCTAGAGTTTGCTCAAAGAGATAACTTTGATTATAGCTGGCAAATGGGCACTCCTATAGTGACAGTGACAGTCATTACTATGTCCTTTTGATATATATTTATCCTTATTAATTTATTTTTATGCTTACAGCCAAACGGACCACCATGCTGTCATATATCAGAGCGGGTTTTAATCAGAGCTATGTTTCCCAATATTAATAAGGCCTCCTAGGTTTTGCAGATTTGCTTTTAGCTCAGTTAACTATCCTAACCAGCACTGTCAGGAGAATATTTATTTATTCACATCAAGGAACTGAAGTTACATTAATATTCAATGCCTATTGTATATTTCTTGCAAGGTCTTGCTGCAGTGGTGTAACATGTAACCATGGGTCTCAATAAAAGGGAGGCCCACGACTATTTTTGTCACCTGCATAATTTCCATTTATTTGCCTTCACTTGCCATCCATACTGACCACACTTTCTTCGTTTTTGCATCTTATACTGTTTTCTAAGCCTTTTAGGCTATGTTCACTATTGTTTACAGTGATGCTTTCATAGGATAACAACAATGGACATTACCAGTAGTAGAGTAGTGGACTATAATGTAAAAAACTTTTGGTACTTTTATAATGGAGGAAAAAGCTCTGCATGTTTTATATATATGGATGAATGCAGACAGAAACCTGAATTTTAATGTCTATTGCTCTCATCCTGTGATGGATGAAATCAATGGACATTTAATAATGGTAGTGTGAACCCACCCTAATATTTTTATTTATGTCCATGATGTCAAGTTATTTCACACATGCAGCACCTGGCATGACCCACAGCACGGAGTTGGTGGGAATAGGCTCCAAGGATGGTGGTTCAGGTTTGTCACTCCTCTATCACGTCAGAATGGTGGCTTTGTAATTTCCTGCTAATCCTCCCACAATGCCCTGGGGTTAGTACAGTGAAAGGGGATGTATGTATGGTGATAATGGTGGTAATGATTCTCTTGGGACACATTCTTGTGATATTCTCCTGGCTAGCGGATGATTTTAAATGTGGTGCCTTTGATGCTGCATGAAATAAAGGGACAAGAGACCCTGTGGTAGCTAACAGGTGTAGCTTGTGTCACTTTTACTTTAGAATCACAACGGTTACACTTCCATCCAAAATGGAGGCTCAGTCTTTTTGTTACAGCATCCACTTATGTGATGTGGTTGCAGAAGTGGCATATACTTTTCACTCTTCCTAATATCCATGTCCCTTCTTGGTCAGCTCTCTTTGTCTATACAATCCAAGTCCCTTTATGTGCAGCTCTCTTGGGTTTTGCAATCCAGCCTACTTTGTGGGAATGAGGGCACCTTTCACATGTGTAACATGTGTAACAGTGGAGGTCTTCTTGGTAAGTGTATTTTCTGTGAGCTTGTAGAGGCCCAGTGGTGTGGGGCAGCCTGTCTCAGATAGTTGCGAATTACTGCCACAAAATGCTGAGCTCACAACTACTCTCTCAACTTACTAACTCTAACTTTTAACTGCCTTGACTAGAGTAACTAACCACTCACTGGCTAATGGGATTGCTATTATTTTAGTAATCCCATGCACAAATTGCAGAAAAATATCCGCAGCGGAAACCTTTTCATTTTTGAAAATTACAGCATGTCAATTATACCTACAGAAACACTGGTGTATTCCGTATAGGTATAATAGGGAAAGCGCTGCAGAAAAAAAAATGCAAAGCGTTTTCACCGCAGTCGTTTCCGAAATTGCGGCTCACTACGTGGGGTCTTAGCCTAAAACATGTTCAGCAACATTAGCCCAAGTAAACAGCAATACACTTCATTAGGTATTGTTCCTGTGTGCCACTACACATATATCTCTGAAAAAGTAATGAGCATGATTTTGTAAGACATCCTTCTTCACTATTGAGGGTTGATTTAAATCAAAAGGCATGCTAGTTTTTTTCCATCTTTTTCCCAAAAGGTATTAAGTTTCTGATGTGCTGCAATGCAATAATTCTGTTTGGGATTCTTGAAAAAATTCTCTATTGTAAGGGCCATTTTGTCTAGACCAGGTCTCTGCATGGATTTACAAGTTACATCTATTGCAATTTTAAAATTGAAGCAACCCATGATTTTCTAATAACACTAGGCATGTTATTTCTAAATTCCTACATTGCTCTCAATTTACCCCCCAAATTCCACTACAGACAGATATATATATATATATATATATATTTATTAAATACAGGGCAAGATTTAATACACTGTGCAAAAATCTAGGCTTATCTGAATTTTAGTGTCTTTGAATATCTTTTCTTCACATAAAGCTGTCACAAAATAATAAGATAGTCTACGAGTCTAGAATGTGTCTAAAATAGTATCACTGAAATATCTGGGACATGGACAGTGTAATCTGTGCAATCTGTTGCAAATCTTTTTTAATATAATATTGTTAGCAGAGGAGAATTAAAGAACTTGTGGGAAATGTAATTTATTTTACATACAGTAAGTGGTTAGGTGTAAATGTATTTATTTGATTTTATGTTGACAAATATTGTATTGAACAGTTACGTATATTCAAACCCATATTTATTGTATCTCAGTTAAAAATATTCCTGTAAGGCTAAGGCACGACGTAGCGAAATGTGGAAAAAAAAAATTGTACTTCATAATGGTACCATTTAATATTCTGTATGATGTATTGGGAATCTGAAAAAATTCAGAATGGGGTGGATTTGGAGAAAAACTGTGTGTGTGCGACTTTATTATGCTCTTTTTTGAACGACATTCACTGTACAGCCAAAATGACATGTCACCTGGATTCTATGAGTTAGTATGAATCAGAGGATACCAAATTTCTATAGTTTAAATTACGTTTTAACCCCTCAAAAAAAATCTACAACTTTGCAAAACAAAAAATTTTTTGGAGTCGTCATTTTTTGACACCCATAACTTTTTTTTTGCAGGGCCATAAGGTGTCTTTTTTGCAGAACTAGATGTAATTTTTGTTATACTATTTTGGGGAATGTCCGTTGTCTTGATCACTTTTTATTCAGAGGTGAAACAGAAAAAAAAGGCAGTTTAGCCTTTTTTTGATTGTTTTTTTTCTTCCTATGGCGTTTACTGAAGGAGGTAAAATATTTTTATAAGTTTGTATACCAGGCATTTTCAGACACAAGGATACCTATTTTTGCCACTTTATATTTTTTTACTTTTAAATTTTTTTCTAGAAAAGGGGGGGTAAATTGAATTATTAATGCTTTTTTTTTATATTTTTTTTTACTGTAATTATTAGACCCCATAGGGGTCTTGAACCCCATGGGGGCTGATCACTAATGCAATGCATTTCAATGCTAATGCATTGCAAATTGACAGCACTTATATTGCAGGGTACATTGAGCAACATGTAATAGAGGTTAATGCCAGAAATGCCTGGGAGCCTTCAATAGGCTCCTTGCTGTCATGGTAATGGACTGTGGGCATCAGCGCTAGATCCCCGCTGTATAATTCTGTGGATAGGTCATCAATATCAACATTTTTTTGATCCTGGACAACCTCTTTAAAGCTCCCAAAGGAAAAATACTTATCCAGCAGTCAACAAAAAATCTATTATTCTTTATTATATAAACATTTAAAAACCATCCATAAAAGAGGTTGTTATTCATAATTGTTTAACCCCTTTCTAATACTGTAATAGCAGAGTGGATATTGGGTCTTTTAATATAGCGCTCACTCTGCTTTTACACAGCAGATATCCAATGCTAATTACAGCTCTAACTAATTAACCACTAACCAGCGTTCTCTCTTATTGTGGACATTTAGTCATAATATAGCCCCCGATCCTCTCCTTGTTTCTCCCCCAGCCCCTTTTCCATCTGTCCAGTGTCTTACAACTTCCAGGATGGCTCTTCCACAGCAAAATTAAGGGGACCATCTACATCCTTTGACAGCTGGGAGCCTTCTGAAGGATTTTTGTAAAGATATTAAAACAGACCTGGGCATTGTACGGCCCACGGGCCACATCCGGCCCTCTAACTATCTCTGACCGGCCCCTGTTGATACTTTTACTCACCTGTCCACGCTCCTGTCCTGGCCGCTGCCTCCTCTAGGCGGTGCTACACTGACGTCATGATGCTGAAGAACGCCAGGACGCTACATACAGCGTCCCGGCATTCTTCAGCGTCGGCAACAGCGCACCCTGGAGGCGGCAGCGGAGGGCGTCCAGGTCTGGAGTGTGGACAGGTGAGTAAAAATTATTGGCTAGTACTCTGTGTGGTGGTTTGGAGATAACAGGGGGTCATATACTGTGGGTGGGCTTTAAAAAATGGGTTATGAACTGTGTGGGGGGGTATTAAAGGTGTCATAAACTGTGTGAGGGCCATAAATAGGGGGATCGTATGCTGTGTGGGGGGATAAATAAGGAGGCATGCTCAGAGGATGTTAGTTCTCTTTGGATCTACATACCTATGTGAACAAACATTCTCAGTGATGAAGTTCAACAAATCCAGATACAGATCCTCTCTCAGTGATGATCACTTGTGTGCTGTCCTTCGCATATCCACCTCAGATATTCAACTTGACTTCAATACACTTGTTCAAGCCCAAAACAGGCTAGATTTCTCTCATTGAACATTTTTGTATAAAGTTAATGTGATGCTGGTCTTTGAAAAACTAGATTTTTTTGTGTAAAGTTGTGATACTAGTTTTTTTAAACACTGCAGAAGATGCTCATTTTCAAAAAATGTTTGCTAAATTGTGCTATAATTCTGTGCTCCACATTTTCATGTTATTATAATGTTTCATTTACTGTTCTTTATTAAGTTAAAGGGATGCTGGTCTTTGAAAAACTTGCCATTTTATGGTCAGGATGTGATGCTAGTTTTGTAAACACTGCAAAAGTTTACAATTTTCTAAACTGAACAATCACCACAAGTTCATCATCTCATCATTAAATAATGATGTAATTAGGTCCTCCACATTTTCATTGAATCATTGTAATGTTTAATTTACTGATTTTTATGAAGGAATAGTATATATACTGTATACAGTATATACATAGGTATTGGGTAGAACTGAGTTAAGTATATTAGTCTGGCCCTCTAAAACCCATTCCAATTTCTCATGTGGTCCCATGGAAAAATTAATTGCCCACCCCTGTATTAAAACATGACAAAAACTATATAAGGCTGGGACCCCACATTGCGAAAACGCTGCACATTACAGTACCTGCAAAGTGGATGGGATTCTGGCTAATCCCATCCACACATTGCAGAAAAAAATTTGCAGTGGAAAAGCTGCAATTTCAAAAGCACTTGCGTTTTTCAAAATCGCAGCCTGACAAATATACCTATGGAAATGCTGGTATTTTCTGTATAAGTAAAATAGGGGCAAAAAGTCTGCAAAGGAAAACTCTGTGGACTTTCTGTAAAAAACGCTGCAGAAAAAACGGTGATGCATTTCTCGCTACGTCGGGCCTTAGCCTAAATTCGGTATCACTATAATTGTGCCAACCTAAAGAATACAAGGAATGTCTCATTTTGACTGCAAAATGAGTTGATATTTTGAACAAAAATGTCTGTGATGGTAAAGGGGTAAAACATAGTTGGCCACAAAATTCTGACAGAGTTTAGCCCCTACCTTGGCCTCACCCACAATCCAAGTGCGAATACTTCTTTCACATCTAGGAATGCCTACAATTCTTTGTAGGGTAATTTTACCCAGAAAGCCACTCTCCTTTCTCACCCATTTCCTTAGTGCATTAGCAACTATGGTTTAAAGCTCAAATGATGCAAAGAGTATACAGTGGGTACGGAAAGTATTCAGAGCCCTTTACATTTTTCGCTCTTTGTTTCATTGCAGACATTTGCTAAAAGCAAAAAAGTTAATTTTATTTCTCATTAATGTACACTCAGCAACCCATCTTGACAGAAAAAAACCCAGAAATGTAGATATTTTTGCAAATTTATTAAAAAAAGAAAAACTGAAATATAACATCGTCATAAGTATTCAGACCCTTTGCTCAGTATTGAGTAGAAGCACCCTTTTGAGCTAGTAAAACCGTGAGTCTTCTTGGGAATGATGCAACAAGTTTTTCATGTCTGGATTTGGGGATCCTCTGCCATTCTTCCTTGCAGATCCTCTCCAGTTCCTTCAGATTGGATGGTGAATGTTGGTGGACAGCCATTTTCAGGTCTCTCCAGAGATGCTCAATTGGGTTGAGGTCAGGGCTTTGGCTGGGCCAGTCAAGAATGGTCCCAGAGTTGTTCCGAATCCATTCCTTTGTTATTTTAGCTGTGTCCTTAGGGTCATTGTCTTGTTGGAAGGTGAACCTTCGGCCCAGTCTGAGGTCCAGAGCACTCTGGAAGAGGTTTTCTTCCAGGATCTCTCTGTACTTGGTTGCATTCATATTTCCTTCAATTGCAACCAATCGTCCTGTCCCTGCATCTGAAAAACACCCCCTTAGCATGTTTCTGCCTCCACCATGTTTGACTGTTGGGATTGTATTGGCCAGGTGATGAGCAGTGCCTGGTTTTCTCCACACATACCGCTTAGAATTAACGCCAAAAAGTTCAATCTTTGTTTCATCAGACCAGAGAATCTTATTTCTCATAGTCTGGGAGTCCTTCATGTGTTTTTTGGCAAACTCTATGCAGGCTTTCATATGTCTTGCACTGAGGAAAGGCTTCCTTCAGGCCACTCTGCCATAAAGCCCCGACTGGTGGAGGGCTGCAGTGATAGTTGACTTTGTGGAACTTTCTCCCATCTCCCTACTGCATCTCTGAAGCTCAGCCACAGTGATCTTTGGGTTCTTCTTTATCTCTCTCACCAAGGCTCTTCTCCCACGATTGCTCAGTTTGGCTGGACGGCCAGGTCTAGGAAGAGTTCTGGTCATCCCAAACTTCTTCCATTTAAGGATTACGGAGGCCACTGTGCTCTTAGGAACCTTGAGTGCTGCAGAAATTCTTTTGTAACCTTGGCCATATCTGTGCCTTGCCACAATTCTGTTTGAGCTCCTTGGGCAGTTCCTTTGACCTCATGATTCTCATTTGCTCTGACATGCACTGTGAGCTGTGAGGTCTTATATAGACAGGTGTGTGCCTTTCCTAATCAAGTCCAATCAGTTTAATTAAACACAGCTGGACTCCAATGAAGGAGTAGAACCATCTCAAGGAGGATCAGAAGGAAATGGACAGCATGTGAGTTAAATATGAGTGTCACAGCAAAGGGTCTGAAAACTTATGACCATGTGTTATTTCAGTTTTTCTTTTTTAATATATTTTCAAAAATATCTACATTACTGTTTTTTTTCTGTCAAGATGGGGTGCTGAGTGTACATTAATGAGCACTAAAATGAACTTTTTGCTTTTAGCAAATGGCTGCAATGAAACAAAGAGTGGAAAATTTAAAGGGGTCTGAATATTTTCCGTACCCACTGTATACACATAGGAGTAAAAACAAGGTGAATGATCACACTCCACTCCCAAAGTGTCATAACCTAACACCTGTGTGTTGTTATAACCCCTGCAACCAGGGGCGTAACCACCGGGGTAGCAGCGGCAGCAGCTGCCACAGGACCCGGGAGATTATGGGGCCCCGCGGGCCCCCGATGCTTTTTTTTTTTTTTTTTTTAATAGGCCGTTACCTGCTAGAGTAACCCCAGCAGGTAACAGGCCCTATATACTACCATTCCCCGGGGTCCCGCTCACGCCCGCCTGCGCTTCCCATTCTGCGGAGGTGGCTGTGAGCAGGAGCGAGGATCGGTATGTGAGGCTGCGGGCCGAACCCCACAATCTCTGCTATCATTATACTTCGGGGTCTTTTCAGACCCCGGAGTATAATAATCGGAGGCCCAGGGGAGGTGAGGGAACATAAACAATGTACTTACCTCCCCTGCGCTTCTCCAGGCTTCGGGCCTGTTTGGTGACGTCCCCGACGTCATTTTGCGTCGCGACGCCTTGCCCGCATCACGTGACGCCGGCCTGGTCCAACATTGAAGGCGGCCGAAGCAGCAGGGAGTGGACCGGAGCGAGGAACAGGTAATCAACGTTGTTTTTTTATGTTTCTATCCTCCCCTGGGTCTCCAATCATTATACTCTGGGGTCTGAAAAGACCCCAGAGTATAATAATTGTTCATGGGTGGTCCACAATGGGACATATAATAGTGTGTGCAGGGGCCACTATGGGGCAAAATAC
The DNA here is from genome assembly GCA_947044405.1 of Leptodactylus fallax. NCBI lineage: Eukaryota > Metazoa > Chordata > Amphibia > Anura > Leptodactylidae > Leptodactylus > Leptodactylus fallax. Next base: position 3,124,985 of record CAMRHE010000027.1, read on the forward strand.
TCAGTGCAGGGGCCACTATGGGGAATAATAGTGTGTGCAGGGGCCACTATGGGATATAATACTGTGTACAGGGGCCACTATGGGGAATGATACTGTGTGCAGGGGCCACTATGGGACATGATACTGTGTGCAGGGGTCACTATGGGGCATGATACTGTGTGCAGGGGCCACTATGGGGCATGATACTGTGTGCAGGAGCCACTATGGCACATAATAGTGTGCGCAGGAATGCGTTTTTTTTTGGGGGGGGGGGGGATTGGAGGGGACGGTCCGGGGGGGGGGGGGGCCCGGGGGGGGGGGCCATGTCAAATGTTCGCCTTGGGGCCTAGCCATTCCTAGTTACGCCACTGCCTGCAACCAAACACTCATTTATCCAAAATGTAACAAATGTCTATGTATTTTGTAGCACATATATTACAACCATGAATAACAATAAAATATATACAGAACAAGTTCAGTATCTTATTTAAATTTGCATTTGCTTGATGCTGTTAATGTCTCATCAAAAGTATTATTATTATTATTATTATTATTATTATTATTATCATCAGTATTATTATTACCAAAAGGGATGGCCAGAAAGCCAATGGAAGCTGAGCTGCAGTACTCGCACCTAAACACTATACAGGGACTTGAGCCAACTGCTTCCAGTCCCGTGCTGAGTATAGTATGGACATTGGAAGCAGCTCCAAATAGCTGATCTGTATGGGGTCTGTCTGAGGATAGGCCATAAGAAAATTCCTGGCCATCCCGTTTAAACTATAAACTCCAGTATATTAAGGACGGAAAGAATAAAACAAAATATGAAACAATGTATACTTCTCAAGTTATCACAAGTATGTAGGTTTATAGATACAGCTGTAACGGTTTATATTTGGGCTCTGCAGAACTCAGAGATCTCTGTTATATATACCTGAGTGTGTGCAGAAGGATAATCTTGATACTAGATGTAATGGAACCAGAAATTGGAAGGATAGGCAAATATATTATAAAATATTTTTCCTCATAAAAAGTCCTCCTCCCTAGAAGACAAAAAAACAAGTTAAAAGGACCTAAGATAAAATACTGTGTCCGGGGAAGTATGCATGTGCCTCTACACATATCAGATCAAAATATAATTGTAATACAAAAATCCCTAGAAAATGCAGAAGTATCCTTGCAAAGAGCATGAACCTGATATGTACATAACATAGAATTAAAAGTCTGTTAATGTATACATGCAGCAATTCACATCACATATGTCCTAGACTAATGCCTGATTCCAGCTTCTAGGTGTGGTAGTTTCCAAAATGAAGATCTAGTAGGCTTTTCTTGTTAGGGTAGCAGCACATGACCATGTTTCACACAGTCCTTGTGTTAGCTAGATTTACCGGCTTGAACTTCGTGCAGGGAGCGGGACTCCTAACAGTATAGTTATCTATGATGCTAGGAGTCATTGCCTCCCAGTGACATACTGCCCCGTACTGTAATTGGTACAGCACAATATGTTGTTGGGTGGCAGGGACTCCGAGCATCATAGATAGCTATACTGCTAGGAGTTCAGCTCCCAGCACGAAGTTCAAGCCGATAAATCTAGCTAACACACGGACCATATTTCATGGGTGATACACGGTCATGTGCTGCTACCCTTAGAAGAACAATCCCCAATTTGCTCCCTGGGAAGGCTTTTTGACTCTTTTCAGAGTTACTACTCTCAAGTACTTTCAGAATTTTTGTGAAGCAGCTATATATACAATTTCATGCCTTTTACGGTATTCTTTGTAGTTTACAGAGGTTCATAGATTAAATATGGAACTCAATTCATGTCACATAGTTACATAGTACGGTTGAAAAAAGACATGTCTATCAAGTTCAACCAATGAATTGGAAAAGGCATGGCTGAAAGTACAAGTGAAGGAAATGAGCATTCTATACATTTCCGTAAGCATCAATGCTATTTTGCTGTAAAAATAGCAAAACAAAACATCTAAGCCGTTTTTGAAGCTGCCAGCTGTTGGTGCTGTGACCAGCTCCATTTTGAAGAAAATGTTTCCTATAAGCTATATTTTTAAGAGTATCAAGCACAAAAAAATTGTTTGCTTTCCAAAGCAAAAAACTTATCAGTTTGTACTTTTGCATCTTGTCCTGGATATTTTGTAAAGTAATCAATTTTGGAAATGGTGGCACTGGAGGCAAAGGGTTTGTACAGATTTATCTGCAGTTATATTATATTTTTTCAGATCAAAATTATTTTCCAATGACCACTATACTGTAATCATTTTATTAACTCAGTGAGCAGGGGCGTAACTAGAAAAGACTGGGCCTCATAGCAAACTTTTGACTTGCACCCCCACACAGTATAACGCCCCATTTACACACACTATAATGTCCCAAAGTGGCCTCCACACAGATTAATGTCCCATAACGGCCCCTCCTCATAGTGTAATGTCCCATAGCGGCCCCTCCACATGGTATTATGTCCCATAGCAGCTCCTCCACACAGTATAATGTCTTAAAGTGGCCTCCACACAGTATAATGTCCCATAGCGACCCCTCCACTCAGTATAATGTCACATAGCAGACCCTCCACACAGTATAATGTACCATAGTGGTCCCTTTACACAGTATAATGTCCCATAGTGGATCACCCACAAACTATTATTATACTCTGGGCTCCTTTTAGATCATCCTCCAGCAAATGTGGGATGCACTACTGGCAGCGTGTCTCCAGATACCTGAGACAATCTACCAGTACCTCATTGAGTCATTCACAGCCTGTCTAGCTGCTGTCCGTACTGCACATGGCAGTTACTCTGTGTATTAGTGGGTGGTCTTAATAATTTGACTCATTTCTGTATAAAGTAATCCACACTTTATGTCTCATGCTCTCATAAAGCGATTATATTAAATAAAAATGGATCAAAGCAATTTATATGTATGTTGTTCTGATTTAGTAATTAAAAATGATCTTATCGGAATACATATTGGCTTAATTATTATGTATGAGCGGTACATGAATATCGAATGTTGTTGCAGACTAGTAAATACTGTACACTTTTATCAGTTCACCATCTAAGATATAAAAATTAATAACTACATGATATGACTAACTAAAAATAAATTTATACATTAAATCTAGTTGACATTATGTGCAGAGGCAAATGGGTTGAAGTCATGTCCTTTGACAAAAACTAAAGATGTCCGTATTTGAGATTCTCATCATAATTTCACACATAAAAAGACTGATATTCAGGTTAAGTCAATCAAGAAGAGCAAGTAAAATTAAAGTACACTTCATTTAGCTAATATAACTTAGCGAAATTAACTGAGGGCTAAGTAATAAAATTTAGTTTATAGACCATAACTAAGGAGCTAATGAAATCAATAACCGAACAAACTAGAAAACCATCATTGTAAGGCTCCTTTCAAACAATGTTGTATGACACCATCCTTAACTCTAGTTAAATATGCAAGATGAGATAATAGAGGAGACAACTCTTTTAACAAAAAGGAATATGGAAAAGGAGTTAAAGGAGTTTTCTGGCTTGTTCTATATCTTATATATATATATATATATATATATATATATATATATATACACACAGTGGCTTGCAAAAGTATTCATACCCATTGAACTTTTTCACATTTTGTCACCTTACAACCACAAATATAAATGTATTTTATTGAGATTTATTGTTAAAATGGCCCAGTCAAAGTCCAGACCTAAATCCCAAAGAGCATCTGTGGCAAGACATGAAAATTGGTGTTCACAGACGCTCTCCATCCAATCTGGCTAAGCTTGAGCTATTTTGCAAGGAATAATGGGCAAAAATCTGAGTCTCTAGATGCACAAAGCTGGTAGAGACATACCCCCAAAGACTTGCAGCTGGAATTGCAACAAAAGGTTGCTCTATACTCATACTTTTGCACGTCACACTTTTCAGATTTTTATTTGATTAAAATTTTGAAAACCATGCATCCTTTTCCTTCCACTTCACAATTATCTGCTACTTTGTGTTGGTCGATCACTTAAAAACTCAAAAAAATACATTTAAGTTTGTGGTTGTAAGGTGACAAAATGTGAAAAAGTTTAATGGGTATGAATACTTTTACAAGCCACTCTAAAAGGATTAGAATCTCATAAAAATTATATATTCACTTCACTGATGCCCCACTGCTCCCTTTCTGATGCTTTCCAGGTCTCCGCTGGTCTCTCCTTACAGCTCTTGTCACACAGGAAATGGCCTCTGGCCACAGCAGTAACCCACCTCAGCCATTGAGTGTAAGTTTTAACCTCATAGTAAAGGCCCATACAGGAGTCTAGTTCAGAAGTGGACTTTTTAAATATGGCACCTGCTCAGCAGTGAGCAGTCTTCACAGCTGCTCTTTCAGAATGAAAGAGCAGAAACCTGTGCTATAAGAGATATCTCAGATAAAAGGCACATAACCTCTTAAATGCTGTGGTTAGATATGACCACGGCAACTGAGAGGGCTCTTTCACTTTCATTCCCAGACACTGAACAGCTCCCTAATGTGTGAGTGATATCGTTCAGCTGCTTGGCAGGCCTGTCAATAGTAAATTACTACAGGACTCTGCCTGTGGCAGGGAGTTAATCGCAGACCACAAAAGAGTAATATTGAAGTCTATGGTATAAGCAATCTAATGATCGCAGGGTCAAAATGTTTTTGAGGCTATGGCCAAACGTATCAAGCCGCAGCCAAAAAACGCTGCAGAATAGACCGGGACAGAAACGGATCTTGTTTTTTCTGCAGTGTTTTTCACAGAAAGTTTTCCTGTGTGGGCTGTCTCTATTATACCTATATTGGAAACGCCAGCGTTTCCGTAGGTATAACTGACATGGTGCAATTTACAAAAACGCAACGGTTTTTGAAATTGCAGCATTTCCACTGCAGAGTTATTCTGCAATGTGTGGATGGGATTAGCCAGAATCCCATCTACTTTGCAGGTAATGTATAGCTGTTTACACAGTGTTTTTTGCTGCAGAGTTTCTGCTGCGGCCAAAACACTGCATATTTGCCACGTGGGGCCCTGGCATAAAAGGTTTTCAAAGTTTTAAACATCTTTACATTTTTAAAATATGAAAAAATATTTTTAAAAAATCGAATCACCCCCTTCCCCTAGATCACATATAAAAATAAACATAACATATTAGGCATCCCTGCATCCAAAAATGCTAGTACTATTAAGATATAGAAATATTTATCCCATAGTAGGAAAAAAAATCCAATTGGCCAAATCACTGTTTTTTTCAACACCAATAACATTTGATTAAAAATGTATCAAAATGCCATACATACCCCAAATTGATATAAATAAAAACTACAAATTGATCCACTAAGATGAACTCTTGAGCTAAGGCACCAAGTAGTGAGCCGCAGACAAATCGCATTTTTTCCACTGCAGATTTTTTTCTGCAATGTGCGGATGGGATTACCGTATATGCCGGCGTATAAGACGACTGGGCGTATAAGACGACCCCCAACTTCTGCCCTAAAAATATAGAATTTGGTATATACTCACTGTATAAGACTACCCCTCTCCCAAATGAAAAAAAAGTCTGCTTTGATTTCAACATGTTAATTTTAATTCAAATGCATATGACATGCAGGTACTGTATATAGCAGCAAAACTGTCACTTATAAACATAAGGTTGTTTCAAACATGTACGGTAAAGCTAAGCTCTTCATTAATATCACAGCATGGATGCGAGGGGAATCTGGCGTTACTGCACCGCCAGCTTTCCCCTCGCATCCATGCTGTGATATTAATGAAGATCCGACATGCTTCTGTAAGTGCCGCCTGTGACCCCCAGCTCTGTGACGCCGACCGCTGTGACGGGGCGGCTGCATTAGCATACAGCGCGCCGCCCCGTCAGCGCGTACTAAGCCTCTTCTAATGACTGCGAGAGGCGGATTGCCGCGCATGCGCGGCGGTCCCAGGAAGCGGCTCTCTACGCGCTGACGGGGAAAAAAAACACCTCACACAGTGCGGCCCCCGTATATCCGGCGTATAAGACGACCCCCCACTGTAGCCATTATTTTAAGGGGTTAAAAAGTCGTCTTATACGCCAGTATATACGGTAGTCATAACCCCATCCACTTTGCAAGTAACACAGTGTTTTCACAATGTGGGGCCCTGGCCTTAGGCTAGGTTCACACATAGGAATCTGCCACAGACTTGGAATACATTTGCATTCCATCCTGGCAATACCACTGCCGAATTATGCAGCGGAAAATGAAAAGGAATTTCTCAAATTTTTCCACCATGTGAACCTGGTCTTAGAGTATGCTCACACAGAGGAATTTGGCACAGAATTTGAGGCGGATTCTGTATTTTGGCTGGAAACGCCATGGCAAAAAACTCTGCGTTTTACAGTACCTGCAAAGTGGATGGGATTCTGGCTAATCGCATCCACACATTACAGAAAAAAATCTGCAGCATAAAAGCTGCGATTTCAAAACACCAATTTGCGTTTTTGGAAATTGCAGCATGTCGATTATACTTATGGAAACACTGCCGTTTTCTGTATAGGTATAATAGAGGCAGAAAGTCTGCAGAGGAAAACTCTGTGGATTTTCTGTGAAAAATTATGCCGAAAAAGCATTTCCGCCGCTGTCTTTTCTACAGCGTTTTTTGACTGTGGCTTGCTACGTGGGGCCTTAACCTTAAACCAGCCTCCATTCTTTTCAATGAGTCAGATGCTGATTTTTCCTCTAGCTGATTTTCTGCGTTAAAATAAGCATCATGCTGGATCTTCAGGCAGATTCTGCCTGATAATTCCCATTGAAGTGAATGGGAGGCAGAAAATACCGCCTGGCAGGTGCGAATTTGATGCCGAGCTTGGACAAACAGAAAATTCAGCTTCGAATTTGTGAAGTTGAATTTTTCAGTTACAAAAAATTCCCTCCGTGGGAACTGCTCCTTAGGCTAAGGCCCCACGTAGCGAGCTGTAGCCTAAAAGCACTGCATTTCCACCACAGTTTTTTCCTCAGCACTCTTCACAGAAAGTCTGCAGAGTTTTCCTCTTCAATTATACCTATAGGGAAACCACCAGCGTTTCTGTAGGTATAATTGACATGCTGCGATTTGCAAAAACGCAAGCATTTTTGAAATCACAGCATTTCCACTGCAGATTATTTTCTGCAGTGTGTGGATGGAATAGCCAAAATCCCATCCACATTGCAGTTAATGTAAAGTGCTACGTTTTTTGGCACAGCGTTTACGCGGTATTTACGCTGCATGGGGCCCAGGCCTTACACACATTATACACAGAGATATAGAAAAAAGCTAGGGTTGTCAAAATTTGGAGATAATTTTTTTAAGGTATTAAGCCATAACAAATTATAATAAAATGTTAGTGTCGTGATCGTATTAACCCACAGAAAAAAGTTGTGTCATTTTTCAAAGCAGTGAATGCTTTGAAAACAAAACCCTTGAAAATGGTTCAACTACGCAAAAAAAAAAAAAAAATCTTGGCCATACTAAAGGGTTGGGTTTTTGTATTTCACCTGCTCATTACTGAGCACTGCTGTAGTGTCATGTACCTGGATGATCTATCATTTTGCAATAGGCCTGACAGTTGATTGATCGCAGTAATTATTAATCTCTCCTATTCTTCAACCTGCTTCAGGTCTGGGCATCTAAGATGTACATGTCTTTAGTTTGATACACCAAATTTTCTTGATTCTGACACATTAGGCAAAACGCCAGAGTAATAATAAAGGTTACATCTGTGAAATTCTTCAATCAAAAATTGAGCTCTACTTTTATTAGTTTCATGTCTTTGTTTCTTTCTCCTGCTACTTTTAAACTTCAGCTTGACAAGATTACAGTACAAAATCTTCCCTAGGAAAGAATATCTGAAAGTTCTATGTTCTACACTGTCCTTAATGAGTCAGTCGAGTTAAATGAGATTCTTTCCCATCTAACTCTGTTGTCTACAGGGAGAAATGCTAAAAGAACAGACCTTTCCTATGACTCATTAAATTATACTGCTGTAGCTGTGAATGTGATTCCAATTGAAGCAGAACGGTCAAGTCAAATTACTGAGCAGCCATGACATGCTGACTCTCTGGAACAGATTCATTATGGATGTTTGTCATATGCACACATTCAATACAGATCTATACATAAAAAGATCATTTTATTTTTGCTTAAATTATTCAACTCAAACTTAATCATATAAATATATAAACCATAAACCAGCTGGCCATTGACCTCATAGTAGTAGAATGCAATTCTCAGTAGCAAATTAGTAATAATTTCCACAAATAGCTCAAATGAACAAATATAGAGCATGGATAACAATAAATTATGTATAGATTTGTGTAAATAAAGCTTCGCAGCTTTCTAGGTGAAACAGACACCATGCAAACACCATTCAAGGTCCCATAGGCATCGGCACAAATACTCAGACTTATCCAGATATTTGTGTATTCAGATAATTGTAATTAGAATTGGGAAATATAATAAATGCCTATTGGTGCATTCGTATCAATAGGCATTTATTATATTTTCCCAATTCTAATTACAATTATCTGGATAAACAAATATCTGGATGAGTCTGAGTAAGGATCTACTCTGTATAAAATATGGGATCTGAATAAGGCTTAAGAAATATTTTTGTTAATAGCAAATTTTATTGTTTTGTATAATGAAAAGTTACACAATTTTCTAATATACTTTCCATATCAATTTACTATGGTTTTCCAGATCTTTGCTTGCCGTCATTCATTCTGCTTATTTCCAGTGTATAAAAACCACAGCATGGTCATGTGATGAGCACACAGGTGCACAGCTCGTTACCAGGCGGAGGTCTGATTACTGTGCTGTGACTGTAACAAGCTGTGTTCATCACATGACCATGGACTGTATATCACATGACCATGGACTGATTTTTATCCACTGACAGTAATCAGAATGAATGACGGCAAGCAGAGAGTTATAAAAGCATGTAATTGATACATAACGCATATTGGAAAATTGTAGAACTTTTCATTATACAGCCAATAACATTTGTCTCTCAATATTTGTGTGAAAGTGGACCACTCCTTTAAAGTGTAGCTCTTGTTTCATTTAACTTTTCTAGATAAACTGCCATCAGGGGCCCACCTTCCATGAGGCGACCTGAGGTGAAAAAAAAGGGTCATATACTGTAGGGGAAGGGGTGCCATATACAGTCATGGCCAAAAGTTTTGAGAATGATACAAATATTAATTTTTACAAAGTCTACTGCTTCAGTTTTTCTAATGGCAATTTGCATAAACTCCAGAATGTTATAAAGAGTGATCAGCTTAACAGCAATTACTTGCAAAGTCAATATTTGCCTAGAAAATGAACTTTATCCCCCAAAACACATTTCAACATCATTGCAGCCCTGCCTTAAAAGGACCACCTAACATTGTTTCAGTGATTGCTCCATTAACACAGGTGTGGGTGTTGATGAGGACAGGGCTGGAGATCAATCTGTCATGATTAAGTAAGAATGACACCACTGGACACTTTAAAAGGAGGCTGGTGCTTGCCATCATTGTTTCTCTTCTGTTAACCATGGTTATCTCTAAAGAAACACGTGCAGTCATCATTGCATTGCACAAAAATGGCCTAACTGGGAAGAGTATTGCAGCTAGAAAGATTGCACCTCAGTCAACAATCTATCGCATCATCAAGAACTTCAAGGAGAGAGGTTCCATTGGTGCCAAAAAGGCTCCAGGGCGCCCAAGAAAGACCAGCAAGCGGCAGGACCGTCTCTTAAAAGTGTTTCAGCTGCGGGATCAGGCTACCAGCAGTGCAGAGCTTTCTGAGGAATGGCAGCAGGCAGGTGTGAGTGCCTCTGCACGCACTGTGAGGCGGAGACTCTTGGAGCAAGGCCTGGTCTCAAGGAGGGCAGCAAAGAAGCCACTTCTCTCCAGAAAAAACATCAGGGACAGACTGATATTCTGCAAAAGGTACAGGGAGTGGACTGCTGAGGACTGGGGTAAAGTCATTTTCTCTGATGAATCCCCTTTTCGATTGTTTGGAACATCTGGAAAACAGCTTATTCGGAGAAGAAGAGGTGAGCGCTACCACCAGTCTTGTCTCATGCCAACTGTAAAGCATCCTGAAACCATTCATGTGTGGGGTTGCTTCTCAGCCAAGGGAATCAGCTCTCTCACAGTCTTGCCTAAAAACACAGCCATGAATAAAGAATGGTACCAGAATGTCCTCCAAGAGCAACTTCTCCCAACCGTCCAAGAGCAGTTTGGCGCTCAACAATGCCTTTTCCAGCATGATGGAGCACCTTGCCATAAAGCAAAGGTGATAACTAAATGGCTCAGGGAACAAAACATAGAGATTTTGGGTCCATGGCCTGGAAACTCCCCAGATCTTAATCCCATTGAGAACTTGTGGTCAATCATCAAGAGACGGGTGGACAAACAAAAACCAACAAATTCAGACAAAATTAAAGCATTGATTCTGCAAGAATGGACTGCTATCAGTCAGGATTTGGTCCAGAAGTTAATTGAGAGCATGCCAGGGAGAATTGCAGAGGTCCTGAAGAAGAAGGGTCAACACTGCAAATATTGACTTGCTGCATTAACTCATTCTAACTGTCAATATAAGCTTCTGTTACTCATAATATGAATGCAATTATATTTCTGTATGTGATAAAAACATCTAACAAACACACATAAAAACCAGAGGGCAGCAGATCATGTGAAAATATAATATTTGTGTCATTCTCAAAACTTTTGGCCATGACTGTACTTTGGTGGTGCAAAAAGGGGGTCATATACTGTGTGGGGGGACAAAAAAGGGGTGGCATATACTGTGGGGGGTAAAAAAGGGGTGCCATATACTGTGGGGAGGCAAAAAAAGGTGGGTCATATATTGTTGTGGGGGCCAAGAAAAGGGCACCATATATTGTTGGGAGGGCAAAAAAGGGGTCCATATACTCTTTGGGGAGCCAGAAAAGGGGGTCATATATTGTGGTTGGCAAAAAAGGGGTCCATATACAGTGAGGGTCATATACTGTTGGGGAGGGGCAAAAAAGGAGCCAAATACTGTGGGGGGGCCTAAAAAATTGGGTCATATACTGGGGAGGGGTTATATACTCAGTGGGTTGAAAAAAGGTGGTTGTGTACTGTGTGGTGGACAAATTTTGGGATTTTTTGATCTACAAATGGGGGATGTGTCCAACAACGCAACCAAAGATAGCTGGGTTGAGTATCTTTTTTCCTTTCTATAGTTCACCTCAGGCAGCAGAGAGGCTAGGATCACCCCTGACTGCCATGTGTATGTACTTTAGGAGTAACACCCCTGTGTATGCTGTGTCTGATATATGAAATCCTTTCTGATCTAGTGGGTGGAGACTAGCTGTCTCATACTGTACTCCATGAGTGGAGGAGGAATCTGATTTATAACTGTCTCTCTCTCACTCACTCAGAAATAGCCCCAAGAACATGCAGGACATATATACAGATTAGTGACCTGCTCTTATGTGAGTAAAGTGCATTGGCTGTGTGATAGAAAGCTCTAAGGTCTGACTAAAAGCTTGTCTTTATCTCCCTTTCTTATTTCTCCCTCTACCCTCTCCATTGCCTAGTATAGAGTTGAGTCATCTGAGTCATGTGAACTATAGACTGTCCCAAGATGGATAGAGCAGAGATTTTCACTTTAAAACTCATTTTAGCAAAAGGATAGAAAGCAGGGAAACTGCCTGATAAAAGCAGAGAGAGGTTTTTGTCTCTGATATTCTACCTGGAGCATTCCTTTCTGCAAAGATTGTTGAAACAACAATGTCAGAAGTATTGGTTTTGTCATCCAAAAGTGGATAATATCTTCATTTAAGTATTTTTTTCTGCTTATTATTCTGGGTAAACAGATATTTGTGTTATATTCACCACAACGATCATTCAGCTACTTAGAATATATATTCATACAGTATATTAACAAATGCTTCCTTTTACATGTGACATTGCCACAGAGGAAATGTGCAAGTGGCAACCACTTCCATCTTGAATAATGGGATGTGGGATCCACACAATGTCAGCAGACTTATTGCATAGGGATTGTCCAGGCCAGACAATTCCTTAAATCATTGTATATTGAAAAGTTATGCAACTTTGTGTCTCTTCTTCACCATTTTCAAGATATCTGTTTTCTATCAGTAAATGGAAACAATTAATGAAAACTCATCCTGACCTCCATTGATATTGATACCCAACTTGGTAGCTTTTACATGCTGATATATTGTAGCAAACTGCAGTTGTGTGAGCAGGGCTTGACCTGGACTACTTAGAAATTTTCCATAATCCATAGGCTGGCATCTGAAAGTACTATATCCCAATAGATATGTAGGTGGCATTGACAGTGAGCTAAAAGCATAAATCATCAGTTTTCTCTCCAGCAGGAGCATGCAAAAATAAAAGAATAAAAGACATTTCAGAACTCTTCCAGTAAATAAACAGTTCTTTCATCCTCTGTTTGAAACATGTATAGTACTTTAAACTGCAAAATGACAAAGAATGTATTAATACTGGAACTGGGGATTATAAAATATGTCATGCTATGAGTAACAAAAGGGAAATGCATCTTATTTTTTATTGATATGGCTATAAAAAATTCAAATAGAATCTGTTTTTATATCTCACAGTTAATATTCAAGACAGACTCACAGAAATCTCTTTGTGAAAAATAAAGTTTCTGGGAGAAATTTTGTAAGTACTGAAAAGTGTAAAAAGATATTTTCTGGATTGCAGACATGAGAATGGATATATTGTAATGCATTATAACTATGAGCTTTGTAGCAGCTGTGAAAATCAGAACATTATTGTGCTGGAGGAACAAGACGCAGACTTTAAGAGTTGTGTAGAAAATAAAATAGTTTGCTGTATGTCAGTGCAGAAATAGTAGATCCGTATGTTTGTATTGATTTTTTTTTCTGTGAATATTTTTAGAAGAATGCATTTTATTACAAAAATCACTCATTAACCTGCTATAGTGTATATAAGAAATAGTGCAGCCAGAAATGTTATGTAGTCTACATTTTTTTGTTTCTTTTTACCTTCCTTTTAGTGTATATAAAGATTTACTTTCTTTTTTCACCTCACCCCTCTCTCTGTATTTGTCCCATAAGGCTCTCTTCTAGGACATCTCATCAAATCCTATGGCTTTAAATAATACTGTTATGCTGATAACACTCAAATATATCTCTTACTCTTTCTACTTCTTGCCACTTACACATCTATTCCTTCCTCTTCCCAGAGTGTTGAAAAATTGTAGTCCATGCCCTTAGCATCTCCTGTCTAGACTACTGCAACACTTTCTTGCTAGCTTCCTTGCTCCCCTCCAATCCACCCTTAACTTTGCTGCCTGGTTAATTCACCTCTCCCCATGTTATTCCTTTGCTTTCCCCTCTGCCAGTCCCTTCACTGGCTATCCCTTGCCCAATGAATTAAATTAAAGGTATTAGTTATGATACAAAGCTGTCCAAAATCTGTTCTCTCTATACATCTCTGACCTAATCTTCCGCTACCTCCTCACATGTAATCTCCAATCTTCACAAGATTTTCTTCTTCACTATGCTCTGATTTGCTTTTCAAGTAGCCACTTCCTAGATTTCTCACATGCATCCTGCATACTCTGGAACTCGCTACCACAATTCATGAGTCTGTCCCTAACAATCACAATCTTCAAATCTAACCTGAATACAGACCTCTTTTAGAATATTTACTATTACCCTCACCTATTTTCTCCACCTATCTTCCCTTATAGATTGCAAGCCTAATTGCAAGCCTGTGGACAGGGTCCTCTATCCTACTTGTATCAGGTTAGTCATCTTGTTAGTTTTGTGTTTGTTCTCGTTGTTGAACTTGTACTATGCATGTAAACCCTTTCACAAATGTATAGCACAATGGAATTAATGACAGCTTCTGACAGCTTTAAATAACGTATATTATGTGTAAAGCAGTCTAAACATACGTACATATAGTCAAATAGTTAAATTAGCTGTACAACAGAGAAAAATAAGTTTTAATCCCCCACAAACTGCAATCCAAGTGTCCTGGACTCTCTACAGTCAACAGTCCCCACCACTCCCTCTGCTCTTAAGTGATAGCTATAGCATCCTATCAGGTGTCTGTTACAGCTGTCACTCAAGAGCTGAGGGAAGGAGTTTGGAAGGAGAGTGGTTGACTACAGAGGTTTCAGGATTAAAATTTATTTTTCTTGGTCATGCAACTAGCACCGCCATCCACATAGGTATAACTGCTTTGCACATCTTCTATCTAGAACTGTCAGTAGTTTTGACTATCTTTAAATGTTGGACACCTTTAAGACCCATCTTCCTCTTCTACTTTTCTAGAGTTTCTAAAAACATTTTCTTGCATAAAATACTGTGTGTGAATGTGAACTGAATTTATTTAGGGCACCTTTTGACCAAGATAAGTAATAACCCAAACTGTTGTCAGTATTTCTCTTGTATTCTGCTTCTGATACTGCCCCAAACTTGTATATCTATCCTACTAATATATACCCTCTATCCTCATAAATATTTCACATGTGTTATATAGTTTTTCACAGAATATCCTGACCATATCATTTCTTTATACTGTAGCAGAACATTTCAGTGAATTGTACAATTGGGAGCCAATCAGACAAAACCTGAAAGATTGGGACAGTAAATAAAACAGTACCGAAGAGAAAGGCAATTTACAAAAAAAAAAATATATATTATTTTAGTAAACCAATTTACTAAACCAAGTTGCCACATATTTAATCACCGTTATTTCATCAAACTTTGCATAATTGAATAATACAGAACTTGTACAGAAAAAGAGCCAGATAAGTAGAGAAAGAAGCATTTTTTCTCAGATACATTACAAAGTTTTACATTTGCTTGTATTATTGATTTGTGTAAAACTTGTTGAAAAGTAGACCATTTAAATATTTATTGTACAATTAAAGCAATAAATACATGTAGAATCATAATTATCCCTAAACCCAACTATTATAAGGTTTCTTTCAACCACTTACCAACATTTGCCATAGTAATAATAGTACGGCGGATGTCGGGTGTTTAAATATTGTGGCCACTCAGGAGTTGATTATTATACAGCAAAGACCTGTACTAATGCAAACTATCAGTGCCGCACTGATCACAGGTATTAAGGCCCCCCAGGCGCTATATTCCTGGCGTCGCTATTTTGGGGAGGATTGCTGGCACCCTAAACGAGATGTGGGGCCCGCGACCTGTTGCATGTCAGCCGGGAGTCTATTAAAATCACTCCCCCCTTTCCCTAGAAAACATATAAAAGTAGAAAATTACTGTGAAACACATACACATTAGGGATCCCTGTGTCTAAAAACACCCGGTCTACAAACCTATAAAAACATTTTTCTCGTACGGTGAATGCTGCAGCATTCCAACATTTTTTCACTGTTTCGCCTCTTTTAAAATTTTAATAAAAAGTGATCAAAGCAATAGACATTCCCTAAAGTGGTTTAACTAAAAAGTACACCTGACCCTGCAAAAAAAGACACCCTGTGCATTCCCATACAAAGAAATATAAAAAAATTACGGGTATCAAAATATAGTGAAGTTTTGGATTTTTTGTAAGGGGTTAAAATGTAAATAAAACTATACAAATTTGGTATCCCTGGAATCATACTGAAACGTAGAATACAGGTGACATGTCATTTTATCTGCACATTAAACGCTGTAAAAAACGAAGCCTGTAAGCATGTTGCACAAATGCACTATATCTCAAATTCCACACCATTCTGAATTTTTTACATTGTACAGTATAATAAATGGTATCATTATGTAGAAAAAAATTGTCCTGCAAACATTAAGCCCTCAGCTGGCTCTGTGAATGGAAAAATAAAAAATTATGTTGTTTGGACGACGGGGAGTCAAAAACAAAAATCAAAAATTGCCTCAGACGGGAAGGGGTTAATAATCATACCAGTACAAAAGACTAAATTTTATTAAAAATCTTAAAGCGGTTTCTTGGTTCCAGTGTGTTTTTTTTATACTGATGACCACAGGATAGTTTATAAATAAACAATTGGTGGGGTTTCAACACCCAGATTCTCAAGTTACGGCACTTGACAGGGTCCGGAAGTAGCTCTGCTCCTGATATACAGAAATAGGTACAGACAGCAGCACAGTCCACTGTATAATGGTGGCGCCGGGGTACTGCAGCTTTGTGCCTATTTCTTGAATAGGCGGAGAGTCTCCAGCCCCATCTAGTGCAGTAACTTCCAGCACCAGGAGGTTACTGGATCAGCTGATTGGTGTAGGGACCTGGCATTGGATCAAATAAGATGCTGTGGATAAGTCATCAGTATATAAAACACCTGGGGTTGGAAATTAAATTAAACTTTGCATATAATAATTACATACAAATTCTATTATTCAATTTAATTATTGTGTTACAGAGTAATTATTGATGAACTTTTATTCCTTTTATGGGAAGGGGATGAACAGTGTCGTACACAAACCAGAGGAATTTGTTCTAGGGGACCACCCAACAACCTCCTGGCAATAGCCTACATCATGGCTCCTTCACTGAAATCTTGCATATGTGCCAACTATCCAGTAACCAGTGATGCACATGGTTGAGTATTTTCCTTGTATCGTCATCCCTTACAGTACTGTGCAAGCCCCAATAGCTCAATGGCTGGTTCATGCACAGTACTGTATAGGGAATGACATGGTCAGGGAACACTCCACGCATGCAAAAGATTATTGTGAGGTTTCAGTATTAAAAAAAAAAAAAGATTATTGTGAGGGAGCTGTGATGCAGGCATAGCACATATATACTGTAAAAGGCAACCAGGCATACTGCACATACATATATAAAGTTAAAATAAGGTATAGCACATATATAAAGATACAAGTATGAATGTTGGGGGGCTCAGTAAATGAATGAATGGGGTGGAAGGGGGGGCTCAGTACATGTATGAATGGTGTGGGAGGGCAGCTCAGCGCATGCATGAAAGGTGAGGGAGGGCGGCTCAGTACATGTATGAATGGTGTGGGAAGGGAGCTCAGTACATGCATGAATGGTGTGGAAGGAGGCTCAATACATATATGAATGGTGTGGGAGGGGGCTCAGTACATGTATGTATAGTGTGGGAGGGAGACTCAGTACATGCATGAGTGGTGTGGGATGGGGCTCAGTACATGTATGAATGGTGTGGGAGGGGGCTCAGTACATGTATGAATGGTGTGGGAGGGGGCTCAGTACATATATGAATGGTGTGGGAGGGGGCTCAGTACATGTATGTATAGTGTGGGAGGGAGACTCAGTACATGCATGAGTGGTGTGGGATGGGGCTCAGTACATGTATGAATGGTGTGGGAGGGGGCTCAGTACATGTATGAATGGTGTGGGAGGGGGCTCAGTACATATATGAATGGTGTGGGAGGGGGGCTCAGTACATGTATGTATAGTGTGGGAGGGAGACTCAGTACATGCATGAATGGTGTAGGTAGGAAGCATAGTACGTGTATGAATTGTATGGGAGGGGGCTCAGTACATGCATGAATGGTGTGGGATGGGGCTCAGTACATGTATGAATGGTGTGGGAGGGGGCTCAGTACATGTATGAATGGTGTGGAAGGAGGCTCAATACATATATGAATGGTGTGGGAGGGGGCTCAGTACATGTATGTATAGTGTGGGAGGGAGACTCAGCACATGCATGAATGGTGTGGGCTCAGTACATTTATGAACAAGCCTAACACTGATTGCCTGAGGCTCAAGCTTCATACTAGCACTGCTCTCCTGAGTTAGCAAGTATCCTGGAGAGCAGTAAGTACTGTAGATAATGCAGGTGGTCATGGAGCAGCAGCTCTCGACTGTGGAGAGATACAAAGTTGAAGTGCCTGCTCCACCACTAGTGGGTAACAGTGACATCAGTGTGATCCTCCAGTGGTCAAGTCCAAAGTTGGGGATGAGTGAAAAACTTAAATTTGCCATTGCTTTACTTCAACTGCTCTTACTGTGCACAATTAATTAATTCATTCATTCATTCATTCATTTAATAGTGTAGAATTGATTGGAAGTATACCAATTATATTTACTTTTTAAGTATTTTATTTTTTCCATAGGTAGGCAGTATGAAAGTATAAAAAGGGTTGTTTTGTTTCTTTTACTTTGATTTTTTTTCTGAACATTTTATTTAACATTATTTAACAATTATATTTTTTAGTTCCACTATGGAACTTGACCATGCATTTTCTTAATTGTACAATACACTGCAATATTCCTGTATTACAATAAGAATTAACCCTTTATGGACACAGCCTAAAGTACCTTAAGGATACAGCCTCATTATTCAAAACTTATATGTGTCACTTTATATGCCTACAACTTTAAGACGCCATAACTTACATAAGTGATTTTGAGATTGTACTTCATGTTAGTGGTAAACATTGATCAATATTTTTGTATTTATTTATTTAAAAAAATTGGAAATTTGGAAAAAAAAAAATCACAATTTTCAAAATGTGAAATGCTCTCCTTTTCAGGCAGATAGTCATACCACCCAAATACATTAATAAATATTATCTACCTTATCTCTGCTTTATATTGGCATCATCTTTTAATCATCCTTTAATTATTTTGGACGTTAGAAGGCTTACCATGTTACTTATGTAACTGCAATTTTTCCAGATTTTTCCCAAAATTTCCCAAATTTATTTTTTAGGGACCACTTCACTTCTGAAGGGGATTATAAAAGCCTATGTATTAGAAACAACCATAAATCACCCCATCTTCAAAACCGCACCCCTAAAGTAATTCTTTTTTTAAACTGTAATTTTTATTAAAGTTTTATAAATGTGACATAAATAACACAAACGGAATATACCGCAAAACAGAAACAGAGTAATAACATCATGAATATGGGGCAAACACAGGAATAAGAAAGACACACAAGACCAAGGACAGTATGGAGGAGGGAGGATAAGACAAGAGAAAAAAAAAAAAGGAGGGTAAGGGGCAGGAGGGATCAGAGACCTTTGAGGCTGCAGTATGTATCCCTCCACCTTATTATTAAGAGTGGTAGTGAGGAATTCCAGACTTCTAACATCCTTGATACAGGCCACCAGCTCAGAACCTGTGGGGGATGTACACTCCGCCAGTGAAGAGCCACCAGTGTTTTAGCCGCAGTACAAATATACAGAAAAAGCGCAGACGACGTCCTGCTATGGAGTCGCGGCGGCAGATTAAGAGGATAAACCAAGGGTTCTAGAGGGACTCCCTGGAGGAAGAGAACATTGGTCATGGCCTCGACCTCCCTCCAAAAAGGGCAGAGCATGTGACAGGTCCAGAAAATGTGGTATAAAGTACCCATCTCCAGCATACAGGCATCTCCAGCAAACAGATGGAATACTCGGGTTAAGAGTGTGCAGGAGGACAGGGGTGTGGTACCAGTGCATCAAAATCTTATATTGCGTCTCACAAAATGTAATGCAGGTAGCAGTGACAGAGACCCTCGGGGCCCCAAATAGGGTGGACACAAAATGAGCTATTTGCTGATAGTAGAGCCATTCCACACGAGGCAGGCCCAGAGTAGAAGTAAAATAGTCAAAAGGCCTGAGCTCCAAGGTAGACGGGTCAATCAAGTCTGCCACACCAGGGTGCACCATAGAAGCTGTCAGTTTCTCTGGGAGAAGAGGATTAAAAAGAAAGGAGACCATAGAGGAATTTTGTGAGGCCAGTGGGAAAATTTTATGACAAGTCAGCCAAATAGCTCTGGTAAATCAGATCGGGCCCAGGAGGGGTGTGGCGGGTAAGGGGGTGGTGAACCCTAAAGTAATTCTAGATAGCATTTTGGAAGTTTGTTAACTCTTTAAGCATTTCACGGGAATTAAAACAATATGGAGGTGAAATTTAAACATTTTTTTTCATTAATACATTCATTTAGCCCTAAAATTAACACATTCACAAGGGGTTAAAGGAGAAAATGCATTTCACATTTTGTTATGCAATTACTCTGGAGCACGGAAGTACCCCACATGTGGTTGTAAACTTATGTTTGGGCACATGGCAGCGCACGGAAGGAAAGGGAAGCAGATTTTGCTGGATTAGTTTTCAGGTGCCATGTCTCATTTGCAGAGCCCATAGAGTACCAATAAAATGGAAACCCTCCAAAAGTGATCCCATTTTGGAAACTAAACCCCTCACAGAATTTTTCAAGGGGTATAGTGAGCATTTTGACTCCACAGCTGTTTCACAGATTTTAGTAAAATTGGGATGTGTAAATAAAAAAATTACTGAAATGTAAATTTATTCCCAAAGTTTTAACTTTCACAAGGGATTAAAGGAGAATAAGCATCCCACAGTTTGTTAAAACAAAAATACCCTATATGTGGCCGTAATCTGATGTATGGGTACATGATGGGGCTCGGAATGGAAAGATTGCTATTTGGCTTTTAAAGGGCAGATTTAGCTAGAGTAGTTTTCAGGTGCCATGTCGCATTTGCAGAGCCCCTAGAGTACCAGTACAATGTAAACTCCCCAAAAGTAACCTCGTTTTGGAAACTACACCCCTAAAGGTATTTCTCAAGGGGTATTATCATGTAGAGCCCAAGAGTGCTTCCCAAAAATTAAATAAAATAAAATACATTTTTATAGAAATATGCCATTTCAGAGCCCAACATGTTGTGCCTATTTTTTGTCATCAGAGACATGCAATCCTAAAGCTATTAAGTGGGTTATCCTGTGTACAAAAAAGTTGTATATGAGGGCATAAACTGCTGTTTGGGCACACAGCAGGGCTCAGAGGGAAGGAACACTGTGCTTTTTAGCTTTTGGAGTATAGATTTAGAGGGACTTTCTGGATGCCATGTGACCATTTTATAGAGGTAATTTTAGGGTCTCTGCAAACGTGACATGGTGTCCAAAAACCAACAATCTAAATCTGCATTTCAAAAGCACATAGCACTCCTTCACATTTGCACCCTGCTGTGTGTCCAAATGGCATTTTATGCCCACATGTATGACTGAAAGGATTTATTAAGTGGTGTAGTGAGCATTTTTAACCCTTGAGTGTTGCATTCATTTAATTTCCAGAAATGAATGCGCAGCTGATAATGAAAAGTTATGAGAAATGAGATATGCCATTTCAGTACTCAATGTATTGCAAGTTAGCCTATGCAGATGCATATATACTACATCCTCGGTTGCTATGGGGGTTAAAGAAAGCCTGTTAGGTAGGGTTCACACTATCGTTGGAAATCCGTTATGAAGGTGTCCGTTTAAAAAAAAAAAACGGACGCCTACAATAACAGATACAAACGGATAGTAAATGATACCTACATGTCGGTTTTTTTTAACAGATCCGTTAAACTTAGTCCTTTAAAAAATACATGAAAAAACGGACAGTAAACCATCCGTTTGTGTTCATTTTTGTCTGTTTGTGTCCGTTAATTTTCTAGTCCATTTTTTTTGCTTAATTGGTTGCCATAAACACAGAATGACGACAGAGAAAATATTAAAGCAGGAAGAAGAGCTGACAATTCAGTCTGGAGCCAACTTTGGAGAGGAGAGTATCGTTCCTATGTTCCAGTTCTTCTTGTGGTGCTGCTATTTTTTGAAAATGATTCCTCCATCTCTTTTATTTGACCTAGAGGTGATCCGGTTGAGGGTGAAGTGGAGAAGGCACAGGCAGCGGCAAAGGCGACGCTTCTGGGTCCATCCCATTACATCCGTCCGCATGACAAGGGGAGTGTATTCAAGCCTGTATGGAGAACTGCGACAACATCCAGAGAAGTTCCACGATTATCTGCGTATGTCCATTCCCAGCTTTGATGAACTTCTTTGGCGGCTGTCAACCAGACTTCAGAGGCAGGACACCCACTTGAGGAGAAGCGTTACACCAGAGGAGCACTTGATAGTGACCCTTCGGTGAGAATCAACACTGTATTTCAAATGTGTGTGTGTGTATATATATATATATATATATATATATATACACTTTAATTTTTTTTTTTTTTCCAAGGTATCTGACAACAGGCGAGAGCTTCTCCTCTATGCACTTCCAGTTCCGCCTTGCAAGTCGACCATCTCCTACATCGTCCGGGATACTTGCCAGGCCCTGTTGGATTTGCTGCATGAAGAATTTCTCCCACATCCATCTACCGAACAATGGAAGGACATTGCAGAAAAGTTCTGGGAAGTGATACGTTTTCCAAACTGTGTAGGAGCAGTCAATGGAAAGCGCATCCGTATCCAGAAACCTGCAAGGAGTGTCTCTCTGTTCTACAACTATAAGAAGTACTTTTCCATTGTGCTGATGGCTATTGCTAATGCCCAGTATCGATTTTTGGCTGTGGACATTGGGGCATACGGCCTCACCAACGACTCCAGAATCTTCAAGGACTCTGACAAGGGACGGAGAATCTATTCTGGAAATTTCGGATTGCCAGCACCAAAGCCATTTCCTGGAACTGATGGAACTCCTATGCTGTTTGTGTTTGTTGGCAAAGAGGCCTTCCAGATGTGTGGACTCAGCTTCCAGAAAAGAATCTACAACTATAGACTATCAAGAGCCTAGAGACTTGTGGAGTGTGTGTTTGGGATCCTCACTTCGAAATGGCGAATTTTTACCACTGCTATCCAGCTGAAGCCAGAATCTGTGGATGATGTTGTGAAAGCCTGCGTGGTCCTCCATTAATTCCTGCTGACAAGGGAACCGTTGCAAGTTGACACACAGGAACTGGAGTCTGGGTTACATAGTCTCGACTCATCTGACCCACGATCTACAGTAGCTGTCAGCCGCATGAGGGACAATTTTGCAGCATTTTTTCTTTCTAATGCAGGTTGGGTGGACTGGGAGGATGGCAGAGTGTATGTTTTTTCCTTGGAATTTAAAAAAAAAAAAAATTTTGAGACAGTCAAATGTGCTGAAAAGTCTCGATGATTAAAGTCCTGAGCACTGAAAATGAGAGACTTTATTACTCAGCATGCAGACTGCTCCATTTTCAATGCTTGCAACTGCCACAGACTTTTTTTATTCCTCAGTTGTCTTTTGCACATGCTTTCTTAAGGATGGTGTCATGGGGGGTGGCCCTCAGTGGACAAAGTGTAAACATACACTTTTTCCACTGAGGGTCCCTCCCCTGACACCGCCTTTAAAGAAAACGTGTTTGTTCATCCTTTTGGGTCTGTTTGTAATTTTGTGTATAAAAAAAACACATTTGTTTTAATAAAAAAAAACTTTATTAAAATATTTTAGCGTATATAAATTTATATTCAAAAATCACTGTCATGAAAAACAAATTTAGTTAAACATATAAATAGTGAAACAGTTGAGGTAGATTTTGAGATGGAGGTACAGATTTTGAGTGGCGGAGGTACAGGGCATAGGAGTGCAAAACTTGTTTTTATTTTACAGTGCACAGGAGTGCAAAACTTTTTTTTTTTTTTGGTGTTTGAACAACTTTTTTATACTTTTTTTGGTGATGAACTTTTTTTTTTTCCTTGTACTGTCTGAGCATGCGCTGTATAAAAAACGGACAGGAATAACGGACACTAACTGAAGACAATCTGGATGTGTCCGTTATATGTCCGTTATCCATAGACATCAATTTAAAAAAAATAACGGACACTTGCTGTCTGTCAAGAATCCATTTTTTCAAACGGACAAAAAAGTCCTGCATGTAGGATTTTTTGTCCATGGAAAAAAACGGCGGATTTGGTGTAAACGGACACAATATAAAAACCCATTGAAATGAATGGAAATTTTAACGGATTTCTGATGGTTCAGCTAGTCTGATGCTAAAATCTTGTAATGGACGATAGCAACGGACACTACTAACGGTCACCAACGGTAGTGTGAACGCCCCCTTAGTAAAAAAAAAAGATATAGATATACACAGATGGCAGACTTAGGGACCTTTTTAGTCCCTTGGCTTTCATGACTCTGCTTTCTTTAGCTAAGATGTTGATATGTGCCACAATGATGATGCTAGGAAGTGTCTCAAATATGCTATTTAAATTATTAAAGGTAATAAATGTTCTATTAAACTTGTTAAGGCTAAGGTCCCATGTAGTGAAACGCAGAAAAGAAAATGCAGTGGAAAATAATGCAGCAGAAACACAGTATTTTTCTTTGCAATTTTGCAAATACAATGAAAATGCAATACAAACAATATAACCGAGTTTTGCAGTATCCATTGGGATGCTGAAACACCATATTGTACTATCCATCAAAGCAAGCAACAGACAGTATTTTAGGATATTATATTATATCTGCTTGTTTTTAGCCAGGTTGGATATACTGGATAGGATAATGAGCATAAAGTATAACCCAATAACC
The DNA here is from genome assembly GCA_947044405.1 of Leptodactylus fallax. NCBI lineage: Eukaryota > Metazoa > Chordata > Amphibia > Anura > Leptodactylidae > Leptodactylus > Leptodactylus fallax. The sequence goes on from CAMRHE010000027.1 coordinate 3,149,301, forward strand.
TTTAAGGTTTCTACTTTCTACAGTATATTATGTTGTGAAATGAATTTTGCAATTTTAAGAAATTTAAATCTGCAGAAAGTTCTGAAAGACATCTGTCAGAACTAAGTCATTTGCAATCATTTCTTGAAGATGTGATATTTGAATGTCTCCTGAGAGTTATTGAGATTGAACTGGGGATGAACAGGGCAGTGAACTCTACAAGTAACTGTATAATGAATGCAAGTGATATATACACTTGTCTGCCTGCAAGCTTCTTCTCTCCATTACACAGAATCAGTTCAGTCTGACTTGTCTTAGAACTGTGTTGGTGTCTTGCATGCTGTCTGAGAATGGCTGCAGTTTAATATTCCAGACAGATAAGCACTCCTTGTGTGATGTTAGCTGACTGTTGGAGTAGCGGGGGAGCTTCACAGAAGTAGGTCACAAGTGAAATGTCCAAGCTCATTGAACTAAATGCTATAAGAGAACACGAGAAGACACCTTACTAGGGGGAAAATATACTCCTGACCCCTCCGCTGTTCACCCCTGTGTCATGCACACTGATCTTGATCTTTTGTGAAGATTTATTTTGCTCTGTGACATATATTCAACTAATATAAGTCATCTGGTATTAGAAGAAACTTTACAAAAAAAAGAAAGTTTGTAGGGCAGAGAAAATATATATCCATTTTAATAATTTAAAATGAATAATGGTATAATAATATTAAAATATTACGCATTAATATCATTTTTATTTTATTTTTTTAGCGCCAATTACATAAAGTATCCTTGTTCTCAATCAAACCATTTCATGACAAATACTTAGCTGCATAATAGTTGTGGACTTACAGATGTGTTCTTCCTTACCTTTCCTCTTGGCTAGACATATCTAGATATTTGGGGTGTGAGATGACCAAAAGAAGATGTTTTCTTTAACCCTTAATAGATGTAGACCACCAGGGATGTAAGTATAAATGCCTTCACTGCCATAGATCACAGGATATTTCACCATTAACCCCTTTACTACCCTAGGCTACCAGAGATGTTACCAATTGCTAAACAGCTAAAAATTATTTTTTCACAGTAAATATCATTTTTTGAGGACATATACTCTACATTGCTGATATACTTGTAGGAGGAGACATACACCGTTTTTTGATCAAAGGACCCATGACCTGAGTCCACACCTGATGGAGATACAGTGGGGAAAAAAGTATTTAGTCAGCCACCAATTGTGCAAGTTCTCCCACTGAAAAAGATGAGAGAGGCCTGTAATTGTCATCATAGGTAGACCTCAACTATGAGAGACAAAATGAGAAAACATATCTAGAAAATCACATTGTATGATTTTTTAAGAATTTATTTGCAAATTATGGTGGAAAATAAGTATTTGGTCACCTATAAACAAGCAAGATTTCTGGCTCTCACAGACCTATAACTTCTTCTTTAAGAGGCTCCTCTGTCCTCCACTCATTACCTGTAGTAATGGCACCTGTTTGACATTGTTATTAGTATAAAAGACACCTGTCCACAACCTCAAACAGTCACACTCCAAACTCCACTATGGTGAAGACCAAAGAGCTGTGGAAGGACACCAGAAACAAAATGGTAGACCTACACCAGGCTGGGAAGACTGAATCTGCAATAGGTCTTAATAGGGACTGTAGACATCACACTATAGGATATTTTTAGTGATCTTGCGGCTGTATTCCTCCTGCAACTGGGGCTAAATGTACCAGACCCAGTTACAGGGGAAATCAGCCTCCTCCCCAAAAAAAGTGATCAGATGTCCCCAAAGGTCTATTATGACCTTATGGGGACACAATATAGAAAAAAAAAATAAAAAATTAATAGAAAAGTTAAACCCAACCCCAGATGACACCATACAAAGTAAAAATTACCGTAACAGAGAAACTAAAAACTATTTTATAAAGTTGTATAGTAGCACTTTGTGTTATTAAATAAAAAAAAAAAATTAAAAGTAAAAAAACACACACGTTTTCCCTCCTCTTTTGTTTATATTTTCCCGGCTATAAAAAAATTAAAACACATGGAAAAATAAAAACATAAAAATAAAGCCTTATGTGTCACCGAAAAAAGACACAGAAATTAGTTGAATAACACAAATGATAAAAATGTTATAGCTCTCCAAATCCGCACATACAAAAAACTTAAAAATGTGCCTGGTCTGGAAGGGTGGTAATGCATCTGGTATGCAAGTTAAAAAAAAACAAAAGAAAAAAAATATAGGGTTACCAAGCTGGTTATAACCTTTAAGCAGTGTGAGCACGTGTTCACTGTCGAATACAGGGATTGGGAATAAGAAGAAAGGTAAGGAGAGAAGACTAAACAGCTATGTGACTGTCCATGTTATTAAATCTGAGTAATAGTTTTTCTTACAGTCTACTCACACTGCATTTGTAGTGTACATCAGAGGAATAGGTTGGTAAGATTTCATTATATAGCTCTAATATATGCCCTTTAGAGCCATGTTTTGGTACACATACTACTATATTAAAGGGAATCTGTCAGATCATATATGCCTCCAAAACCAATAGGGGCTTTTAGTTTGAATAATTTTTATTTGGGTTTCAGAACAAATATAAGAAACAGTATTGACATACATTACGATATACATTTTGATATAAATTTGTCCAAAGTATATTCTTTGAATTGTACATCAATGAGACAAAAGATGAATATTGTATATATGGTTAACAATAACAGTAACTTGTGGGCACATTTCTAGGGCTAGCGTGAGACATTTCAGAGCCGATTTTTCCATTTGTTCTCCTCCACTTCCCTCTCCTACCCTACCTCACCCACTGTTAGTCGCAAGGCCCGATTTCATAGAGCTCCATGGCTCCCACAAGCAACAAATCGAGAATTAATCCAAGCGTCCCATACATTTCCAAAGCTATGATAGGAGTCGTTTCCTAATGCAATTACCCTCTCGTAGGTATATGTATTATTAATAGCTTGCAACAGTGCGGAGTCAGACGGAGGGGTCACCGATCGCCATCTTTGTACCAACATTAATTTGGCTATAGTTAAAATTTTACATAGGAGTTTTTTATATTTGTTTAATTTCTCGGGAATTCCAATTAATAGGATGGCTAGAGTTGAGTTGTAGGGGAGGTGGAAATTACATATTTCTGATAGCATGTCGAAAACCCTATTCCAGTATCCACAAATTATGGGGCAATGTCCCAAAATATGGAGAAGGGTTCCTCTCCCTCCACATCCTCTCCAGCACCTCCCAGTAATGGAAGGGTATATCATTTGTAAAGTGGATGGAGTACGGTACCACCTCAAAGTAATTTTCATAGCTGTTTCTATGTGATTGCTACATTTTAAGGATGAGTGACTTAGTTTGATAGCTTGTTCCCACTCGTCCGAAGTAATGATTCTTCCTAAATCCTTCTCCCAACAACGGAATGGAGTAGATCTAGTAAATGTTGTTACTCCATCCATTTTATCGTAGAGAAACCGTAAACCCCTCATCTTAGTCGACAACCAGGAGAATATTGAATTGCTATGGGGTACTTGCGATACAGGGTTCTTAGATAGAAAGTGCCATATTTGGGAGTACTTAAGGAAGTCACCACTATGCATTCCAAATTTCTGTGTGAGATCTATAAATGATAAAGGTTGTTTGGTATCGGACTGTAAATGGGAGACCTGTGTGATCCCTTTCGCCTCCCACTCCGCAACTACTAGGTCCTCTATCGCCCAGGTCATGAGTGACAAAGGCATCTCTGAGGCATAGAAGTAGTTCGTAGGGTTTGCTTTCCCGTGGAGCAGCCTCCATGCGGTCAACGCTGCTTGCATGACTGGGGACATGGATCTAGGCATAGGAATGTTCCAAAAGGGCGCCCACAATGTATCTGCTAATTTTAGGGGGTATATAAACAATTGTTCCATGTGTATCCATGGAACCGAGGTGTCAGCTGATCTCCATCTTGCACATTGTATGACTAAGGACGCTATGTAGTAATTCCTTACTACTGGTACTCCCAGTCCTCCCGCCTCTTTTTGTTTAAATAGGAAGCTTTTGTTGACTCTAGGTCTCCTACCATTCCATATGAATTTGGAGATCATCCTTTGCATGGTTTCGAAAAACGAAACCGAAACCAATATCGGGAGTGTGCGGAATAGGTACAAGAGTCTAGGCAACAACAGCATCTTGAAAGCTGCGACACGACCCATCCAAGACACGTCTACTTTGGACATTCACTCCATCTCATCCTGCAGTATTTTTAACATGGGCGTATAATTATTTCTGTATAGGGCCCCTGTGGAGGGTGTCACCTGTATCCCCAGATACTGAACGCCATCTTTCCTCCAGTCAAAATCATATTTCGCTTGTAGGGGTTGAAGCAAAGAGGGAGGGACATGCAAAGGTAGTGCTTGTGACTTGGCCATATTTAATTTATAAAATGATAAGTGTCCGAACTTGGCTATAATTTCCATAAGTCGGGGAACAGACTCTTGTGGCTTGGACAGAGTAAGAATGATATAATCTGCATATAATGATATAAGATGAGTTTTGTCCCGTATATCAATGCCACCTACCCCTGGGTCCAGTCTAAGTTTCTGGGCCAATGGCTCCATTGAGAGGACAAATATCAGCGTTGAGAGGGGGCACCCCTGTCTAGTCCCGTTTGTTATTAAGAAGGGGTCCGACACTACCCCGTTAGTGAATACTCTTGCAGATGGCGCAGAGTACAGCGCTTCGATTGCCCTTAAAATAGCTCCATCAAACCCCATACTCCTAAGCACCAAGAAGGCGTACGACCAGCAAATGCGGTCAAACGCCTTCTCGGCATCCAATGCGAGAATCACAGCCCCCGTCTTCCCAGCATTAATGTGGTGTATAATATTCAAAATGCGTCTAGTATTATCATATGATTGCCTCCCCTTCACAAATCCCACTTGGTCGTGATTTATCAAGCTCGGAAGACAAGCTGCTACTCTATTCGCTATAATTTTGGCGTAAATTTTTAAGTCCGAGTTTAATAGAGATATTGGTCGAAAATTTTGGGGGCTGGTGGCAGGCTTGCCCGGTTTAGGCAGCGTCACCACCAAGGCCTCTTGATTTTCCCTCGGAATGGCACCAGAGGCCACCACAGCCGTGAAAAAGGACAACAGCGGGTTTAGCAGGAGTGAAGAAAACTTTTTGTAATATTCGTTAGTAAGGCCATCTGGGCCCGGGGACTTTCGGGTTGGCATCGACTTTATTACTGACAGCAATTCTGATGTTGAGATGGGCTCATTTAAAGAGTCCAATTGTGTTTCATTGAACGTGGGCAATTGAGTACTTGCAAGAAAATTTGCGATATCTTGTTTTGTTGGAGGTGTCACAGAGGAGTCTTCTCTAATATTATATAAGCCTTCATAGAAGTCTTTAAAGGCATTAGCGATGCCACCAGGATCATAGATTTTATGCTTGCCATCTTTACTCTGCAGAAACGGGATTTTAGACCTTGCATGTTTTTGTTTAAGTTTGGACACAAGAAGCTTGCCTGCCTTGTTAGATTGAGAATAGTAAGTCGCTTTCACTCTTTTCAAGTTTTTCTCATACTTATGCAGTAGACAAGCTGTCAGTTGATGGCGTAGTGACACCAACTTTGCTGCATTTGAGGGGGAAAGAGATGTTTTGTTACTGTTATCTAAAGATTTTATTTGGTGCAGTAGTCGGTCAATTTCTGCTAACCTAGTTTTCTTTTCTATGTGTCCCAATCGAATAAATGTTCCTCTGATAAAAGCTTTATGTGAATTCCACAATAAGTCGGGACTAGAGGCCGAGGGAGCATTGATCAGAAAGAATTCCTTCAGATCGTTTTCCACAATCGCTTTATATTGTGGTTGTGACTCATTGCATCTCCATATATACGCTCTAGGGCATTCATATTTTTCCCTTAGAGTCATGGTTATTGCTGCATGGTCAAACCATGTAATTTGTGAAATATCCGCCTTTACAGCAAGGGGAATACTAGCTTGTTCTATTAAAAATAAATCTATTCTTGAATAGCTATTATGTACACTAGAATAGTATGTGTAATCTTTTTCAGTATTGTGAAAGATACACCAAATATCAAATAAGTCGTGGTGCCATATAGCCTGCGAAAATGAAGGATGGCGTGTCGTTATGCCAGAAGTAGTGTCTACCACTGGGTCCGGAGCCATGTTAAAGTCTCCCATTAGAACTAGACATCCTTGCTTTCTTCGCTCCACTGCTCTCATGAGTCTCCCCAAGAATGACACCTGTCGCTTATTAGGGGCGTAAACCGAAACCAACGTATATGTGACGTTGTTAAGGATGCAGACTAATATGACAAAACGTCCACCAGGGTCCGCATATTGGGACACCAGTTGAAATGCCACTGAATCTCTAATCCCAATCAATGTTCCCCGGCGCTTGGAGGAGCAGTGAGCGTGAAATATATGTGGGTATGATGAATGTCTGATGCGAGTGGCGTCTACCTCTAAAAGATGTGTTTCTTGAACTGCGAGAATGTCACAGCCTTGAACTCGGGCCTCCCGCCACAAATTGGCTCTCTTTTGAGGGGAGTTCAAGCCCCTGACATTCATAGACATAAGTTTAAGTACCATAATGTACAGTTAGTAATGCTTCAAAGATCTTACCACAACCACCCACATCAGAAGTTACCAGTAGCAGTAGGAAGCAATGTGGTCTCCGCCTTGCGTCATCGCGTCGCCCCATGTGCCAGAACCGAAGAGAAAACAAACTATAGCGACAATGAAACCAATGGTTATGCCATCTAAACAAAACAACGAAAAGAAATGTGGTACAGCGGACCAGCGGCTGTTGTAATCTTGGGGGGATAAGTTCAGCAGTAGTGGACATGCGAAATCCCTTGTAAGGTGAGTCTCTAGCTGTGCAGCCCTTTTGGTGGACGTTTCGGGGTTTTCGTTTGATGCCATCCATCTGACACGGGACCAGGTGGCGGTTTGGGTGTCGGGTCAGTGATCGGAATGTCCCATTTATTTAGCAACTTTTTACCATCTTCCGGAGATTTGATAACATAAGTAAGGTTGTCCCGGGATACTATCACTCGGACTGGGAATCCCCATTTGTATAAGATGTTATGTTGGCGTAGAGCTGCGGTAATAGGGATGAATTGCCTTCTCAATTGTAGTGTAGCGGCCGAAAGATCAGAGTAGATGGATATTTTATGGTATGGTAAGCGGCCACTTTTCCGTGAGGTCAGCAGCCCCAGCTCTTTGGTGCGGTAAAAATGGATCTTTGCTAAGACATCTCTGGGTACTGATTCATCCAGGTGAGAAGGCCTTGGGACCCTATGCGCTCTGTCAATGGTTAAGTCCATTATCGTGAGATTCGGTATTAGCGTGCGTATCAGGTCTTGAAGGAAAACTGTTAAATTACTTGCAGATACTGATTCCGGAATCCCTCTAAACTTCAGATTATTGCGCCGCGAGCGATCCTCCAAGTCAGCTATTTTAGCCTTTAGAAACGACACGTCCTTTTCCACCTCATAGTGAGCGTCTATAAGGAGATTATGTGATGCAGTGAATTCCGCCATTTTAGATTCCACATGAACAGTGCGTTTCTGCAGTTCCTGAAGGTCTCTATCTAGCGGTTTAACCATTAAGGACATGTCAGTTGTCAGTGATTTACAGAAGGCCATGAGCATATTTTTCATGGAGGCCTCAGTGAGTAAACTCTCTGTTGCTGGAATATTTGCAAAAAAATCGGTAGATGGTAGTACACATTGTGTAGGATCGCTCACCTCCTCTCCTGGGGGCCCGGCGTTCTGGAGCCTGGATTTCTGCTTGACCGGGCTAGCGGTAGGCGAGTGGGGTGTCTCCACGTTGCAGAGGCCCGTAGGCCTCTGTGCATCGTCATGAGAAGGCCCCGGACCGGGGCTCCAGTGCCTCCGGACCTCCGCATTCTAACAGCTGCGGCATGGACGGCGCTGAAAGCGTCCTCCGCTGTGCAGATAGGGTGAGCATCTCCTCCGGAGGGTCCCGAGATGGAGTGGAGGCCCCGGAGATAGCGCTGGAGCGCGAACCGCCGCCATCTTGATTTTCCCCCACGCCGTGGGGGAAGTAAAAGTCTGAGATTCTCTGCAGTTTCACCGCAGATTTTCTCTTCCTCGGCATCCCTGAAGGTAGGAGGCTTTCCCGTTGACGATGAGGCTGCTATTGTGCACGGGCACGTCGCTTTTCCCATCGCTGTGTAAGACTCGGGCCTGGAGCTGCGCGGCTATGCGGCCATTCCGTTCCACAAGCAGGCTCCGCCCCCCAATAGGGGCTTTTAATAGGATCAGAAACATTTGTTTGTAGCCACAAACTGAAGAAACAATGCAGAGATTATGACATTTTTACATTTGACAGTGCAATGGGGTTGAGTCCAGTTTGCCACATTTACATACAGACTGCTGTGATTCAGGCAAAGACTGAAAGTGTCATTCACTTTTAAAGCAGTGACAATGGGCAGCAATTGAGTATATTCAGAGTATTTGTGGTTGTTTATAGGCAAATATGGCAGGTCAGGCCCCACCCCCATTACAATTGCAGGCCGATTTGCATATCTATAAAAAAATTCTTATCTCTCCATTGCTTCATCGCTTTGTGGCCACCGAGGTATGTTTCTGCTTCATAATAGTATGCCAGATGTCTGCAGCGTGCCCGCACAGAAGCAGAGCAGGTGCCATAACCACCACTCTTCTGTTTTACACAGTGGAGACTTGGCAATAATGCCCATGATTAGAGTTCTCTCTGACCATGGGCATTCATGGGCCTTGTAAAGGCTCCCAAGCCTGTCATATGTAAATAACTATTTGTTAAATAATATTTGACATGCAATATTCAAGACCTTTAAGGGTTAAATTGTATTCTGCTGACATAACTCTTGTAACTTATGGTGCATGGGTGTGGATAGCATATGACTATTTTAGTATTGTCCAAGTACAGTAGTAGAAAGTATAAGGATGTTGGGAAACACCCCCTTTCATGTATATAAATGACTGACAGACACACATGTCGTGGTCTCACTACTCGGTGGGGGGTCTCCCTCTCCCTGTGTGGATCTGTGGGAACCTGTCTCTATCTCTCACTTTGGGTGTCTATATCTCCAAACCTGGCTACTTCCTCTAAGACCTTGGGAAGGATGGCGGAATCGTCCTGCAGATGATCAACACACATTGATGAATAAGCATGAGCCAAGATGTCTGCAAGGGATCCATCTTGAAGAAACCTAATTCTGTGACATGTAAGACATTGACTGATGTTTCTGTTATGCTGGAAGTTTTCCATATATTTGTTTCCCATGAAGACTTTCAATAAATCTCCATGTTTTATATGAAGCAGAGTCCTCCAATAATGTTACCTTAGAGGTCAACACGTGAGTAAGGATTTCATTCAATTGTAGACTATTTTATAGTTTACGGACGATTATTATTTTACATTGGTGAGCCAGCCCAGTCGATTTTTGCCTGTTTTTCTTTCTCAATTCCTTCTACTTGCAAGAGGGGGAAGAGAGAGTATTTTGCACATTTTATGCAAGCTTCAGGAAATTTCGAAAATTACCTAGATGAATGAAATCTCCTAAGATCTCAAAGTTGCACGTGTCCTAAGAAATCCTTTACAGATAGAAGTCTGTGTAAGAAGAGCTTGTGAGGAACAGAAGAATTTATGACAAGCAATAAAGGAGGACAACAGATGCCAGATGTACTGAGAGGTGCTGATGAAAGGAAGCAGTTGTTCCAAGGAGAAGCTACAAGTTACAAGGTGACGGTTTTCTACGGTTGTAAGTAAAAATTTTACATTTAATTATGGAAATTATACAGTCGTTGTCCAAAAAGTGTAACTTACAGTATAAGTTTGAGCCTAGTGATAGGTTACAGAATATATGGCAGAACTTGTATGCGCAGTGTTTGCATGCAAATTCTATCATAGAGACTAAGAAATCAGTGTGTGTTAGGAAGGAAAAAGAGAAAATGAGGAATATTTTGTGTATGGTAAATGTATTCCATAACATAATATCAGAAAGATCAAAGAATAAAGAAGTCTGTAATGTAATTTCTGTTAATACACAAGAAACAGCTATTCAAACAGATTTACAGGAATTGCATCATTCTGACAAAAAGTCTCACGTGACTGTGACTATAAATAGCTCATCACAGACACAGACTAGTGAACAAATGAAGCCTGAAATCACTCAAGATAATAATAGCACAGACGCAGATATGTCAGTATATAAGGAATTACAAATTAAAGAAACTAAGCAGAAAATAAAGTTGCAGAAACATTTGACCAATCTGAGTAAAGACATTCCCACATATGATGTAAATATCCATGTGTGTAGAAACTCAGAAATTTTTGAAAGTTATGCAGATAAGTATAATCTATGTACAAAAGAGAAGAATCTTTTATTTAGAACATGGCTTCCTGCAAACTTTGCAAGATGTCTATCAGCAAAGATGTCTTATGACAACGAGTCAAATGAATGGTTACAGGACAGTGATGTAGACCGATTAAAGAAATTAATTTGGTGTACTACAGGTGACAGCATGCCAACATCTGAAATTCTGAATGAAATAAAGATTGGCAGAACTGAATCTACATATTCAGTTATGTCTAGATTTGAGAGGACTTAGAAGGTAGTGGTCAGCAAAGTCAATTCTCAATTGATGGTGAGAACTTTTGTTAAGAAATTCAGATTTTTGGATCCAATAACATTGGCTGTTGCATCAGATAAAAAGTCTTTATTTGAAGCTGCTAGTATACTGGACATGGCCAGAAGACATCAGAGACAGATGACAAATGTGAGACAAACAGGGACAAATCAAAGAATAAAACCACCTAAAAGAGATCTGTCAAATCAGGTTATAGTGTCACCTATTCATAGAAAGAAAAGTGAGGAAATCTATGAAAAACGTAGAAAATTGCACGTGGAATATAAACCATATCTCATGAAAGAAGTTCCATTCATAAAAACCCCATTATCAGTAGTAAATAAGCAAGTGTTAGTGTCAACCTCTAAGCCAGCCAAAGCTATAGATAGAATCAGTAACATAGGAAAGAATGCACAAAATAGCAATCCTGACAGAGTAACAGCTGTTCCCAAAATGTTAGACTGTCATGGCAACCCTTTCTTGACATCTGATCTATTCCTGATCAGAAGAATGTCAAAAGGCTTAGATTATCTAAATGGCAGAACATTAGTCAATCTATTGGTGGATGCAATTGAAAGAAGGGTTATGGGTCAAATTTAAAAATATCTCTATGTTAATGACTGTCTATTGGTATCATTTTACTATTCAGGCTGTAGAAAGATCTTTCACACATGAGGAGAAATTAAAATGATCAGGTATAATTCAGATAGTTATGTGATGTTTATAAAATAATCCTGATTATGATATTGATAATAATACTATATGTAATGCATCATATTATAATATATATATATATATATATATATATATATATACATGAGAGTCAAGTAAAAGTAACTTGATCTTCCTCTGTTAAGTGGTGATATATATATTTTGCTCACATCCCACTCTGGATACAGAGAATGTGCAAAACAAATATATATATAATATGATCATATAGTATTAGAAGTCAAGAAAGTAAACTTTCCATTGGTTAAAATTGTTAGCATATCAATCTGATTTTTTGCTAAAATTTTTATCTATCTTTCTCCTTAGATATTACATATATGAAAAAGCAACAGTTGAATCACTCATCAATTTTTCATTATAGGCCAATATATGCATGAATTGTCTAACAATTTAATAAACAGATTAATATGTGTGACTAATGAAGTGCATATTTTAAAGGAAAATAAGATATAACTTACAATTTTGCATGTGGTGGTCTTTCAATGTATAATCCACTTTGTGTAAGGGCATGCCATGCAGCTCTGAGAGCATCAGTGTGATAGTGTTGTCAGTTGATTGACAAGGAACAAATGGTGACGTGAGTCTGTTGGGGCCCATTGTAAGTTTTGATGTCATGTATATGTATGTAACTGCAGTTCTGTGATGTTAAAAATAGGCCTAAGGAAAAAGTATAACATTTAAAGACGTCTATATTTATTTTTGTGTTATGTGATCCATTATTGAATGTACATTGGGAAATAACAGATATATTAAAGATACATCAAAAAGAAGCTCATATGATGTAAAGTAGAAAATCTAAATTCATATGTTCTTAAAAGCTACAGAAGCACAAACAAGGTTTGAGTAAAAATGACAGCTGCTAAAGACATGTAGGGAGAATGAATGAATGTACATCTTAGTTCATGTGTTTAGGTAGTCAAAGAAGAGCTTTTGACAAAGATAATACAGATAGCTTTCCAGTATATTTGGTTAAAAGGTTTATTGGGGTAAGTTTATCAAGGAATGATAAATATATTATTTATAGTGTGTAAAGCTGGATATGAGCTATAACAAGGATTGTCTTATTATATCATTGGTTATGTAATCTTACAGAGGTACACACATACTTATATATATACAGTCATATGAAAAAGTTTGGGCACCCCTATTAATCTTAATCATTTTTAGTTCTAAATATTTGGGTGTTTGCAACAGCCATTTCAATTTGATATATCTAATAACTGATGGACACAGTAATATTTCAGGATTGAAATGAGGTTTATTGTACTAACAGAAAATGTGCAATATGCATTAAACCAAAATTTGACCGGTGCAAAAATTTGGGTACCCTTATCATTTTATTGATTTGAATACTCCTAACTACTTTTTACTGACTTACTGAAGCACAAAATTGGTTTTGTAACCTCACTGAGCTTTGAACTTCATAGCCAGGTGTATCCAATCATGAGAAAAGGTATTTAAGGTGGCCAATTGCAAGTTGTTCTCCTATTTGAATCTCCTCTGAAGAGTGGCATCATGGGCTCCTCAAAACAACTCTCAAATGATCTGAAAACAAAGATTGTTCAACATAGTTGTTCAGGGGAAGGATACAAAAAGTTGTCTCAGAGATTTAACCTGTCAGTTTCCACTGTGAGGAACATAGTAAGGAAATGGAAGACCACAGGGACAGTTCTTGTTAAGCCCAGAAGTGGCAGGCCAAGAAAAATATCAGAAAGGCAGAGAAGAAGAATGGTGAGAACAGTCAAGGACAATCCACAGACCACCTCCAAAGAGCTGCAGCATCATCTTGCTGCAGATGGTGTCACTGTGCATCGGTCAACAATACAGCACACTTTGCACAAGGAGAAGCTGTATGGGAGAGTGATGCGAAAGAAGCCGTTTCTGAAAGCACGCCACAAACAGAGTCGCCTGAGGTATGCAAAAGCACATTTGGACAAGCCAGCTTCATATTGGAAGAAGGTCCTGTGGACTGATGAAACAAAGATTGAGTTGTTTGGTCATACAAAAAGGCGTTATGCATGACGTCAAAAAAACACAGCATTCCAAGAAAAACACTTGCTACCCACTGTAAAATTTGGTGGAGGTTCCATCATGCTTTGGGGCTGTGTGGCCAATGCCGGCACCGGGAATCTTGTTAAAGTTGAGGGTCGCATGGATTCAACTCAGTATCAGCAGATTCTTGAGAATAATGTACAAGAATCAGTGACGAATTTGAAGTTACGCCGGGGATGGATATTTCAGCAAGACAATGATCCAAAACACAGCTCCAAATCTACTCAGGCATTCATGCAGAGCAACAATTACAATGTTCTGGAATGGCCATCCCAGTCCCCAGACCTGAATATCATTGAACATCTGTGGGATAATTTGAAGCGGGCTGTCCATGCTCGGCGACCATCAAACTTAACTGAACTGGAATTGTTTTGTAAAGAGGAATGGTCAAAAATACCTTCATCCAGGATCCAGGAACTGATTAAAAGCTACAGGAAGCGACTAGAGGCTGTTATTTTTGCAAAAGGAGGATCTACTAAATATTAATGTCACTTTTCTGTTGAGGTGCCCATACTTTTGCACCAGTCAAATTTTGGTTTAATGCATATTGCACATTTTCTGTTAGTACAATAAACCTCATTTCAATCCTGAAATATTACTGTGTCCATCAGTTATTAGATATATCAAATTGAAATGGCTGTTGCAAACACCCAAATATTTAGAACTAAAAATGATTAAGATTAATAGGGGTGCCCAAACTTTTTCATATGACTGTATATTAACTAACACCTACAAACATTGGGAAAATATAATTGTCTTATATGTAAATGAGATAAGCTAATCATCTTCATGAAAGACAATTAATATTAAGATCAAAGAGAAGTTATATCAGGAGATATATTCTTAATTTATTTAGCAAACTTTTGATTATAGAATGTGACATATTTTGGAATATTTATGTTTTATAATACTTATTTCATATGTTGTTTAATGTGTTTACATATATACAATCATTACACAAAAATATACACATTTAATTAGGTAAAGGATGTATATTTTAAAGTCTGATTCTGAAAGCAGAGTCAAAAGCTGGTCACTTTTTGTAAAGTGTCAGGTTATACTATTCTAGGAGTGATGGTATTTAAAAGGTTAAAGGTCACAGTTTTCTGAGAAGAGCCAGTTGTTAAGCACAAAGCAACTGTAAGATGTGGGTATATATATATATGTCTTTTGACTAAAAGAATAAAGTTGAATATCAGTGTTTTAAATAAAGAACACAATAATATTTAGTAAGTAATACTGAATAAAAAGAATAGCAAAGTGATTGTATTTTAAAATTTATGATTAAGTATGATAACACATTCATAATGAAACATATTGATGTTTAGTATATTTATGATAAGTTATAATCAAAGAATAAATATTGTGATTCTCTATAAAATGATAATTAATAATGAAATCACATTAGGTTTCAAGATTATGTTGCAATTTGTCATCACAAGTGAATTAAAGTATATATATGTTGATATATATAGCGCAGATGTGTATGTTATATATATGTTTTTGTATATATATATATATATATATATATATATATATATATATTATATATATTATTGTATCCAAAGTAGTATTGTGTGATCATTTGATAAAATATGAATATCAATAATTGTTATTATCATATTAATATTTGGCATATAAAAATGATAATTATTATTATGAAATGATATGGTACACTGTGATATTATGACAGAAGAAGTAAATCACCAAATTTTGGGTGAATAGTAGATATAGGGAAATTTATCTTCAATCAAGTCCAAGATTATTATAAAGTTTGATATCAAATATTAATAAAAGACTTTGACAGTTACAAGAAGAAAAAGATGTGCAGAAAGAAACTTAAAAGGTATTAAAGCTACACATGTAATCTAATGCCAAGGACTGTGTTCATAATTAACAGTTATTGATGAAAATTATTACTGGAGTTTGGAAACATTGATGATAATTGGACTGAGTTATAAAGATTGTTTTTCATCAACATTCTTATGGAGTCCCATCAACTGGAAAACTTCAAGGAAAAGTTGCTTGGTAAGCAAAGGGTAATGGATAATGAGCCCTACTACATATATTCTTTATTTGAGACTGTTAAATGAGCTGAAGTGAACAAGCAGCAGAGAGGCGTGTCAAATTTAACACTTTGCAGTTCTGCCTCAGAAGTGTCACAGCTACGCCACAGCTAACAAGTGGTCAAAAGAAGAAGAATGACACTACAGTCTGTATCTGATGACAAAGTTATCATAAGGAATACATACTTAATATATGGACTGTGTTGCTATATCAATATCTTCATAATATGAACTTTATTGGACAATGTGATAATATCTGCACAACATGATTGAAATCTATAAACTAAAGGACTTTACGTTAACAAAGTCAAAACCTTCAACAACAACATTTGTGTTAACCCTTCTATTATGACAGAAGAAGATGACCAGAAGAAGATGATGAAAGACGACTAGAAGTCTAGTTTAGTTAGTATATCAAATCATTTTCATATTTGATCACGGTTTACCATAACACTTATTAATGTCAAAATTTATAGCAATTTGATAAAATTATTGTCATATGAACAATTAATTTATTTATGAAAATTAAGTTCTAGTATCCAAAAAGAGGAAAGAAGATGTAGTCTAATGAATATTATCTAATGATATGTATCTTGAGGGTTCAAACAGATGTATATCACCCTCAAGAGGGGGAAATGTTAAATAATATTTGACATGCAATATTCAAGACCTTTAAGGGTTAAATTGTATTCTGCTGACATAACTCTTGTAACTTATGGTGCATGGGTGTGGATAGCATATGACTATTTTAGTATTGTCCAAGTACAGTAGTAGAAAGTATAAGGATGTTGGGAAACACCCCCTTTCATGTATATAAATGACTGACAGACACACATGTCGTGGTCTCACTACTCGGTGGGGGTCTCCCTCTCCCTGTGTGGATCTGTGGGAACCTGTCTCTATCTCTCACTTTGGGTGTCTATATCTCCAAACCTGGCTACTTCCTCTAAGACCTTGGGAAGGATGGCGGAATCGTCCTGCAGATGATCAACACACATTGATGAATAAGCATGAGCCAAGATGTCTGCAAGGGATCCATCTTGAAGAAACTTAATTCTGTGACATGTAAGACATTGACTGATGTTTCTGTTATGCTGGAAGTTTTCCATATATTTGTTTCCCATGAAAACTTTCAATAAATCTCCATGTTTTATATGAAGCAGAGTCCTCCAATAATGTTACCTTAGAGGTCAACACGTGAGTAAGGATTTCATTCAATTGTAGACTATTTTATAGTTTACGGACGATTATTATTTTACACTATTCTATAGTTATGCAGTAATTTTCCCATAGGCCACAATATAGTTGTATTGCTGTCTATGGGACGGGCAATTGCAGGTTCAAGCCCCTTAGGAGGGCCAAAAAATATTATTTTTTTTTAAAGTTTTTAAAAGTATAAAAGGCATAATTCAAGTCACCCCCTTTCCCTATGTCACAAATAAAAAGAAAATAACCAAAAACAAACGTAGACATGTCTGACAATGGCTGAACTGTAAAAATCTAAAAATATGTATCACATATTTTGTACATACAATACATTTGCAAGCTTTAAAAGCACAAAGGCTTCTTCTTCAGGCATTTCCAAATGCAAGATGCTACACAAAGGTAAATAGTTCATGAGGTGATATTACCTTTGTGTAGCATCTTGCTAATGTTGTGCTGTGTAATTCCTTCATTTCCTTCATTCATTCATTCATTTGGAAATGCCTGAAGCAGAAACCTCTATGCTCTGAAAGAAATGTAATTTTTCTGGTTAGCTAATAAAGGTATCAAACCTACAACACTTTTGTCTTTTTGACACAAAAGTATCAAATATTGCATGATTTTTTTTACCTATTACTGCACGATGAATGCCATAAAAACGAAACTCGTAAGAAAATGGCACCACTCCATGGTTCCACTCCATTCTGAATTTTTTTTCAAGCTTCCCAGTACATTGTATGGAATATAAAATTACAAAGTACAATATGTCTTGCACTCATACAGCTCTGTGGACGGAAAATAAAAAAGTTATGTCTCTTGGAAGGTGGGGAGTTAAAAACGAAAAATGTTTGCAACCGGAAGGAATTGAAGAATGATGTAACATTTGTTGGTGGGATTGCTTTGTATGGATTAGCACAGCAAAACATAAACCAGAACAGGGCCATATTTTGCTATGAAGTCTACTTTCCTCTATCTCTTCTTGTTTCTAATCTTCCCCAACTGGTGGCCTTGGCATCAACAAACCATTGCATACATTGCATTTAAAAAAAATAAATAAATCCCAGTGGCAAATAAGTGTCAATAAATTGTCTCTTGTTTAGGTGAAACGAGAGAGGAACAATTCTGACTAATGGCCTTTGAATACCTGCTACTTATCATCAGTGACAAAATGTCCATAAGGCATAGTCAAACAGAAAATATCCCAGCTGCTTCTTTGAACGTTGCTATGATGTGTCTATACTATTATGGTATAATTGTCTGTAATCAGCTTCTGTGTGCGGAACAGACACCATGCATTCAAATGAATACATGACATGGCATAGTACTACCAGCCTTGTAACATAAATCCCAGAAAACCATAGCTCATTTGTTTAATTTCACTGACTTTCTGTAGAAGTCTCAAGCGGTATATGCAGAGAATGAGGTATGAGTATTAAAAGTATTGTCACTATTGATGTGTATGCTTGGCAATCTAATAATTTCCTACAGAAGGACGTTTCATATTTTACATAATGACAATCATTTTAAAGATGACTTGTCACCAAGTACAAAATACTAAATACCATACATCACTTGAGTCTCGTTGTGCCTCTGAACAACTTGTTTTTCTTTTTAAAATCCAGCCACCCATTCAAAAGATATGGCCCCTGCAAGGTTATATGGGAACTAGCCCTGATTCTCCATGTGGCAGGGACATTTTCAGTTTCTCACTTAGCATTTTGTAATTGGGACCTTAGCCTTAAAGAGGACATGTCACCATGTAGCAAAACATAGCAAGAATACGCTGCAGAAAAAAAAAAACTCATTGACTTTTTGCTGGGTTTTTCTCTGCACTTTCCATCCCCTATTAAATCTATAGGGAAAATGCTTGCGATTATGCAGATAAAATTAACAAGCTGTGTTTTTCAAAAACTCACACATTTTTGAAAAAACAGTTTTTCTGCAGCTCTTTTTTTTTGGCAATATGGATGGGTGGTTTAACCAAAATGTCATTCACTTTGCTGGTATTGTAAAATGCAACATTGTTTTCTGATGCATTTCCAACTTTTTAAATTGTTATGTCCACCTGTACTTCATGACAAGAAACGCCTGTCAAACAGAAGTACCCTTTCTCCATTACAACTGTCTTCTGAGTGCTAATACATTAGGGGCTGTTAGGGGTGAGACTTTGAATATGAGGTCACATGGTAGTTCTCAACAGTATCTGGAGGCAGCAGAGAGAGGCATCTGGTTTACTCAGCAATCTATGCTTGAAAATAGAGGCTATGATCACGTAACTTATTGAAGATGGTGGAAAAAAGGGTATGTTCACACTACCGCTATCACAGTCTGTTGCTCTCATCTTATAGGATGAGATCAGTCAAAACAGTAGTAGATTGTCGGGACACCGATAGAGACCCCCTCCATCCATGTCCGTTCCTATTGACCATAATGTAATAAATATGATAGATACTTTCTTCCAACATGTTTGTTTACTTTTGTCATGGAAGTAAAAGCCCTGCATGCATGCAGTAAAAAAAAAAAAAAAAATGATGCAAGAAAGTTTCTTGCATGTTTTTACATGGAGGTGAATGCAGACAGACACCAGACAGAGAGGGCTCCGTCTGCATCTGTCATTTAACCCCTTAATGATACAGGGTAGTTTGTATGTTAATGCTCAGCGACTTTTTTCATATTTTCCTTCCCAGCCTTCCAAAATTCATAACTTTTTTATTTTTCTGTTGACATAGTATGTGAGGGCTTATTCTTTGCATGACGAGTTGTACTTTCATTTGGCACCATGGGGAACATATAATGTTTTGATTAGCTTTTATTAACGTTTTTTGGTGGTCCATATGAAAAAACCCACAATTCTAGCACAATTTTTGTGCATTTTGTTTTTACTGCGTTCACTCTGCATTAAAAATGACATGTCAACTTTGTCTGGTAGGTCATTACGATTACGGCAATATCATATTTATACTGGTTTTATTAATGTCTTACCACTTTTACAAATAAAATGTCACTTTTTGAAAATGAACAATTTTCCTGGGGTCACTGTATTCTGACACCTATAACTTTTTAGCTGTTTTGTATTTTCTAACTCATTGGATAACTGAATTTCTGCATGTTGCTATGGTATAGAAGAGAAGTTGCAAAATGGTACCTATTTCAGCTATTAACTGAAATTTTATCTAGCAAACTTCATGCTTTTTCTACTGACTGCATTCACTGTGCATACAATACAGGAAATATTGCAACATTTCTGCTTTATTGCAGTTGATTCCTTGTACTTAGACCAAATACATGATCAGAAGCTTGCAGCGTATAGGCGCATGAGAGTCTGGATCATCATATTGTCATTGGAATTTGGCTCCGCCCCTGTCTGAACCTGACCACTGAGTCCAATCAGCAGCCACAGCATTCGCAGGAGAGGAACCATTGATGTATGTAAGTGAAATCACTGGAGCACAGGGCACAGGTAAGTATGTGTATTTTTTTTTTTTTTTTTTATGCTTCACCTTCCCCAACCTCCTCTCTGACTTCTGAAATTCCTGGACAACCGCTTTAAGAATGCAGTTAAAACTGACTTAAACCCCAGCAAATCTACAACCCCAATTCCAATGAAGTTGGGATGTTGTGTAAAACATAAATAAAAACAGAATACGATGATTTGCAAATCCTTTTCAAGCTATATTCAATTGAACACACTACAAAGACAAGATATTTAATGTTCAAACAGATAAACTTTATTTGTTTTTTGCAAATATTCAAGCATATTAAATTTGATGCCTGCAGCACGTTCCAAAAAAGCTGGGACAGGGGCAACAAAAGACTGGGACAAGGGCAAGTTTACCACTGTGTTACATCACCTTTCCTTTTAACAACACTCAATAAGTGTTTGGGAACTGAGAACACGAATTGTTGAAGCTTTGTAAGTCACATTTTCATAATGTGCCACACATTTTCAATGGGAGACAGGTCTGGACTGCAGGCAGGCCAATCTAGTAACCACACTCTTTTACTATGAAACCACGCTGTTGTAACACATGCAGAATGTGGTTTGGCATTGTCTTGCTGAAATAAGCAGGGCTGTCCCTGAAAAAGACGTTGCTTGGATAGCAGCATATGTTGCTCCAAAACCTGTATGTACCTTTCAGCATTAATGGTGCCTTCACAGATGTGCAAGTTACCCATACCATGGGCAAGAACACATCCCCATACCACCAGAGATGCTGACTTTTGAACTTTGCACTGATAACAATCCAGACAGTCCTTTTCCTCTTTGGCCCGGAGGACACGACGTCAATGATTTCCAAAAACAATGTGAAATGTGGACTGGTCAGACCACAGGACACTTTTCCACTTTGCGTCAGTCCATCTCAGATGAGCTCGGGCCCAGAGAAGCCGGCGGCGTTTCTGGTTGCTGTTGATATATGGCTTTCGCTTTGCATGGTAGAGTTTTAACTTGCACTTGTAGATGTAGCGACATACTGTGTTCACTGACAATGGTTTTCTGAAGTGTTCCTGAGCCCATGTGGTAATATCCGTTACAGAATGTTGTCGGTTTTTAATACAGTGCCAAGTGAGGGATCGAAGGTCACGGACATTCAATGTTGGTTTTTGGCCTTGCCGATTACTTGTAGAGATTTGTCCAGATCCTCTGAATCTTTTGATGATATTATGGACTGTAGATGATGAAATCCCTAAATTCCTTGCAATGGTATGTTGAGAAACGTTGTTCTTAAACTGGTGGACTATTTGCTCACGCAGTTGTTCACAAAGTGGTGAACCTCGCCCCATCCTTGCTTGTGAATGACTGAGCCTTTCGGGGATGCTCCCTTTATATCCAATCATAACACTCACCTATTTCCAATTAACCTGTTCACCTCTGGAATGCTCCAAACAGGTGTTTTTTGAATATCCCTCAAATTTCTCAGTCTTTTGGTGCCCCCGTCCTGGCTTTTTTGGAACATGTTGCAGGTATCAAATTCAAAATGAGTGATATATATATATATATATATATATATATATATATATATATCTAAAACAGAGAGTTTTTCCCTCATTTTCATGTTGAGTTTTGGGAATCAGACAGGTTTTAGTTTTATAATTGTGTTAACACAACTTTCACTTTTTATTCATCAGTCTGATATGACATTCTGCTTCTGGAAGATTGAAGTTATGATTATTCTTGACTGTTGAAGTTATTTAGAGCCTTTATTCCATTAATTAAATAAAGACAGTAGACAAAGAAATCTAAAGTCATAACTATCACAGTGATGATTATATTATGTTATACAGTGGGGAAAAAAAAGTATTTAGTCAGCCACCAATTGTGCAAGTTCTCCCACTTAACAAGATGAGAGAGGTCTGTAATTGACATCATAGGTAGACCTCAACTATGAGAGACAAAATGAGAAAACAAATCTCACAGACCTGTAACTTCATCTTTAAGAGGCTCCTCTATCCTCCACTCATTACCTGTAGTAATGGCTCCTGTTTGACATTGTTATCAGTATAAAAGACACCTGTCCACAACCTCAAACAGTCACACTCCAAACTCCACTATGGTGAAGACCAAAGAGCTGTGGAAGGACACCAGAAACAAAATTGTAGACCTGCACCAGGCTGGGAAGACTGAATCTGCAATAGGGAAGCAGCTTGGTGTGAAGAAATCAACTGTGGGAGCAATAATTAGAAAATGGAAGACATACAAGACCACTGATAATCTCCCTCCATCAGGGGCTCCACACAAGATCTCACCCCGTGGGGTCAAAATGATCACTAGAACGGTGAGCAGAAATCCCAGAACCACACAGGGGGACCTAGTGAATGACCTTCAGAAAGCTGGGACTAATGTAACAAAGGCTACCGTCAGTAACACACTACGCCGCCAGGGACTCAGATCATGCAGTGCCAGACATGTCCCCCTGCTTAAGCCAGGACATATCCGGGCCCGTCTGAAGTTTGCTAGAGAGCATCTGGATGTTCCAGAAGAGTATTGGGAGAATGTCATATGGTCAGATGAAACCAAAGTAGAACAGTTTGGTAGAAACACAACTCGTTTGTATTTAGAGGAGAGTGAATGCTGAGTTGCATCCAAAGAACACCATACCTACTGTGAAGCATGGGAGTGGCAACATCATGCTTTGGGGCTGTTTCTCTGCAAAGGGACCAGGACGACTGATCCGTGTACATGAAAGAATGAATGGGGCCATGTATGGTGAGATTTTGAGTGCAAACCTCCTTCCATCAGCAAGGGCATTGAAGATGAAACATAGCTGGGTCTTTCAGCATGACAATGATCCCAAGCACACTGCCAGGGCAATGAAGGAGTGGCCTCGTAAGAAGCATTTCAAGGTCCTGAAGTGGCCTAGCCAGTCTCCAGATCTCAACCCCATAGAAAACCTATGGAGGGAGTTGAAAGTCCATGTTGCCCAGCGACAGCCCCAAAACATCACTGCTCTAGAGGAGATCTGCATGGAGGAATGGGCCAACATACTAGCAACAGTGTGTGCCAACCTTGTGAAGACTTACAGAAAACATTTGACCTCTGTCATTACCAACAAAGGATATATAACAAAGTATTGAGATGAACTTTTGTTATTGACCAAATACTTATTTTCCACCATAATTTGCAAATAAATTCTTAAAAAATCAGACAATGTGATTTTCTGAATTTGTTTTCTCATTTTGTCTCTCATAGTTGAGGTCTACCTAGGATGTCAATTACAGGCCGGCCTCATCTTTTTAAGTGGGAGAACTTGCACAATTGGTGGCTGACTAAATACTTTTTTTCCCCACTGTATATTACTTTACAAGCCTCTACTAACCAAGGTGCAACAAGTACCATGGGTCCCCATAGCAAAACTTGTAAGGGGGTCTCACTTGAAGAGTGTACAATTATTTTTGTCTCTACTTGGCACAGGGATCATATACACAGTAATTTCAAAGTACACATAATGCACACAGTGATGTCACAGTACAGTTCACTATGCTACTTACTTTTTCCTGCTTTTGCAATTACTGACCACATTTACAAAAATTGTTTTGTTTGTGATTCCATCAATACAGGAAACTTTGATTAGAAAATCAGCATTTTGCAGCCAAAATAAGGGTTTTCTTGGAAAACTAGTCTGCACCTACAAACAGGGAATTGTGTGAAAACTGTTCAGCATTTAGATATGCAAATTAAAAAAATATACAGTTATTCACTGTCTCACATTGAAAACAATAGGAAGCAGATCTGACCCAGTTTTTGGAGAGGATTTTAAGGCAGAACATACCTTACCAGTTGGGGTCCTATCACTGTATTGACAGATACAACCCTTTGACAGATGAAATAGTAATAATACCAAGCTGTCAATTTATTAATCAAGTCTGATGATTGGTATTTTTTGTGTATTACTTATATTATATCTGCAGACAGTGGCATAACTATAGAGGTCACAGTGGTGACAGAGCCTACAAGCTTGAAAACTCACATGTCCCTGTCACAACACTAAGGCCAATTATACTTTATACTGAGATTTATTATGTACAGTTTTCCCTCAAGAACCTTTTAATTCCAAAAATAGCAGTAGGTCAGTATATAGTCAAGAAAGGGAGACTATGGAGAAAAATACAGATGGGGAGGTTGTAATAGTTACAATATTCATATTGCATTTCTGCATGGAAGGGACTGCTGAGCTATACAGAAAATGTTTATTTCACCAATTACAATAAGAGAAATTGATTTACTTTTCATTTCGTTGAACTATTTCAGTAATATTTTATGATTGCATTATAGGGGTATACTACCATACATAGAGTTTAGCCAGGGGCGTAACTACCGGGGTAGCAGTGGTAGCGACTGCCACAGGGCCCGGAACATTACAGGGAACAGAGCCCTGTGGCAGTCGCTACCGCGAACCCCACAATCACTGCTATCGTTATACTCCGGGGTCTTCTGAGACCTCGGAGTATAACGATCGGGGGCCCAGGGGAGGTGAGCGAACATAAAAAACACTGTAACTCACCTCTCCGCAGCTACGCAGGCTTCGGGCCTGTTTGGTGACGTCCCAGACGTCAGCCGACGTCATTATGCGTCGCGACGCCGGCCTGGATCGCGCGAGATCCGGTCCGACATTGAAGATGGCCGAAGTAGCGCATAGGAGTGCACCGGAGCGAGGAAGAGGTAAGTTGCAGTGTTTTCTATGTTTCTATCCTCCCCTGGGTCTCCGATCATTATACTCTGGGGTCTGAAAAGACCCCAGAGTATAATAACCGTTCATGGGTGGTCCACTATGGGGCATAATACTGTGTGCAGGGGCCACTATGGGGCAAACTACTGTGTGCAGGGGCCACTATGGGGAAAAATACTGTGTGCAGGGGCCACTATGGGGCAAACTACTGTGTGCAGGGGCTACTATGGGGCAAACTACTGTGTGCAGGGGCCACTATGGGGCAAACTACTGTGTGTAGGGGCTACTATGGGGCAAACTACTGTGTGTAGGGGCCACTATGGGGCAAACTACTGTGTGCAGGGGCCACTATGGGGCAAACTACTGTGTGCAGGGGCTACTATGGGGCAAACTACTGTGTGCAGGGGCCACTATGGGGCAAACTACTGTGTGCAGGGGCCACTATGGGGCAAACTACTGTGTGCAGGGGCTACTATGGGGCAAACTACTGTGTGTCGGGGCCACTATGGGGCAAACTACTGTGTGCTGGGGCCACTATGGGGCAAACTACTGTGTGCAAGGGCCACTATGGGCATAATATTGTGTGCAGGGGCCACTATGCTGCATAATACCGTGTCCAGGGGCCACTATGGGGCATAATACCGTGTGCAGGGGCCACTATGGGGCATAATACCGTGTGCAGGGGCCACTATGGGACATAATACCGTGTGCAGGGGCCACTATGGGGCATAATAGTGTGCGCAGGAATGCGGTTTGTGTGTGGGGGTGTTGGGGGCGGCGGCTTGGGGGGGGTTGGGGGCGGCAGCTCGTGGGGGGGCCCCATGTCAAATGTTCGCCTTGGGGCCTAGTCATTCCTAGTTACGCCACTGAGTTTAGCCAGTATATCTAAACCTATCTATCTTATAGATATGCTGTGTCTAATATATATTTGCTCTCATTGTTATATCTGTATTTCATATTTGTTACTGAAGTTTGTTATCTAATTTTCTTTACTATTCCTGAGCATAGTGTCCATAATTACTCTCTATATATTCTTTTTATTGGAGTTTTATGATATTTGTATTTAAAAAATTGTTAATTTTAAGAACTATATCTTGTCAATGAGGCACAATACAGGAATTATTTTATAATTTATCTTTATTAGTATTTACATTATGCCACAGCATTATAAAGAGGTAATTGCAATCATTGTGTTATCTGATTAATGTTAGGCGTCATACACACAACCGACTGTGCAGGCCAAGTTAGTTCAGATTTTTTTAGCGGAATGCACTCAGGTGACACTCGGATGATATTCAAGTGTCATCCAAGTGACTTCTGTCCTCCATTTTAATAGTGGGTTCTGTTCTAATGTCATGGGGCAGGATAGGACCTTCACCTTCTATAATTATTGAAACAGAGCAGCAGAACCCCCATCGGAAAGTCCTGCATGTCTGACTTTGTGTCTGACCAAAAAAAATGGCTTCGCAACCCAGAGGCTGCAATCGACACCTGCGCATTGCTTTAAAAATCCATTGAACTGAATGGGTTTTTAATCAAACCATTTCAAACCTTTACCAATCCTTTCCCAACCCTTTTTTCTGACATTTAGGTCTGATTCACGCCAGACAGACTCTGGGCACAAGTGTGAACCAACCCTTATAGACCATAACTTCTGGTGGAGAGTATGGTGCCTGCACGCAAAGTGCCGGAGGGCATCTGATCATGAACATTTCATACAATAAATAATATTATAATTTTGTAAAACTGTAACACATTTAATTCCATTGGGAAGTTGAAATCAAGTGCAAGTATTAAGCAAAGGACTAAATAAAATGTCATTTTTAATAGAAAACTTGACATTTTGTTTGACATTTTTCTTTTAGATAAAATTGTTAGTCAGATCTCCTACAATGTGAGTTGCACAGGTTAATAGAGAAAACCTGTAGAGCCATGCTTCCTTCATCTGAGAAAGACTAGATATTCTAACAAAGTAAGATAACATTTCTTGCTTGTCCCTAAAACGAATAAGTTCATCTTTAAAATAGAAATCTGGTAATAATGTCCAAAGAAAGTGACTCATGTCCACTGTCTGAAAAAAAGGTCTGTTTGTTCTCTTTGATATGTTAAAATAGTTATTCTACAGTAAATTTAAATTCTTCTATGTATTTGAGATTGTAGGATGTCAGTTCACAGGCTGCAATATCAGGACAGGAAATTATTACTATTACTCAAAGATCATTTCATGTCTATGGGTACTATTAAAAATAACATAAGATTAAAAAAAATATTAATAAAGGAACATTAGATAATCTTATCAGTACTAATCCATGAGTCACAGTCAAAAATATAAAATTAAAATTTGTCCATTATTGACCATGTACAGGAAATAACTTAAAAAAAAAAGACCTGTCATTTCCTCTGACGTGTAATTTACAGAGTAATTTATAGGGATTAGAATTACAGTACATACTGTAATTCTAATCCCTATAAAAAAAAAAAAAAAACAAAACAAAAAAAACCCACAGGTCTGGGCCATTTTTTCCTCTAGTTATTCATTGTGCTGTTCCTCTGTTATTCTTCATATAAATCTATGAAATTATTGATAGGTAGGTCTTATTTTAATTGTCAAATGGGAGTGTCCTTACACAGTTTGAAAATGTCAGGACTGATTGAGCTAAAGTCAGGAGTGAGGCCTTAGCCTAAAGCTGTCTTGCTTCTCCTAAAACTAAATAGGAACCACAGATCAATGACCTGTAGTTTCTTTTCTGACACATGGGACCTTTAGAGATGTGTCACAACTATTCATAAGTATTAATAATTGTGGTGCATCTGGGAGCTAGTCGCTTAACTAGCTGCATGATAGGGATTACTAGTCGTCATCGATTGCTAGTAACCTCATTCAAACACAATAGATTAAATCAGCCAATGCTGCTTGCCTTCTGTATCTAGGGAGAAGTGAGGAGTAGAAGGGGTAGGAGCTGCTGGCTATTCAGATGAATTCACAGCAAGTCCAAGATTCACACCAGGCACCTCCTGGCAATTTATTTGAATTCTCTCACTCAGCCATGCTAGGAGATTGATCTTTAGTGTATTATATCTGTATATATACACAAAAGCACAGTTTTACACATGCACACACAGGCACACTTACATACATAAAAACATAGAGACATAAAGCACACAACCAAAAATTTAAAAACACTGTTAGGGAATTGCCAGTTAAGTAATTCCCCAGTAGCCGCTGCTGGAACCTGGGAGGAAGGGAAATGACAGAGACAGTGAGTCCTGATGCTAGACCCACCCCCAGTCCCTACCTACTTGCCTCAACTACCCTAGGTGGACAACTGGGCAATAGTCCCTTCCTATAATACAAGTGAATACACCAAACGCGGACAAGATAATAAGATAAGATAATAAACAAAACAATATAATGCTAGCACGCTCAGAGAGTCTAATAGCAACCAACCAAGAGAGGATTGACAAACTATATAAAGGGCAACAAGAATCCGTCCCAAGCTTGATTGGCAAGAAAGGATGTCAATCAAAGAACTACTAACATTAACTCTTTAATAACCAGAGGAACTAATAGCACTGGCTGGACTGGTACACTCAGGGGCGTAAATACCAGGGTAGCAGCGGTAGCGGCTGCCACATAGGCCGTGTAACACCAGCAGGTAACAGGCCCTATTTACTTACCAATCCCCACTCCTGCTCACGGCCACCTGCGCTTCCCATACTGTGCATTTGCCACTATGGGGCATAATACTGTGTGCAGGGACCACTATGGGGAATAATACTGTGTGCAGGGGCCACTATGGTGTATAATAGTGTGTGCAGGGGTCACTATGGGGCATAATAGTGTGTGCAGGAATGCGGTTTGTGCAGTTGCGGTTGCCGGGGGGGCCCAATGTCAAATGTTCGCCTTGGAGCCCAGTCATTCCTAGTTACGCCATTGGGTACACTGCAACGAATACCCAGCTGTGCAAAAAAACAGGAGCAGAGGATATATATCATATATGGACACGTCCCCTGCACCGTAGCATGCAGCCGGAGGCTGGCGCAGAGGTCCAAAAGGGCAAAGATGTTACACACACATTGACAAATAGAGATACCTACATACAGCAACCAGCAGTGAGGATGTACAGGTCAAGCTGTAGAGAGCTGCAAGTATTTCAGTATTTCAAGCTGGTGGGCTGTTTAGGCTGTCATGGGCTCCTCTCGAGCCTTGGACCCCAGGCAACCACCAGAACTGCTGTAGCTAAAGTTCAGTGTTTTTTCTTCAGTTGCAGCACATGCCCCTTGAAATTCTGGGGCATTTCCCCAGAGTAAATGTTATTGCAGGTTGAGAACCATTGCATTAGAGTATATTACAAAACACTACACTGAGGAAATAATGTGACTGGAAAACCAGATTTTGAAATTTCTTCTCATTTCAAATTAAAGAAAACTTTTTAAATCATTGCTTGGTAGTGAAAAGGGATTTGTTGTCCATAGGGATTTCTGTAACTAAGCAATCACTATGGGACTATTGTTTAGGCATACATTTAAAATTTCAAACTTGTTTCAAAATTGTTTATGAGAAAAAAAAACAAAAAACTTTTTCCCATATAAAAGATAAGGGTTCTAGAGATTTGAATTCCATCTTTGCCTCATCGACTTTAGAACATATTGCCATGATTAACCACCTTGCCCAGCAAATTCTTCATCTTCCTCTATTACAGTAATATTGTTTGACCTATAGTCTATTTTAATTATTTCGTATATTATGGCCTTTTGCGCAGAGGCGTAGCTATGGGTTCAGCACAGGGGGGGACGAACATGTCCAAGTGGGCCCCCAACTTAGGTATACCGATATTATCACTATACAATGACCGTATAGTGGTATATATCGGATCTACACAGGGCTCTGCAGACGATTTAGGCAAATACAGTGCAGTAACATTTAGTGACTTACCGGTGACGTCTCTGACTAATCGTTCACATTCCCCATCTCTTTCATCTGAACCGCCATGACCACTTCTTCCAGTCTCTGTAAAGTTTGCAGCACAGACATTTTTGGCTCCTCACTTTTCCAGGTACCCAACCCACATTGTCCTCACCTGCGCACCCATCCTGCTCTTACCCCACTTATAAAATATATAATATAACCCCCCCATAAGGAATAAAACCCACAAGTGCATCTTTAAATTAATAACTTCCCTGTGTACCCTCTTTAAATAGTGCCCCTTATTAATAATGCCCCAGGTGTTTCCTAATTAAAAAGTAAACAAAAGGTAATAATAATTAATGGGGTTCCAATAAGCGGGAACCCAGGATCAGCTGTTTGAATGAACCGTGGTACCTGTGTTAGCGCCGTGACCCATTCTCCGTTTACATAGTGTCATTCATCTCATAGCGGCCATGTAATGTAACTACAGCCTCGTCCTATACACGTCTATGTGACAAGGCTGGAATTACATCACACGGTCACTATAAACAGACAGCGTGTGATATAAACAGGTGCCATAGCCCCTTCATACAGCTGATCAGTAGGGAATCACTTATCTCTTATCGATGATCTATTCTGAGGATAGATCATCAATTAAAAATGAGCTGGAAAACTCTTTAATTCTAAGGCCCCATGTGGCGTCCCGCAGCAATAAAGCGCTGTTCTTCCTGCTGCGCTTTGCACAGAAAATTCGCAGAGGTTTTCTCTGCGGACTTTCTGCTTCAATTATATCTACAGGGAAACCGGGAGCATTTCCATAGGAATGCTGCGATTTCCAAAACCACGACTGTTTTGGAAATCGCACCATGTCCACTGAGCATATTTTACCACAAAGTGGGGATGGGATGGGGCCCCACGTGGCAAAAACGCCACGGGAAAAAAAATGCGGCATTTTACAGTTCCTGCAAAGTGGATGGGATTCTAGCAAATCCCATCCACACATTGTGGAAAAATGCATGCAGCGGACACTCTGAGATTTCTAAAACCGTTGCGGTTTTGGAAATCGCAGCATGTCAATTATACCTAAAGGAAACGCTGGTGGTTTCCCTATAGTTATAATGGAAGCAGAAAGTCTGCAGAGGAAAAATCTGTGGCCCTTCTGTGAAAAGCGCTGCGGGAAAAACCACAATGTTACTGCCGTGGTTTTTCCTGCAGAGCTTTTTTGCTGCAGCCCGCTACGTGGGGCTTTAGTCTTAATAAAGCCCAAGTGTCACTTTAATTAAATTAATTGCCCCCTCATATTATGCCCCTGATTCCCCCTGACATAAATACTGCACCCCTAATGACCCCTTATATCGATGACCACCCCCTTATGTTCATAATGACCCCTAATATAAATAACCTCCCCCCTTGTACCCCGTAATAACCCTTATATAAATGATGCCCCCTTATGTTCATAATGCCCCCACCCTTTTAGTTATAAGTCCCCCTAACAACCCCTTATACTATTAAAATACCCACAACTAAGCTTAAAAAAAACAAATATAAGTTATACTCACCTACCAGCGATCATGACCAATGGAGCCGCCGCTTTCTCTTCTTGACCTGCGCTCTGTGCACAGGGTCCACGCACAGGATGTCTGCGTCTCAGCGTAGGAGGCGCGATCTTGTGACGTCATCGCGCCGCCTGTGCGATGACTGTGTTCTCGTTGTCATGTAAACTGCAGGCCTGAAGTGGCTTGCGGTTTACAAGACAGCAAGTTGCAGAAAGCGTTTTAACTAGATCGGTGTCTGCAGACACCGATCTAGTTAAAAGTAAAAGATGTATTAATGGCGGCCCCAGGGTGGGCCCTAAAATGTCAGTGGGCTCGGGGCAGCCGTCTCCTCTGCCCCCCCCCCGCTAGCTACGCCTCTGCTTTTGCACTTGTGATTTTAAAACAATGTACTGTCTGTAATGTATTTTTCTACATTTTTTTCCTACATTTATTATTTTCGTAGTTGTACATTTTATGCTCTATCTGCTGTCTTAACTGGTTCAAGTCTTCTTGACTTGATGTACAGTACCAGTTATATCTATGCTGTTAGAAAGTCAATTTTATGCACATCCGCATGTGGTATACTAAGTCTGAAAACCAACATTAGACAAAACTATATGTGAATACAGAGCCCAGTAGTAAAGATAAAAACTAGTGTTTTCTGACACTACTAGTATTCTAACCACTTGGCACAGGAGATCCTGGTACTTGTTTGCCATTCCATACTTGAATTCTCACCACCCATTGATATATAGCCAACTAAGCCTGGGTCCTCTACCTCTAAGCTCAATAGTTGCCACATCTTTCTTGGTATGTACACTATTGCTTCTAAAGGAATCCTTTCTTACAAGTTCACTAAAAAGGCTACTTATTTCTAAAATAGGAAATTAATAATAAATAATGATGTTTAATATTTTTTAAAATATTATATTTTAGGAGCAGGAATGAATAACTTTGATCATATTTATATTATAACAGTTTAGAATATAACCCTATTCACATGTCAGTAAATATGCATTGATATGCTTTTCGAAGAACACAGGCTGTATGCATTGTGTTTATAGTTTGCATTGTTCCTTTTATTTGTAATTTTTTTTAATCTTTCTTCTTACAGAAGGGCTTTAGATTAAATCGCAGTGCCTGTAAAACCAGTTTGATTTATGTCACATAACAACGTTATTTCATCTATGATTCAGTCAGCTTGTTTTTGTGCCACCAACTGACCTTCGAGAGCTTGGCATGCTGTGAAAAAAGTTCACTTTCATATGGCGACAATGTTTATTAAAAATATATTTTATTGCAAATATCTGAATTCCTAACATGATGGATGCCAAAAGTGAAAAAGGCTAACTCATCTAGTTTATATAAATATCTACTGCACTGCCATCTTTATTTTCCATCTTTTTTTTTATCGTTTTTCTGAAATTGCATAGTACTTTATTATTGAAGCAAATCTCTGGTATTTGTCGAGAGCTATAAACACAGGAATTACTGGACACTGTATTAACCTTTATATAGATATTGGTCAGGCTTCAGGAGCACAAGATACTTTCTATGATATATTAGTTCACCTTTTGAGGACTATCATATCACATGTTTTTAATCACTTTTTTTGTTTCATTAACTGCCTTAAGTTAAAATGTGCATAACTTTTCAGATTTCTTTTAGGATAACCTGACCTATATGTACATATTTCTGTCTGCTATATGATTTATATACAGTAATTTTTTTTTAACATTTTTCAGCAATAATCAATAATTCCTAGTTGCCCCTTGCAGGTGTGGATAGTAAAGGGCCCCTTTGCAACTTCAGGAAATTCAGAAATTAGAATGTATAGGTGCAGAAAATGTTGGGCACCTATGCCGTTATCATAGGGTGCTCACACTATTTGTGTAGTAAGTTGCAGATTTTTACTGCATTAAAAGTGTATGCTATGCAAACATATCATACTGTGGAATAAAACAAATACTTATTTGGTGAAACAAATATATAAAATTAAAAATAGGTCATAAAAAAGCGAACGTTTATTGGCGCATGCACAAATTTCAATCTATGCAGGACCTTTTGACCTGAGTGCTGACTAGAGATGGGTGAACCTCTCAAGATTCGTTTCGTTTCAGTTTCAGGTGGTTTGGGATGAAGCTTTGTTTCGAGTTGAACAAGCTTGGTATGAACCACACTTTAAATTGTCACAACATATAGTGTAGAACATTTGTATGGCTCCTAAGAGCCTATCTATCCAATTTCTAGCTCTCTAAAGCAATCACAGCCAAAGTTATGTCAAAGTGAACATGACACGTATGTCTATGCACAATTGAATGGTAAGCAGTGGATACAAACTCCAATTATAACCATACACTGTGCTTCCACTCACTTTTATGCTTTTTAACATTTAATGCTCCAAAAATTACCCTTTTTTGAAGGAAAAGATGATTACGTTTTTTAGACAAATATGGCAGTTATTTTGCAAAAAGCAATAGTTTTGTGGAATCAAATGAGTGACAATTGACATAATTTCAAGAAAAAAATTGGGACACTCTATCAGTGTATCTACTGCCTAGCTTGCCAGCTGAAAATGCTGGACTTATGGACTATCTTCCAAAAGGGATCATTGTGTTTGGTTTTCTGCATGCAGCAATCATATACTGCTGTTCAAATTGATGCTCCAGAATGTGCAAAAGTGCTGCTCAATGTTCACTTCACCTTACAACCATGAAATGAGGGAAGAGTAGTGGAACCAATGGCTTGCCCTGGAGAAGTTGGGGGTGGGAAATGGGAAACTGGAGGAGGCGAATAGGTCCCACCTGGTGTTGAAACTGTGTCTGCCATGCACCTGTGAGGTGATGTCAGTACTAGAAAGCACTGGGCCTTGCTGTGTTTTTAGACTTTGGCCTCTCATGCTCAAGACATTGACCCACATTGATTGTTCAAATTTTGTAGCACCTAAAGACTCAGTTTGAATGCACAAGCTTTTTTATACTACATATCACATATCAATGTAATGTCCATTTACCATTGTCTATTGGCTGAGAGGATGTCAGGTGTTGCTACAACGTTATAGTGACTTGCAGACAGCGTCTGAGTCATTGAACACGTGTATACTCTGTATTTCCTGGTCAAACATGTAGTGGCGGCCATTTTCATGTAGCACCTCCATTTTTGTTCATCCAAAGTGAATCTTCATTTGTTCATTTTTGTTACAAACTGAACAATTTGGAATATTTGGGTTTAATCCAGTTCATTACAAACTGATTCGCCAACTCTACTGCTGACCTATTTTTTTTTTTTATTGAAATGACCAAGCAGCACATATATAGTGTGAACATACAGTGTATACAGTGGGGAAAAAAAGTATTTAGTCAGCCACCAATTGTGCAAGTTCTCCCACTTAACAAGATGAGAGAGGTCTGTAATTGACATCATAGGTAGACCTCAACTATGAGAGACAAAATGAGAAAACAAATCCAGAAAATCACATTGTCTGATTTTTAAAGAATTTATTTGCAAATTATGGTGGAAAATAAGTATTTGGTCACCTACAAACAAGCAAGATTTCTGGCTCTCACAGACCTGTAACTTCTTCTTTAAGAGGCTCCTCTGTCCTCCACTCATTACCTGTAGTAATGGCACCTGTTTGACATTATCAGTATAAAAGACACCTGTCCACAACCTCAAACAGTCACACTCCAAACTCCACTATGATGAAGACCAAAGAGCTGTGAAGGACACCAGAAACAAAATTGTAGACCTGCACCAGGCTGGGAAGACTGAATCTGCAATATGCAAGTAGTTTGGTGTGAAGAAATCAACTGTGGGATCAATAATTAGAAAATGGAAGACATACAAGACCACTGATAATCTCCCTCGATCAGGGGCTCCACGCAAGATCTCACCCCGTGGGGTCAAAATGATCACAAGAATGGTGAGCAAAAATCCCAGAACCACACGGGGGGGGACCTACTGAATGACCTGCAGAAATCTGGGACTAACGTAACAAAGGCTTCCGTCAGTAACACACTACGCCGCCAGGGACTCAGATCCTACAGTGCCAGACGTGTCCCCCTGCTTAAGCCAGTACATATCCAGGCCCTTCTGAAGTTTGCTAGAGAGCATTTGGATGTTCCAGAAGAGTATTGGGAGAATGTCATATGGTCAGATGAAACCAAAGTAGAACAGTTTGGTAGAAACACAACTCGTCGTGTTTGGAGGAGAGTGAATGCTGAGTTGCATCCAAAGAACACCATACCTACTGTGAAGGCTGGTTCTCGGCAAAGGGACCAGAACGACTGATCCGTGGCCATGTATCGTGAGATTTTGAGTGCAAACCTCCTTCCATCAGCAAGGGCATTGAAAATGAAACATGGCTGGGTCTTTCAGCATGACAATGATCCCAAGCACAACACCAGGGCAACGAAGGAGTGGCTTCGTAAGAAGCATTTCAAGGTCCTGGAGTAGCCTAGCCAGTCTCCAGATCTCAACCACATAGAAAACCTTTGGAGGGAGTTGAAAGTCCGTGTTGCCCAGTGACAGCCCCAAAACATCACTGCTCTAGAGGAGATCTGCATGGGCCAACATACCAGCAACAGTGTGTGTGCCAACCTTGTGAAGACTTACAGAAAACGTTTGACCTCTGTCATTGCCAACAAAGGATATATAACAAAGTATTGAGATTAACTTTTGTTATTGACCAAATACTTATTTTCCACCATAATTTGCAAATAACTTCTTTAAAAATCAGACATTGTAGTATATATGTAAAGAAATCATCTATGTATTAGTATTTACACATATATTCTTATTTAATACAAATGAAATACACATGGTTCGGCTAACTCGCTTGGGACATTGGGACATTGTCTGGTAGTTATATTCTTGTGACCATGGATGTTAATAGTTTATATACATGCATTAGTCATGAGTTGGGTATTGAAGCCACTAACCAACTATTGAATTCTTATTCTCAGTTGACTGCACCTCAGATCTCATTTTGTCTCGATATTTTGCGGATTATTTTGGAGGAAAATTATTTTCTCTTTGGGGATCAATTTTATGTTCAATGCAAGGGCACCGCTATGGGGTCGAACGTGGCCCCTCCATATGCAAATGCGTACATGGCTAAATTTGAAGATGACTTTGTATATTCATGTGAGTTATTTCAACACCACGTGAAAGCCTGGTATCGGTATATTGACGATGTATTTTGCAAATGGGGGGGGGCCCATCGACCCTTTTAGACAAATTTTTTCATTATCTAAATACCAGATGTCCAGATTTAAACTTTACGATGCGTAGCAGTTCCTCTGAGATATGCTTTATGGACACCATGGTGAGATTGGACACTAATGGTGTTCTTTCTTTTGATTTATACCGGAAACCAACTGACCGTAATGGTCTTTTGCATTATTCTAGTTGTCATATTAGGACTGTGAAAAATGCTCTTCCTAGGTCTCAATTACATCGGGTACAAAGAATTGTATCGGGTCCAGTTAGACAAAGAGTTAGAGCACATGAGATGCTAGGGAAATTTTCCTCAAGGGGTTACCCTAATTCCCTTTTACAAAAGGAATTGAATAGATTGGACTCTGATGCCCGAGATAATGAATTAACACCAAAACCACATAGACTTGCTTGTGTTAACACCTATCACCCCTGTATTCCTAAAATATATCAAATTTTATGTAGACACTGGTCACTTTTGCATAGAGCATACCCTGATATTCCAGAATTCACCAATACTCCACTTTCTTGTTATAAGCGAGGACAAAATATTAGAGACTGGTTAGTTCGGGCAGATTTTGGCCCAATTCATGGACCACTATGACAACAAGTCTTACATTCACCTAAGAGAGGCACTTTTCCATGTCTACATTGTGGACAGTGCAACAGTATTATTAAGGGCAGTCATGTACAACATCCACATTCTGGCCGCCTGATACCAGTTCATGACTTTTTTACATGTTCCACCACACATGTTGTGTATCTTTTGAAATGTCCTTGCAGTCTCGCATATGTTGGGGAGACTACCCAGCATGTGTGAGACCGCATATTAAAACATAAGTCGGATATTCGGTGTGGTAAGA
This sequence comes from Leptodactylus fallax, assembly GCA_947044405.1. Lineage (NCBI taxonomy): Eukaryota > Metazoa > Chordata > Amphibia > Anura > Leptodactylidae > Leptodactylus > Leptodactylus fallax. The sequence goes on from CAMRHE010000027.1 coordinate 3,186,683, forward strand.
TCATGCTTCCTATTCCAGATCACTTTATTAAACAGAAACAAACTGCATCACAGTTACGTTTCCAAGTTTTGGAGCATGTCCCTATATTGCGGAGAGAGGGCGACCGCGTGCTCAGATTGAAACAGCGTGAATCCTATTGGATCCACACTCTGCGAACTCTGGCGCCACATGGACTTAACCGTAAATGTGATTTATTCATATTTTAAATGGTGGTTCTTCATGGGGTTGTTATGGACTTTCTATTATTATGTAATGACCAATGCTATATATATTTTCTACCACAGATCAGATCCTGATACACGTATATGGGTATGAATTTTTTTTTTTCTTTCATATTAATATATCTGATAATTCAGTCCCAATATTAGTATTTGACTAATTGATATTGACACTCTATCTATGTGATTTGTGATACTGAGGTGCAGTGTGGTATTGCAATATTTATTTCCATGGACCTTTTATATTCATGCTGTGCCTCCTTTAAATGAATAGAAATTGTGTGGTCGTGCGACCGCCCCATTGCTATACATTACATGATGATGCTTTGTCTTATTTTATATGTTTAATTTGGTAGTTTAGATGTCAACACCGGGGCGTGGTCTAAGATCATCACGTGATAGCTAGTTTATACATATGACGACACCCTCCTTGATTGCTATTGCTCGATCTGTTTTCATGCTTAAGAACTGAATGTGGGCGTATTTTTACTTAATCATGTGACTGTGAGTCACTGCTGATGTCATAATCACATGTTCCGCTATCGGCTGTTGCTGATGATGTCATCATTAAGTGTCAGTGATGCTATTTAAGGGACATCATTGTATCATGCTTTTGAACACAGTGTTCTTTTGCTTACCACACTGCACAAGGTATGTGATTAATATTGTAGCTGATGTTACAGTATATGTATTGGGGAGATGTATTTAACCTTTTCCATTGGCGTCTATGACATACTGATTTTGATGGATTATGTCATAAGCAACCATCACATTTTTATATAATATGAATGGAGAACATTACAATACTGGGTTTTCACTAGTATATTATATCTTTTGTTGATACTGTGATAATTGAGATGGATATTAACTTGTACCTAAAATTTTTTTGGAATATATTTTTATTTGTTTTTATTTATTATATTACATTTTGAATTCCTCAGATGTCATGCAGATGAAGGTCTTAGGAGACAGAAACGTTCGAACACTGACATCATGCATCGTGTGAAATTTTAACTTTTTTTGCTGTGTCTTCATAAAAAATTTTTTGCATAATGGAATAAATTTTATTGTTGTTTAACACTTGGCATGCCGAAGTATTACATTACTATTTCATTTGATAAACAGTATACATACATAGATAGGTAGATATCATAGATAGAGGCAGATAGATACTGGAGAGAGAGAGAAAGAGAGAGTGAGATAGAGAGACATACTGATAGGGAATGAAGATTGTGAGCCCTATATGGGACAGTGACTGACAATGTCTGTAAAGCGCTGCGGAATATGATGGCGCTATACAAGTAAGCATAATAAATAAATAATAAATAGATAGATACTGTTGATATATAGAGAAATTTGAGATAGACAGATAGATAGATGATGTATAAATAAATAGATAGATAGATGGACATATATGAAAGAAGATTTACCTGGCTCCTATGTATAGCTCCCCTCCTTCTCTGCACTGACCTGATTGCAGGACGCTGTTGTCCGCTGCCTGCTCATGCCGATGTGCCTGCACTGTGACAGGAAACATTTTACTCCTTCCAGTCATATGCTGCTAGCCCATATGATGTTGGGAAGTATAACATTCCTACTGCCTGGGTAGTACAGCAGCCAGTTAGATTCCCAGCAGCCTTTATATTAGATGTGTAAGGAATACTAGTTGGCAGGGCCCCCCTCTGCTTCAAGGCCCCTGCACAGTTACACATGCTGCAGAGGCAGTATGTCCCCCCAGGTCCCTAAGCTAAAGGATAGAGATTAGCTGCTAAGCCTTTCACAGAAGTCACATGGAAAAAAAGCCCTTACACTTATTCTAACAGAGGTGATATTAATTTAAGGGAACATTCAGTCATTTCTTATTCCCACTTCGTCATTAGACTCTCATTATCTGCTTATGGGGGTAGATATGGTGTCAATATAGTCCTCCACATAACAAAATAGAACTAGGAAACTGACTCTGCAGGGCTCATGCCAAATAATGAATTTCAGAGAGTTGACAGAACATTATGGAGACCAAGAGGGATTCAGCATAAATTTGAAAGTGATTGAAGAGTTTAAAATGGAAAGGGGAGGATGAAATGCATAGAATATCATCACCTTTCCCATCCTCTGGTTGCATGTGATGGACATATATCTTTTTTCAACCATACTATGTAACTATGAAAGCAGTCTGATAAGTGGATAAATAATAATTTTCTAATAATATATATTACAAAGTTTTTTTTATAACATTCTCCTGTACGATTGATTTATGCAAACTTTGATAAAAATTTTGTGAATATTCTCTTGTACTATTGACTTATACAAACGTTAATGAAAATTTTGTGAACCTTTAACTTTAGGGATATGAATTTAAATCTGAATTTAAAGAACAAAATTGTGTTCCCGAGAGGAGCCACAGAATGCACATGATAGCAAGGATGTCCTTGCAACCACCATTACTAATCGACTAATCGTTGCCTAGTCTCCCCTAGGATCAACCCTATAATCTCTATAACGTTTTAGACAGAGGTTCCTTGGGCCCACCAGAGAAAATTATTTTGAGAGCCCATCTTTTACCTACACAGAAATAATTAGAACAAAAATCTGGACCTTTTTGGTATGTCTGTACCCATAGGACATGCTATTCATAAATTCTATTTCTTATTTGTTAATTCAAAAATAACCAAATAGATACAATTGACATATTGTTGGCTGAAAATAAGTTCTAAATGGGGGTTTGCAGTATTCTGCATGACCTTATGGAGCCATTATTGTGTTAGAGTCAAGTAGATTGGCCTATCAAAGTACCAGAAGATTCCTTGGTGATTTCACCAAGGAATCTTCTGGTACTCTGATAGACCAATCTACTTGTACTAGAACAGGAAATTGCATGTGCTCATAATATATACATTTGATTCAGATTAATACAGAACCCTTTAAAGAAGACATTTCATCTCTTGACATTTTTTTTATTAGTTAGTAAATGTATTTGCCTTGATATAACAAATATGAAGCATATTTTCTTATAACTCTGTATTGTGCTGTTCCTCTATTATTTCTACTAGAAAACTGCCAACTAAAGGATGTCTCTACACTCTCACAAGTCCAATAAGTGCTGATGGTGCCAGACAGTGTAACAACAAAACCGTTTGATGCCACATGTTGGTGAAAAGCTAGGTTGTTTTTTTGTTGCAGATTTTGCTGCAGTTTTTTTATCCAATCCTAGAAGTGGTTACAAAAGGAAAGGGAAATATAAAGGAAGCATTTCTACTTTCCCCTTCTGCTCAACCCACTCCTGGGTTTGGCTCCAAAAACTGCAGCAAAATCTGCAACAACAAAAAAAATCAGCTTTTTGCCAACAAGGGCCCGAAAGCCTGATAAGGGCAATAGTAACTTCCCGTTGGCAATTTACTTATAAATTTTCTGTCCTGAAAGGGTAAAATTTCTCAACTTTATCAATTATCGTTATATATAGCATAAACTGCAAAATGTGTCTAAAGGTGAACATGTGCAGCACTGTATTTCTCTGATCATTGGTATTTACGTGCTAATACTTTAAAGTTGAAAACTAATATAAATATAAGTTGCTGCTGTGTTATTAGTTGTGTAACACAAAGAGTTGTCGCTGCAGCATCTAAATTCTGGGTTGCATTTATTGGACAGCTTTATCCGTGGTCTGGATGGCTGGGGAAAAATATCTGGCCCTGACCAGATGTGAGAGGAAAATTTAATTCCTATGAAAGCACAAGACTGCTCTATGTGGCAGAGGAAATTAGCTACCTAGTAAGAGCCAGCATGCATACACAGGAACAATAAAGGCAGAGTCATCTAGAAGAAGCTAGCCATAAAGACAAGGGTTTCTGGTGTATGGGACAACTGACATAAATTGAAGTAAAGAGAATGTTACTAAACCTAATTTCTTTTGCACAAATGCTCAGGATGTTCAGGAGAATGAAGCTATGGTTATTGGCGTTATCAGCATTTAGCAATCGTTAGAATCTTTACTTATAACCATGTGCATGTCAGTGTTTGCTGTATCTGCCGCACTGTTATGCTTTGTAACAAAACAGTCACAACTACGATTTCTAATTATTGGCCATCCACTTGCACCTTAAAGTTGTGCTATATATCATGTGTATTAAAATAGTAGAACTGTATGTTTTGTTGTGAATTCTGTATTTGACTTTGTAGCTTGAGGTCGAATTTTCCCAGTACTATAAATTATTTGAGTGCAAAGCAGAAATGACCCAAGAATGAAATATAGAAAATTCATATTCCGAAATGACATTTTTTCCTATTCTGTTCTTTTCAAATGACCAATTTCCAGCAGAGAGCTATACAGATAACAAATGTAACAGATATATTCCCTGCCACGTCAGTCGCTAATTATCTCTGCTGCACCTCAAAGTGGTGACCAGGAGACAAAGGCATGTACATCATCATACACTGTTACTTAGAAGATGTGTAATTCTTTATAAAAGCAGTGCCTGTGTTCTATTTGTCAAATGCATTTTTATTTAAAAATAAAGTTCTTTTTCTAGTTAGAAGCAAACATTTTAGTTAGGACCTATTCATGCGACAGGGTTCATTAGCCAGATGCTAGTCATTATATTAATGGATGGCCAGCACATGACCCAATAGACTTTAAAAGATCTATTCACATGACCATTATTTGAACAATCTTATAAAAAAACAGAACATGCTATTTAACAGGCCGAGTTCAAGGATCCTTCAATAGACTCATGTCTGAGGGATTTGTGAAATTGTATTACCCTTGGATTTGTGCTTGGCTTTGAAAAAGTACTTTTTTCACAGCCAAGTGCAGGGCTCTGCCATGTGAATGTAGCCTTAGTAAAAGTATAAAATTAATTGAAAAATATATTTCTTCCATCATATAATCGCAGGAAATTCTTGCTGATTTTGACTGTCAAGCTGCAGTTTCAATTGCCAATAATCCATTATCTTGGGAATGATAAAGTGGAAGACTGATCAGTTGACAATTGTATGCTCTCTGCAACTGGTAGAATAACCAGTAAAGTAGAAGCAGAAATAATGCATAACAATAGAGGTCTCATATCAATACAATTTAGGCATTTATCTGGTGTATTTACACCTCGGCTGTGTTCTGGGTACTAATTCCAAACACTCACTAGAAACATGAATGGACTTTTTAAATTTGTAGATTTCAGGGTTTAATTTTTTTTTTTTTTTCAGAGCAAAAAAAAGTGAATGGAGAGGAAACTTAGATCAACCATATATAAGTGGAGAGATGAGCAATGTTTATACGAAAATACATTTTCTTTTTTTATAGCTTTGGTTGGTATAGTGTAAGATAAAAATGCTTTCTGGCTCGAGATGTTCTGCTTGCTGTTACAGGTTAGACATTATTTTTGGGAAGAGAGAAAATATGGCACTCTGCCCAGTGTCAAGCAATTAATTCCAAGTTTCATACAAATGCTTTCTGGGAAAAGAATTCCAATCTGTTTAAGAAAAAAGCTTAGGTAATGTATCACTTTAGTAGCACAATTTTAAAGATACACAATCTTAAAATGAATGGTCTAATCCATTAAATTCTTAACCTTCTTATAACCCTAGAACGGAAGTCTCTTCCATTAATCGCTTATGTCTTTTCTTTTTTGCGGATTGTATTGGGGTGAAATAAGGCTAAATTTACACCGTTTTTAGTCCTATCTAATGTATAGACAGATATATGCAATTTTATGCCTATACTTTTGCAAATGACTGCCTTGACAGCAGGAGTAAAACACATATCCTGCACATGAAACAGTTTTGTTCTGTATACAGGTGTGGAGCTGCTATGCTTTTCAGTACAGTTGCAGCTTCAGAGTTACAACATTCTGGAAGCAAAATATGGGGCAAATGGATGCTCTTTTTGCCCATAAAATTCTCTATTTTAGTGTATATGTCAGGAGATTTTCCCAACCTTTACTGTGTGCTAACATTAGACCACAAATTTGTTGTGAATTGAGCTTTCATCAGCTGCAATGTCAAAACCACTGACAGGAGAATAGAATGACAATGACAACTGTTAAGTGGTGGAATATATTAGGCAGCAAGTAAACAGTCAGTTCTTGATGTTGATGTTTTGGAAGCAGGAACAATTTACAAGCAAAGAAATCTAAATCATGGCTAGCTGACTGGATGAGAGAATCTTCAAAATGGTAGGTGCTGTGCACTATTACCAGTACCAACTGTGGTCAAGTGTGTGGTAAAGTGCTGGACGGGTGTACTGTATATCTCACCTGGTTTCCTCAGTCAAGCAGGATCCAGAAGGTTACATGTTTTAGCAGAACGTTGTCTGCTAAGACTCTTTATTGAAGTTACATGGGCTGGATTTTCTGGACTGGAGGACAGGTTGGCAGTGGGAGTCTTCTAGTCCACACCCCTAGTCCACTATGGGCTTTTCCCTAGTCCCAGGTGCTCTCAGGTGAGGCTTCCTGATGTTCCTTACTGGGGAAGGAAGCCTGGTAAAAGAAGGGCTAGCAGGTTTATGCAGGCTGTGAGAGAGAGCACCCCTGAGTGGATGTTATACACAGTCTACTTGCTGATATGCATTTGGGCCTGTACTAGGTTAGTGACGCATGCAGTTGTATAGCTAGAGCTGGACAGGCTTAGGTTTTTGTTTTGTTTACACAGTGTTTTTTTTTTTTTTTTTTGTGCTGGAACTTCTAAATAAAAGCACCATTGGAGTTTGAAACCCACTGACTGAGTGAACTCTGTCTTTGCCGACCCCCACCGTGTGAGCTGTTCCCTACAATATGTATCGAAAAAGCCCAAGGGAGGACAAGCAATGAACTTACAACATGTTAATGAGTGACATGGAGATTAAAGAGTGGCATGTCTGGTCTCATCCCATGAAAAGGATACTGTAGCACAGATTGTTGAAAATGTTAGTGCTGGCTGTGATAGTAAGGTGTCAAACACATTGCATTGCATCTTGTTGCATATGTAGTTTTGTAGGCAAAGACCTATCAGAGACCCCATGCTGTCCACCACTGAAAATACATGCACTGGACAGATTAATGTCAGAAATGGGTTGTCAAGCAGAAGAATGTGGCCTGGTCTAATTAACCACATTTTCTTATACATCATGTGAAGGGTCTGGTGTGTGCTCATCTGCTACTTGGGAACAAAAGGCAACAGACAGCACTAAATGAAGAAATCAAGCCAATGGGTGCAGTATGATACTCTGGGCAATGTTTTGTTGGGATACTTTGGTTCCTAGAATTTATGTGGATGTTAATGGACATTATTGCAGATAAAAACCATAAATTCAGGGCAGGTTTTCCTTTATAGAAGTAGTTTCTTCTATTATGATAATGCCATTATTAAGGAATAGTTTGAGGTCTATAATAATACAATATCAATACAAACTATAGTTATCCTTGCATCAGGTCAAACACACACACAGCATCTTATCATCATTTTAAAGCCCCTTAACACTGAATAAACAAGACTTGTTAAATGCAGTAGGTAATGTAGTTTTTAATGCAACAGTGATCTGTTAAAATGTAACATTGAAGACTATATTTTCTTTAGGAATATGAATACAAGCTTGAGTTATGAGTCATTTTAAGAGTCGGTTATTTCTGAGTATCTCTCATACCTCCCTTTATACAGCATCAAAAGGAATTTTTTATTTGTCTTGTAACACAGGGGAGGGTTGTGCTGCAGGCACAAGAAGTCCTAGTTGATGTGAATGAGACTAAAGAACATTGTAATTTCTTAAAATTTGTGCTTTACCTTTTGCATTTATTGAAATCAGTCTATCGCTAATAAAAGTTTCAGGAAATTTGCACAGAGTAGCACTGGAGCTTATTGTGAAATATTTCATAAGTTTTAATTGTGTGTAAAAGGAAATGTTTTTGTTCACTTTGTAATTGTACATTAATGAATGTTTTCTGTGCACGTTTTTCAAGGCAATACCTGAATACTGTATGTTAACTCTTGCTTAATTTGTACTGAACAGATGGTGTGAAGCAGTCTATTTGATCAAAATCATGATTCCAATGAACTGATCCAGACACATCAATCTTCTGTCTGTGGGATCCCAAGTAGTTTGGGCAAGGAATTTCAAATACTGTATAAGCCAGTGGAAGGTCAGTGTTTGATACTTAAATACATTTATTTCCACCACTGGAGCCCTATCTAAACCTATTTGTATGCAGGAGCAATGCGCATACATGACCATCTCCTATTTGTTGCAAAGTTGTGAGTGAGGAGGAATGGTGGACTCAGGATCTTTGTTCTAAAGATTGTAGTTAGTGTCAGTGATGGTGTTCCTAGCAATCAAATTTCAACACCTATTCTGTGGGTACATGACAAATATATTTGGTGAAAAAATAATTTTAATATCTTGGTGTCAGGCTTTTGCAAGTGAAAAGAGAAAAAAAATATAAAAGAGATCTTTAGGGTACATTTTCATACAAAATAAAGATTTTCACATCGTTCGTGTGTTAAAAAAAAAAGTGACAAAAACAACATGTTAATACAAGGTTCCTACATCCTTTTATGTAAAACTATGATCTCAAACTAAATTATAATAACCTGTACATTTACCAATTATACATAATTACCATATAAGTATCCACAGCACATTACAGGCATCATTTATTTTACAGCATGCTGGCTCCTATTGGGCATGTGAAGTATAACTCTTATGGAAACATTGTGTCAGCAAGCGCTTTACTTCCTCAAGCTATTATTGAATATCATTGGAACACCAAGAAGCACAAAGGACCCCATGAGCCAAACCACTGAGCAGCTTAAATCAGTAAGTCCTCATTGCAAAATGGTAGTCACTCTACACTCTAATACATAACTTTTATTAAATTTCACAATGTAAGAAAACTTGAGCAAAATGTAACATATACAGTGCTGGACAAAAGTATTGGCACCCCTGCAATTCTGTCAGATAATACTCAATTTCTTCCAGAAAATGATTGCAATCACAAATGCTTTGGTAATAATATCTTCATTTATTTTGCTTGCAATGAAAAAACACAAAAGAGAATGAAAAAAAAGTCAAATCATTGATCATTTTACACAAAACTCCAAAAATGGGCCGGACAAAAGTATTGGCACCCTCAGCCTAATACTTGGTAGCACAACCTTTAGACAAAATAACTGCGAACAACCGCTTCCGGTAACCATCAATGAGTTTCTTACAATGCTCTGCTGGAATTTTAGACCATTCTTCTTTGGCAAAATTCTCTAGGTCCCTGAGATTTGAAGGGTGCCTTCTCCAAACTGCCACTTTGAGATCTCTCCACAGGTGTTCTATGGGATTCAGGTCTGGACTCGTTGCTGGCCACTTTAGAAGTCTCCGGTGCTTTCTCTCAAACCATTTTCTAGTGCTTTTTGAAGTGTGTTTTGGGTCATTGTCCTGCTGGAAGATCCATGACCTCTGAGGGAGACCCAGCTTTCTCACACTGGGCCCTACATTATGCTGCAAAATTTGTTGGTAGTCTTCAGACTTCATAATGCCATGCACACGGTCAAGCAGTCCAGTGCCAGAGGAAGCAAAGCAACCCCAAAACATCAGGGAACCTCCGCCATGTTTGACTGTAGGGACCGTGTTCTTTTCTTTGAAGGCCTCTTTTTTTTTCCTGTAAACTCTATGTTGATGCCTTTTCCCAAAAAGCTCTACTTTTGTCTCATCTGACCAGAGAACATTCTTCCAAAAAGTTTTTGGCTTTCTCAGGTAAGTTTTGGCAAACTCCAGCCTGGCTTTTTTTATGTCTCTGGGTCAGAAGTGGGGTCTTCCTGGGTATCCTACCATAGAGTCCCTTTTCATTCAGACGCCGACGGATAGCACGGGTTGACACTGTTGTACCCTCGGACTGCAGGGCAGCTAGAACTTGTTTGGATGTTAGTCGAGGTTCTTTAGCCACCATCCGCACAATCTTTCGTTGAAATCTTTCGTCAATTTTTCTTTTCCGTCCACATCTAGGGAGGTTAGCCACAGTGCCATGGGCTTTAAACTTCTTGATGACACTGCGCATGGTAGACACAGGAACATTTAGGTCTTTGGAGATGGACTTGTAGCCTTGAGATTGCTCATGCTTCCTCACAATTTTGCTTCTCAAGTCCTCAGACAGTTCTTTGGTCTTCTTTCTTTTCTCCATGCTCAATGTGGTACACCCAAGGACACAGGACAGAGGTTGAGTCAACTTTAATCCATTTCAACTGGCTGCAAGTGTGATTTAGTTATTGCCACCAACTGTTATGTGCCACAGGTAAGTAACAGGTGCTGTTAATTACACAAATTAGAGAAGCATCACATGATTTTTCAAAGGGTGAAAATACTTTTGTCCATCCCCTTTTTTATGTTTGGTGTGGAATTATATCCAATTTGACTTTTTGACAATTCTTTTTGTGGTTTTCCATTGAAGACAAATTAAATGAAGATATGACCAAAGCATTTATGATTGCAATCATTTTCTGGAAGAAATTGAGTATTATCTGACAGAATTGCAGGGGTGCCAATACTTTTGGCCAGCACTGTAAATAAACGTCATTCCTGGCCTCTTTGGAAAAAAACACAGTTTCAGGTTTCTGCTCATGCATTAGAAAAAATAATCTCCAATGATGAAAAGCTGGTGTAAGGGAATCGCTAGCGGAGCGATTCCCCAGTAGCTGCTGGAGAACCCTGGGGGGGAGGGGCACAACAAGACAGTGAGCCCTAAAGCTGAAAACCCCCCACTGGCCCTGCCTCTTGCCTGACTGTCCTAGGTGACAGCCAACAACTCGGAGCCGGTCCCTACACTGAATAAGTGACAACACAGAACGAAGACAGAACAAACGACAAAAAGGGAGGTCAGTAAGCCAAGGGTTCGGCAACAGATGAGCAATGCAGTACAGAATCAAAATACAAAAGAATAGTCACAGACAAAGCCAGAGATCAGAAATAGGAATACAGGTAACAAAACAGCACGGAGCAAAGGCAGGTACACAGAAGCAATAACCAGCAACCATGTGAGGGCTAACAACCTGTTTATAGAAAGACAGGACCTGCCCCAGACTGGATTGGTAGACAGGCAGTCAATCACACAGGCAAGGCTGACATAACTATTAGAGGAGCAGAGAGAAACGAAGATGCAAGAGACGGGTGTGGATGAAATTCAATTACAGACAGGAGGTATTAGGACAGTGTTCACACTGAGCAACAAGAAACCTACGCAAGGAATCAAACTGAACACGCCTGCTTCGCCGCAGCGTGTGAGCAGAGGGTGGCGCAGAGACCCGAACAGGCAGAGACGTTACAGCTGGACTATAAAAGAAAACTTAATTCCAAGTGACATATGTCCTTTGCATAAAACCTCTCTCCCCGACAAAACAATAAGTGATTATATAGGTAAGAACATTTCGGTTCACTTTGCCAATCACTAAGAGGTAGAGTTGAATTTGATCAATGTGAGCATGTGTGGCCTCAACAACTGACCCTTGTGGGTGTTGGGAATGAGTGCCTGTATGGCAGCCATTAACACCCTTAGCCTATAACTCCCCCTTTGCTTTGAGTACTTTGAGTTAAAAAAGTGCATTACAAATGTATGTCAATTTCAACCATCCAATGCTACATGGGACCTCACATCTGTAGTGTCCAACCAATTTCATGTGGGACTTCCAATCCCTGTTGCTCTTGCTATCCTATTTTGCTCATACAATTCAGGACACATTATTATACCTGTTTCTTTACCTATTGATCTGTCTTTTTTTTTTAAGAAAAATGCATAAACAAATAAATATAGGACTATAAACTGTTTTAAAAAAGATTTTGTAGGAAATGGCTCAATTCAGATTATTTTCACATTTGCGTTATGGCTTCCATTCATAACATAAACCCTGGCACTGTGTCCATGTTACATCACATTGACTTAATGTGATGCATCAGGGTTCCAATGTAATTTCAATCCTTTTGATGGTAAGCACAGCACTGTAGGTAGCAATATTCTTGCTGTTGAAACTGCAGAATTGTCAATAAGGCACCGAATTTAGTCTCTAATGTGAACAGAGCACTATAGTAGTTCATTCTTCTGGCAGTATTTTTTGTTGATACTGATATGATGAAATTGAATACATTTACTTACATGATTATGATGACACAAGACAATACATTTTCTTATTTGCTAATTCACTGAAATATTTATCCATCTTATATTTCATTCTGTGCAACTGAACTATCTTCTATGGCATCACATTATGTGTAAGTGTACAGTGAGAAACACATTTGTGCATAATCCTGCCCTGAAGATACTATTCAGTCTTATATTTTAATTTGCTACTGTAACAGATATAACACTTTCAAATATATAAACTTGGAGAGAAAGAGTGTCTTTCTAATAGTAACAACAAATCTCATTCCAGCTTTTACATCTTACAAAGCAATGGACAGTGAAAAAGGCTGTTTGGTTGCACAAAACCATTTACATCCTTAAAATACGTTCACAATGGAGCTTTGGTAGGGGACTTTGAGGCGGTCTTCCACCTCAAAATCCTCTCCAAAAACCTGACCAACGGAACCTATGGAAGACAGCCTCAAAATCCTCTCCAAAAGCATAAACACACCTTTAATCCTTTGCACATGAAATGCCATGACATGAGATGTGCTAGAAGAGTGAAGAAATCAGGCGATACCTTTTAGAGGCTAACTGAGTATATTTATAAGTAAGCTTTCAGGAGTACTCGCTCCCTTCATCAGACATGGTGTGATACAAGAACTGAACATTAACAGATTTTTATACACATGGTTTTCAAAGCATTTTAGAGTCCTTAAAAAAAATTGTAATCTAAGTAGAGAAGTTATTTACAACAGGTCAAAAAAACAGTCTGGAAACTTGTGGTGCGTGACGGAGGGATCAGTAATTCTTGCTGTTATCTGTTTGCTATCAGGAGGTGATTTGTGACCCTCACAGGTCACACATAGTGTGATTTGAAGCTGGCATGAATATTGAGTTCAGTTCATGGTTCAAACATAGTGTGACATGAAGCTGGCATGAATATTAAGTCCAAATTGCAAAGTTTGAAATTTTTGCATTAATTTGTACTCCATTTCTTTTCTTTTCTCCTGTGTCTTAAAATGTCCCATTAAAACCACAACCCGCAAATCTTCAATAGAGTGGTTTTCTCCGGAGAAATGTGCGGCCCCTGGGAGATCGGTTCTGTTGTTATTAATGGTGGATCTGTGTGAGTTCATTCGTTGACTGAGTCTCTGCCCTGTTTCCCCCACATAGAGGCCTGTGGTGGGACATTGCACACACATTATGAGGTACACCACATTGGAAGACCTGCAGGAAAATGTCCCCCTAATTCTGTGCACCTGTTGTGACTGTGGGATAGGTACACTGTCAGCGGTGTGGATGTGCTTGCAGGTCATGCACCTTTTATGTAGGCAAGGTGAGGTGCCATTTTCAGTTGGGGCCTTCAGGGCACTCCGGACGATAATGCGCCTCAGGTTTGGTGGTTGTCGAAAGGAGAGGAGAGGGGGGACTGGAAATATGTCCTTGAGTCTGTTGTCCCTATGTAGTACAGGTTGGAGCTCCTTGGCAATCCTTCGTAGGATCTCCAGCTGTGGGTTGTAGGTGACAACTAGGGGCACTCGGGCTTCTTTCTGGGTCTCTCTATAAGTGAGCAGACTGTCTCTGTTAATGGCTGCTGCTTTATTTAATTGGTTGTCTGTCACTTTTGGTTTGTATCCCAATCTGAGAAATTTCATCCTCAGATCCAGGAGGTGCTTGTCCAAGTCTGTTTTGTCGGAGCAAATACGATTGTATCGTATAGCCTGGCTGTAGATTATAGATTGTCTTGTGTGCTTGGGGTGGAAGCTGTCGTTTCTCAGGTAGGCCGTTCTGTCTGTGGGTTTGTGGTATATCGATGTGAGTAGCCGGTGGTCTTTAATGTATATTGTGGTATCCAGAAAGTGAATTTCACTCCCTGAATAGCTAAGTTTAAGGTTGATGGTCGGGTGAAAGTCATTGAAGTCATTATGGAATTGAAGTAGGGCCTCCTCACCTGCAGTCCAGATGACAAGGATATCGTCGATATAACGAAGGTAAATCATAGGTTTGGTGGTGCATGTTGATAAATATGTTCCTTCCATTTCTGCCATAAAGAGATTTGCATATTGGGGTGCACATCTGGTCCCCATTGAAGTTCCCATTCGCTGTAGATATAGATCCTCTCCAAAGGTAAAATGGTTGTGGCTAAGGATGAATTGTATGAGCTGCGTTACTGGTTCTGTTGGGAGGTTTTGTTTTGCCAGGTGTACCCGACATGCTGCAACTCCATCCTTGTGGGGAATGTTAGTATACAGGGATTCCACATCCATGGTGGCCAAAATGGTACCCTCAGGTAGAGGGCCCAGGGCATTCAGTTTGTTAAGAAGGTCAGTGGTGTCCTGGATATAGCTTGGAGTATCCCTGACAAGGGGTTTTAGGAGATTTTCCACCCAACCTGAGATGTTTTCTGTCAGTGTCCCAATGCCAGAAATGATAGGCCTCCCAGGGTTGCCATCTTTGTGTATCTTTGGGAGCATATAGAAGCAGCCCGGCCTGGGATCTTGTGGGATAAGTCCTTTTACCTGATTCTGGATCTGGACTGGAAACTCCTTGATCATACTCTTTAGTTCTTTCATATAGGCCTCTGTGGGATCACTTCCAAATTTGGAGTAATGGATGGGATTTGACAGTTGCCTGTTTGCTTCTTGGATATAGTCTGAGGTGTTCATTATGACTATTGCGCCCCCTTTGTCAGCTGGTTTTATTAATATATCCTGATTTTCTTTCAGTGATGTAATAGCCTTCTGTTCTTGCAGGGTTAGGTTATGCACCTTTTTCTTTTGTTTCTGTAGGATTTCTGATTTTACTTTGCTTCTGAAACAGTCAATATATTTATCCAGTGCTGCATTAGCTCCAGGGCGTGGGGTCCAGGTAGATTTTTTGGTAGGATTCCTTATGGGCTGTTCCATCTCAGAGTCGCTGCTGTATGGAGGGTCTTTGTCATAAAAATATTCCCTTAATCTCATTTTTCTGAAAAACTCCTCCATATCATTGCAGAGTTGGATATGGTCAGTGTGTGCCGAGGGGCAGAAGGAGAGACCTTTGGAGAGAACTGACATTTCGTGTTTGTTTGGCTCATAAGAGGAAAGATTCACCACACAGCTTTGCTGAGCTGGGCTAGTACTTGCGGTTGTAGTAATGAGGCCTTTTTGTCTCAGTCTGTGGAGCTTTTTCTTTTTGTTGTTAATAAGCATATCCTGAAGTTTCCAGTAGTATGTGTGGAGTCTGGCCTTCATTTCCTCTGTGTCATTAGCCAATGATGATTTCAGGGCCTGTATCTCATCCTGTGTTCTTTTTTTGTTGTTATAGGAAATTTTTATCATATTGTTCCGCAGCCTTTCAGATGTCCGAATACATAGTTGTTCTGCATATCGGCTGTTGTAGGTGTTCCGGGTTGGGTTACGTAAATTGAAGCCTTTTGGGATGAGTCTCTCCTTTTTGCATTTTGTTAAGAAGAAGATGTCGCTGTTGAGTTGTGCAAGTTTCTTAAGCCGGTTTTTCAGTTCCATTCTTTTGCGGTACATTGTGGTATCTTTCAAGTTGATAGTAGTATAATGTTGTACCGTGTTAGCCATTGAAAGTAGTAGAAGAGTGAAGAAATCAGGCGATACCTTTTAGAGGCTAACTGAGTATATTTATAAGTAAGCTTTCAGGAGTACTCGCTCCCTTCATCAGACATGGTGTGATACAAGAACTGAAAATTAACAGATTTTTATACACATGGTTTTCAAAGCATTTTAGAGTCCTTAAAAAAAATTGCAATCTAAGTAGAGAAGTTATTTACAACAGGTCAAAAAAACAGTCTGGAAACTTGTGGTGCGTGACGGAGGGATCAGTAATTCTTGCTGTTATCTGTTTGCTATCAGGAGGTGATTTGTGACCCTCACAGGTCACACATAGTGTGATTTGAAGCTGGCATGAATATTGAGTTCAGTTCATGGTTCAAACATAGTGTGACATGAAGCTGGCATGAATATTAAGTCCAAATTGCAGAGTTTGAAATTTTTGCATTAATTTGTACTCCATTTCTTTTCTTTTCTCCTGTGTCTTAAAATGTCCCATTAAAACCACAACCCGCAAATCTTCAATAGAGTGGTTTTCTCCGGAGAAATGTGCGGCCACTGGGAGATCGGTTCTGTTGTTATTAATGGTGGATCTGTGTGAGTTCATTCGTTGACTGAGTCTCTGCCCTGTTTCCCCCACATAGAGGCCTGTGGTGGGACATTGCACACACATTATGAGGTACACCACATTGGAAGACCTGCAGGAAAATGTCCCCCTAATTCTGTGCACCTGTTGTGACTGTGGGATAGGTACACTGTCAGCGGTGTGGATGTGCTTGCAGGTCATGCACCTTTTATGTAGGCAAGGTGAGGTGCCATTTTCAGTTGGGGCCTTCCGGGCACTCCCGGACGATAATGCGCCTCAGGTTTGGTGGTTGTCGAAAGGAGAGGAGAGGGGGGACTGGAAATATGTCCTTGAGTCTGTTGTCCCTATGTAGTACAGGTTGGAGCTCCTTGGCAATCCTTCGTAGGATCTCCAGCTGTGGGTTGTAGGTGACAACTAGGGGCACTCGGGCTTCTTTCTGGGTCTCTCTATATGTGAGCAGACTGTCTCTGTTAATGGCTGCTGCTTTGTTTAATTGGTTGTCTGTCACTTTTGGTTTGTATCCCAATCTGAGAAATTTCATCCTCAGATCCAGGAGGTGCTTGTCCAGGTCTGTTTTGTCGGAGCAAATACGATTGTATCGTATAGCCTGGCTGTAGATTATAGATTGTCTTGTGTGCTTGGGGTGGAAGCTGTCGTTTCTCAGGTAGGCCGTTCTGTCTGTAGGTTTGTGGTATATTGATGTGAGTAGCCGGTGGTCTTTAATGTATATTGTGGTATCCAGAAAGTGAATTTCACTCCCTGAATAGCTAAGTTTAAGGTTGATGGTCGGGTGAAAGTCATTGAAGTCATTATGGAATTGAAGTAGGGCCTCCTCACCTGCAGTCCAGATGACAAGGATATCGTCGATATAACGAAGGTAAATCATAGGTTTGGTGGTGCATGTTGATAAAATGTTCCTTCCATTTCTGCCATAAAGAGATTTGCATATTGGGGTGCACATCTGGTCCCCATTGAAGTTCCCATTCGCTGTAGATATAGATCCTCTCCAAAGGTAAAATGGTTGTGGCTAAGGATGAATTGTATGAGCTGCGTTACTGGTTCTGTTGGGAGGTTTTGTTTTGCCAGGTGTACCCGACATGCTGCAACTCCATCCTTGTGGGGAATGTTAGTATACAGGGATTCCACATCCATGGTGGCCAAAATGGTACCCTCAGGTAGAGGGCCCAGGGCATTCAGTTTGTTAAGAAGGTCAGTGGTGTCCTGGATATAGCTTGGCGCAATAGTCATAATGAACACCTCAGACTATATCCAAGAAGCAAACAGGCAACTGTCAAATCCCATCCATTACTCCAAACTTGGAAGTGATCCCACAGAGGCCTATATGAAAGAACTAAAGAGTATGATCAAGGAGTTTCCAGTCCAGATCCAGAATCAGGTAAAAGGACTTATCCCACAAGATCCCAGGCCGGGCTGCTTCTATATGCTCCCAAAGATACACAAAGATGGCAACCCTGGGAGGCCTATCATTTCTGGCATTGGGACACTGACAGAAAACATCTCAGGTTGGGTGGAAAATCTCCTAAAACCCCTTGTCAGGGATACTCCAAGCTATATCCAGGACACCACTGACCTTCTTAACAAACTGAATGCCCTGGGCCCTCTACCTGAGGGTACCATTTTGGCCACCATGGATGTGGAATCCCTGTATACTAACATTCCCCACAAGGATGGAGTTGCAGCATGTCGGGTACACTTGGCAAAACAAAACCTCCCAACAGAACCAGTAACGCAGCTCATACAATTCATCCTTAGCCACAACCATTTTACCTTTGGAGAGGATCTATATCTACAGCGAATGGGAACTTCAATGGGGACCAGATGTGCACCCCAATATGCAAATCTCTTTATGGCAGAAATGGAAGGAACATATTTATCAACATGCACCACCAAACCTATGATTTACCTTCATTATATCGACGATATCCTTGTCATCTGGACTGCAGGTGAGGAGGCCCTACTTCAATTCCATAATGACTTCAATGACTTTCACCCGACCATCAACCTTAAACTTAGCTATTCAGGGAGTGAAATTCACTTTCTGGATACCACAATATACATTAAAGACCACCGGCTACTCACATCAATATACCACAAACCCACAGACAGAACGGCCTACCTGAGAAACGACAGCTTCCACCCCAAGCACACAAGACAATCTATAATCTACAGCCAGGCTATATGATACAATCGTATTTGCTCCGACAAAACAGACCTGGACAAGCACCTCCTGGATCTGAGGATGAAATTTCTCAGATTGGGATACAAACCAAAAGTGACAGACAACCAATTAAACAAAGCAGCAGCCATTAACAGAGACAGTCTGCTCACTTATAGAGAGACCCAGAAAGAAGCCCGAGTGCCCCTAGTTGTCACCTACAACCCACAGCTGGAGATCCTACGAAGGATTGCCAAGGAGCTCCAACCTGTACTACATAGGGACAACAGACTCAAGGACATATTTCCAGTCCCCCCTCTCCTCTCCTTTCGACAACCACCAAACCTGAGGCGCATTATCGTCCGGAGTGCCCTGAAGGCCCCAACTGAAAATGGCACCTCACCTTGCCTACATAAAAGGTGTATGACCTGCAAGCACATCCACACCGCTGACAGTGTACCTATCCCACAGTCACAACAGGTGCACAGAATTAGGGGGACATTTTCCTGCAGGTCTTCCAATGTGGTGTACCTCATAATGTGTGTGCAATGTCCCACCACAGGCCTCTATGTGGGGGAAACAGGGCAGAGACTCAGTCAACGAATGAACTCACACAGATCCACCATTAATAACAACAGAACCGATCTCCCAGTGGCCGCACATTTCTCCGGAGAAAACCACTCTATTGAAGATTTGCGGGTTGTGGTTTTAATGGGACATTTTAAGACACAGGAGAAAAGAAAAGAAATGGAGTACAAATTAATGCAAAAATTTCAAACTCTGCAATTTGGACTTAATATTCATGCCAGCTTCATGTCACACTATGTTTGAACCATGAACTGAACTCAATATTCATGCCAGCTTCAAATCACACTATGTGTGACCTGTGAGGGTCACAAATCACCTCCTGATAGCAAACAGATAACAGCAAGAATTACTGATCCCTCCGTCACGCACCACAAGTTTCCAGACTGTTTTTTTGACCTGTTGTAAATAACTTCTCTACTTAGATTGCAATTTTTTTTAAGGACTCTAAAATGCTTTGAAAACCATGTGTATAAAAATCTGTTAATTTTCAGTTCTTGTATCACACCATGTCTGATGAAGGGAGCGAGTACTCCTGAAAGCTTACTTATAAATATACTCAGTTAGCCTCTAAAAGGTATCGCCTGATTTCTTCACTCTTCTACTACTTTCAATGGCTAACACGGTACAACATTATACTACTATGAGATGTGCTAGGAAGTAACTGAATAAAAGAGCATGGCTAATGAAAGTAGCCCTTCTATTAAAGTATTTATTGTCATCACTCTGTGCTGCTTTTCTTTCTACCTGACTTTAGTATTTATTTCCTATGTACTGTTATATCCATATATGAATGCTTCCTGCAATGTAATGTCACTGTTACTGCTGCTGTGAATTTTACTTCAATTTAGTCATTATCCCAATGCTAACACTAGTCTAAATTCCATGAAAAGTCAGTAGCCTTGTTATAGATTTTGCATCAGTGGCCAGGTACCTAAATGTATGACATCTAAAGCCTATACAAGAGCATTAAAGAAAAAAACCTGACCTTCTTGTCATAGAGGGTCTTTTTTCCTTCATTATAAAAAAAGGTGTATTATGAGAAAATAGTTATATCAAGCAGACATTTTAATAGACACAGATACATTGTTTGAGGATGAATGTGTATTAAAGGTACATGACCTAAATCCTGAATATTCATGACTTTTAAAGATTATGTACAATAAGTAAAAATATTAATCTTTAGTAAAGACACTCACAGTTCTCATCTGTCCAGTTTTCTCATTGCCTCCCAAGTGCCTTAAGTGTTTCATTCCTAATATAGTGGTCCCTCAAGTTACAATAGCCTCAGAATACAATATTTTCTGGACTACTGTAACTTGAAACCAGACTCAACATACAATACTTGGCTGGAAGTTCCAACAAATCAGCATGGTCATTTCACTGGAAAAAAACCCTGTATTATTGAAGTGCTTGCAGTGATTGGCTAACTAGTAGCGTCTATCTACAGTATAGTGCAGTACTACATGTTCTACGCTTCTCTTTACCTGTACCAGTAAGAGTTGCTCACTTGGACACCAGGTGAGAGCAGCTCCATGTTACTTTTTGGGTGTCCTGTGTATATTTTCCAGGACCCTGATAAAGCTCCAGTAAACATAGAAAGTAATTTACAGCGTCCAGCAGCTTTTTTTTTTTTTTTTTTTTTTTTTTTTACTTTGATGTGCAAGGATTTCTATAACTATTCTAGTTATCTGATGACTTTCTTTCATTTTCATTTTTTTATATTTTTTGTGACATTTTGTGATTATCGGAATAAGTTTTCAATAGAGTTAAGATCTCAAGTTAAAATGGTCTTAACTTACAATCATCGTTCCACAATCAATTAATATTATATCTTGGGAGACCACTGTCTTATGTTTAAGATTCACAATTAATATTGTCCTCATCTCCCCTGCCTCCTTACTACCCTGTTAATTTTGCACTGTTTTCAATGTAGTGGAATGAAGAGTCCGCAAAAAAAAAATGTGGATTTTGTAGAGAATTCTTCACGGAATATACATCAAATTCTGCAACAGAAATTTTATGGTATGTGTGGACATACCCTACAAAAACCTTTGGGGAAGAGTTCTGAAAATGGGCTATGGACAACAAAGACAATTTTTCTTTAAAATAGTTTAATTTTTCATTTTAATGTATCTTTCCACACATGCATGTCCACAGTACTTTAGAAACTATAAAATTAATAATATATTGATGGGCAGACTTATTTAAATAAAAGTCTGGTTTTATATGTGGACCTTGCATATCTTTTTCATCTCCTTGGATTTCCATTTGTGGTTCTCAGGGGTTGTGGCATATTAGTTTTTTACTACTACTGCAGTCAGTTACCAGTTACTAATATTTAGTGAGAAGTAATATGATTCTCTTGAGTATTATAAATGTTCTTATATTCTGACTGTGACAAAGATATACTGTATATTATCTATTATCAAATATTTCCAGGTACACATAAGTCATATTTTTAAGATATACAGTGTAGGGAACTACTAAGATATAGTGTATTTAGCCTCTCTGCCCCTGCTGCTTGGCCTCAGAAACCCCAGGGGTTCAATACAAGGTTTGTTTTGTAAATAAGTGTGAGTCAGAACCATGAGGGACAGACCTGCAGTGAGGAGACATCTTCTAAAGAGACACAGTCTAAGGCAAGTGGCAGGTGTAATCTTTACAACTAGAAGGAAGCAGATCTTTGAGTATCTAAATCCTTAAGATCAGCTAGTGAAGCTGGAGTGTATAGGAATAGATTGCCACCTGCTCCACTTTATCTCCCTCACACAGAGTCAGTAGTTCCATTCTGTGTTACCGATATACTCACAGGATCTATCTAGTAATTGTAGTTAGGGATCAGTATATAGTTCAGGGTAGTGATAGGTTAGGCTTCTGATGGCCCACTAGATAGTTAGAGGCCCGGTTGCACTGGTAGATTAGTTGGCAGATTAAGGACTAAGTGCAAGGGTAGTCAGGCTTGCATCTACTACTGTTGTTGTTGCCCTGTTTGTTGCCTGGGAAAAATCCTTTCATCAAGCATCATCATCATCTCCTGATCGGCTGTCATTCATATCCTGGAAGAATCCGAGGATCTACAGTCATCCACACAGGCCCCTGCACCTGGATCATCTCTTCTGTTGCCTGGAGGTATTGTGCACTGGACTCTTCCTATATACTGTATATATACTGTACCTGGGTATATAACTTAAGACTGTTGCAGAATTGCTGGTTGTTGTAATACTGCTGTGTTCTCAGTATACTGCATGTACTGTATGTACTATTATCCTTTTGACTCTTATAAAGCTACTGTTATAACCTTGTGGTATCTGTATGTATTCTTCAGACTGTGAGATTAGTACAGTAATTCTTATTGAGGCTACTAATTGTACTTCATGGGTAAGTCCCAGGAAGAGATCCTCCCTGTAATACAGAGGCTCTATCCTGGGTGGAGGCACTGATATACTTCATATATGTTCCCGCTCTTCCCTTCAGGTCCCATTATACACACAGGTCAGCGCCAGAGTCTGTTGTAGGAGGGATAATACTCATACCCCCCCCCCAAATAGGGCTACAACAGTAAAAAGCAGCAGATTATATTTTCAATGTATGCAGACCTCAATGGACTAGTGTAAACACTGATATACTGTATATCATGGGGACTCTGTGGCATTCATTGTTTATGGGTCATGTTATGGCAGGGTGATAGCTGTCACTGTTACAGGGGCAATGTGATGGTGCAGAATAATATTACTGGGTGAAAGAGCTGAGGATAAAAATAGTACTAATTTGTTTAATAAAACATTAAAACGTACTGGAAAAGAAATACAGACTGTGGATGGCTACTGTGGGAAACCAGACTACTATTACTTATGTTATATTATATTATATTATTACCATATTTTTCGTATTATAAGACGCACAGGACCATAAGACGCACCTAGGTTTTAGAGGAGGAAAATAGGGAAAAAAAAAATTTTGAGGCAAAAAATGGTAAAATATTTAATATATGGGAATTGTAATTTTTCAATAGCTGCAAGATCACATTGACAGGTGGCCCTGCAGCTGTACGGGGATGTACAGCCGCATCTTTTTTTTGCAGAGTCAGATGTTCTTTTTAGTTATACCATTTTGTTGAATGTCTATTGCTTAGATCACTTTTTATTCAACTCAAAGGTGAAACAGTGAAAAAAACAGTAGTTCAACACTTTTGATTTTTTTTCCCGCTATGACGTTCACTGTACAGAAAAAATATTTTTATGTTTTTTGTACACCGGGCATTTTCGGACACAGAGATAACTAATGTGTATGTGTTTCACAGTAATTTCTACTTTTATATGTATTCTAGGGAAAGGGGGGGGGGTGATTTAGAACATTTATTTATTTTTTAACTTTTTTTTTTTTTTTACTATTTTATTAGCCCCCCTTAGGGGGCTTGAACCTGCAATCATTTGATTGCAAGTCCCAGCCTGCAGTACAACTGTATTGCAGTCTATGGGAGATTCTGTACATTACTATTGCGGCTGGTCATAGACCGATTATAGACCTGCCGCAATAGTAATATTCCTATGACAGGCCTGGGAACCTTCATAAGGCTCCCGACTGCCACAGGAACAGGTTGGCTCCTGCAATCTCGCCACGCGGGAGCCAGCCTGCAATTTCAAAGGTACGGGGCCGGTGGGGACCGGTCCCGGGGGCTACTTTTTTACTTTAGGGGGGCTTTAAAGTAGTAATGCCCTCGATCAGACTGGAGTCTGACCATGGGCATTAGCTCCGCATCTGCGCTGTACAGTACAGCATGAGACTCGGTAGCTATTGCGACCACTTTGCAGTACAGCGGCCACCATCATCTTTACAGACCCGGCATCCGCCATGCTACTACGGGATGGGTTCACTGACACCCGCTCCTCTGATCCCAGGGCTCTCACATCACCTCACTCCTGCCGCTGGAGGAAGCCCCACTGCAGGAAGCCGAGATCATGAGTGGGGCCTTGCTGCGACCCCCGCTCCTCCGCCCCCCCGCCTTCCCCCAACACCCACTTTCAGATCATAAGACGCACCCCCCATTTTCCTCCCAAATTTGGGGGAAAAAAAGTGCGTCTTATAGTCTGAAAAATACGGTATATTATATTATATTAACAGCATGTTGTGATCAGGGGTAGGCTGATGATTTTGACATTTGGTCTTTTAAAGAAAAGGGCCTGCAGTAACAAAAAGTTATAAATGCTCTTCAAAGGTATTTTAATAACCCAAATCAAATATTTCATGACTCTTAAATGGATTTTCAATTCCTTTCACTGGTTAAGCTTTATTACTGAGGTACATTCTGGAATCCTTTATCATGGAGGGCAGCTGGGGAGACTAGAACTCTTGCACCTCTTTTCCCTGCAGTCACTTTGAGTCATTGACATCAAGGACTTCCCTGGGACCTGGGCCGCAGCTCCATTCAGTAGAATTGAGTCAGTCATGTGACCAAGAGTCAAAGCGACTAGTGGAGACAGGAACAACAGTTCGGGTCTCCTCTGTTGCCCTCTGCAAAAGTAGTAAATGGGTCCTGGGGGGACCAGTGTTTACATTACTAATACAACTTAAGCCAAGCAAGGAATGCACTGGTAAGCTTTATTACTTTCCATATAACTCATTTAATGCCTAGAGGTTTGGACATAGGTAAACATAGGGAACTAAGGGTCCCTGCGCAAAAACAGCTTGAGAAATCCTTTCTACCTCCATTGCTTCACTGTTACAATACAAATTCCACTGTTTGCTACTAGAAAAAAATATAATTTTAGCTTTGTTCTAGCATGTAGCCTAACAGCTTTGTACTGTTCCATTATCATCTGAAATCCCACAATGCATTGCACTCTCATCAGGGTCAAAACAATTGTGGTCACAGGGGGTGCAGTCATCTGTTTTATAGCAGCTATGGATAGGTCATCAATAAATAGAAATAGGGATACCCTTTTAAAGGGGTTATCCACTTTTAAAAGTTGATGTTCTATTATTAAGAAGGCCATCAATTTTAGATTGGTGGGGGTCTGACTGTTAGGACTTCTGCAGATCAGCTGTTTCCCAGAGCATACAGCACCCAGCCTTGTTTACATGTCAGTGTTGTACTGCTCAGCAGTTGTGGGTACTATAGTTGCATGCCTTTCAACTTTCAGTATAAATAAAGAAGATGCAACAGTTAAAACTAAATGTTGGGTGATAAGCAAATCATTAAGTTGAGTTTAATACATATTTAAATGATATTGCATATTGTATATCCTGCATATATTGGCACAGCGATGTACTATTACTCTTATTCTGCATACTACTACTCTTATCCTGTGTATATGGGCACAGTGCAGTACTACTCCTAGCCTGTACATATGGGAACAGTGCTACTATTATATTTTATAACTTCTTAAAAAGCTAAAGCCATGTGCTTTCCATCTGTGTGCAAAAAAAGTACATCAGCAGGGTACATTTCTTAAATAAAGCATGGAACATACTGTATAATCATACAGTACTGGTACATTACAGATACAGTACTGATAAACTGTTTGAAGTAGATACAAAGGGAATAGCTAAGAACAATTTTAAAAACTGTTTAGTCAGCAAAAAAATCCAATTGATCCAATGAGATACTGGCAGGAAAAAGGAAGCCCAATAAATAAGTGAAAAGAAAAAAAAAAAATGTTTAGCATATTGCATTAAATGGTGGATTTTTCAGATACTGTCTATGTTGCACATAAAAAAATCCATATTACAATGAAATTGCAACGAAGGTAGAAATTACCTGTTGTAGGTGTAGAGTCAATAAAGTCAATTTGCCACAAAATCATTACATGTCATTTCTGAGCTTCACATTCCTTTATACTGGTATGAGTGCTCTGTGTGACTGTACTAAATGTTGCGCGTTTGGCCAGTTACAGTATGGTCATTAGTTGCCTCCTGTTTATAGTAATAGATAGTATAGAGATGTGATACCCAATCACTAGCTAGACGCATTTAGATTAGCACATACTATATTCTGTATTGTATTTTAATGTCAGATTGCTTCATTCCCTTGTAGGAGGGCAAGCTGTCTCTTTACAATGTGTATATATATAAGAAACACTCAAGCAATATGATGCAATAAAACTGTCACAAAATCTACAAAATTGTTTATTTTGCTTAATCCACTTTAGCAGGCACCAACTCAGATGGGAATGATTATTTCACTAACAACATCTGTTGTAAACTGTAAGAAACTGCAGCAGATGCTATTAATAAAGCAGCAGCCATATATTCCAGCCTACAGATTCTCTTAGCGTACTGACTTCCATTATCATTGGAGGATGAAATCTAAGAAGTTGGCTATTGTTATTGTGACTTGTGGTAATCCAGCAATTTCATGTTACTGGATCATATCCTTACATCTACTGTATACACATGAGGGACCGTCCTAGTTCCATACCATAGGTGCGTCACTATTTTAGAACATCCAGGGCATAGTCTCTGAATTATTTGCCTAATGTCTTGAATGTCCTCTGACTTCACAATCAACTGTATTATCATTTGCTGATAAGGTCGATTACTGCAGCCAGGCAAGTGTGCCTAAGGCCAAATGCCACAGTACACTTTAGGCCTGTAACTTATGATGGAGTGAAGTAGTGGCACATGAGCAACAAAGACCAGACCAGCAAACTTACAGCAGACAGTAAACATACAAGCAGAGTCAAAACCAGGAGAGCACAGAAAATCAGTAACATAAGAATAAACGTCTCCAAGCCAAATCAGTGAGAAAACGGATAACCAGGAAAGCAAACCAAGATCAGAAACCAGGGAATCAGTAAAGTCAAAGGTTACAACCTAACTACAATCAATATCAGGTACCTGGGTATCCTCAAGCAAAGTTTAAATACTCAGGGTTGGAAAATGAGGCAAATCCAGCCAAAGCTTCACTTGAGGGATAGCAACCTTAAAGTGATAGCTACGTTGCTCCAGTTCTGTACTGAAAAGTATAATGGCTGCAAGTAGGATAATGTCGGGGGTTAATCTCCCCCGGGATGGATGTCACCGTAAGCCTAATCAAATAGATAACCAGTTTCGAGCGCTCGGGAAACAAGACATACACAGGTACCGTGTATGAACAGTTTCTACTTTATTGCGTAGTTCAATACAGTTTTAAAAGCAAGCTCAGTTACATAACAGTCATGTGATCAATATACATATATGGTCTTTCCAGTTCCGTTACCAGACAAATTTGTTCAGTTACCCATCACCCCAGATGTTTTCCTTTTCACCTTATCTGAATGTCCTCCTTATCTTCCCGAGAATACCAGTTCTGCTGAGATCAGCAGAACTGTTGATATCTTCCCCAGACTCCAAGTCTGTCCTTATCTATCAACTATGCAGTCTTGTTTGCAGAACATTCCACCCTCTTGTGCTTTCTGTATACTGTGACATAGAATATAGTGCAAGTTATGTTTTAACCCTTACAATAACATATATTGACAATCCTAAAACTAAGACTAAAGTGTTTCCTGTGACTGCATCTAATCTGTACTGTTGACTTTGCCTCAGAAAATGAGGTATTCAGTAATGAAAATTCAGTACACATGGCATTCAAGCTTGGGACATGAATTTTATGACCATAGAAATGCCCCTGCACCTGACCATCACACCATATAGTATAGGAGCTTGTCAGACATGCCATATCACAACCATGAACTTTAATATGGGGTTTAGCTCTCTTTTGCAACTATACCAGTCTCTATTCTTGCCATAGGTGTGTTCAGGGTTGGACTGGCCCACCGGGGAACCGGTGAATCCACCGGTGGGCCCCGAGCCCCGACTATTAGTCCTCATGTCATGGGGGCCCGATCGGGATCCTGACCATCCCAATCGGGCCCCTGACCAGAGGCGTAATGATCGCGGTCGCAAGGGGTGCGACCGCGACCGGGCTCAGCGGGGTATGGGACCCACGGCCAGCTGGAGATGGTCAGGCCCCGGACCATTATGATAGCGGTCGGGGAAAGCCTGGTTCCCCGACCACTATACATACTGTTATTGGAAAGGGGCCCTGGCATATTGCAGGCCCCTTTCCAATAGATGGCAGGGCAGGGGAGGTGACTGAAAACAATAAATACATATTCTCACCTCTCCTGGGCACTGCGATCTCTCCGGCGCTCCTCCATCATGACTGAGGCCTGTGATTAGGCCCCAGCGGTCACATGGGGCGCAGCCACATAATGACGTCAGTGCGCCCCCATGTGACCGCTGAGGCCCAATCACAGGCCTCAGCAGCGACGTCGGAAAAGGGCCTGAAGATGCTGAAGACGACAGGATGGAGCGAGGATGCCAAGGAAAGGTAAGGCAAGGTGAGTATGAATGTTTGTTATTTTTAATCACCTTCCCTGGGCCTCCGATTATTATACTCTGGGGTCTGAGGAGACCCCAGAGTATAATAATAGCACCGAAGCAGAGGGGGGCTGTTGGGCGCATATAATACTGGATGGGTCCACTGTGGAGCTTATAATACTGGATGGGGGCCCCTGTAGAGAGCATATAATACTGGATGGGGGCCACTGTAGAGAGCATATAATACTGGGTGGGGGCCCCTGTAGAGAGCATATAATACTGGGTGGGGGCCACTGTGGAGCATATAATACTGGGTGGGGGCCACTGTGGAGTTTATAATACTGGGTGGGTGCCACTGTGGAGCTTATACTCCATACAGTGGCTCCTTCATTTTTTTTAAATCACGCCGGGGCAGGTGAAAAAAACAAAACAAAACAAAAAAAAAACCAAACTTTCTCTCCTGTCCCCAGTGTCTCCCAGCGTGGTTGGGTCCTGCAGTTCTGTTGTTTTCTTCCAGCTGAAGTTCCCCCTGCACATGACTACCTGTGACATCACGTGACCCCTGAGGCCAATCAGCGGCCTAAGGGAAGGGACCTGGGACGTCACAGCCAGTGAGGACTTCCGGCAAAAAGAAGACAGTGGAGCTGCAGGACCGGACCGTGCTGGGAGGACACCGGAGCACCGGAGACAGGTGAATATGTTTAGTGTGGTTTTTTTTGTTTTTTTTTGGGGGGGGGGAGTAGGGGGGGATTCACCTCCCCCAGACTAATTATTAAAAAAGAAAAAAAATTATACTGGACAACCTCTTTAAAGTGTGGCGCATTAGGGGGGCCCTGGGGGGTATATTAACCCCTTAACGACCTTGGAAGTACTATTACGTCCTGGGCGCTAGGTACTTCGCGCACCAGGGCGTAATACTACACTCGAAGCCGGCATCGGAACCGGGTGTTAGCTGTATCTGACAGCTAACACCCTGCTCCATAACCCCCGGTCGGAACTGAGTTCCGATCGGCGGTTTTAATCCCTTGGATGCCGCGGTCAAACATGGCCGCGGCATCCAAGGGGTTCCGCCGTCTTGCCGCCCCCCGGCACCCCCCGCGGCGAGATCGGGGGGTGCCGATATCTCTAATCTGCAGCCCGGGGTCTGCCCAGTGACCCCAGGCTGCCTGGAGCCCCCAGTACCTGGTTGATCCTGCCGAGACCTCAGGAAGTCAGCGCTGTGTTTCCATAGTGCTGACTTCCTGTATAGGCTGCAAGACACGTGTATGCTCGTGTCTTGCAGTCTATAGTACTGAGCCAGAGATCAAAGCATCTATGGCTCAGGTGTCCTAATGGGACACAAGAAAAAGTAAAAAAAAAGTGAAAAAAAAATAATAAAGTATGTGAAAAATTTTTATAAAAGAATAAAGCCCCAAAAATTCCCTTTTCCTATATAAAATGAATTATATAAAAAATCTAAAAATTAATAAAAACAATACATATTTGGTATCGTTGCGTCCGTAACAACCTGTACAATAAAACTGAAACCATATTTAATGTACACGGTGAAAGTCGGGGAAAAAAAAACGGAAAAAACCCGCCAAAAGTAACGATTTTTTGCCATCTCACCTTACAAAATATGCCATAAAAAGTGATCAAAAAGTCATATGTACCCCAAAATAGTACCAATAAAAAGCACAGGTTGTCCCGCAAAAAAATAAGCTCTAAACCAACTCTCTAAACTGAAAAATAAAAATGCTACGCATCTTAGAAGATGGCGATGCAAAAAAAATTGATTTATGTCCCCAAATGGGTTTTTGTTCTGCAAAATTGGTATTGCATAAAAAAACAGTATAAATGAGGTATCGCCGCAGAATAAAGGTAACATGTTACTTACGCTCTATGCTGCATGGTGAAAAATTTAAAAGATAAAACGCAGTGCCAGAATTGATGGGGTTGTTTTTTAATCCACCAAGAAAGAGTTAATAAAATTTATTTAATAAGTTGTAAGCACCTAAAAATGATGTCATTAAAAAATACATCTCACCCTGCAAACAACAAGCCCTCATATGGCTACATCACCAGAGAAATAAAGAAAATATAGCTCGTACAATGTGAAGACAAAAACCCCCAAAATCGCCAAATCATTAGAACATAACTGGCTGCGGCAGGAAGGGAATGTATAAACTGTGCGAGCATATATGAGGGTACAAACCAGATTTAGGGCTTACGAGGGATAATAAACCAGAAGTGACCCCCAGAGTGACCTCCCCAATAATAGGAACTACTGGGGAAATAGTAGGGAATTTAGTGTACCCAATGTACTACGCACAGCTTACATATTCATTCACTTTTCCCCATCCGCTGTGCAGTCACGTCTGGGATAGTAATGCTCACTACACCCCTTGATAAATTCTTTGAGGGGTGCACTTTTCAAAATGGGGTCATTGCCTAGGGGATTCCACTTTACTGGTACTTTAGAGGCTCTGCAAACATGACATGGCATCCAGATCCCAAACATCTGAATCTGCGCTCCAAAAGCCACATAGCGCTCTTTCCCTTCTGCGCCCTACTGTGTGCCCAAACCGCAGTTTATACCCACATGTATGACACTGGTGTACCCAAGATAAGGTACTTAATGTCATATATGGGTATAAACTGCTGTTTGGGCACAGCCGGGCACAGAAGGGAAGGAGTGCTATTTGGTTTTTGGAGCACAGACTTGGACGGTTTGGTTTTTGGCCGCCATTGCACTTTTGCAGAGCTGAAATGCCAGTACAGTGGAATCCCCTGACATGTCACCCCATTTTGGAAACTGCACCCCTGAAGGAATTTATCCAGGGGTACAGTGAGCATTTTTAACCCCCAAGTGTTGCTATATTTTATTATCCGTAAATGAATACGCAGCTGATGATGAAAGGTGAAAATGACAATTATTCCAGGAATACATCATTTCAGTGCGTAATATGTTGTGCCTGGCTTGTATCAGAGATGAACGCTCCAAAAGCTATTGTTTGTAGATAGAGTAGGATACAAAAGAGAATCCAAAAAATAGAGGGACAAATCCTGCGCTTTCCAGATAAAATTCCTTCTTTCTTTTATTAGCTCAACACACAACGCGTTTCGGAGACATAAAGTCTCCTTTCTCAAGTGTAAATGAGACAAACATATGCATGACATACACCATTACAACATTAAAAAGGCTTAGTCTGCTGGATACACCCTCTGTGGGGAGGGGCCAAGCGGACTAGTCATACCAACAAAAAAGTATAAAACACATGTTACTAGTATATAAGAATTCAAATAAGATCTTTACATAATGATGCTCAAACCTGCTACTGTTGTTTGTAAAAGATCAGAAGCATTCCTATTGAGCGGAGGCTGCTAGGCTCTGTTAGCGTCTCCAAATCCTTAATGCGCATGCGCAACTTGCTTACCCACCGAATATATGTCTGTATCCCGCGGGGATTAATATTAAACTGTGCATGCGTTATTTATGGTGTTCATACCTATATAATAATATCTATACCCATTAAAGTTAAATATAAAAACTCCAAGGTATACATGTGTAAGCGGAGGCTGTGAGGCTCCGTTCGAGTCCCCCGGACTTAAACGCGCATGCACAGCTCTATTCCACCGCCGGATGTGTGTATGCATCCAGCGGGCTTGACTGCTGTACTACGCATGCGCTGTACGGAGCGCTTGTATCAATTATTCACATTATTACATCGTTTGTGCTTGTGTAATTCTAAGGGGAGGGAGGGACCGGAAAGGTGAATGATAGATAGCTAAGTAACCAATGGTTCTGAATTTTGGGGCATACTATATTAATGAGTATATAAGTTACATGAAATATATATAAAAAATAAATAATAAATAAATAATAAATATCAGATAAACGTATCATGCAGATAGAAATATAACCATATAAATACAGTAACTAGTAGGTTGCGTAAAAAATATATAAATAAATAAAGTAATATAAATCCCCAATAATTCTGTAAAAATACAATAAATATATATAAAACCACACAGAATTACAAAAAATACAATAAAATGTTAACCCTCAATAATTTGGATTATATACACGTAGAGTAGAAAAAAATATAAAATAAGTTATATATATATATATATATATATATATATATATATATAAATAAATATGTATATACATGCATAAAAAGAAGAAAAAATAAATAAAAATTTTTTGCATACATATATATAATATACACACATATCTACACACATAATCGCACACCTCCACGTGAAACTATAAGCATATTAATCGAAAATGTTTTCTAGGGCTTCATTAAGACCCCCTGGTGTTAGTGTATTAAATTTGAAAATCCAATACATCTCTTTTCTTTTCAGTAATACTGGTTTGGATGGAATGCCTCCTTTTAATAGTGGGTCGTTGAGTAGTACTCCCCAATGTTTGTTCAAAATGGCACGGATTTTACTATGTGCATTATTATAAGTTGTGATAAAATTATGTTTAAAATCTATGTCGTCTTTTCGTTTTGATGGTACTAAGCACTCTATCTGTGTAAGTGATTGTGCCTTATCTTTAGCTGCTCTTAT
Source organism: Leptodactylus fallax (assembly GCA_947044405.1). NCBI lineage: Eukaryota > Metazoa > Chordata > Amphibia > Anura > Leptodactylidae > Leptodactylus > Leptodactylus fallax. Next base: position 3,219,739 of record CAMRHE010000027.1, read on the forward strand.
GATTTTACTTGGGTATCTCTTTTCTTTAAAACGCTGAGTTAAAATATTACTCTGATTTTCAAAATCTCTATCGTTTGTACAATTCCGGCGAATGCGTTTAAATTGTCCGAAGGGGACATTGTCTTTCCATTTCTTAAAGTGGGAACTACGATAGTCTAGTAGGCTATTACAGTCTACTTGTTTAAAATAAGTGCGGGTGCGTATACCATTTGTGTCTCCAATAAGTTCTAAATCTAAAAAACTAATAATATTTGTATTGGATTCACCACTTAAATTGATTCCCCAATCATTCCTGTTAAGATAGTCTGTAAATTCTCTGAAGGCTTCTCTTGTTCCTTTCCATATGAAGAGCAAATCATCTATATATCTTTTGTACAGAATGATATTCTTGCTCCAATTATGCTGGCTTTGAATAAACACTTCCTCATAACGCCCCATAAAAATATTAGCATAACTCGGCGCAAATCTTGTGCCCATGGCTGTACCCCGTTTTTGTAAGTAAAGTTGTGATTCGAAGGTGAATATGTTATGTTCCAAAATAAATTTAATACTATTGGAAATGAATGTTTTTTGTTCTTCAGGAATAGTGTGATCAAGACCAAGAGTTTTATTGATCATTTCCAACCCTTTGGAATGGGGAATATTGCTGTATAAGGAGGAAACATCCAATGTAGCCCACATGAAATCTGTTTCCCATGGTATAGTCAGCAGTTCTGTGATCAAATGTGTGGAGTCTTTGAGAAATGAGGGGAATTGAACTACATATTTTTGTAGTTGTAAATCCACATATTGTGATAGGTTTCTTGTTAGGGCGTTAACCCCAGAAATAATAGGGCTCCCTGGTGGGTTGGCTATATCTTTGTGTACTTTTGGAAGATGGTAGAATAATGCTGTTGAGTGTTCATTAATTAACAAGTAACTTTTCTCTTTGTCCGTAAGTACACCTTTAGCATAAGCCTGTATCACTAGTTCACGATATTCAAAAAAATGTGTGAGTGAGGGGTCAACTGTTAGTATTTCATAATAGGTGGAGTCAGATAAAATGCGTTTCGCTTCCTTAATGTAGTCAGTTCTGTTCTGTATAACCACAGCTCCCCCTTTATCTGCACTTCTAATAATAATGGATTTATTGTCTATTAATGATTTAATGGCTGATTTTTCTAGACGGTTGAGGTTTGGCTTGGTCTGAGGAGTACATTGTTGGTTCAGCATTCTGAAATCTGCTGCTACTAAGGAATAGAAAGTTTCAATGTTATTTCCTTTATGATGAAGAGGATAGAAAGTGGACTTGGGTTTTAATGTAGTGTTATGGGGGGCTGGGGATAGCATAGGAATATTGGAACTATCTGTGGTTTGATTAGTATCTGTGTCTGTAGTTCTAGTTGGATTTCTGGAGATTATTGAAAAATGAAGGGTTAAAGTGAGTTTCCTAATATATGTATGTAAATCTATGAATAAATCAAGATCATCAGGTCTTTGATCTGGACAAAAAGAAAGTCCTTTGGATAAAAGGCTTGTTTCTTCTTTTGTCAATGTATAGTGGGAAAGATTGATAATTTTTGTTCTGTATTGTTGTTCCTTTTTGCCAAGGGACTTAAATTTATTTTTATGTTTCCTTCCACCTCTACAGCCCCTAGTTCTTTTGAAGGATCCCCTTGTTTTAGGGATTGGTCTAGTTTCCGTTTCAGACTGATTGGACTGTAATAATCGGAAATTTTTGTGTATGTGGATATTTCTTTGGTATGATACGAGGGTAGAGGTGTGAGGGCCGGGGGAAGGCCTAAAAAAGATTCAGAAGTATTGAGAACAGATGTTTTGCTGATATCTATGTTGTCATTGTCAGAAATAAGTATTGCTTGTTGTATTTGTGTATTGGAAAGTGGAGTATTATATATCGTGATAAGAGAATCATCTAATGTCTCTTCTGGAAAAGAGGTAATGGATTAATGATTCATCTGAATCTCTTGGGCATCTGGAATGGGATTGACATTAATAGTAAGGTGAGAAGTGGACTGTGATGTGGGGTCCTGGGTTACTGAAGATGATGCACTACAGTTATTGGATGATGTATTAGAATTATCAGGTTGTATGGTTTTGAACTGGGTGGGTGGAAATGTGAAAACTACCGGAGGATGGTTTGGACCGGAAAGGCCCTTATTATTTGATGGTGTATTGCTTGAATTTACTAATAAGGATTTGCATTTATTTTCTATATAGTTAAGTGTATCGGTTTTATTGGATATTGCTATAAGTTTATCCCCCTTAATAGGAGGATTAGGACTCCGAGAAGCAGATATTGAAGATGAGTGGTTTATATATTTAATACTTTTGTTTTTGTATTTATTGAGAAAGAAATTACTAGGGCCAGGATTATGTTTAGAAGTCCTCTTTTTATTGATACTATAGGGTGGAATGGGGGTCTTAGGGTCTAGATGTCTGTCCTGTTGGTTTTTGGAATTGCTAGACCAGAATTTAAAGTTGCCTTTTAAATAGTCTAACCGGTCTCTCTTCAGTTTATCACTCTTATGTTCTAAAAGTTCCCTTTCTAAATTAAGTGTTTTTGTGCATAGGACCCGACTCATACGTATGAAATCTGGGTGTTGTATATATTTCTCAATCTCTGTTGTGAGTTTATTGATTTGAGATTTAAATTCAGAGGCCAGGTTTTGACGTTTGTGGGCAATACGTTCAATAAGCCCTCTGCTACAGGACTCGAGATACTGTTCCCACTCTGTAGTAAAAAGGGGATCATTCATAAAGGTAGAGGGAACCTTGATTCTTAACCCCCTTGGTACTAAATCCTCTTTGAGATATACACACAGAAATTTATGATCCAAATAGTGTCTAGTTTCATCAAAAACAAGTCTTTCTAATTTCCAAAACAGTTTGCTTAGATCTTCCCTCGATAGGGTAGGTATTTCACAGTCAATGGAAGTAGAGGTAGTTGAGATAGTCCCCACCTTGGTACTTTTGTTGGACCCACATGGGTCTCTTGTATAATAGTCCACAAGATTGTCCCGTTTGTCATCATGATGTTTGATGAAATCCATATTAAAGGTTTCTTCAGAGCAGCTTCTAGGCGTTGGAACCCTTATACAGAGAGCTTCTGTTGTTGGTTAAGGAACACTCAGGTCAAAATATGGACTTGGTGTCAGGAAATAGCTTAGAGAAAATGAAAAAAAGACAACGCCGAGCGGCACATAGTATAAAACTGTTTGATACTAAATGATAACACGTGCTCTAAATAATAGACAGCAGTGATGAATATTGTCCTTATAATAAGTTCACAGAGAGAGGGGTCAATACACAATATATAGTGATTGATTTGTTTAAGTTTTACCCTCACCTGATTTAGTTGTGAGCAGTCACAACTACTATATCCACTTTGGTTATAGAATGCTGCAGGGTCTCTCAATACCAGGGTTCCGGAGATCTGGATACAATGTTTGTAGATAGAGTAGGATACAAAAGAGAATCCAAAAAATAGAGGGACAAATCCTGCGCTTTCCAGATAAAATTCCTTCTTTCTTTTATTAGCTCAACACACAACGAGTGCTTAGTACCATCAAAACGAAAAGACGACATAAATTTTAAACATAATTTTATCACAACTTATAATAATGCACATAGTAAAATCCGTGCCATTTTGAACAAACATTTGGGAGTACTACTCAACGACCCACTATTAAAAGGAGGCATTCCATCCAAACCAGTATTAACATTCCGGAGGGCCAAAACTCTCAAAAATATACTGGCTCCGAGTAAACTCAGGTCCGAAAGAGAGAACCAATATTTAAGACAGACACAGCCCCAGAATAAAGGAGTTTTGAAATGCTTCCACAAGAGGTGCAAATGTTGTCACACCATAAATCATCAAGCTGTTTCTATTAGTAGTTTTACTACAGGAGATGCGACCCAGATCAACTTTTCATTGAATTGCTCCTCTTCGTATGTAATTTATATTTTGGAATGCCCGTGTGGTTTACAGTATGTTGTAAAGACTATTAGACCGCTACGTGAAAGACTTAATAAACATAGGTCAAATGTTCTAAATGGATATTTGAAACATAGTATCTCTAAGCATGCGTTCCAAGCCCACGGGTCCAGCTTTGAGGGCTTTAGAATAACACCGATTGATCATATTCCATCACATGTTAATAATAGGTTTGACAAACTGAAAAGAAAAGAGATGTATTGGATTTTCAAATTTAATACGATTTTCGATTAATATGCTTATAGTTTCACGTGGAGGTGTGCGATTATGTGTGTAGATATGTGTGTATATATATGTATGCAAAAAAAATTTTTTTTTTTCTTCTTTTTATGCATATATATACTATATATACTATTTTTATATTTTTTTCTACTCTACGTGTGTACAATCCAAATTATTGAGGGTTAACATTTTATTGTATTTTTTGTAATTCTGTGTGGTTTTATATATATTTATTGTATTTTTACAGAATTATTGGGGATTTATATTACATTATTTATTTATATATTTTTTACGCAACCTACTAGTTGCTGTATTTATATGGTTATATTTCTATCTGCATGATACGTTTATCTGATATTTATTATTTATTTATTATTTATTTTTTATATATATTTCATGTAACTTATATACTCATTAATATAGTATGCCCCAAAATTCAGAACCATTGGTTACTTAGCTATCTATCATTCACCTTTCCGGTCCCTCCCTCCCCTTAGAATTACACAAGCACAAACGATGTAATAATGTGAATAATTGATACAAGCGCTCCGAACAGCGCATGCGTAGTACAGCAGTCAAGCCCGCTGGATGCATACACACATCCGGCGGTGGAATAGAGCTGCGCATGCGCGTTTAAGTCCGGGGGACTCGAACGGAGCCTCACAGGCTCCGCTTACACATGTATACCTTGGAGTTTTTATATTTAACTTTAATGGGTATAGATATTATTATATAGGTATGAACACCATAAATAACGCATGCGCAGCTTAATATTAATCCCCGCGGGATACAGACATATATTCGGCGGGTAAGCAAGTTGCGCATGCGCATTAAGGATTTGGAGATGCTAACAGAGCCTAGCAGCCTCCGCTCAATAGGAATGCTTCTGATCTTTTACAAACAACAGTAGCAGGTTTGAGCATCATTATGTAAAGATCTTATTTGAATTCTTATATACTAGTAACATGTGTTTTATACTTTTTTGTTGGTATGACTAGTCCGCTTGGCCCCTGCCCACAGAGAGTGTATCCAGCAGACTAAGAGCCTTTTTAATGTTGTAATGGTGTATGTCATGCATATGTTTTTCTCATTTACACTTGAAAAAGGAGACTTTATGTCTCCGAAACGCGTTGTGTGTTGAGCTAATAAAAGAAAGAAGGAATTTTATCTGGAAAGCGCAGGATTTGTCCCTCTATTTTTTGGATTCTCTTTTGTATCCTACTCTATCTACAAACATTGTATCCAGATCTCCGGAACCCTGGTATTGAGAGACCCTGCAGCATTCTATAACCAAAGTGGATATAGTAGTTGTGACTGCTCACAACTAAATCAGGTGAGGGTAAAACTTAAACAAATCAATCACTATATGTTGTGTATTGACCCCTCACTCTGTGAACTTATTATAAGGACAATATTCATCACTGCTGTCTATTATTTAGAACACGTGTTATCATTTAGTATCAAACAGCATTATACTATGTGTCGCTCGGCGTTGTCTTCTTTTTTTCATTTTCTCTAAGCCAAAAGCTATTGTGCCCGGGATCCCCGCTCACCAGTTTTTGGAGTGTGTGTCTGTGCAGACATAAACTGGGCACAACATATTGGGCACTGAAATGGCGTATCTATAGAAAAATTTCATTTTTAACTTTTCATTATCAGCTGCGCATTCATTTTTGGAAATTAAAAGAATGCAACACTTAAGGGTTAATAATGCTCGCTACCCCACTTGATAAATCCCTTGAAGGGTATAGTTTCCAAAATGGGGTGACATGTCTGCGGATTCCACTTTACTGACAATTCATGGGCTCTGCAAAAGTGGCATGGTGTCCAAAAAGCAAACTGTGCTCTAAAAACCAAAATAGCACTCCTTCCCTTCTGTGCCCGGCTGTGCCCAAACAGCAGTTTATACCCACATATGGCATTGTTAAGTACGTTATCCTGGGTACACCAGTGTCATACATGTGGGCATAAACTGTCATTTGGGCACACAGCAGGGCGCAAATGTGAAGGAGTGCTATGTGCTTTTGGAGCACATATTTAGATTGTTGTTTTTTTGGATGCCGTGTCACATTTGCAGAGACCCTAAAATTGCCCCTACAAAATGGGGGTAACTTCTTGGGGAATTCCAATTTACTGGCACCTCCAGGGCTCTGCAAAAATATCATGGTGACCAGAAAGTCCCTCTAAATCTGTACTCCAAAAACTAAAAAAAACCACAGTGCTCCTTCCCTTCTGAGCCCTGCTGCGTGCATAAGCAGCAGTTTATACCCACTTATATAATTTTTTTGTCCCCGGGATAGCCCACTTAATAGTTTTAGGAGTTCATGTCTCTGATGCCACAAAGTGGCCGCAATGTATTAGGCACTGAAATTAGATATTTCTTTAAAAACTTTAATTTTCAGTTTGTACATTAATTTTTGGGAAGCATTTTTAGGCTCTAAATGATAATACCCCTTGATACATTCCTTGAGGGGTGTAGTTTCTAAAATGGGGTCACTTTTGAGAGGTTTCCATTATATTGGTACTTTAGGGGTTCTGCAAATGCGACATGGCATCCAAAAACTATTCCAGCAAAATCTGCCCTCCAAAAGCTAAATAGCGCTCTTTCCATTTTGAGCCCTGCCATTTACCCATGCAGCAGATTACAACCACATATGGGGCATTTCTGTGTTCAGGAGAAATTGTGTAACGAACCTTGGGGTGCTTTTTCTCCTTTGTCCTCTTGTGAAAATGAAAAATTTAGGGCTAAATTGACAGTTTATTGGAAAAAAAGTAATTTTTCATTTTAATGTCCCAATGTTAATAAAATCTGTGAAACAGCTGTGAGGTCAAAATGTTCACCATACCCCTAGATAAATTCTATAAGGGGTTTAGTTTCCAAAATGGGGTCACTTTTTGGGGGTTTGTATTATATTGGTACTTTAGGGGCTCTGCAAATGCGACATGGCATCCGAAAACTATTCCAGCAAAATCTGCCCTCCAAAAGCTAAATAGCGCTCTTTCCATTTTGAGCCCTGCCATTTACCCATGCAGCAGATTACAACCACATATGGGGCATTTCTGTGTTCAGGAGAAATTGTGTAACGAACTTTGGGGTGCTTTTTCTCCTTTGTCCTCTTGTGAAAATGAAAAATTTGGGGCTAAATTGACAGTTTATTGGAAAAAAAAGTAATTTTTCATTTTAATGTCCCAATGTTAATAAAATCTGTGAAACAGCTGTAGGGTCAAAATGCTCACTATACCCCTTGATATGTTCTGTGAGGGGTGTAGTTTCCAAAATGGGGTCACTTTAGGGGGTTTCCACTGTATTGGTACTTTAGGGGCTCTGCAAATGCGACATGGTACCTGAAAACTATTCCAGCAAAATCTGCTCTCCAAAAGCTAAATAGCGCTCTTTCCATTCTGAGCCCTGCCATGTACCCATACAGCAGATTACAACCACATATGGGGTACTGCTGTGTTTAGGAGCAATTATTTTGCAAACTGTGGGGTGCTTTTTCTCCTTTAACCCATTGTGAAAATGAAAACTTTGGGGATAAAGTGACATTTTAGTAATGTTTCATTTATACATCCCAGTGTTAGCAAAATCTGTGAAACGACTGTAAGGTCAAAATGCTCACTATACCCCTATATGAATTCTGTGAGGGGTGTAGTTTCCAAAATGGGGTCACTTTTTGGGGTTTTCCTTTGTATTGGTACTCTAGGGGCTTTGCAAATGAGACATGGCACCTGAAAACTATTCCAGCAAAATCTGCTTTTCAGACACCCAGTGTCACTCCTTCCCTTCCGTGCGCTGCCATTCGCCCAAACATCAGTTTACACCCACTTGTGGGGTATTTCCGTGCTCGGGAGAAATTGCATAACAAACTGTGAGATGCATTTTCTCTTTTAACCATTTGTGAATGTGTTAATTTTAGGGCTAAATTAAGGAATTAGTGGGAAAAAATTAAATGTCTAAATTTCGCCTCCATATTGTTTTAATTCCAGTGAAATGCTTAAAGGGTTAACAAACTTCCCAAATGTTACTTTGAATTATTTGAGTGGTGCAGTTTTGAAAATGGGGTGATTTATGGGGGTTTCTAATATATAGGCCATTATAATCTTCAGAACTGAAGTGGTCCCTAAAAAATTAGTTTGGGAAATTTTCTTGTAAATCTGCAAAATCGCTGTTACACTTGTAAGCCTTCTAACATCCAAAATAAATTACAGGACGATTAAAAGATGATGCCGATATAAAGCAGAGATATGGTAGATAATATGTATTAATTTATTTGGGTGGTATGACTATCTATCTGAAAAGCAGAGCATTTCACATTTTGAAAATTGCGATTTTTTTCCAAATTTCCATCAAATTTCCTATTTTTTTATAAATAAATACAAAAATATTCATTAGTGTTTACCACTAACATGAAGTACAATGTGTCACGAAAAAACAATCTCAAAATCACTTGTGTAAGTTAAGACGTCTCAAAGTTATTGCCATATAAATTGACACATGTCAGTTTTGAAAAACGAGGCCTGGTCCTTAACGCACTTTTGGGCTGGGTCCTTAAGGGGTTAAAGGGGTTGTCCAGGCATAATTTGTTATGGTTTATCCTCAGGATAGGCCATAGATACCTGATCTGTAGGGGGCTGACCACGGACCGATCAGCTGTATGGAGCCACTTCTGATGCCCGTCCTGTACACAATACAGGGCCAGAAGCAGAAAGCTCTGTCCACTGTGTATTAGCCGGGCACCTTCACTGCATCTCAGCACTTATTGAAGTCAGTAGGAGCTGAGCTGCAGTGAAGGCGCCGGGCTGCTATACAGCGGATGGAGCTTTCTGCTTCCAGCCCTGTGTTGTGTACTGAACGGGCTCCGGAAGTGGTTCTGAACAGCTGATGGAGCCGTGTGTCAGCCCCCTACCGATCAGGTATTTATGGCCTATCCTGAGCATAGGCCATAAAAAAGATTAACCCTGGACAACCCCTTTAATATGCCCCACACAGTTTAATGTCCCCCCCACAGGATGTCAGCCCCCATCACTGCTCCCACACAATATAATGACCACATCACTGTTACCCATACAGTATGGGGGACCAGTGAAGAGGCCACTATGTGGGGGGACCAGTGAAGTGACCATAGAAATATTTGGCCCAGACAACCCCTTAAAATAGGTTGTCCATAAACTGGAGCGACCACTGTGTCGGTCGCCAGGGAGGTATAAAAATAAGAAAAGTTTTAAAAAAAAAGCATACTCACCTGTCCCCAGCACCCCAATGTCCCCTGCCTGTGTCTGTTCGGTCTCATGGCGGCGCCTCATTTCTGTAAATCCTGTACCTAATTGGTCTTAGTGGTCACATGAGGTGCAGGACTCCCAGCAAGGAGTCGCCGGCACGAGACTGAATGAACACTGACAGCGGACAACGGAGCACCGGGGACAGGTGAGTATGCTTTTTAATTTACTTATTTTTTTTACTTTACACCTCCCGCCAGCTACATTGGTTGCTCCAATGCCTGGACAACCTCTTTAATGGATTTATCCATCTTTCTAATATTGATGGCCTGTCCTTAGGATAGGCCATCAATATTACATCTGCGATGATACAACAGCCAGGACCTCTGCAGATCAGCTTTTCCAGGACAGTGCGGCTACAGGTAAAGGTAACAGTTCTTGGAGCCACGCTGCTTACTTGCCATACAAGGTGTAGCAGTAGGTTTAGGTAGTGCAGTGGTGCACATGGTATAGTGGTTGAGCAGCGTGGCTCCCAACATGTTATTACCTTTAGCCGCCCTTTCTCGGTACCGCTGATCTGCAGGGGTCCTGATGGTGGGCCCCTAGAAACAATTCCACTGGTGGGCCCTAGACATCCCAGTCCGACACTGGGTGTGTTTGTGGAAAATTCTATGTATTTCTCTCAATTCTAGCTGCTCAAAAATGTAACCCATTTCACGAAGGTACCAAATGTACAATTGTGCTCATGTCACTAACAGAGGCAGTTTGGTTATATTGTAAAAAGCAATGGTTTTGTAGAAAATGTAGCACATTCGGCTGTGGCTTTAAAAAAAAAAAAGCCACCAAAATTTATCCCTTTAGGTGAAATCAAAATAGTTTTTTTTTTTTTTTTTTTTTTTTTTATGCCAACACTGTGGCACCAACAGTGTTCTCTAGTTGAATGTGATGGACCAGGCCTCAGGACATGTCTGGCAGAGTAATGCTAGCTGTGGCAACGTGAGTGGCAGTACAGCAAATGATATGATGAATCTGGCCATAGGACATGTCTGATTGAGTGGTGGCAGTGGTACTTCTTTTCAGAGATATCATCAGGATCTGTGTGAAAATCCTCACAGATACATGCCTGATTTTTCCGTGCTAGCTGTGAACAGTTTCGTTCATCTAGGTGTTACAAAGCCACTGCAGCACTGAATATCCTCTTGGCCATTACATTTGAGGCCGGACAAGATATAAACTCCCATGGCAAATTGGGTCCATTCCTTCCACTGCACTAACCCATTGGCCCAAAATTCCATGGGGTCACAGTTATCTTCTGGAACATAGATATGACACACACTGTGTAATATCTATATGCTGATGCAGCCAGTGAGTTGCCTGGCACTGCAAACTGAAGATTTCTGGTTCATCATGTTCCAGATACTGTACAGGCTGCTGATGCTTTTTGCTGACGCTTGGAGCTGTGGCAGTGGCAGAGGAGGTGGAATGCTGGCTGAGTGAAGTGGACTGGGAGCAGACACAGGCTACCAATAATAATAATAATAATAATACATTTTATTTAGTTAGCGCAGTACAGACACAATAAGGCATTACAGAGTAGTAAGTCAATTCACACAACAGGACTGAGGGCCCTGCTCGTAAGAGCATACAATCTATGATGTAGAGGGATAAGAGGTAGCAGGGGCGGCATCGGAGGTAGCATTGCTTATGCAGTGGTCCAGTCGTTTTTATGATAAAGGTTATTTTCATTGCACATGTAAATTACGCTATATGAGCCGTTACCAGTCAGTGCCCTTTACTGAGCAGACGGCGCCTGGACATATAAAGTTGCAGTCCAATACAGCATCATATTCTGTGGGATAATGCTGGAGCGTGAACAGTGAAGGGTTAATTTAAAGGATTCTAACTGCGTAAGGGTTTACATTAGTAATTGTGATAGGCCTGTCTGAAAAGATATCCAGGGCAGAGGATTCCAGAGAAGTGGTGCATCTCGTGAGAAGTCTTGGAGAGTGGAGTGAGAGGTTCTAATAATAGAAGATGTTAGTCTTAGGTCATTGACTGAAAAGAGAGCACAGGTTGGGTGATAGAGATGAGGGAGATAATGTAGGGAGGTGCAGCATTATGGAGAGCCCTGTGGATGAGGGTGATAAGTTTATATTGTATTCTGTATTGAATAGGTAGCCAATGCAGTGACTGGCACAGCTGTAGCATTTAGACTGGTAGATAAGCCTGTCCGCTGCATTCAGAATATATTGTAGAGGGTAGAGTTTAGTAAGTTAGACCGATTAGAAGGGAGCTACAGTAGTCAAGTCGAGAGTGAATTAGGGTGACAATAAGGGTCTTTAATGTATCCTTGGTAAGCAAAAGGGCGGATTCTGGAGATGTTTTTGAGGTGAAGGTGACATGAGGGTGCGAGTGATTGTATATGGGGGTGAATGAAAGGCCTGAGTCAAACATAACCCCGAGGCAGTGGGCATACTGTCTAGGAGTTATGGAAAGGCCAGAGACTGAAATGGAGATATCAGGGTTAAGTCTGTTAGATGGTGGAAACAGCAGTTCTGTCTTTGAGAGAGATTCAGTTTCAGATAAAGCAAAGACATGATATTTGAGACAGCAGTGAGACAGTCACTGTTGTTCTGTATTAGTGTAGGGATTATGTCACGAGAGGAGGTATATAGTATAGTAGGGCATCAGCATAAAGATGGTACCGGAAGCCAAATCTGGTGATGGTTTGTCCAATAGGGGCTGTGTAGAGAGAGAAGAGCACGGGGCCTAGGACCTAGTCCTGAGGAACCCCAATAGCAAGGGGAAGACAGTAAGAGACAGAGCCCCCAAATGATACACTGAAAGTGTACACGTGGGGGCGTGGTCTAGCTGCCTAGCAGAATGGCCGCAGTTTGAGATAGCTCTCAGTCACCCTAGCGACTCCACATCGACTGCACCTCGCGAACGCCCGTTTCTAGCTCTGATTCTATACAGCACTTACCCCAGCATGGTCCAGAAGCGTAAGAACACGCCTGGCCCATCCAAACTTCTGGATTTCTTCTTCCAGCCTCCCTCGGAGTCCAGCCAAGATGGCGCCGGTTCGCAACACTCAGCCTTGGATCCAGGTGAGGCTTCTGAGGTCGAGTGTTGCCAAACGGGGTCTCGTCACTCTGGTTCCTCTGCCCGCAACTCCTCTCCCGCACAGTCCTGCATCTGATGGTGAGACCTCCGTGGCGCAAACAGTTAACACAGGGAGGCCTTCGGGCGCTTGCTGCTCCCCGGCCTTGCCTGAATCCGGAAGCCCATGCAAACAGCACCAACGTCTATCCTCTGGGCCCTCTCCTGCAGGTCAGGTAGGCCGAGGCTCTCCTGAACCTTTACATCCCTCACCTCCTCCTGATTTTTTAGAGGATCTGCCGACTTCAGATGCCCCGCTCACAGAATCATCTATGAAAGCTATGTTACAGACTCTGCACCGATCTCTGCAGCAAAGCTTTGCTTCACTAGTGGCTCCTATTCATTCCTCCATACAAGATCTAGGAGGTAGGGTTCACCATATTGAATCCAAATTTGGTGACCTTGTTTCGTCCCATAACCAACTCATTGATGCTCATTATGACCATGAGGATGCCATTACTTAACTCCAATTGATAGTGGCTGAGTTAGAGGATCGCTCCAAGTGGAATAAAGTGAAACTAAGAGGGGTGCCTGAATCTGTCCCTAATTTGGACCTGATGTCCTACCTGCAGGACTTTATCAGAGCTGTCTTGCCTAATTCTTCCCCTAGAGATCTTATCATAGATATAGCGCATCAGCTTCCCAAACCTTACCATCTGGCTGATGAAGTTCCTCGAGATGTTATTGCAAAAATACACTTTTTCCATATCAAAGATATGTTCATGCAAGCTACTAGGAAGAAAGACTCCCTCCTGAACACCTATAAGGACATTTCGGTCTATGCAGACTTGTCGGCTGCTACTTTACAACAAAGGTAACTCTTGGCCCCGATCACGGCCATACTGTGAGATAACCAGATCAAGTACAGATGGGGATTTCCAGTCCTTTTCCTCGTATCGCATGAAGAGGATCTTTATGTGCTAAAATCCCTAGAAGATGGTTGTAAATTTCTTAAAAGGTGGAATCTTCGACTCCCGGATTTGGAGAGTGTTCCTAAAGCTGCTCCTTCCCTTGTTAAGGAACTGTGGCACAAGGTTGATAAGCGGGGGAAGATTGCCCGCTGAAGTGCTGTCTTTCACCTCCTTCTGATGGGTGGCCTGGCTTTTCTCTTTTGTTCCTGTCCCGAGTTCAGCCTTAAATATCGGCCCCTGTGGCTCGGTCTTGAGACTGACTGTTTCATCCCCCCACTCCTTTAAAGGCGAATGTTGAACGTCTTCAACGTCATTCAAGGACAATGCAATTTCACTTTTGGTTTTTGACTTTGGTCTTGTGTCTCCCTTCCCTCCCTTTGTGTTTTCAGCCTTACTTTTCTTTGCAGGTCGTGTATTCACTACTGTTCCTATGGTAGGTTGATAAGGGCTGCTTCTTTGCTGCAGAGCATTGTGGGCTCACCTCGCTTCGTGGCGGTGGTAAGTCGGCTCTGAACTTGCTGCTCCATGGGCGTCATGGCTATTACCTTTGCTTCCCTTAATGTTAGGGGCGTGAATTGCCCTAGCAAACAGACTTTTTTACGGTCTGAGGCTAGGTCTCTCTCCTGTGACGTCCTTTGTGTCCAGGAGACTCACCTACTTAGCAAAGACGCACACAGGTTACGCAACTCCAGCATTCCCATGATATTTCAGTCACATTATTCCTCTAAATCTAGGGGTGTTTTCATTGCCTTTAAACACACAGTCTCTTTCCAATTGTTAGAAGAGAGGATCGATCCTAAGGGTCGATATGTAATTCTAGTGGGCCAACTCAATAATTTTCTCTGCACTCTGGTTTCAGTCTACGCACCTAACACCCACCAACTCACATTTCTTAATAGGGTTATGCGCCTAGTGTCTCGAGTTTGGCAGGGGGGTCTCCTCCTCTGCGGAGACTTCAACTTGACGGTGGACCAGGCTATGGATTCATCTTCCTCGTCCCGCAGGGGGGGTCCTCTCTGCAGACCTTTTTAGATTTTAATGATCTATATGATGTCTGGAGAGCCCACCACAGTGCCGAGAGGGATTACTCATACCACTCTCAGGTTCATAATAGTTATTCTAGAATTGATATGTTTTTGGTAGATAGATTCTGGCTCTCAGCAGCCTCTCGTTCCGCTATTGATGTGATAAAGTGGTCTGACCATGCTCCGATCACCCTCACGGTGGACGAACCTGGCTATTCTTCCCCTATCTATCTTTGGAGATGTAATTCTTTTCTCCTATCCCATCCCACTCATAGAGCTTTTATTGAGGGAGACCTTCGAGACTATTTTAAAAACATTGTCAACCCTGAAGTTGGGATTGTCCCCTTATGGAACGCGCACAAAGCCTACATACGAGGTTCGTTCATTAGACTGGGACATGTGGTCAAGAAGTCTTGGCAGGCCCAGCTCTCTAGTCTCCTGGGGGACCTTAAGTCTAAGGAGCAGCTTAATAAATCTTCTCCCTCCCGGTATAACGTGGAACAACTCTTTCTCGCTAGGCAGAGCCTGCGCGATTTATTGTTATTTGACTATGAAAAGTCTTTGAAAAAAACTCAAGATCAGGTACTATTCTCAGGGAAACCGGGTGGGCAGACTGTTGGCGACTAAACTAAAGAAAAAACACCTTAGGTCTTGCATCCCTTTCATCCTGGATCCAGTCTCTAAAGGTAAATTGGTCAGTCCCTCGGACATCGCAGATCAGTTTAGCAGATATTATGCTGGCCTTTATAACTTTCGTGATGATCCTTCCACTATACAACCCACTGATGTAGCTATTTTATCTTTCTTGGACTCCCTCCATCTGCCTTCCCTTTCCCCCCTACAGGCGCAGCATCTTGACAGGCCCATCTCCGCAGAGAAGATAGCTGAAGTAATTGCTTCTCTCCCCGGTAGGAAAGCCCCCGGACCAGACGGTATGACAAATGACTATTATAAAACCTTTTCCCCTATCCTACTTCCCCACTTGACGAAATTTTTTAACTCGGCAATGTTATCGGGCTCGTTTCCCAAGGAGAATCAAGAGGCTCTGATAGTCACGATCCCTAAACCTGGGAAATCTACAGATTCCCCCCAAAATTTCCACCCCATCTCCTTATTGAATACTGATGTTAAGATATACGCAAAACTTTTGGCTAGAAGATTGGCTTCACTGATTCCCCTTTTAGTTTCTCCTGACCAGGTGGGCTTCATCGCTGGTCGACAGGCCCCCGATAACACTAGGAGAGTGCTGAACCTTTTGCACCATGTTGAGAGCGGTAAGCTTCCGTCTATGATGTTGGCACTCGACGCTGAGAAGGCGTTCGACTGCATTCATTGGTCGTTTGTCTTCTCGGCTTTACGACGGATGGGTCTGGGTGGTCCGTTTTTGTCGGCTATAACTGCCCTGTATTCTGCACCATCCGCTAGAGTTTTTGTTAACGGAGCCTTATCCACTCATTTTGCAATTACCAATGGTACCCGACAGGGCTGCCCCTTGTCCCCACTAATATTTATCCTCTCTATTGAACCCCTAGTATGTGCTCTTAGAACACATCCTGGTGTTAGTGGGGTGACAGTGGCAGGTCATTCTCATACCATCTCACTCTATGCTGACGACATTATCCTGTCTCTCACTGACCCGGGTTCGTCCCTTGCGGCCTCTCTAGAATTAATTGAATTATTTCGTTCCCTATCCTATTACAAACTAAATATAGCCAAGACCCAAATTCTTCCACTATATCTAACCAATCTGGAAATTTCCCTTCTTCAGCAAAAATATCCCTTTGACTGGAGATTTGACAATATTCAATACTTGGGGATCTTACTCACTCCTACCCATTCCTCGCTATATCTAGTGAACTACTCTCCCCTCCTTCGGACTTTACAGACCGAGGTGGATCGGATGGGCTTGACTGTGATTTCCTGGCTGGGTAGAATAGCGGCCTTCAAGATGCTTCTCCTTCCCCGCCTTTTATACCTCTTTCGCACCTTGTCTATTGCTTACTCGATTTATCTGGGTGGGTAAGAAACCCTGCCTTGCCCGCTCGATTCTAGCCAGAGCCGGTAACCTTGGCGGTCTAGGAGTGCCTGATATACATGGGTACTATATTGCTACTTTGGTCTTATTGGTAGCGAACGGCTTGTCTAGAGAGGAAGAGCTCCACTGGATCCGCATTGAAAAGTCTTATTTTCCCGCTAAGGAGTATCGAGAAATACTTTTTGCCTCCTTCTGTATTAGTGTGGATAGCTGCTCATGTTCGCCTTTTACCAGATACTCTGTGGCGGCCTGGAAATATGCTCACTCTCATGCGAGTAGTTCAGAGTTGCTAGATAGATCCATTATTCCGTTCAGAGTATTTTCTATAGTGATCCCTTCCTTGAGACTGGAGAGCTGGATCACAAAGGGTGTGCAATTTGTTTCTCAACTTTTTCAAGATGGTAACATCCTTTTTGCATCCTTGTCTACAGAATTTGATTTGCCTAAGAATGATTTTTATAAGTTCCTTCAGGTGCGACAATGCCTACAAAAACACGACCTCTTCCGAGTGAGATGCAACCCTGATGTCTTTTTCCTACTTCGTTCATCTCGAAAAGGTCTTAGACCGATTTATTACTCTATTGACCCTCGATCATACTTCCAGAAGACTTACCCTATCCGTCTTTGGGAAAGAGATCTCGAAAAGTCCTGGACTCCTAAGGAGTGGCAAAAGGCCTTTGCTTTATTTCGCACTTCCCTAGCTTGTAGCTCTCATATGGAGATGGCATATAAGGTTGTTCTTAGGTGGTATTTTCCCCCAGCTCGAATTCATCAAATGTTTCCTAATTCTTCTTCTCTTTGTTGGAGGCTATGTGGGAGAGTGGGTACATTGCTGCACACCTTTTGGGCTTGTCCTCATCTAGCTAAATTGGCAGAAGGTTTTTGACCTTCTGGACGGTCTTCTGGGGTGCTCTTTGCTCCGGACCCCTCAGATGTCTATGCTTAACTTAGAGATGGACGTGTTCCCTCTTCCTCACCGTAAACTGGCCTGTAAGATTTTGGTGATGGCTAAATTGGTTATCGCTCGGAAATGGAAACAACCTTTGCCTCCTTCATTGCAGGATCTGTTGATACTTATTGATACCACCCATTCATATGAACGTGTCATTGCTTTTGGGAATTTTTCCTTTCCTAAATATAAAATGGTGTGGGAGAAGTGGTTGGCGAGTCCGTATTGCTCCCCCTTGGTTAGTTAGTTGGTAAGCTGATAAGCTTATTATAATTTAGTTTGCTCAAGAGATGAGTTAACCGGTTGACCAAGGGCACGCATTCCTCTAATTACCTTTTGCTCTGTGTCATTATTGCTGAACTTTGAGGTCGTGAGTTTCAGCTCTTTGATCTGACCTTCTGCTGTACTTAGAATTTATAGTACCTGGTTCAGTCCTGTCACCGGCCAATCCAGCCATGCTAAATAAGTCATGGATGTTTATGGTTATTCTTGGCTGACCTGCCTACCCCCTCCCTTCCTCTTCCTTGTCTTCTCCTTATGTGGTGTGTGGTGTCTGTGTATGTCCTCCTTGTTGTTCAGATGAATGTTTTGCTTTACCAGTTTAGACGTTTGAGATACTGACTGTTTAAGTATTTTCTAATGTCATTTATTTGAAAATGTAATAAAAATTATTGAAACAGAAAGTGTACACGTGTGCAACTGGCAGTTGCAGTGGCCTATCTAAATGCTGAGGTAAGCTGGGGTATACAGCCTATCCAGACAATATTCCAATTTTTCTTCACTTTGGGAGCCATGGAAATTGTTCATCCTTTTCCGTCCCTTGTTGAATTAATGTGTTTACTATAAAATATGCAATAAAGAGATCGCATTACTGATGCTGCAGTTGTCCCTTCTCTTCAAAGAGCTTGAGAGCCGGAACACTTCTCTCATGAGCCTCCAATGATGTATCTCATATCAACACATTGTCTCTGTGGTCTGCTGCATGAAGTAATCATTTACTTCCTTCTGCTGCTCACCCAGAAACTCCAGCATGTTTAGGGTGGCGTTCCACCAAGTTGGAACATTGCAGATAAGACGGGGCAAAGGCAGACCATTTTATTGCTGCAAATCGAGAAGGGTGTTTTATGTGACATAAAAATGGCTGAAATTCACAGAGACTTTTCTGCCCATGAGGAGCACATCTTTTAAGCAACTATGCAGGTTAATAAAGCTGCGAACCACCACATTAATAAGCAATTGCGCCATGCAGGGACAATGTTATTATGTGTAAGGGTTAAACATGTTTTACTTACTAAAAATATATATATATATATATATATATATATATATATATATATGGAAAACAAAGGGAACAAAAGATTGTAGTAAGCTCATTATGAGTTCTGGACCACATGCCTGCACAGGATGTGGACATGCTTATGTTTATGTTGCAAAGAAGCTAATCTTTGACCCCAGATGTCATGTGGCCTTTTGCTGACCTTAAGAAATGTCCCTGTTTGACGCACAACCTTCAGACTGGTTTAAGCCGGTTTTTGGACGTATAGAACAGCGGAATAAAAGACCAAATATAGATTATTGTGTTTCCTATATAACCTTGCTCTGCCAATCAATAAAGCGAAGCATTCAACACATGATACTTTCAGTGTGTCAAGTCTGTTTCCCGAGCTTGTAACTTCTTATCAATTAGGACTACGGCAACATAACCCAGGGGTCTTAGTCCCCACCCTAACAACTGATGCCCAGAAACGTGGGGCATCGATAATCGTCCGATGTGCAGCCGATAGTGTGCCAATCCACTCACCAACCGATTTGGAGACGGGGCCGGAGGACCTCAGATGAATAAAACAGTGCTGTAAGGTAAGCCCTTGTCTTGCCAAATAACTTATCTGAGTTCCTGCGTGTCTCTGATCCTGTGTGTCGATGAGTGAGGTTAGTTGCTGCATGTTTTTGTGACACTTGATGCCATGTTATATAGTACGGAAGAACCTTAACTAAAGGGTATGTTGTCTGTAGTGGAGTGGGAGATAGTATATATCAGTCTTTGTCTATTGATCATACTGTCATTTAGTTGTTACATTTGTTATAAAGTGTATAAGGCGGCATAGAAGGGAGAGACATTCTCCATCCTTAACCCCTAGAGTTGCGGGCAAGGTCCGGAAAGAAAAGTACTGAGTGATTGAAAAGTCCTTGTTTTGGAACACTAGCCTCCAGCTGTGCCTGGACGGTCAGGGTCGAATGAGACCCAAGTAGTAGCACGAAGGACTGAGTAGAATCCGCGCAGGTACATGCAATAATTCAGGTGTGTTTTGGTAAGGGGACACAGGCAGAAAGTTCAGTCTGTGGAAACCAATTGAGGTTTTGCCCTGAGCACTACACCAGAACTTGCACATCAAGAATTAGTTCAAGGAAAACAGAGTGTTTGTTTGGGAGTTCCCACTAGAGAAGTCAAAGTGACCCTCTATTGTCTTAATTGCCCTAGAGGAGTGGGAATTCATGGCTGATTAGCTACCAGCCAGTATGGGGAAGGGACCCTCTAAGATATGGTACACCCCATATGAACTAATAGAGATAAGGGAAGGGAAAGAAGTTGCCGCCCAAGTAAAAACGATCCTTAAGAGAGCAGGGGTTCACAAGACAGGACTGTTTGATAGTAAATTTTGGGACCAATGGAGATTAGACCATGCAGGACAAATCCAGGAGCACAAATTACAAAGGGGAATATATGCCCTAATTGAAGGTAGGGACAGAGGGAAAATAGGAAGTGTTTCAATTGTGGAAAACAAGGACACCTAGCCAGAGATTGCTAGTGTCCCAAACAAAATAACAATAATAGAGGACAGTCTAAAAACTGCCCACCTGGCCCCGACCAAGGCCAGGATAATTCACAATGAAGGTTAGGCCCTCCTGCCCCAGTGTCCCTCTTATCTTCAGCAGAGAGAGGTATACAAATCTTTCAACCTGTATTGATTAAGGGAAAGGAGGTGCCGTTTCTAATAGACACTGGGGCCACAAAATCTTGTGTCAGTAAGGACATTGTTAACAAACTTAACCTATCATTGTCAGGAGATAGCCAGATGGTTCAGGGAGTGTCAGGTCTCCCTGTTACCCTTGACCAAACAGACCCCATAGAGACATCATTTCAAGGATGTAGAATTCTAACTAGATACCTTGTCTCTGACACCTCAGATAATATATTGGGTACGGATGTGATGGGGGTCCTAGGTTGTGACATCATGTTACATCCCTTTGGTGAAGCTTATGTGCAGACCACACACACAAACCATGAGATACTTTGCCTATTATCTGCTATAGTGAATACTCCACATTCTGTGTTCACCCTCACTGAAGAAGAGAATATACTATAGTCACAGGTCCCAGAAAGTCTCTGGGCAACAAGTAAAACAGATCTAGGCCAAATTAATTTATGAGATGTTTCACTCTGATCATGAATGCCTGGGGCCCTCCCTCTGATGATGTTGTATTGTTGCAATATGTTGATGACCTTCTTCTTTGTGCCCCAGATAAACAGACATGTGAAGCTGCTATCATAAGCCTGTTGTGTTTCTGGGTCACTGTCTCAGCCAAGGTACCAAACATCTTTCAGATGAACGAACCAAAGTGGTAAGAGAAATGCAAGTACCAACATCCCATGCTCTGTTGCGTACCTTTTTAGGTCTGGTGTCATACTGTAGGCCATGGATCAGATATGCATCCCTGATCATGCAGCCCTTGTATGCTAAACCATTCAGTCTGACACCAGAAGCTTTGGATGCATTTTATCAACTTAAGCTCCAGATAGTCAGTGCACCTGCCCTGGGCCTGCCTGACTATCAGAAGCCCTTTCAAATTTATGTCACTGAGATGATGGGACAGGCTACTGCAGTTCTCACACAACAACATGGGGATAGAAAGCGTCCTGTGGCATACTACAGTGCATGTTTAGATGCCATAGCCAGAGGAACACCCTCTTGTGTAAGGGTTGTACTTTCAGTACAAGCCCTGCTTGAAAAGAGCTCAGACATTGTCCTAGACCACACCTTGGTGGTATATACACCACATGACATCCATGCAATCCTCACACAGGTAGACAGACGTCATCTTTCCTTGGCAAGACAGAGCAAAATGGAATTTGCTCTGCAATCCTCCTCCAACATCTCATTTCAGCATTGTTTGACCTTGAATCCTGCAACTCTTTTACCAGTAGGAGTTCATGATTCAAAGGGGGGAGTAGATGATGAGATATTTTTAAACTCCCTCTCAGAAGATGACTTGTTTGACAGTCAACATGAGCATGACTGTGTGGCCCTCATGTCTCAAGAGACGGTGGGTTTCAGCCATGTCACGGATATCCCATTACAGAACCCTGACTATGAGATGTTTGTGGATGGTTCTAGGTACTTAACAGATGAAGGCAAATTTGTTACAGGGTATGCTGTAGTCACTATACACGAGATCATAGTACAAGAAGCCCTTCCACCAAACATGTCAGCTCAAGAAGCTGAACTGAAAGCCCTTACAGAGGCTTGCAAAATAGCTAAAGATAGCACAGCAAACATTTACACTGACTCTAGGTATGCTTTTGGCATTGCGTATGATTATGGTCCTATATGGAGGTCTAGGAACTTCCTGACGGCACAGGGCAAGCCAATCAAAAATGGAGATTCGGTAAGTCAATTGATGGAGGCCATATTGCTCCCTAAGCAGTTGGCAATTGTGAAAGTCAGAGCTCACACAAAAGGAAGAGACCCTGAAAGTCTTGGAAATGAGAAGGCTGACACAGCAGCCAAAGCAGCAGCACTGCTGCCATGGAAGGGTCTCAACCAGGTGAGCAAAATGGACATTGACCTAGCAGACCCCAAGGGGCTGTACTCTAATGTAACCAGTGTGGAAACTGAAAAATGGAAAAAGGCTGGTGCCAGAGAGTATGAAGGAACGTGGAAAACGGGGGATAGACTGTGTCTACCTGCAGCAGTATGCCCCCAAATGGCTGGTTTGGCCCACGGTAAGGTGCATGCCTCTCGAAATGCCATGGAGTCATTAGTGGGTAAATTATGGTTTGCCCCAGGTTTTGGAAAGGCTGCTAGTAATCACATAAAACATGTCACATATGTGCTCTACACAATCCAGGACAGGTAGTTAAAACACCTACCAAATGTACACCAAAATCCCTGTATCCATTCCAGAGAATACAAATAGATTACATACAGTTGCCTAAGTCTGGAACGTACGAATACGTATTGGTTTGTGTGGACTTGTTTTCAGGATGGCCTGAGGCCTACCCTGTGAGCAGGGCAACTGCACAGGTAACTGCCAAGAAATTGCTGTCTGAGCTTGTGTGCAGATTCGGGATACCTGAGGTGATAGAATCTGATAGAGGTACACATTTCACAGGTGAGATAATGAAAGAAATAATGTCTGCATTAGGGATTGAGCAAGCTTTCCATACACCCTACCATCCTCAGAGTTCAGGCAAAGTTGAAAGGTTGAATGGTACACTCAAGTTGAAGATTCAGAAAGCCATGGCAGAGACAGGAAAGCCCTGGCCCGAATGCCTGTCCTTAGCCTTATATTCAGTAAGGACTACTCCTAACAGGAGAACAGGGTTATCACCATTTGAGATATTGTTTGGAAGTGTGCCTAGGTTGGGGTTATGTTTTCCTCAGACTTAACAACTCAATTATGACAGCACTGCCAGCTATGTTCAGAGCTTGTGTCAAAGACTGAAAGTAACACATAAACAAGTGTTCTCTTCTATTCCAGACCCTTCTGATTTTTCAGGGACACATAGCCTGCAGTCTGGCAATTGGGTGGTTGTGAAAAGACACGTCAGAAAAACCCTTGAACCTAGATTTGATGGTCCTTTCCAAGTACTGTTGACAACTGCCACTTCGGTCAAACTAGAAGGAAAGCCTAACTGGATACACGCTTCTCATTGTAAAAAGGTCCTTGAACCTGAGCAAGGATGAAGAAATGGACATTATTCGTTTTGTGCTTTCTAAGAGGACTCACAATCAGTGAGACCTGGAAATCCCTTCAGGGAATTAAAGAAGTGGACAATAAGTTTATTAAACACCATCTTGTGATGGTGGAAGGGTTTAACTATACCCTCAAGGATTGCTGGATCTGTACACACTCTCCTATTACCTCCACTAGTTTACCCTTCCTGGCTGTACCTGTCCCTATTGATGAACTACTGCAGTGGCCAGGGTGTCTAGATAATGTTGCAGGTGACTTCAAGACCTGGTCATGGGCAAATGTTACTGTAGGGATATCAATAGTGGGATGGACAGACTATCCGTGGTGGCAAGGTAACCTTACTGGAAACAATAAGAATATCCAATACGTGGCAAATAGTGGGGAAAGATGGGTTTTTAGGAATAGATCCACTGTCACCATATTGGTTAAGATTCCCCAGACCAGGATACAGATAAGTTTTGGGGATGATGGACAGAAAATAAGTGATTTTTGGGCACCTTGGGTCATAGAAAGAACAGTACACAACACTTCCTGGGAACATGCACACCTATTTGTAGAGGGAGACAATCACACATGTAAAGAGATATCCGGGAACATAGAGTGTGTGAATGAGATGGTTGAAGAAAGGCTTTACAGGAAAAAGAACTTTTCATTTGTTTGTGGAAATTGAGACCTGGGGTACTGTGGAACACTGGGTAAACTACCCTCTTGGTGTATGCTAAAGAATGTATTTGGCTTTGTGGATCTTGTGCACAAACTTATTACACAACACTCAGCCTTATTCGATTTACCTCCTCAGATGTATTGGGCATGTGGCAGCAGAGCGTATAAGTGGTTACCAGTAGGAGTGAAGGGCACATGTACAATAGTAAGACTTACTCCTGCTACCTTTGTTGTTGATAAATTAAATACGAAATCCATACCTAAACACACTTTGTACAAGAGAGCTGCAGACAACGCCCCTAGGAAAAGTGGTAGACCTCACTTGGTACAGTCAAGCACTGGGAATAAGATAGTAAGCACAATACTCATATATCTTATGATAATGCAGATGTGGGACAAGCTAGTGCAAAGTACTGACTATCTCGATGATCAAATATGGGAAATTCTGGGGATACTTAATACCACTATTGCAGTACAGAATCAATTGATAATAGTCACATGTAAAATGCTCCAAAAATTACCCTTTTATTGGGAAAAGGTGTGTGCCTTTGTTTTTTTATTTACACATTCAAAAAGCAATGGTTTTATAGAAAAATTAGCCCGTTTTGGTAATTTATAAGTGCTACAAGCTTGTTATTATTTGAGAGACAAATTTGTGGCTGTGAGCCAATTGAAAGTGATGAAGAATTGACTTTTATAAAAAAAAAAAAAAAAAAAAAAAACACCAAATCTTATCCCATTATGAAAGCAGAATGCAGCAACATTGTACTGGTATTGGAAGAAGCAGTGGTTTGTTTTATTTTCTATTTATTATGCCAACAGAGTGGCAGTATAGAATGTCAAGAAAAATTTTGTGCACACTATCAGCGTGCCTGGCCTGCCTTCTGAAAAAGCTGGCATGTCCTATAAAGCTGGTCATCATGACTGAGGTAGAAACTTCTTTTATACCAGTTGTCAACTCCATTGTGTCTGTTTTGCTGCATACAGAAATCATATACTGCTGCTCAAATTGACACTCCAGCATATGCAACAGTGCTACTCAATGTGTGGTTAATTTACAACCTTGAAATGAGGGAGGGAAGTGTAAGCAATGGCTTAACCTGTTGAAGTTGGGTATGAGAAATGATCCAGTGTGGAGGAACTGGAGGAGGTGGATGGGTCCCATCTGGAGGTAAAACTGGGCCTTCCCTGCACCCATGAGTTGATGTCAGTAAGTAGAACTAGAAAGCCCCAGGTCTTGTTGCGTTTCTAGCCTGACACTCAAAACATTGACTCAGTGGGCTATTACAGCTATATATTGTCCCTGCCCAAGTGCCCATAAGTGCTGCTCCAAGTATTGATGGTGGCGTGCACCTTTGCCCACATGGCCATTTACAAGGAGAGACCCACATGGCAATATCAAGCAGGGACAACTTTCCTCGAGAAATAATGGCGGCTGGTATTCTCCATTGAGGCTGCCTTTAGTTGGCAAAATGCATAAGATTCCACTAAGTGGCACAGCAGCGACTGCACCACCAGTAACTTAGCCAGATGGGAGTTAAAGTTTCAGACCAGCCAGATGACTGGGTGTAGATTGCTGTTACGGGACACACATTCCTTTATGGATGATGACTGACGTTGGCATGGAGGAGGAGAAGCAGATGGAGATGAAAATAATGAATAATAATGTGAGAATGACCATGTACTAGGTGTGGAATGGATGCGGCCTTTCTACAAAGATGATCATGGGGAGAAGGAATGAAACATCTTGCTCAGTTGGTGCCACTGCTAATTCAATTGTGCCTGCTTGCCCATGGCTAATTATCTGCTTGCAGATCTTATACTTTGCAATCGATTTGTCATTTGGTAATGTACAAAAAAATTGCCATGTGGAAGATGACTGCACATAGCTGACTTCCGCCAAAGCCAGCGGTGGAAACATATCTGCCTGTGCAACCACCACCCTAGATTGCCTTCGATCTTCCACAAGCAGGTCTTTTGGATGCCGGGGCTACACAATGGATGAAATTCAAATTATTGCAGTTGCCAATACCCTTTTCCTGTTATCAAAAATCGAAGAAGATTGACGCCGAGCCACTTGTTAGATCATGTCCTCACATTTGGACAAATCCAGACCGGTTGAACCCTTGCCTGATTATGTGATAATTCATGAGATGGTCCAAAGTAGGGGTGGCAGCTGTGTGTGGTTTTGCGTAGATAACGTTGGAAGGTAAATATATAGAATCTATGGTTGCCCAAGGATCCACTGTACCAACCCGCACTCTTAGGAAATAACCCCCAGTCACAGATGATGATAGAAGGAATTCTCATTTATTAGGGTGATAAGCACAACGCATTTCAGAGCACCAAGCTCCTTTATCAAGTGCATAAAAACTGTTAAAATAATAAAACACAAAATACAATGTATAGTCTCTTTCAATTAAAATATATCATGCTCCATAAAAAGACATAATAGTATTAACATAATAAAAGATCTGCAGATCATGAATAAAAATAAAATCACACTGTAATATAAAATTGCTGATCCAACATTATTTACATAATGCAGTTGTTGAATTCCAGTAGAACCAGAAAGTATAACATCCAATAGAAAGATGTTCGGTCATAAAGTGTATAGAAATAGATAGAGATGCACTATATATATCTATTAATTGTCTATTGTCATTAGCTTTCTACAGCTCTTAATAATATAAAGATAAAAAATTATTTTCATTCTAAACATAAATGGGTTAAGAGGGGAAAAACAGATTGTAAATCACTCAATAGACAAAAATTCAATGGCAGATAAGTAGGGATGAGCTTTATGTATCTATCTGTGATCTGTCATCAATAGCATTCTACAGATCTTTGTAATTATATAGGGATAAAACCTTTTCTTTTTAACCTTAAAAGATTTTGATGTCATAAAACTCACCAATCTGATGTGATTTTTCCAGTAAAGATTTTTGTGAGAGTAGCACTGACAGGCGCTCACTCTTATAGCACAGCAGTTGTTGAACATAACGGAGAAATGGGATTTCCCATGTTAAATGACTAGTGCATGTGCAGTAGAGATTACATGACACTGCACATGTTGTAAGTTCCCGGGTAGTGGGGTTTCACTGCCCGGAGCTGACAAGTTAGTATAAACAAATCATCACTGTGTATCAGGGGAAATGTTAAATAAACTAAATAATTGTGTAGTGAGAAGAGCTGAGCTCATAAAATAGAGTAAGCTTAATAGATGGCTCATAATATTAAAGAAAAGGAAATGAAAGAGAAGATAAATGAAATCTGAAGTATTATTAATTGAAAACTATAAATCCCTGTTAGGTTGAAAATACTAGGTGGAGAAATGGGATTAAAAGAAGATTATGATATTGGGATGTTTCGTGGTAATTGAAGGGAAAAAAAAAGGAAAGGAGAAAAAAAAGGAGTAGATGGGATAGAAATGTGCTGATAGAGATGTACTGATTGTTAGAATGCTGGGATTAATGGATAAAAGGAAAGGAAAGAAGGGGAAAAAAAAGGAAAGGAGAAAAAAAGAGGTAGATGGGATAGAAATGTGCTGAAAGAGATGTACTGATTGTTAGAATGCTGGGATTAATGGATAAAAAGAAAGAAGAAAAAAAAATATTTTTTTGATAGAATATGTATTTGACGAGTGTTGGTTGACACCACAAATCAATGTCTGTTAGTGTCTTCCAGAACTTTGTTGAGGCCTGTTGGAAAAAGTGAGTCCATTTTGTATATCCAATAAGTCTCACATTTATTGAGGGCACTTGATCGATTCGGTACATTGACCGAAATGTGGTCACTTGGAAGGACTCTAAATCCATCGAATTTACTGTCATGGTATTGAAAAGCATGTCCTGATACACTATGTTTCATATACCCGTTAACTACATTAGAGCGGTGCTTGTTGAGTTGTTCGCGCAAATCCATAGTTGTTCTGCCTATATATTGTATACCACAGGGGCATTCTAACAGATAGATCACATGTGTGGAGGAGCAGTTGAGGAATGACTTTATTTCGAAAATTTCTCCTGTGGAGTAGCTGGTGAATTTACTGATCTTGTGCCCAATGGACAGACAACATTTACTTTTAGGATGACCGGATTTAAAGCTTCCTTTTATTCTGTCTTTACTTGAGGGTATATGATGGCTTGTAATGGGCCTTAGTCTACTAGGTGCTAGAAGGTTTTTTAAAGTTCTAGCTCTTCTAAACGTTAGACTTGGTTTCTTTGGTAGGGTTTTTTTTCAAGTGGGGGTCGTTAAGTAAAATTGGCCAATGTTTATTGAGTGTTTTTCTAATGAAGTTGTGTGATGAACTGTAGGAGGTTATAAAATTATATTCATATGTTTTGTTGTGTTTTTGTAGGCCTGGTCTCAGTCAATCTTCCTGAGAGGATGCCCCTGCTTTGGTCATGGCATCGATTATGATCCTCTTGGGGTAACGTTTTTCATTGAACCTTTGTATTAGGGTTTGACTCTATTGGTTATAGTCAGTATCTTGTGTGCAGTTACATCCGATCCTGCGGAACTGCCCATATGGTATATTAGTTTTCTGCTTTGAGTAGTGTAGACTCCTAAAATCCAGTAGACTATTACAGTTTACTGTTTTGAAGTAAGTCTTGGTCTGGATCTTATTATTGTCTGTTGTTAGGAAAAGATCTAGAAATTCAATAGATTTATTATTGGACTTCCCTGTTAGTTCAATTCCCTGGGCAACCATAGATTCCATATATTTACCTTTTCCTGTTATGTCAGCCTGACCCGGTTGGCAGGTCTTATCTGTAATAGAATCATCCTTAGATTCAGTAATGTCATCATCTTCCCCACTTTTTTTGTGACTCATCATGGGGTAAACAGATTTCCCCCAGTGCCCCTACCAGCACTAACACCAGTAGCTAACCCCCTGCCACTACTACCTGCACCAACACTCATGTCTTCCACCTCTACATAAAAAAAATAGGATGAAGAAGTCTTGGGTGATAAGGAATATCTCAGCAGATGCCACATGACTACTAGAAATTGGAATCTATGTCAGTGAAGATAAAGAAGACAACATGGTTGACAGTACAGAAAGACAGCATGGTAAATTACATGTTGAGGATGAACACAGAACACTCACTCAATATTTCTGGTTCACTGCTTTCAAAAAGGTATTTATTCTCATTAAATACCACAACAATGCGGCTACTTTGGGGCTGTCAAGACCAGAAGTAGTGTTGCTGGGCCTGTTACCATCCATATTCTTATTGTTAGTACTTGCACAAGTGTTTCCTTCTCCCCCTCCTCTTTGTTGTTTTTTACAAACAAATATTTCAGAAAAAGTCAGCGTTAAATAAAGTTGTTTTTTAGATTAGAGCTGGCTAGACTGTATATTGTGACAACACAAAAAAAAAAAACGCTTAAAAACAGGATTTTCTTTTCAGTTAGCACAAGCTCAAATGTATTTTGGGTGAGCTGAGCACAAAACAAAAAAAATGCTTAAGAAATTTTTTGAATATTATTTCAGATTAACAACACTACATCACACTATATTTTGTGGTGAGCAGAGTAGAAAAAAATTAAATAAGATTTTTTGTTTTAGATTGCGCAGGCTAAACTGTATATTGGGTGAAAAAATATTTGCACAGGGGAAACAGCACTTTGCTGTTAGAACAGCAGTTGCTATGTATTTAATGAAATAAACGCTTTACCAAAAAAGCCCTTAACAAAAGATTTTTCAATAGAAGGATTGATTGGTCAGTGAAAAGTACAGTACAGACCAAAAGTTTGGACACACCTTCTCATTCCAAGAGTTTTCTGTATTTTCATGACTATAAAAATTGTAGATTCACACTGAAGGCATCAAAACTATGAATTAACACATGTGGAATTATATACTTAACAAAAAAGTGTGAAACAACTGAAAATATGTCTTATATTCTAGGTTCTTCAAAGTAGCCACCTTTTGCTTTGATTACTGCTTTGCACACTCTTGGCATTCTCTTGATGAGCTTCAAGAGGTAGTCACCTGAAATGGTCTTCCAACAGTCTTGAAGGAGTTCCCAGAGATGCTTAGCACTTGTTGGCCCTTTTGCCTTCACTCTGCGGTCCAACTCACCCCAAACCATCTCGATTGGGTTCAGGTCTGGTGACTGTGGAGGCCAGGTCATCTGGTGTAGCACCCCATCACTCTCCTTCTTGGTCAAATAGCCCTTACACAGTCTGGAGGTGTGTTTGGGGTCATTGTCCTGTTGAAAAATAAATGATGGTCCAACTAAACGCAAACTGAATGGAATAGCATGCCGCTGCAAGATGCTGTGGTAACCATGCTGGTTCAGTATTCCTTCAATTTTGAATAAATCCCCAACAGTGTCACCAGCAAAGCACCCCCACACCATCACACCTCCTCCTCCATGCTTCACGGTGGGAACCAGGCATGTAGAGTCCATTCGGTCACCTTTTCTGCGACGCACAAAGACACGGTGGTTGGAACCAAAGATCTCAAATTTGGACTCATCAGACCAAAGCACAGATTTCCACAGGTCTAATGTCCATTCCTTGTGTTCTTTAGCCCAAACAAGTCTCTTCTGCTTGTTGCCTGTCCTTAGCAGTGGTTTCCTAGCAGCTATTTTACCATGAAGGCCTGCTGCACACACTCTCCTCTTAACAGTTGTTGTAGAAATGTGTCTGCTGCTAGAACTCTGTGTGGCATTGACCTGGTCTCTAATCTGAGCTGCTGTTAACCTGCGATTTCTAAGGCTGGTGACTCGGATGAACTTATCCTCCGCAGCAGAGGTGACTCTTGGTCTTCCTTTCCTGGGGCGGTCCTCATGTGAGCCAGTTTCTTTGTAGCGCTTGATGGTTTTGGCCACTGCACTTGGGGACATTTTCAAAGTTTTCCCAATTTTTCGGACTGACTGACCTTCATTTCTTAAAGTAATGATGGCCACTCGTTTTTCTTTACTTAGCTGCTTTTTTCTTGCCATAATACAAATTCTAACACTCCATTCAGTAGGACTATCAGCTGTGTATCCACCTGACTTCTGAACAACACAACTGATGGTCCCAACCCCATTTATAAGGCAAGAAATCCCACTTATTAAACCTGACAGGGCACACCTGTGAAGTGAAAACCATTTCAGGTGACTACCTCTTGAAGCTCATCAAGAGAATGCCAAGAGTGTGCAAAGCAGTAATCAAAGCAAAAGTTGGCTACTTTGAAGAACCAAGAATATAAGACATATTTTCAGTTGTTTCACACTTTTTTGTTAAGTATATAATTCCACATGTGTTAATTCATAGTTTTGATGCCTTCAGTGTGAATCTACAATTTTTATAGTCATGAAAATACAGAAAACTCTTGGAATGAGAAGGTGTGTCCAAACTTTTGGTCTGTACTGTATATATATACATAAAAATAGCAGTTTATATGTATTTAATGAAAGAAAAATGATTGCCCAAAAAAAACGCTTAACAAAAGATTTTTCACTAGCAGGACTGTCATTAAAAATAATGTTTAAATGCTGTGTACAGTGGGTACGGAAAGTATTCAGGCCCCTTTAAAATTTTCACTCTTTTCATTGCAGCCATTTGCTAAAAGCAAAAAAGTTCATTTTATTTCTCATTAATGTACACTCAGCACCCTATCTTGACAGAAAAAAACCCAGAAATGTAGCTATTTTTGCAAATTTATTAAAAAAGAAAAACTGAAATATCACATGGTCATAAGTATTCAGACTCTTTGCTCAGTATTGAGTAGAAGCCCCTTCCTTTTGAGCTAGTACAGCCATGAGTCTTCTTGGGAATGATGCAACAAGTTTTTCACATCTGGATTTGGGGATCCTCTGCCATTCTTCCTTGCAGATCCTCTCCAGTTCCGTCAGGTTGGATGGTGAACGTTCGTGGACAGCCATTTTCAGGTCTCTCCAGAGATGCTTAATTGGGTTGAGGTCAGGGCTCTGGCTGGGCCAGTCAAGAATGGTCCCAGAGTTGTTCTGAAGCCACTCCTTTGTTATTTTAGCTGTGTGCTTAGGGTCATTGTCTTGTTGGAAGGTGAACCTTCGACCCAGTCTGAGGTCCAGAGCACTCTGGAAGAGGTTTTCTTCCAGGATATCTCTATACTTGGCCACATTCATCTTTCCTTCAATTGCAACCAGTTGTCCTGTCCCTGCAGCTGAAAAACACACCCATAGCACGATGCTGCCACCACCATGTTTCACTGTTGGGATTGTATTGGGCAGGTGATGAGCAGTGCCTGGTTTTCTCCACACATACCGCTTAGAATTAACGCCAAAAAGTTCAATCTTTGTCTCATCAGACCAGAGAATCTTATTTCTCATAGTCTGGGAGTCCTTCATGTGTTTTTTGGCAAACTCTATGCGGGCTTTTATATGTCTTGCGCTAAGGAGAGGCTTCCTTCAGGCCACTCTGCCATAAAGCCCCGACTGGTGGAGGGCTGCAGTGATAGTTGACTTTGTGGAACTTTCTCCCATCTCCCTACTGTATCTCTGGAGCTCAGCCACAGTGATCTTTGGGTTCTTCTTTACCTCTCTCACCAAGGCTCTTCTCCCACGATTGCTCAGTTTGGCTGGATGGCCAGGTCTAGGAAGAGTTCTGGTCGTCCCAAACTTCTTCCATGCCTTTCCTAATCAAGTCCAATTAGTTTAATTAAACACAGCTGGACTCCAATGAAGGAGTAGAACCATCTCAAGGAGGATCAGAAGGAAATGGACAGCAAGTGAGTTAAATATGAGTGTCACAGTAAAGGGTCTGAATACTTATGACCATGTGATATTTCAGTTTTTCTTTTTTAATAAATTAGGAAAAATATCTACATTTCTGGTTTTTTTCTGTCAAGATGGGGTGCGGAGTGTACTTTAATGAGAAATAAAATGAACTTTTTTTGCTTTAGAAAATGGCTGCAATGAAAAAAGAGTGAAAAATTTAAAGGGGTCTGAATACTTTCCGTACCCACTGTATATAGGTGAACCTGCTCTATTACACAACAGACTTAGACAAAATTAAATTATTAGCAATGGAAGGGTTAACTGACCTTAGTCTGTGTCTGTAATTCTGGAGGAATGCAGCTCACAGGCTTAAACAGCACAGATATGCATACTCACTCAGTTCAATCTATGATTTCTATCACTATTTGCTAACTGTCTATTGGCTGAGAGGCTGTCAGTTGATGTCAGCTGATGCTAGAATGTCAACTTTTTTGTTAAAAACCAAACATTTTGAACTATTCAAGTTGAACTCGGTTTTTAATGAATAGATTCACTTTTCTCTAAGGTTGACCCATGGTACTACAAATATTTGTCTATGGATACTACATGATTTCTGCTTGAGTTTAGAATGAAAGAAGCACTGATAAGATTTTGCTTGTACAGTACCATTGATTTATACAATGCTGATGGAAAAGCTAGTGACCATGTAAAGAAAAACACATTTCTACAATAATTTTGACAATTAACAATTACATAACTATGCTTAATTCTTATAACAAAAAAGGTAAATAAAATAAAAAAACATCATTTCACTATTTGAGCTAACAACTGTGTATTTATTAATCAATGACCTTCCTATCAGTAAGTTCTTTGCATGGCAGGATGACTCTCTACAGACAGAGACAGGGGAACTTGTTATATCTGTCAAATTTATATAGGATATACCGGTTTTCCAGTAGAATGTTTCACATAAATGTATGCATATTACTGGAGTCACCTTAGGGCATATAGACTGTTGCTATGCGACTGTCTCCCATTATTTCAAGTATATATTTTATATGAAAAATAATAATACAAAAGATAACACTTTTCTCGTAAATGAGGCGTGGAACATATTATAGAGCAAACAAATAAACTCAAATTCTTTAAAGCTCATCACACAACCACTATTTTGTCAATGGAGAGCACAAAAGTCTGCTTTCCTCATTGACAGAATCAGAGGTGTAACAAGTAACCATGTCTACCTTAAGGCGGAGGTCCCACGTTACTTAAACGCAGCTTTTTTGTTGTTGCAGATTTTGCTGTGGTTTTTTGAGCCAAAGCCAAGAATGACTACAAAAGGAATGGGAAATATAAAGGGAGCTCTTATATTTCTCCCTTCTGCTCAATCCTCTCTCGGCTTTGGCTAAAAAAACACAACAATCTGCAACAAAAAAAAAGCTGTGTTTACGTAACTTAGGGCCTCAGCTTAAAGGGGTTTTCCCCTCTCCATCTCTCACCAGCTTTGCCTGCTGTCTCTTTTTCTCACTTCTTGTATTCTTCAATAAGCTGATGGGGGGGGCTTTGACTGTTTGATGGACATAACACTATGAAGTACCTCAGTAGATATAGGCATTGCCTTACTATGAGAGATTAGTTATTGCGATTACTAGAAATCTATAATAATGGATGTCAAATAATATGCACAGTAAATGTATATTAAATTCCATAGGTTTGAAGAGATAAATAACTTGCTTGCTGCTAGGACTAACAACAAAGTTGCAGTAAACTCATTGTTATATTTGTGTTTACATAGAAAGATAAATTCATTGTACAAGCCTTTCTCAGCAAAATGCAATTAGCTGACCTGATTGCTCGGGACCCAAGAGCAGGAGATAACTCTGAAAGCAAGTGTACTCCAGACAACTCAGCCTTCCCTCTAGATAGCAGCGAGTCACATCATCCAACCTGAGATCAGATAACAGTCTAGTTTCCTTAACAACATTGTGTAAATGATGGGAGAAATAATTTCACATAGCAGGCAAACAAAGCAAAATTTTTATAAACAATGTATTTAGGAAAACTCTTGACTTTATATAAGCTATCCATTTAGATAGGATCCTTGAGATGGGAATACCCCTTTAAGGAGGCTGGGTTCACATTTGCACCCATTCTCCATTCGGAGTTTCTGTCCCCGAACCCGTTTAAAAAATGCGGAGAGAAAAGTGCTACATGCAGCGCTTTTCTCTCCGCATTTTTTGCCCTTTTCAGGCGGAAACCAGGCGGAAACCCGATGGACAGAATGCAGGTGTGAACCTAGCAGCAACAAGTTCAGAACTAGAAAAGTATAAAATTATTTTAGTCTTCTTTACACACAGAGATAACCCACATAGCGATTTTACAGTACAGATAATTCAGACAGTGATGTCACAATACAGAAGTAAAGCACACAGCAATGTTACAGAATAGGAATGATGCATACGGTGATGTCACAGTACCAGCATAATGCACATTTTAATATTACAGTACAGGGATAATAAACACAGTGATGTCACAGTACTGAGATGAGGCATACAGTGATATGACAGTACAGAGATAATGCACACAGTGACATCACAGTACAGGGATAATACCCACTATGACATCACAGTACAGGGAAAAAGTCCACTATGACATAATAGAAGGATAATACACACGCAAAAAGATCACTTTGATATCACAGCATATGAAGAAAGTAATTATAGCAATGTCACATTCAGGTGTCATGATTTCCGAGTAACGTAATCACCACAACCACATCCCCTTTCTTCATATATAGTTATCACTAAATGCACCCTAGATCTCAGAGAAAATGGGCCCCCTAGTTGTTGGCCACCATAGCAGCTTCTATGTCTGCTACTCCTTTGGTAACTGCTGTACTTATGCCCATGGTAGAATACAGGCACTGCACAGGGCTCATGTTAGCACCAGATAGACTTTGAAATGTTATTTGATCATCATAATATATTATTTACTTAGATGTAAGATAGCTATATTGTCAAATATTTGACTTTTTTTTTTTATAAATATTTGACATCTATAATTACTCATCTTACAATAGTTTAATTAATTTCAAGTTGATAAAAATGTTAAACTCATCAATGTCAATTCTGTAGTGAAGGCTTTAAGAGTTATGCTGCATCCGCCAACATAAAACAATGAGACGTCTTTATTTTAGGAAATTCACAGTATTTGTCTTTTCCACACACTGAGCATTACTGATAAATTTTAGCATAATATCCCCAATCTCTCCTCAGGCTGGAAAGAACTTCAGGAAAACAGAATGACTACCCATGGAGGCATTTTACATTTTCTCTCTCATCCTTGCACATGTGAAGATGGGGCAGCTGCATAACTCTTATGTATAGTTAATGAGCCGATGTATGGGACATCTTCCAAGATTATGCCACTGTGTGCTCAGTGAGATATAGTCTTGGAGAACAACTATTTAATAGACGTGAAAGGGGTTTTTCCTGCACTCCTGCACAATTTCCAGCACTGATTTGTGTGGAAACAGTGGCATTTCTATACATGTGAACATGTTTCTTCATTTATATGTATACAAAATAGCATATGAATGGGAGGCCAGGACATTGAAGGGTAACAAATTCTAACACATAGATGAATATCCAATGGAGGTCAATTCTGAAATATTTTTTACCATAGAAAAACCTGTTGTAGCCATGCCAAATATACAGATTTGTTACACCTGAGCCAAAAATTGAAGCAATAAACTGATTTGTATATTTGATATATACAAATGTAGCAAAGTTAACCTGAGGTTCTGCAATTGGTTAGGCTAGGTTCATATCTGCTCTGGAATCTCCATTGGAAACTCCGCCGCAGAAACCACAGAAAATCAATGAAGAGCAAAGTTCTGCATGGAGGACTTTTCTTTCCGCCGGCTTCAGTATAAAAACGATGAACAACCAACGGACACCTGCCCAGACCCCATTTACCGGTCCGGCTCTCTGTAGTTCGAATCCCCCCGGGGGACACGCGAATGATGGAGATCTGTGCACAGATGTGAACGTAGCCTTAAACTGCAGCAGCATAATAACTTATCACAGAAGAAAGCAATTATAATGAAAAATAATTGAAATGAATGACATAACAAAATAAAAAAAGTTTACCTCTCCAATTTTTCTCTGTTTCCACTGTACTACTTACTTGGTCCTTACTGGACTATATATGCTGACGCATCATTAGGCAGCATACCATGGTATACTTTTGCCTCAACTGTATTGAAATGTTTACTCCAGCTTCTATGTGAAAAAATAATATTCAGTATCAGGTATACTTTTGTTTATGTAATGGGGGTCAGTGGTAGACATTTCTAGCAGAAATGTTTGGGCAGCCATTGCAAATGGCCCGATTTTCTGGTTCAGACATATTTTGCAACAGGAATCTGTCACACCCTTTCAATACACCACAGAGCTACAAGTCTAGGACACTGTTATTGGTAATATTTATATGAGGGAGCAAATCTTAGATTGGGTAGAACTCCTGCCAAGGCTAGGAGGTGCTTGTAAATATATTTTTGGGAAAATATTTTTAAAGAGGTTGTCCAGCCCCAAATCAAATTTTCATACTGCTAAACCATCCACAGGATAGGTCATCAGTATGTGATCTGTTGGGGTCCGACACATGGACCTCGCAAGGACCATCTGTTCTAGCAGCCTCTGTATGCCGGAAGCTGTTAGTGGACAGGTGGCACGTACAGCACCGCTACTATTCAAGTAATAGGAATGGCTCAGCAGCCCCATCCACTGTATAATGGCAGCTTCAGTGAACCACAGCCTCACTCCTATTACTTGTATAGGAACGGCACTGCACCCGCTATCCATCCACTTTCAGTTTGCGGCACCCAGCCGCTTCTAGAAAATATGACTTGTGCGTTGTCCGATACCCGGCAGATCACATACTGATGACCTATCCTGAGCCAATCCCTGACAGATTCTGTTTATATTAGTCTGCTCAGCCCTCTGAAACATGACCAAACAATATTGAATCTGTTGCTTCTTGTTCCGGGAGGGTTCTGTACTATACTGTGTTTGGATAATTTTTGACTGACCTCGGCATGCTTTGACTATGCTTCTGATCCTGATCCCACTCTGCTGATGACCCGAATATGACCTCAGCCTGCCCACCTTGATCCACTGGCTTGTCTCTGACCCTGTTCATCTGCTGCCTTCCACTGATCTTAAGCCTGTTCTCGACTATCACTCTATAGGTGCCTGTACGATCTGGTGCTCATACCAAGAGTCCATCTGGTCAGCAGTCACCTATATCAGGACCCCTTCAGTAGGTGGCACATTGTTACAAGTAGAAGAAGCCTGGTCATTTAACCCTCAAGGTTAAGACCTCCTGCACACGACTTTAGTGCTTTTTAATGTCCGCAAACACTGATCTGCAATCCGCAAAAACATGTCCGCATGTCATCCGCAATCATGGATCTGAAAAAATACTTGTATGATCCACTAGAATTGTGTGTGCTGAAAATGTGAGCAAAAATAGGACGTACTTCATGATTTGCGGTCCCTGGACACATGGACACACAGCCACAAAAAATGCGGTCGTGTGAATAGGCCCATAGAAATGTGTCCGTACTTTGAACCTCAATTATGGATCTGCAATTGCATATCAAATGTACTGGTCGTGTGAAGGAGGCCTTAGGGTACGTTCATATATGCACGGCTTTACTATGTTTCCCTCTAGCGTTCTGCACAGAAGGCAGACGGAAACTGATGCCAGAACGGATCCCATAGTTTTCTATGTGATCAGTTCTGCCACAAGAGGCATTAGTTCTGGTCGCTGTAGCCGAAATGCTTCCTCCACAGTGCATCTATTTACAGCAGTGAAGCCGGTAATTTTGAAGTCGCTAACTAGTGAGGTGACTAGATAGGTGCATCCACAGTTCAGAAATACAACTAGGCCAGGTGCTAGAAACACCTCCCCCCCTTTCCATTTCTCGTGTGCGTTCTCAATTCCAAGACAAAGCCTCCTCTGGAACATCCTCTATGGACCATTTCCTGCCCTAATCTTCACCAGGGCAAGCCATTGCTTCAACTCTTCCTCTGTTGTTTCATGGGTGTAAGGTGAAGCACTGTCATGCAATTTTACAGCTAATGAGTCTGGATGAGAGAAGCCACACAGTGAAGGAACTGCTCTGCTGTGTCCTGCAGCAAGTATCCCTTTAGATGGTTCCCCACCAACTACAACTGGACAGTGTTGCCAGCTGCAGTTGGGTAGAATGACACATTGATGGAATTCCATCTTGCACATGCTGGGGCTTCTATGTAAGCAGCATGAAATATTGAGTTAGTTATTACTACATGCAATAAATCACAGGGACAAAGTGTTATTTTGAGATCCACCATTGAAGACTCATGAGGAAAGTGTTTTGTCTTCTGAAGCCCTTTGAGGAGGCCAACAAATTTGCCAGCAGAGACAACTTCAGCATCAGTGATGTCATACCTTTATTATATATCTTACAGGAAACACACTAATGTAAGCAGGAATGGTAAAAGAAGAACAGCTTCCAGGGGCATAATGATGTGACCTCATTCGCAGACAGAAGAGCACTGAAGAAGATGCTGAAGAGAACCAGATGGAGAGAGGATGCCCATGAGATGTGAGGTAAGGTGACTATAAGTGTTTGTTATTTTTAATCACCTCCCCTGGGCTTCTACTTATTATACTGAGGAGACCCCAGAGTATAATAATAGCACCAAAATGAAGCAGAGGGCCAAACCACACAAATATTCATTGAATTTTGTGGGATTCATCTGAAGAGGCTCTAGGGGGGCTCTTGGGAGCATTTTATATTGTGTGGGGCCACTGTGGGGAGCATATTATACTGTGTGAAGCCACTGTGGAGCATATTATACTGTGTGGGGGCCACTGTGTAGCATATTACACTGTATGGGGTCCAATGTGGAGCATAGTATACTGTGTGGGGATCACTGTGGAGCATATAATACTGTGTGGGGGCCATTGTGGAGCATATTATACTGTGTGCGGACCACCCACTGTGGAGCATATTATACTTTGTGGGGCCCCTTCACTATTCACATCACACACCATCTGTTTTATAGCAGCCATTCACTATTATTACAGGCTGGTGCATGGTGATTATACAATAGATACTGTGCAATGTAAATAGCGAAGGAGTCATGGCACTCACAAAAGCACCACAGTATCCTCAAAGAGTTGATCACCAGGGGCCCTGGGTGTTAGACCCCCACTGATCTATTAGACTGTTAGGACCCTGCAGATCTACCATTTCCTACAGTATGCAGCTCCCAGTATTTTTTACATGCTGGGCGCTACACTGCTCACTCACCATCTTCTTGATAACCGCAGTTGTGGGTACTAAAGCTGTATCCCTTTTAAGTATCTGAGATACCACTGCAGCACCCATGACTATCAAGAATAGTAGGGAGGGGGTCGGGTGCCCCAGACAAAGTTTGCATCAGGGCCCACAAGACTTTAGTTACGCCACTGACAGCTTCCACCTCTGGGTTACTGTAATCATCCCCTAGGTTGATGGAAGAGGACCTTGAGGAGGCTGAAGAAATGGGTCAGCGTTATCATGTTAGAGGACCTGGGACTCCTAGACTTTAAGACGAGAAAGATTCTCCTTTAGTTGCAGAAGGGGCCATGGAAGGTCATAGCCAGAAGAGGAGACTGACCCTTATTTGTTTCAAGATGATGATGATGACAATCACGCTCGCCAAAAAAAAAAAAACATGGCAGGCCCTTGGATACATGTACATACTTGCAAGCATGGCAGGCTGCATGCTGTGCTGCTTACTTAGTGACAAGCATATTATTAGCATCAAGCAGAGGGATGAGTACTGGATTGCCATGCTTTTA
Source organism: Leptodactylus fallax (assembly GCA_947044405.1). Classification (NCBI taxonomy): domain Eukaryota; kingdom Metazoa; phylum Chordata; class Amphibia; order Anura; family Leptodactylidae; genus Leptodactylus; species Leptodactylus fallax. The sequence goes on from CAMRHE010000027.1 coordinate 3,260,485, forward strand.
GACCCTTGCTATAAAGCCAAAATGAGGGAATTCTTCCCTGCCTCCCAAAGGGAGGCAAAATTGGCATATTATCAGGATAGGCTGTATACTCAGCTTGCTGCAGCTTTTAGGGAGGCCACTGCAAGTGCCAGTCACATGTCTGCCCAAGTGGCTTCTGCCCATTCCCAGTCCACCTCACTCAGTCAGTGCTCCACCACCTCTGCTAGTGCCCCAACTGCAATTAGCAGAAGCATTAGCAGCCAGTACAGTATCTGGGACATAATGAACCAGAAATTTTTCACCTTGCAGCACCAACTAGATCCACAGCAGGTGACCCCTGACACCCACTGCCCACTGGGCCAAGCAGTGGAAGTAGCTGGCCCAGTATGCCATGGTAGTTTTATCTCATCCAGCCTCAGGCATAATGACTGAGAACCTGACTCATCTATCAAAGTTAATGGAACCACACTCACCCCAGTCCCACGGGTCTGCTGCCTTGGGATAACCTTATTCTCTGACCTTTCCTTCAAGCCGCATATTAAAACCCTCAACACCTCCTGTCGCCTCCAACTGAAAAACATCCATTGAATCCGCTCCTTCCTCACCCCTGAAACCACAAAGATGCTAGTCCACGCCCTCATAATCTCACGCCTAGATTACTGTAACACCTTTCTGCATGGCCTCCCAGCAAATACTCTCGCCCCCCCCTCCAGTCCACCTTAAACTGTGCTGCTCGCACCTCTCCCCCCGTTTTTCATTGGCCGCTCCCCTCCGCCAATCCCTTCACTGGCTACCCGTTGCCCAGCGAATAGAGTTCAAATTACTAACGCTGGCATACACAGCCATCCATAACCTGTCCCCTTCATATATCTCCGATGTAATCTCCCACTACCTGCCCACACGTAACCTCCGATCCTCCAAAGACCTCCTACTCCGCTCTGCTCTTCTCCGCTCTTCACACAAACGTCTCCAAGACTTCTCCCGGGCATCCCCCATACTCTGGAACTCATTACCAAGACACATAAGACTGACCCCCACAGTCACAAGCTTCAAGAAGGCCCTGAAGACTCACCTATTCAGGAAGGCCTACAATCTCCAATAACGCTACTGTCACCATACCACCATCTGTACAGCCTCTCCCCTCACCTTCTGTCTCTATCCCTCTTCCCTCATAGATTGTAAGCCCTTGCGGGCAGGGCCCTGTATCCCACTGTGCCAGTTGGTCACTGTTAGTATTATATTTGTTTTGTATATTTTGTGTACTGTATGTAAACCCTCAAATGTAAAGCACCATGGTATTAATGGTATATATATAAATAAATAATAATAATAATAATATTCAATACTGCTGGTGGCATTGTAACACCTAGGCAGTCCAATCTTTCCACCACAACTGTGGAAAAAATTATTTTCGTCCAAATGAATGAGTCATGGAACTTTGAAGATTTTTACACCCCTACAGCTGATACCACTAAGGGTGCGTTCACATATGTCCGGCACAGCTGTCAGTTTCCCTCCGGCGTGGTGCACACAAGCCGGAGGGAAACTGATGCCAGGATGGATCCCATAGTTTTCTATGGGATCGGTTCTGGCACAAGAGGCATCAGTTCTGGAGCCATATGGCGCCGGATCTGTGCCTCAGCCGAATGGAAATACGCTACCTGCAGCGTTTTCCCATCCGGCTCCCTTAAAAGTTAATTAGCGTCGGAGGCCGCCTGAAGATGAATGCGGCAGCACCCAGCTTCTGCACAGTCTCTGTACAGTAGTGAAGCCGACAATTGCTCAGGATTGCAAAACTGACACCCGCGGGCGGAATTGGGCTCCGATCGCGGGTGTTAACCCCTTAAATGCCACGGTCAAACATGACCACGGCATCCAAGGGGGTTGCACTATGATAATGACCCCTGAGGCAACCCCCACGGCGAGATCGGGGAGTGCCGTTATGCCATTTCGGCAGCCTGGGGTCTGGCCAGTGACCCCAGGCTGCTAGGACCCCCAAGTACCTGGTTGATCCTGCCTGCGATGGAGAAAGTCAGTGTATGCGTCTGCATAGGCTGACTTTCTCTATAGAATGAAATACAGGTGTATGCTCGTGTATTGCAGTCTATAGTACTGACCCAGCGATCAGTGTATCGCTGGCTCAGATGTCCTTATAGGACCAGTACAAAATGTCAAAAAAAAAAAAAGTTATTAAGCCCCAAAAATTCCTTTTTCCTATATAAAATTAATTTTATATATATATATATATATATATATATATATATATATATATAAAAAACTAACACAATACATATTTGGTATCGCTGCATCTGTAACAACCTGTACAATAAAACTGAAATAATATTTAATCTGCATGGTGAACGTGGGGAAAAAAAACCAAAAGAAAACGCCGGAATTAATGATTTTTCGCCATCTTACCTTACAAAATATGCTATAAAAAGTGATCAAAAAGTTATATGTACCCCAAAACAGTACCAATAAAAAACACAGGTTGTCCCGAAAAAATAAGCCCTCAACTAACTCTGTAAACCGAAAAATGTTATGCCTCTCAGAAGATGGTGAAGCAAACATAATTGATTTCTTTCCCCAAATGCGTTTTTGTTCTGCAGAATTAGTATCACATAAAAAAATATACATGAGGTATCACCGTCATCGTACCGACCCGCAGAATATAGGTAACATGTTACTTAAAAGGTAAAATGCAATGCCAGAATTGATGTTTTTTTATAATCCACTAAAAAATGAATTGATAAAATTTATTCAATAAGTTATAGGCACCCAAAACTGGTGTCATTACAAAATGCATCTCATCCCACAAACAAGCCCTCATATGGCGACATCACCAGAAAAATAAAGAAAATATAGGTTGTACAATGTGAAGACAAAAATCACCAAATCATTAGAACAAAACTGTCTGTGGCAGGAGGGGAATGTATAAACTGTGCTAACATATATGAGGGTACACCCCAGATTTAGAGCTTAGAAGGGAAAAGAACCAGAAGTGACCCCCAGAGTGACCCCCCCAATAATAGGAACTACTGGGAAAATAGAAGGGAATTTAGTGTTCCCAATGTACTCCGCACAGCTTACATATTCACTGTTCACCATCCGCTGTGCATCCACGTCTGTGATACTAATGCTCACTACACCCCTTGATAAATTATTTGAGGGGTGCAGTTTTCACAATGGAGTCCCTCCTTAGGGGATTCCACTTTTCTGGCACCTTAGAGGCTCTGCAAACATGACATGGTGTCCAGATCCCAAACATCTAAATCTGCACTCCAAAAGCCACGTAGCGCTCCTTCTCTTCTGTGCCCTGCTGTGTGCCCAAACTGCAGTATATGCCCACATGTGTGACACTGGTGTACCCAAGCTATCGTTCTTAATGTCATATCTGGGTATAAACTGATATTTGGGCACACAACCAGGCAGAAGGGAGGAAGCGTTATTTGGTTTTTGGCGCACAGATTTAGACGGTTTGGTTTTTGGACGTCATGACACTTTTGCAGAACTCTTGAAATGCCAGTAAATGCCAGCTCCCGAGTCTCCAGCACACTGCATCAGGGGTTGCTTTCTCAGGTAAGGGCTAAGAGGGTTGTACTATACAGCTATAACTCACCCTAAAAGTAAAAAGTGATAGTAAAAACTGATGGTAAACACTGATGCCAACTGATGACAACTTATTACAACTGATGGTTTTGGAGTAGATATTTGTGAAAAAGCCTGATGAAAACTGATGCATTTTCGCATCAGTTTTGGCATCAGTTGTAATGACTAAAGGACAAAAAAAACTGATACTGATGCAACTGACATATGTGAACCTACCCTAAATAGATCTGCCATTGACTGTTTTCCTGTATTAGGTTCCATTTACTGTACCGCTAATGCTGCTTGCTACTCCTAAACATCCAGATATCATCTCCCGTGGCCTGGTCCAACACATTATTCCATACTGTACTGCCACTCATGTTTCCACACTACCGCCACTGTCACCACTCGCCAGATATGTCCTGCAGCCTGGTTCATCACATTCTAAGATTCCACACTGTTGGTGCCACAGTGTTGGCATAAAAAATATATTAATAAAGGTCCCCATGTCAAAAAAAAACCATGACATTGCTTCTTACAATACCAATGCCATCTTGGTGCCAAATCTACTCCCATAAAAGGATACATTTTTGGTGACTTTTTCATAAAGTCAATTCTTTATTGCTCATCAACTGAAAGGCACACTGACAGTGTGCCACAAATTTTTCTTAAAATTTTGTAGTTGCCACTTGTTACTGCCTCACTGTTGGCATAATCACAACAAAATAAATCCAAAAAAGGGAAATTTTTTTCAAAATAACAAGCCTGTTGCACTTACAAGTCCCCAAGATGGGTTGATTTTTATATAAAATAATTGTTCTTTCCAGTATAAACACCACATGTGTATAAAAAAAAACATGACATGTACAAGAACTTTTCCCAAAATCATGATAATATTTGTAGCATTTTAAATGTTAAAATGCATAAAAGCAAGTGGATGCTCAGTGTATGGTTAATCTAGCATTTTGTGTCCACTGCTTGTCATCCACTTTCCTATAGACCTTCTTCTCACTGTTAGGCTATGTTCACAACTCTGTGCAGTGCCCGCCTTGAAATGGGCTTTAAAACTACAGACACCTGATACACCCTATCAGTGTCGGACTGGGATGTCTAGGGCCCACCAGTGGAATCGTTTCTAGGGGCCCATTTCCAGGACCCTTGCAGATCATCTGTACTGAGACAGGGCAGCTAAACGTATTAATATGTCAGGAGTCATGCTGCTCACAGCCATACGATGTTCACCACTGCACTACATAAACCCACTGCTACACCCTGTATGGCAAGTGAACAGCGTGGCTCCTGAAATTGTTATCATTACCTGTAGCTGCACTGTCCTGGTAAAGCTGATCTGCAGAAGTCCTGGCTGTCGGACCCCTGCAGATGTAATATTGATGGCCTATCCCAATGACAGGCCATCAATATTAGAAAGATGGATAAATCCTTTAAAGAGGTTGTCCTGGAATTGGAGCAAACCATGTGGCGAGCAGGAGATGTAAAGTAAAATAAAAAAATAAATAAAAATACATACTCACCTCTTCCCGGCACTCCGTTGTCCGCTGCCAGTGTCCATTCAGTCTAGTGCCGGCGCCTTCTTGCTGGGAGTCCCGCACCTCATGTGACTGGTAAGACCAATTAGGTACAGGATTTCCAGAAATGAGGCGCCGCCATGAGACCGAACAGACACAGGCAGGGGACAAAGGGATGTTGGGGACAGGTGAGTATGCTTTTTTAAAAATTTTTACACCACCCTGGCCGCCACAGTGGTCGCTCCAATTTATGGACAACCTCTTTAAAGGGGTTGTTTAGGCCAAATTTTTTTATGGCCACTTCGCTGGTTCCCCCCATACAGTGACCTCTTCACTGGTCCCCCATACAGTGATGGGGACATTAAACTGTATGGGGCATATTAAAGGGGTTGTCCAGAGTTATTTTTTTATGGCCTATCCTCAGGATAGGCCATAAATACCTGATTGCTAGGGGTCTGACACACGGCACCATCAGCTGCACGGAACCACTTCTGGAGCCCGTTCTGTACACAACACAGGGCTGGAAGCAGAAAGCTCCATCCGTTGTACAGCAGCTCGGCACCTTCACTGCAGCTCAGCTCCTACTGACTTCAATATGTGCTGAGATACAGTGAAGGTGCCCAGCCCCTATACAGTGGACAGAGTTTTCTGCTTCCGGCCCTGTATTGAGTACAGGACGAAAGCTGAAAGTGGCTCCGTACAGCTGATCGGTCCGAGTTCGGTCCCCTACAGATCAGGTATTTATGGCCTATCCTGAGGATAAACCATACAAATTATGCCTGCACAACCCCTTTAATATAACCACCTAATGCCCCACACTTTATAGAGGTTGTCCAGCATTTATTTTTTTTGTAATTAGTCTGGGGGAGGTGAAAAAAACAAAAAACAAAAAAAAAAACATACCTGTCCCCGGTGCTCCAGCGTCCTTCCAGCACAGTCCAGTCCTGCAGCTCCACTGTCTTCTTTTGCCAGAAGTCCTCACTTGCTGTGACATTCCAGGTCCCTTCCCTTAGGCCGCTGATTGCCCTCATGGGTCACGCGCAGAAGAAAACAACAGAGCTGCAGGACCGAATTGCGCTGGAAAACACTGGGGACAGGAGAGTAAGTTTTGGGGGGGTTATCCTGGACAACCCATTTAATGTCCCCCAGGATATTGTCCTCTATCACTGCCCCCCACACACAATATAATGGCCCCATCAATGGTCTCCATACAGTATAGGGGACCAGTGAAGGGGCCACTGTATGGGGGGGAGAATAGTGAAGGGGGACAATGTATGGGGGGAGGAATAGTGAGGTAGCTAATGTATGGGGGAGAATAGTGAAAGGGACGCTGTATGAGCCATACAGTAGCCCCTTCACTAGTCCCCCCTGTAGCAGCATTAGGTCATTACTTACCTGTCTGCCTGTCGCCCTTCGCTCCATCTTGCTCCAGGCGCATTGATGTGATGTCATGTGCACCTAGAGCAGGAAGAAGCAGGAGGCGACAGGAGCAGACAGGTAAGTATTGGTGCTTAGCTTGTAGGCTACAGGCTCAATGGGGCTCGTGTCCTACAAGCCTGTCAAAAGTAGAGCAGGAAGCCTGTGGCTTTCTGCTATATTATTAGCAGAACCGGGTCGGCAGCGCCACTTCTTCCTGATTTTGCAATCCGGTTATTAAAACCGGATCGCAAAACCGGGGAGAACCTGGCTGTATCACTTACCTCTCAACGCTCCTGCTCGCAGCCTCTCCTTTCTGCTTCAGCTTGAGCCCTGCGGACCATACATCATGTCACAATGACGTAATGTGCAGCGTACGTGGGGGCCCCCTGGCCAGGAGCGTGGAGAGGTAAGTTAATAGGGGCCGTTACCGCACCTCCACTGCCTATTAAAAAAAAGCAGTGGGGGTCCGGTAGTGCCCCCTAAGAGCACGGGGCCCACCGGGGGATTCACCGGTCCCCCGATGGTCCAGTTCATTGGCATCATAAGGAAAAGGATTTAGTAAGAGTGCTAATTAATATACATGTCCCAATTAACTTATTTCACACCCTCAAGTCCCACCTAACCTATCCTGAGTGTCTCAAAGCAGCTTCAATAAAGATCGAGGTAGTGTGACCCACTCACAGATCAGGAAGGGCTTCTGTTTCTGCAAGAGATCAATGGGGTCACTGGGTGTAAAGAGCAAAGCGCTTATCATTATTTTTACTTGATGCACAAGCCTTCTGTGGAAATGATTCAGCCTTACATGACACGTCAACTTCGTATTGGCTCAGAGTTCAAGCTCATTGTCCTCTACTGATAGGAGCCTAAAATCACAGCTGAGCTCTTCACAGAAAACACTATGGAAAAAGTATAAATCATAAACATGGTCTATCCATTGGGTTCAAATGCAGGCCACACGGCCCAATGTGTGATCAAAAGGAGCTGCTCAATAGGGATCTGCCCTATGAAATATATGGCAAGTCCACCCCTGGAGGCTCCCTTATATTCACTTTAGCTTGTTTGATTCATGCAATTTGCCATTTATATTGCATGCTGTACCATGACATGCTAATTTGTTTATCGGTTCATCCTTGTTGTCATATTGCTGGGAAAAGAATCGGAGCTAATGAGAATTTGCCAATTAGAATGAATAAAAAAGCACAATAACATCCTTGTTACATTTCATGGATCAATGCTGATTATGAAGTTGCCAGCTTCTTCATTATTTAATTGTTAATGCTTTGACAATATTATGCTTGTTTCTCAGGAGGGTATTATAGTATGTAAGTCTGTATGTAGTACTGGTACAGTGTGTGACGGTGTTTGGGATTCTATTGAGCTGAGGGTTGTTTGGTGTGAATGGGGCTGGACCAAGAAACCTACTACTTTGCCATTGACAGTTATGGGTCAACATGTAAATATTGCAAAATATACTATATAGATTTGTCACTAGTTATGTTATGTGTATTTTCTGTCTTAGATGTTGTTATTTTTGTTATGTTCTTTGTCTATTAATATTGTTATGTTAAATTACTGTAATGTTTTATCATTTTATTAATAAAAGAACTACTAGATGTGGTATTTTTATCTTTAATGTGGAACCCAATTAAATACGAAACTTTTGCAACAAATTCAAAGAACAAACAATAGCATATATCCATGTTGGTGAACCTATGGCATGCGTGCCAGAGGGGGCACTCAGAACCCTCTCTGTGGGCATGCGCGCTAGTGGCCCAGAAGGGTTCGGGGCCCATGGCTAGATGGAGATGGCTGTGGCCCCACAGCACTATGATAGCGGTCGGGGAAAGCCTGGTTCCCAGACTGCTATACATAATGGAAAGGGGCCCAGCGTTATGTGATGTATGTACATTCCTCTGGGCCCCATACCAATAGTAGTCTGCCCAGGGGAGGTGATTTTTTGAAAAAACACATATACTCACCTCTCCTGGGTTCCAATGGTTCCTAGCATCGTCTTTGGGGCTCAGAGGTCACGTTCCCCAGGGGTCACTGCTGGGGCCTGTGATTGGGCCTCAGCAGCCATATGACCGCTGAGGCCCAATCACAGGCCCCAGCGGTGACCTCTAGGGTACATTGCCTCAGTCACAGGGACAAGAGGACTAAAGAAGATGCTGGAGAGAGCAAGAGCAAGGATGCCCAGGAAAGGTGAGGCAAGGTGAATATAAGTGTTTATTATTTTTACTCACCTCACCTGGGCTTCCACTTATCATGCTCTGGGGTCAGAGTATAATAACAGCACTGAAATGAACTGGATGGCAAAACAAATTTTGTGGGGCTCGCATGAAGCGGCTTGAAGGTGGCTCATGGGAGCATTTTATACTGTGTGGGGGCCATTGTGGAACAGATTGTACTGTGTGGGGCCACTGTGGAGCATATTATACTGTGTAGGGGCACTGTGGAGCATTGTGGGGGCCACTGTGGAGCATATTGTACTGTGTGGGGCCACTGTGGAGCATATTGTACTCTGTCGGGACTACTGTGGAACACATTGTACTGTGTGGGTGCCACTGTGGAGCATATTGTACTGTGTGGGGCCCACTGTGGAGCATATTGTACTGTTTGTGGGCCACTGTGGAACAGATTGTACTGTGTAGTGGCCACTGTGGTTTGTATCATTGAAAGCTCTGTAATGCCCCATTCACACGGTCCGTAACTGTCCGCAATTGTGGATCTACAATTAATAATAATAATACATTTTATTTATATAGCGCCAACATATTCCGCAGCACTGTACAATTTGTAGGGTTCAAGTACTGACAAAAAAGATACATTACAAAGAAATAGTCAATTCACACACTGGGACTGAGGGCCCTGTTCGCAAGAGCTTACAATCTATGAGGTAGAGGGGGTGACACAGGAGGTAGCAGATGTAGCATTGCCTATACAATGGTCAGACAATTTTATAATAGTGGTTACTGTCATTACACATATATAAAGCTGTATGAGCCGTCACCAGTCGTGTCCTTTAACATGCAGATGGTGCCTGGACATATAAAGCTAGTCTGATACGGCATCATATCCTGTGAGGCAATGTTGAAGCATAAACAGAGGAGGGTACGTTTTAGGGATTCTAACTATGGAAGGGTTTACATTAGGAGTTGTGATAGGCCTGTCTGAAAAGATGTGTCTTTAGTTTACGCTTGAAGCTGTGGAAATTGGGGGTTAATCTGATAGTCTGGGATAGAGTATTCCAGAGAAGTGGTGCAACTCGGGAGAAGTCTTGTATACGAGCGTGGGAGGTTCTGATGGATGTTAGAGGATGTTAGTCTTAGGTCATTGAGTGAACGGAGAGTACGGGTTGGGCGATAGACAGAGATGAGGGAGGAAATGTAGGGAGGTGCAGCATTATGGAGAGCCTAGTGAATGAGGGTGATAAGTTTATATTGTATTCTGTATTGAATAGGCAGCCAATGTAGTGACCGGCACAGACCGGAGGCATTGCTGTAACGTCTAGACTGATAGATGAGCCTGGCCGCCGCATTCAGAATAGATTGTAGAGGGGAAAGTTTAGTAAGGGGAAGACCGTTTAGTAAGGAGTTACAGTAGTCAAGGCGAGAGTGAATCAGGGCAACAATAAGTGTCTTTTGGACACTTACGAACACATTCATTTCAATGGCACCATGTCATTATACAGACCAAATTTGCAGACCTGCAAATGCAGCCCGCAAACATGGCTACGGTCATATGAATGGGGCCTTAGGCTCCTTGTAGACGACCATGGCCTAGGTCAGTGTGCTATCCGGGTTTTTCCCGGATAGCATACTGACCCATCCATTTCTACCGGCCCACGCACATGACTTGTTACAGGCCGCAAAACTAAGGACAGGTCCTATTTTTTTCTATAATAAAATCTCAGTATTAAGTTTAAATTGCCGTGTTAGCACTTTGTGATAAATTAGTGGGTTTTAGGTTGCAGTTTGGGAAGTAGGTCTCTAAAAGATTCACCATAACTGGCATATATTCTGTACAGTACTGTATGTTTTCAGATATCAAAAATGTGGCACTCAGTCTGTTTCTAAGTTTACCTGCATGTCCTTCTCTAAACACGAAAAAAGGAGAACAAAATAACTAGCTCCTCACGGATCAGTTAATTAATTACCAGAAGCATAGATCCATAACATATCAAAAAGATAAATAAAACTTAACATTTAATATAATAGTTAAAAATTCAACAAGGTCCTAATTTGCATGTAAATAGACAAATAATCAGAACAATCTTACCGATTTCAATGGTGAACTGTAGTGGGTCCAAATGTGACAGGGATTGTACCAAAGGATGGGTATAGGGAACTGATAGAATCATAGGAGGAATATCTAGCTCTTTCCCTAATACCCAAAGGTATAAAGCTCCCGCCCTGACTACTAGTAAGTCTCTCCACTGAGGGACTGCTGTAAGCTCCCCCACACAAGGGGTTGTAGCGCAACCTTTACTTTGAACCACCGGGTTCTTCCTCCACATTCCCCTGAGGAGCACCCATTATAGGGTGGTGAAACGCGTCGGGAGGAGGTGCATATTGGGCTTTTTTAGGGCTAGCTTTGGGACTGCCCTTGTCAGGGCGGGAGCTTTATACCTTTGGATATTAGGGAAAGAGCTAGATATTCCTCCTATGATTCTACAGTGCTGCGGAATATGTTGGTGCTATATAAATAAAATTTATTATTATTATTATTATTATTATTATAATTCTATCAGTTCCAAATACCCATCCTTTGGTACAATCCCTGACCCACTACAGTCCACCATTGAAATTGGTAAGATTGTTCCGATTATTTGTCTATTTACATGCAAATTATGACCTTGTTGAATTTTTAACTATTATTTAAATGTTAAGTTTTATTTATCTTTTTGATATGTTATGGATCTATGCATTTCTTTCTCTGCTAAACATTAACTGGTGCTCGCTGATGACATCACCAGCTGGCGTTATTTAACCTTGTCTCAGGTGGCCTGATTATACACTTAGTGTTTCCAGTTCTTCCCTGGCATTTTGCTATTCCAGTGACTAGATCTATTATAGACATCACTCTGCTGCATATTGCCACTCTCTGGACCTCATGGGGGTCACATCTGAGACCTGTGATTGGGGCTCAGTGACACAAGGGGTTCTCTGAGCCACAGCCCTTTGATTGGGCCTCAGCAGTGACCTCGCCCGCATAATGTTAGCCCAGAGATAGAAAGAGAGAACCAGATGCTGCGAGGAGGCCCAGAAGAGGTAAGGGAAGGTGAGTATAAATGTTTTTTATTTTATAACACCTTCCTGGATCTTCGCCAATTATACTCTGGGGTCTGAAAAGATGTAAAAGGTATAATAATTTCACTTCCAGTTTGGATTTGTTCTAAACCGGTTTGCTGATTGCTAGTCAGCAGCAAATAGTCAAGAAGGGATTCTGCTGGGGTGACTGTGGCACAAAAGTGGGCATGATTACTATATTGGTGACACTAACAGCTTATTGGAATGATGGGAAGCTTGTGTAAACACACATGTTGTGAACAAGTCTTCGTGTGGGTCTGGGCCCAGATAATGAAGGAAGAGGGAATGTAAATGCTGCTGGTGTATGGATATAACAATGCTGACTAGAGAGACAAGCTGTACAGGAGGGTTCAAGCTGAGCTTTTGCACCAGTTCCCATGAGCCTTTAGTTATGGCCCTGGTCTGGACTTAAACACAATCTCTCTCTAATTTTCTTTTATGGCTTGTCAGACAACTAGTTATTCCTGGCATGACACCACCTCCTTAATTTTGTTAGCTACATGATAACCCAAACAATATAAAAGGCTTATTGATTGGCTGTTGGGCAACTGAACATTAGCAAAATGTAAAAAGACTGCAGTATTTGGGTGAGCACAGTGACCATTTTTTGGCATTAATGTTTATTGAAAAAAATAGAATCAACAACAGGTTTTGGTTATATAACACAATATTATAATATACAAAATGGATATTTTAAAATAGTCAGATAAGAGAAGTAATGACAAATGTAGGAGCAGAAATTTGTACAAGGTTTAAGAAAAATCATAGCACACACTTGTTTGTTTATTAGACCATAGAAATTTGCAGAGTAGTTTCAACACAACGCTTCCATATCATGTTGCCATATATAACATAGAACTGAAAAACCGGCTTAAGAAACTTGCACAATTCAACTGTGACATCTTCTTTTTAAAAAAATGCAAAAAGTAGAGACTCATCCCAGGAGGCTTCAATTTATGTAACCCAACCCGGCACACCTACAACAGCCAATATGCAGAACAACTATGTATTCGGACATCTGAAAGGCTGCGGAACAATATGATAAAATCATCATTGGATAATGACACAGAGGAAATGAAGGACAAACTCCACATATACTACCGGAAACTTCAGGACATGCTTATTAACAACAAAAAGAAAAAGCTCCACAGACAGACAAAAAGGTCTCATTACTACAACCTCAAGTACCAGCCCAACTCACCAGAGCTGTGTTGTGAATCTTTCCTCCTATGACCCAAACAAACACGAAATGTCAGTTTTCTCCAAAGGTCTCTCCTTCTGCCAACTCAGCACACACTGACCATATCAAACTCTACAATGATATGGAGGAGTTTTTCAGAAAAATAAGATTGAGGGAATATTTTTATGAGAAAGACCTTCCATACAGCAGTGACTCTGAGATAGAACAGCCCATAAGGAATCCTACCAAAAAATCTACCTGGACCCCATGCCCTGGAACTAACGCAGCACTAGATAAATATATTGAATGTTTCAGAAGCAAAGTAAAATCAGAAATCCTGGAGAAACAAAGAAACAGGTGCATAACCTAACCCTGCAGGAACAGAAGGCTATTACTTCACTGAAAGAAAATCAGGATATAATAATAAAACCAGCTGACAAAGGGGGCACAATAGTCATAATGAACACCTCAGACTATATCCAGGAAGCAAACAGGCAACTGTCAAATCCCATCCATTGCTCCAAACTTGGAAGTGATCCCACAGAGGCCTATATGAAACAACTAAGGGATATGATCAAGAAGTTTCCAATCCAAGTCCAGAAGCAGGTAAAAGGGCTTATCCCAGAAGATCTCAGGCCGGGCTGTTTCTATATGCTCCCAAAGATACGCAAAGATGGCAACCCTGGGAGGCCTATCATCTCTGGCATTGGGTCACTGACGGAAAACATCTCGGGTTGGGTGGAAAATCTCCTAAAACCCCTTGTCAGGGATACTCCGAGCTATATCCAGGACACCACTGACCTTCTTAACAAACTGAATGCCCTGGGCCAACTACCTGAGGGTACCATTTTAGCCACCATGGATGTGGAATCCCTGTATACCAACATTCCCCACAAGGATGGAGTTGCAGCATGTCGGGTACACCTGTCGGTTACACCTCCTGGATCTGAGGATGAAATTTCTCTGATTGGGATACAAACCAAAAGTGACAGACAAGCAATTAAACAAAGCGGCAGCCATTAATAGAGACAGTCTGCTCACATATAAAGAGACCAGAATGAAGCCTGATTGCCCCTAGTTGTCACCTACAACCCACAGCTGGAGATCCTACGAAGGATTGCCAAGGAGCTCCAACCTGTGCTACTTAGGGACAACAGACTCAAAGACATATTTCCAGTCCCCCCTCTCCTTTCCTTTCAACAACCACCAAACCTGAGGTGTATTATTGTCCGGAGTGCCCTGAAGGCCCCAACTGAAAATGGCACCTCACCTTGCCTGCAAAACAGGTGCAAGACCTGCAGGCACATCCACACCGCTGACAGTGTACCTGTCCCACAGTCACAACAGGTGCACAGAATTAGGGGGACATTTTCCTGAAGGTCTTCCAATGTGGTGTATCTCATAATGTGTGTGCAGTGTCCCAACACAGGCCTCTATGTGGGGGAAACAGGGCAGAGACTTAGTCAGCACATAAACTCACACAGATTCACCATTAATAACAGCAGAACAGACCTCCCAGTGGCCGCACATTTCTCCGGAGAAGACCACTTTATTGAAGATTTGCGGGTTGTGATTTTAATGGGACATTTTAAGACGCAGAGGAAGAGAAAGGAATGGGAATATAAGTTAATGCAAAAATTTCAAACGCTGCAATTTGGACTTAATACTCATGCCAGTTTCATGTCACACTATGTATGAACTGTGAGGGTCACAAATCACCACCTGATTGCAAACAGATAACAGCAAGAATTACTGATCCCTCCGTCATGCCCCACAACTTTCCACATTGTTTATTTCTTGACCTATTGTAAATAACTTCTCTACTTATATTGCATTTTGTTATTCTAAGATCCTTTGAAGATCCATATCTTGTGTGTGTATAAAGAGTGTGTGAATTTTCAGTTTCTTGTATAACACAATGTCTGAAGAAGAGAGCTAGTACTCTCAAAAGCTCACTATGAAATATACTCAGCCTCTAAAAGGTATCGCCTGATTTCTTCACTCTTCCATATATAACATAGTAATACATGGATTTATTCTGAGAAAACAAGTTACAGATCAGTTTCAGTCTACCAAGACCTTTTGTGCCTGATCTCTGAGTTGGATAAAGGAGCAACATGAATGGCAATCAGAGCGTTGGCAGTAGTGGGTTGGAGAACCCTATCACAAGCACCACCACCAGAAGGAGTGTGCGGTACCATTGCTTGCCTTCTTTATAGAAATTGACACAGTCAAATCTGCAAATTCAAATAGTCCATGAGAGGATTCTTGACAACAATCCTTTTCAGATGCCGTAGAGTCATCAGGACATATAGAACTGTGGCCTCTTCTCTCAATACCAAGCACAGCTCTACACATTACAAAGGGGCTATGCTTGATATTGCGACTCACTTCATCTGCAAACAGGCCTTATTCAAAGTGAATGTGACATCACTGGCCTGTGAAGCAAAAGCAGTATTCACCATGGCTACTTTTAGCAACTGACTTGTTAGGGCCCTGGGTGTTAGATACCCAGCAATCGGATATTAATGATATATCCTAAGGATAGGTCATAAATATTCAATTACTTTAAAAGCCCTTTAAAAAGTTGTAATTGTGGTTAGCACTGTTGACTTGCCGCACTGGTATTCTAAGTTCAAACCCAACCATGGACAACTTCTACATAGAAATTGTATGTTCTCGATACCTGTATTTTAAATGGGTTTTCTTGAGATCTCTAGTTTGTTAACACACACTCCAGAAATCAAACTAGTTAATATTCTTTCTATGGAACAGCTATACTAGAATGGGAAATTATATTTTGAGTCCCAATGGTAATTGGGAGTGATGTGAATGGTGTATAGCAATGGTAATACACAGGCATAAGGAAATATGAATCACTTTATGTAAAACATACAGTACATAATACATATTGCATATATAGTGTATATGTGTTCATGTGTAAGGTTATTTCACATTCTTTATTCTTAATTTATATAGAAAGAAAACAGTCTCAATAGAAAAAAGGCTAACCAGAAACTCTTTTGAAAAATCAGCATGAAACTTTTTTCATAATGGTTACCTCCAAACAAAAACAGTGCTAGTTATGGCTCTATGGGTAAAATTTTTTCTAAGCAGGTTAGATATTTGCTTTCTTTTCTTAGAACTTTTGATTTAGAAATTACTTGTTCCATTATTCATGTTTTCTAAAGAAATCCGAAAATGTTTAGGACAACAAAGCTAACCCCAGGAATTAAGTTGAATTGATTTTTTTTTTTTTATTTCCACCCTGATGTTTTATTGAAAATAATTTCTTAAGACCTCCACTGTGCCTAGAAAAAAATAACCTCTACATTATCTGTTAAGAATGATTAATTGTCCATTGCTGGCACTTTTTCCTACTACACAGAAATGTACAAGAAACAGGAGGACATTTGGACATTGATAAAAAGGGAAGAAAAGTTCCCCTGGCAAATGTTCCCACCTCTTTTGTTTTTATCAAACACTAATTACTGTAAAATGTTGCTATTTTCGTTTAGCATATTCTGAACTTCAGGAACACTCATGGGATAAGAGATTTTTGGATCACTTGCTATACTGTATATTCTTTTTGCATATTAAAATAATAAAACTGAATAATTACACCCATTGCATTACACATTTACTATTCGTAATAGAAATGTTCCTTTCTTTATTCCTTTTTAAATAGCACAATAAAGGGGTTTTCCCCTGAAAAAAAAACATAGCAGGGGGCAGGAAAGAGTTTACAATAAATAATAAGTGTGATCTATTCACCTTGCCATCTTAGGTGCTGGACCTGTATTATGGCTTCAGTGGTGAAAGGTTTACAGCAATGATGTACCCAAGTACTGTGTTTGACCACAGCAACCAGTGATTCCTTGAAACAGTCATTTGGGGGACATTACCATCATCACTTGCTGGGACAACTGGAAAAAGAATAAGCAAATAGCCCTTATTTTTTTTATCTTACACCCATCCCTGACTTCAACTTTTTTTTTTTTTTGCCCAGAACCCATTTCATTTGGCTAATGAAATATCAAGGAACATTTCAAATGTATGCAGAGAGACCATCTACACTGTAAAGCTACATCTCATAGGATACACTGGAGACTCTACACAAAGTACCCTCAGATAGAAAGCAATGAGAGTTATGAGAACTTATAACTGTGCAGCTAATGATTGTAAAGACTTAAGTTAGTCTTACACACAGGGGGACTGACATTTAAGCACTGCTGGTAGTATATATATGATAATATTTATGTATTTCATCTCTCCGGACATGTCTGTTTTAGTAAATAATTGTGATGCCCCCCCCCCACCACCACCACCTAGTTGTCAATTTATCTATGTATTTCTAGGAGGAATAACAGAGAAAATGTACTGTGTAGAGTTTTAAGAAAATATGCTCCAGAATTGTTATATTATGGGAAATAAAAGTATCTATAAAATTAGACATGTTAGGCAAGGTGGCAGGTCCTCTTTCAGATACAGTCAAACAGATAAGTTTGTTTTTTTTTCCTTTTTTCCTGTCCTGTTATTTTTATGATCACTGCTGTTGTTAAACAAGCCCAATAACTGATTGGAGGAATGGTAATTGACATAAATGTAGCCTATAATCTTTTTGATGACATGCAACAAAGCGCTTCGGCTTTTCATTTAAATCAGGCCACAGTGTCAATAAAGCTTGTCATAAATTTATAAAATTGTATTCTGGTCAGGAATTTTCTCAGTTGTGCGAGTACAAAATGTTGCAGAATTGATGGATGATAGCATTAATCAACATAAGCAACAATTAATTGAACTATTAAATAAATGTCTTTTAAACAAAATGTGTCCCTGCCATGGTGTTATGTTAGTAGTATCACAGTCCAGGATGTAAAGTTCAGGGTGAAGTGAATGCTCATTAACTCCATATATTTGGATGATTGATCATCCTCTAGCTCAAAATATGTTAGACTTTGCTGCAAAGCTATATACACGAAAATGTTCTTTTACAAAATAGATTTAAGAAAAATAATTTAACTTCCCTCCAGTCTTTTTCCCTGCAATTTAAGTACATCTGTCCAACTATATGCTAAAAAGCAATATCTAAAAATATACCATTTTACAATGTACAATGTTCTTAACAAGTTCTGTAACTTATAAGATTTGGTATCCAGCAAAAATGCAAAAAAATAGGATACACATATAAAATGAATTCATGTTTATTTTCATTTTTAAAAACAGCTCAAGTAGGATGGGTGATGTTATAGCTCTGAAAGGGTCAATTCTCACTGCTTGGGTGGTTCACGCAGGAGATGGTAGGGGTCTGAGTGGCAAGAGCAATGCTTAAGGGAGCTGAAGGCCAGCCCCCAGTGAACCTTTTGCATAAGACTTCAAAGTTGTTTTTCTCCAACTATATTAAAGTTACATATAGAACAAAGGTATGTTGTTTATTACTGTAATGTGTTCTGTAAAATGGTGGACAAAATTGAATATGCTTGAGGAGTAGTGATAGACTCCCTTTACCTGTATACATGCAATGTCACAGTAAATCATGTAACACCAACACAGTTGTGACATCACATCAGTCTACATGACAGAAAACCTGCGGAAATATCACAGCAGCTTACTTGACTTAAATGTTTGTGATATCACATTAGATATTGAGGGTCTATGTGCAAAAACTAAAATGTGCTCTGTAATTTACAATTGATAATTTGATAATAGGGGTGAACTAGCCATATACTTCCTCATTTTCAGTTTGCCAGAAAATCCCTTACCACTGTACCAATCTACCAGTAATAAGTAGAAATGGGTAGAAAGAGCATAGCCCTTTCCATGTCATCTCATAGCTACCAGGAGCAACAGTGGTGATGTACCCCTTGTTCGCAGGGCATCTGTACAGCTGCACTTGTCGCATATATGATATGCCAGTCCGGTAATGAATCAGGGTTGTCATTTCACACAGTTATCATTTAAACACCTTCTGGCAATTCATAGACAAGATGTTATCTGTGGAATCTATGCTAGATGAATTCCTATACTCTAAAAATGTGCTCCTCATTGTGTTAGTGATCAATAGGGGTCTCAAAACATTGACCTTCAACAATAACATCTCACATCTCAAAGAGTGTTTTTTTTTTTTTTATTTGAATTGATATATTTGAAGTGTAGACTATTAAACAGTACTCAAATAGAGTTACATAAAACTACATTAATGAATTGTTTATAGAAACAAATAGTTGAGAAAAGCCTAAGTGAATATAATATAGGAGATCTAGGAACACTGGAGTTATGATGCAGCTAAAAAAATCCCTGACACAGGAAAAGACACATATAAGCACAATAAGGAAAGTTGCTTGCTGTCTATGGCAAAGGGGTTATCCAGTTTCTAGGATTGATGACGTATCCTTAGGATAGGTCATCAATATTGGATCTGCAATGGTCTGACACCCGGGACTCCTGCTGATCACCAGTCCCAAGGCAGCACAGGAGAGCTGCGATGCTCACTTGCCATACAAACTGTAGGCCATCTATCTTAGATAACCCCTTAATCTTTTCATCAACAAGTATACGGCAAAGAAAAAAACCCACACAAATGCAAAATACATACACATCTATCAACATCCAGCAAAAAACATACATGGCTACAAGGAAAATATACAATAATGATATACAAGAAAATGGGGAAAGACTTGGAGAGTCAAAAGAAATACCAGAAATATATAATGCATGGTAATAAGAGGTAAAGAACAAGTGAAATGCAAAATATCATGTAAATATATAGAGCATATCCGACCACGGAAGGTATGCATGTATATAATGGAAAATAATTACCATGTAGCAGGAAACCCAGGTCAGAAAGCACAGCATATAACCCAAAGTGTCAAACAAGAGATAACAAAGGCAAATTCACATGATAGAATGATGTTAACACTGTCACATATCCACAATACCATGCTACGCCCATCAACAAGAACAAAAGCAACTAATCAGAAGTAGCTAAACTCTCCTTACATTCCCTATATACTGGCAGAAGCTATATAATCCTCTTGGTGCGGTTTACAAACAAGAAAAGCTGTGTACAAACATAGCGAGACTGTGAAAAGAGACCTGCTCTTCCCTTCCTACTCCACTTACTGTGTTCTCATTTTGAGTCTGCTGGTTTCTAAATATGGAACTTCCCTAGTAACTGGAAGAAAACAGCTAATTAAGAAGAAGAGAGACATCTAGTAACAGTAACCTGTGAGGTTTTTTATAGATAGAAAACAGCAACTGTTTTAAAGAGGACCTTTCACGTCCTCATCGATGTGCAATATTATATACTACTAGAAAGCCGGCAATGCGCTGAATTCAGCGCACAGTCGGCTTTCCTGATATGTGCCCCAATGCAGGAGATATTGGTGCTGTTAATTTTGACACCGATATCTCTCCACTATCGGAAGGGCAGGCCTTACAGATCAGCGTCATCACTGGGTTGTGAGGAACACTTGGGTTGTGAGATTGCAATGACACTGAGCTGTAAGGCCTGCCATTCTGACAGTGGGGAGATATTGGTGCCGTTAATTAAATTAACGGCACTGATATCTCCAGCACCAGGACACATACCGGGAAAATTCAGCACATTGTCGACTTTCTAGCGATATATAATACTGCACATCGATGAGGACGTGAAAGGTTTAAATAAAGTGCCTTACATTTTGGAATCACATGCTGTAAAAAATGAGACTTAGTTATCTGAGAAGTTAGTGACCAATTAACCAATTCATGACCAGGCCATTTTCCCTGGCTCATGACCAGACACATTTTCGGTTTTTTTCGTACATGCAGATTTAAAGACTGAAACACTTTTTTCATTTGAGATATTCAAATAATTTTTTGGTGATGCACATGGCTTTATATTTAAGTCATTTTATTTTTTCCATTTTTTTTAATATGGAAATATAGTTATAATATAGAAATATGGAATATGGCTGTTTTTGATATTTTCCTGTTTCGTGTGTCTATGCTGTGGACAGGAAATAAAATTAAGACTTCGCCCAACCCTTTTAAAGCTATATGAGACAAATAGAAGATGTACCAAATTTATCACAGAGGCTCACACTGTATGGTAAATTTGGTGCTTCTTGCTAGATTCTTTACTACACCACCTTTTGGTTTGCTTACTTGAGCCACACTAGGTACTGTTAAATGAAGTGCAAAATAGTTCTAAAGCACATTACAAATCTGTTGCAAGGCATGTATACCAGTTTTTTGGAGCAAGTCATAGTGTTGTATATAGTGTAGTAAATCTCCCCTCATGTATTCTGGTGAACTCAACAACTTTTCATGATTTTTATATTTCATACAGAATAAGAAAATCATAATTACTGTTATATTTAGAAGATGGATAGAAAATAAAAGTGTAGGTTGGATTTTCATGCATTTCCATCATGTGGCTTTCCAAGTCTGATGTCTATTTCTACTGCCATTCAAAACTGAGCATTTATATTTGAATCAGACTTTCTCTGAGGATCAATAATGGTGCATGCACCATGAAATACACTAGTTGTGACTTTAGTCTTGCATGGTATTCCTGCAGGAAGTAAAGTCATCAAGGTAATCTCTGCATGTATGAGACAAATTTTCTAAAAATGGGTAGCTCAATATAAGGATATAACCGGTGTTCTTCACAGGATTTCTCTTTTTACTGGGAAATGTGATGAGAGGACATTGACTTTGTTTGTTGAGTGTTATACATATGATCTAAGGTCAATATACTTTGTGTTGATTCATAGAATAAGCCTAAAGCGGAGCTTTTATGTTCTGTAGAATTGCTATATAATGACAGTAAAAGCTTCAAAACTATATAGCGTGCAAAAGACACTATCAGTGTAGTTACCATTAGCCTAAGTACATCTGTGCACAAATCAGGTTGAACAAGAGAGGAAATCATTTTATAAACCATACAGTTATTTTTCAAGAAATAAAATTATGACCTAGTAAACTTATTATTTCAAGGTACCTTATTTTAAAATACATTCATAAAATTGTAAAACATTGACAGTGAACATATGGAAATATATTTTTTATTTTATATGTAACACAATAAATACAACAACCAATTTATTTTATTACTGTAAACCCTCACAACCATAATACATAGTTCAAGTTTGTATTGTAAGGGTTAGGGAAAAATACTGTAATACCGTTTTAGCCAGAAAAAATAATTCAATATTTGATACTTTTGTGTCAAAAAGACAAAAAGTGCTGTATGTATGATACATTTATTGACTAACCAGAAAAATTACATTTGCAAGATTTCAAGCACAGATGTTCCTTCTTCAGGCATTTCCAAATAAAATTCATTTATTTGGAAATGAATGAAGAAGAAGCCTCTGTTTTAAAAGCTTGCAAATGTATTTTTTCTGGTTAGAAAATAGAGGTATCATACCTATAACACTTTTATCAAATATTGCATTGCAAAGGTTGAATGTGGCAGGGCAATTGACATGCTATGTGTTTTAAATTTGTAGACATCTCATCCACTATGCTGCCACTGAATATCACAGCAAGTTAGCCTACCTTAACCTGACACTTTGTGAGATGTACCCATGTGGTTCTTGTCTTAAAGGGGTATTGCAGTCTTTATGTATGTTAACTACTACATAATGAGTTTATTTCTTATGTGAGTACATTTCAGTGATATCTTTTGCCATGACTTAATCGGCTGCTACAGTGGATAGTCTGACAAGAGAGAGACACGCTTCCCAGCCACTTTTCTCACTAAAAGGTGGTAAGTTTAATTATGACACAGCTAATGGTTTGTTTCCCATTGAGCCACATCTCATACTAGGCAAATAAAGAATAATTACATAAAAGATCTTCTGAAGACTGGAAAATATTGCTGTGGCACATGGTGATTTCTAAGTATGTAATGAAAAATGTAATTAACAAATAAATATTGAAATAGATTCCGGTCCATTCTTTTTATAGAATATTAATATTACTCATATTATACATAATATATAATTATGTAATATATGTATATTTATTGCTGTAAGAAGAAACACAATAAGTTTAAAGCACTTGTCAAATCATAACATGGAAAGCTTTAAAATATACTGTATGAACAACTGACATCATGCCTTTATGGGTTTGTTCTACTCAAGAACATAAGGCATTAGTATGAAGATGGGACTGTTTTTGTGTCTGTAACAGCCTCCACTCCTCTGGAAAGTGTTTCTCTGAGATTTTATGAAGTGTGTCATGTAGAAATCTTTGCCCATTCAGCCAAAATAGCAATTGTGAGGTCAAGCAATAGTGATGGAAAAGGCATAACCTTTAGCTTCTTCACACCAAACTCTTCAAACCATGTATTTGTGGTAACCCAGACAGTGCCAGAATTGAAGCAGTGGAGGACTGGTGATACAGTTATCACAATTTTTTTTTCCAGCTTGAGGCTAAGGCTCCACATTGCGGAAAAGACCTGGGCGAAAATGCATCACTTTTTTTTCCGCAGCGTTTTTTTTTACAGAAAGTCATCAGAGTTTTCCTCTGCAGACGTTTTCTCTCTATAGCTATACGGAAAACACCAGTGTTTCCATAGGTATAATTGACATGCTGCAATTTACAAAAATGGAATGCTTTTTGAAATCAGCATCATTTCGCAGCATTTCCACTGCAAGTTTTTTTCTGCAATGTGTGGATGGGATCAGCCAGAATCTTATCCACTTTGCAGGTACTGTAATATGTAGCATTTTCGTAACGTGAGGCCCCGGCCATAAAGCCCTTTTGAAGCAAGGTGTTTTCAAACTCTCAGGAGGGTTAACATACACGAGATTTGTGATATCTTTTTGGTGCTACAAACTTTGGGATACACAATCTGGTAAAGGGTGAACTACCAACTATACTTACCAATATTGTAGCAGTAAAAGTATTGATATCAAGTCCAAGAAAAAGAAGTCCACAATGGACACATCAAGACACAAAAGCTGTGTAGTAAAGAAGAATCACTGTTGAGTTTATTATTGACCATCTGTTGCCTATATGTATTGTCAATGTCCATTGGTATTACTATTACAGTTATAAGCTTTATATAACTTATGAAACAGAAGTTAAATAATGAATAGATTATGTTATACTCTTGGCTTGAAGATTGTTGACTTCTACATACCAGATTTCTTCAAGGAGCATTGAATTTCCAGTATTAACTACACTTTGCTACTATCATTACTTTAAAGCCAAAGAAATTAATAATTGATCATGAGACTATTTGACTTATTAACATGCTTGGCATTTTCGTCAGATAAGTTGTATTCAAAGGGAACTCCACTGCAGAATAATAATTTCATTTATGCATTATATTCTAAATCCATAGCTGCTTTCAATCAAATCTTTTCATTTTAAGGCAAATGCTTAGGCAATATTTTATCTACCTTATTGAAATGTTCTGTATTATAATGGCCTTTAATATCAGTGTCCTGAGTGCTTTAAAAAGCACTGTCTTGTTTGATAAAGGGGATTAGCTTTACCAGTACATTATTTGATATAGTGAGAAAGTTTTCAGCTTCAGATCAATTCAGATTTCTTGGACTGGCTTGGATGGTTCATTAGGAAAAGTGATATATGAGCCCTTGATTGTCAAATACCAAAAGCCATAACTTTAATTTTTTTGTTGCTTTAGCAGTATAAAGGCTTGTTTATCGTTGATTATATTGTTAATCTGTTTTCCCTTAGTCCTAACAGCAGCACAATATGGGGTATCTCTGCCCCTGTGTGTTATCTAGGACTGGTGGAACTTTTAATTAGCACCAAAAACGTGCTTACTAACCTATAAGAGGGCATGAGAGACCTCCCTCACCTGTGTAAATTATAAAGTAAAAGAAAACAAGATTTTAGGGAGGGAAGCCTTGTGCTGCTGTTAGGAATAAGGGAAAATAGATTAACAATATAATCAACGATTCTCTTACATCCTACAGCAGCACAATATGGGAATATAGCAAGTAATTCCCCTAGGGTGGGTTTCCTCGCCTTACAACCTCAAGAACTGTATGACCAAAGGCAGTTGCCTCGGAACTGCGGATATCCAAACGATAGTGTTTAACGAAAGTCATCTGGGATTACCAAGAAGCAGCCGCACAAATTTGATTTAGTGGAAGCGAGCGATTCTCAGCCCAAGAAGTCGACACAGCCCTGGTTGAATGGGCTGTACAAAAAACTGGAGTAAGCAACCCTTGAGCAAGATAAGAAATTTTGATTGCCTACTTAATCCACCTGGACAAGGAGGGTCTGGAAGCTTTAAGACCTCTGTCTTTACCATACATGTTGATTAGGAGATTTTCAGCTCTCCTGAAAGATTGTGTCCGCGATAAGTAAATTCGCAGACACCTTACCACATCCAAAGTGTGAAGTTTTACCTCCTCCTCTGAAGATGGATGCGGAAGGAAAAACGGCAAAAAAATCAGTTGATTATAATTATTACGTGAAGGAACCTTAGGAATAACACCAGGCAAAAACCTAAGGTAGACCCTATCCAAAAAAAATACAATATAAGATTCTTTGGAGGAGAGCGCCGGAAGCTCTCCTACCCTTTTGGCAGATGTACTGGCTAACAAAAAAGTAGTATTAAAGGCTAAAAATTTTAGCTCCACAGCTTCAAAAGGAGGACCACAAAGGCCTGAAAGGACCGTCGCAAGGTCCCATTGGGGAATAGGAGAAGATACCGCAGATTTCAGTCTCACCGCTCCTTTGAGGAATCTTGCAACCAGGGAATCCTGGGACAACCGTTTGTTTAAATGGGCAGATAAAGCCGATACCTGTACCTTTAAAGTAGCAGGGGCAAGGCCCCTGTCCAAACCATCCTGAAGAAAATCCAAAACATCAGAAGTCAAAGAATTTGAAATATCAACGTCTCTTTTGGAGCACCACTCCAAAAAAATCTTAGTCGTCCTCTGGTAATTCCTTTTGGTGGATTCAGCTCTCGCACAGGAAAGCGTCTTCAGGACGGCTTCTGACAGTCCTCTATGCATTCGTAGGGACTGGTCAACCTCCAGGCTGTCAGGTTGAATCTCCTCAGATCCTGGAACTTCAGTGATCCTTGGGAAACCAGGTTCTGGGTGGGGGGAAACCTCCAATATATCCCTCGACTCATCACCATGAGCTGGGAAAAACCAAGCTCTTTTTGTCCAGAATGGAATGATGGCTATTACAGAGGCTTGATCCTGTCTTATTTTTATCAATACTCTCTGTATCATAGTGTGAAAGATCCTCCGTGCGCCAAACCGCTTTGGCCACACCCTGAGTCCTCTTTCATATAAAAACCACACTCACCGCCAGTGAGTGCCGGGTTCACCAGATAAATACAAGACAAGCCTTCTAAATTTTATATATTTATTAACCCCTAAATGGGTCGGTATTAAAATCTAACATATACAGATCAGAACAGATATGCAGACGTATGCAAGCATTAACAGTTACTAGTTGCAAGATACAGTACAAATAAAATAAAAGGGATAAAAGGTGAAATGATTACTTTACCACACATGTCCTTGATGTGGTTCTATAGTCCAACACTCACACATGGCATGTGTGAGTCACCAGTGGAGGCTTCTTGGCATGTGGCATTAACTCCTAGCATGTAGCATCACAGTACAATAATCCAGCCTGCATGCTCTTTACAGTCTCTCACAGTCTCTTGTAGGCTCATCATCGTCAGCAGCAGCATTCCAACCTGCCTGCTCATAGTAGCATCTCAGTCAAAGTCTCTCTCAGTCTCTTGTAGGCTCATCATCGTCAGCAGCAGCATTCCAACCTGCCTGCTCATAGTAGCATCTCAGTCAAAGTCTCTCTCAGTGGAAGTCTGTGATGGTCTCAGCCCAAAACTCCATAGCATGATCTCTTAGTGTAATCTCCTGCATAATCCCCCAGGCCACCTCCCAGAATGAGGTCACAGGCGACAGTACGTCTGATGAGTTAATTCAATCACGTTCAGACCCTTTGTATGTAGATGAGACAAAGTGAATTGATACACTGTTATCAGTCATATCTGATCAACAGCCCAGGCTTGAACAATGCACTATTGTTTGATCAGCCAGGGCTGTATAGGAATACAATGGAGCCCTATTGTTCCAGCCTGGTTGCTACTGCCAATATGCACCTAGGCTTGTAGCTGCGCACAGTATGCAAGCAAGGAAGAAGGGATATCCTATACGAAGAGACCAAAATATAGCTGAGTTATGGCCATATTTAGTCAGAATCATCACACATAGGAATTGGAGGGAAAATGTATGACAGCCTGGACCTCCAAGGGATGGACAGGGCATCCACTGCCAAGGGATTGTCCTCCTGGTACAGGGAACAGAACGTCTCCACCTTGGCGTTGAGACGGATTGCCATGAGGTCTATCTCTGGGAGACCGTATTTCAGGGTAATCTGATGAAAGACTTCTGGATTGAGTGACCATTCTCCTGATACGGCAAGACCCCGACTCAACCGATCCGCTACTGAGTTCAGGGAGCCCTTGATGTAAACTGCGGATAGATGGGTCAGATTTTTCTCTGCCCAGGAAAAAATCAGATCTGCCTCCCTGAGGAGGGATGATGATCTGGTGCCTCCCTGTCTGTTCACATATAATACCGTCATCATGTTGTCTGAGCGAATCTTGACTGCTCTTCCCTTGAGAAGAGGAGAGAAATGGAGTAAGGCATGGTACACAGCTCACAGTTGGACGACGTCCTTTCTGGAGCGCTCCAGACTCCTTTTATGGAGTTTCTGTCAAGATGGGCTCCCCATCCTGTAAGGGATGCATCTGTAGTCAACAGGGTCCAACGAGGTTGGACCGTGGACCTTCCGTCCTTGAGGTGCAACCACCATCTGAGGGAAAGACGGGTCCTGGGGGAGAGTCGTATCCTCCTGTTGAGACCGGGAAGAGAGCGATCCCAAATTCCTAAGATTTCCATCTGAAGAGGACCTAGATGCCATAAGGCCCAAGGAACCGCCATGATGGAAGATGACATCAGACCTAGGATCTTCATCAAAGTTCTGATGGACGCTCTCGACCTCCTGAAAAGTTGCCGAACCGCTGTAATTAATTTCTCTTTCCTTGCAGTTGTCAAGGAGATTTCCAGTCGGTCTGAATCTAGGAAGTAACCAAGAAACTTCCTTTGGGTTGAGGGGACAATTTCTGACTTCTCCCAATTTATGAGCCATCCCAAGCCTTGAAGCAGGGATATGGCAATCTGTAAATGCTGGAGCAGAACAGACACTGACTGGGCTTTTATTAGCCAGTCGTCTAGATAAGGGACCACAAAGAGTCCCTGAAGCCTGAGGGCGGCTACTATGGGAGCCACCACCTTGGTAAAGGTGTGGGAAGCCGAGGAGATCCCGAAAGGGAGGGCCAAGAACTGATAATGCTTCCTGTTGCCGGAAACTATAACCGCAATCCTTAGGAACTTCCTGTGCGGAGGGTAAATTGGCACGTGCAAATAAGCATCCTTCAGATCTAGGGTGACAAAAACGTCGCCCTGGAGAAGAAAAGAAGAAACTGAGTTTATGGTTTCCATGCGGAAAACCATAAACAGAGAAACTCGATTGTATATCCTCACTGAATTATCTGTAAGACTCAAGGGTCCTGAATTTTTTTCCTGCCAAGTGCTGAAGAAAAGGGAGAGATGACCCCCGACAGGAATCTCAGCCACAGGAAGACAGCTTCTCATGTCAAAAACTGGACTTCCTTCTAGCCTCAGTCTTGGGGAATCTCCATCCAGAGCCTCTAGAGTAGTACCTAGAGCCCCTCTGGAACTGCTGACCACGTCGAGGTGGATAACCTCTGCCACGGCCAGGGCCAAATCTACCCCCTAAAAGACTGAGGCAAAGTTTTGCCTTTTTTTATCAGCCAAGCCCTCTAAAATTTCGTCCAGGCTACTGCCAAAGACTCTTCCTGGCTCAAATGGTAAAGTACAAAGGTTATACTTGGAGATAAAATCAGTTCTCCAAGGTTTTAACCATAAGGGTCTCCTCGCCACCATGGAAAGTGCCAAGGACTTTGACGCCAGCCTTAGTTAATAATGGGAGCCCTCAGCTAAAAATTCTGCTGCCAAAGATTTTTTCAAGACGTGGTCTCTTAGCGATCTGGGAGATAGAATTCTGGATTTCTTTGAGAGAATCCTCCATGTATTCTTTCACCCATGTCACAACCTCATGTATGGATGGCTCCTCAGAAGGGGGGCCACGACACTGGCGACAATGGGTGAATTCGTAGCCTTCAGGCAAGGGAGTCTTACAGTCTAAAGAGGCTAAATATTTACGCTTGGAGGATTTCTTCCTCCTAAAATCTCCATCACCAGAGCCAGAAGCAGAAGAAGACATCTAAAAAGACCACAAAAAGTCACAGACAATAACAATACCAATATTACAAACCGCAACCAGAACCAGAAGAGGGGTATCTTAAGGAGGTCGGTCATTGCAAAAAAACGCAGCAACAGTATACGCAGTAGTAGAGTAGAGTAATCTCTGAATCACAGAAGGGAATATTACTACTCCTTAGCAGTAGAGGAGAGCCAGAAAAAACACAGCCCACAGCCCAAATGGACTATAGGACATTTTAAAGGCAACCATAAGTGGAGGAGGAGCCAAACACAATTACTAAACACAATGAAAATATACATAGAAACTCCATGCAGAGCAAGCCCAGCGATATGAATAAATATTTCATAAAACACATATAACAAGAATAAATAAATATAAAAATAAATATTACTTACCCTCCTGAGCTCTGCCGAAAAAAACGAAAGTAGGCCGCGAAGGAGTCCGGCGAAATCCGGCCCCACGGAAACCCGGATGCTGAGAAGGGTTCCGGCTGGCCGCAAAGCCCGATGTCACTTTCGGCTAGGCCGAAGCCTACCGCCGGCCAAAGAGAGTGCTGCAGAAGAACAGACGCAAGCTGGCAACATAAGGAGACTGACCACCTCAAGAGAGGTAAGAAAAAAAAACCCTTACAGCAAGAGAGGTTACAAGAGACCTCCTCCACCTGTCCCACACAGGACAGAAAAAAACACAGGTGAGGAAGGTCTCTCGTGCCCTCTTATAGAGCAGGTTAGTAAGCACGTTTTTGGTGCTAATTAAAAGTTCCACCTGTCCTAGACAACACACAGGGGCAGAGATACCCCATATTGTGCTGCTGTAGGACGTAAGGGAATGATGAGTTGTATTTTTCAATGGCAATATCTTAGGGTACAGATAACGTACTGATTAGCTTTGCAATTTTGCCATTGTTTTATTATTTTTTGAAATTTACACTGAGCTCCATGTGGCATAAATAGCATGGATCAGTATGATTATGACAATACCAAATTTATATTTTAGTTTTTTTCTCAATAAAAAAAGGTTTAAAAAATAATGTGAGAGCCATAACTTTTTATTTTTTGGTTGGCGGAAATGTGTGAGAACGCTTGTTTTTTGAGAGATATTAGTTATAGTTTTCATTGGTATCATTTATGGCCACTTTTTGTTCTATCTTTTGGAGGTGTTGTGTATTTTATAGGTGATTTTATTTTTTATAGCATTCATATGCAGAATAAACAGCCGGTTTTAAAATTGTTTTTAAAATTTTTGTATATAATCTTTTGTTTTTTTACTTCTTTCAATAGGCACAGATTTTGCACAAATGAATAATGCAGATGATTGTAAGAAACTTTACATTTTTTCTAATCCAAGAGAAATGCCTCTTTATTCTCTTATCAGGCTACCCTACCTTTGCTAAAATAACTGCAGATAGACTGCAGGTCACATGACTAAAATGACTTGTGTCAATGCACTTCTATGCAGAGGGGAGTGGGAGAAGTGATCAGCAAAAACAGGAGATAACAGAAGAAACCTGGGCTTATACCTATCTGTACTAGAGATTATTAGAAGGCTCCTATCACTACCAAAGCATTTTACTCACATCAGTACATGTACTGTAAGTACTTCACTCAGTGGTGAACCTAGCCTCTTTGCTGCCTGAGATGGACTATAGAAAGACGCCCCCCCCCCAAAAAAAAAAACAAAAAACTGAGTTTCCATACTACTAGTTTAACACACTGTACACAATATACACAATACACAAAGTTATAAAACATTTTTTAAGAATTCTTCTTCCTGTATTACTTCAGTATCAACAGTGAATGAGAGCCACGCGGGTTCGTCCATCCACCAAGTGACACACCTATATATGGCTGCGGTCAGGCTGGATTCCCACCTAGTGGGGGGAAAAAAACCAATTCTCAGGCTCAGTGGGGGCCTCAGCAGACAGATCCCCATCAATCAGGTATTTATCCTCTATCATTTAGGTGAATACAGTGCAGTAACATTTTGTGACTTACAGGTGACGTCTCTGACTAATCCTTCACATTTCCCTTCTCTTCCCTTTGGACCGCCATGACCACTTCTTCCAGCTGTGACTTGTCTCTGTAAAGTTTGCAACACAGACATCTTTGGCTCCTCACTTTTCCAGGCATCCAACCTACATTGTCCTCACCTACACAAAGCCCCCATCCTGCTGCTACCCCCAATTATAAAATATATGATATAACCCCCCCATAATGAATAATACCCCCCAAGTGCATCTTTATATTAATAACATCCGTGTGTACCCTGTATAAATAGTGCCCCTTATTAATAATGCCCCAGGTGTTAACTAATTAAAAGGTTTTCCAGGTCATTAATAAACTAATCAGTGGGGTTCAAAAACCCAGGACCCCCACTGATCAGCTGTTTGAATGGTACCTGTGTAAGCGCCATGACCGCTTCTCTGTTTACATAGTGTCATTCATCTCACAGCGGCCATGTAATGTAACTACAGCCTCGTCCTGTACATGTCTACAGTATGTGACAAGGCTACAATTACATCACATGGTCACTATAAACAGCGTATAATATAAACAGGTGCCATAGCCCATGTTTATAGCACCCCATTTACACACACTATAATGTTCCACAGCAGCCCCTGCACACATTATTACACAGTGTTATGGCCCGCAGCGGCCCTTGCACACTGTATTATGCCTCGCAGCGGCCCCTGCACACAGTATTATGCTCCATAGTGGCCCCTGCACAGGGTATTATGCCCCACATTGGCCACTGCACACGGTATTATGTTCCACAGCAACTCCTGCACACAGTTTTATGCCCCATATTGGCCCCTGCACACGGTATTATGCTCCATATTGGCCCCTGCACACGGTATTATGCTCCACAGTGGACCCAGCACACGGTATTATGCTCCATAGTGGCCCCTGCACTGGCATTAAGCTCTATAGTGGCCCTTGCATTATGCTCCATAGTGGCCCCTGCACTGGTATTATCCTCCATAGTGGCCCTTGCACTGGTATTATGCTCCATAGTGGCCCCTGCACTTGTATTATGCTCCATAGTGACCCCTGCACCCGGTATTATGCTCTATAGTGGCCCCTGCACTTGTATTATGCTCCAGAGTGGCCCCTGCACAGGGTATTATGCTCTATAGTGGCCCCTGCACTCGCTGTTATGCTCTATAGTGGCCCCTGCACTCGGTATTATGCTCCATAGTGGCCCCTCTAAAGGGTATTATGCTCTACAGTGGTCCCTGCACAGGGTATTATGCTCTACATTGGTCCCTGCACAGGGTATTATGCCCCATAGTGGACCACCCATGAACTATTATTATACTCTGGGGTCTTTTCAGACCCCAGAGTATAATGATTGGAGACCCAGGGGAGAATACAAACATAAAAACCAGAGTTACTTACCTATCCTGGACACTGGTGCACTCCTTGAAGCTTTCGGCCTTGTTTAATTGCGCACACACGTCACGTGATCAAGCCGATGACGCGACCTGATGACGTCACCAGAGGCCTCAAGCCTGCTCGGAGTTACATCGGATCGCAGGAGGTGAGTAACATTGGTTTTTATGTTCCCTCACCAACCCTAGGCCTCCGATTATTATACTCCGGGGTCTGAATAGACCCCGGAGTATAATAATAGTAGTATTTGCGGCCCGCGGCCTCACTTACCGATACCCGCGGCCGCTCACAGCGGCATCCACTTCCCTTTCTGCGTCCCATAGCAGAAGGGGAAGCGGGGGCGGCCACGAGCAGACGCGAGGTAGGTAAAGAAATAGGCCGTTACCTGCCGGGGATGCTCCAACAGGTTACGGCCTATTTATATATATAAAAATATATTCTCACCTGCGATGCCTTGAGGCAGCCGCCGCCGCCTCCTCTTCTTGTCCGCGACGTCTGTGTCTCAGCGTAGGTGGCGTGATGACGTCATTGTATCACCGCCTGCGCTGAGATGCGACGTCTTGTAAACCTGCCCAGGACAGGCCCCGCTCAGCTCTGTTTTGTTTTTTTTTTTTTAAAGCGGCCTGCCCTGGGCTGGTTTATATGAAATAGTAAAAATGCCGCCTCCCGGACAGTGCCGCCTGAGGCGGCCGCCTCAATTCGCCTCATTAGCGGTGCGCCCCTGACTTCACTATATATGTTCTGCATGTTCCTGACAATGTTTCTGAATGAGAGAGATTGTTATAGAGCAGATTCTTCTTCTGCTTATTATTCCATGTATAGCAGCTAATGTACACCAACCAGTTCAGAGAAGAAAGAAAACTACAGATAAAGCATGTAAAGGGGGAAACTGATAAATAATGCAAACTATAAGTCATATAATGACTAGAAATATTGTTACAACTCATGAACACAAACATAGCAGCTTATCCAGAAAAGTCAAAATAATCAACATGTATATTTTAAAACTAGTAATGGATTGGTAGGAGAATCTCCCAAAAAATGAGGTGTGGGGACCGCGCTTCACCAAAGATGCTTTATTATACTCAAATAACACAACACGTTTCGGGGAAATTAGATCCCCTTTATCAAGTGTACAAGAGACAGCCTGAGGAGGTAGGCTGTGAGATCTGAAGTGATCTCACTCACTTCAGATCTCACAGCCTACCTCCTCCTGTATACCGTCTGGATCCAGGAGATTCTGACTCCTAGAGGTTCCGCAGCTCACATATACCAAAACATACTCTGGATCCATCCACTGTGTTAGTTGTGGGCCAGCACAACTTGAAAAGGTGAGAACCCACCTATATTAACATCCATAATATCTAACTATCCTGGTTGTGAGATCACCAATTGAAGGGGTACTGTTTACCATCAGACCCAGCCAGTTGAACACTCACTATAATATAGACCAGTGCTTTTGTGCTACTTAGTGGCTTTCTACCATACTTTCAGTGGATGATCATTGTTGTTTCTCCAATCATTTGACTACCTCCTGTTCTCAACACAATTATCTATGTACAACCTATTTTTTAAGCAATATCACGCTATGTGCCGCTCGGCGTTGTTGTTTTTATTTTTGTTTTGAAGTATTTTAAAACTAGGGCGCTTGATCACTAATATAACACACAGAAATACTTAGGCTGACAGAAATTCTACTAGACCCATCCATTATATCCTCCTGCTGCCATGACATCCATCTGCTATCACATTGTGGACGCACAGATGAAGAGGGGGTCACTCAATTAAATCCATTAAATGTCACAGTCATCTAGATATCGAAGGGGTTAAATGGCTGTGATTATCGTTATCACCAATTGAGGCTGTTGCAGTTGGGTGTTATGTGTATGTTACTGCTGACACCTGCTGCTAATGTCACTGGCTCGTCTACTGAGCTAGTGCGATTTGGATGCCTTAATAATATGCCATTTCAAATTAACACCCTCAAACCCATGATATAATAATATCTCATGTGGTGGGAATGTGTTAAAAAATGTACTAATGCAATGATATATTATCTTAGGTGCCCCAAGTAAAATTTAGTTTCTAAATCTGCTAGTCTCTAAAACAGCTGGACAGTCTCTTGCAATTATTAATATTGCTTTCAGAATAGATGCTCTTTTTCTTGATTTGAAAACATGAATCAAGGTCAGTAAAACAATATTGGTATTTTCTATTTCTTACATATGTAACAAAACATCCTACTGTATCTGATAAGCAATACTTAATTGTGTTTCATTATTCTGCTGAAAAAAAAAGCAGGTCATTTGGAATAAATAACTCATGATAATGGCATAACATATCAGGTTTAATCTTTCTTGTGCCACACATACTTAGAGTCTACATGTCAAGGCTATTAATCTTTGATTTAATGAACCTTAGTCTGTTAATTAATATTAAAAAGAATTAATATTAATATTAAAAGAATATTAGTGTTATGGAGAAAATGTCTTCTCCGGTACTACCAAAATAATCAGCCTTAAGTTCTAAAGTTTATAGCTCAAAAAGGAGCACATATGGAAAAATATGGGAGAATACATGAATTTAAAAATAGCTTTGTCAAAATTAATATTCTGTAGGTGGTACTATAAAATG
Source organism: Leptodactylus fallax (assembly GCA_947044405.1). Lineage (NCBI taxonomy): Eukaryota > Metazoa > Chordata > Amphibia > Anura > Leptodactylidae > Leptodactylus > Leptodactylus fallax. The sequence continues at coordinate 3,295,841 of CAMRHE010000027.1, forward strand.
CTTTATCAAGAACAAAGCTCCATATATCTAAATGTAGAATATTTAGCAACTTAAAATTCTTAAATTCTTTATTAAATTAAGTTTATATTTTGGTTGGTGCTTGCTTTCAGAGCTGTTATTTCCTGCTCTGTGATCTAGCAATCAGGTCAGCTAATTGTACTTTGCTAATAAAGTCTCGGACAGTGTAGTATCTCTCTATGTAAACATAAAGGTACTTCATAGTGTCCTATGCATCAAACAATCAAAGGCCACTCACCATCTTGTTGAAGAATACAGGAAGTCAGGGAAAGAGATAGCAGGCAAACTAATGATAGAGGGAGATGGGAAAACCCCTTTAAGGCTGAGGCCCCACATTGCGGAAACGCAGCTTTTTTTGTTGCAGATTTTGCTGCGGTTTTTTGAGCCAAAGCCAAGAATGGCTACCAAAGGAATGGGAAATTTATAGGAAATTCTTATACTTCTCTCTTCAGCTCAATTCACTCCTGGCTTTGGCTCAAAAAAAGGCAGAAAAATCTACAACAAAATAAGCTGGGTTTCCGCAACATGGGGCCTCATCCTAAAAGAAAATTCAGAACAGAGAAACAATAATAGTGTAAGCATACCCTTTGAAAAGGTTTCTGTACATTTTACGTTATACATTAATATTTTTTTCCTTGACCTCTACTAGCTGTTTAATTAACCATGTCAAGAAAAATTGAAAGTTGTGAAGTGTCAACAGCATTAAAATATGTGTTTTGGTATAGCTCATTGTTCTTATGAAGACTCTGGTTTCATAACAAAATATATACAAGTATTCCATTAGAATATTTTGGTATTTCCTAACTTTAATTTATAGAGGTTATAGAGGTTTACTTGGTATGTACTTCTCCCAATTTATAATTCTGCTAGTATTACTGTACTTTATTTAGGTTTTGCTTTCTATCTGAAATTCATGGGATCCTTCTCTTCCATTCAGTCATGTGATCTCTCTCTCAACTGATGGGAATTATATGCCATTCTGTTCTCCGGAAAAATCACAATCTCATTTCCTGCATAATGAAAATGCAAGAACTGTAGAACTTTTCCACGTAGACTGTCCACAGAGAGAAAAGAAATTCCTTAGCTACTTTTGATTCAACAGGCTCCTGTCACACAGTTATGTTTAATCAAATTTATTAAAGTTTTGCAATAAGAACAGAAAGAAGAAAAGGGAAAGGGGGTACAATGCTATGACATCAATATCAGTTAAAGCAGTAACAGGGGGGGCACGCAGGCCACCTTATTTATGGATAAGGCACAGTAGTGAAAGTTTGGATAAAAAGGCCAACGAAGCCCACCACAACAGGATCAGAAATAAATAACACAATGACAACTAAAATGACTATAACTTTAGGTGGGTGATAGCTGAAAAAACTAGAAAGTCAACTGTAGAAAACTACCACAGGGCCACCCACCTAACAGTAAATTAAAACAAACATCAAGAGGAGGGGGACCAAAAGGGGAACACAGGTGTACAAGACATATGAGGCCTAGGACACGACAAGGGCAGGGGAGGGACACAGAAGGGAGGAGGTAGGAGATGTAACGGAAGGGGAAATTTAGAAATGGAGAGCAGCCAGACACTGCACCAACAGAAAAACAGAGCAACCCCAAATCAAGAAAAAAAAGAGAGAAACTCAGAGGACTCCTGAAGCACTACCCACGGCCGCCAGAGGGACTCAAATTTGGAGGGGTCGGGCGAGTCCTCAGCCACCAGGGCCTCCATTCTCCTGATAAGGAGAAGCTCCTGAAGGAACTCCACTAGGGTAGGCACAGTAGTGCTACGCCAATGCCTGGGGATAACTGTTCTGGCGGCGGTGAGGAAATGTTGCAAAAGGTCTCTTTTAACGGCAGAGACCCTCCCCGGTATAATGGAGAGAAGTGCGAGCTGGGGTGAAGGCGTGACAGATCTGCCACTCACTTTAGCATAAAGCTCAAAGACGGCATCCCAAAAGGGTTTAAGGGCCGCGCATTCCCACCAGATATGATATAAGGTACCTTTTTCGAAACCACAGCGCCAACACCGGTCAGAGACGCCAGGGTAGATCCTATGTAAGAGGTCAGGACAGCGGTACCAGCGGGTCAGTATTTTGTAATTCTTTTCCTGCGCACCACAGGACAGCGGGAGTTTGTGTGTGTACAGGTAGGATTTATCCCAGCCGGCAGTAGAGAGGCGAGTACCGAGGTCAGACTCCCAGGGGCCAATGTAGGAGGGAGGCCCAGGAGTAGCGTCTTGGAGGAGAATGCCGTAAAGAACAGAGAGGGCGCGCAGAGTGGTGTCAGTCTGGGAAAGGGTAAGCTCCAGGTTAGTTAAAGAGGAAGAGAGCGTGGGAAGCAAGGAGAACCTGCGGATGAAGGTAGTGAGCTGGCCATGTTCCAACCAGGACAAACGGAGATTGGGATGAGAGGCTTGCAATTGTAACAGAGAAGGAAGAGAAGTGCTATCCATGACCTGATGCAAACGAACATCATCCCTAGCCAACCAGCAAAGAAATCTGTCAGCAGAGCAACCCGGTGGGAACATGGGATTTCGGAACAGAGGGCTGAGAGGACCCGGGACCCTGGCTATGCGACCACCCGCGCTTATGGAATCCCAGGTCTTGAGGAAGTGAGAGGATAAAATGGAGTGTCTGATAATACTGGGGCAAAAGTGAGACGGAACCCAGGGCAAGGAGGGGAGATGAGCTGACAGCAAGTCGGCCTCTATAGAGACCCACTGCTTGTCCGCCCCGCGATAGTGCTAGTCAAAAAGGCGCAACGGTACTGTCACGCGATAGTATATTCTAGGGTGGGGCAGGCCCGCACCACCGCGATGTCTATGGAGTGTCAATGTCCGGAAGCGTAACCTGCTTCGTGACGCTCCCCCACACAAATCTCCCAAACAAAGTCTGGGCGCGAACAAAAAAGGAGCGTGGTATTGGAATGGGCAGAGCTTGGAACACATATAATAACCGGGGCATGACATCCATTTTTAGCGCGTTGATGCGACCAAACCATGAGAGCATGAGGGAACCATATTTCCGCAGATCTGTCGAAAGGGATTCAAGGAACGGTAAGTAATTAAGGCGGTAGAGAAGGGAGAGGTCTGAAGGGATGTGAATCCCGAGATATTTAATGGAAGTGCGGTTCCATTTGAAGGGGAATTCGTTCACAAGGAGGGCTGCTTCTGCTAGGGGCAAGGTGATATTGAGGGCCTTACTCTTAAAGAGATTTACCTTGAAATTACTCAGGTGGCCAAAGCGACGGAACTCACGCAGGATGGCCGGAAAGGAAACGCGCGGCTGAGAGATGTATAAGAGGAGGTCGTCGGCGTATAAAGGCGTTTTGACCTGGCGGTTGCCCAGCTGCATGCCATGAACACTAGGACAGTTCCGTAAGGCAGTCGCTAGATGTTCCATGACCAGTGCATATAAAAGAGGAGACAGGGTCAACCCTGTCGCGTGCCATTCTGGACCGGAAAGGAGTTGGAGAGGAGCCCGTTAACCCGCACCCGTGCTGACGCGTCGCCATAGAGAGAAAGCACCTTACTCAGGTACCCCGAGCCAACTCCAATTTGCTGGAGTGTGGCCCGCAGGAAGCCCCAATGTACACGGTCGAACGCTTTTTCAGCGTCTACCGAGAGCAAGCACATGGGGGTATCAGTAACGCGGGCCGCGGAGATCGCCAAGAGCGTCTTGCAAATATTGTCCCTGGCCTCGCGGCCTGAGATAAAGCCAACCTGGTCAGTGTGAACCAGGCCCGGCATCAAAGGGGACAGTCGGTTAGCCAGCAATTTGGCAAATAGCTTAATGTCAATTTTGAGCAGGGAAATCGGGCGATAGCTGGCGCAACTGGACGAATCTTTCCCAGGTTTGGGGAGGACTGTGATAAGGGCTGTTAGGGATTGGGAGGCAAACGGAGTGGTGTCATCAATACTGTTAAAGACACGGGCCATTATTGGAGAGAGGAGGTCTTGGAAGGACTTATAAAATCTGGGGGTAAACCCATCAGGGCCCGGGGATTTGCCCGAGGGGGAAGATTGAAGGACAAGGGAGACCTCCTCTTCGGAAAAATGGTCCTCGAGAAGCGCTCTATCCGAGGGAGCGATGGTGGGGAGAGAGGTCTCGTCGATGTATTCCCTGATTTTCTCATAAAGAGAGTCCGGGGGGAAGATCAGTATATTGTCCCCGAATATTATAGAGGTCGTGGTAGAAGGAGCGGAATGCCTCTGTCACACAGTTATAATGAAGAAGATGACAGTTCAGCCTTTCTGGCTGTATACTTATGGTCTATGTTATTATCAATAATGATAACTACAGTGTCCCCCAGTAAGAAGAGATGGTACTGTCTCTAGTTGCCCATGCAGTGTTGTGCTGAGGCTGCTTAAGATTGATAGATACCAGAGACAGAGAAATTTGAAATTCAAGACATTGTTTGGTAAGAGCAAAGAAGAGGCTGAACTTCATCGATATGAGTGAATTATTCATAACACAAATGCAGAAAATGAAAGATACTTAAAGAGACTGTCCAGTTTCAGACCAATAGTGAAAGATAAATGTTAATGTTTATATAATGAAAAGATATAAACTTTCAATATACTTTCTGTAGTAACTCCTCATAGTTTTCAAGCTCTCTGCTTGCTGTCCTCCATTTTACTTATTTACAGTGGATAAAAATCAGTCCATGGTTACGTGATCGGCAGTTTTCTGATTACTTTGCTGTGTGAAGCTGTGTACCTATGTGTTCATTTCATGACCATGAACTGATTTTTATCCACTGGAAGTAAGCAGAATGAATAACAGCAAGCAGAGATTTATAAACTCCCCTGATGAACCTGGTGTTAGGATTATCCACTAGGGGAAACATGTTGGGAGATGAGGGAAAGAGGAGATTCACATGTTCTATTATAAGAGAGGGACTTGATCAGGCATTTGGTTTATCATGCTCCTTATGGGGCCTATGGTCTCTTGCCCTCTGAGTATAGTCTATATAGAGTTTGGGTGTGGTGCTTTGAGCTTCATGTTGGTGATTTGAAACTCCACTACACTAATATATTATATATACCTTATCTAGTATTCATAAGTTAAGGATACTTTGAGTGTTTTAGTGAAGTTGTCTGCAGTTTCATATTATCAATCTGCGGTGATTTCACTTTTTACCGCAAAGATATAGTATTTTCTTACGGCTGGTTTACCTATACTCCAATATTTATATAATAAGGGGGTTTGAAAGAATACTTTATCTACGTTTTCCCCTTATTTGGGATAGGTTTATCTAGAAGGATCACTTAGAATAATTATGGGTGACATCTTTGTTGGATGTCTGTGTTTTTAATTTTTCTAATAAAAGTTGAGTTTTATTTATTATTTCATTTCTATATTTTTGCCATTTTTTTCTTTAATTGGTTTCTTTTCTGTTGAAAATTTTTGACCCCTATTGTTACACATATATAAGCTGTATGAGCTGTCACCAGTCGTGTCCTTTAACATGCAGATGGTGCCTAGACATATAGTTAGTATGAAATGGCATCATATCCTGTGAGGTAATGTGGGAGCATGAACAGAGGAGAGTATGTTTTAGGGATTCCAACTACGGAAGGGTTTAGATTAGGAGTTGTGATAGGCCTGTTTGAAAAGATATGTCTTTAGTTTGCACTTGAAGTTGTATAAATTGGGGGTTAATCTGATAGTCCGGGATAGAGCATTTCAGAGAAGTGGTGCAACTCAGGAGAAGTCTTGTATACGAGCTTTGAAGGTTATGATAATAGAGAATTTTAGGTCTTAGGTCTTTGAGTGAACGGAGAGCACAGGTTGGGCGATAGACAGAGATGCAGGAGGAAATATTGGGAGGTGCAGCATTATGGAGAGTCTTGTGGATGAGGGTGATAAGTTTATATTGTATTCTGTATTGAATAGGTAATGTAGTGACTGGCACAGCCCAGAGGCATCGCTGTAGCGTCTAGACTGATAGATGAGCCTGGCCCCGCATTCAGAATAGATTGTAGAGGGGAGAGTTTAGTAAGGGGATGACCGGTTAGTAAGGAGTTACAGTAGTCAAGGTGAGAGTGAATCAGGGCAACAATAAGTGTCTTTAGTGCATCTCTGGTAAGGAAAGGGAGTATTCTGGAGATGTTTTTGAGGTGGAGATGACATGAGCGTGCTAGTGATTGGATATGGGGGGTGAAGGAAAAGTCTGAGTCAAACATAACCCCGAGGCAGCAGGCATGCTGCCTAGGAGTTATGGTAAAACCAGAGACTGCAATGGAGATATCAAGGACAGATCTATTAGATGGTGGAAACAGCAGTAATTCAGTCTTTGAGAGATTCAGTTTCAGATAGAGCAAAGACATGATATTTGAGACAGCAGAGAGACAGTCACTGGTGTTCTGTATTAGTGCAGGGTGATGTCACAGGAAGATGTGTATAATTGGGTGTCATCAGCATAAAAATGGTACCGGAAGCCAAATCTGGTGATAGTTTATACAATGGGGACTATGTAGAGAGAGAAGAGCAGGGGGCCTAGGACCGAGCCCTGAGGAACCCCAACGGCAAGGGTAAGAAACAGAGCCTGCAAATGATACACTGAAAGTGCGGTCAGAGAGATAAGAGGAGAACCAGGAGAGAGCGGTGTCCATGAGGCTGACTGAGTGGAGCATAGTGAGGAGGAGTTGATGGTCAACAGTGTCAAATGCTGCTGAGAGATCCAGAAGAATAGGAAGAGAGAAGTCACTCTTGGATTTAGCCGTCAGGAGATTATTGGAGACTTTTGTGAGGGCTGTTTCAGTAGAGTGCAGAGTGCGGAAGCCAGATTGTAAGGGGTCAAGAAGAGAGTTAGTAGAGAGATAGCGGATTAAACTAGAATATACCAAGCATTCCAAGATTTTGGAGATGAAGGGGAGGTTAGAGACAGGTCGATAGTTAGCAGCACAGGACAGATCAAGGGAGGATTTCTTCAATAGCAATAGTGGGGTTATGACAGCATGTTTGAAAGAGGATGGGAAAATTCCAGAAGAGAGAGAGAGAGGTTGAATATTTTAGTAAGGTAAGTCGTGACAGCAGGAGACAGAGACTGGAGAAGGTGTGAGGGGAAAGGGTCACTACTGCAGGTTGTAGGGCGAGAAGAAGAAAGTAGCTGAGAGACTTCCTCTTCTGTAACAGGTTTAAAAGATGAGAATGAACAGTCTGAAGTGCGATTTGTGAGGCGATCAATGTCACCTGGAGATTGGGCAGTTATTTCCTGACGGATCTTATCAATTTTGTCATGGAAATAAGTGGCCAGGTCATCTGGGCTAAGGTCTGTGAATGGCATCGGCACCTTGGGAGTGAGTAAGGAGTGAAAAGTTTCAAAGAGACTTTTAGGGTTACAGGAGAGAGAAGAGATGAGAGCGGTGAAATAGGCTTGTTTGGCATGGTGAAAGGCAGAACTATACTGTAGGTTTTAAGCATAAAGTTTGTATTCTCTCCATGTTTTCATGGATTTTATCTGGCTTACCTAACACTTCAAAAAATATACTGATAGGTAGCTTGGCTTTTCTATTGGGTGTTGGGAATGAGCGCTTGTATGGTAGCCACTGACTTCCCTGCTCCACAACTCATACTGCAATTTCAGTGTTTGTGTGAGGAAATGTCATTACATATATTTGTCATTATATTCTTAGATAGGAAAGTGATCAGGATGTATTGCATTATCTTCAACATTGGCTTGAAGCCCTCTACACAATTAGAATAGTTTAGATTTTTAGCTCCATGTTAATGTGCTTGGGTTTACTGCAAAGTTTCACAATGAACTTCTCATTGGGAGACATCCAAGAAAGTAATATTCTATTGGTACCTAACACTGGTTGTAAAGCCACAGATTTGTGTCTGACCAATGTTGGACTAAGGTTCCTTGGACCCATCAGATTAAATGATATTGGGGGCCTAAATGCATTTCAAAAATGGTTTTTCCTGCAGTGCTTTTTTGTTGCGGCCTTCTATGTGGGGCCTTTAGCCCTATTGGATTTTGCGTTGCTGTAATTTGCACCAAATTAATCAAATGTCGCATTCCGTTTGATAAACTTGATGCGTTTGACAAATTTGGTATACAGACAGCTAGAGGGACTAACTCAAGCCCAGTTTCCTGCCCACATTTCAAAAGTGAAGTGAGTGATGTAATTATGCAAAATGTTGCTTACTTTTTGTGCAAGTAAGCTGAGAAAGTCACAAATCTTTACTTTGCAACATTTCTACAACAGAATTCTGGAGTATACGACTTAAAAAATTTCCCCCATTAACTTTTGTTCTCCTCGTGACAGTTGGCATCTATGGATTTAGCTACTATTCTTTAAGGATTCTTTATGTTACAGTCACTCAATTCCAAATTGTTGCCAGTCTCTAAGTTATTGGCATAATTATTTTATATAACTCTTATTATTCTATCTCAATTTCAATAAAATTTTACATCGACTATTACTTAAAGGGATATGATAGTTAATGGATAGGTGTAACATCCTTGCTCATCCAGGCTTTGTCGCCATCTTCTGGCCGTAGGCTGTGGCGCAGAAGGTGTGTCCAGCTGTGATTCCTTCCTTTGAGTTCTTCTTGTATTGTCTGAACACTGTCCTATTCCCTCACCTCTGTAATGCGACACCACCTGCTGTCTTTTCCCTTCCCATGGTTAAAATGTTACTCCCGAATGCCGATTTTCAGGGGCCGAGGAAAATTTGAGATATTCCGGGAGTCATTTCGGTTGTATTTTCGGGTCAACCCTCATGCGTCTCAGTCTCAGATGGTGGGGGTGGTCATTTCTCTCTTACAGGGGGATCCACAGACTTGGGCCCTTAAACTTCTCCCTGGGACAGGGGATTGGACAGATTTGGAAAAAAATTTCAAACCTTTGGGCGCGATTTATGCGGAGCCTGACCACATTGGACTTGCAAAGTCACAACTTCTTACCCTTCGGCAGGGCAAATGCTACACTGAGACTTATTGCTCTGAGTTTCGGAAGTTTAGTATAACAACAGGTTGGTGTGACTCAGCTTTGAGGGTTCTTTTTAAACAGGGCCTGTATGATTCACTTAAGGATGTCTGGGTAGGTCACCCTGATCCCCCTACCTTAGAACAGGCCATGACCTCACTCTCTTTCTGTTAAAAAATCTTTTTCTCCTTCTGTAACCACTGGAGATGAGCCTATGCAGTTGGGAGCGCTGGATACTAAGGCTAGATGAGAATATTGTCTCCGGAATAATCTCTGCCTGTATTGCGGCGAACCGGGTCATCTCATCAGAGACTGTTCCATAAAACCACGCACTCCAGCGGAAAACTCCAGGGCCTGAGTGGTAACCAGGAGAACCACTCAGGCAATCAAGTATCTTCAAAAAATTCTCATAAATTGATGTTACCTGTGTCTCTGTTCTTTGGGTATAGATCTGTCTCTGGCCAGGCCCTAGTAGATTCTGGGGCTGCCACTAACTTTGTTAAATTTTCATTTCTTTCTGCATTACACATTGAACTTGTGCCATTAGATATTTCTCTGTTGGTTAATGGAGCGGATTTTACTCCAGTGGCCAGGGGTAAAATCCGTTTTAAAACCCCCTTAATGTCTTTGCAAGTGGGCTCTTTACATACTGAGGTCATAAGTTTTTTTGTTATGGAGGAGCTCTCATCGGATATCATTTTAGGGCTTCCCTGGCTATACCTCCATAACCCTACTTTTGATTGGCCCAAAAAAGAGTTGGTGACATGGGGGAATCAGTGCTCTTCCCATTGCATAGTTTTGCATACCTCCGATTGTCTCAGTGAGGAGACAGTTGTACCTGAATTTTTGTCTGATTTTCATGATGTATTTGATCCTAAATCTGCTGAGGTTTTACCCCAGCATAGATCTTACGATTGTGCGACTGAACTCCTTCACAAGTCCAAGTAACCTAAGGGAAGTATCTTCAATCTTTCTGCTCCAGAACGTGAGTCTATGTGGGAATACATTCAGGATAGTCTTCTTAAAGGTTACATCCATCCATCTAAATCTCCCATGGGGGCTGGGTTCTTTTTTGTTAAAAAAAAGATGCCGGATTGCGGCCATGCATTGATTATCGAGAATTAAATAAAATTACAGTTAAAAATCAGTATCCTCTTCCTCTGATCTTTTTAATCAGATTGTGGGTGCCCACTGGTTTTCTAAAATTGACCTCCGTGGGACATACAATCTGATCCGGATCAGAGAAGGAGACGAATGGAAGACTGCCTTTAACACCCTCGAAAGGTCACTTTGAATATTTGGTAATGCCTTTCGGGTTGTGTAATTCACCTGCAGTTTTTCAACATTTTGTTAACAATATCTTTAGAGATTTGCTCAGCCGTTACGTGGTTGTCTATCTGGATGACTGTGATGATGAGACCCTCAATTTATGTATCTTTCTTGGACATGTATCATTCTTTATTCGTATCAGTCACCTATCTGTAGGAATGTAGAGCTATGTTTACATTGGTGGTCAATTCGCTCCAGTGGTTTTATGTGCATACCATCATCAATGTGATATCCCAGATGTCCAAAAGGGGGGTGAAGGGTGGAGCTGGGGAGGGTCTCACACAGGGGGGGGGGTGAGTTTTCTTTGTCTTGGTGTGGAGCCTGAAAGAGACACAGCTAAGAGCAGTTGGGCTCAGGTATTTACGCTATACTTTATTCCCATTTTTGTTTTATGTGCTATATCATCGCATTTTGCTCGTATGTTTATGCTTGATCATATTAATATTGTATATTTCTGTATATGCTATTAATTAGTACTGACCCACTTGGGTTATTAAATATATAAAATTTACATAGCTCGTTTCATTCTATCCTACGAACTCTGTCCGCTCACGGCTTGTGAGTGGAAGGTTTAGAAGGGTGATCGCAGGTACGCCAATGAGGCTTGGCAAGGCGATATTCTTCACAATGACATTCTGTTTTTTTTCTTCTGATTGGGCCACGCATATTGAGCATGTTAGGAGTGTTTAGCTACTGTTGCGTCAAAATGGTCTCTTTGCCAAACTGTCCAGTGAAGCCCTGAAGGATGTCCCAGATAAAATCCTGTCCCCCCGAGTGGTTCTTGCCACTATTACTCCTGATCTTGCTACTGTAGTGCTTAACTCGCAAGATCTCGCTCCCAGAAACACTCCCACTGGGAAATTGTACCTCCAAATCTTTGTCTTCGTGTTTTGGAGGAAATTCATTGTTCTACCTTAACAGGACATCCCAGCTTTGCTGGGACTAAATACCTTCTCTCCTGCTCTTACTGGTGGCCTTCCTGATCTTGGAACGTACAGTATGTGAATTTGTTTCCGCCTGTGAGACATGTGCTAGGATGAAGACTCCTAGGAGGTTACCTGAGGGCCTTCTTCATCCTCTTCATATACCTAAGAGACCGTGGTCCCATCTGTCGATGGACTTTATTACTGATTTGCCTTGCTCCCAAGGGAAAACTGTGATTTGGATGTTTGTTGATAGATTCTCAAAAATAGGCTCGGACTGGCCCACCGGGGAACCGGTGAATCCACCGGTGGGCCCCGAGCCCCGACTATTAGTCCTCATGTCATAGGGGCCCGATCGGGATCCTGACCATCCCGATCGGGCCCCTGACCAGTGGCATAACGATCGCGGTCGCAGGGGGTGCGACCGCGACCGGGCTCGGCGGGGTATGGTGCCCGTGGCCAGCTGGAGATGGCCGGGGCCCGGGACCACTATGATAGCGGTCGGGGAAAGGGGCCCTTTCCAATAGATGGCAGGGCAGGGCACCCAGGGGAGGTGACTGAAAATAATAAACACATATTCTCACCTCTCCTGGGCACAGCGTTCTCTACGGCGTTCTTCCGTCATGTGACTGAGGCCTGTGATTAGGCCCCAGCGGTGATTAGGCCCAATCACAGGCCTCAGCAGCGACGTCAGAAAAGGGCCTGAAGATGCTGAAGACACTGAAGACGACAGGATGGAGCGAGGATGCCAAGGAAAGGTAAGGCAAGGTGAGTATGAGTGTTTGTTATTTTTAATCACTTCCCCTGGGCCTCCGATTATTATACTCTGGAGTCTGAGGAGACCCCAGAGTATAGTAATAGCACTGAAGCGGAGGGGGGCTATTGGACGCATATAATACTGTGTGGGGGCCACTGTGGAGCTTATAATACTGGGTTGGGGGCCACCGTGGAGCTTATAATACTGTGTGGGGGCCACTGTGGAGCTTATAAGACTGGGTGGGGGCCACTGTGGAGCTTATAATACTGTGTGGAGGCCACTGTGGAGCTTATAATACTGGGTGGTAGTCACTGTGGAGCTTATAATACTGGGTGGGGGTCACTGTGGAGCTTATAATACTGGGTGGGGGCTACTGTGGAGCTTATAATACTGGGTGGGGGCCACTGTGAAGCTTATAATACTGGGTGGGGGCCACTGTGGAGCTTTTACTCCATACAGTGGCTCCTTCATTTTTTTTTTATTACACCGGGGCAGGTGAAAAAGACAAAACAAACCCCCCCCCCCAAACTTTCTTTCCTGTCCCCAGTGTCTCCCAGCGCAGTTCGGTCCTGCAGTTCTGTTGTTTTCTTCTAGCTGAAGTTCCCCCTGCACGTGACTACCTGTGACGTCACATGACCCCTGAGGCCAATCAGCGGCCTAAGGAAAGGGACCTGGGACATCACAGCCAGTGAGGACTTCCGGCAAAAAGAAGACAGCGGAGCTGCAGGACCGGACCGTGCTGGGAGGACACCGGAGCACCGGAGACAGGTGAGTATGTTTAGTATGTTTTGTTTTTTGGGGGGAAGGGGGGGGTAGGGGGGATTCACCTCCCCTGGACTAATTATAAAAAAGAAAAAAATTATACTGGAAAACCTCTTTAAAGTGTGGCACATTAGGTGGGCCCTGGGGTGTATATTAAAGGGGTTGTCCAGGCATAATTTGTTATGGTTTATCCTCAGGATAGGCCATAGATACCTGATCTGTAGGGGTTTGACCCCGGACCGATCAGCTGCACGGAGCCACTTCTGATGCCCGTCCTCTACAGAATACAGGGCCAGAAGCAGAAAGCTCTGTCCACTGTATAGGGGCCGGGTACCTTCACTGTATCTCAGCACTTATTGAAGTCAGTAGGAGCTGAGCTGCATTGAAGGCGCCAAGCTGCTGTACAGCGGATTGAGATTTCTGCTTCCAGCCCAGTGTTGTGTACAGAACGGGCTCCGAAAGTGGCTCCAAATAGCTGATGGGGCTGTGTGTCAGCCCCCTAACGATCAGGTAGTTATTCCCTATCCTGTGCATAGGCCATAAAAAAGATTAACCTTGGACAACCCCTTTAATATGCCCCACACAGTTTAATGTCCCCCCCACAGGATGTCAGCCCCCATCACTGCTCCCACACAATATAATGACCACATCACTGTTACCCATACAGTATGGGGGACCAGTGAAGAGTCCACTATGTGGGGGGACCAGTGAAGTGACCATAGAAAAATTTGGCCCAGACAACCCCTTAAAAGAGGTTGTCCATAAACTGGAGCGACCACTCTGTCGGCCACCAGGGAGGTGTAAAAATAAGAACATTTTTAAAAAAAAGCATACTCACCTGTCCCCAGGACCCCGTTGTCCCCTGCGTGTGTCTGTTCGGTCTCATGGCAGCGCCTCATTTCTGGAAATCCTGTACCTAATTGGTCTTAGCGATCACATGAGCTGCAGGACTCCCAGCAAGGAGTCGCCGGCACGAGACTGAATGGACCCTGGCAGTGGACAATGGAGCGCCAGGGACAAAGTAGTATGCTTTTTAATTTACTTATTTTTTACTTTACACCTCCAGCCAGCTACATGGGTTGCTCCAATTCCTGGACAACCTCTTTAAAGGATTTATGCATCTTTCTAATATTGATGGCCTGTCCTTAGGATAGGCCATCAATATTACATCTGCGATGATACAACAGCCAGGACCTCTGCAGATCAGCTTTTCCAGGAAAGGTAAAGGTAACAATTCTTGGAGCCACGCTGTTCACTTGCCATACAAGGTGTAGCAGTAGGTTTAGGTGGTGCACATGGTATAATGGGTGAGCAGCATGGCTCCCAGCATGTTATTACCTTTAGCCGCCCTGTCTCGGTACCACTGATCTGCAGGGGTCCTGATGGTGGGCCCCTAAAAACAATTCCACTGGTGGGCCCTAGACATCCCAGTCCGACACTGCTCCAAAATGTGTCATTTTGTACCCCTAAAGAAAATTCCAAGTGCTCCCAGTCTAGCCTCGCACTTTATTAATCACATACTTCGCTTGCATGGTGTCCTGGAAAATATTGTATCTGATCGTGGAGTACAATTTGTCTCTAGATTCTGGAATTAATTTTGTGGTCGTCTGGGGGTCTCTCTGTCTTTCTCTTCCGCGTTCCATCCTGAGACCAATGGTCAGACAGAGAGATTCAACCAAACTTTGGAGCAATACTTAAGGTGTTTTGTGTCCAATGCTCAAGAAAAATGGAGAACCTTTCTTCCCTTAGCAGAGTTTGCAATAAACAGGGTTAACGTCACCACTAAAATGTCTCTGCTTTATTGCAACTTTGGTTTTAACCCCAGGTACTCTTCTCTCTGTAGCACCGAATCCGTTAATCCCACTGCCGAACAGACTTATCAACGACTGTGCACAGTCTGGGCCCTGGCTCGCCTGAGCCTGGTAAAAGCCCAAAAGTATCAAAAACGGCAGGCAAATAAAAGACGCTTAACTGGTCCTGAATACAGGGTGGGAAATCGAGTTTGGTTGTCCACTAGGAATTTGTGTCTTAGAGTTCCCTCTGGGAAATTTGCGCCACATTATATAGGGCCCTATGTCATCACAGAGCTCATAAATCCAGTCTCTTTTAAATTACAACTTCCAAGTTCTTTCCGTATCCACAAGTCGCTTTTGAAGAAGTATATCTTTCCTGTCCTTACTTCATCCAGTCCATCTGCGCCTGTGGTGGTCCAGGGGGAACTAGAATATGAGGAAGAAAAAATTCTGGATTCCCGCCGGTGCAGAATTCTGTCCAGTACCATGTGCACTAGAAGGCTTATGGCCCCGGAGATGCGAACGTGGGTTTCTGGTAGGGACATTCATGCCCCACGTTTGATTAACCTCTTTCATCATCAGAACCCTTCGAAACCTGGCCTATCTGGCGAGGGTTCGGAGGGGGGGTACTGTAACATCCTTGCCTGTCTGGGCTTTGGCATTATCCTTCGGCCGCAGGCTGTGGCGCAGAAGACATGTCCATCTGTGATTCCTTCCTTTGGGTTCTTCATGTATTGTCTGAACACTGTCCTATTCCCTCACCTCTGTAATTGATTTTCTACCACACCCATCTCCTTC
Source organism: Leptodactylus fallax (assembly GCA_947044405.1). NCBI lineage: Eukaryota > Metazoa > Chordata > Amphibia > Anura > Leptodactylidae > Leptodactylus > Leptodactylus fallax. Next base: position 3,311,155 of record CAMRHE010000027.1, read on the forward strand.
ACCTTGGTTTCCCTCTGCTCCTCTAATAGTTAATTTTAGCCTTACCTGTGTGATTGACAACCTATCTTCCTATCAAGTCTGGGGCAGGTTCTTCCTTCCTATTTAATGTTTGCTCACATTCACATTGGTGCTTGCTATTGCCTCATGCTTGCTGACTATTTATTCTTGCTGTTTTGTTACCTGTATTCATATTTCTGACCTCTGGCTTTACCTTAGACTATTTTCTCGGATTTTGATTCTGTGCTGCGTTGCTCGACTGTTACCGACACCTTGGCTAGCTGACCTCCCTTTTGTTGTTTTTTGTCTTGTCTGTGTTCTGTGTCCTCACTGATATCTTAAGAAGGGATTATCGCCCAGTTGTCGTCTGTTGCCTAGGTCAGTTCAGTTAAGTAGGCAGGAAGAGGGGGGGTGGTTCAGCTTAGGGCTCACTGTCTTGTCTTGCCCTTCCCCCCAGGGTTCACTAGCAGCTACTGGGGAATTGACCCTATAGCAATTCCCTTACAATAGGTTAAGATCACCTGAATCAAACTGTGTTTTCCCCTATGGAAATTGGTCCCTGCGCTGCCAAGATATTGCTGTGTTTGTTAATATGCAAATGGGCTCTTTGGATCAACAAGGGTTTTGGAGCAACTGCAACACCCATCATTACTGCAAAGAGCTCATTTGCATATTGATAAAAAAGTGATATCTCTGCAATGGAGGAAGTGCTTCACAATTGGAAAACACAGTTGAAATGGTGGAGTCTGGTGACAGATTCTGTTTAACTTTGATATTCTCTGTATCCTCTATCAGCAGTCAGAACAGCAGTTCCTCCTTCCCCATCCCATGTGATTCCTTTAACTATGCATTGAAATTTAATAAAATTAAAAATAACCATTGGACATTCTGCAATACAGCCCCTTAATGCTTCTGAACACTAGTGGAACCTAGGGTCCTGAAGTAAGCTCATGAATGTGTTTTCCATAAAAATCTCTTTAAATATTTACTTACTTAAGTATTTTTTTCTATACAAACCATTCTATGTAGGGTATTCACTTTTTCTTGCGGTGCATAATAGCATTTATTTCTGCTGCAATATAACCATCACTAGTGAATGTATCTTAACATTGAAAATTTCGATAATGTGTTTTGTTTATCTGTTTTTAAGAAAAATATCCTGAAGCTTCTCCTTCTTTATCGAATTTTACTCCTGTGAAATATATATTGTCAATTTAAGGTGCCGTTATCAATCAGTAATGGGGGCATAATGTACACAGCCTTAAGGTCTGCATCAACTAACTTCAATAAGTAGATTGTTTTAATTAGTTCTTCCTCAGGGAACTATTGAAGTACAATAAATTATTTATTCAACCTATTTTTATTTGTCTATAAAAAAATTCTATCTAGATTATGTGGTTTTTAACATGCTTTATTAACAACTTTCTCTATATCCTCACTGGAACAATCTGTCATAAATTCTCAGAGTTGGTGTCAGATTCATTTGACGGTAAATTATTTCTCCTAACCATGACAATCTGTCCATAGGGAATGTGATTATGAATACATTCTGAATGCTAACTAAACAAGAGAGACAATGCATTCAAAGTTGTAGGTTTCATACAAAAATTGTTCATATGAAAACAGGAAGCCAAATAGTAAAATGAAATAACAGAGTGATATATTTAAATTAATATATTTATAGATAGATAGATAGATAGATAGATAGATAGATAGATAAATAGATAGATAGATGTCGACTTGCTATCCTTGTGGAACTGACATGCTGTAGATACTCTTCAATAACACATGTAAGCTTGCAATTTTTTTCACCTTAGATTTCATGTAAAGAATCTTCCCTGCCATATGCAAATACTAGCAGTAAAGAATTGTAATCTAAATTTAACTGCTTAAGATATATGCATGGAGTAATAGTATTGTATGTCTGTAAATGATGTTGAAGGAGAGAAAATATTCCCCATGTATGGCTTCCAGTTTATTGTTAACACTCATGTTCTTTGTGAACACTGTATATTTTGTCACGTTGCAAAAAAGCAGCATTTTTGCGGTTGTGGAAATGCTGCTGCAAAATATGCTGCGTTTTACAGTACCTGAAAAGTGGATGGAATTCTGGCTTTATGAAGAAGTATGCCAGAATTTAGGTGTATACAGCCTAGTAAATATCCACAATTTTTTTTTTTTTTTTACAAATTGAATCCATGAAAGAAAAACATTTGTGTGCTTCTGTATAAAATTAAAAGTACACAAGATCCCAGAGTATAATAGTGACTTGTGGGTATTGAACCCCAGAAGATTCTGGTTAAGGTCGTATATATATACAAGGTGAAATGCTATAAAGCTGTTGTCACTTTTTTATTGTTTTACATAGTTAGACCCAGAAATATTTGGACAGTGACACAATTTTTTTCATTATTTGGACTCTGCATGCATCCACATTGGATTTGAAATGAAACAACTGAGAAGTGTATACTTTCAGGTTTAATGCAAAGGGCTGAATTAAAAATCCTGTGAAAGTTTTAGGGAATGCAACAATACAAAGCCTCCTCATTTCAGGGGCTCAAAAGTAATTGAACAAATTAACATTACCATAAATAAAATGTTTATTTTTAATACTTTGTAGAGAATCCTTTGCAGGCAATGACTACCTGAAGTCTGGATCCCATGGACATCAACATACGCTGGGTTTTCTCCATTGTGTTTCTTTGCCAGGCCTTTACTGTAGCTGTTTTCAGTTGTTGCTTGTTTGGTGGTCTTTCTGCCTTAAGCTTTGTCTTAAGCATGTGAAAGGCATGCTCGTTCAGGTTGAGATCTGGTGATTGAAGAATATTCCACTTCTTTGCCTTCTTCCTATACAATTTGATCTCATCTGTCCAAAGAATTCTGTTCCAGATCTGGGCTGGCTTCTTTAGATGTTTTTTTTTTTTTTTTTAATTCTTATCTGGCCTATTTTTGAGGCTGATTAACATTTTGCACCTTGTGATGAACCCTCTGTATTTACTCTCATGAAGTCTTCGCTTCATGGTAGACTTAGATACTGATACATCTACTTACTGGAGAGTGTTCTTCACTTAGAAGATGTGAAGGGGGTTTTCTTCACCATGGAAAGGATTCTAGGATCATCCACCGCTGTTCTCTTCCATTGATGTCCAGGCGTTTTTGAGTTCCCAAGCTCACCAGTGCACTCTTTTTTTACCAGAATGTACTAAACTGTTGATTTGGCTACTCCTAACATTTCTGGTATCTCTCTGATGGATTTCTTATTTTTTCAGCTTAATGATAATCTGTTTCACTTCCAGTGAGAGCTCCTTTGACTGCAAGTTGTGGGTTCAAAGCAACAGCTTCCAAATGCAAATGCCACACTAGGAATCAAGTCTAGACCTTTTACCTGCTTAATTGATGATGGATTAACAAGGATATAACCCATGCAGACCATTAAATTGCTTTTAAGATAATTGTCCAATTACTTTTGGTCCCTTGAAAAGGAGGCAGCTACATATTACAGAGCTGTAATTCCTAAACCCTTCCTCCAATTAGGATGTGAATACCTGCAAATCAAAGCAGAGCGTTTGATACATTGATTATATAACTGCATTTTGAATATGTTTTGGTAAACAGCTAAAATGCCAAAACTTGTGTCAGTGTCCAACTACTTCTGGACCAAACATAGGGCAGCTATTTACAGTAAAACGGTGTAACCCTATGTTCTTATAATAGATACTGTTAGATTTGTTTCTGACCTTCGGACTTATTGTTCTTTCTTAAACTGTAGGTAGAGAAATCTGAATAGGTCACAACATTATTTAAAGCATTTGAGAGAGACTAGACATGTTCTGGCAAAGTTCTAGCATCAGAGCAATGGGAGTAAATATATTACAGCCTGCAAAAATAAGATAAGAATGAATAACTCCTAAAAAGAGTTACAAGAAAGATTTCAACAGCTTTTGAGAAATTGTTTATTTTTAATACACTGCATGTTTTTGTACTCTGTGGTTATGTGATATTGGCAATAGGGAATAATATGAAATATGAGGTCCAAATAAACCTCTGAAAAACCCAGATTGCATGTTGGTGCTTCTTCTGTTAAATGTATAAAAAGGATAAAGAAAGAAAATGAAATGAAGGATATCAATGACCTTAAAAATCTTGCCAGAAAAGACATTGACTTATAACGGTTAAAGGTGACTCTTCAATGTCCTTGTGCCCAGCAAATTGTTTGTCAGACTCACTAGTAATTACACTTGAAACAATGCCCAGATGAGGATTTGGAAGAGTGGATTTGAGAGTGTTGGCCTTCTCAATAATAAAATGTTTGTTTAAATTGGATTTATAATTCACAATGGATTTATGTCCTTTTAATGCTTCATAAATAAAACGTGTTTGTACAGAGAATACAGGTTATCTCTATAGCTGTTTAATCAGCAGTAGTTCTGAAATATTTATAAAGATAAAGATTCTGTGAACATTAGAGGCCATTAGTATCATAATGAATAAGTGAGATCATCTGGATAATTATTTTATGTAAATATGCCTGGGCAATTCTGGTCTGGAAGCCAGATCCTAATGTACCTTTCAGATATTATAGCACTGGATTCACACAACCAAGGTCATACATTTTTAATAAAAACTTTAAAAAAAGAATTGCATCAAGTATGTGTAGTGCAAGTCTTATTAAACCCCCATAATAGGCAAAGTAGAGCCTCCCCCCTCGTTATAAGCATAGTAGGGTCTCCCTTCCCCTCTGGATATCACAGTAGTGTCCCCTCTACTTACAGAAGAACCATTAGCTGCAATAAGAAGTAGAGATGGATGAAATCCCAATATTTTTTTGACAAATATTCGTGAGGTTTGGCCCTCCGGGTGTCTTGTGGAAGTGCTATCATTATACACTGGGGTCTCCTCAGACCAAAGAGTATAATAAGTGCAGGCCCAGGAAAGGTGAGTAAAATAACAAACAGTTATACTCATCTCTCCTGGTCATCCTCGCAGTGTCCAACAGCTCCCCAACATCCTCTTTTGGCCTCTGGCTGACATCATGGGCCTCGGGGTCACTGCTGAGGCCTGTGACCGCTGAGGCTGTATATACCAGAATTCTGCCATACCGGCCTCATAAGATCTTCCTCATAGAAATAATAGAAGAAAAAATTCAATTTGAAACATGTCAGCATTAGAGATGGGCAAACTGTTTCAACAAATATTCATGAGGTTCATCCATCCGCTTCATTTCAGGCCACATTGAGCACACTGTCATCATGGCGCTTCCACCTAGCGTCATAATGTCAATGCACCCATGTTACCACTGAGGCCCAATCACAGGACTCAGCAGTGACCTTGGGGTGCCTGACGTCAGCCAGAGGCTGAAAGAGGATGCTGAGGAACTGTGGGACACTGCCAGGATGCCCAGGAGAGGTGAAGTAAGGTTAGTATAACTTATTTTAACTTACTTTCCCTGGGCCTCCACATATTATACTCTGGGGTCTGTGGAGACCCCAGTGTATAATAGTGTTTCATGGGTGAAGAACCACAAACATTTTGGAGGAACACAAAACTTTTGGAAAATTTGCTCATCCCTAATAAGGAGGTACTACATTGCCTTTCTTTCCCAAGCAATTACAGCAGTATCTACCACCGTAATAAGAGTAAAACCTCCTATCCACTTCCATTGAGGAGTTTTTTGAATATGTATAGATAGCTAAGAGGGAGGAAAAGGGAATTTTAGGCTGCAGGAGACTGAAGAAGATACCATTTCCTGTTAATAAAGTATACTAAATTTCATGTTATGTTTCATAAATTTACATATCATACTGATCAAAAAAGTTGTAGCAATGGGTGCCCTTTTATCACATGCTTTTCACATTTAGAATTGTGCAGCAGGAAATATGACCCTCCTGACTTCCCCAACCTTACTCTATTTTAGATTGTATCACACATGCATGACTGTATTTACCACTAGGCACTACAAGAGTAGTGCCTAGGTTGTGCAATTGGAGATGAGGGGCTGCAGGAACAATATACATTTATTTATATATTTATTTACCTTTAATCCAGTCTGACAGGGGAAGGAGAATACTGGATGAGGGAGATTTTTCAGTAAAACAGCAGATAGCAATGGATCAAGATACAGTCTCCAGACACTCTTTGTTTATTTTACTGTGATTGGTGAAGAAATGGTCACAAGTGCACTACACATCAGAGTGAAGTAAACAAAGCACAGACCAACACTGTGGAGGAAGGAAGGTCAGTAACCACTAGTGATGGGAACTTCAGCTCTTTTTAGTGAACTGGATCATTTTGATCCCTCTCTTTTGACACCCAAATGGCTCCTTATAAATATATTACTACAGGCTATGATGTGTAGTTACTCAGACACCCCCATCCTTTTCTCCTTTTAACATTTGTGGCTGAGCATCAAGGCATAATATGATGTACCAGGCTGCAGGACATGTCTGCCTGAGTAGTGGCAGTGATGGTAGGCACTAGGCAGCTGTGACAACATGTGTGTTAGTGCAGCAGGGCGTCATATCATGGACCAGGGAGCAGGACATGTTTGCCTGACTGGTGGCAGCTGCAGCAAGACATAATATGATGGACCAGTTTAATGAAACCGAATAATGGTTATAATGAAAGCGAACAAGTAGCGATTTGTCTCAGACTAACTAAAATGGCCACTGCTACATGTATTGCACACATAAAAGACATGTGTCTTGTGAGTCACTATGACGTTCTGACCCACCTGACATCAGCGGACAGCCTTCCAGCCAATAGTTAATAGCACGTGGACACCGTATAGTGCTGATGTCATATATACTATATGAGATGCTGTGGGCTTGAACACGAGACATTGCAGTGTTGGTGGATGTACAGATGGATCTGTGATTCATCTCAGTGCATGATACAGAGCACTAAAAGCTTACAAATTGCAATAGAGCTAGATAATCTTACAGTGTAGGAGAGTTTAGTCAGATTTAATCAATTACAGGCAGATAATATAAAAATCATAGATGGGAGTGAGCGAGAAAATCTGTGCTGTTATGAATCTGACTATAGCAGCTTGCAGTAATACAGACAAAGAAAAGTTAACCCTTTCAGTGTCAATTATCTAATTTTGTCTAAGACCATCACTCAGCTAGACATGTCTTTTGGTCTGGTGTATCATAACATTCCATGCCCTACTGCCACTCATGTTGCCATAGCTACTCTACCACTGCCACCATTCAGCCAGACATGTCCTGCAGCCTAGTCCATCATATCATTCCATGCTGTACTGCTACACATGTTGCCACAGCTGCCACTTTTTTTTTTTTTTTTTTGGAAAAGCCAATTCTTCATCACTCTAGGCTCAAAGCTACAAATTTCTCTCCCAAATAACAATAAGCCTGTAGCACTTACAAGTCATTAAAATACATCATTTTTGGAATGTTTTAAATGTTAAAATGTGTAAAATTGAGTGTCAGTGCAGTGTATGGTTAAACCCGGAGTTGTATATACTGCTTACCATTTACATGTAACTTTGGCTGTATTTGCCTTAGAGAGCTAGAAATTGGATAGATAGGTTCCTAGGAGCACCATGTATGTTATACATTATGTTTTAAGCCATAAAATGAATTTGGGACCTGAGCCACCTGACTCTGAAACTAAACGAATCTTGAGAAGTTCACTCATCTCTACTATTGTGGTCATGCACCTTTATTCTCTGTTGCAGTGAGTTTAGTTGGTGTGATCTTTTTGAATAGAATAAGACTTTAAAAGCACTGGACTCCAATCTCCTCACAATATAAGACATTTTTAACTTTTTGTGTGTCCTGGAGGTCTAATGAGATCCATCTATTCTGCATGCTTCTCTATTGTTTTGTATTGTTGAACTTCAAGTTTGACCACTCCTTGGAAAGTGCATCTGTGCTTGAATTGTGGACATTCCATATCTGAAATTTCTCTATATATATATTTAATAAATATATAAATAATTTTTATATTAAATGTATTCAGATTCATATATGTAGAAGATTCATAGATATAGTCACATATGCAAAAATATATATTGCCAATTACTACACTGCCACAAGATAAAGTACCAAATCCCCAGTGAATCGTATTTTTTCATTTTTTTTTTTCCAAAATAGCAATTCAAAGTGTAGAAATTGATTTGTAAATCATCAGCCATTACATTCGCTCATATCTAGTAATGGCTAAACATTCACAAATATATTCACTAATCTCAACACACAATTTAAAATATTATTACTGCACATGCCCTATAAATTGCCCATTTTTACAGTGTATGTTAAATGCCACAATAATCCCACAATAAAAGACTCTACACAACGACTTTCAATTACTCAACATCTGATTTTCACAAACAATTATTTTTATAATGTACTTCCAGCTGATTTTAATGGCACTGTGAATGGGTCGGAAAGTATAATTAGTGTTTTCAAAGAAAACACAAAAGGACCAAATTCACAGGGCAAATATATCATTAGCAAAGTCACTATGGCTTCTAGAAGGAAGCAAAGAGCGTAGATCTACTCTACCTTGACATATATTGAATTTCCATAACAAATAAAAGGATATTACAAAAATAAAGTGACAGTTTGACAAGAACCAATATAATAAAAATAGCATGTACAAATACTACCTGGATGTAATGTGCTTTAACATATTGAATGAGTCTTTAAAATTATACATGATTGAATGAGTGGAATAATTTGATATAATCATAGGCATATCTCTAAGCTTCCAGACCTCAGACAAAAATTTGTAACAGGGCCCCATTCATATTAATACCTTCTTATGTGGCAGAGGGTCTTTGTGCCTCCTCAAACACCAGGGCCTGGGTGCTTCACCTTCTGTACCTCCATGGGGCTTCTGACTACCTAACTCAATGCCAAATAATGGTGTAGGATTCAGTGACATGGTACAGGATTTCGATACCTGACACTATGCAAAAATTGAAGGTGGGACCAGTAACAATCATTTAAAGGGATATTCCCAGAATGACAATTTGTCATCTATTGACAGAAGCGGTGATAAGTGTCTTATAGGTGTGGGTCTTGCTGCTGGGACCATCACTGATCACAAGAATGGAGGTTCCTGAGTCCCCTGTGTGACTAAAGCTGCTGTTCCCTTATCATAATATACAGTAGATGTCAATAATTAATAGATTAATTCATTAAAGGGATTCTATCATTGGGAAACCCCATTTTTAAATAACAGCACATCGGAATAGCCTTTAGAAAGGCTATTTGTCATCTACCTTTTTTTTTTGTGATCCATGCCGCCGTTTTCTATGTTTTTCTTATTTCGTGATTATGCAAATCACTCTTCAGGATGCACAGGGGGCGTTCCACCAGTCTTCAAAATGCACAGGGGGCGTCCCCTGTTTTCACGTCACACGCTGTTTTCAAAATCCAGCGCTGCCTCTCTCTTCGTCTCCTGACATATTTACAAGATTCCAGGCACAAATCTGCTCTCTCCATCATGTTCTATAGACTCACATGTATCTCCATTAGTATTTGTGTGTGTTCAACTGCAGATGACCGAAGTCTAATTACTGAGCATGGGCAGTGGGGAGCTTGAGTCACCTTCTCTCCTATTGGCTCAGGGCATAATCCACTGTACATGTGCACTAACACTCTAACCATGAGAAGCCAAAAGCTTAATTTACAACATTAAAAAAGGTATAAACCACTCTCAAAACTAAAGAATCGAGCCCCTATATGAAGGGGCAATGTTTCCATAGCCATGAACTGTTAGAATTGTGTAGTGAATATACTGATTGATCACATATTATTTGACGAGTATACAGGAGTCTATATCCACCATCTTAGAAAAGGGCAAAATGCCCATACTTATGGGTATTATAGAGGAGGCCAATTTTTTTATATAAAGATAAATGGACTAGAGGTTAAATATTGATCCCAGTCCTCATACAGGTTGGTGGTCATGCTAAACCTCTCTTCCAGCGAAAATCGCGTGAGCCCCCCGTCAGAGGGTCCAGACCGCGATATTGCCATATATCGCAAGTCTAGATCCACCCACCCAAATATCCAGGGTTCCAAGAAAAGGTTATATCGTCATACATCCACACATATAGCAAACTAAATTGTATAACTGTATACATAATAAGCCTCACGCCAGGTTAGGGAGTGCATGTCCATCGTATGATGGGCACTTACCCCCTCCTGGTAACCATGTCAGTCTGCATCATATATAACAGCACAAATCAAAGATTGATACAACCGTCCCACCTTAGGCTTTTCTAACCTGTGCAATGGGTTATGCCCTAAGCCAAAATTGGAGAAGGTGACTCAAGCTCCCCACTGCCCATGCTCAGTAATTATACTCTAGTCATGTGCAGCTGAGCACACACAAACACTAATGGAGATACATGTGAGTCTATAGAACAAGATGGAGAGAGCAGGTTTGTGCCTGGAATCTTACAAATATGACTAACAAATAATAATGTCCTCCTGTGGTAGTGATTACGTAATTATGCACTTTATGGAATTTATATGCACTTTATATATAGCACATGCATTCATGAGAATTACTATGAATGAATAACATAAGCATTTTCACATGAGATATTTTAGTATTAATGAATACACTGAGATTATGAAATATTGTATTTAAAAACTTTTATTGATTGTATTGATTGCACATTTATATATATATATATATATATATATATATATATATATAGTGCCTTGTAAAAGTATTCATACCCCATGAACTTTTTCACATTTTGTCACCTTACAACCACAAACTTAAATGTATTTTATTGAGATTTTAAATGATAGACCAAAACAAAGTAGCAGATAATTGTGAAGTGGAACAAAAATGATACATGATTTTCAAAATTTTAATCAAACAAAAATCTGAAAAGTGTGAGGTGCAAAAGTATTCAGCCCCCTGTACTCTGATACCCCTAAATAAAATCTAGTGCAATCAATTGCCTTCAGAAGTCACTTAATTAGTTAATAGAGTCCATCTGTGTGTAATTTAGTCCCAGTATAAATACACCTGTTTTGTGAAGGCCTCAGTGGTTTGTTAGAGAACACAAGTGAACAAAAAGCATCATGAAGACGAAGGAACTCACCAGACAGGTCAGAGATAAAGTTGTGGAAAAGTTTAAAGCAGGGTTAGATTATAAAAACATATCCCAAGCTTTGAGCATCCCAAGAAGTACTGTTCAATCCATCAACCAAAAATAGAAAAAGTATTATACAACTGCAAACCTACCAAGACATGACCGTCCACCTAAACTGACAGATCAAGCAAGGAGAACACTGGTCAGAGAAGCAGCCAAGAGGCCCATGGTCACTCTGGAGGAGCTGCAGAAATATAGAGCTCAGGTGGGAGAATCTGTCCACAGTACAACTATAAGTCGTGCACTCTACAAATCTGGCCTTTATGGAAGATTGTTAAGAAGAAAACCATTGTTGAAAGAAAGACATAAGAAGTGTCGTTTTCAGTTTGCCACAAGACATATAGGGGACACAGCAAACATGTGGAAGAAGGTACTCTGGTCAGATGAGACCAAAGTTGAACTTTTTGGCCTAAATGTAAAGGGCTATGTGTGGCGGAAAAGTAACACTGCTCATCACTCTGAAAACACCATCCCCACTGTGAAATATGGTGATGTCAGCATCATGCTAGGGGAGGCTTTTCTTCAGTAGGGACAGGGAAGCTGCTCAGAGTTGATGGGAAGATGGATATAGCTAAATACAGGGCAATCCTGAAAGAAAACCTGTTGGAGGCTGCAAAAGACTTGAGACTGGGAAGGAGATTCACCTTCCAGCAAGACAATGATCCTAAACATACAGCCAGAGCTACAGTGGAATGGTTTAGATCAAAGAATATTCATGTGTTAGAATGGCCCAGTCAAAATCCAGACCTAAATCCCATTGTGCATCTGTGGAAAGACATGAAAATCGCTGTTCACAGATGCTCTCCATCCAATCTGGTTGAGCTTAAGCTATTTTGCAATGAAGAATGGGCAAAAATCTCAGTCTCTAGATGTACAAATCTGATAGAGACATACCTCAAAAGACTTGCAACTGTAATTGCAGCAAAAGGTGGTTCTACAAAGTATTAATAAAGTGGGGCTGAATACTTTTGCACGTTACACTTTTCAGGTTTTTATTTGATTAAAATTTTGAAAACCATGTATCATTTTCCTTCCACTTCACAATTATCTGCTACTTTGTGTTGGTCTATCACTTAAAATCTCAAGAAAATACATTTAAGTTTGTGGTTGTAAGGTGACAAAATGTGAAAAAATTCAAGGGGTATGAATACTTTTGCAAGGCACTGTTATATATATATATATATATATATATATATGTATAACTTTGGTCAATAACAAAAGTTCATCTCAATACTTTGTTATATATCTTTTGTTGGCAATGACAGAGGTCAAACTTTTCTGTAAGTCTTCACAAGGTTGGCACACACTGTTGCTGATATGTTGGCCCATTCCTCCATGCAGATCTCCTCAAAAGCAGTGATGTTTTGGGGCTGTCGCTGGGCAACACGGACTTTCAACTCCCTCCAAAGGTTTTCTATGGGGTTGAGATCTGGAGACTGGCTAGGCCACTACAAGACCTTGAAATGCTTCTTATGAAGCTACTCCTTCGTTGCCCTGGCAGTGTGCTTGGGATCATTGTCATGCTGAAAGACTCAGCCACGTTTCATCTTCAATGCCCTTGCCGATGGAAGGAGGTTTGCACTCAAAATCTCATGATACATGGCCTCATTCATTCTTTCATGTACATGGATCAGTCGTCCTGGTCCCTTTGCAGAGAAACAGCCCCAAAACATGATGTTGCCACCCCCATGCTTCACAGTAGGTATGGTGTTCTTTGGATACAACTCAGCATTCACTCTCCTCCAAACAGGATGAGTTGTGTTTCTACCAAACAGTTCTACTTTGGTTTCATCTGACCATATGACATTCTCCGAATACTCTTCTGGAACATCCAAATGCTCTCTAGCAAACTTCAGATGGGCCCGGATATATACTGGCTTAAGCAAGGGGACACGTCTGGCACTGCAGTATCTGAGTCCCTGGCGGCGTAGTGTGTTACTGACGGTAGCCTTTGTTACGTTAGTCCCAGCTTTCTGCAGGTCATTCACTAGGTCCCCCCGTGTGGTTCTGGGATTTTTGCTCACCGTTCTTGTGATCATTGTGACCCCACGGGGTGAGATCTTGCATGGAGCCCCTGATCGAGGGAGATTATCAGTGGTCTTGTATGTCTTCCATTTTTTAATTATTACTCCCACAGTTGATTTCTTCACACCAAGCTGCTTGCCTATTGCAGATTCAGTCTTCCCAGCCTGGTGCAGGTCTACAATTTTGTTTCTGGTGTCCTTCCACAGCTCTTTGGTCTTCACCATAGTGGAGTTTGGAGTGTGACTGTTTGAGGTTGTGGACAGGTGTCTTTTATACTGATAACAATTTCAAACAGGTGCTATTACTACAGGTAATGAGTGGAGGACAGAGGAGCCACTTAAAGAAGAAGTTACAGGTCTGTGAGAGCCAGAAATCTTGCTTGTTTGTAGGTGACCAAATACTTATTTTCCACCATAATTTGCAAATAAATTCTTAAATAATCAGACAATGTGATTTTCTAGATATGTTTTTTCATTTTGTCTCTCATAGTTGAGGTCTACCTATGATGTCAATTACAGGCCTCTCTCATCTTTTTAAGTGGGAGAACTTGCACAATTGGTGGCTGACTAAATACTTTTTTTTTCCCACTGTATATATAATATATTTTTTTTTTTCTCTGACTTGCAGGATTGTACAGTGTGTATAGAAAGGACTTGCTATTAGAGTGTTTTAATTGGGACCCCAAATCTTCAAGCACTTATATGTCCTACCATATCTTTCCTCTTGGTGGTTCATGTCCACATACAGTGTCATAAGATGACCAGATTTTCAAAACAGCGTGATTTTCTAATACTCTCTTACCAGATGTCTATCCTATATTTATCTATGTGTCGACACTTATTGGTTGTGGTGTGAATTGCAGCCTTTCAAGAGTATTGCTAGCATGTCCTGTTATTGCATTGATTTGGTTGTATGGAAAGCTGAAATTCCAGCAGGTAAGGGTGAACAACACATGCACATGTTAAAAGAAAAACAAACGAACTACATGGCCCACAAAAAGAGTTTCATGTCTCCACCTCACATTTTATAAATATATCTGAGATACAGATTTTTTTTATATTTAATGCCAGAAAAAGACATATGCAGTGCATAGTAATACAGTTGGGAACATTTGCTATTGACTTTAATTTTCATAAACAGTGATGTGACATATACTGTATTTTCTTTTCTTTTTTTTTTTTTTTTTATTTAACTGTAATTTTTATTGAAAAGATTTTTCATTAACAAGGTATAAAGAGAAAAAAGATCAAACAAGCAGAAAACAATGAGGTAGGTAGAGGCTATCCGCCTCTTCTCCCTTAAGCAATATGCATTCAAATTAGACAGTAAACAAGGGAGGGGAGGGATGAAGGGATTAAGAAGACAAGGGTAGAACCAGAGGAAAGGAGGGGAGGGGAGAAGAGGACTAGAGATCAGAGACCCTGTGATGTACAATACATGTCCCAGGGCGCCCAGATAGCCCCAAAGGCCTCCTGTGAGTTGTTTAGACCCGCGGTCAGGCATTCAAGACTCCTCACATCCTTCACTCTAGCCACAAGTTCAAGACCAGATGGGGGACTCACTTTCTTCCAGTTTCTAGCTATGAGAGTTTTAGCTGCAGTACAAAGGTGCAAGAAAAGCCTGGATGACTTATTGCTCAGGTGCCTGGGGGGAAGGTTCAGGAGATAAACCAGAGGGTCAAGTGGGACCTCTTGCAAAAAGAGAGCAGTCGTCAAAGTCCTGACCTCCCTCCAGAAACCTAGGATGAGAGGGCACGTCCAAAAGATGTGGTGCAGGGTACCCACCGCAGCTCCACAGCGCCAGCACCACGGGGGAACCAATGGGTTTAAGGCATGGATACTGTATTTTCTAATAGATGTTAACATCTCAAATGTAATACATTTGGATCATTTCTTTTTCTTATGCTGTTCAAAAAACATATTCTCCAAACATAGCCAATAAATGTGATATGAATAGGGTCTAAGGCCTCCATTATTCAAAGAATGGTGACATTAGGAAAATTGTGCACTGCTTAAGTAACAAATGTTTTCTTTTCCTTCCTCTTAACAATGTCTGTGCTGTCATTTTCTAAACAGGATGTAAAGAAAAATACGTGCTCTGACAAATCAGGGACATAAATATTATCAGTGTAGGGAACTGCCATTTCTACTAGTATATAATGTATCTGGCTTCTTTGCCCCTGCAGTTTGGCTTCAGAGACCCCAGGCATTTAGTGCAAGTTTTGTTTTGTAAATACAGTGAGTCAGACACATGTGAGGCAGAGCTGCTGGGGGGAGAGATGTGAGCAGAGCTGCTGAGACAGACATGTTATGTCTGGGGGAGTCTAAGAGCCACTGGTTCCTCTTTACTTCACAGTATATAGTTAGGTATGTGTTACCCCCTATATACTCACAGGACCTAGCTAGTAACCGTAGTTAGGGATCCATATATATATATATAGTTCAGGGCAGTGATAGGTTAGGCTTCCGAAGGCCAACTAGCTAGTTAGAGGCCCGGTGGCACTAGTAGTTTAGCCGGCAGGTTAAGGACTCAGTGTTAGGGTAGTCAGGCCTGCATCTACTGCCGTCACCGTCGCCCTGTTTGCTGCCTGTGAAGAATCTCACCATCATCATCATCATCTCCTGATCGGCTGTCTGTCATCTCCTGGAAGAATCCGAGGATCCACAGTCATCCACAGGGGCCCCTGCATCTCTTCTGTTGCCTGGAGGTATTGTGCACTGGACTCTTGCTATATATCTATATATATACCCGGGTATATAACCTAAGACGGTTGAGGACTTGCTGGTTGTTGTAGTATTGCTGTGTTCTGAGTATATTGTATGTATGTATTATTACCCTGTTGATTCTTATAAAGCTACTGTTATAACCTTATGTGGTATCTGTATGTATTCTTCAGACTGTGAGATTAGTACAGTGATCCTTGTTAAGGCTACTAACTGTACTTCATGGGTAAGTCCCAGGAAGAGATCTTCCCTGTAATACAGAGGCTCTATCCTGGGTGGAGGCACTGATATATTTCATATATGTTCCCACTCTTCCCTTCAGCGAAGGCTTCAGGTCCCATTATACACACAGGTCAGCGCCAGAGTCTGTTGCGGGAGGGATAATACTCATACCCCCCCCCAAATAGGGCTACATTTGGAGGCACTGCTGAGATTTAGAAGTGGGAATAGTCATTGATATGGAGAAGCGATATAGCTCAGAGGGGAACCTCCCACTAGCTACTACATGGGATTACCGACCTCCTGTTCCTCCCCTGGTTCAGGTAAAGGAAGAACCCCGCTCAGCCAGTTACCCCCCCAGTATGGCCGTCGCTAGCAGTTCCTCTAGTGACAGTGCTATTAGCACTTTAGCCAGGCTGACTGAAATGTTAGCTCAGGGCCTGCAGGCCACTCACTACAAGAAACTAAAAGTATTCTCTGGTAATGTCCCAGTACCACAAGGGGAGGAAAACTTTGAGATATGGAAAGAACATACTCTCCAATGCCTGAAGGAATGGTCTTGCTCTGAAGAAGGCAAGCGGCAGCGTATCAGTGAAAGTTTGCGGTCTCCTGCTGCAGAATTGATCCGCTTGTACAGAGACTCTCATGAAGGAGTGAGTGCATTGGACTATATACAAGTACTGTCTGATCACTTTGAGCCATACTATGACCTTGCCCAGATGGTTGCTGATTACCGAATGGTTCGTCAAAAAGAAGGGGAAAATGTCTCTACTTTTATTAACCGTTTACAGCTACTTCTTTCACGTCTGGTGTACCACGCAGCTATATCTACTTCAGAGGTAGACGCTATGAGAACCAGTCAGTTGGTGAGAGGGTTACAACCTCATCATCCTCTTGCTCAAGTACTCAAGGTCTTACTATCTGATAGAGTCCTTCCATTTCCTGACTTAATGAAGTTAGTGAAGAAACAAGAAGCTGACATTAGTTTTAGTACCCCTAAGAAAGCGAAAAGCATCTCTAAAGAAGATGTTGTTCCTAATTCAAACAAGGACAAACCAGCGGAGCGGTCAGAACTTAGACAGTCCGCCACTCCACCCACTGCCACTCAATGGAGGAAGGATGCTAGAACCTGTTATAAATGTGGTCAGACGGGCCATACTGCCAGACAGTGTACGGAGGACAGTGAGGGATTGAGACACAGTGCTGTCTTCTCTATTCAGAATCAAAGACACCGAAGGAAGGCGGGCCGAGTAAATACCAGAGGCGCTATCGCGGGCTCCAGGTCCGTTGTCAAAGTCACTGTCAATGGTCATGCCGCTCCTGCCCTGTTTGATACAGGATCTCAAGTGACCCTGATTTATCGCTCGTTCTACCAAAAGTATCTGAGGGATATACCTCTTCAGTCTACAGGACAAATGAAATTGTGGGGGCTTAATTCAGGATCATATCCTGTAGATGGCAGCCTACAAGTAGTTATAGCTGTCCCTGAATTAGAAGATCAGAGTGTCGCTCCCATGAAGATTACGGCTCTTGTCTGTCCTGATACAGGGGATTCTTGTGCAGCTCCTGTGATACTTGGCACTAATTGTCCCGCAGTGCATTATGCTTTTCAGAAGTTTCTTGGAAGAGATTTGAACCCTGCAGCTCAGCCGGTGAATATATCTTCTGATCTTAGAGAACTCTGTGATGCCCTGTCTACTGGCTATCGACATGGAATGGTATATCATATCGGTGAGAGAACCGTGGAAGTTCCTGCCGGCGGGGAGAGAGTTCTGAGAGTAGCCTCCAGCATTGCTCCCGATTTGCTTGAAGGGGGGAGTTATGTCCTTATGGAAACCCCTGAAGAAATGATTAACCAGAATGGCTGGATGGTGATCCCAGAGAGAAAGGACTGGAGAAATAAAGTGGAGTTATCTACCTGTGTGACAGTGAGGAACTGTTCACCGCATCCGATTGTAATTGGACCATACCAGAATGTGGCCCACTGCTACCCTGTGCTTGGAGTAAATCCATACGCTGAAGTGTGCAGGATTCAAATCCGAGATGCAATCCCTAATCTCAATCTTGACTTGAGTGATCCACATTTACCAGAGGCCTGGAATCAGCGACTGACACAGAAGTTGTCTGAATTATCGGAAGTGTTCTCCATGGATGATATGGATGTAGGTTGTGCTAAAAGTGCTCAACACACTTTCCGATTGACCGATTCTACTCCCTTCCGGGAGCGACCACGGAGAGTTGCTCCAAAGGATGTTGATGAGTTAAGACAGACTCTACAGCAAATGAAAGGTCAGGGGATCATTGTGGACAGTAAGAGCCCCTATGCCTCACCTATTGTGGTGGTAAGAAAAAAATCTGGAGCAATTCGCCTATGTGTGGATTACAGAACTCTGAACCGGAGAACCTTACCTGATCAGTATACACTGCCGAGAATTGAAGAAGCTCTGGAAGCTCTGAATGGAAACTGTTGGTTCACAGTGCTGGACCTAAGATCGGGATACTATCAAGTCCCAATGGCACCTGAGGATCAGGAAAAGACAGCCTTCATATGCCCCTTGGGTTTCTTTCAGTTCACTCGTATGCCGCAAGGTACAAAAGGTGCGCCAGCAACGTTCCAAAGGTTGATGGAAAGAGTGTTAGGTGATTTAGTGCCCCGGGAATGCCTTGTATATCTTGATGACATTATTGTGTTTGGAAAGACGCTGGAAGAACATGAAGAACGACTCATGAGAGTACTCCATCGCTTAAAAGAAGAGGGGTTGAAGTTGTCGGCTGACAAATGCAAATTTTGTAGATCTTCGGTCACTTATGTAGGTCATATTGTTTCTGCTGAAGGAGTTGCTACCGATCCTGGTAAGATTGAAGCTGTGGTGAATTGGCCCCGACCGCAAAATATTACGGAGTTGCAATCTTTCTTGGGGTTTTGTGGATTCTATCGACGATTTGTGGAAGGATATTCAAAAATTGCTCGAGCCCTCCTCGACCTGTTGAAGAGTGATGCAGGAGATCCGGGAAAGAAGAAAGGGTCTTCCAAAAGCCTTTTTGGCGATAGGTGGACTGCGGATTGTGAAGAAGCATTTAAGTTGTTGAAGAAGAAATTGACAGAAGCTCCCGTTCTGGCTTATGCTGATGCACAGAAGCCATATGTGCTACATGTAGATGCCAGCTTTGAAGGATTAGGTGGCGTGCTGCACCAAGAATACCCGGCCGGGTTACGGCCCATAGCTTTCATAAGTCGAAGTCTTTCTCCCAGCGAGAAAAATTATCCAGTACATAAATTGGAGTTTTTGGCGCTCAAGTGGGCCATTGTTGATAAATTACATGACTATTTATACGGAGCCACGTTTGAAGTAAGAACAGACAACAATCCACTGACATACGTTTTGTCAACCGCTAAACTCGATGCTACAGGACATCGCTGGTTGGCAGCTTTATCCAACTACCAATTCACACTCAAGTATAAATCGGGGCCTAAGAACATTGGGGCAGATGCTCTATCAAGACGGCCTGGATTACCTAGTCCGGAAGTAGTGGATGAATGGGAAGAAGTGCCAAGTCCTGGAGTAGGAGCTTTGTGTGCCATGGCTGCTGTAGTTGAAGACCGAGTAGCCTTTTCTGAAACTCGGCTTATTGACTCTATTGGGGGAGGTCCCGAAGCTGTACCAGACATGTTTGCCTACCCTGCCGCTTTAGGATCCTTTGAGAGTTGTTCTATATCTTCAAAGCGAATGATCTGGAGTCAAAAGACTGATCCTTTAATTGGACCTCTTTATCAAGCAGTGAGTTCTCAAGACAGAGAAATGTTAAAGACATCCCTACCCTCTGAATGCAGTCAACTTCTACGAGATTGGGAGAAGTTTGAAATAGACAATGGCCTACTTTATCGTGTGGTGCTTTATCATGATCACCCTGGAAGGCGCCAACTAGTTATTCCAAGCTGCTTTCAGAAGATGATTTTCCGAAGTCTGCATGATTATCATGGTCATTTGGGACCTGAGAAGACTTATGGCCTAATACAAGACCGATTCTACTGGCCCAAAATGAGAGATACCGTGACTCGTCTGTGTAGGTGCTGTCGCAGATGTTTGCAGAGGAAGACTGTCCCGGTTCGAGCGGCCTTCATGGGACACTTGAAGAGTTCAGGCCCCATGGATCTTGTCTGCATAGACTTCCTTTGTATTGACAACGACTCCAGAGGATTTGGAAATGTATTGGTGGTGACTGATCACTTCACACGATATGCTCAAGCCTTTCCGACTAAGGATCAAAAAGCAGTCACTGTTGCAAGAGTGCTTTGGGAAAAGTATTTTATCCATTATGGCTTACCACACCGGTTGCATTCTGATCAAGGCCGGGATTTTGAGAGTAACCTGATCAAAGAGTTACTTCAGTTGTTGAACATCCGCAAAAGTCGGACGACGCCTTACCATCCAGAGGGAGATGCCCTTCCTGAAAGATTTAACAGGACTTTACTTGATATGCTTGGTACCTACGAATTGAGGATAAGCGATCCTGGAGTCGAAAAGTGGAGGCTATGGTGCATGCCTATAATAGTACAAGGCACGAGAGCACAGGATATTCACCATACTTTCTGATGTTTGGAAGAGAGCCTAGGCTACCTATTGACATCTTGTTGGGAGTCTCTACCGATGGTATCAGTCATCGAGATCATTACCGATATGTGGCACGTTTGAAAGAAACGCTTAAGAGTGCTTATCAGCTGGCTGAGGAAAATGCGGCCAAAGTGAATGAAGGAAATAAAAGGAGATTTGATCTTCGAGTAAGATACCGAGAATTGAACCCTGGGGACCATGTTCTGCTACGGAATTTGGGAGCATCTGCAAAACATAAGCTGGCTGATCGATGGCGGAGTGAACTCTTTACAGTGGTAGATCGGTTGCCTGGAATACCAGTCTACAAGATAAAAGGACGGGATGGGAGGATCAGGACTTGGCATAGAAATCATTTGTTGCCTGTACCTCAGATTGATGGTATGGATATCTCCAATGATGGCTCGGCCTGCGATTCTCCACAGTCCTTAGCCGATATTCCACCTGACCTTCCTGAAACTCCTGAGAGTGATTGGACTGTGGCTCCTGAAGTTCCTAGATCACCAGTATCTTCTCCTTCAGGGAGACCTATGAACCCTCAAACTCCAGAATTCGTACCTAGATCTGTGTCTACAGATGAGCAGGGATCTAGCTCTCCTACGCCACCAGCACCATCCCCTCCCATGGCAGACAACCCTAGTTTAGGGCCTGGACATGCTAGTTTACCTCAGAGAGAGGTACGGAGAGGAGAGAGAATTAGACACCCTCCACCTATGCTGACATATGATAGTTTGGGGGACCCCAGATTTACTACTCAGCCTCATTTATACCATGCTTGGGTGGGTGCAGTGTCCACTTTGGTCAATATGTTACCAATTTCGCTCCTGCTGGCATGTATACCTATTAACCTGTTGTGACTCTGTAAATGCAAAAGCAACCATATTGATATTGTCATTGGTAATGTTGACTGTATACCATGACTTTGTATGTCTTTGACGTGACGTAAAGATTTCACCAGAGGGAGAGGTAGGGAACTGCCATTTCTACTAGATATAATGTATCTGGCTTCTTTGCCCCTGCAGTTTGGCTTCAGAGACCCCAGGCATTAGTGCAAGTTTTGTTTTGTAAATACAGTGAGTCAGACACATGTGAGGCAGAGCTGCTGGGGGGAGAGATGTGAGCAGAGCTGCTGAGACAGACATGTTATGTCTGGGGGAGTCTAAGAGCCACTGGTTCCTCTTTACTTCACAGTATATAGTTAGGTATGTGTTACCCCCTATATACTCACAGGACCTAGCTAGTAACCGTAGTTAGGGATCCATATATATATATATAGTTCAGGGCAGTGATAGGTTAGGCTTCCGAAGGCCAACTAGCTAGTTAGAGGCCCGGTGGCACTAGTAGTTTAGCCGGCAGGTTAAGGACTCAGTGTTAGGGTAGTCAGGCCTGCATCTACTGCCGTCACCGTCGCCCTGTTTGCTGCCTGTGAAGAATCTCACCATCATCATCATCATCTCCTGATCGGCTGTCTGTCATCTCCTGGAAGAATCCGAGGATCCACAGTCATCCACAGGGGCCCCTGCATCTCTTCTGTTGCCTGGAGGTATTGTGCACTGGACTCTTGCTATATATCTATATATATACCCGGGTATATAACCTAAGACGGTTGAGGACTTGCTGGTTGTTGTAGTATTGCTGTGTTCTGAGTATATTGTATGTATGTATTATTACCCTGTTGATTCTTATAAAGCTACTGTTATAACCTTATGTGGTATCTGTATGTATTCTTCAGACTGTGAGATTAGTACAGTGATCCTTGTTAAGGCTACTAACTGTACTTCATGGGTAAGTCCCAGGAAGAGATCTTCCCTGTAATACAGAGGCTCTATCCTGGGTGGAGGCACTGATATATTTCATATATGTTCCCACTCTTCCCTTCAGCGAAGGCTTCAGGTCCCATTATACACACAGGTCAGCGCCAGAGTCTGTTGCGGGAGGGATAATACTCATACCCCCCCCCCCCACAATAAGCTATGCAAATGATATTAAATTGCATTTATTAGGGTTTCTTTTCGACAAAGTGATTGCTATGTATTATCATTCAGTTATTCATCATTTCAACCCTTCATCAGTTTTCCATTTACAAGACTGGTGTCATTTATGTTGACAGTAAGGACTAGAAAAGAATGCTATTTTACACTTTGTTCATAAAGCATAAGAGCTGTAAGTATGTTTGAGGTTAAAATAGAAAGATAATGCAATAATCAGCAAAGCATTACCTCAAAGTAGATGTTCACTTATATTGAATCTATATTAATATTTAAGGAGTTGCTTAAAGAAAATCCTCAATATAATGCTAATGTTAGAACTACACTCTTTAGCAATAAAAACACATGAATGGGGTTACAAACTGCTTGAACATTATATTATGAAATTGTTGGTAGTCTATGATCTGTCGAGGGGCTTCAGGCTCGGGTTGAATACCTGTATTATGCAATTACATTATACAGGTGCATCTCAATAAATTAGAATATCTTTGGAACGTTTATTTATTTCAGTAATTGGATTAAAAAAGTGACCTCCTATATTCTCTAGATTCTTTACACACAGAGTGTTCTATTTCAAGTGTTTTATTTCTGTAAATGTTGATTATGGATTACAGCTAATGAAAACTCAAATCTAAGAAAATTAGAATATTGTAAAAAAGTTCAATATTGTAAAGTCAGTGTGTCACCTGCTAAGTGCAATAGAACACTTAGTAAACAGTAAGGAGTACCATAGGGAAGCTTGGGACTTCATGCTGCACGTGATGGATCCAGTTTAGGGTGGAAAAACAACGTGACAGGTACCCTCTAAATATAAAAATACATAGTGTCTATATGATACAATAACATAAGAAAAACAACAGCACTCATATTCTGTATGCTTATTAGTCGATTTATTGAATAAAGAATGAATTTCTGTTGAAAGGATATACATGGAAAAATGACACTTGCAGATGTTTTTTCGTAGTAGCTTAAAACATCACTACATATGGCCTTGTGTTACAAGGTTTTTCAGTAATCACACTGGTAATGTGGGAGGCTGGTAACATGTTAGAAGAGACAGGGCAGGGTGAAAGAGAATAAACGAGAGAATATAAGATATGGGAATGATGGTCATGTAATAACTGGGAAGGATGTCTACAAGAGCATGCACTATTGAGTCGTTGTGAAAAAGTTATATACCTGATATATATCAGTTAGAAAAGTTACATGTGAGATTAAATAAATACAGAGTGCACAGAGGATAACCTGCAATAGACACTATTGCAGTTTGCAGAGGACATGTAGAACCATTGCTTACTGTTAAGAATGAATGCCCCACTGATAAGAAAAGCCTTTTGTTGCTCATGAGTAACCACCCACAAGCGATGAAGAATACTGTTTTTGCAATTATAAACAAATACCATTCCTTTCCAGAGACATATAAGTGCCACATCTACAAAGACATTTTCCCACTCGGGGGCTTCTCCAACCTAACTGTGATACTCCTCTGAAAATTGATAGGGCAGAGTTTTACATCATGCATTTGGAAGGTTATTGCACAGTCTTCATACTGAGCTATTATTGTGCAGCAAAGCATCTTTGGTTATACTTTGATGTATCTTATTTAAATCAGGTGTGCTTAGAAACATAGACGATTGACAGTAGCAAAAGACTACACGGTATACCCTGTGTGCTGTTATAGTATTACTATTTTAACTTAGCATAGACGTGTTTATCTCAGGCATGCTTAACCCCTTAACCCTATATCACGTACATATACGTGACTGAGTGTGAAGGGGTGTATGGAGAGAGTTCAGGAGCTGAGCTCTCGCCATACAGGGCAGATGCCGGCTGTATAATACAGCCAGGACCCGCTGCTAACAGCAGCGATCCGTGCCTGCACCGATCGTGGCTGTTAACCCTTTAGACGCCGCAGTTAAACGGGACTACAGTGTCTAAACTGCGCAGGCACCACCCACGTCACCATTTTTCACTGATTATCACCATCCTGAACGTCATCGGAGGGCGGCGATTGGTTGCCATGACATCCGGGAACCTATTGAAGGCTCCCTGGCTTGTCATAGCATTAGATCTATTGCACGCTGCCAGAGGCATCGTGTAATAGAAATGAAGGCATTTTGCTATTCACTGCGATATAGTAGTATGGCAGTGAATAATATGAGCAATCAGACCCCCTAGGTTTCAAGGTCCCTAGAGCGTCTAATCATAGAAGTAAAAGAAGAAAAAAAAAAGTTTTTAAAAGTATAAAAAAAACACAAAAAATATAAAAGTTCAAATCACCCCCCTTTCCCTAGACCAGATATAGAAGTAAATAAACAAAAGTAAACATAAACACATTAGGTATCCCCCCCGCTCCAAAATGGCCGAACTATTAAAATATTAAAATATTTATCCCATACGGTGAACAGCGTAGCGGTGAAAAAAAATCAAAATAGCCAAATAGCGTTTTTTTCAACACTTTGCCTCCTATAAAAAATGTAATAAAAAGTGATCAAACCATCAGATCTTTCCCCTAATGGTATCAGTAAAAACATCATCTAGTCCCACATAAAAAGACGCCTTACCCAGCTCCATACATGTAAATATGAAAAAGTTACAGGTGTCACAATATGGCGACACAAAAATTTTCTTCAATTTTGCAAAGTTTTTCATTTTTTAAAAGGTATCAAAACAAATACTATATAAATTTGGTATCGCCGTGTTTGTACTGACCCACAGAATACAGGTAACATGTCATTTTTACCACACAGTGAACGCTGTAAAAATTAAACCCATATAAAATTGGTGCAAATGCATTTTTTTCTCCAATTGCACCTCATTCTGAATTTTTTTTCCAGTTTCACAGCATATTGAATGGTGCCACTGCAAAGTACAATTTGTCCCGCAAACAATAAGCCGTCATGTGAGTCTGTGAACTGAAAACTTAAAAAGTTATGGCTCTTGGAATGTGGGGAGGGAAAAACGAAAATGCAAAAACGAAAAATGGCTGTGTCCTTAAGGGGTTAAAGGCAAAAATGGACAACACATTTATTTTTTAAATCAGCTGGGGGCAGTGGAATAAAAAAAAATCATGCTCACGTTTTCACAGTGCTCATGAGTCTCCCAGTGCGGTCTGGTCCTCTCGGTTCGTTGTTATCTTATGGCGGAAATCCCCACCACATGTGACCGCTGAGGCCAATCAGCAGCTTCAGCGGAAGGGATCCGGGACATCACAGCCAGTGAGCAGTTTCACTGTGATGCCAAGATGCACCACAAGATCAACTTCACTATCCTTACTAGCCGCATTGACTATATTTTCAATACATCTCTTGTCCCTACTAACTGTGGTACTGTCAGTAGATCTGCTTTATCTCCTAACTCAATCACTATAATGGTTAAATCACCAACAAGAAGAAGATGCTGTCTTTTCCTGATTAGAGATAGGCGAACCTCTCAAGATCTGTTTGTGTTTGGGTTTGGTGGCTCGGGTTCCTGGTTCATTTTGGGCTGAATAAGTTTGGTATGAACCACACTTTAAATTGGCTTACAATATAGTGTAGTGTAGTGTAGAATACTGTCAGGGCCCCTAGGAACCTATCTATCCAACTTCTAGCTTTGTAAGGTAAACACAGCCAAAGTTATGTCAAGGCGAAAACTGAAATGATTAGACTCTGGGGTCTCTTTAGAACCCAGAGTATAAATGGATGGAGGCCCAGGGGAGGTGTAAAAAATAAAAACAAAAACATTCATTCTCACCTTCCGCTACCTCTCTTGGGCCTTCTTGTGGCATCTAGCACCTTTCTTCTGACGTCCGGAACTCTTCTGTGACATCATCAGCCCACGGTCACAGCTGAGGCCTGTGAATGGGCCACCAGCAGTCACATGGGCATGCCTAGCATCATGATGTCACAGAAGAGTGACAAACACCGAAAGGAAGCCCAAGAGAGGTAAGGGAAGGTTAGTATTTTTTTTTTTTTTCTGTCACCTCCCCTAGGCCTCCACCTATTATACTTTGGGGTCTGAAGAGTGAATGATGTGGTATCCATTTTAGTTCGCTGAGACAAATCTCCATTTGTTCTCTTTCATAAAAAAATTAACAATTTGGAATATTGGGTGACGAACCCAGCTCATTACGAGCTGATTCTCTTCCACATGCTGCAGGAATAATCTGCTGTGAAAATTAACCTGCAAAGCAGAGAAGGTTTGGAATTTTCTCCACATATTTCAACCTTTGCAATGCATAGGGTAACTTCCATGGCAAATCCACAGCAAAATTTTGACAAATCCACATGTTTGTAACACATGCAGATTTTGCTGCAGACTTATTGGGGTCTTTCATATATCAGATTCCCATTAATGAGGGCTAATACATAAAAAGTAGTAAAGTCAGGAATAAATCGGAGCATGGCTTTTATGTTTTAAACTAAAGTATAGATTGGCTGCTATGAGCAATACATCTACTGTTATGATATAGCATTTCATATAAATAAGGCCCATTCTCATTAAGGAATTGAAGTGGTATACATATGGTAATTAAATTACAGGCATTCTAGAACCTTCTGTTCTCATTCCAAAAAGTCTTTATGATCTGTTAAATCTAATATATGGCAATATGGCAATGTTACAACTATATTATTGTGTACTACTGTTTATAAGAAATTGCAGAGAAAAGAAAAAGCTAATGCAGTAACCATGCCAGTCATTGTTTGAAAATTACATCCATATATTTTATATTAACCCGGGATTGTATTTTTCAAGGAGTTCTTATTATTCTATTAATTATATCAAGTTTATTTGATTTTCTGATCCCTTACACATATCATTTTCTTGCTATATAGAAGAGTTAATATCAAGTTGGGAATTATAAATCATATTCCGTTTGAGTAAAAATTGTATATTTCATCTGCTGCTTTTACTAAAAGTACTTATTTCTTATATTATGAAAGAAAAATGTATATATTAATTTGCCTATACATGATTATGATAAATGTTTTGAAAATGTAATGGTAAGATTTTCACTCTCTGTACATTATTTTTTTCTGGTCCAAGTTAATTCATTCTGTTATACACAAAATATATATGTAATATACAGTACAGACCAAAAGTTTGGACACACCTTCTCATTCCAAGAGTTTTCTGTATTTTCATGACTATAAAAATTGTAGATTCACACTGAAGGCATCAAAACTATGAATTAACACATGTGTTATTATATACTTAAAAAAGTGTGAAAAAACTGAAAATATGTCTTATATTCTAGGTTCTTCAAAGTAGCCACCTTTTGCTTTGATTACTGCTTTGCACACTCTTGGCATTCTCTTGATGAGCTTCAAGAGGTAGTCACCTGAAATGGTTTTCACTTCACAGGTGTGCCCTGTCAGGTTTAATAAGTGGGATTTCTTGCCTTATAAATGGGGTTGGGACCATCAGTTGTGTTGTTCAGAAGTCAGGTGGATACACAGCTGATAGTCCCACTGAATGGAGTGTTAGAATTTGTATTATGGCAAGAAAAAAGCAGCTAAGCAAAGAAAAACGAGTGGCCATCATTACTTTAAGAAATGAAGGTCAGTCAGTCCGAAAAATTGGGAAAACTTTGAAAGTGTCCCCAAGTGCAGTGGCCAAAACCATCAAGTGCTACAAAGAATCTGGATCACATGAGGACCGCCCCAGGAAAGGAAGACCAAGAGTCACCTCTGCTGCGGAGGATAAGTTCATCCGAGTCACCAGCCTTAGAAATCGCAGGTTAACAGCAGCTCAGATTAGAGACCAGGTCAATGCCACACAGAGTTCTAGCAGCAGACACATTTCTACAACAACTGTTAAGAGGAGACTGTGTGCAGCAGGCCTTCATGGTAAAATAGCTGCTAGGAAACCACTGCTAAGGACAGGCAACAAGCAGAAGAGACTTGTTTGGGCTAAAGAACACAAGGAATGGACATTAGACCTGTGGAAATCTGTGCTTTGGTCTGATGAGTCCAAATTTGAGATCTTTGGTTCCAACCACCGTGTCTTTGTGCGACGCAGAAAAGGTGAACAAATGGACTGGTTCCCACCGTGAAGCATGGAGGAGGAGGTGTGATGGTGTGGGGGTGCTTTGCTGGTGACACTGTTGGGGATTTATTCAAAATTGAAGGAATACTGAACCAGCATGGTTACCACAGCACCTTGCAGCGGCATGCTATTCCATCCGGTTGGCGTTTAATTGGACCATCATTTATTTTCCAACAGGACAATGACCCCAAACACACCTCCAGACTGTGTAAGGGCTATTTGAGCAAGAAGGAGAGTGATGGGGTGCTATGCCAGATGACCTGGCCTCCACAGTCACCAGACCTGAACCCAATCGAGATGGTTTGGGGTGAGCTGGATCGCAGAGTGAAGGCAAAAGGGCCAACAAGTGCTAAGCATCTCTGGGAACTCCTTCAAGACTGTTGGAAGACCATTTCAGGTGACTACCTCTTGAAGCTCATCAAGAGAATGCCAAGAGTGTGCAAAGCAGTAATCAAAGCAAAAGGTGCCTACTTTGAAGAACCTAGAATATAAGACATATTTTCAGTTGTTTCACACTTTTTTGTTAAGTATATAATTCCACATGTGTTAATTCATAGTTTTGATGCCTTCAGTGTGAATCTACAATTTTTATAGTCATGAAAATACAGAAAACTCTTGGAATGAGAAGGTGTGTCCAAACTTTTGGTCTGTACTGTATATATATATATATATATATATATATATATATAAATGTGTGTGTGTGTGTGTTTGCTTGTATGTATTCAATTATTTTATTTAAACCATTAATATACAATAAATTAACACATATAATATAGCAAACAGAACCTTCCATGCAAAAGTGTATACCAATGGATTTAGTAGTTAGCATTTAGTTATGATTCCCCAGTAGCTATGTAGCTAGAAGCTTATATGCACAGTATGAATCCTTCACAGACTTCAGACTCAAATTTTAGTTGTATGATACCTTACTTTTTTACAAATTCAATCTTTTAAGATGACCCGAGGAAGAGACCTAAGCTGTTTCAAAAATTTGCATGTGTTATCAAATCAGGTAGGCAGTAAAAACAGGCATCACACACAACTAAAAGCCAGTTAACAGGACACTCAACTACTGCAGAGATCAGAAGTCACAGTAAAGCATTGTGGAATGTTCCCATGACTTCAATGTTTGAGAAGTGAGCCATTTGCACATTTACATAGAAAGAGTAAAATGATCTCACTCTATTAGGCCAGATTAGAAAGGCTAGACCCATACAAAGGCTAATCACATTTCAAACCAAGAATACTTTTATTTTTAGATTATATTGACCTTTTTACTATCATTATGACTGATTCATTTAAATAAAAATTTTCTACAAATATGCAAAAATGCATTCAGTGCATTAAGTAATTACATTTATTAAATTACATGTAATTACATTTATCAACCTAACGCTGAGTGACTGATATTTACCATTTTATATTAGTTTCAATGTGAATGCACTGAATATAAAACATAGAAGTAGCAACTAGAATTATTTTCCATATTTGTGTGATTTGACAAATCAAATATATATCTATGCAGAAGAGGAACTCTTGCATCAATAGGTCTTTGAGGCCCAGTATTCTCATTATATTTGCTCCTATGTGCTGATATAATGTATTTTTTGAGAGTAGTTGGACAGTAAATGAACCAAAAAAGGACCAGAGACATAAAGAGAGAAACTGTTTAAGCCTTTAATATTATCTAAATGAGATATTATTAAAAGTGGATTTGATTTTCCTATAGACTAAGACCTGCAGCTAAGCCAAAGTCTCTGGCCCACATTTATTAAGCATTTTCCCTAGTCTTACCGTGTGAATACAGTGTTGATGAAATAAAGTATCTCAAATTATAACTTGATAATTTTTGGAGGCATTGTTATGTGTAGTGTAGAGTAGTTGTGCCAGAAATGGACTTCCAGACGTTCAAATACTGCAACCGAAATTTTACTGTGTTTGATTGAACAACCCCAGTTCTAAAAAAGTTGGGACCCTGTGTAAAATGTAAAGAAAACAAGAATGCAATGAATTGTCATCTCATATAACATGTTAATCTCATATAACCATATTTTATTTACATTTGAAAAGTTAAATCAGGCAGCAAACACACATCTCAAAAAAGTTGGGACAGGCTTAACAAAAGACTGGAAATGTAATTGGTACTAATAAAATATAACTAGAGAGTTAATTGTCAAGTCACATAACCCTATAAAAAGAGAATGTTAGAGAGGCAAAGTCTCTCAAAAACAAGAAAGGTTAGAAGTTTACCAATCTGTGAAAAACTGCATCTAAAACTTATAAAATAATTTCAGAATAATGTCCCACCATCTACAGTACGTAATATCATCAAAAGATTCAGAGAATCTGGGGAAATCCATGTGCGCAAGGGACAAAGGCCAACTGTCAGTATTGGATGTTTGTGATCTACAGGTTCTCAGGAGGCACTGCATTAAAAATAGGCCTGAATCACTAATGCAAATAACTGCATTGGCTCAGGAATACTTTCAGAAATCATTGCCTGTGAACACAGTTCGCTGTGCTATCCACAAATGCAAGGTAAGATGTATCATGCAAAGAAGAAGCCATATATCAACATTATCCAGAAATGTCACTGTATTCTCTGGACCAAAGCTCATTTAAAATGGACTGAAGCAAAATGGAAAACTGTTCTGTGATCAGATGGATTCAAATTTGAAAATCTTTATGGGAACCATAGACACCATGTCCTGGAGAGGGATCACACACAGTTCCAAAGCCTGCATCTGATGCTATGGGGTTTCATTAGTGCCTATGGCAAGGGCAGTTTACACATCTGGAAAAGCACTATCAATGCTGTTCAGTATAAACAGGTTATAGAACAATATGCTCCGATCCAGATATTGGCTCTTTTAGGGAAGGCCTTGCATTTCAATAAGAGAAGGCTTCTCAGAAGAAGAGTTTGGGTGCTGAACTGACATGCCTACAGTTCAGACCTTTTAAAAAAATGCGGAAAAGAACTGTTGAGCAGCTGCAATCCTACATCAGACAAAAATGGTAGAACATACAGCTCCCAAAACACTAGCAATTGGTCTCATCACTTCCCAAATGTGCCCAAATAACTCTAGATACAACCTAGATGCAACCAAAAATTTCCCTTGTATCTGCAAGATAAGCAACAATCAGCATAAAGCAATAACACAGCTTTACAGCTCATAGATACAACAATCACATATTGATCAGTAAAGGGCCTAGCACCAAATATAACTCACTACACATGGGTTTACTTTGTGTTGGGTAGGGACACCGTATATGGCCATTAAGAGTAACCCAACTAAGTGGAGAGGATGACCTTCAGCCCTCTACAATACCATTTACAACTCTTCTTGTTGGTTTCAAAATTTGGAATGGAATGAGAAAAAAGGCTGTGGTCTCCAAAAGAAACATAATTTTAACCAGATTTATGTTGAATAAAAGTAAATGGCCATTCATACTTGTAATGTGAATAGCGAAAGATCCACATCTCCTACTTTACATCTACAGTTAAGCCTAGAAATAACTGGACAGTGACACAAGTTTTGGAATGTATCTGTTTACCAAAACATATTAAAGATACAGTAATATACTCAATATGTGCTTAACATGCAGACTCTCAGGTTTAATTTTAGGGTATTTAAATCCTAATTGAAGGAAAAGTTTAGGAATTACAGCTCAGTAATATGTAGCTGCCTCTTTTTCAAGGGACCAGACGTTATTGAACAATTATTTCAAAAACTATTTACTGAGATAAGTGGGCTATTTGCTCATGCATCCATCAAAAATTAAGCAAATAAAAGGTCTGAAGTTGATTCCAGGTTTTACATTTGCATTTGGAAGCTGTTGCTGTGAACCCACAACACGTGGTGAAAGAAGCTCTCAATGGTAGTGAAACAGACCATCATTAGGCTGAAAACAAAGAAGAAATCCATCAAAGAGATAGCAGAAATTTTAGGAGTAGTGAAATCACCAGTTTGGTACATTTCTGGTACAGTGGTGGATGATCACAGAATCCTTTCCATGATGAAGAAAAAACATTTCACAACATCCACACAAGTGAAGAACACTCTCCAGGAAGTAGATGTATCAGTATCTAAGTCTAACTTAAAGTAAAGACTTCATGAGAGCAAATACAGAGGGTTCATCACAAGATACAAACCATTAATCAGCCTAAAAACTATAAAGGCCAGATTAGATTTTGCCAAAAAAAACACCTAAAGAAGCCAGCCCAGTTTTGAAACCTCGTTCTTCGGACAGATGAAACTAAGATCTACCTGTACCAAAATGACGGGAAGAAGAAAGTATGGATAAGGCTTGGAAAGCCTTGTGATATAGAGCACACCAGATCCTCTGTAAAACATGGTGGAGGCAATGTGATGGGATAGGCATGCATAACTTCCAATGGCACTGGGTCACTAGTGTTTATTGATGATGTGATAGAAGACAAAAGCAGCAAGGATGAATTCTGAAAGGACAGGAACATACTTTCTGCTCAGATTCAACTAAATGCAGCAAGGTTGATTGAACAGTACAGATGGACACAAAACATACTGCAAAAGCAACCCAGGAGTGTTTTTTTAAGACAAAGAAGTGGAATACTCTTCAATGGCCAAGCCAATCACCAGCTCTCAACCTAATTGAGCATGCAGTTCACTTGCTTCCCACTATAATTCATGTCCTCTTATCTCAAGCTGTCTAAATTGTCTCTGTGAAGTCGCCCAAACTGCCTTTGCAGCTCTCTATCTTGAAGGAAAATAGCAGCCTCAAGGACCAGATGAATAGTTTCTCCCAACAGGTACATTGCATGTGACTAAAGGGTTCAAGACATATGGAATGTTTTTTGGACGATAATTCTATAGAGGTCTTTTCGGGTCAGGTGGGGACAGTGTTGGTAGTAGTTGTGGTGGCAGTATATCCAATTTTGGGCACAATAAAGGTGTCTTTGCAGAAGGTGGTACAAAAGACCAAGAAAATGATTGAATTAAGCACAAGTCTTTGAACTGGTATATGTAGTCAAAAGACACTTCCAGCTTCAATGTTGCATAAAATTCACTTTTATTCAGTTATTCAAAATTCAACTCACTTTACATCACACATCCAGGTGGCTACATCTCACTCTCATGTGACCCTCTGGTGCTTCATGCGGCTTAACAATTGCAAGTACTCCTTCTGCCATATACTATCCTATCTTTCATGTCCACTGCTACCCAGGATACAAAGCAACTGCTGCCCATCTCTGTCTTACATCTAGCAACCTCAGCTCACAGGAAATGTAGCTCAGGAGCCTCTCTACACTTGCCAGGCTCTATCACTTATTCCAGTCACTTACTGGTCACCAACATTAACTCAGACCTCTCTATCAGTTGACAACTCTCTGCCATACTGTCCCCAGGTGGCTTGCTCTGTGCTGGGCAGCCAAAACAGCACTGGGTCTGCATTAGTCTTTATGGCCCCAGGCTCTTTTACTGGCTTCTGCTCTCAGTCTGACCCTGCTGCTGGACTCACAAAGCTCTGTAGGCCCCACCTTAGGTCTTGCTGCACTAGGTCTCACTTCAGGCTTGAGGCCTATTCACTTGGGGGGATGCATGGAATGCAGGCATCTCCACACCACACTGGCTCTAGTAGCGGAAAACCCCTCTATTTGTAGAACCTAGCCCAAAGAGCCTTCTGACAGCTAAGGATGCTGGAACTTAAATTCATTTTTCTAACTACATAGGAGACAATGTACTGAACCTGTGGTGCAATAGTACATTCTATTGACCAACACTGGTATTGACACATTGCTCAGTAACATAACCACACAAATATGAAAATATTCAAAAGATAATTTATGACACAGAGGCAGTCCATCATGTTCACCTTAGGAGGGTACCTAAAGAACAATTGTCTATTTTAATGTGGGTGATCCTCCACTACCTTAAACCTCCTTCAAACGCAGCAAAATTGAGATTACAGGTAAGGCCACACATTGCAAGCCATTGGAGACATCTGAGCAAGATATTTTAGAACAATTCAGCAATGCAATACTGTCTAAGGACTGGAGTCCCACATGGCGTAAACTGCAGCCACTTTGCGGGAAAATACACGCTGTGGACATGCTGCAATTTCCAAAACCGTTGCGGTTTTGGAAATTGCAGCATGTCAATTATACGTACGTAAATGCCGACGGTTTCCATATAGGTATAATTGAAGCAGAAAGTCCACAGAGAAAACCTCAGCGGAATTTCTGTGAAAAGCGCTGCAGGAAAAAAACATTTTTTCAAACATTTTTCAAGACACTTGTGTTCCTGTAGTGCTTTTTTAGATGCAGGACGCTACGTTTGGCCTTAGCCTAAAAGTAAAACAGTGTAAACATAGACTAGACAGTCTAAAAATATGCCTGATTTAACACAATGACTTATGGTGCATTATCTTAAGACTTACCCCTTTACCCCAAAAGTGTTTAAAACAGTTGAATGTGCTGCATGGCATGTACAGTCTGTCAATTTTTTTTATTAGCAAATCTTCCATAATGTACAGATGTAGTAAACTTTACAACTATACCTTTATTGACATTAACAAGATATTTTGCACAATAAACAGTCAGTACTCAATGTTATTTTCCTTTTGTTTGAAGGTGGTTATAATAATGCAACTATGGTATATACTTTATGGTATTCCTTTTGGTTGTAAGAATGCAACTATGCAATGCTGAAGATGCACTGGCTAATATAAACAAATAGTTGGGGCACACTTTATTATAAATATGGGCATGATATTTTGCTTTTTCTAAGAACTACTGTGAATTACTTTACATTTTTTAGCAAAAGGTTGATAGTAGCATGTAACTATTATATGTTGGAAGTGTATGATTAAATAATATGGAAGGGAATGGATAGAGGGAGTAGGGTTTCCTGCTAGAGAGGGAGATGTGTTTTGTTTTTTTCTCTTTTAATCGATAATTAGAATTTTCTTGTGGAACACAAGTGTATAGAAAAATGTTTGAAAAGAATCATGAAGCTTATTGAAAATTATCTACCAAGTATTGTGCGCCTCCAAGAGAGCTATCTTAATAATAATAATACATTTTATTTATATAATAATACATTTTATTTATATAGCGCCATCATATTCCGCAGAACTGTACAATTTGTAGGGTTCATGTACAGACAAAAAAGATACATTACAAAGAAATAGTCACACACTGGGACTGAGGGCCCTGCTCGCAAGAGCTTACAATCTATGAGGTAGAGGGGGTGACACAGGAAGTAGCAGGGGCGGCATCAGAGGTAGCATTGCTTATACAATGGTCAGACAATTTTGTAATAGAGGTTACTGCCATTACACATATATAAAGTTGTATGAGCCATCACCAGTCGTGTCCTTTAACGTGCAGACGGTGCCTGGACATATAGTTAGTCTGATACTGCATCATATCCTGTGAGGCAATGTGGGAGCGTGAACAGAGGATACGTTTTAGGGATGCTAACTACGGAAGGGTTTACATTAGGAGTTGTGATAGGCCTGTCTAAAAAGATATGTCTTTAGTTTGCGATAAAGCTGTGGAAATTGGGGGTTAATCTGATAGTCCGGGATAGGGCATTCCAGAGAAGTGGTGCAACTCGGGCAGGGCTGGCGTTAGGGGGTGGCAAACTGGGCAACTGCCCAGGGCCCCGACCCCAAAGGGGCCCCAAGGGATCCGGAGCCTGATGACTCCAGATCCCGGAGTCAGGACCGGCCATATCGATAACAGAAAGGGACCCAGCGTCATGTGCCGCAGGGCCCCTTTCCAAGGCAAGTAAAAATAACGAACATTTTTACTCACCTGTCCTTGCGTCCGACGTCATCTGGCGTTACGGACACCACCGCTGAGGTCTGGCCTCAGCCTTAGCGATCACGTGGGGCGTGCTCACGTAACCGCTGAGGCCCAATCACAGGCTTCAGCGGCGATGTCCACAATACGTGATGTCAGCCGCATAGAAGAGGGAGCACCGGCGGGAAAAGCGGAGCAGCGCGAGGAGGCCCAGGAGAGGTAAGGCAAGGTAAGTATAACTGTTTGTTATTTTCCCTTACCTCCCTGGGGCCTTCAATTATTATACTTTGGGGTCTGAAGAGACCCCAGAGTATAATATAATACTAGCACTAAGGGAGTCTGTAGGGCCACTGTGGAGCATTATACTGGGGGGATCCCTCTGGATAGCATATTATACTGTGTGGGGCCCCTGTGGAGTATTATACTGGGGAGGGGGCCCTCTGGAGAGCATATTATACTGTGTGGAGCCCCTGTGGAGCATTATACTGGGGAGGGGGCCCTCTGGAGAGCATATTATACTGGTGGAGCTCATGTGGAGCATTATACTGGGGGGTCCCTCTGGATAGCATATTATACTGCTTGGGGCCTACTGTGGAGCATTATACTGGGGGAAACTCTGGGGAGCATAATATATTGTGTGGGGCCACTGTGGAGCAAAATACTGGAGGGGGGCACTGTGGAGCATTATACTAGCAGGGGCCCTCTGTGGAGCATATTATACTATGGGCCACTGTGGAGCTTTATACTGGGGGTGAAGGGGTAGTGTGGGGTGCCTGTTATACTTTGTGGGGCCACTGTGGAGTTTATTATATTGTGTGGGGCTTCTCGGGAGCATATTATACTCTGTGGGGCCATTGTAGAGCATTATACTGGGGGGACTGTGGGGAGCATATTATACTGTGGGGGACCACTGTAGAGCATTATACTGGGGGAACCCCCCCGGGCAGTATATTATACTGTGTGGAAGCCATTGTGAAGCATGTTATACTGTGTTATGCCACTGTGGCGCATGATACTGGCGGGGCACTGTAGGATGCATATTATACTGTATGGAGCATAATATATTGTGTGGGGCTGCTGGGGAGCATATTGTACTGTCTGGGGCCACTAAGAGGTAGTATACTGTGTGGAGCCTTATATACTGTGTGTGGCCACTATGGGGGGCTCAGGGGAGCATTTTATACTGTGTGGGTCCACTGTGGAGCATTATATACCATGTGGGAAAACTGTGGAGGGCTCAGGGGAGCATTTTATACCATGGAGCATTATATACCATGTGGAGCATTATACTGGGGGGGGGCTCAAAATTCCTGCTGGCAGCCCTGTGTGCTATGTCTGCATAACAGCACCCTCACTATAATCTTGCACATATGTGTAGTGCTCCATGGCCATGTCATTCCCCACACAGTACTGTGCCTGAACTGGCCATGGAGTTATTGGGGCCTGCACAGTACTATAGGGGCTGACAATACTGGGGACATACTCAGTAACACCAGATAGTCAGCACATATGTAAGACCTCAGTGAAGGAGCCGTGGTGTAGGCTATTAGCAGGAAGCTGCTGGGTGGGGCCCCAGAACAAGTTCCTCTGGTGGGCCTAAGGCCCTTCAGTCCGAAACTGTATAACGGAGAACTATTATAAATAAGGGTGGGTTACTATATATAATTGGGAAATTTAAATATGAGGGAGCTATTGTAAGGGGGAACTATTATTTATATGACGGACAATTATTTATAAGGGGGGAACTATTATATATAAGGCATCCATTATAAGGGGGGAGCTATTATTTATAAGAGGGGAACTATTTATAAGGGGGGTATAATTGTTAAGTGGGCTTATTTATAAAGGGGGTTATTACTGATAATGGGGACTATTATTTATAAGGGTAACTATTATTTATGAGGGGGCTATTATTTATAAGGGAGCAGTATTATTTTTACAGGGTGACTGTTACAGAAAAGGCGGATATTACTGATACAGGGCACTATTTATCATTTATAAGGGCGCTATTACTGATAAAGGTGTAATATTATTTATAAGCAGCGACTATTATTTATAAGGAGGCGTTATAATAACTGATGACTGGGTGCAAAAATCTATTAGATGGTACAAAGGTGCTCATTTGAATTGTGTGTGGTAAAATGAGAAAGGAGGCATTATTATAGGGGTTGACACTGGAAGACGATGGTATTGTTTGCATATCAGCATTTGGGGCCCTGCTTTTAATTTTGCCCAGGGCCCCACTTTGTCTAAAACCAGCCCTGAACTCGGGAGAAGTCTTGTATACGAGCATCGGATGTTCTGATAATAGAGGATGTTAGTCTTAGGTCATTGAATGAACGGAGAGGATGGGTTGGGCGATAGACAGAGATGAGGGAGGAAATGTAGGGAGGTGAAGCATTATGAAGAGCCTTGTGGATGAGGGTAATAAATTTAAATTGTATTCTGTATTGAATAGGCAGCCAATGTAGTGACCGACACAGACCGGAGGCATTGCTGTAGCGTCTAAACTGACATATAGGCCTGGCTGCCGCATTCAGAATAGATTGTACAGGGGAGAGTTTAATAAGGGGAAGACCGATTAGTAAGGAGTTACAGTAGTCAAGGCGAGAGTGAATCAGGGCAACAATAAGTGTCTTTAGTGTATCTCTGGTAAGGAAAGGGCGGATTCTGGAGATGTTTTTGAGGTGGAGATGACATGAGCGTGTGAGTGATTGGATATGGGGGGTGAAGGAAAGGTCAAACATAACCCGAGGCAGTGGGCATACTGCCTAGGAGTTATGGTAAGGCTACAATGGAGATATCAGGGACAGATCTATTAGATGGTGGAAACAGCAGTAATTCAGTGTTTGAGAGATTCGGTTTCAGATAGAGCGAAGACATGATATTTGAGACAGCAGAGAGACAGTCACTGGTGTTCTGTATTAGTGAAGGGGTGTTGTCACGGGATGACGTATATAATTGGGTGTCATCAGCATAAAGATGGTACCTGAAGCCAAATAAGGATATGCTTAATTCTTTAGGAAGAAACTTTTTTCTGCAGTGCTTTTCATAGAAAGTCCGCAGAGATTTCCTCTGCGGACTTTCTATTTCAATTATACATTTAGGGAAACCGCTATACCTTTAGGTATAATTGACATGCTGCGATTTCCAAAACCGCTATGGCCATTTTCACTGTAGGTATTTTTCTGCAATGTGTGGATGGGATTTGCTGTGGACTGTAAAACACCGTGATTTTTGCTGCAGCGTTTCCGCCGCAGCCAAACCGCAGTGTTTACGCCACGTGGGGCCCTGGCTATAATTTAAGAGGGTAATACATTTTCACAA
This sequence comes from Leptodactylus fallax, assembly GCA_947044405.1. NCBI lineage: Eukaryota > Metazoa > Chordata > Amphibia > Anura > Leptodactylidae > Leptodactylus > Leptodactylus fallax. Next base: position 3,351,006 of record CAMRHE010000027.1, read on the forward strand.
AAGCAAAATTCAAAACAGTTTACAATTACAAAATTCAAAAGTGTAAAGTACTTGGTTGGCATAATTAATGTATTTAATTAATTAATTAATTAATTAATTAAGCAAGATGACAGTTAAAACTGAAATTGGTAATTTGGTAAACAAAACCTAAGAAATTGAAGAAGTTGTAAATTAAACAATTAAATATTACATAAGATTGTGCCCATGTGAAGTTAGTCATACTCTTGGTGAAGTTGAAAACCTGTTGGATAAAGGTTTATTTCCAAGATTAGGAGACTCACAGGGGGTTTATCTAGATGGTCCCCTCACATTAGAGAAATAAATATTGATCTGAACAGCCTTCCAATCAATATTTATTAAATTCTATAACCAACTTTTTGAAATAATGCTGCAGATTTATAATTGCTCTTTCCCAATTTTTAACATTTATTACACTTTATTAACTAAAGTTTTCGCAGTTACTGTAGGTTTTCTAAAGTACATGGTTAATTCCTTATGGCTGCTAAATCTACATCAGGGAATATACAAAAAAAGTTTAGCAATCTGCAGTAGGATTGTATTCCACCAGGGTAAAAGGCACACTAAACCTAGAGATGAATCATAAAAATGATGTTTGTCAGTTTGTAGCATTCTCTGCATGATCTTGACAATCTTTGGGAAACATTGCAAAGAACACAGGCGCTAATTTCCTGCTGCTCTATTCAGTCTTCACCTGGTGTCTGACGGACGGGGCAAAGCTTTTCAAGAAAGTATTCTTAATAAAAAGAAATATATACAGTACAGACCAAAAGTTTGGACACACCTTCTCATTTCAAGAGTTTTCTGTATTTTCATGACTATAAAAATTATAGATTCACACTGAAGGCATCAAAACTATGAATTAACACATGTGGAATTATATACTTAACAAAAAAGTGTGAAACAACTGAAAATATGTCTTATATTCTAGGTTCTTCAAAGTAGCCACATTTGCTTTGATTACTGCTTTGCACACTCTTGGCATTCTCTCGATGAGCTTCAAGAGGTAGTCACCTGAAATGGTTTTCATTTCACAGGTGTGCCCTGTCAGGTTTAATAAGTGAGATTTCTTGCCTTATAAATGGGATTGGGACCATCAGTTGTGTTGTTCAGAAGTCAGGTGGATACACAGCTGATAGTCCCACTGAATGGAGTGTTAGAATTTTTATTATGGCAAGAAAAAAGCAGCTAAGTAAAGAAAAACGAGTGGCCATCTTTACTTTAAGAAATGAAGGTCAGTCAGTCCGAAAAAATTGGGAAAAACTTTGAAAGTGTCCCCAAGTGCAGTGGCCAAAACCATCAAGCGCTACAAAGAAACTGGCTCAGATGAGGACCAGGAAAGGAAGACCAAGAGTCACCTCTGCTGTGGAGGATAAGTTCATCTGAGTCACCAGCCTCAGAAATCTCAGGTTAACAGCAGCTCAGATTAGAGACCAGGTCAATGCCACACAGAGTTCTAGCAGCAGACACATCTCTACAGCAACTGTTAAGAGGAGACTGCGTGCAGCAGGCCTTCATGGTAAAATAGCTACTAGGAAACCACTACTAAGGACAGGCAACAAGCAGAAGAGACTTGTTTGGGCTAAAGAACACAAGGAATGGACATTAGACCTGTGGAAATCTGTGCTTTGGTCTGATGAGTCCAGATTTGAGATCTTTGGTTCCAACCACCGTGTCTTTGTGTGACGCAGAAAAGGTGAACGAATGGACTCTACATGCCTGGTTCCCACCGTGAAGCATAGAGGAGGAGGTGTGATGGTGTGGGGGTGCTTTGCTGGTGACACTGTTGGGGATTTATTCAAAATTGAAGGAATACTGAACCAGCATGGTTACCACAGCATCTTGCAGCGGCATGCTATTCCATCCGGTTTTCGTTTAGTTGGACCATCATTTATTTTTCAACAGGACAATGACCCCAAACACACCTCCAGACTGTGTAAGGGCTATTTGACCAAGAAGGAGAGTGATGGGGCGCTATGCCAGATGACCTGGCCTCCACAGTCACCAGACCTGAACCCAATCGAGATGGTTTGGGGCGAGCTGGACCGTAGAGTGAAGGCAAAAGGGCCAACAAGAGCTAAGCATCTCTGGGAACTCCTTCAAGACTGTTGGAAGACCATTTCATGTGACTACCTCTTGAAGCTCATCAAGAGAATGCCAAGAGTGTGCAAAGCAGTAATCAAAGCAAAAGGTGGCTACTTTGAAGAACCTAGAATATAAGTATATATATAAGTATATACTATATATACAGTACAGACCAAAAGTTTGGACACACCTTCTCATTCCAAGAGTTTTCTGTATTTTCATGACTATAAAAATTGTAGATTCACACTGAAGGCATCAAAACTATGAATTAACACATGTGGAATTATATACTTAACAAAAAAGTGTGAAACAACTGAAAATATGTCTTATATTCTAGGTTCTTCAAAGTAGCCACCTTTTGCTTTGATTACTGCTTTGCACACTCTTGGCATTCTCTTGATGAGCTTCAAGAGGTAGTCACCTGAAATGGTCTTCCAACAGTCTTGAAGGAGTTCCCAGAGATGCTTAGCTCTTGTTGGCCCTTTTGCCTTCACTCTACGGTCCAGCTCGCCCCAAACCATCTCGATTGGGTTCAGGTCTGGTGACTGTGGAGGCCAGGTCATCTGGCATAGCGCCCCATCACTCTCCTTCTTGGTCAAATAGCCCTTACACAGTCTGGAGGTGTGTTTGGGGTCATTGTCCTGTTGAAAAATAAATGATGGTCCAACTAAACACAAACTGGATGGAATAGCATGCCGCTGCAAGATGCTGTGGTAACCATGCTGGTTCAGTATTCCTTCAATTTTGAATAAATCCCCAATATTGTCACCAGCAAAGCACCCCCACACCATCACACCTCCTCCTCCATGCTTCACGGTGGGGAACCAGGCATGTAGAGTCCTTTTGTTCACCTTTTCTGCATCGCACAAAGACACGGTGGTTGGAACCAAAGATCTCAAATTTGGACTCATCAGACCAAAGCACAGATTTCCACAGGTCTAATGTCCATTCCTTGTGTTCTTTAGCCGTGGTGTAGGCTATTAATCTGTGCTTTGGTCTGATGAGTCCAGATTTGAGATCTTTGGTTCCAACCACCGTGTCTTTGTGTGACGCAGAAAAGGTGAACGAATGGACTCTACATGCCTGGTTCCCACCGTGAAGCATAGAGGAGGAGGTGTGATGGTGTGGGGGTGCTTTGCTGGTGACACTGTTGGGGATTTATTCAAAATTGAAGGAATACTGAACCAGCATGGTTACCACAGCATCTTGCAGCGGCATGCTATTCCATCCGGTTTGCGTTTAGTTGGACCATCATTTATTTTTCAACAGGACAATGACCCCAAACACACCTCCAGACTGTGTAAGAGCTATTTGACCAAGAAGGAGAGTGATGGGGTGCTACGCCAGATGACCTGGCCTCCACAGTCACCAGACCTGAACCCAATCGAGATGGTTTGGGGTGAGCTGGACCGTAGAGTGAAGGCAAAAGGGCCAACAAGTGCTAAGCATCTCTGGGAATTCCTTCAAGACTGTTGGGAGACCATTTCAGGTGACTACCTCTTGAAGCTCATCAAGAGAATGCCAAGAGTGTGCAAAGCAGTAATCAAAGCAAAAGGTGGCTACTTTGAAGAACCTAGAATATAAGTATATATATAAGTATATACTATATATATATTGTCCTGCTGCAGACCCAGGTCAGTGAAGGGAGGCTGCTGCTCCAACTAGTTGACTTAAAGCCAGACACACATCAGTAAAGAGAAGATGAACATATGTGGTATGTTTTGTGTTGTAAGTACTTTGATGCTTTGTAATTGTTTTTAAGCAATAATGTATCTTATCTTCAATAAATGTGTCTGTATTTTTCTATGTCTGTGAATCCATTTGTCTATTTAAGCCATATACATACCCATTTTTCTTTTTTTTTTATATTACCATAAGCAGGAGATGAAAGGGCATGACTGATTGCTTGGGACACATGTAAAAGATTTCTTTATATATTTCTTAGTTTTAATTGTAATATGAGACAAAATAGGATCAAAATAAAGGAGGAGTTTAAGGAAGTCCTTGAATGTTTTTAGTGCATTCTCTTCTGTGGTTAGTATTCCTTTAAATGGATTTCCCAGAATTACGGTACAGAATTACAATATTGATTCTGAATCCTTAGGATGGATGATTATTATCAGATTGGTGGTGGTCCCACTCTTGGTATGCCTACCTATGAAAGGAGCTGTGGAGCCGTGAGCACTGCAGCCTCCACATTGTTACCACTACTACATACACCTGCATGTTGTACATCTGGTAGTAGATATACTGGGAACTGCAGCTTTGGCCTTTTCTAATATGGATTTTAACCTTTAAATCCCTTTCCATAAATATTCAGTAGCCATTAAGAACAGCCTAGTGGTGTATTATATAGATAGCATGCTTCACTGCACAAACCATTTTCAGTTGTGATCTTTAGAAGGATTCTTGTTGTTCTCAATGTGTTAAACCTGATGTTGATTTCTAAATTGATATGCTTTGGCATTGCTCGGTTTTTGTAAGAAAAGTTATTCTTTCACAATGGAAGTCAACCAGCTCGTCATTTAAATTATGGATAGGTTTCATGAATGGACTATTAAATGAGGAAGAAAGACTGGGAACCCTTTAGTTATAATAGTTATTGATCTATATGGATGGGTTATTTTGTAGGAATTCCCTGTAATACTCCCTTAGCTTGCATCTTACCTTTTATCCCTCTTTCTCTCCACTCCAGCATGATGAATGACGGAGAACCTTAATTTAAAAGAGGATGGAAATGTGTGTAATATCTACCTTGTGGTAATTTACCTTTGCTTGTATGCTATATTTTATGCTTAATAATAAAGAGTTATTAATAAAAAAAATATGAGGAACTGGCACACATTTCAGATTCTGTGACTCATAACAAGGTTACGTTTCATTTTTTCATGGCCAGGCAGGTGAAAATTTGCCAGTTTTTGTTTTCACTTAACCACTTCCATACCAGATGCTTTACCCCTCTTCTAGACTAGACTCATTTTCGAGATTGTGCGGTTTTGAGGGCTGTAACATTTTTATCATTTTCGTTATTCAACTAATTGCTGCGTCTTTTTTCGGTGACACATAGGGATTTATTTTATGTTGTTTTTATTTTTGCATGTATTTTAAATTTTTTTTTATATCCAGGAAAATATAAACAAAAGAGGAGGGAAAACGTGTAAGTTTTTCACTTTTCATTTTTTTTTTTATATAATAACACAAAGTGCTACTAAAAAACTTTATAAAATAGTTTTTACTCTCCGTTACGGTAATTTTTATTTTTTATGGTGTAGTCGGGGGTGGGGCTATAACCTGTAATAAGGGCATTTTATTGGTTTATTATTTTATTTTTTTTTTTTAATTATTTTATTTACTTTTTTTTTTTTTTACTTTTCTACAATTTTTTTTTTTTTTTTTTTTTTTTTTACATTGTGTCCCCATAAGGTCATAATAGACCTTTGGGGACATCTGATCTGGTACATTTAGCCCCAGTTGCAGGAGGAATACAGCCTCCTGCATGTTACTTGAACAATACTATAGAGTTGTAGGACCCAGATCAGCTCTTGCAGATGCTGCACCAGGTGGATCACGTGACCGCCGGGTCAGAGGACGGCCGCAAGATGGCGGCACCCATAGCACTCATTGAGTGCTGTATACACAGCGATCGGGAAGGCAAGGAAGGTAATAAACCTTCCCTGCCTTCCCTCTGCCTTCCCTCTGGGAGCTCTGGCTGAAGTTACAGCTCCCAGTTTCAGTAGCTGCACGAGTTCGTGCAGCTACTGAGTTCTTCTTGGACGTACAGGTACGTCCTTGCAGAACTAGACAACCACCCTTTGAACGTATATAGTATATGGGCGGTACGGAAGTGGTTAATTTTGTGCACATCATTTTGAATCCAGTCTTAGTAAACTGTAAACTTACTGTAATGGGGCAAAGCTAACAAGCAGCCAAGGGAAGGAACATATATTGAACATAGACTATAATGCAAAATGTGGGAACTAATTAGAAAATAATGCAATATAGAAACATTTTCACTAGTGGTCACTGACCATTTCAATGGCTTTTTAATGGCTTTTGTTATATTCTTTGGTAAGATACTATGCTGCAGAACGTTATCAGTGTCAGTAACTTTGTTACATCTTTTGTGACATTTAGCTGAAAGGTACCTTAGGGAGCAATGTGAGGAAAGTCCTGTCTGTCAAATGCTATCAGCCAATATTCATTGACAAGGGTATTCTCATTGATGCTTACTGGCTAAAAACAGGTATGACTTTCTTTCCAATGCTCCTTTTAAATGTCCTTTTTAGTTGGATTTCAGGTACATGCGGAGATAGGTGATCACTCTATAAGCTTTGTAAAGGCTATACCTTTGTTACATAGTAATTGAACATATTTATATGACAATTGTACTGACAGATTGTGTCTACTTTTAATATTTTGATAGACCTGGCAATAGTTTCTAAAAAGCACTTCACGTTAATTTTGTTGCAAATCACATCTAAAATCTGTGCCAAACTGGATAAATGTATCAATGAATCAGTCTTAAATAAAAGCATAAAGTAGTAAATTAAAAATATAAATGTAGTGACAATGAGCTAAACTAACCTGGTCAAAATTGTAGCATGTAACATCTATCCCTCTCCATACCATCCCTGATATACTTTTTCTGACTCAATATAACAATGATAGTTGTTGAACTATGGTACTGAGCAGCTTAAAGTGAAGTTCACTGAACCATTGTTAGATATCCTTGTGCACCATAATTGAAAGCCATAAATAACCCTCCTCTTCTCTCCCATTACATGACATGTAATGTTCCCTACACTGGGAGGCACTCATGCAAGTAAAACAGTGATGTCACTTCTGTTGTAATGAGGAAGCAGTGGGTGTGTGAGTTATGGTTCCATTTATGCTTAGCAGGAGCTGTTAATTACAATTCATATAAATTCCCTTTCCATGGTTAAAACTTTATCTTCTTCTTTTGATTCCAGGACATTCTGGTCAAATTTATTGCCAATACAGATTTTACATCTACTTTATTCCCATTTGTGTGACGTGTCATGCAGGGCTGGTTAAAAACCTGAGTGTCATAAGCACATGATGCACTTATTAAAAAGCAGCAGCAACCTGGAGCAACTTGATAAATGTATGAAAACTTGCTTATCACACCTGTCAATGCAATAAAACGCGATGGTTGATGCAAATTTTCCAGCTGGCTATCTACACTATAACCACATTAGAGGATGACAGCTGCCTAAAAACAGTTGTTTAACTGTCTTGACATCTCTGAATTGAGAGCACTTTTTTAACAGTTTGGTTTCTGGATCACATGTGCTTCTAAAAATGTATACATACAGTACCCAGTAGCCTCTTTATTTGCTAAGTAGGACCTGCCAGTACCCTCATAATCCTTTAATTCTTTGAAGCATGGTTTTTATAATGGTTCTGGTTTATAGACCGATCCATGAAATTATCAGTTGTATATTCATGTCTCCATTTTATGTTCTTTTAAACAGAGTCTGTCACCAGAACCCAGCATATCAACACAGCCCTGCAGATAGACACAGCCCTGCAGATAGATAAGTGAAGATCACCTGAAATAAATGGTGTCTTCCCCTTTTGAATTGGTGCTACTGTTACTGAGGTACCACAGTTTTTTGTCAATATGCAAATAAGCTTTTTAGAACAACCAGTGTGTTGTCACAGCTCCAAGTAGCTAATTTGTATATTGACAAAAACTGTGATATCTTGGCAACTGAGGAACCAATTCACAAGGGAAAAAAAACAGCTTGAGTCAGGTGACCCTAATCTATCTCCAGGGTTGGGTTGATACAGCATATGAAAAAGTTTGGGCACCCCTATTAATCTTAATCATTTTTAGTTCTAAATATTTGGGTGTTTGCAACAGCCATTTCAATTTGATATATCTAATAACTGATGGACACAGTAATATTTCAGGATTAAAATGAGGTTTATTGTACTAACAGAAAATGTGCAATATGCATTAAACCAAAATTTGACCGGTGCAAAAATTTGGGTACCCTTATCATTTTATTGATTTGAATACTCCTAACTACTTTTTACTGACTTACTGAAGCATAAAATTGGTTTTGTAACATCACTGAGCTTTGAACTTCATAGCCAGGTGTATCCAATCATGAGAAAAGGTATTTAAGGTGGCCAATTGCAAGTTGTTCTCCTATTTGAATCTCCTCTGAAGAGTGGCATCATGGGCTCGTCAAAACAACTCTCAAATGATCTGAAAACAAAGATTGTTCAACATAGTTGTTCAGGGGAAGGATACAAAAGTTGTCTCAGAGATTTAACCTGTCAGTTTCCACTGTGAGGAACATAGTAAGGAAATGGAAGACCACAGGGACAGTTCTTGTTAAGCCCAGAAGTGGCAGGCCAAGAAAAATATCAGAAAGGCAGAGAAGAAGAATGGTGAGAACAGTCAAGGACAATCCACAGACCACCTCCAAAGAGCTGCAGCATCATCTTGCTGCAGATGGTGTCACTGTGCATCGGTCAACAATACAGCACACTTTGCACAAGGAGAAGCTGTGGGAGAGTGATGCGAAAAAGCCGTTTCTGAAAGCACGCCACAAACAGAGTCGCCTGAGGTATGCAAAAGCACATTTGGACAAGCCAGCTTCATTTTGGAAGAAGGTCCTGTGGACTGATGAAACAAAGATTGAGTTGTTTGGTCATACAAAAGGCGTTATGCATGGCGTCAAAAAAACACAGCATTCCAAGAAAAACACTTGCTACCCACTGTAAAATTTGGTGGAGGTTCCATCATGCTTTGGGGCTGTGTGGCCAATGCCGGCACCAGGAATCTTGTTAAAGTTGAGGGTCGCATGGATTCAACTCAGTATCAGCAGATTCTTGAGAATAATGTACAAGAATCAGTGACGAATTGAAGTTACGTCGGGGATGGATATTTCAGCAAGACAATGATCCAAAACACAGCTCCAAATCTACTCAGGCATTCATGCAGAGGAACAATTACAATGTTCTGGAATGGCCATCCCAGTCCCCATACCTGAATATCATTGAACATCTGTGGGATAATTTGAAGCGGGCTGTCCATGCTCGGCGACCATCAAACTTAACTGAACTGGAATTGTTTTGTAAAGAGGAATGGTCAAAAATACCTCATCCACGATCCACGAACTGATTAAAAGCTACAGGAAGCGACTAGAGGCTGTTATTTTTGCAAAAGGAGGATCTACTAAATATTAATGTCAATTTTCTGTTGAGGTGCCCATACTTTGCACCGGTCAAATTTTGGTTTAATGCATATTGCACATTTTCTGTTAGTACAATAAACCTCATTTCAATCCTGACATATTACTGTGTCCATCAGTTATTAGATATATCAAATTGAAATGGCTGTTGCAAACACCCAAATATTTAGAACTAAAAATGATTAAGATGAATAGGGGTGCCCAAACTTTTTCACATGACTGTATATTGGGTTTCTGGTGACAGACTTTCTTTAAGGCTAAGGCCCCACATAGTGAATCACTGCCAAAAAACGTTTTTCAAAGAAAGTCCACAGTGTTTTCCTCTGTGGTCTTTCGGTCTCTATTATACCTATACGGAAAGCACCAGCGTTTCCGTAGGTATAATTGACATGCTGTGATTTATGCAAAAAACGCAAAAGTTTTTGAAATCACAGTACATATCTCCTGCAGATTTTTCTCTGCTATGTTTGGATGGGATTAGCCACAATCCAATCCACTTTGCAGGTACTGTAATATGCAGTGTTTTTTTGCCACAGCGTTTCCGTGGAGGCCAAAAGGCTGCGTATTCGCAACATGAGGCCCTGGCCTAAATGTTCTAGCCATTAAAGTACACTGAATTTATCTATACTGAAATTAGTTCTAAATAAATAGGTAGACTGTGATCATCATTGTCAGTAACAATTCTCTAGTCTGTGATATTTAAGTGAAGCTCAGCTGGTAGTAAAGGGACTAATACAGTGAATTTAATATTCCCAATACCATCATTATGACTAGGCTGGTTTTGTGGATTTATGCTGTTTACTCGAAATTCTGAAGCTATTATCCGCACCAAGCACATCCTGCATACTGTGATGTGTCAGACCAGAAAAGGTTCTGCGTAAAGATTTGTTTTGTCCAGTGTTCGGACAAAGTGATCCTCCGGTTAGGTTTGGTCAAAACAAGTTCAAATAGAATTGGACTTGAAATTATTATTTTACTCAGGGATCTCTTCAGACCCCTTATTATAATAGGAGTAGGCACAAGGGAGGTGTAAAAAAAAAAAAATTATACTCACCTTCCCTCACCTCTTTTGGTCCTCCTTGAGGCGTCTGGTGATATGTTTATTCCTCCTCCGATCATGTGACGTCTCAGAAGACGCTCGCCATGTCAATGTCACCGCTGAGGCCCAATCACAGGCCTCAGAGCTTACCCTGGGCATTTGACATCACAGAAGAGCACCAGACACTGACTCTGGTGCTCATCTGAGACGTCATGCGCATGGAGCAGGAAGAAATATATTGCCAGATGCTGCGAGGAAATCCAAAAAAGGGGAGGGAAGGTGAGTATAAAAGTTTATTATTTTTTACACCTCCATAGGGCCTACTCCTATTATATTTTGAGGTTTGAAGAGACCCCAGAGTATAATAATTTACTGCAAATCAAGTCGGATTGGCCATTTTAGTGAGCCCAAGACAAAACCGAACAATTTGGAATATTTGGCTTGAATCCAGCCCAACACTAGTTCTGCACTATTTATTTTTTGCCCATAGTTGCCTCAGTTGCTTAGTCACTGCTAATAGAAATAATACTGCCCCTATAAATAATCCATTTAAAGTTTAAGTATGCTATGCTGTGCATTTACAACTATTCATCCACACAATTACAGTAACCTGAGAGTGCCACCTCCATGCCATCCATTATTCTTTGGGTCCTTAAATTAAAGGGGTATTCCCATTTTAGGGAACCAATCTACACTGCTAGCTTATTTAGAGTTTTTCTAAATACACTGGTTTAGAAATGATGCTTTGTTTGCCTGATAAGTTAAATTATTCATCCCATTGTTGTCTGATACCTGATACTAGGTCAGATGAAGTGACTCTCTGTAGGGGGCTGAGTGCACTCACTTATCTAGAGCTCTTCCATCAGGACAATCAGTTCAGCTAATGGCAGTTTGCTGATAAAGACTCAGACAATGTGTGTTATCTCTCTACACAAAGATAACATTGAGTTTTCTGCAAGACCGTTGTCTGGGAGCATGTAAGTGTTCTCTACAAACTTGTGTAATGTAATATACACTTACTGTGCATATTTGATCTGCATTTAAATTCAATTTCTAGTAATCATAATAAATAATCTCTCATAGTAAAGGCAAAGCCTATATCCAGTGAGGTAGTTCATAGTGTCCTGTACATCAGTCAAAGCCCCCCACTAGCTTGTTGAAGAATACACGAAGTGAGAGCAGGCAAACTGCTGAGAGATGGACATGGGGAGACCTCTTTAAGGCTAAGGCCCCACGCTGCAGAAACACAGCATTTTTTGTGGCAAATTTTGCTGTCGATTTTTGAACCAAAGTCAGGAGTGGCTTGAAAAGGAATAGAAAATATAAAGGAAGCTCTTACACATTTCCCCTCTCTTAAATACACTTCTGACTTTGGCTCAAAAACCACAGAAAAATCTGCAACAGAAAATGCTACGTTTCTGCAACATGGGGCCTTAACTTAAGAGTGTTTTTTTTTTTAATATTTAAACCACCCCATTTTGTATCAACAATCATGCCAAACTCATATTTATAAGTCATTTATATTTATTCCCCATCTTTGCTGCTGAAAACTCCTTAAAGGGATTGTCCCATCACAAACACTTACTCCCTATTCACAGCATAGTGGATAAGTGTCACATCACTGGGGGTCTAACTGCAGCGCTTGTGTGACTGGCAGTTTATTCAGAGATTGTAGTTCTGGCAGTGAGTGGAGCATCGGTACTTCATTCACAGGAAAAATAAAGGTGTACTTTCAGTCCCCCATTATCGTGATCGGTGGGGGACCCAACATTCAGGATCCCAGTAAAGTGAGACTTATCCCTATCCTGTGGGTAGGGGATAAATGTCTGTAATGGGACAGCCCCTTTAAATAATTGAGGTATACCTAATATATTATACTACAAGAATAAATATGTATTATTAATAATAATAATAAATTTTATTTATATAGCGTCAACATATTCCGCAGCACTTTACAATTTGTATTACACTTGTTTGTCCCCAAAATTCTCCTATAAGAAAGATTAACAGTATATCCTTGCTCATAATTTGGTGTGTTTTGTCACCTGTAGAGGAGCAGTCCTAAATAAGTTGACACCACTCATGAAGAAAAAAAAGGGAACACTGCCCTGAGGCTGTACATTTAGTTTTGTAATGTGACTTAAACTTTGATTACAAGGCAATGCAATGATTTAATGTCTGTTTTACAACTTTTGATACAACTATTATTCATTCTCTACATTTCATTCATCCTAAAAATTGAAGTATGACACCATTATCTGTCACTGCACATGAGAGAGATGACATTTCCTAATAGTTTGATGTCTGCCTAAAGAAATATAGTTTACTCTGGAGGAATAGCTTACAGTTATAATGTGTTTTGTTTATGAGAGATCCAAAGACTATATATAACCGAGCAGTACAACGTGCCTGGTTTTCTGTTTCCACCTTGACCTAAAGTTTCTGTTTATTTAATCTTAGCCTGGACCAGTTCACTGTATCTACTGAACAACAAATTTAATGCAATATGTATTTCTATATACCTTATTTTTGTTGCTAAAATATGGAATGTTAATTTCAGATAATTAAATATTTACCATAATAATTCAGAAATGTTAACGCATTGTAGATGGAACCATCTGGTAAATGTTAACACTTAAAGTTTTACTTCACTTTTGTGATGAGATATAACAATATGCAATTGAATGCAAAAACAAGTTCGATGGCAGCCTGAAAAATGTTGAATATTTACTTACAAGCTTTGTATTACGAAGCATTTTATTTTATGTTTGCTTAGCTGCTTAGAATTCATTGGCTTCTGTATTTCTCCTACACAAGCATTATTTTATGTTAGAGACGGGGGCAGCATTTCAAACCTCTTTAACCCTTATTTTACATTATATAATAATCAATGCCACACTGATTGACTCAATAAATGGGAAACACAAGTAACTCAGAAACACACGTAAAGGTTAGAGAGCAAAATCAAGCCATTGATCAGTTGGTATGAAGAAAACTGCTATGGATTCTGTCACTTTCATTGATAGTGATGGTATTTTACACAGTTCTAGGTATCAAATAAACCTTTCTAGTCAGCTAGTGAAGCAATCTAATCTATTACAGTAGCTTTTATAAAATCTAGCAGGCGTTCATTAATTGGCAAGCACTTATTTTTTACTGTATGCCAGTGATTCTATTCCATAGCAGGCAACTTCAGAAATTGATCTTCTGTTTAACTATTGGGTGAAACATTTGATCAACCAGAATTCTCTGTGGCTTAAGCTGCAACTAGATCATGATTTTGTCTAATGTTTAACATCTACACATGACAAATGGATGCCTGAAAGTGCCATTTGTCAGAATAGTAAAAAGAATATATTTGTTTAATACAGACTTTTTTCAGTGGACTCCAAGGGAAGAAAAAGCTCAGTAAGCTATGCTTTTCCATTTTATTTCCCAATGTATACATTAAAACATGGGACAAAATTGTGATGTGAACACATCCTTGTGATTGTACTGGTAGTATAAGGAGCTCAAAAAAGAAATAACTGGGTGATCAGGATGTCATAATTTTGCACCCATGGAAATCATTATGTTTGTATGTACTTAACTGGCCAACAGGGTAGAGTAACTTACTGGTCATAGAAAAATAGCAACAGGATTCAGCAATTAACATAAGTAAGGCAGAGGTAGATGGATGTCTTTAGTGATTCAGTAAGTGTTGTCATGCAAACCATATTAGCAGGGTTAGGGCTTATTCACAAGTCTAATTTATACAGATGTGATATCAGTGTTACTCATGGACAGCATATGATCCTACTCATTTTTAGGTTGTGTGCTGTCTGTGGATGACCTATTTTTCATGTACTTGGACCTGAAAAAAAAGGAAAATACATGGGAGGCATCTGTGTGTTGTCTATGATTTTCACAGACCCATAGACTTTAATGGGCATCCATGGTCTGTAAAATGGACCAATATAGAGCATGTTTCCATTCTTTTCCCAAAAGCCATTGGTCCATGGGAAAAAAATGGATGGCTGCATGTACCCATTAAAATCAATGACTTTTTTTTTTTTTTTTTTTAATGTATGACATTGGTCTGACATTTTACTCCTTCATTGGAAACAATGATTTAGAGTCTTCACTGTGGACATATTCAATACAAATATGTAATAGTTAAAGGTGTTGTCTGGGTTAGAAAACACATTTTGAAATACCCTTTTAGGGAATCAGAGGGGTAGCTCCTATTCAGGAGTCTCATCTTTGAGGCAGCGTGGGGATTGTGTAATGCTTCACTCTTTCTGTCTTTTTCACAAATTGAAAATTTGCTGACATATAGACTACATCATATTTCCCATGTGGTCTACTTATGGTTCCATTGCCCTGATAACAAAAAGTAATTGCCCAAAGTAAAAAAAAAAAAAATGCAAAAAAAATTTGCTACCCCAAAAGAGAAAAACTACATTGATCATTCTTAATATGGTTCTACAAATATTGTATAAGACAATGTTAGCTTTCTTTTCTGAATGCCTTAGGGCCATGATGGCGAACCTATGGCACGCGTGCCAGAGAGGGCACGCAGAGCCCTCTCAGTTGGCACGCGTGCCGTCGCCATGATCGCTCACTAACCGGGAATCCGGTCTAGGATTCCCGGTTTATGAGCGATCGCTTCTTTCAGCTGTTTGTGAAAATGTAAATACAGCTGAAAGCTGTCACTGTAGGCCGCAGTCCGTGGAACCACGGCCTACACTGACTGCAGAGTGTGACCTCTGCCCCGACGCAGGCGCGATGACGTCAGAACAGACGAAGGAGGAGGACGCTCTTCGTGGGACTGCAGCTCTTCGTGGGGCAAGGTAAGTAACATAAACTACTGTGTGGGGGGACACTGAAGCATCTAATACTGTGTGGGGGGGACACTGAAGCATCTAATACTGTGTGGGGGGACACTGAAGCATCTAATACTGTGTGGGGGGACACTGAAGCATCTAATACTGTGTGAGGGGGACACGGAAGCATCTAATAGTGTATGGGGGACACTGAAGCATCTAATACTGTGTGGGGGACACTGAAGCATCTAATACTGTATGGGGGACACTGAAGCATATACTACTGTGTGGGGCGGGACACTGAAGCATATACTACTGTGTGGGGGGGACACTGAAGCATCTAATACTGTGTGGGGGTGGACACTGAAGCATCTAATACTGTGTGAGGGGGACACGGAAGCATCTAATACTGTGCGGGGGGGGGGGACGCTGAAGAATCTAATACTGTATGGGGGACACTGAAGCATATACTACTGTGTGGGGAGGAGACACTGAAGCATCTAATACTGTGTGGGGGGAGACACTGAAGCATCTAATACTGTGTGGGGGGGACGCTGAAGAATCTAATACTGTGTGGGGGACACTGAAGCATCTAATACTGTATGGGGGACACTGAAGCATCTAATACTGTATGGGGGACACTGAAGCATCTAATACTGTATGGGGGACACTGAAGCATATACTACTGTGTGTGGGGGGCATTGAAGCATCTAATACTGTGTGGGGGGGGACACTGAAGCATCTAATACTGTGTGGGGGGGACGCTGAAGAATCTAATACTCTATGGGGGACACCGTGAAGCATAAACTACTGTGTGGGTGCCCACTGTGAAGCATATACTACTGTGTGGGGAGGAGGGCTTATTGTGAAACATATAATGTTGGTGGGGGCCCAAAGTGGAGCATATAATACTGTGCGGGGGCCTCTGTGGAGCATATAATACTGAGTGGGGGCCACTCTGAAGCATATAATACTGTGTGGGGGCCATTCTGGAGCATATAATATTGTCTGGAGGCCACTTCAGAGCACATTGTACTGTGTGGGGGCCCTTCACTATTTATATCACACGGTATCTGTTTTATAGCAGACATGTGATATTATTACAGGCTGTAATAACATTGCACGGTCACTATAAAATAGATTCTGGTTAATTTAAGGTTAAATTGCCGTGTTGGAACTTTGCGATAATTTAGTGGGTTTTGGGTTGCAGTTTGGGCACTCGGTCTCTAAAAGGTTCGCCATCACTGCCTTAGGGTGTTTACATGCTCTGTCCAGAACTCGTTTTTGCATTATTTCAGTATATTTAACACATTCAACACATTGTATACAATTTCTTATATTCAATGTGTCTATATGCTTTGCTACCATAATGCCTACTATAATGTTTTAGTACAGAAATGTTCTCCTGTAACTAATCCTTTATTTCTGTTCTTAATATGTCTGTAGCTTGTGCCATGGGGAGCAGCTTGCTTCAGGTTATAGTAATATTCAGTTACTAACTTAAACACAGTAATACGGAACTGATATCTTATTATCAGAGCCCTTGAAGGATTTTCAGTGCTAAATTTACTTCTGAGCAGTAGATCCTTATGTCTGTTTTCCCATGGGTGCTATTATCAGACCACTATTACTTTTTATATCTCTACTCTTCAGCCTCACATTATTATTACCCTGTGCATTTGTTGCCTTTGTAGTAGTGTGTGCCCTAAAGCTGTACAAATAGGTAAACTGCATGAAATGTAAATTATTATGAAAAAAATAAATGTAAATACAAATTCTGAAATTACAATTTTAGTATTGCAAACATGAGCTTCGGCAACAAATTAACTGTTGCTATTACGTAAGGAAATATTGAAAATACAGGACATTTAAGTATACATACACTCTTTTCAGTAAATTTTAAATTTTTATCTGTTTACTGATTTATTTAGTTATTTTATTCACCAGCATAAACTAAAAAGCCTTTTATGCATGCTACATTAGGGAAGGCTCTAATTTTTGTGCTGCAGACATCTTCTTATTATCATTACACTAACAGGACATTTCTATCATTCTCTGCAATGTTACAGATACAACATTGCAACCCAGTCATAGGCTAAGGCCCCACATTGTGGAAATGCTGCAATATTGGCTGCTGAGGAAACACAGTGGGGAAAAAAACACTGCACTTTACAGTATCAGCAAAGTGAATGAAATTTCAGTAATCTCATTCACACACAAAAAAGAGCTTTGAGAAAGCTGTTTTCAAAAACGTGGGCATTTTTGAAAAACACAGCAAATTATTTTTAGCTGTGGAATCACAATATATTTAATTTGGGAAGAGAAAAGGCAGAAAAAAAATGGACCCTATTTACTTACCGATCTTTGTTTTCTCATGACCGCCTTTGCTTCCCTTTTTGCCCTCCAGGGCACCCTGTGCATCCCAGCGATTTGATATGGGGTGCATGGGGCCCCCTGGAAGGCAGAAGGGGAAGCTGAGGTGGACATGAGAAAACAAGGAGCGGTAAGTAAATAGAGCCAGAGTATTTGTTGGGCGAACCCCAACAAATACTGCTATTGTTATATTCTGGGGTCTCTTCAGAGTATAATGATCTTAGGCCCATGGCAGGTGACAAACATAAAAACCAATGTTACTCACCTCTCCTGAGCTACGACGCGACTCCATGCTGTCTTTGGGCCTCTGTTGTGACATCATTGACGTCACTTGGGACGGTCGGCATCATGACGCATAATGACTCTGGCGTAATCCACATCTTTGACATCATTGAAAAGGGCCGAAAACAGCAGGGTCACGTCGGAGCCCAGGAGAAGTGAGTACAACTGGTTATTATGTTGGGCCCCCTGGGCTTCCAATCATTATACTTTGGGGTCTGAAAATACCCCAAAGTATAATAATATTTTACAATGAACACCATAGGGACCACGATGGGATATAATACTGTGTGGAGGGGTCACTATAGAACATTATTCTGTGTGGAGAGTCCGTTAAATGACATTATATTGTCTAGAGGGGCCACTATGGGACATTATACTGTACACAGGGGCCGCTATTGGACATTAAACTGTGTGGAGGGGCCACTATGGGACATTATACTGTGTGGAGGGGCCGTTATGGGACATTATACTTTGTGCAGCGGACGCTATGGGGAATTATAAATGTCTGGAAGCCACTTATTTACTGGGACATTATAATGTGTTTAAATGGGGCGTTATACTATGTGGGGGCCAGGAAAGGGTGCACTATGTCGCGGGGGTTCACAAGTCAAAAGTTTGCTATGGCTCCCAGTCTTTACTAGTTACACCCCTGCACCAGTCTTTAATGGCTAGAATGTTAGCTCTACCTACATATATGCAGACAGCTTGCAATCAGTTGTTTGGGTAAGATATTCCAGTAAGTTATTTCAGCTAGGAGGGAGGTAAGACATCAAGTGATTCAACTGTTCATCTACTCAACTTCATTCAGAAATGTTATTACTGTCACTTTATGATCCTGTTAGATTGTATAAATGTCAGAATTCTGATGTATTCTTCTAATCTACCACCAGTGGCTGCTGTTTCACTCACTCTGAACTAATGCACTTCCACTCCTCACCACTGGAGGCTGCTGTGTTTGTCTTAGGATCTGTCCTTAACAAAGATGGCCAATGTGTGTTTTTATGAAGCCATCTTGTTTCCTGTTTGGGCCTACTTATACCCATGAGGCAATTCAATCATTGCTCGAGTATTGTGACTTGTTCCAGTCTCCTGCTCCTCAGAACTGTCTTTCCCAGACTGTTTCTACCCTTTGTTGATTTATCCTTGCGATCTACACTTCAAGCCGCACCCTGGACTACAACTCTACTATACCTAACTGCGCCTGGCTGTTTCCATCTGGCTACCGGATTCCAACCGTGTATACCAGTATCGTAACAGGATACTCGAGTCTGAACTATGGAATCCGCCAGGAAAGTAAGCTTGGAGGTTCGTGTAAATAATATGAACTCTTTACTTACCAATATATACGCTGAAATGCAAAATTTGAAAACAAAGTATTAGGCATTTGAAAACCAAACATCTCAAAATGTGCAAATATTCGGACAAGCGACTCATGATTTACAAAACAGGATTGCTCAATATGCAGAGCAAATACAGGAACTTCAAAACCGGGTGGTAGTTCCAGCTTCTTCATCCACCTTGCCTCTTCCACCCTTCAGGTTTGGTGGGGACCATGAAAAGTACCGCGGATTTATTAATCAATGCAAGTTGTATTTTGGTGCACACCCTCCTCACTTCCCCACTGACAGATTTAAGGTGTTGTGTATTATTATGCTTCTGACACATAAGGCCGTAGCCTGGGCTAATCCCCTTATTGAGACCAATGATGCATGTCTTGATGATTTGGAAGAGCAAAAGCAACATTATTGGCTCTACGTCAGGGCAGGTGCTCGGTAGCCGACTATACCACAGAATTAAGAAGATGGGTCATTGACACTGAATGGAATAATGCTGCAAAGTTAACATTTCTCAAGAATGGACTATCTAATGCACTTAAAGATGAATTAGCACATGCTGATGCTCCCACAAATTTTGATGATTTTGTACATCATTGTGTTCATATTGATACTCGACTGTCTGAGCGTAGGCAAGAAAAGTGGAATTCTACCTGGCTCCGTAATAATCGGTATTTATCTGTTCCACCCTCCACCACCAAAGACTTAGAAACAAAGAAATACCATGAAGTTGATGCTGAACCTATCAAATTGAAAGCATACAAAAACATGAAAATGCCTATAGAAGGGAACACAGACTTCGGGAAAATCAATGTTTTTATTGTGGTAAATCTGATCACTTTCTCATTAATTGTCCAAGTCATCGGTGGCGGTTATAGTGGATCCTGATCTATCTGAGGATGAATCAGTATGTTCAGAACCAGTGCCATCAGTGAATGCAGTCATCCACTCAATCTCTTCGATAGCACCTAACATTAAGAAGGGAAGAAAGGACTCTCATTGCTTCATTACCATCAAGTTTCGCACCTGTGCACAGTGGATATCTATCTCTGCCATGGTGAACTCTGGAGCAAATGGAAATTTTATGGACATTGCTTTTGCTAATAAGCATGGTGTAATGTCTCTGCCTGTTCGGGTCTCTGCGCCACCCTCCGCTCGCACGCTGCGGCAAAGGAGGCGTGTTCAGTTTGATTCCTTGCGTAGGTTTCTTGTTGCTCAGTCTGAACACTGTCCTATACAATGTAATTGATTTTCTGCCACACCCGTTTCCTTCACCTTGGTTTTCTCTGTTCCACTAATAGTTAATTTCAACCTTGCCTGTGTGATTGACAGCCTGTCTACCAATCCAGTCTGGGGCTGGCCCAGACTTTCTATAAACAGGTTGCCAGCCCTCACATGGTCGCTGGTTATTGCTTTGTGCATTCTGGCTATTATTCCTTGCTGTTTTGTTTCTTGTATTCGTATTCCTGATCTCTGGCCTTTACTTTTGACTATTCTCTTGGATTTTGATTCTGTACTGCATTGCTCGTCTGTTACCAAACCCTTGGCTTTCTGACCTCCCTTTTTGTCGTTTGTTCTGTCTGTATTCTGTGTTGTCACTTTACTCAGTATAGGGCTCGTCTTCAGCTTGTCCTTTTACCGTTTAGGGTAAACTGAGACAATAGGAAGGGACAGTGGCTGGGGTGAGATTAGGGCTCACTTGTGTCTGTCCTTCCTCCCAGTCCTCTGCAGTAGTGTGAGGGTGTTGCTACGTCTGGCAAGACCCTAACACATGGAGTAAAAATTCAGGAGAGGCTTTCATCAATTCTGATGGAAACTGTTGATGAGTCCCCACTGAATCCAGGCCCAATTAATCAAGAGACTGAACCCTTGGAGATAATTATGGAGCCTAATCACCAAGAGGTTTTATCTTTCTTATTAATTTCATCACCACATTTTCCAATCATCTTGGGTCTACCATGGCTGCAAGCTCAGAACCCTCAGATCAACTGGGAAACCAAAGTAGTGTCCTTCCTACCAGAGGTTCACTCAGAACAGATTTCATCTGATCAACCTCATGCATACGGTACCGAGGACCTTGAAACATCCCCTAAGCTGCCGTCTATGTATAAAGAATTTGCTGATGTTTGTGATAAAAAGAATGCTGACAAGTTGCCCCCACACCGACCTTATGACTGTCCATTGAACTGTTGCCAGAAGCAGCTATCCCCTTTGGAAGCATATATCCACTGTCAGAGCCTGAACTGAAAACATTTAAAGAATACTTAGATGAAAATTCAGCTAAAGGATTTATTCGCCCATCCACTTCACCAGCAGGTGCACCAATATTTTTTGTTAAAAAGAAAGACGGTACCTTAAGGCCTTGTGTTGACTATAGAAAACTAAATGAAATAACAATAAAGAATTGTTACCCTCTGCCTCTTATACCTGAGTTGCTGGATAGAGTCTGTTATGCAAAGATTTTCACCAAACTAGACCTACGTGGTGCCTATAACTTGGTGCGTGTAAGATCTGGTGATGAATGGAAAACAGCATTCCGATGATGTTATGGACATTTTTAGTACTTGGTCATGTCTTTTGGGCTGTGTAACGCACCTGCAACCTTTCAGCATTTCATTAACGACATTTTCAAAGATCTGCTAGATCGGTTTGTAGTTATTTATCTGGATGATATATTAATCTTCTCCAACTCTGAAGAAGAACACCAAAACCATGTCAGAGTTCTACTACAGCGTCTACAAACTCATCAACTCTATATTAAATTGGAGAAATGTGAATTTCATCAAACAGAAAATTCGGTTCTTGGGTTATGTAATTTCTACTGAAGGACTGCATATGGACTCCAGCAAGATTCAAGCAATAATTGACTGTCCAACCCTAAGGAATGTGAAAGAGGTCCAGCATTTTGTAGGATTTACTAATTTTTACAGACAGTTTATGAAACATTTTTCAGCTATAATTGCACCAATTACTCAATTAACAAGGAAGGGAATATGATTTATTTGGTCTTTTCAAGCACAGGATGCCTTCCTTTGTCTAAAGACAAAATTTACCACAGCCCCTAGACTGATTCATCCTGATCATGAACATGCATTTATCATTGAAGTTGATGCTTCTGACTGTGCAGTAGTGGCTATTCTATCACAAAGAACAGGAGTAAGAGACTTGTTACACCCCTGCGCTTATTTTTCTCAAAGATTGACCGCCTCAGAAAAGAATTATGATGTAGGAAACAAGGAGTTTTTAGCCATCAAAGAGTGGCGACATCATTTGGAAGGAGCAGCACAGCAGATAGTGATGCTAACTGACCTTCATAAATTAGAGTTCATCAGATCTGCTAAATGTTTGTCCCCCGTCACGCTCGGTGGAGTCTGTTTCTTAATCAATTTAATTTTGTGATCTCTTATAGACCTGGCTCCCGAAATGGAAAAGCTAATGCCTTATCCAGACTGTTTTCAGATGAATCCTTTCCACCTGCACCACCAACTACCATTCTACTGGAATCCAATTTTGTGGGGGTCATTGTCAACAAGGATCTGCTGGAAGAAATAAGGGCAGCATATGAGACTGATTCAGTTCTTCTGAATCCACCAGATGATATACCCCTTACGTTTCAAAATAGAATATGGACTCTTAATCATTGCAGTTATGTGCCAGAGAGCGTATGACTAAGAGTATTAAAATTGATTCATGACTCCAAGCTAGCAGGTCACAAGGGCATTCAGAAGACAAAAGAACTTCTGTCACGCTTCTTTTGGTGACCTCACTATCAAGAGGATGTGAAGAAATATGTTTCTTCTTGTAACACCTGTGCCATTAATAAAACTCCTCATACTTCACCAGTGGGACTTCTACAGCCTCTTTCAATTCCATCCCGTCCTTGGGGATCTATATCTATGGACTTTATTGTCGAATTGCCTGCCTCTAAAGGGAGAAATGCCATCCTAGTTGTGGTTGATCGACTGAGAAAAGCAGCTCACTTTATTCCATGTTCTAGTCTTCCCTCTGCCAAAGAGACTGCTGACCTTAGCATCCAAGATGTCTTTCGTCTTCATGGAGTACCAGATGAAGTTGTCTTAGATCGCGGAGTACAATTTACGTCCAAATTTTGGAAGAATTTTTGCAAAACACTTGACATTGATGTTAATTTATCAATTGCATTTCACCCCCAATCAAATGGTCAGACTGAACGCACAAATCAGCCTTTGGAGAAGTATCTCCGATGCTACATTTGCCATTTGCAAAATGACTGGGTTGATTTGCTCCCAATGGCAGAATTTTCATATAATAATACTCAGAATGCTTCCACCAAACAAACACCAATTTTTGCTAATTTGTGTTACCATCCGAGTATCCTTCCTAATTTTCCTAGAGACACTCCCATTCCTGCAGTCAATGACAGAATTCAATCTCTCCAACAGAATCTAGAGATGTTAAAGGACACATTAAAGATTGCTCAGGAGAGATATAAGGAAACAGCAGATAAATCCCGCAAACCTTCTCCAACTTTCAAGGTAGGAGATGAGGTATGGCTTTCTACAAAGAACTTGAAACTTCATGTACCTTCAGCAAAACTAGGTAAAAAATTTATTGGGCTTTTTAAGGTTATTGGACAAATAAATAAAGTAGCCTTTCACCTAAAGATTCTCAAGACAATGAAGGTACATCCTGTGTTCCATGTGTCACTTCTGAAACCTGTTATTCCAAATCCATTTCCGGAACGTAACCTACCTCCTCCCAATCCACTTGAAGTGGATGGACAAAAACATTACATTGTTGAAAAGATACTGGACTCTAGGATTTTCAGAAGTCGCTTACAAAACCTAATAAAATGGCAGGGGTATGGCCCCGAGGACAATTCATGGGAACCTGTAAATAAAATCAATGATCCCCGACTGCTTAAGGAATTTTACCAAAGATATCCAGAAAAACTGAGCCAAGCATCATCCGGAGGTCGATGCTAAAGAAGGCAATAATGTCAGAATTCTGATGCATTCTTCTAATCTACCACCAGTGGCTGCTGTTTCACTCACTTTGAACTATTGCACTTCCACTCCTCACCACTGGAGGTTGCTGTGTTTGTCTTAGGATCTGCCCTTAACAAAGATGGCCAATGTGTGTTTTTATGAAGCCATCTTGTTTCCTGTTTGGGCCTACTTATATCCATGAGGCAATTCAATCATTGCTCGAGTATTGTGGCTTGTTCCAGTCTCCTGCTCATCAGAACTGTCTTTCCCAGACTGTTTCTACCCTTTGTTGATTTATCCTTGTGATCTACACTTCAAGCCGCACCCTGGACTACAACTCTACTATACCTAATTGCGCCTGGCTTTCTCCATCTGGCTACAGGATTCCAGTATTGTAACAATATACTTGATTCATTTATGTAGTTTTTGTTTGGTACAGTTTTCATAATTGCCTCAAAACTGCACTTTTTATGTAAAACCACTATAAAAATGCAATAGAAGCAACTTTCGTAAATCAGAGGTGCAACTAGTGGGAGGGCAGTGGGGACAGAGGCCACAAATACCAAAAATTAGAAACCAGCAAATTCAGTTGTATCATCATCTTCAGGATGCCAATACAATTGAAATACGTGGTAGACGAGTAAGTAGGCTGGTAGGCTGCAAATCACTTCAGGCCAGCAGGCTACAAGGTGGTCACAGTGCTTTGTAGGCTACAGCCCTGAAGTGTCTTGTGGCCTAGAGCTTAAAGCAAGAAGAGGGGGTAGCGGCTGTTTGAGCGTCCTGCATCATGGGATTGAGAGTATGTGAGTATAGTTTTTAATTATTTTTTCCACACTTCAGGGACATTATTAGTATGTATTTAGGGGGCCTTATTAATGAGGGCACATTTAAAGGGGCATCTTTTATAAGAAAGCATTAGGTAGCATTATTAAAGGGGTTGGTTGAGATTGAAAAAAATGTATGCAAACATCTTCCCCTTTCATTCCTGCACTGAGCCAGCCATCTCCTCCAATGCTCAGAGCAGATGCAGCGGTGATGTCATGTCAGCAGGATCGCTACAGCCAGTCAGTGCAGTGACTATACATACAAAACAGTAGAGGGGATAGCCAGCCCAGTGCAGCAACAAAAGAAAGTATGCAGGTAAGCATACATGCATTTTTATTTTTTATACTTCCCATTCTGCCTGCATACATTTTTTTAAAATCACATGTGAACCCTTTAATATAAGGGGGCATAAGACAGCAGAATTTATGCACAGGGGCATAATATAAGGGACATTAGGTGGTATTAACCTCTGGTGAATTGGGCAGTTTTAATTTAAGGTGGCAAATGGGCATTATTAATTTAGGTGCACTAAAGAGGGCACAGAGGGGGTATTATTAATTGAGGGAGCACATAGGGGCTTTATTCATTTAAATATGCACACAAGGGGTATTATCAATTTAAAGATGCACACATTCCCAGTTGGGTTTCATATTATATATTTTATAATTGGGGTAACAGCAAGATGGGGACTTTGTGTAAGTGAGGTCAGGCATTGTGGGTCAAGCATTTGGAAAAGTGAGGAGCCGAATATGTCTGCATTGCACACTTTACAGTGACAAGTCACAGCTGGAAGAAGAGGTCCTGGGGGTCCAGTTGAAAGAGAAGGGAAATGTGAACAATTACAGTCAGAGACATCACCTGTAAGTCACTAAATTTTTCCTGCACTGTATTCACCTAAATGATCTGCAGAGCCCTGTGTACAGCCGGTATCTACTACTATATTATCACCATATGGTGGTAATATTGGTATACTTGGTTTTGGGGCAACTTGTATGTTTTCGCTCTTTCTGTTCTGTACCCCTTGCTGCACCTCTGATGTAAACATATCCTAATGTGTACTCAATATAACTACATTGTCAACAAAATAAAGAATGGCAATATCCTATTCCATGTATTATTTGTAAAATTGAAGATAGTTCAACATGCATTATCACATTAAGACTACAAAGTGAATTGGCTGTTTGCAATGAATTTTCCTAAATTTAGAATATTACAGTGGATTTTAATGGTGATATTTTGGCAGAATTGGTTCAACGCTTCAGTAAATTAATGACTGACTTTAATCTTAAATGCACTTTATCCATCTATTACCTAAAATTTGGCTGTAATCCAGACTGCACTGCAGGTTTCGTAATCCAGCATGATACAAAGTATTTAGTCTGGATTACTTGTATATGATAACTGCTGTTGGATCCTTATATAGAATATACAGTGAGCTGTATGTACAATATATTGTGTGCTGAAAAATGTATTTATGTGAAAATGCATCAAGTGTTTCTTAAGTATCTCTAATTGTTTCTTCATTTAGAAATTGCTAACTGCTGTTAGATACATGTATAAAATATACAGTGATCTGTATGTATATTGTATGTTGGTAGAATTAAAATTTTTATGCGAGAATGTGAGCACTAAGTGTTTGTATTTTTCTAGATCTCATTATGGGATTTACTTAGAATGACATTATTTAAAGAGGTATTACCACAATAACAATTATATTTCATATAAAAATAAGCTACAAAATACCACTGTCATCTATTGACAGCAATTAGCAAAAGTGTACATGTCACTAGAAAAAGCCCAATAAAATCCCGTCTACTTACCTGTCACTACTTACTTTATTAAAATATTTAACCCCTCACTTTCTTCTGGAAACTTGCCCTCCTCTTTCAAACATGCTGTTATCACACCACTACTGAAGAAACCCTCCCTTGACCCATCCTGTGTTGCTATCTACCGACCCATCTCCAACCTCCCCTTCATCTTCAACCTCCCCTTTATCTCCAAAATCTTGGAACACTTGTTCTATTCTCACTTAATCTGCTATCTTTCTGCTAACTCCTTTCTTGACCCTTTACAAATCTGGTTTCAGCTTTCTGCACTCTACTAAAACAGGTATTATAAAAGTCTCCAGTGGTCTCCTGACAGCTAAATCTAAAAGCACTATTCTCTTCTTATTCTTCTGGATCTTTCAGCAGCATTTGACACCATAGACCACTAACTCCTCCTCAATATGCTTTGCTCTGTCAGCCTCAAAGGCACTACTGTACTCTCTCTTAGTTCTCCTCCTATCTCTCAGACTGCACTTTCAGTGTATCATTTGCGGGCTCTGTCTCTTCTTCTCTTCCTCTTGCTTTTGGGGTTCCCAGGGCTAAGTCCTAGTTCCCCTTCTATTCTCACTCTACCCAGCACCTATTGGACAAACCATCACCAGATTTGGTTTCAGTACCATCTTTATGCTCATGACACCCAGCTATATACCTCTTCTTGTAACAGCATGAGAAGAGGTATTCATAAATCAATGCCGGTTGTATTTTGACGCCTACACAAGACAGTTTCCAACTGCTCAGTCCAAGGTATTATGTATCATCATGCTTCTGACTCACAAAGCCTTAGCTTGGTCCAACCCATTAATTGAGACTGATGATCCTCTCTTAAACAATCTGACAAATTTCCTTACAGCTATGAGTCAAATGTTTGACAATCCTAATCGGCGTGTTACTGCCGAAGCAACTATATTAACTTTACGCCAGGGCAGGCGTTCCGTCACAGACTATGCTATGGAGTTCCGAAGATGGGCTATTGATATGAACTGGAACAATGATGCTCAGCTTCCACTTTTCCGTAAAGGTTTATCCAGTACTGTTAAAGATGAGCTTGCCTGAGCTGAGGCTCCCTCCGGCTTGGATAATTTTATTAACCATTGTATCCGTATTGATACTCGTATTACAGAACGCAGACAAGAGAGAGAGAGATGAGTCGCCTTGAATGGGAGTAACAGTTTTTTCTCCTTCCTCATCTGTTAAGGGTCCTCTGAGCAAGTCTCCCCGGGAGGCGAAGCCCGAACCTATGCAGATAGATTCCCTACAGAGGCGTCAGAGTAAGGACCATAAGGAACACAGGCTTCGAGAAGGCTTGTGCCTGTACCATGGTGGATCGGGTCACTTCCTTATGAACTGTCCTAATCGTCCACTTAGAACAGCAGTTGCTGAATGTGACTTCTCTGACTCTGAGTCAGTTGTTTCAGAGCCAACGCTACCTCTGAACACAGTCATATCCTCGGTTGTTCCTCACATTGAAAGAAGAGAGAAGGGATCACACTGCCTTCTCCCTATTCAGATCTTGATCAATTCTAAGTGGATTTCTAGTACAGCCATGATAGATTCAGGAGCCAGTGGAACCTTTATAGACTTTTCGTTAAAAGCATGGGATAAGATTCCGGAAGAGGGCTTCTCCTGTGGTGTTGGAGGCGGTGGATCGATCTCCACTAGTCTCAGGACTGGTGGATTAAGAGACTGTATCCCTGAGTATCATTTTGAAACCATATCATCAAGAGATACTTAATTACTTTTATGCTGATCACCTCTCTGCATTTTCCTATTATTTTGGGTTTCCCCTGATTACAGACCCAGAACCCTGTTATCAACTGGGAAACGAAGGAGATACGTTTTCCAGGGAAACACATTCCTGCTACTATGGAGACTCAAGATTCAGCTCCAGTTCTGAGCCTACCGCCTACTACTATGAAGACTCAGATCCAGCTCCAGTTCCGAACCAACCTCCTGATACTATGGAGACACAAGATCCTGCTCCAGTTCTGAGCCTACCTCCTATTTATAAGAGCTTTGCTGATGTCTGTGATAAGAAGAAAGCAGATCAACTTCCTCCACATCGTCTTTATGATTTCCCCATAGAGCTTCAGCCAGGTGCGGCTATACCTTTTGGCAGCATTTATCCGCTAGCAGGACCAGAATTGAAGGATCCCAAAACATACATCGATGAGAATTTGGCTAAAGGATTCATTCGTCTTCAGCTCCAGCAGGGGCTCCTATATTCTTTAAGAAAAAGGATGGTTCTCTCCGACCCTGCATAGACTATCGAGAACTTAAAGTTACAATTAGAAACCGTTATCCTTTGCCATTAGTTCCAGAGCTGCTGGAGAGAGTAGAGCAGACCAAGATCTTCACGAAATGAGATCTTCGCAGAGCATATAATTTAGTCCGCATCAAAGTCTCAGGATGAATGGAAAACCGCCTTTAGATCTCGTTATGGACACTTTGAATACCTGGTCATGATGTTTGGGCTTTGTAATGCCCCAGCTACCTTCCAACACCTAGTAAATTATATTTTCAGGGATCTTCTAGACCTCTTCGTGGTGATCTATCTGATTGACATTTTGATTTTTTTCTAATTCTCCCGAAGAACATCAACAGCATGTGAAGACTGTTTTGGGACGTTTGAGGGAGAATCATCTCTATATAAAGCTTGAATAGTGCAAGTTGCATAGGTCAGAAATTCAATTCTTGTTATACATGATTACACCACAAGGGCTGGGCATGGACTCTAGTAAAATACAGGCAATCCTTGATCAGCCCATACCCAGGACTGTTAAGTTCAGTGCTTTATCGGATTTGCCAATTTTTATCGACGCTTCATTAAGAATTTTTCAGGAATTGTCTCCCCTATCACTCAACTTATGAAGAAGATAACTGTTTTTCCCTGGTCATCCCAGGCACCGGAAGCCTTTGACCGCTTAAAGACAAAGTTTACTGCAGCTCCAGTCTTAATTCATCCTGATCCTGAACAAGCCTTCATTGTTGAAGTGGATGTTTCTGACTGTGCTATTGGGGCCATCCTCTTACAGAGAACAGGGTAGAAGAGTCCACTGCATCCTTTCGCCTACTTTTCTCAATGACTGTCTCCTGCAGAGAGAAATTATGATGTAGGGAATAGGGAGTTAATGGCTATCATCTCTGCCTTTAAAGAATGGAGGCATCATGTTCATGCACTTCACAACAAATTATCTTTCCCACTGATCATCGTAATCTGGAATTTATTAGATCAGCAAGATGTATATCTCCATGACAGGCTCGCTGGAGTTTTTTTACCTAACCAATTTAATTTTTTAATTTCTTATAGGCCAGCTCCCGTAATGGTAAAGCTGATGCTCTATCCAGAATTTATTCCACGGACCCTACCCCTGATACTCCACCCAAGACGATACGGTCGAATTCCAAATTTTTAGGAGTAATCCACAACCAAGATTTGAAGATTTGTCTTTTAATCTCATTTTTCTGGTAGCCTGGGTATCGGAAAGATGTCAAGAATTATGTTCACTCTTGTGACATTTGTGCCAGATGAAAGACACCACATTCTTCACCAACAGGATTGTTACAACCTCTTCCCATTCCAACTCGCCCCTGGGGGTCCATCTCTATGGGGAAGAATATGATATTAGTCGTAGTCAATCGTCTGACGAAGGCCGCTCACTTCATTGCCTGTGCGGGTCTACCCTCGGCTAAGGACACTGTTGATTTAATAGTTCAGAATGTCTTTCGTCTACATGGAGTTCCAGATGAGGTTGCATTGGACCAGGGGTTCCAATTTATAGCAAAATTTTGATGGGAGTTTTGTTCTGCATTGGACATAAATGTCTGTCCTCTACCTTTCATCCGTAATCGAATGGACAGACGGAGAGTACCAATCAGACTTGGAACAATATCTTCGGTGCCATGTCTGTCATCCACAGGATGATTGGATCGATTTGCTTCCCATGGCAGAATTCTCCTATAACAATTCGCAGAGTGCTTCTACGAAAGTAACACCTTTCTATGCTAACATAGGTTATCATGCAAAGATCTTTCCCAGCTTTCCTGTGAATGCTTCTGTGCTAGCAGATACAGAAAGAATTATCACCTTACAACAAGATCTCGCAATTTTGAAGGAGACGTTGCATGCAGCTCAGGAAAGTTTTAAAAAGACAGCTGAGAGGTTTCGTAAACCAGCACCAACATTTAAGATAGGGGATACAGTCTGGCTATCTACAAAGAACCTGAAATTGAAGATCCCTTCATGAAAACTGGGACAGAAATACATTGGTCTCTTTAAGTTTAGCAGTCTGGTAAATTCAGTAACTTGTCGATTGGACCTTCCAAGAACCATGAGAATCCATCCTGTCTTTCATGTCTCTTTGCTGAAGGCTGCAGTTCCCAATCCTTTTCCTGGACATTCACCTCCTCCTGGTCCTCTCATAGTGGATGATCAAGAGAAATTTGTTGTTGAGAAGATTTTGGATTCCAGGATCTGCAGGGTTCAGTTGCAATACCTTATGAAATGGCAGGGCTACTCTCCAAAAGACAATTTTTGAAAACCCCTGGAAAACATCAATTCCCCTTGATTGATTAATCAATTTCATTGCAAATATCCAGAGAAGCCTGATTTGGGATTGTCCAGAGGCCGTTCCTGAGGTGGGAGTATTGTCAGGATCTTCATTGATGAACTCTTTGTTTTGCCAGTACCAGTCCCTTAGCAAGATGGTGTTTTGTGTGTTTCCTGTCTGTGGCCATCTTGGTTCCTGCCTGTTGATTATTTGAACTCCTACACCTGATCACTCAGTACCTGAGTATTGTGTTTGAACTCTGCTTCTGACAATCCTTGAGCTGGGGCCTACTAATCTCAGTTGGTTCTATATTACCTGCTACACTGTGTGTACCTGCTACTACCCACTGCACTGTGGATACCTGCTACTACCAGTGCACTACAAGTTCCAGCATACTACCTGTAGCCCAGTAAGAGAGTCTTGACAATAAATCTGCAATATGACCAGAGGGTCAGAATTATAATCTACCAGCCATATTACTCAAACCAGTAATTTAGAATTGCCTAAGTGCTTATCTACTTTTTCTCCATATATAAAATCTTGTTGGAGAAGTTTATCTTTTATATTCGATATGACAACAAAGGGCATGATTTCGCTGCACACAATGCACCCCTAGACTTTGTATTATTTGCCACATCGAATTGGCATTGAATACAATTCAATATTATTTAGCTATATATCAGGTTTTAAAATACTAAATAAAAGTTGTTTTATATTGATATATCTTTTGACCATCTTAGTGGTAGGAATTTGATCTCTAAACCAGACTGCAAAAGAATCTAACCTGACAAAATAGCAATCCTTTTTGGGCAGAGAACTTCCATACTGTGCCTGGCAGACCAGCTGGACCAAGGAAACAGTTAAACCAATTAATATAATATGTTAATGTTTTGGTATCAACTGTACCCTATAAACTTAATTTTCCCATACCTAATGAATGTTAGAGATGCCAAAACTTGGGTCTCCTTTACCTCTAACATACTTCCCTCCATTCTAATCACGCACCAGCTTAGGTATGGGATACTTCATAGTATCTTTTAACAGTACAGTGAAGTACTTCCTTTGTCTATTTCTATTTTCCAAAGAGCTGCAGTTCTTCTTACTTTACTGCCATCTATCTCCAAACCTATAACAGTATAGATGATTCTGTCTGCCCCTTACCTCTATTTCATCTCTGTTGTTTATCTCTTGGCCTTGTCTTATTTGTTTTCCTTTCTTTTCTAATTTAATTTTCTAATTTACGTGATCATTATTATTGTGAAAGTTTTGGTTTTAGTAACAGCTTTGTATTGCTTATTGGGTACTTGTATTTGCTGTATCAGATGTTATTGTTACTTCTGTTGTTTGTCACTAGCACAACAGAAGGGGAGGCTGATTTACCCTGTAACTGGGGCTGGTACATTTATCCCCAGTTGCAGGAGGAATGCAGCCTCCTGCATTTTGTTTTCACATAACAATAGAGCTGATCTGGGTCCTTCAGGACCCAGCAGCTCTTACAGATGCTGATCTCGGTAGATTACCGCCGGGTCAGAGGGGAGCCGCAAGATGGCGGCGCCCATAGCGCTGTATACATTGAGCGCTGTATACAGTTCGATCGGGATGGCAGGGGAGGTAATAAACCTTCCCTGCCTTCTCTATGGGAGCTCCGGCTGAAGTTACAGCTGGCTCCCTGTTTCAGCAACTGCACGATTTTGTGCAGTTGCTGAATTCCTTCTGGACGTATATAGTCTATGGGCGGTACGGAAGCGGTTAATTAAATTAATCTTTAGGATGGAAATTTTTAAGCAATAGCTGAACACTAGTAATGAAAATGGAATATTGATATTTGCAGTGGGACATAAGCAGACAGTAGCTAATGTAGTATAACGGGCATTTTATTAGTTTAGGTATTGCAATATATATGCTATTTTGCATTCACTATACATAGATGCTAGCATCAGAGTTTAGAAGGGGTTAAGTGAACATGAAGTTAAATTGAGGAGAGCATTTCCTAAGGATATATTTTATTTTCCTTTGCTTTTAAGAATAAAGAAGCTTCTGTTTCAAATTACAATTCACTTGTTACTTGATGTTACTATTACTCTAGGCAAAATCGTTTTTCACGCATTGCTATCTCTTCTTTAATTATTATTATAACCATAGTCAATTGATTTTCATTATTAAGTTGTGACTGATTGAGGCGCTTGCTTTTAATTAAAGTGCAAACTAATTTATAATAAAGGTCCAGAACACTTTTAACCACTATCCCTGATAAATCTTAAAAATCGTTTAAAAATATAGCTACTGTATATTTAGTGCAAAAATGCTTAGCCTTATTGTATAATTCAGAAAAGAATGTCTAATGTCCAATGATATGAAATATGCATATATTATACTGTGTCATGAGTTATGTGTCTTTTGTTATAGTTATAGGTTTTTCATTCATGGGTGTAGTTGGGGATTGGTCTCAGTGTTTCCTGTGTACAGAATTATAATTTGCAATCCACAGCTCAGGCTACAGAAATTAATTAATTGTTTTATGAGCTAATTTAGTGCTACATCTAAGCATATGTATCCTATACAATATAAGTAGACATAGTATTAGGGGAGGCACGAGTGCTGGGGTTGGCACGATGCAATTCAATCCTAAGTGTGATTCAATCACAAGTGTGTAGAAGCTGCAGTTAAACATGGCAGTTAGACAGGGCACAAGACAGATCAGCTGAATTATCACTCCAAAAACTTGTAAGTTTTAAAAACAATTGTATCACCATGTTCACTGCATGTTTTTTTTTCTCTATTTTCTGCTTTTTTACAAACCTATCGCCCATTCCCACCTCCTGTTACTTCTATCCACATCAGTCCCTCTATCCTTCTCTCTCCTATGTGCAACTCACATTCTCTCTTCACCTTCCTCAACCACCTTAACTCACCTTGTGCTTCTATGCAACAAATTAGACGGTCTCACAAGTCATTTAACCATCTGCTGTCTCTCGCTATTCTCCTGCTATTAGCTGCTGGGGACATCTCTCCAAACCCTGGTCCTCCTTCTGGTAACCTCAACTCTGTACCTGTCTCACCAAGAAACCCTTCTAACTTTATTAATATTCGTTGTCTGCCGTCTCCTTCTCCTCCACCAGTCTCTTTCTCTTGTGCTCTCTGGACCGCCAGCTCACTCTGCAATAAACTTGACATTACTCAAGATCTCTTCATCTCAAAGTCTTTTAACCTGCTGGCTGTCACTGAAACCTGGATTAAACAGTCTGACACCGCATCCCCTGCTGTTCTCTATTATGATAGCCTCCAATTCTCACACACCCCTAGACCTGAGGATAGGCAAGCTGGAGGGGTTGGTGTCCTTCTCTATCACCACCATGCATTTTTCAGGTCATTCCGCCAGTACCTTCGCTCTCTTTCCCCTCTTTTGAGGTCCACACTATCGACTGTTCCGCCCTTTCTCCCTGCAAGTAGTTGTGATCTATCGTCCCCCTGGCTCTCTACCAGTTCTTAGATCACTTTTCTTAATGGCTTTCCAACTTACTATCCTTTGAAATTCCTACTCTAATTTTGGGTGACTTTAACATTCCCATTAACACCCCTGTCTCTCCATCTGCTTCTCGCGTTCTATCACTAACCGCCTCTCTTGGTCTCTCCCAGCTTACTACTTCTCCCACACACAAATATGGTAATATTCTTGATCTGGTCTTCTTACGGCTCTGTTCTTTCTATGACTTTCCTAACGCTCCCCTACCAATTTCCGACCACAACCTTCTTTCCTTTAACATTAAAGCTTCTTGTCCTTCACAAAACACACTGACCTACCGCACATGCAGAAATCTATGGGTTGTAAACACACAGCACCTCTCAGATACCCTACAGTCATCACTTTCTCCCATCTCTTCTCTCTCCTGTCCTGAACTGGCCACCAAACACTACAATGAGACTCTCAAAGCCACCCTGGATAAAGTAGCACCCTTAACCATCTGAAAATCCCAACACAGACCCTGGCAACCTTTGCACACTCCTCAAACTCGTTTTCTTCAGCGATGCTCAAGATGTGCTGAATGTCTATGGTGAAAATCTCACACATCTGCAGATTTTCTTCACTTCAAGTTTATGCTCAAAGCCTACAACTCTGCTCTTCACCTCGCCAAACAAACTTACTTCACATCTCTCATCTCTTCTCTCTGCAATAACCCTAAACGACTCTTTGACACCTTTCCCTCCCTCCTCACGCCAAATGTGCGGGTACCTGTCACAGACCTCAGTGCTCAAGACATGGCCACGTACTTTAAAGACAAAATCGACAACATGTGTCAGGAAATAACCCATTCTTCAAGTGGCATCAGTTCCCTTCCCTCCCTTGTTCCTCATTGTGAACTCTCATTATTTGACCTGGTAACAGAAGTCTCCCAGCTCCTTTCTTCTTTTCACCCAACTACTTGCACAAGTGATCCTATCCCATCACACCTCCTCCGTTCTCTGTCCCTACTGTTACACCTCACCTTACTAAAATGTTTAACCTCTCTCTTTCTTCTGGAATCTTCCCCTCCTCCTTCAAACATGCTGTCATAACCCCACTACTGAAAAAACCCTCCCTTGACCCATCCTGTGCTACTAACTACCGACCTGTCTCTAACCTCCCCTTCATCTCTAAACTCCTGGAATGCTTGGTTTACTCCCACCTAATCCACTATCTCTCTGCTAACTCTCTTCTGGACCCCTTACAATCAGGTTTTCGTGCACTGCACTCTACAGAAACAGCCCTCACAAAGGTCTTACTACTTATTCTTCTGGATCTCTCAGCAGCATTTGACACTGTTTACTACAAACTCCTACTCACTATGTTCCATTCTATTGGCCATAGGGATAAAGCTCTCTCTTGGTTTTCCTCCTATCTCTCTGACCGCTCATTTAGTGTATCATTTGCTGGTGCTATTTCTTCTGCTCTGCTCCTTGCGGTTGGGGTTCCTCAAGGCTCGGTCCTAGGTCCCCTCCTCTTCTCTCTGTACACAGCCCCAGTTGGACAAACCATTCGCAAATTTGGCTTTCAATACCATCTTTATGCAGATGATCAACAACCAGTGGCGTAACTAGGAATAGCTTTCGCCCCAAGGCGAACATTTGACATGAGGGCCCCCCCGAACCGGTTACGGGTCCCCAAACAGTAAAATATCCTCAACAGTGGCCCCAGATAGTATTATATGCTCAACAGTGGCCCACACACAGCATTATATGCTCCACAGTGTCCCCCATACAGCATTATATGCTCTACATTGCTCCCCCCCCCACACAGTATAATATGCTACCCACAGTGGCCCCACACAGTATTATATGCTCCACACAGTGGTCCCCACCCAGTATTATATGCTTCCCACAGTGGTACCCACCCAGTATTATATGCCCCCCATAGTGGGCCCCACACAGTATTATATGCTCCCTACAGTGGCCCCCACACAGTATTATATGCTCCCCACAGTGGTCCCCACCCAGTATTATATGCTCTACAGTAGCCCCACCTAGTATTATATGCTCTACAGTGGCCCCCACCCAGTATTATATGCTCTACAGTGGCCCCCACCCAGTATTATATGCTCTACAGTGGCTCCCACCCAGTATTATATGCTCTACAGTGGCCCTCACCCAGTATTATATGCTCTACAGTGGCCCCCACCCAGTATTATAAGCTCCACAGTGACCCCCACCCAGTATTATATGCTCTACAGTGGCCCACACACAGTATTATAAGCTCCCAACAGCCCCCCTCCCGCTTCGGTGCTATTATTATTATACTCTGGGGTCTCCTCAGACCCCAGAGTATAATAATCAGAGACCCAGGGAAGGTGATTAAAAATAACAAACTTTCATCCTCAACTTGCCTTACCTTTCTTTGGCATCCTCGCTCCATCCTGCCGTCTTTAGCGTCTTCAAGCCCTCTTCCGAAGTTGCTGCCGAGGCCTGTGATTGGGCCTCAGCAGTCACATGGGGGCGCACTGATGTCATTACGCGGCCACGCCCCATGTGACTGCTGGGGCCTAATCACAGGCCTCAGTCATGATGGAGGAGCGCCGGAGAGAACGCTGTGCCCAGGAGAGGTGAGAATATGTATTTATTATTTTCAGTCACCTCCCCTGGGCTGCCATCTATTGGAAAGGGGCCTACAATATACCAGGACTCCTTTTCAATAACAGTATGTATAGCGGTCGGGGAACCAGGCTTTCCCCGACCGCTATCATAATGGTCCGGGGGCCCGGCCATCTCCAGCTGGCCGTGGGCTCCGTACCCTGCCGGGTCCGTTCGCGGTCGCACCCCCTGCGACCGCCGCGATCGTTACTGGTTTGTGGGGTTCGCGGTAGTGGCTGCCACAGGGCTCCGGAGCCCCTAATGTCCCGGGCCCTGTGGCAGCCACTACCGCTGCTACCCCGATATTTACGCCTCTATACCCAACTATATACCTCATCCCGTGACATCACCCCTGCACTACTACAGAACTCCAGTGACTGTCTCTCTAACATCATGTCTTCTCTTGATCTGATATTGAATCTTTCAAAAACTGAACTTCTTGTATTCCCTCTATCTTCTAACCAACCTAACCCTGATATCTCCATTTCTGTCTGTGGCCTTACTATTACCCTGAGGCGGCATGCCCGCTGTCTGGGGGTTGTATTTGATTCAGATCTCACCTTTACCCCACATATTCAGACACTTGCATGCTCTTGCCACCTGCACCTTAAAAACATCTCTAGAATTCGCCCTTTTCTTACCGTGGAAACATCAGAAACCCTCATTGTCGCTCTGATTCTCTCTCGTCTTCACTATTGCAATTCTCTTCTAATTGGGCTTCCTCTTACTAAACTCTCCTCACTAAAATTTGTCCTGAATGCAGCCATCAGACTCATCTTTCTGTCAAAATGGTACACAGACGCATCTACCTTGTGTCAGTCGCTGTATTGGTTGCCCATTCATCACAGAATACAATCTAAAATTATCACACTGACCCACAAATCCATCCATAGCACTGCACCCCCCTATATCTCCACTCCTCATCACTGTTTACCGCCCTAACCGTCCTCTCCATTCTGCCAATGACCTTAGACTTGCATCCCCTGTTATCCGATCATCCCATTCCCGTCTCCAAGACTTTTCTCGAGATGCACCGGTGCTCTGGAATGCTTTACCCAAGACAATCCGATTAATCCCCAACTACAGCAGCTCCAAAACTGCCCTAAAATCACATCTGTATGGTCAGGCTTATCACGTGCCCTGATCACAGTGTAGTGTGTAGAACAATAACACCTTTTATCCTTCCTCCTCTGTTCCTTAGATCCTGGCCCCTCCATCTAGAAGTTACACTGCACTCCTCGCACATAGTATCTGTTTATCCACAGATACTGGCTGGTGACGGGTTCATATAGCTTCAGTTACACAATTTCTTCTATTAAAAGATGGCTGGACCATTATAGCAAACAAGCCCTCTGACCTCTTGTGTCCCCCTATCTCCTCATAGAATGTAAGCTCTTGCGAGCAGGACCCTCACTCCTATTGTTTGATATGTTTATTTTTTTGTTACATTGTAATGTCTCATATTGTTCATGTGTCCTCTGATTTGTAAAGTGCTTCAATTCGCTCATATCTAATGGCAACCAATTCAGAATGCGCAAAATCTTCTGTTGTATTCATATGGAATTATACAAAAAATAAACTGTATGCCTATACAGTCATGTGAAAAAGTTTGGGGACCCCTATTAATCTTAATCATTTTTAGTTCTAAATATTTGGGTGTTTGAAACAGCCATTTCAATTTGATATATCTAATAACTGATGGACACAGTAATATTTCAGGATTGAAATTAGGTTTATTGTACTAACAGAAAATGTGCAATATGCATTAAACCAAAATTTGACCGGTGCAAAAGTATGGGCACCTCAACAGAAAAGTGACATTAATATTTAGTAGATCCTCCTTTTGCAAAAATAACAGCCTCTAGTCGCTTCCTGTAGCTTTTAATCAGTTCCTGGATCCTGGATGAAGGTATTTTTGACCATTCCTCTTTACAAAACAATTCCAGTTCAGTTAAGTTTGATGGTCGCCGAGCATGGACAGCCCACTTCAAATTATCCCACAGATGTTCAATGATATTCAGGTCTGGGGACTGGGATGGCCATTCCAGAACATTGTAATTGTCCCTCTGCATGAATGCCTGAGTAGATTTGGAGCTGTGTTTTGGATCATTGTCTTGCTGAAATATCCATCCCCGGCGTAACTTCAAATTCGTCACTGATTCTTGTACATTATTCTCAAGAATCTGCTGATACTGAGTTGAATCCATGCGACACTCAACTTTAACAAGATTCCCGATGCCGGCATTGGCCACACAGCCCCAAAGCATGATGGAACCTCCACCAAATTTTACAGTGGGTAGCAAGTGTTTTTCTTGGAATGCTGTGTTTTTTTGACGCCATGCATAATGCCTTTTTGTATGACCAAACAACTCAATCTTTGTTTCATCAGTCCACAGGACCTTCTTCCAAAATGAAGCTGGCTTGTCCAAATGTGCTTTTGCATACCTCAGGCGACTCTGTTTGTGGCGTGCTTTCAGAAACGGCTTCTTTCGCATCACTCTCCCATACAGCTTCTCCTTGTGCAAAGTGTGCTGTATTGTTGACCGATGCACAGTGACACCATCTGCAGCAAGATGATGCTGCAGCTCTTTGGAGGTGGTCTGTGGATTGTCCTTGACTTTTCTCACCATTCTTCTTCTCTGCCTTTCTGATATTTTTCTTGGCCTGCCACTTCTGGGCTTAACAAGAACTGTCCCTGTGGTCTTCCATTTCCTTACTATGTTCCTCACAGTGGAAACTGACAGGTTAAATCTCTGAGACAACTTTTTGTATCCTTCCCCTGAACAACTATGTTGAACAATCTTTGTTTTCAGATCATTTGAGAGTTGTTTTGAGGAGCCCATGATGCCACTCTTCCGAGGAGATTCAAATAGGAGAACAACTTGCAATTGGCCACCTTAAATACCTTTTCTCATGATTGGATACACCTGGCTATGAAGTTCAAAGCTCAGTGAGGTTACAAAACCAATTTTGTGCTTCAGTAAGTCAGTAAAAAGTAGTTAGGAGTATTCAAATCAATAAAATGATAAGGGTACCCAAATTTTTGCACCGGTCAAATTTTGGTTTAATGCATATTGCACATTTTCTGTTAGTACAATAAACCTCATTTCAATCCTGAAATATTACTGTGTCCATCAGTTATTAGATATATCAAATTGAAATGGCTGTTGCAAACACCCAAATATTTAGAACTAAAAATGATTAAGATTAATAGGGGTGCCCAAACTTTTTCATATGACTGTATATGAAACTGGAAATATATAAATGGAAGGAAATGTAATATGGCCATATTCATATTCATATGTCCAGTTCAAACCTAGTGGTGAGACATAGGCAAATAAAACCTGCTTGGAGGCTTTTCTTAAGAGTTCACTTTTTATCTATTTAAATTTTTTTTTTTAATTTTCTGTATTTTTTGTATATGTTTTACCTGTATATGTTGCTTTGCTTTTTTACAGTATAAAAAGTTTATGTGCATAACCTTTTTAAGCAAATGGATGCACAGTATATCCACTGTGCAAAAATAAAACTGAATTCATGTAAGCATATGCAAAAAGGGCAAACTTATGCCATAGGTTTACATAGGTTATAGCTCATGAATATGGTATATTAATAATAGTATCAAAAATACTTGAGCTGAAAGACTACGGAAAAGACCACACCGGAAACGCGTCACCACTATTATACCTATATACCTATATGGAAAATGCCATAGTTTCCGTAGGTGTAATTGACATTCTGCAATTTTCAAAAATGCGAGCGTTTTTAAAAACACAGCTTTTCCGTTGTGGATTTTTTTCCTGCAATATGTGGATGGCATTAGCTTGAATCCCATCCACTTTGCAGGTACTGTAAAACATTGCGTTTTAACAATGTGGGTCCCCCGGCCTGAAAACAGGAAAATATTGCAGTAACACATCTGATAAAATGTAAACTTGGAAAGATACTGTCAGCAATATTAAAACTACTTGCCACTGAAGTAGCACTGTCAAAGCAAGAAAAGCATATCCTTTAACCCTTTCCTGCTGCAGCCATTTTCTGTCCATGGCATCAGCATAGCTTCTAAGTTATGAGGTCAGGCATCCATGAATTGGACATGTTTTGCAGCACATCCCACAAATACTTGATTGAATTGAATTGAGAGTAGGCCAAGTCAACATCCTAAACCTTTAAGGACATGGCCTACTTTGGACTTCAGAATGGTTATGCATATTCTTATCATTCTTAATGAAAACCAAGTGTGGCCAAAAGATCGCTCCTTTTGAAAGGTGAAATAATAAAGGTGAAGTTTTATCCACATCACTGGTACCTTGCTTTCCATTCTACAAACTACTTTAGACTTCAGGATAGAGCAAAGTTTTTTTTTTCCATCCGCATTTTAAAAGCCATAACTGTATTATTCCTTAGTCAAGATAATATTTGGGCTTGTTTATTGTGTGATGATTTGCATTTCTTAGTTGTATTTCATATTATGTTGTGTTTAGCTTTTAGGGAGACATTCTGCCAATTTTCTGTTACATACACTTTGTAGTAAAAATGACATCGCACACTCACATGACACCATTCACGATGTAAAAGAAAACATAATTCATCAGACCATGTCACCTCTTTTCATTGTTCCAACATATGTGCATCAGTCATATGCCCATTGCCAGCACTTTCAAGGGTTGACAGATGTCAGCATGGGCACTTTGCTGATCTGCGGCTATACAGCAGCATATAGAGCAAACAGTGATGCATCTTGTGTCTTGATAGTCTGCTGTCATAGCCAACATTTTAGTAACTTGTGCTCTTTTATGGGGTAGAACCAGATGTGCTAGGTATTGGTACCTATGCACATCAGTAAGACTAATGAGCCTTCAGCGCCCATGACCCTGCATCTTTGGATCCCTTTTAGTAGGTTATTTATGAATACATGCTGGGAACACCAGTGAAGATGTTCTGACCTGGTCTAGCTACTAGTACACTTTTTTTTTTCTTTTTGAGGAAACAAACTAGGCGAAAATGCCAGTAAAGCAGAGGCACAGTGAAAAAGAAGAAAGAGTCACTAAACCATTAGTGAGAGAGGAGAGGCAGGTTCCAAAAACTCTTGTGGGGAACACTGAAAGACTTGTAGACATAAGATGTTAGGTAATGGAAATGAAGAATATGAGGGGAGAAAGGAAGATGAAGGGTCCAGTTAAAAGGTGTATTGGAAGTAAGCGGGATATATCCTATAAAGAGGTTAAAGGGTTATTCCTATCATGGCAAATTGCTACTGAGATAGGAATAACTATGCCTATGTCCAGACCCCTGGGGAGGCCTTACATGACCTCTATGAGAAGTGCTGGTTTCCTCTATATCCGTATCTCCTATAGGGGAGAAGTTGAGTGGAACGTGCAGAAACAGCATAGCACAAAGAGCTACATTGCTTCTGTATCTTTGGAAGTTATAGTATTAGTGTAGCTCACCATTTCCATAACTCCCATTTGCCTCTATGGAAGCTGTGGAAATAGCTGTGTTTGGCTGTTTCTGTAACTTCTATCCCAAGAGTCAGGAGGAGTGGTGCTGTATTTCCCTCTCCACCATGGTTGACCAAGATGGTTATGTTCCTATAAGTGATATTAGGGGAGCATCTCTGCAGTGGTGGTAGAATGTAAAATATACATGAAAGAGACAGAGTTGGAGATATTTGGATGAACATTGTCCATAATATATGAGTTTATACAAAATAAAGCCATAATACTTAGTTTGAGATGGACTCCATGACCTTTGGGCAGTTCAGTGTATGGTGATTCACATTGGAAATGCACCTGATTTTAATGTTATAAGTGATTGGTGTATATTGTAAATGAACACAGAACTCTTTGCTAAACATTAATATCAATGCAATGCCATCTTTAGTGACTCAATAGACTTGGCAGCAAAGCAAATAAGTACAATAAGTTGTTTTTCCTATGACTAATAGCACATAGCACTTGACCTTTAAAAAAAGAAT
Organism: Leptodactylus fallax; assembly: GCA_947044405.1. Classification (NCBI taxonomy): domain Eukaryota; kingdom Metazoa; phylum Chordata; class Amphibia; order Anura; family Leptodactylidae; genus Leptodactylus; species Leptodactylus fallax. Next base: position 3,394,418 of record CAMRHE010000027.1, read on the forward strand.
TATCTTTCTGCCTGTTAGATTCCTGGTCTGGCGTTTAAAATAATACTTTCCACATTTTACTACATGCTATGACTTTGACCTAAACGTTAGCTGAACATTTTAAGATTCCATAAAAATAATGATATCTTCAGTTTATTTTCCATTACAGTCGCTGCTCATAGACATTGACTAATGATTAATGTCGATTTTTTTTTTTTTTTTTTTTTTTTTTTTTCTTTAATTGCATTTTATAAAAGGGTATAAACAGTTTATGTTGTCTTGCTATCGTATGGTAGTATTCTCCGAGACAAACCTACAGAAATATCTGTTATTCTGCATATGATGCTGTAATGTTGTGGTAGCAGCTAGGGCTGGTTAGCTAGAGCAGAAAGCCCTGGCAGGAGAAGAAACACACCTGAAACACTTTTCAGCTAATTTGCATAATAATAAAACATTGATTTTCATGAAAATGGAGCTGCAAAGAAGAATAAGAAAGGAATATTTGGAAAGTGTTGAAGTAGCTCCACAAGGTACTGCCATTAGCTTGATACTGATTTTCCAGCTGATAAACTCCATTTATAGGCTACAAGTCTGAACATTATCCAAGATATGGGAACAGCCCTTTAAGAGTCATTTACACAACAGTCATGTGCATAGGGCCCCATGATGGCCCAAACATGGTGTGTTCTGTTGGAGATGCACTGTATGACATATGTTTTTCTTTTTGACCTGTATGACTTGCATCTGTTTGGATTTAGAGGTATACCATACTCTCCCATGGACTTTTATATGTGCTCTATTACAGCTCTCTATAGCTCTAGAGTCATAATAAGGCCTTTGTATGAGGCTGTAGTGGTAACTACAGAATGACATCTTTCTTGTCCACAATTGATGAATGCCAATAAACATTTACCCCTTCTCTAAGAGGTTTTCTTACTAATAAACTGCATAGTAGACTGAAGAATGCGTTTCCAGCCATCATCTAAATTACTGTTGATACATGTAAATAGCTTTTGCTCTGTTTTCCAGTGGTAAGCCACAAAACAGAAGTTGATGGCTTTGAGGGATTTTAGGACAGGTGCAAGAGTTACAAAAACCCACTACACAAATGTACACTGGTATCTATACAAATGCAGAACACTGTAGTCTCAAAATACATCTGGAACATATGCCAAGTGAGAGGTTTATAATAGAACATACAAAGAAACATGAATGGTTCATTTAACCAATTACATTGCCCTTCAAAACGCGACAAGTACCAGATGTGATGGGAAAGATTTCTAATCACCTAATTTACTGTATGCTGTATCTCTGATATAAAGAGTCTGTTAAGAATGTGCCTAAGCAAAGGTTAAACACAAAGCAAATGTTTTCTTTCTCCATGTTACATCAATTTATATATGAACATCATTAAGCGAAGATTCAGACAGGTCTGTCATTGTAAATTAAATGGATTGTCCAGGTTAACTTTTTTTTTTTTTTTTAATTAGGCCGGGGGAGGTGAAAAAAAAAATTATACTTACCTCTCCCCGAACTCCGGTGCCTCCCAGAGCAGTCTAGTCCTGCAGCTCTGTTGTTTTCTTCTGACGGAAGTTCCTGCAGCACTTGACCGTTGAGGCTGCTGATTGTCTGGTGAGGCCGTTGATTGGCCTCAACGGTCACATGACCACTGAGGCCATTCAGCGGTCTAAAGAAAGGGAACTGAGACGTCACAGCCGACGAGGACTTCCGGCAAAAGAAGATGGCAGAGCAGCAGGACCGGACCACGCTGGGAGGACACCGGAGCACCTCCCCCGGCCCTAATTAAACAAAAAACATTATGTTGGACAACCTTTTTAAGATCCACATATTGAAAGGTATTATTGCAAAATCTGTAACAGGGCTTCCCCACTTAGCATGTGCTATTGAAACTGTTTAATTTTATGTGTCACAGGTGCCTCAGGTACCAGACTCATGTGCAACTGTTACCTCTACACCTGCATACTTTACATACATCTATATAAATCACAGTATTGAGGGGATTATAGTTCCTAAAATAAAATGTTATATATTCAATATATATACATATTTGTGTCATTTTATTTACATTGAAAGTTACATATGCAAATAAGAATTACATAAAGAAACAGATGTGTGAAGTGTACATTTATAAACAAAGCTGGATTTTTTTGTCTGGAGAATTCAGGAAAACACAGTCTTTGTGAAACGATCGTTGGTAACAGTTCACAGTCACATTGTACATCTGACAACACTTATGGCAAAAGTAAGATAATGCATTCATGTAAAACATTTCAAGAATCGCTTTCTTTTTAAAAAAATCTTAAAAAATATTTTTTTTTCAAAGCTATTGCTTAAGTGATATTTGGCAATACAGTTTAACACTACTCAAAAGGTCACTTACAACGGGAGGCAGTCAGCTAGGTTATCTACAATATCATTCTGCAACCCAATATAGCATTTATCACATTTTCATAAATGCAAATTCATAATACATTTCCCTTAAGCTATACCTGAGCCCATCTCTCCTGTCAAAGACACCACCCACTGCCATATATGATTCTGTCATGCCATATAAAACCTGTGAAAAAGCTAACATACTATATGCTTACGTATTTGTTTGAATAAATCCCTTGCTTGAACTTAATAGACATATGTATTTTTCAACCATACTATGTAACTATAGCTTTGTCCACTGTACAGGTAACACAGTTGTTTATGGCACTTCTGTACACTTTTGAACACAGGTCACAGGACTTTGTTGGCTCCAGACTGGCTCCAGACTGTTGGCTTTGTTGGCTCCTTGGTTGTTAATGCAGTCAGTACAACGCTTATTACTATGTCACTACTTATAAGCTTGAAAACCAGTTGGCTATATGGTTTCTAGAGTTGTGTGGTTTTGTTATTAGTTTTGCACATATATTGCTTTAGGAACGCTGTGAATGTACCATTTCAATATGGTAGAATGGCAGATCACTTTGAAGTATAAACTTTTAGCCTTGTTTATTAAAACTGTCTAACAATAAGACTATCTTTCTTCCCCAATAGCAACCAGAGTTCAGATTTTATTTCTTAAATGGGTTATCCTGGATTACAAAATATGGCTGCTTTCTTCTGAGAAAGTTGCACAACATCCATTGCTCACATGGACATGCTATAGCTCAGTACATTCATTTGAATAGGGACTGAGCTGCGGCATAACTCTGTGACTAACATACATGGTGTCACTGCCTGATAAAAGGAAGTGGAGCTTTTTACGAAAGAAAGAAGCCATGTTTTCTAATCCTGGATAAAATAATGGTTAGACAGCTCTGTTGCAGTAAATGAGACCTGTTTCTACATTGCACCAAGTGTTAAGACTTTAATAGAAAGTTCACTTGTCAGATTTTCATTCAACTTAATGTGGTCATTTGTGCAAAATATTTTTTTGTATGAAACAGTCAGACATTTCTGCAACAAATTTGCCATATGTGACTATACCCTAAGAGTCTGAGGTGTATTTGAGCATACACAATCCCATTGGCTATTTATATTGTTCCTGCAGTAGGAATCTGAGTAAATGTAAGCCATACATACACAAAAATACTCTTGTATACACCAAAAATATGTGCCTTTCTCTTGTAAATGACATATTTTCAAACCTCTTTCTACATTTGATACAAATTTTCTACATACAAAAATAAAATCATAATCTTTCTTCTTGGCCAATTCAGCTGTACTTTGTAACAATATATTATGGTTTATAAATAAATCTATATATAACACTGTGCTCCAGTAGCAGGGATTTGGGATAATGCAAATCTTATACTGTTGTGTATTTGGAGTACATAATGTATACTATAATTATGTTTATCCCTAACTTATTATACATTATTCTATGTGTACCGGTGGTCACAAACCTTGTATAGGTCTTTAAATAATATTCAATTAATTTAAAAAAAATAAAATAAATAAAAAAATTATACACTTTGGGATTAGAGTCAGTTGGTACCAATGCACAGTCATGCATGCCCCCAATGTGAGCATCTGATATCCTATTGAGCATTGATTGTATAGAAAAGGTTCAATCTGGTTGAAAACATAGCTCCCAAAAATACAAATTGAAGTTAAGCAAAATCTTTAGACACAGCTTCTACAAAATTTGGAGCAGACATTAAAATTCCAATAGTACAAATGATGGTAAAGATAGAAAAAGCCATAAGACACAGCCGGTCTACCACAGATGCTGCAAATTTCCACTCATTACATATAGATTCATCCTCATCTTGGTCTCTGAACCTGTTAGCAATGTATCGCAGCTCCTCCAAAATCTTGCTTAAGTCATGTTCTCCTTCTGTGTGGCGTGGATGATGGAGAAGGTTTTCATCATGTGTCGGGGAACAGGCCATCCTGCCACATATTACTCCCGAATCAGTGGTAGGTGTGCAATGGATGCCCTCCAAGCCACGAAAGCCAATATAGAGCATGTTCCCATTACTTGATTGTTGACCACTTACAGTATTAACTTCAACACTTGCCATGCTACAACGCCGTTGCTTATTATTATGCTGGCAAACAGGTCTGACTTTATCTTCACCTGGTCTTTTCATTCTGAGAAACCATGCACACCAGTTTAATAAAATTATTCTTGTCTGATAAACAGAGATAAACAAAATTAAAAGGTCAGTAATATTACAGCAACAGGTTAAAGATTAGTTCAGGCTTTAGAAGCAAGAACAGTTATCGTGTTACAAGTTATTTATGAAAGACCGCTACACATCAAAATTGAATACAACTGTATCTACACAATGTGACGACAGCTAAGATTTATTAACCTTGAAGAAAAACATTAGAGCCCATCATATGTTCAAACCCTAATGAAGCCTTGACAATACTCCATTAGGGATCAGAAAACAAGTCAACATTTGGACCCATCTCTTCTAAAAGCCTATTTTTCTGAAGTGACGGCTCAACCTTTAAGGATTAAGTCTAGGTGGGGTTATTTATAAATCATTTTAGTAAAATAATTCTATTTAAAATTATAAAAATATCAGACTGTCAAATGACTCATGTTTTTGGAGTCATTGCTTCCATATATTTTTTTAAATTCAAATGTTTATTATATTTTTATAATAATACAACAAGGTCCAAATCAGACCAATGATACAAAAATACAAACACAAACAATGCAGACTGTAACCACCCGGGTAACCCCAGGACAGACCCATTGCTTTCATATATAATGGAGGTCAGCAAATCCTAATAGATTCCACTGACTTTATTGGAGTCCATCAATATTCTAGTATTTTTGACAACAAGAATAGCACTGTCAACTGCACTATTGCTGCCAGCAAAAATACCTGATGGAAATCCCTCTGGGCTACACTAAGGCTAGGTTCACATCTGCGTTAAGGTTTCCATTTGGGGGGTCCACTTGGGGCCCCCCGAACGGAAACCTAATCCACATAAAAAAGCAGTTACCTTAGGAAACCCTTGGACCCAATAGACTATAATGGGGTCCGTGTGGTTTCTGCTCGGTTTCCGCCTGAAAAGGGTGGAAAAATGCGGAGATAAAAGTCCTTCTTGCAGCACTTTTCTCTCTGCAGTTTTCATGCGGAGAGGGGAACGGAATCCCCGAATGTATTGCAAGCGCAGATGTGAACCCAACCTAACATAAGTGTTAACAGGGTCTCAATATGTCAAATATAATTACAAAAGTAAACAAGCCATTATTTTTATTGCATTATTAAACATTGTACTCATTGTTGAAAATACTTAGAAAATAAAGTTAGAAAATAAACTTAAGTTACTATTTAATCTTAAGAACACAAGGAGAAATAGACCTTGAGATTGTAGAAAAGTTTAATGAAGTCAAGGTCTGCAGTCGGGAAACTTCATCCATAGCCACATTACTGATGCCATTGTTAAGATGGAGTATCTTATTATTCAGCGTTAACGTCTCTTGATTTCTGAACTCACAGGCTTTTGCTTGCAGTGAATATTAAGATTTTTGCAAAGTATGGAAACAAAATGTGCAGCTTTACAAGACACAAAATGCAATTCAGCATTTGGAAAAAATAATTTCAGAGAGTACAGACAAAAATAATTCCTTTTCCATCAGTTCTGTAGTACAACAATTGTATGGTCTGTGGCAGCTTGGGATGGATCAATGAAGAGATGGTAGTGCCTGAAACTTATAACATTTATAGTGGTATATGTCATTTTATGCCACATTGACAGTTCCAATTGTATAAGATTTTCATTTTCAGCTATACTGTAGCTCTTCTCTATTCAAAGCATTCATCAGAGTTTATATTACTCAATAATTTAAAATATTGATTTGAAGATAGCAAATTTAAATTACACTTTTACTTGAATGGGACTGAGCTGCAAACAGTCCATGCGATCGATGAAGGTTACAGCAAATGGCCTGTTAAAAAAGCAAATGGTGACTATTGTAGTGACACTGCTGCTTCAAGCAGGTGATCTGGTGGGGAACTGGATGTCTGACCCATGCCAATCTGATATTGATCTTATGTCATCGATATTTTAGTCCTGGAAAACCCCTTTAAGGCTAAGGCCCCACGTTGCGGAAATGCCGCTTTTTTTTTTTGCAGATTTTGTTACGATTTTTGAGCCAAAGCCAGGAATGGATTGAGCAAAAGGTAGAAGCATAAGTATTTCCTAGATATTTCATATTCCTTTTGTAGCCATTCTTGGCTTTGGCTCAAAACACTGCAACAAAATCTGCAACACAAAAAGCTGCGTTGCCGCAATGTGAGGCCTTAGCCTAAGGCTTTAAAGTTGAAGCTGTACTTGATTTGAACATGTGGGTGACATTCTGCTAATAACTGTATACAATTGCATCAAAACATGTATGCTACACTGTTACACAACATGTTAGCAATATTATACACTGGACCGATATCCTCCAATGCAAGCAGAGATGACACGAAGAACCAGAAGGCATAGTGAAGACTGATACATCTGCAATTGTACTCAAGCCATGAGGTCCGTGGAAAGCAGAAGACTTCAGCTTGTATCTTTCAACAACTACTCAGACTATTCAGACAATAATTTGAAAAAGATATAAATGTAAAATACATCAACATAATGATCAGTATGCACTGTTACAGTCATTTGTAAAAGCTTTCCCCTTTTTTGGATGGTTTGATAATTATACATTTATCTCACTGAATACTATCTGATTATTGAACAAAGTAAAATATTATAAAAAGGACCCACAATTTAGACAATACTGTAGTTTTTCTTGCACAAACTGCTCTATTGGGCAACGTTTCACTATTGTGTACAAGTCAAGTCTTTGATTGAACCAAAAGCCAAATTATGATTTTGCTTTAAATTATCAACAGATGGGCAAACATCCTTAGGACTTTTCTGGTACATTTTAGGCTCTATGGTTCCTTAAAAATAGATACTGTATGTTTAGTCTTCATCAAAGAATTTCAATTTTGATTCATCTGTACATTACATATGGCTTGGGTGTAGCACAAATAATAAAGCTAGAAGGACCATTGCAAACGTATCATAGTAAAATATGTCACCCTGTCCCAACCCAGAAAAAGAATTATAACTGAGCAATTTCTTTCAACCTTTAAAAATATTAAGAATTTAAGGTTAATTTTTTTATCTCTGACTGGCTGAAAGTCCATAACCCTCAATCAACATTCAGCCAGGGCAAGTGGCCTCTTGTGTGCATGGTGCTCTCCATTCAGATCTGTGAGAGTAAAACTAAATGAACTTTCATCAAGGTTCCTTAAAGGGATATGTCATAACTTCTTAGTTTGTTTGACAGACTTAGCTTTAAACAGATGCCCCACATTGTGGAAACACAGCTTTTTTTGTTGCAGATTTTTCTGCAGATTGAGCAGAAGGTAGAAGTATAAGTACTTCCTATATATTTCCCTTTCCATTTGTAGCCATTTTTGGCTTTGGCTCAAAAAACACAGCAAAATCTCCAACAAAAAAGCTGCGTTTCCACAACGTGGGGCCTCAGCCTTAGAATGGTTTACACTTGATTGGAAGATCAGCGGCACTATCCAAGAATGGCCACTACATAGTATACTGAGCTATATGCTTCTGGCTCCATACACTGTGCTAGTTTTGGCAGCTGCAGCTTCCCATATTAACTCATCTTTAAGGGTAGAATTTAGATATTGCTGACTTTAGGATAAGGTTTAAGCACACTGATAATATTGAGTGTGTGCATGTCTATCTACCTGCAGAAATAATTATGCAGGTTTTTGTGTTTGTTGCACAGGTTAACTGCATGCAACAGTCACTATATTGAATGTGGGAATTCACTTAGAATGCTGTCTGCTAATCCTCAATTTTTATCTAGTAACCTGTGTCTCAGGATATGTGATATGTTTTGGAGTAGTATGCCTTTTTAATGCATATAAATAATAAATTTATTATGTTTTAATATTTTTCACAATGCACATTTTTTCTCAGTGATTTGACCTTAGGAGAAGTTGCAATATCTTTATTCTAGAAACTCCCTTTAATGATGTAAAATGATTTTCAGTAGCACAATCCAGAATAACATGATAATTATTTTAATAATTACATCAAATTCCACCCAAAACTCAACATACAGACAATTTTTTGCCCAATACCAGGAGAGTATAAATTATATTGGTCTTCTTTACACACAATGATAACGCACATAATAACAATGTCATAGTACTGATATAATGCATACAGTGATGTCAAAGTACACGGATAACACACACCGTACCAGGATAATGCACAGTGGTGTCACAGTGCCAGGATAATACATACTGTACAGGAATAATAAAAACAGTGATTTCACAGTACAGGGATAATATAGACAGTGATGTCATAGTGCAAGGATAATATACCCAGTGATCTCACAGTACAGAGATAATATACACTGTGATGTCACAGTACAGGGATAATGCACACACAAAACGATCACTGTGTAATCACAGCATATGAAGAAAGTGATTATAATGTCACATCTAGTCATCATGATGTCCCAATGAAGTAATGGAGGCACAATCAGGCTACCTAAGCCAAAGATGTCATAAGCATGCCATAAACTGTGAAAAATAAATGGATTTGGACCAAATCTATATTATTTTGGTCTTTTCATTGTGCCAGCAGTGTGCAGGCAATTTAAGATAGAATAGTCCCAGTCGTGCTGTGACAGGGATTGGATTAATTTTAAATCAAATGACACATTTAAATAGCTTGGTTTAACAGAAAAAGTAATATAGATCTTCCAATTAGTCAAATTGACAGCAAATGACAGACAACAATGAATTTGCTAGAGTTTGTATAAAAAAATTTGAGAATCTGTTTTCAGTCTCAAACATTCAATTAAAATAAATAAACTGTTTCTGGGATATGCACAATTCATTCTTTTTTTTTTCCTAAAATAATAGACTTTAAGGCTAGGGGCACACGTGACATACTCACAGTGGGTTAGCCACTGTAAAATCAGCAGCGACTAATCTGCTGTGATGTACAGCAAACAAAACCCATCAACACAATAATAATAATAATAATAATAGTCCTTTAATAGTCCCACAATGGGGAAATTCAGTGTGTTACAGCAGCAAAGATAAGATAAGATAAGCACATACAAATACAAATACAACATGTACAGGAATGTTCCAAGGTGAGAGGCATTACATTAATAGCAGACAGACAGATAGGACGTAGCAGAGGGGGATGGGGGGGATTTAACAGGCAGAGAGATATTTCAGTTCTCTGTATGTAATGATCTCCGCTTAGGTCGGTGTTGGTTGTACAGCCTAACCGCGATGGGGAGGAAAGACTTCCGATAGTGCTCCTTCTCACACCTAGGGTGGAGCAGTCGGTCACTGACAGTACTGCCCAGCGCAATCACAGTCTCATGCATGGGATGGGAGTTATTCTCCCTCATGGAGCTCACCACGGACAGTATCCTTCTGTCACCCACCACCTGCACTGGGTCCAGTGGGCTCCCCAGGACAGAGCTGGCCCTTCTAATCAGCTTGTCAAGTTTATTTCTGTCCCTGGTTGATATACTGCTCCCCCAGCAGGCCACTCCAAAGAAGATGGATGATGCCACTACCGAGTTGAAGAAAGTCCTAAGAAGTGCCCCCCGGATTCCAAAGGCTCTCAGCTTCCTAAGCAGGTAGAGCCTGCTGTGGCCTTTCCTGTACAGGGCCTCCATATGATCTGCCCAGTCCAGCTTATTATTAAGGAGCAAACCCAGGTACTTATAGGTGTTCACAATCACGATGCAAACTGTCTTGAGCTATGGGTTTTCAGCATGCTGCATATAAATTATTGCTGTGGGTCTGGCCAGAGTTTTCAAACTTTACTATACAAAAGTCAAAAGCCAAGCCAGGCACGTGGGAATTGTGGCTGAAAGCTGGGGTGAAAACCAGTGGATTTTGGCTGGCTTTTGCCACAGGCGCAACCACTGTGTGGCCTTAGCCTGAAGGGGTTTTCTTGACAATAAAAGTGACAAACCAGCACAAGAATGCATTAACCCTAATCAATCCTCAATATGAAAGGTGTCCTTATTCTAAAAAAAAAATTTTTACAGATTTTTACTGGCTACCTTCTTTCAAGCATTCATTTAAATAGAAATATACAGGGGAACTCATAAAGGGATTCTGCCATTACAATCAGGTGATTGGCGGGGTTCCCGGAGACCTTACAAATCAAAAATCAATAACAACAGAGAAGCAGATATTTTAGTTCTGTGCTGATTCCATATCAGTCTGAATATAAACCGTTCAACTGCATGAAATATTGTAAGCTAGAATTTGTTCTACAAGATGCTTTAAATTTTTAGGATTCCAGTTTAACATCCTCAGGGCTTCCTTTAAAAAAAAAAAAAAAATCTATTTATTTTTTAAAATCACTAATAAAATGTATTACCAGTTATGGGGCTCAGTGGATACCTTCATTACTGAGAATACACTGGGAGACAGATTTACTAATGAAAAAGCACTAGAATTCTTTCACAATTTATTCTAAAGAACTTTATGCTTCACACCACATTTTTAAACAGTTTTAGGCCAGAGCGCCATGTTGCAAAAATGCTGCATTTTACATTACCTGCAAAGTTGATGGGATTCTGGCTAATCCCATCCACACATTGCAGAAAAAAATCTGCAGAAGAAAAGCTGTGATTTCAAAAAAGCTTGCAGCATTTCAATTAGACCTATGGAATTGTTGGTGTTTGCCATATAGGTATAATAGGAGCAGAAAGTCCACAGAGGAAAACTCTCTGTGAAAAATACTTCGAAAAAACTGTGATCCGTTTTCATCTCAGTCTTTTCCGTAGCGTTTTTTGACTGTGGCTCGCTATGTGGGGCATTAGCCTTAGACACTTTCAGTGTCTTGTCCTAGTTCTTGGGAGGGGGGGGTGATTCAATTAATATATATATATATATATATATATATAAAAACATTTTTTTTACTTTTAATTTTAGAACCCCTAGGGGTCTTATCACTTATTCACTGAAATGCTAATGCAATGTATTGAGAAATACTTATGTTTCTATTACAGGCTGGCTAGCACAGCCTGTAATAGAAGCATTCTAATGACAAGCCTGGGAGTCTTCAATAGGCTCACGGCTGTTATAGTAATGGCTCATTGGCCCAGGAACCCACTCCCGCAGCCAGTGATCCATCCCATCATGATGCACTGTGAAAATGGTATCTTTGATTGAGGCTTTAGAAGGGTTAATGCCAGCAATCAGCTCCTGAGTGTCTGGCACATTTAAATACCCAACATCCACTGATGGACTGATGTCTTCATCCAACCTCATCTACTATGTATCTATGTAACTATATCCACGGATTTTGGGAAAGGGTTAAAGTCTATTAATACAAAGGGTTTAAATCTCTTAATACAATGGCCAGCACAGAGCTGTGGATTCCTGTCATGTGAATGAGCCTTTATATTAGAAACAAAACCATGTGCAAGGTCATCACTGTTTCAAAAAAAAAAAAAAATCTCACCCTGATAAATTAAAGCTTCAGGCTTTGTAATTAAATCTTCATGTTTATAGACCCAATATATGTAAATGAATCTAAGATAATTAATATGTGTTCCTACTAGGCATTAGTAAACTTCAGCTTAAGAGATCCAAATGCACGGTACTTATTTCCATACTGTGAGACAGAAACAACATCTGTTCACAGTTCTGGTGTTTGTAGTATATTTTGTTGCAATGCTTACAAATGTATATGTAAATGTTTTCATACATGAACAGAATGCAGGATGCTTTAAATTATAATGTACTATTTAAAATTATTCTGCCCATGCTGGTTTTCCTTCCTGTTTGTAAGCAAGTCATTTTTAATTGCGCTTGCAACCACATGAGCTTTAAGAATACTGTAACCCCATGCTGCATTTTACAATCACTATGCAAGAGGCAATTTGAAGACACATCAGGAGGAAAAGTATTTCCAATGGATTTACAAATATGCTTTATTTAGATAGAGCTAAAGTCATTTTTCTAATAATATTTCAAGATACCTTCCAGCAGGGAAATAATGTCTTTCCTGTCGATACGAGCCCCTCCCCCTATTTTGACAACCTGTAGCATTTCAAAAAGTAAATAAACATGCCTCATAAGCTACACTGGAGGACCAGCAGTGACATTCTTCATCCCACAGATACTTCATTTTATAGTGTATGACACATCCACGTGTAGCATTCCACTGAACACTGCAAAACTTATGTCCTGTGTTTGGTAATGTATAAAGTATTTTTAAATGCCATCTTGGTGCCATCTCGCCACATAGCCTGTGTATAACAAGTATTTTCTACCTTAAATTGGCTGTACCACTGTGAGCAGGGGGCAGGGGTTTTGGAACATCCCTAGCAGAGATTTCTGGAGTATGCAAGCAGACAGAGTATTTTCTTAGCTTCTGAAAAGAGAAGATGTGCAGGAGGTGGAGGAGAGTCTAAGAAAGATCACTGCAGTTAGATTAGCACAGTGCTGTAACCTAAAGTCAGGAAGAGAAAGACTGTTCACAGAGACCCTGTAGTGGAAAGTGAAAGTGCCAGACATGTATTCTGAAGATAAGCTGCATAAGGGCCTCAGAACAGCAAACCTGCCCAAGCCACAGAACGTACAGAACATACTGTTAGCGCCCTGTTGGAGCTTATAATAGAGACAGAGAGAGAAGAGATTGGCACCTGTTTACCCCTTCACGCAAAATCACGTACATGTACATGATTAGGCGCAAGGGGCTGTATAAGGGGCTGTATAAACCGAAAGACTTTAGTTTTCCATGTGCTCAAAAATGCATGAACTATTAAAATATAAAAATATTCATCCCATACCGTGAACACTGTAGCGAGGAAAAAAACATCTAAATGGCCAAATGGCTGTTTTTTCAACACTTTGCCTCCTAAAAAAAATTTAATATAAAAAGCTCAAACCTTCCCCAAAATGGTATCAATAAAATCAACATCTTGTCCCGCATAAAAAAACACCTTACCCAGGTCCATACACATAACATATGAAAAAGTTATAAATGTCAGAACATGGCAGCACAAAGAAATTTTCTAAATTGCAAACTTTTTAATTTTTTTAAAGGTATCAAAACATTAAAAATACTATTTACATTTAGGGTGGCTCAGTGGTTAGCACTGTAGCCTTGCAGCGCTGGAGTCGTGGGACAACATCTGCAAGGAGTTTGTATGTTCTCCTTGTGTTTTCGTGGGTTTCCTCCCACACTCCAAAGACATACTGATAGGGAATTTAGACTGTGAGTCCTATATGGGACAGTGACTGACAATATCTGTAAAGCGCTACGGAATATGATGGTGCTATACAAGTAAGCATAAAATAAAAAAAAACTTTTGGTATCACTGTGATCATACTGACCCACAGAATACAGGTAACATGTAATTTTTACAACATAGTGAATGCCATAAAAATTAAACCCATAAGAAATTGGCACAAATGTTTTTTTTTCCAATTCCACCACATGCTGAATTTTTTACAGCTTCCCAGTACATTATACAGGATGTTGAATGGTGCTGTTGCAAAGTACAATTTGTTCCGCAAACAATAAGCCATAATGTAACTCAATGAACTGAAAAATTAAAAATTCCCTGGAATTAGGGAGGAAAAAATGGAAATGCCAAAATGAAAATTGGCTTGGTCCTTAAGGGGTTAAAGTGGATAATTCCTTAGTGAAACAAATATAGGCTGCTTTTGGGAGTATCATCTGCTGGCTCGCCCCAAACTCACAATGATAAAGAACTGCAAGAATTGTACCTCCATCAAAGGAAGCTGTGGTTTGCACTGCTATCTCATTCAAGTAAAGTTACGTGTCATCCATTTTCCTGCAACCTTGAGTCTACTGAGACTTTATTTTTGCATTAAAGTTTATTAGATTTTAAGAGGTGTACAATCAAAAAGCATCATGTGGCTACACACCAGCAAATAAAATCTGATAACAGGTAAATGTGTGGGGTCAAGAAGAGAAGGCAAGATAACATAGCAATAACTTAGACAAATATCTGTATACTGGTAGGAGTATCAATTCAACCACTATACCTTTAAGCTAAGGCCTTACGTAGCGGGCCGCAGCCAGAGGAAAACTCTGCGGACTTTCTGCTTCAATTATACCTACACAGAAACCGCCAGCGTTTCCTTAGGTATAATTGACATGCTGCAATTTCCAAAAACACAACAGTTTTGGAAATCGCAGCATTTCTGCTGTGGGTATTTTTCTGCAATGTCTAGATGGGATTCACTAGAATTTGCAGTCCCTGTAAAGTCCACTTTGCAAGGACTGTAAAACATGTATGCCACTAGGGTCCCCGCCATAAAGGTTACCGTGTCAACCTGGAAAGCTTCTGCAGTTTTGGAAGTTTCCTGGGTTTGTCCAATTAGTGGCTGAGGAGGCATATATAAAACCCCTCCCTCCTGACTCAGGTTGCTGGCTAATTTAGTTTCCTAGTTTGGCTCTGTACCTTATAGTGTGTTTTTTTGATTCATTCTGACCCTTGGCTTGTTCTTTGGCTATCCGTTTGCCTGCTGATTCTGCCATTGATGTACCCATTTGGATTTGACCCTTGACTTTCTACTGGATATCGCTTTTGTCTCCTGATTTTGCCTTTGACATTTTCGCCTGGTTTTGACCTTTTGCCTGTACGACTATTCTCATGTTTCTGATCTGCTCCGTAATTCAATTGTCGGTTCTGGTTTGCGTTTTAGTTTGCAGAGCATTCATTATTTGTATAGTTAGTTACTGTTTGGTGACAATTCAGACCATCAGATTTTGAAAAGTCCAACTGGCCTTGCGTCCAGCAACAGTGAAGGCGCCTGGGGGAAGGGGGTCTATCCTTGGCTCACAGTTCTCTGCTGATTTTAAATATCTTGTTCTACTGCTTGCTGTTATCAGCCAGTTCCTGCTTTTGCTTTTTTTTGGCCTTGTATCTCAACCATAACATATACAACATAGAGTCTCCTGAGTTTTAATCCTGCATGAACATCATAGGCACTCCAACTCCCATCCGGCTCAGTAGGGCTGAAAACTATTAACGTGTTCCCCAGGAGAGAGACTACCACCACCATCAGGTACACAGAACACTCCCTCAGTACAGAATCACCCCAGGAGGAGGAATTTGGTTGAGTGCCTATGATGTTGATGCAGAATTAAGACTCAGGAGGCTCCATGTTGTATTCAAATATATTCATAACAAATATAAGTGTTATGATAGTGTCTCTGAAGCAAATATCAGAAATTGCAGGAACTGGCTGACAACAGATAACAGTAGAACTACCTAGTTAAATGTCATACAGTGCTGAGTGATAGATTCCAGGAACCCAAATGGCTTCTACAGCACCAGATGGACTTGTGTTGAACTTGGGGCCCAAGTTATCACCACAGAAACTGGTATAAGAAATAAAAGCTTCACAATCTGAAGTCAAAGCAGAAACCAGGACCCATACAAGGATAAGATTAAAAGACAGATCAAAACCAGGAGGATGAATCACAAGATTCAACGTGTCCAAGCCAAAAATCAGTCTGAGAGGTAATGTCAGAGCCAGAAACAGGAGACAAATGATTTTCCAGGAACAAAGATTAATATAGAGCAGTCCAGCACAAATGATCAGGATATGGAAGTCTCATTAAGTACAACCAAATAGTAGGCACCTGGATGAGCAGAAACAGGGTTTAGATATCCCTCCTCAACTTCTAATTGGATCAGCAAAGGAGGTGCCTGAAGACTGCAGAAGCTTCCCAGGTTGGCACAGTAACCTTAAAGCAGCAGCTAAATTGAAATTCCTGACTGAGAACTACTATTCCCAGCCTCATGGTTCCCTATAATAGAATGCTGCATTTTTCTTTATAGGAACAAAAAGATCAGGTAAGGTCAACCACTTTTGGTGGTCCACTACCCAGTTGGACAGACTTATTTGGGTGCTGCCAAGCAAGGTTAGCATTTCAGAATTTGTTTTCCTATGGAGTCTCCAAGACTATAAAGTTTAAACATATTTGCACAATATTTTCATTTTAGCAGATCTTTAAATGCATGCCAAATTATATATGCATGGTCTCTGGATTTTCAATAATTCTACAATATTCATCAATTTTATAACATACCCATTTTGGCATTTTTCCTCCATGTGGATCATGATGATGATATTGCAGGACAATAACTGTTACAACCACAGACAGACCCACAATTATCATTGTACTGGCAAAGTACTGTGCTGCAAAACATAATTTAATGATAGAAGATCAGAGTTTGCTCATTATTGGATGACTATGACTATGACTATATACTGTGGTTTGAGTGAAAATGTAAACAGTCAAAATAAATATATAGAATACTCGGGAATTTGCTATAGTGAATGTGCCTAAATTCAGCCTAAAATAAGTGCATTTTAGGCACACCTTCTCACAACTAGTTTTAGAACATGTTTTCTGATTTACTTCACAAGGAAGCATGACTTAGATGATAGGAGTGTGGTTTAAAAGATAACAATGTGCCCCCCATTTCTGTCAAATTTTTTGCAAAAAATTCTGGCAACTTACACATACTGTTAATATGGAGTAAACTTAGATTAGACAGTCTAATATGGACCAAATTTATTATCCAATATCTGGCCTTGTGAGAAATCTGGCACATTTTGAGACTAAAGGTGGGTTCACATTTGTATTATGGAATCAGATTTTCTGTTCCATTGAATGGAACATCATTGACTTCAGTGAATGTTTAAACTGCTCACTTGTCAGTTTTTGTCTATTCCGTCATGGTTCATTTTTTGGCAGAGAGAAAAGGCTGAGTGTGCAGGACTTTTTCCTCTAGTTAAACAAAACAAAAGCATGACAAAAAGTACTGAAAGATAATTAATTTGCATATTACTGTCAGCCATTTTTTTATTTGTAGTATCCCATATTTATGACAGACAAGCCAAAAATGGATACTACAAAGCAGATATAAAAATAGTCTTAGTTAAGTAAATGTGAGTCACTGTTCTTTAGATAACACTTAAGTGACTTAGAGTCTAAAAGGCCTTTTACTTGAAGTAATTATCTTGAAAAACATTGTTATATCTATTAAAAGTGGAAACATGTAGTCTATGCAGATGTAGTTATAATATGACCAGCGAAAAATTGATTGCTTGTCCTTGATCTAATCTTTTCAATTGGCATAAAAATGTTTATTTGTCTTTGTGAAATCCCAATGTGTAAAGAAGCCTCGACTACAAAGAACATAAAGAACAAGCACAAAATTGGAAAGACAAGTGATCTGTTAAAGGGGTTGTCCAGATTCAGCAAATAAATGTTATTATTTGTATAAAGAAAAGTTATACATTTTTCCAATATACTTTCTGTATCAATGCCTCAAGGTTTTCTAGATTTCTCCTTCTTATCATTTTTTGTTTTCTTCCAGTGGATAAAAATCAGTCCATGGTCATGTGATGTACAGTCCATGGTCATGTGATATACAGTCCATGGTCATGTGATGTACAATCCATGGTCATGCGATGAGCACACAGGTGCACAGCTCGTTATAAGCAGAGATCTAATTACTGTGCTGTGACTGTAATGAGCTGATCACCTTTGTGTCCATCACATGACCATGGACTGATTTTTATCCACTGGAAGTAAACAATGATTCACAGCAAGCAGAGATCTATATTACTATGAAGAATTGATACAGAAAGAATTTTGTAAAATTTCATAACTTTTATTATACAAACGATAACATTTATTTGCTGAAAATGGACTTTTAAATAATTGAAACTAGAAAAATTATTAACGTACCATGAACTCACTTAGTGCTCAGCTTCACCAATTTACCTCAGTGTTTAAGGAATTTTCTTGTTTTTTCTAAGTCAGTGGGGAAGAAGTCACATACAAATCTTACACAGTGCATATCCTGTTATTGGAACATACACAAAAGTTTCCCAAGTACAAAATAAATTCGGTGGGTGTATGCTGACTCTCCCATGACAGATCACATTGGGGGAAAGAATGATAGTCATGTTGAATTATAACATGTATGCTCTCACAGGAGATAAGCCGCAGCCAGTGGTATCCAGCAACAGCTTAGTACCCTTCTCCATTGACAAGGTATGCAGGCTGGAGTAATGCTGTAGCATTCCCCTTTCCCCTGACAGCTATAGAAGGTGTATTGCCACCTTAAAGGTTAGTTTTAGATTACCATAATCTGACCACAGTTTTGCATCCAGATTTTGTTTTTAATGGTTTTATTGAACAACGGGGATTCATTTATTGCAGGTGAAATATGTATGCAAAAATGCATCTGAGTTACAGCCATCTGAATACAGCAATATGCACAGTAAAGCTGCTATGGCAAAACTACAACATATGAATAGGAAGTTAGAAATTCACAAACACTAAAATAGCACATCTGTCGTTTGAAAATGCCATCACAGAAAACTGCAGTGCAAATACCCTGTGTTAATCCAATTTTACACTGCTGTACCTGCTGCATATGTCAATGTACAACACATCATTACAGAATTGTTCTAGTTTTCCTAGAAACATATATAGGATATCACTTTTAATCTGTACTATGCTGGATGAATACAGAGACACAAGACTGCAATATAATTTCATTATCCACTGATCTGAGTAAAGGAATCTCTGTTCAGGGATTCACAAAGAGCTCAATATTGTTTTACTTCCCAGTCTATATCTCTATTTATCGTGTCTGTCTAACTGTTCAGGTGTATATAGATAAATAATATTACCTATTAATGGAACCGAATCAGATGTGGCTGGCATTATCTCTGCCACCAGCAACATGAATACGGTGAGAGATAAAAGTACGGTTATACCTACAACAAAATAAGATAGAAAAATCAGAGTAAAACAACAACAGGGGAAAAAAGAAGTAATCATACTTAGGTTATTTTACTTTTAGAAACCCACATAAAGGGGTTATCCGGTTTCTAAGCAGTTATTGTAGGTACTGCAGTGTGGTCCCATAAACTTCAATGGGACAGCATTGCAGTACGTACACTCGCTGCTACAGTTTTTACTGTAAGGATAGGCTATCAATCTTAGAAACTGGATAATCCCATCTAAAACATACCTCCAGTTATAAACAACTTTTCATAAATGATTAGTACAGGTTAAAATATGAAACTTTGTAATATATCTCATTAAGAAATATGTTTTCTTCTCCACTTTTCAGACAGTTACTTTCTTCATATTAGTCTATGAAGAGAGGAGGGGGGATAGAAAGGACACTCAAATAATTGCTACAGTTATACTCTGCTAGTTCTTGCTTTTTTAACACTGCTAGATTGTAGATAAGAGGCTGTGAAAGGACAAAATGAGGCAATAAATCAATGTACATTAACTGCCTACTGTACATTAATTGCCTACACTTCCTTGAAGGATACTGATGTGACATTGATATTTACCACAGGGATAACCTCATAAGGCTTAACATGAGTATCAGAGCGCACCATTGGGGCCCGGGAAATGCAGTTTTAACTGCGCTCTGTATGTTTCTTTTGTGTATATCTATGTTGTGGGTATGTCTGCCTATCGAGACACTCCCTATCTCAAGTTCTAGTCTCCTGGGGAACCCTAATATTTTGGGGGATATGCGTTGAGATATGAAACATCTTGGGGATATCAGACTATTGGGGTTCTGCTGGATGTGACCATAGAATCCTAGCAGTCCCATATCTGTTTTATAGGAGTGCCGCTTAAATATCGGCAGCTTCCCCTATACATCTATTCATTTCCTGCAATACTGTTTAGATTAAACATTTCAGATATCTGGTTTGTTGTCACTTCTGGTGATATATACATCCAACATACAAATTGAGAATCTGGTGTAGATCATACAATAACAGGTTTGGCTCACTATTAAGCCTGCAGAGAGTGGACTTTGAGAAGTCTTCTGTTCACACTCTCTATCTGTATATAGGACCACATCTAGACTTTATTTAGCAAAGATCCTATGTTTAACCAGTATCTCACACACATGTCGTTCGGTACATTATAATCCATTATATGTATCAACAGGAGACAACAAAGAATATTAATCCTTTTCGTCGTTACTTATTGGGGAATGGGATTTTAGACCCCTTTTTACACACACATATAAATTATATTTTATTTTTTCTTTGAATACCACCATATTCCGGTTCTGTGATTTAGAAACAACTGGAAAGCATTAAAGAACATCCTCAAATCACCACTAGCATTGCTAAAAAAAATCTATTTAGGCCTCATATTTATGGATCTATAGTATGGCACCCATGGAGATCTCTACATACTTCCAATTTTTTAGGCAATTGGAGGTTTTTGTCCAATGAATTCCATACAACGAAAATATGGTATAACAGAGATATTGTTCCCCTTAAAGCACTGCCTCCAGGGGCAGATACAGTGCTGTATGGTGGCCTCATACAAGAACACAATAAGGGATATTTATGAATCTGTTCCTCAAAAATGAAAGGTGCACTGTAATTTGTTGCTATGGATGACAAAAAAGTTTTTCTTTTGTACAGTTTCATAAATCTGCCCCCCATATGTGTATAGCTTCATAAAACATAACTGTAGAGGCCCTACCTGCTGTCGTAAAGGATTCATAGCTAACTATGCTGTGTTTAAGGTCTTGGCAGTATGAAAGATTGCAGGCTCATGAATGGCAACGGGCACATTAAATTTAGTTATATACTGCTACATTACCTGCTCCAATATTGAGTTAGGAATTTTGTATGCATGTATGAACCCATAATGGTATTTATGAATGGCTATACTAAATTTGCTTAATGTTGGACTAAAATTAAATATATTTTTTTTTACACAGTATGTCCTCATCCTGGGGGTCTATGCATATATTGCATATATAAAGCACGTTCATAAACCCACTTTATGAAGATGCCTGTGTAAACAGAGTTCTCAGCTTAGGGACCCAATCAGTGCAGTGAATATATTACCGACATTTACTAATCATTACATTCAGCTGACTGAGAGCAATTTGCTTAATGTACACAGCTCTTCTAATATTAGCTTCTTGGGATGACATATCATTCTAAGAATGTAAAAATACCTACTTCTGAATAGTTTTGCTTTAAATCGTAATAATTCTATATTACTCCTAATTTAAGATTTTTAGAGCAAAAACCTGCCTTGCAGAGCACATAAAACATTCAGAAAATGCTTGTCAACATAAAATATATCTCTATATACAGTACAAGCTGTCTGCATTCTAACCGATGTGTAAATAAAAATAATTGTTGGTTTAAGAAAAGATTCAACTCTCATATGTGAAGAATGGGTTGCAGAAAGTCCTGAATAATAAAGAACGTGACTGCTGCATCCTGCTGCATACAGTAATAGCTCTGCTCTCCGTATAATTACCTAAGTGTATTCTCAAATCTAGATTTCAAATGTCTACACTTTGCAGGTCCTATGAAAGTCAATGCTGTTTTCCAGTAACTGCGTGTTTACCAAGTGAGATCTTCTCTCCTGAGTCTGCTGGAAGAAGGAACACGAGCAAGGCAAGCGCAGATATCAGAACACAGGGAATAAGAAGGTTCAGCCCATAATATAATGTCCTTCGTCTCATTGTAATAGTAAATGTCACATCTGGATATGGCTCTTTACAACATCCATAAAAACTCTCGCTCCGTTTCCCTGGGACTCCTGGAGAGAAAATGTATTTCTTTGTCACTTCTTTCTCTATCTCCACTTATTGTTAATAAGTGTATTAATATATAAACATACATGACTTATTTTATATTAATAACACCATGCAGATATATGACTTAATAGACAGGAGGTAGGCTATGAAGTTACTATAGTTAGAAATAATGTACCTAAAATGAAAGCAATTTAATACACAGGATGACAGAGTAGTTTTAATTTTCCCCCTCCTGTGGAAAAGATTAACTACACTCCCTTATTCCTATATCTACTGTATATACCCTGGCCAAAATAGAGTGGCTTCTTGGTGTCACCAAACCCTGACAACAAGGGGGAATAGGCGTTCTAAAAAGCATTCATTCATACTTTTACTAGTCCACCCAGAAATTGGCACTTACATGGCTCATCTGGAACATTTATCTACTGTATGACTGTAATCACACTTGGCAGCAACAATTTGATTGAAATCCAAGCCATTACCACACAGAAATACAAGAAAATACTGAATATCCAGTGGCAAAATATTTATGTTTATGTGTAAGAACAATTATAGAAAATATTCCTGTTTTATCAGAAACCACATTTGTAATATTATATGTGACAATAACACATGTGGTTCTTCCCTACAGCGCTTTTCATGTGCATTGTGTTTTGGTATTTTACTTAAAAATTTCCGTTTTCTATAGCCTGTTAAAGGACACTGCCAAGAGCTATACAAATAGCAGTAAATGGCAGTAGCATACAATGAGATAAGATAAGGACAGTACCTATAATGTAAACCTTTTCTAAGATAAAGTCATAAAAAGGACAAGCAATATAGTGATACTTTGTAATTTAAAACATACCAACAAGATCCCATTCTCCATTAGAGATATACTCAGAAATGTCTGCGTCTCGCATCTGTAGATCCAGGGACCAACCCCCATAAGTCCAAGATCCAAACTTTAGTTTACATTTCTGAATATCAAAGGGAAACCAACGAACATCTATGTAGCATGAACTCTTGAATATTCCTATCGACAGAAAAAGGAAAGAGATCATTAGGTTGTAGATCTAATCCTACTTACAGACAAATTATTACAAAAATATTTTTATTCAATTTAATAATTCCATAATAAAGAGCATTGATTGAATTAATGAACTGAGCAAACTAATGATTTATTTATATCTTTTAGCCAGAAAGCGTGACATCAACCACTCCCAAGGATCAAAACCTGCTCCAGTTTTATTGAGGATATATAAGAAACACAACCACTGCTTATGCATTTTGATTGTAAACCACTCTTTATGAATGAGAGTGCTGGATATCTTGCTTTTAGGCCTCATGAACATAACATAGAGTACAGGCAGAATTAGTTCTGATTCTTTTAACAGAAGGCACTCGGATGACACTTGGATGACATCGGAATGTCATCTCAGTATCTTCTATGCACCATTAATTAAATGTTAATAACTTCATTCCAATTTCACAGAGCAGGATAGGACCTACTCTATACCGGAACGGAACATCAAACCCACTCATCGGTTGTGTACATGAGGCCTTATTTTGGACAGTAGGCTCAAGCAGTACACCATACAACCTTTGCCTGCAAGTGTGGTGAGCTCATTAGAACTTTTATGATATGCTAAATATGCATGTATTTAACTACTTAAGGCAGGCCTGCAGCTAGGTGGGACAACTGGGGCATGTTCTTCACATATTGTGAGGGGAGAAGCCAAAAAGCCACCTTTAGATGCAGAGTAAATGCACTGAACTAAACCTTTACTCTAAGCAAAGGAAAGCCTAGATACAGGCCAGTTTTTGCCTTACACAGTCACTAACTTTTCAGACAACTTATTCCCATTTAATACAGCATGTGATTCTGTACAAAAATATAATTCACTTTATTTAAAAATGTTGCGGTTGGGTTGCCTGAAAAACCCTAAAGTTCATGCCATTAGCGGTCTCCCTATTAGCTAATTTGCTGTTCACTCCCTGTTACTAGAGAACTTCCATCCTTAGTTATCTCTATGAAACAAGACAGGTTCTCAGTGAGTGGAGGGGTAGGGTCTGTTTTCTCTTCACACAGTGAATGTAGAGGGGAGGGGCTGGTTCTCTTCATAGCCTCCACACATGTCTGCAACAGCTTTCCCTATCTGAACATTGTATTTAGAGCATTTTACAGCTTACAAATATAAGAAAAGTCTACTTATTTACTTGTACCTATTTCTGGCAGCTTGTGTTTTGCTGCAATGCTATTAATAGACAGTAAGCAGCTTTTCCAACTGCGCTCATCTTTTCTCTTTCTGTGTCAGGAATCTGTTTAGCTGCATCATGCCCTGTATTTGCAGTCCAGTATCCCTGGATCTCCTATTTAAAATTCACTTTTTTTCTCAGATATGTGTTTGCTATTTTACAGTTACTTCTGGCACAATTATATGTAAAATCAGTAGTAGTAAATGTGTATAATGGGGCTATTAGCAGCAGAAAAACCTACTATCATAGAACAGACTGCACTGAAAGACCTTAGAGATATTTCAACTTTTCAACATGAAAACTCAGGTACCCTTTAAGGACAGTGATTTTCTTCCATTTTTTTCATTGTTGCATTCTTAAAGCCATAACTTATTCATTTTTTCATCAATGTAGCTCTATAAGCATTTAAAAAAAAAGAAAAAAAATGTTCTCAATTGCATAATTTTGGGATTTTCTGCTGTTCATAAAGCTTTTAAAAAATATGTTACCGTTATTCTGCAAGTCAGGATGATTGCTGTGATTCCTCAGTTTATATACTTTTTTATGTTTTGCAAATTTTTTATAAAAAAAAAACATTTTTTATTTAAATATATATTTATTTTTGTATCACAATATTCTAAAAGTCATACTTTTTTATTCTTCTGTGGAAAGATCTAGTTGAGGGCTTACTGTTTGCGAGATTATCTATGCTATTTTTTGGTACCATTCTTTTATAAGTGTGACGTTTTAATTACCATTTCTTTCAAGGTGAGGCAAAAGGTGCTTTTTTTAGCAAAGATCACCATGTAATAATAATCACCAAATAATCTTCTAGATTTATAGTACATAATTTATATAGTTTAGTAGTAATAGTATACAGTCATGGCCAAAAGTTTTGAGAATAATACAAATATTAATTTTTACAAAGTCTACTGATTCAGTTTTTCTAATGGCAATTTGAATATACTCCAGAATGTTATAAAGAGTGATCAGCTTAACAGCAATTACTTGCAAAGTCAATATTTGCCTAGAAAATGAACTTTATCCCCTAAAACACATTTCAACATCATTGCAGCCCTGCCTTAAAAGGACCACCTAACATCGTTTCAGTGATTGCTCCATTAACACAGGTGTGGGTGTTGATGAGGACAGGGCTGGAGATCAATCTGTCATGATTAAGTAAGAATGACGCCACTGGACACTTTAAAAGGAGGCTGGTGCTTGCCATCATTGTTTCTCTTCTGTTAACCATGGTTATCTCTAAAGAAACACGTGCAGTCATCATTGCACTGCACAAAAATGGCCTAACTGGGAAGAGTATTGCAGCTAGAAAGATTGCACCTCAGTCAACAGTCTATCGCATCATCAAGAACTTCAAGGAGAGAGGTTCCATTGGTGCCAAAAAGGCTCCAGGGCGCCCAAGACCAGCAAGCGGCAGGACCGTCTCTTAAAAGTGTTTCAGCTGCGGGATCGGGCTACCAGCAGTGCAGAGCTTGCTGAGGAATGGCAGCAGGCAGGTGTGAGTGCATCTGCACGCACTGTGAGGCGGAGACTCTCGGAGCAAGGCCTGGTCTCAAGGAGGGCAGCAAAGAAGCCACTTCTCTCCAGAAAAAACATCAGGGACAGACTGATATTCTGCAAAAGGTACAGGGAGTGGACTGCTGAGGACTGGGGTAAAGTCATTTTCTCTGATGAATCCCCTTTTCGATTGTTTGGAACATCTAGAAAACAGCTTATTCGGAGAAGAAGAGGTGAGCGCTACCACCAGTCTTGTCTCATGCCAACTGTAAAGCATCCTGAAACCATTCATGTGTGGGGTTGCTTCTCAGGCAAGGGAATCGGCTCTCTCACAGTCTTGCCTAAAAACACAGCCATGAATAAAGAATGGTACCAGAATGTCCTCCAAGAGCAACTTCTCCCAACCGTCCAAGAGCAGTTTGGCGCTCAACAATGCCTTTTCCAGCATGATGGAGCACCTTGCCATAAAGCAAAGGTGATAACTAAATGGCTCAGGGAACAAAACATAGAGATTTTGGGTCCATGGCCTGGAAACTCCCCAGATCTTAATCCCATTGAGAACTTGTGGTCAATCATCAAGAGGCGGGTGGACAAACAAAAACCAACAAATTCAGACAAAATTAAAGCATTGATTCTGCAAGAATGGACTGCTATCAGTCAGGATTTGGTCCAGAAGTTGATTGAGAGCATGCCAGGGAGAATTGCAGAGGTCCTGAAGAAGAAGGGTCAACACTGCAAATATTGACTTGCTGCATTAACTCATTCTAACTGTCAATATAAGTTTCTGTTACTCATAATATGAATGCAATTATATTTCTGTATGTGATAAAAACATCTGACAAACACACATAAAAACCAGAGGGCAGCAGATCATGTGAAAATATAATATTTGTGTCATTCTCAAAACTTTTGGCCATGACTGTAGTATAGCAATGCTATGTTCTAAAAGATATAACTTTTTTATTTTTCCACCAACAGAGTTGATTTAGGGAATTTTTATGGGAATAGGTGTATTTTTTTTCCATTTTTTGGAGGTGAAATGACCAAAAAACAGCATTTCTGATTTCAGTTTTTTATCTATTTTTATGGTATTCTCAAGCAAGCTAAATAATGCATTACTTTTGTAATATGGGTAATTTTGGAAGCTGCCATACTAAATATGTATTTTTTTATTGTTTTTCTTTTTTTACATAATAAAGGATATTTAAGTGGGAAAACTTTTTGTACTTAATAACATTTTATTTTGTTTTAACATTTTTTTGTTCCAGTAGGGAACTAGAACATTTAATCTTCTGATCACAGAGAGAAGACATTACAGTAATAATGTACTACAATGTATTCACGCATAAATGTTTACAACCAGCAATAAGCATAGCAGGTCTCTTCCTTTGATCTGGTCCCCAGCTGTTTTGGAAATGCATCAATGTCCATTGATCATGCCACTAAGGGTGTGATGTAGGGGACCTTAGTGCCGGAAACCCTTTGGATGCCATGGTCACTAGTGACTGTGGCATCTAAATGGACAAATACCCATAATTCAAGTGTTGCAGAGTAGTGTTAGCTATTTGTTATGCCATGTCCATGACATGGTGTATTAAGTTACAACATTCCATGTAATAATATAACAGCTAGAGATGGGCGAACCCCTTTAGATTCGTTTCATTACAGGCTTTGTACGGTTCCTATGCCTAATTTGTTTTCTGGTCGAACAAATTCAGTATGAATCATACCTTAAATTGGCTGAAAAATAGTGTAGAAAACTCTCAGGGCTACTAGAAAAACCTAGTGCTCATGTGGGACAATCACAGGAGAGCCACTGCTGCTACAGGAATACAGGAGTAAAAAAAAAATGGTGACAGTGGTTGAAAAAAGAAAAAAAAAATCATAGCAGAGCTACCACAGCTAACAATTCCATATTTCAATGCCCTTTTTTTTTCAAATGTCTGCCTTTGAAGCTGTGTGAGGGCTTGTTTTTCTGAGGAATATGCTTTAGTTTTTTTTTTTTTGGTCAAGGTCACTGTAAAGGAAAAATACTTTTTTATTTTATTACTTCAGACACTTTTTGGATGTGGCAATAACAATCATGTATATTTTTTATTTTTCAATGATTTTCTGTGTAAAATTGGAAAAAGGGAAGTGTTATTTTGCTTTTTATTTATATTTTGAAATTTTAAATTTTTTTTACTGTACTTTAGTATTGCAATATATTTTACCAGTGACATCTTCCTTTTAAGCCTTGCCGCTTTACAAGACTCCTGGCTGCAATGAGAACCGATCAGCACCCTGCAATCTCGTGAGCTGGATTAATCTATTTACTATGTTATCTGAAGGGTTAAATGCTTCTGACTATAGTAATCTCTGATCATGGACACTGCTGGCTAGCGCATCTAAACCCGACTCTTGAGCCCGCTTCATACTTCCTGTGCACACATTTTTCATAAATGTACAGCAGATGACAAGATTAGCCACTTGGATTAAAAACCAAATATACAGAGATTTCATCTAGAAAAAAACTTTTTTTTACCTTTAATGAAATTATGGAATTAATCAGACCATTGAATATGGGCTTACAGGTTGCATTTTTCATAAAAAAAAATCTCTGAGTAGTATAGTACATCAAAATATACAAGCCAAACAATATTGTTAAATATTTTTGTAAGGGAATCCATTCTCTAATACATACAATATTAAATCAGGATTGTACTATTGTAGTATTGTAAACAAGCATCAGTATCATGTACTTGAGTCACTAAAATACAATGGCAGAAAAATTAATGTTCTATATCATTGTAGTATATATTAATATTCACTGCTACAGATGACCAATTCAAAACCAATATCCCCAGAAAAGTGATGTGGCTTCTGCTAGGTATAGATATGGTCACATTTTATTTTTCAATTTTTTTTTCTCTATTTTCATTAAACCTTTAGGTCTTTGTAGCAAACAAGATATTTTGTAATCTAATGGACCTATTTTGACTTATTGTGAAGATATAAGGCATTGTGATTTTATTTTAAAGAGGACCTGTCACCAAGTACAACATGCTAAATGACATACATCATTTGATTCTCTTTGTGCCCTTCATCATTTGGTGTTTTTGGTATTTTTTTTTTTCTTGTTTAGTTTTTTTTTTTTTTTTTTTTTTAAATCCGTCCACCTCTTTAAAAAATATGGTCCCTGGAAGATTATATGTAAACTAGCCCTGATTTTCCATGTGGGTGGGAACCTTTTGTATTTCTCTGAGAAATTGAAAAGGTTCCCGCCCACAAGGTCACATATAACCTTCCACAGGCCATATCTTTTAAACGGGTGGACAGATTTTAAAAAGTAAAACCATCTCATTCAGGGGCACAGCGAGAATCAAGTGATATATGGCATTTAGCATTTTGTACTTGGTGACACGTCCTCTTTACCTGAAGCATTTTTAATTGTACAGTGGTTTTTATATGTCATGATTATATTTACATATCCACAACTTCCTTTTGATGATAGAATGGAATTATTCTATGACGTCCCTTTGATAATGGTTGTTTTCATGATACAACCATTTTAACTAACATTATTACAATTTATTAACGTATGAAATTACACCGACTGGAAATTCAGAGTAATCATAGTGAATATGTCAGAGAAGCAATCAACAGACCCCCACAGACATGAAATGGTTTTAGCCATATAAAATCTGCTGACATCACCTCGATGGTGGAATTAAGTAGAAAATATTCTCTCTTTTCTGATTATAGCAGTGTATCAAGACAGAGCACTGTAAAAATACTATTAACATCAATTTTTCACATTGTTGTCCGCATGTTGTCTCACACAGATACGCATTATATTTCTTCCATGCTTTCCTGGTGGCTAATCATCCACTCAAATGCTGCACAAACCTTTATATCCAATATACTGTAAATTGTTTCTCAATCATTCCATGTAATTTAACAAAATTGCAAGAACATTGCTATACTATATGCTCATGGAAGCAAATGCTAAAGTGTTTTTTAAAGAAAAACTATCATCATTTTCTGGGATTGTATAGATAAGTGTTCAGCAAGTACCATAGTTCTTAGGCACCTTGCAGGTTGTGATAAGTTACATGCATAATTTGGTCCAAGGACATCAGGAATTTCCCAGCATTACTGAAACTACCATGGTCAGAATCATATCACATGGACTTCAGAGCTCCATAGCATGTAACATGTACTTGACATCAGTGTAACTATAAAATTTGTCATTTACTGGATTATATCACATTTTTGCTGACATTTTCTGTTTGGTTGGTTTAGTTGTACTTAAAAAGTTGGTTGTACATTACTATGTAAGATTTAGGCTAAGTTCACATCTCTGCCTGAATCTTCTTTGGAGACTCCATCTTAGAAACCGCCAAAAATCAGCAGAGAGAAAAGTCCTGCACGATCTCAGTTTTGAAATGGTGGACACCCAATGGACACCTGGCAGACCCTATTATAGTCAATGGTGTCCATGTGTAACTGCTAAAACAGCAGTTCAGCCCAGCACAGATGTGAACCTAGCATTACAGTGTTTATTTTTAGGTAATTTGACCATTGCTGAAAAGGAATTTCTGAGATTTATAAAAAAAATGTCCAAAAAGCAGGAAATTAGTTAAATTAAAAACAAACAAACAAACAAACAAAAAAAAAAACACTATGCTTACCTCTTCAATGCCATGCCTTTCCAGCACAGCTGCTCTGCTCATCTCCCTCCCCCAGATTCTGCTTACTTCTTGCTGTGATCAGAAGCCAACATTATCCAATTACTGGCTTTAGCAGTGATGCTCACATGTATGGGACTTGACTGCTGAGGCTACTAATTGGCTGTAGCAGTCATGTGAATGATGTACAGCATATGATTACAACCGGAAGTAAACAGATGCCGTCAGGGACCACTGGCCTGTTAGCACTGGAATGGCAAGGGATTGAAGAACTGAGTAAGACCTGCTTTTGGCTAAATTTTATTAACATTGGACAACCTCTTTAAATACTGTATATTTCATACAAACCCTATTACAGATGAATATGACACAAATGTTAGGGGCCTCTGGATGTTACCACTCCAGTATATTTATTTCACAACTAAGAAGCTGGTTACAGATTCTACAGTATTTAAAGCCAGATCACAAACATTACTGTAAATATTTCAATCATAATTACCTCTCATCTGATTAAATCTTTCAATAACATCAACACTGAAAGAAAAAAAAATAAGGAGACACTGCATATACAATATTAGGCCGGGGCCCCAGGTGGCGTAAACGCCACAATTTGGCCGTGCCGGAAACAACACTGCAAAGTGGATGGGATTTTGGCTAATCCCATCCACAAATTGCAGAAAATAATCTGCAGCGGAAATGCTGTAATTTAAAAAACGCTTGTGTTTTTGCAAATCGCAGCATTTTAATTATACCTATGGAAACACTGGCGGTTTCCGTATAGGTATAATGGAAGCAGAAAGTCTGCAGAGGAAAACTCTGCGGACTTTCTGTGAAAAACGCTGCGGGAAAAACCGCAATGCGTTTCCACCACGATTTTTCCTGCATTGCTTTTTCGCTGCGGTTTGCTACGTGGGGCCTTAGCCTCAAGAACATTCTAGTATTGGAGCACTATTACAGATTATACTTTACAAATGTAGCTAAAGACAAGGAATGTCATCTTTTGAGACACTGTACAGTAGAATCATAATCAGATAAATTCAAGAATCAAGATGAAAAATGTAAATTATCATCTTACCTGGCGGTAAATACTGGCAATGTCCAGATGAGTTCACTAGTACATTAGTATGAAATGAAGCATCAAATCTTTCATCTGCGCTACAAAATATAACATAAGAGTGAGAAAGTGGCAACCAGTGATTATAAATCAATATATTACAAGCCAGAGCTGTCTCTTCACATCTAAGTCTTGTTAAACGTGTGACTGAATAGCATCATTTTTTACCTATAATCACATGTCATTTACCATGTATTACCTACAGATTTCCTGTCTCTGTTGTCATTTTCAATGATGGGTGTTGTTAAGAAATACAATTTAGGTGGATTAAAGTATTTTTCATGTACAGTGGCACAAAGTGTTCAGCTAGAGAAAATAATTGATATGTTTCCCCCTCCTGACCTTACAGAATAAAAATGACAGGTATAATAAAATAAACTGTATGAAATAAAAATGTTTTGGCTGCTCTTGTGTTAGTAGGTCATAGGGTAGCACAGTGCAACTCCGAGGACAATGTCAGTGGCCATTCAAAAGGCAAACTTCTGCAAATGTTTACAGACAAACGATATCTGACAATATGAAGACGATAGGGACACAATATCTGACAATATGAAGACAATGGGGACATTTATTAATACCAGCATCTTATACAGGTTTATGGTTCATGAGCATCAGATCAGTCAGAATTGAGAGGTGATGCTTTAATGCTAATAATGTGCCACTGAACTGAAACCTTCACCAGGTAGTGACTCTTTCATGAAAGCAAACGGGTATGAAGTTTAAAGCAGACCTGTAAGTTGTGAAACAACTTTTCATAAATTAATATAAACTTTTTAATATATGTTATTTTAGAAGTAAGTTCCTTTTTCCATTTATCAAGCTGAGTTACTTTTTACATATTAGTCTATGAGGAGCGGGAGGGAAAAGGCTGCTGGAAAAGACATATAAATAACTGCAGTTGCTGAACTTTGCTATACTGGGTCAGGGAACTCTTTTAACACTGAAATGCTTCAAGATAAGAGTTTACCACTGCACAGAATGAGGCAATAAATCAAGTAGCAGCCTTATCAACCCCTTACTTTCTCCATAGAGTTCTGTGTGTGAATTGGATATGGGTATGGAATCTATATTGAAGATAAAGAGAAGGAGGATAGCTTAATAAGTAGAGAAGGAAGCAGATATCTATCATAACATACGGTATATTGCAAAGATTCTTATATTCATCTACTATTCATTTATGAAATGTTGTTTTATAAATGGAGGTATGCTTTAGTAAATGTGCCCCAATCTGCACAGAGTTTAAACCTCATGTTCTTGGCAGAGTCATATATGGCCTAACTCTACAAAAGCACAAAGTTCTATATTTCTGTTCAGGAGCATAGCTATAGGGGGTGCAGAGGTATCAATCGCTACCAGGCCCTGGAGCCTTAGGGAGTCCATAGGCCTCGCTACAACATAAGAAAACACCAGTAATATAGATTGAACATGGTAAGCGAGGGCCCTATTACAGATTTTGCATTGGGGCCCAGGAGCCTCAAGTTACTCCTCTGCTTCTGTTAGATACATATAGAATCTAACATAAAAAATCTCTGTGACATCTAAGGCATATGGTGGTATACTAAGACCCCATACACCTACTGTATATGGGTGCCATGTACAAACTTATGGTTGTAATGACTGATAGTACAGTCATGTGCATGGGCCCCTATACTGTGCTTCCAGATGTCTCCAATCTTATTTTAGTTTTAATTTATAAAGAAACCAATTCAATATAGTATCACAACATGCTAACAAAATCCTTAAACAGCTACAATTTGCATCAAACCCAATGGATAGCCAAATACACACACCTCTAGAATCATTTTGTGACACAATATTGGGAACCAACCTTGTCTTAAAATGTTAATCAACTCATAACACACATATCTGGATATGTTTACCCAAGAGGAAATATAACAAAGGCCACAGCTATATGTTCTTATGCACATTAGAATTGTAATAGTGACAGGAGCCATTGTGAGTAAATATAATCTGAAATATGTTTGAAGTTTAATAATTATGTATATCTTTAATGTATTATATTCAAAACTGTGCATCATAATAGCAAAAAGTTTACAGTGTCTTGCAGTAAGATGAGATAATGTCACAATTAAATTTATATTTCACAAAGAAGTCAAGCAAGAGAGAACTGGGGAGATGTTATCAAGAAAATATTACATATACTACTTAGAACATTATCTGGAAAGCTTCAAATGAAAGGTCAGTGTGATGCCACCCCTGAAGGGCATTATCTTGCTGCTGATAATGCTACAAAAACCAAGTCTTGGAAGGCTAATTGAATACAGTAATTATCTTGATTCAGAATTGGTCCATTACGTGTGGGAAGGGGAAAATTAAATAGAAGTCTGAACATTGGCCTGGACTGAAAATATCTGTGATATGCTCTTACTAATTATTTGTTAGTAGCAGTCTGGATGTGGTCCTAATCTCTAGAAGATACTGCAGTGTTCTATCAGAGTAAATCTGAAAATCAGGCTTCTTGTTAGATTTTCAAATTACTTATAGATCTGTAATCTAGATATGTTACTAAGGGGAGAATTAAAGGAAAAATATAGTCAATTTATGAGGCAGGTTTATTTTCACATAATGGGCAGTAAAACATATGGTAACTGTGTGTTAGGAGAATGGATGCACAGCCAGACTGCAGTCATAAAACACTGAATATATGCTGCTTTAGAAGCTGTCATATCATTGATATTGAAAAAAGAACACTGTCAATATGCTTTCATCAGCCTTTAAAAGAACAAGACAACCCTTATGCATATGCTCTGTTAAAGTTAATTTTTTCCCGGATTATAATAACCTTTGATAGACCAGGAACATCAGATTGGAGGGGGTCTGAAGCCCAGGCAATCTGCTGATTAAAAGGGGCTATGATCCTTTATTGTTTACCAGACACAACTCCATACATTCTGTTGTAACCTAGGTATGACAACAAACTGCAGTTCAGTCCCATTAATATGAATAGCACTACAAAATTTACAGAGCTATACCTGGTAAACAGTGAAAGGGACATGGAGCTTACTGAGGCATGTCTCCAATCGAATGTTAACGGCTTATACTAAGAAAGAGCCATCAAAATGTAGTTCTTGTAAACCTCCTTAAGGTATATGGATGTCATTGATTGGGTCTTCTACTTGGGACCCACTTTATTAGATAGAGCAGAGGTTCACTAAAAAGATTCTAGATTGGTAGACTTGGCCCAGCCATGTATAACATGGTTTGTCATTCATTTGAATGGTTTGTTATTCATTTCCCCTGCAGCTACTGCAATGTCTGGTCTGCTAGAACTTCCTAGCTCAGCTGGGACAGAATACTTATTTTAAAAAAAGTATTACTTTGATACCAAATATGCAGAAATTTTTTTCTAGGGAACTAGATTTGGTTTATGATACCACTATGTGACACTTGGTGGTACATTTGAGGGTATTATAGTCCCACTGCTTTGCTCAGCACTTTGTTATTTGTGTTAATAATGAAGCACACATCAGCAATGTTGAAGGGGTTTTCCAACAATGCACATGTATAGCATATCAATTTGATTATTTATAAATGTCTGATTTCCAGTAGTGCAACCACCGTACCGTGAAAACTCTATGAAAGAAAGGAAAAAGCTTTTCACAAAGTAGTCAGCGGTGTACAAAGGCACCTACAGGTTGTCCAAGCTATTTGTTTTTATGTACATGCCATACAATACACAAAATATAGTTTAACACAACTGTACATTGTATCAAATAACCAATTTGGGGCTGCTACATGCTCAAACTAGTAGGGCATATCCATATAAGACAACCTCTTTAAAGATACAAGAAGTTTCTAGAAGCAACTTAAACAAAACATAAATGCATCTTAACTACACACACAATTGTGCATATAAGGTCTTCTTAAACTGTAGAGTGTAAGGGTTGTTTTTTTTTTTTTTTTTTTTTTTTAACAAGACCCTGATATATCTTTCATCATAGTGTCTGCTCTGTTTTCTGTACTAATAATTTCCAGATGTCTCTGCCAGAGAATAATTAGAACAAAATATTCTACTTAGAGAATATTGCAGAATAAGCAGGGTATTGAGCTCTTCTAATTATCCCATGGAAATTACACATTTTGCAGATATAAGTCTTAAAACACCAAATCTGCTCATCCTTAGCCTTTCTACATTACAGTATTAAACATCTGAAGTTCACAACAGAGTTCTGCTCCTGAAGATAACAAGTAACAACTTATAGCTGCAATACTGTAGCAGATTATTACATTAAATTTGACATTCCTATGTTTTAGAAAAAATGAGTTTACAGTAGGTACAGACACATTAAAAAACTAAACATTGACAACATGAAAGCTTTTCTAGTACTATATTAGTATATAGTATATAGTATATAGTCATATATTTGTCTGGGGAATGCTACCTGTTTACAGGAACCAATAAAATAGATTAAACAGGGCCACATGTGGCGTAATCGCAGCAGATTAACTACCCACTGCGATATACAGTACCAGTGTAGTAGATGAAACTTCAACAAATGCTTTTCATATACTGCTGAAATAACCTACTGCAGGTCAATTTCTTGCCGCAGGTTTGGCGCAGTTTTCAAACTTCACAATATAAAGGTTCAAAACTGGTCCCGCTGCAGGGGTAAAACCCATGGGTTTTTGTTGCAGTCAGTTCTGGTATGGGACATGTGTGGCCTTAGTCTAAAGGGCTTGTACCACCAGTAGAAATTATTTAAACAACCCCTTTAAAAAAAATCTTTAAAAAAATAAGTCTACCAAAAGAAAATAATTATCACATTACTTGATTTTTCACCATTATAATGGGTTAAAATTTTTGTCTTGTTTTTTTACTTCTTGAACTTATTAAACCTGATTGGATAATGCAGACAGAAAAGTATTTCAACTTGACAGGTTTCAAACAAGCTTAACATGGAAACACCTTAGAACTTCTATCATGGTCGCACGCTCTAATGAACAAAGTCAGATTACTGTGCTGTAAAAAAAAATAACTAAAAAAAGGCAAAATAAGAATTGACTTTTTGTGTCCTCCTCTGTCCTTTCTTACCTTTCCTAATGGCTCAAGATATACATGATAGGTGGCATAACAAACAAACAACTTTTGCAACTCATAATCTTATACCACTCTCCTTGGGATTTCTTAAGACAAGCAGATAGGTAAGGAACGACATACAGTTTATATACTATTACTGCATGCTACATATACTAAATACAGTTTCTA
This sequence comes from Leptodactylus fallax, assembly GCA_947044405.1. NCBI lineage: Eukaryota > Metazoa > Chordata > Amphibia > Anura > Leptodactylidae > Leptodactylus > Leptodactylus fallax. The sequence goes on from CAMRHE010000027.1 coordinate 3,431,287, forward strand.
AAACGGTATTGTGTAAAACTGTTAATAAAGCAAAATGATGATTTGCATCTATTTAACATCACTTGTGACTAAAATAGTTGTTTTTGTGTTGGCCTTATTTGGTGAATAATAGTCCAGTTCTGCTTAGTGATTGACATCTTGGTCTGTCAATGAATAATAAGACTGCACACTGGACTTTTAAGCCCCAAGTGAGCTAAAATTTTAACAATAGGTAATTAGAAGTTATACTAAATATTATCTTATAAAATAAAACATCAATCTGCCCAGCTCCTCCTGCTCTATAATATGCTGCCACCAGATTGGGCAATATGTTTAACATGACCGTTTAGTTTTAAGCAGTGTGATGTTGTCAGTGTTTAGGTGTGGAAGAGTGAAGAAATCAGGCGATACCTTTTAGAGGCTAACTGAGTATGTTTAGGTGTGTTACTCTATTGGTGTGGGTGTGTCTCTGTGTCTGTCAAAGTATCATGTCTGTTCCTTCTTTATGTCTCAGTGGGGGAATGTATTAGGCCGTAGCCTCATGTGACGTAAATGCCATGGTTCGGCTGCGGCATTTTACAGTGACTGCAAAGCGGAGTGTAGTGAATCCCATCCACACATTGTAGAAAAATACGTGCAGCAGAAACACTACAATTTCCATAACCGTCGTGGTTTTGGAATTCGCAGCATGTCAATTATACCTACGAAAACGCTGGTGGTTTCCCTATAGGGGTATAATAGAAGAAGAATGTCTGCAGAGGAGACCTCCGTGGACTTTCAGTGAAAAGCGCCAAGGCGTTGGCACAGCAGTTTTTCCCACAGCGCTTTTTTGCTGCGGCCCGCTACTTTGGACCTTAGCCTTAAACTGTTTTTGCCAGTAAGCTGGTATAAAAAGTTGCAAATTCTTGCAAGTCTGTTTTTGCTGAAAAAAAAAGTTTCTGACTTTTTGTAACTCTGCTGCCTGAAAGGCCACTTTTTTTAAGTCTAATTTTGCAGAAAATAAAAGATTCTGACTTTTTGTTACTCTACTGCCTGAAAGGCCACTTTTCCAAAGAGTGGGTGAAGGTTAGTGAAATGGGACTATGCTTTACTATAATTTACACCAGAATTCACATAAAATCTATACCGGCTCATAGCTTTGGTTATAGTTAACTTAGATTTGCTGGTCTGGTGCACAGATTGTCGGAAGATGCACCAAATTCATTAAGCAGTTTATGCCTTTCAGTAAATTTGATGAATCTCACTCCTGTTATGAAGACAGACATTAAAAAGTCCATTCTTAATAATTCCGTTCAATGAGTCTGTTATTCCACCGTCTATCTTCTTTGTGTCTCTGTTTTCTGCAATTACAAGGAGGGGAGATACTGAGAAGGGAAAGAAGAGAATAAAAAGGAGGAGGGTCTAAGGAGAGGCAACTATTTTGTGGAAATCCAGATTGTTCAAGAGAAATAAAAAAAAAAAGTGTGTAACACTGAAAGGATGAGAGTAGTAAAGGTTATCTTGTACCAATACTTACCAATGGGACCCTAGGGGCTGTGTGTTTCCCCTGTAATATATATCACATTGCTAGGCAATCACTGGATTAGATTAAAAATTGTCTGTCTAGGACTGTGTAATCTAAGTAAGGTATTTCCTCACTACATGATGTGTGAGTCTTATGCTGGCGGTCATTTTGTATCCTTCCTACTTTTGAGTCCACAAGTTTAAACCATTATTAACTTCTTTGCAGGCAGTGCTGGTTTATATGTGTAAACTATACTAGGCTGCACAGTCATTTTTCATTGGTGCTCCATTCACAAGGAGGTTTTAGGGTTTTTTTTCGGTCCCCCATACTCCTGATCCCTGGCGGACCCGGAGGTCAGGCCCCCTGCAGTTGGACACTTATTCCCTGCCCTGTGAATAGGGGATAAATGTCCCTAATGGGACAACCCTTTAAGGTCTACAACTTCTGGCCTCTTAAAGTGATGGTACCTAACATGTACAGCATTTGTTTACGATAGTGCAGTCATTACTTGGCATTAGTAGATCTACAATCTGATATTACAATGACAAAGTCCTATGGCACAACCAGCAAGTCTTTTTACTAGGGAATTCCATGAGGTAGTGATCCCAGAAAGACCCAAAAAGATATTGTTACTGTGGTTTACAAGCCCATGTTGGATTAGATGCAGCTGACTCCTGGTATAGTTGACATCCCCTTTACTAATGTTTGTTTTTCAAGTAAAGTTTCTGTGGAAGATCTTTTCAAGATGCCACACTATAGGTATGAAGTGGATACACATTATACATGAACATATCCACATTGTAAAAGTTAAATTACCTTTGCACTTACAGTATATATACTATAGTGTGTAAAAATAGAAGTGCCCTTATTACACAAATAAAAATTAATAAATCATATTCCCCTTTAAATGAATTTCACATAATGAGCGCTTAATAATTTAATGACATGTTTTTATCAGTGTCGAGCCACATAAAAATTGTAGTAATTTGCTGTTGAGTGCTTTATGTATTAATTAAGCATTCTGTAATTGATTTCTCATGTCATAGTTTTCATTAAAGCAGCACAAACGTTTCTAATGCACATTGCTTAGTGGCTTGGTGATGCCCTGGGCATGGTTTGTGAATATCCTAAAGAGTAATTGGTCATTGTGAATTTATGTTCCCCAGTGCCCAATATCTTTTCCTTTTCCGATAATGTGTATAACTCATTATAGCAATGAGGTCAATACAAATGTATATGTAAATATATATATATATATATATATTGTGATAATTTGGGGAATTAAACTCAAAATGGCGGCAGACTCCTTATCCGGACAGCGGTGGTTCGTGGTACTGGGCGCCGGAAAGATAGCTTTCAGACGTTCCAAGTATAAAATAAAAGTGCCTTTATTCAGCTTAACTGCAACATAACAAAACAACAAAAAACCTATGCCACAGTTAGGGCCTAACTCACTCCTTGAGCCCCTAACTGTCCTGACTGTTGCTCAGCTCCAGCAACAGTCCTCTGTGGACGCCAGCCCTCTGGGACAGAGCCTATCTCTCTGTCCTAGCTGGTCCACTCCTGTGGACGCCAGCCCTCTGGGACAGAGCCTCTCTCTCTGTCCTAGCTGATCCACCACTTCCTGCTTCCTGCAGGACACTCCAGCCCTCCTGGAGTTACGTGCCACCACCCAAAGGCGTGGCTGAGAGCCTTTTCTGGCCTGGCCTGGGTCGCTCAACAGCGCCCTCTGGCTCACATACTTACATATATATATATATATATATATATATATATATATATAATGTATGTATGACATATATGTTATAAGGGGTTCTTCTGGAATTTGACACTGACTCTATGCACCCCCACCAATCAAATGATTAAGGGTTGCTCAGTGCTGCATCCTCTTTATTGTTTGCCAAACACAGCTTTGAATAGTAGAGGTTAAGCCTGGTATTACAGTACTCTGCAATTCTGTCACACTCAGGTGAATGAGACTTAGTTGCAATACCAGGCATAGTCACTAGAAAATGTACAAATCTATGCCTCATAAAGGTTTGTAATGTCTTCAGTTGATTGGTGTGGTGCCAGAAACCATAGCCCTCTGACCTTAAACTAATGGCCTATCAAAATTAGAAGCCATCAATATGTTCCAGAAAAATCCTTTAGGCTAAGGCCCCACGTTGCAGAACACAGCTAAAATTCGCAGCAGAAACACGTCACATTTTTTTCTGCAGTATTTTTCATTACATTTTTCCTGCGTTTTTTCAAAAATGCAGCTTTATCACAGGATTTTTTTTTTCTGTAATGTGTGGCTGGGATTAGCCAGAATCTCATTCACTTTGCTGGTACTGTAAATCGCAGCATTTTTTTCTCCTGCGTTTCGGCAATGTGGGACCTTAGCCTTAAGGTTGATTGCTGTGGAAAACGCAGCTTTAAAAAGTGTTGCATTTTACATTACAAGTAAATCAAATGAGATTTTGTTCAATCTCATTCACATATTACAGGAAAAAAAGCTACGGAAAAGCTGCATTTTCAAAAATATGCCTTGTTACAGAATGTTAACAGCATGTTAATTTTAGCTACAGAATCACAGGCATTTTCACTATAAATTTAATAGGGGAAAAAAATAATGCAAAGAAAAGTGTAGCAAAAACACAGCAAAAAGCGCTGTAGAAATAGTCAAAATGCATTTTCGCTATGTGAAACCTTACCTAAAAGAAGAAATCAGGTAATACATTTCTAAAGTTCTTCATGATAGAGCAGAATAAGTAGCACGTTTCAGTATTAAAAAGAATTGGGACAAATAATAGCAATACAAAACTACTTAAAATTCCGCTGTATTCCAATAATTCTATTGCTTGTCAGTTCTCTTGAGATCACTGATGAATATTTAACTTTTCACTGCTATAAAAACAGGCATGCTTACTTTATAAGGTATAATAAAATTTACAAAAGAAAAAAGCTGCAATGTTCTCCTTTGTCACAAATATACAAATTGGTCTATAAAGTGAAGAACAAAGGAATAAATGGTTTTAAAATTAGACTTGCTAACGTTACAGGCATCACAGAGTACTGTGGAGGAAGTCAATATCTTTACTATTTTACATTTTTTGACACCAATGGTTTTAATAATGCAACAGGTTGAATGATCAGGGGTTTTTTGTTATGCAAATTAGATCAAATCCCCATGAAACTGTTATTTACATCATTTTACAAGCTAAAAGAGAAGGAATCGGGCATTTGCCAAAAAAAATGATTAAGACAAGAATGTATCATCCTATCATATAATAAGTAGAATTTATCTACGGTGCAAATCAAAATTGGTTTAACTTTATTGGTAAGCTAGAGCCTGATTGTACTACGGGTCCACATATAAATATACTAGATAACTGCAGTAATATCCAAATATAACATATGCTAAAAACACACTGAGTGGAGGTTTTAAAACTTTAGTAAATTGTTGTAACAACCTGCAAATGTTAACTAGACACAGGCTATAGGCTGCTGTTAAAAAATATATGCTATAGTCTGCTGACAGGCAAGAGTTAAATGCACATGTTATGTTTTTCTGCATACATCAACCTGCTTTTCACTGGCTGGAGGTCATTGTCTGTCAGGAACTCTGTCTGTCAGTGCATTCCTATGGAACTTGGAAGGAATGCATTGGCGGACTGGGTTCTGGTTAACTGAAAGAGATAGCAACCACTAGCCACTGGGAAGCAGGTCAGGGGCATCTCCAGGCACATATCTGCAGAAAAGTAAGTTTAACTCTTGCAGCACCCCACTTAACCACCTATGTAGGAAAGGAGGAGCAAAAAAAAAAAAAAAAACATGGAGTGCTTCTTTGAATAATAGCATATTATTCATAATACTAATAATGATATTATGATTGTAGTCTTTTTATTAGCTATAATATCTACAAAGAAAATATCAATTAAGAAACCAAACGTAACCAAATGTTTTAATGAGTTTATGATATTACTGCAAATAGTATGGGTTAGTTACTATAATGAGAATCTATGAAGAAACATATATTCAACACAGAAGTCTACAGTATATTCAATATATTAATTCTAGGTAAAAATCCTTTCATATCCCACTGAAGTCTGGGATTATTCTCAGCTGCTATAATTTATATGTTAAATATCCTTGTCATATTAAACCAGTGTTATGCATTCCAGTCTCCATTCATACAGCGCACGTGGTAAAAGCAATTACTGTGAGTTTGGTATAGATTCGGGAAGCAATCCAGACACAAATATTCTCTACATTGTGTTCTCCTGCAGTGAGCTATGGGACTCTGCAAGTTGAGAACTTGGCACTGCAGGTTTTGAAAGAAATAATTATTTACCAAGTCTATTTGCTCCTCTATGTATCGGGCACTTCTGGAGATTTTCAATTTAGAGCAAGAGTTGATCGTTTGGCTCCAAGAAGCCTGGTGTATATATCAGACATTGAAAAGTAACCACTTGTGCATAAAATAGATCCATCCATATCGCTGAGAAGATCGGAAGAGAAATAACTACCTTGCTGCTTGGGAAGGGAGTCATTCAATGGTTCAATCATAAGCCTATTACTAAACATAGTGAACTCACAGAGCATGGTATTATGACTCAGTGAATGCGATTCATCATAAAGGATATTATGAAGGTGGCATATACTTTCTGGCTGATAGGCTGTATTTTTTCATCATGGGTTATCTTATCTTATTAGTATCTAAGTGAAAAGCACTGTTATATTTCAATACAGAAATTTGCATTAATAAAATAATGCACTACATATAACAAAGCACTACATATAGTGCCGACAAGACAGTACCATACAGTAAACACATAACGGTGAGATGTCAGATGTAATTTTCTTCTATGTCAGGCGTAATCTTTATTTTATGTTATTCTGGAGAAACAGAAGAAGTTTTTGTTTTATACAATCTCAGGAGGCACAGTTAGGTACTGTTGTCTATATGGCTTACTTTTGTTTGGCAATCTAAAGACTTATTTATGGCATTGCTTCCAATATCTTTAATATACAACCCAAGTCAAATTGTTTGCTAGGTTTAGGCTAAGACCCCACATTGTGGAAACACAGCGTTTTTCCTGTTGCAGAAACGCAGCAGAAAAAAACACTGCATTTTACAATACCAGGAAACTGAATCACATCCACACACTATGAGTGGAAAAAAAAAAAAATGCAAATAAACTGCATTTTCAAAAAAAGCACACATTTGTGAAAAACGCAGCTTATCAATTTTCCCTGTGGAAACGCTTCAGTTTTTCCTATAAATTTAATAAGGGAAGAAAATCCTCAACTAAAAACACAGCAAAAACACAATGAAAAATGCGAAAAAAGGTGATGTGTTTCCTCTGCATTTTTTCCCGCAGTTATTTTTTATCTGCGTTCCGCAATGTGAGGTTTTAGCCATAAAAAAGCTTTTACCATGTACATTACCTGCACTACAGTATTTTATATGTGTTATACACAGAATCCTGTTCCCCAATAAAAGACAATGCTGTACTTGTTAAGGAGTAACCCTAGCAAAAGTGGGCCTGCTTGTTTTATAAATGTGATGTTATCAATGATAGTGAGTGTATGAAACTTATTAGCCAGTTTATTAATTTACTTTTATCTCCTTTTAGATCCAACTCTATACAACATTACCCCATCAACATCTATTCATTCATTAGCTGGGTGGTGACTACTTATAGCCACACCGGGTGGGATAGCTTCCTATAAAAGCGGGTTTTCCAGCACTTTTAAGGTCTTCCATCCAGTGTTCCATTAATGCCAGTTGCAGCCACCCACCAGTGTGGAGTTTTCATGTCAGTCCGAGGCTAGAGCCCAAGCTTTAGGCAACATGCAATTTAGCTCAACATCACCATGACCACATCAAAAAATGGCATATAACACTAAATAAAAGGACATAGTCAAAAAAACTATTGTACAAATGTATAAAAAAATATAATATTTATTGGTAGGAAAAATATATAGAAAATCTTAATTTCTAATCACTACACACAATCATAGCATGGTTAAAAAAGGGAGGGCAGAAGGTAAATGCCAAAAAAAGACAAACAAAGACCACAAGACTAGAGTGTGGGGTACTCCAAAAGTGGGAGTACTCCAAAAAATCTAGTGCATCACAATACATCTCAGCTGGAAATAATGAAAACCTCCTGAGGAAGCTTTTTTTCGGGGGGAAACGCGTAGGAGTGCTTGTCAGACATATCACTTGGTGTGCTGAGGCTGTTAACCTTATGGCTACAGGTATACATTCTTAGTGATGTTATCTTCTTAGCCGAATATACTTGTTTTTAGGTGTTTTGAGATAAACTTGGTGGCATATACTGTTACCTATTTGTTATTTACTATATAACAGTGCAAATATGCCACTGGCTTTAGATATACTTATTACATATGTTGGATATTCTTCAACAGTTACTGCATACTTTGCTAATATTTGTGGTAAGCACCTGGAGGGTGCAGGTTACACACGTAGACAAAATTGTTGGTACCCCTCGTTTAATGAAAGAAAAACCCACAATGGTCACAGAAATAACTTGAATCTGACAAAAGTAATAATATATAAAAATTCTATGAAAATGAACAAATGAAAGTCAGACATTGCTTTTCAACCATGCTTCAACAGAATTTTTAAAAAAAGAAAACTCATGAAACAGGCCTGGACAGAAATAACGGTTCCCTTAACTTAATATTTTGTTGCACAACCTTTTGAGGCAATCACTGAAATCAAACGATTCCTGTAACTGTCAATGAGACTTCTGCACCTCTCAACAGATATTTTGGCCCACTCCTCATGAGCAAACTGCTCCAGTTGTCTCGGGTTTGAAGGGTGCCTTTTCCAGACGGCATGTTTCAGCTCCTTCCAAAGATGCTCAATAGGATTTAGGTCAGGGCTCATAGAAGGCCACTTCAGAATAGTCCAATGTTTTCCTCTTAGCCATTCTTGGGTGTTTTTAGCTGTGTGTTTTGGGTCATTATCCTGTTGCAAGACCCATGACCTGCGACTGAGACCAAGCTTTCTGACACTGGGCAGCACATTTCTCTCTAGAATCCCTTGATAGTCTTGAGATTTCATTGTACCCTGCACAGATTTAAGACACCCTGTGCCAGATGCAGCAAAGCAGCCCCAGAACATAACAGAGCCTCCTCCATGTTTCACAGTAGGGACAGAGTTCTTTTTAAGATATGCTTCATTTTTCCATCTGTGAACATAGAGCTGATGTGCCTTGCCAAAAATTTCGATCTTTGTCTCATCTGTCCATAGGACATTCTCCCAGAAGCTTTGTGGTTTGTCAATATGTAGTTTGTCAAATTACTTTTGTCAGATTCAAGTTATTTCTGTTACCATTGTGGGTTTTTCTTTCATTAAACGAGGGGTACCAACAATTTTGTCCACGTGTGTATATATGTGTATCTAGATCCTATTTAGATTTGGTACAGTTTATGCTACGATTGTTACCAGCATTACATCGATTTTTATACCATGCTATTCTATTATATTGTCAATGTGTTGTGATCTTGTATATCTCTTACACACTGCATTATTTTCTGGCTGAGATCTATTGTGATGCACTAGATAGCCATTTATTTTGCAAAATTTGTCACTGTCACTTTTTGGAGTACCCCACACTCTAGTCCTGTGGTCTTTGTTTGTCTTTTTTTGGCATTTACCATCTGCCCTGCCTTTTTTAACCATGCTATAATTATGTGTGTAGTTATTATAAATTAAAATTTATATATATTTTTCCTACCAATAAATATTATATTTTTATACATTTGTATGATCGTTTGACTACGTCCTTTTCTTTAGTGTTAGAACCCAAGCTTTACCTGAAACTTTAACCGAATCTTGGCATGAATATAAAAAATTGAAACTTGTGTGAGCTAAGTATGACACCATTACTTTTTGTCTCCAGACAATAAATAATTAAGATTTCTTTTCAATGACTGCTATAGAAAACCATAAGGAATTAATACATAAAGTACTGTATCTTTTAATCTTACAAAGAATAGCATGTATTTGCTAAAAATGAATTAGCCCTTTAAGGCTACATTTTATATATCCACTGGCTCAATTGGGTTGTTAAGTGTACATAAGACTAAAGGTTCCAAAAGCTGATAGTAGATGGATGAGGGTCAAGTATAATAGAAGATCAGTGCAGAGACTGTAACAATAGTGTTGCCTATGGCAAGAAACCAGATTGCAATAGTCATTTAAAAAGAAAACTTAAAAAATGGAATAGTCATCTTATCAGTTGCCATAGGCAACACTACGGTTGTTATGTGCATTCTAGCTTCTATACAACATGACCCCCAGTTTCCCATGATTCCGCAAGGGCCTGAAAATAATGTGACAGCCACATAGTATATGGCCTGTTCTCATACACACCATAACTGTACACCAACAAACTTGTATAGACATTTATCTTCAAGCCTGATCATAACCAGAAAGCTTCAATCTATTCATCAGAATAATAACCTATTTTTGGATTGTGACACAGAAACAATTACAACAGCTAATTTTATTACTGCACCATCGTGTATAGCTAATCTCTGATCACTAATGAATGAAAAAGCCTTTGTGCAAGGTAAACACATACCTGTTATATAGAAGGATATCTGGCTTCCAAATCTGTCCATCTGGAAAGCGAACATTTTTCACTCCGGGATATTCAGACACATTCCATTGTAAATAGTAATCTGTCCAATACTAGAGTGTAAAAAAAAGAGAAAAAGTATGGATTAAAAGCACTTTCCTGCTCCTTCTTCCTAGGGATTTATGTAACACCCAACAAAATGTGCAGTTGTCACTCAGAAAGGTATTACTATAACTTGCAAGGAATAAAATGATTGAAAGAAGAGGACTTAGCTACCTTTAAAGCACCATTAAAAAGTGAGCTTTACAAGTCAGGGGCCATGATCTAACTGCAGGAAAAAGCTTATAAATGGGCAAAACTCTAGAATGCCTGCTTGTAAGATTACACACTGCACAGAGCATACAATTGTCGAGCAGCTGACTGTTTAGGAGAAATGTACAATAACTCTGATTGCATTTCTTTTCAAGAAGCAGAGCCAAAGCGGGTTCCTTTGTTGCAAAATGTTTCTTTGCGACCAGCTAGAAACTTCAAATGTTCTCCTGCCTCTTTTACAGAATATGAAAATCATGTTATGTTCTGTTACTTCGGAGTAAAACATACAGTATCTACGTATTATACCAAGGGGACAGTGGATGGAAAATGGAGAAATCAATGCCATAAAAACCAGAGTAAAAGCTTTTAGGCTAAATTCTAGGATAAATTTTTCCTTCCTGTTTGCTTTAATGGACAGTAGCACTCTTTGCTGTGCTATTCTATCTTCCCATGAGTCTATCAGGCTGCTTAGAGTACCAGCAGCACTTTTCCCACTGGAGTCAACAATTTTGAAATTACAACGCTGATTGATAGGGTTGAAACTTTAGCCTGTCTCTATTTCTTTAGCAAAGTCTCCCTGAACCTATCTTTTCTGATTCTCCAACTTTTACTGATTTCGTTTCACATACAACTGTTCTTATTTCGGCTCTTTTTCCCCCAATTGTGTGTTTGTGTGAGTTACCTCTCTGTTTTCTAGTTCCCTATTACATTTCATATCATACTGATAGGTTACTTGGCACTACTGTGTAGGGAAATTACATTGTGAGCACCACTGGGAACATGGACTGATGTGAATAGTAGGCTCTGTACAACAGTGCAGAAAACACTGGCAATACATAGGTAATGGTAAAAAAGAAAATACCTTTTTGCATGTTTTTGCTTAAATGCTCTGTAAAGTCTCATGCTTCCAATTGTCTAAGTGGTCAGAATGTAAACCATACACAGTAGATGTAATATTTGGCCACAGAGGATAATAATTAAGTAAAATGTAGGAAAGTTAATTGCAATAACAGTAATATAATTTATTCCATAATTGTCACAAAACATGGTACATAAAATAGGCACATGTGCTTCTTGCCATAACTGTTACATCTCATACAATAAAATTAACACAATATTTATAGTGATCACTAAATGGCATAGATAAAAATTATGCCTTTTTTCGTATTTAACCAGTAACAATCTGGTGTCTGATATTATTATACAGTGTCTGAATATATTTTGCTGTGTCCTTTTATGAAGGCCATGCCCCTGGGGCCCACAAAATTTGCCTGTACGGGGCCCTGAAATTCCTGATGACAGCGCTGAGTACAGGGCTTTATAAGTTCTCCCAACAGATTCCCATGCCTCTGGAAGAGAATAAAACAGGATGCAATATGTTTCTGTCAAATTCATATAGAATCGAACAGAAAAATTTTCTGTATCTTTCACCCATCTGCCGTATTTCATCTTTTAATACAGATATATTGTTTGAGCTGCCTCATGCATCAGGGGCAGAGTAAGGCTGCTACCTCTGTACCTCATATAGCCTATACCCCTAAAGACAAATAAAAGCATTTTTCAACTATAATAAAAACTTTTAAAAACAGAAGTTAAGATACTGTATCTTTGCAATGATGGTAAATTCAATATTGTTTGGGAGCAGATATCAAAAGCAGTCATGGGTCAGACCAGGTCAGAAACAAGGCCAAGGAAAACATCAAAGATAAAAGCCAAGATACAAGAATAATTTTCTCACTTATCCCAATAGTGCTATGTTTCAATTCTTACATCAGGCTTTCAGTGGCAGCAGCAAGTTTTTGCAGTGCCCCCACAACTATTCAAAGTTCAACAGGTGTCTGCCATAGACAAAGAGCAATCCATTAGGAATAGCAAATGGCTTATGACATATTACACTGGCACAAATGGACTGAACCCACCAGAAGTTTCTTTACAAGGTCAAGGGCAAGTCATCTGCATCATCCATAAAACAGCACTAGACTGCTGCTTAGAGGACATATACAAGTTTAATTTATAGTATGAAAGTCACACTTACTTTTTAGCATTATGTATTATTCATACTAAAAATTAAGGGTTATAGAAAATATAAGTACATTCAAAATGATAGATATTGACAGACATTTTTATATAGATACATAAATTTAATAATCTGACAGAATTCATTTTCTGTTACATATACAAGAAGAATAATTCCTTGATATTCACGCTACTAGAAATATAATGAAAATTTACTTTGTTCTAAAATACTTTTTAAGCTTAGAAGAGACAAGAAATTATGCTGCAAATGACCGGCATTTAAGGTAATTCACATAATTCATGCCATTTGAACATTTCCTTTTCTGTATTCCAATAAATTTGCCATCTTAAAAAAAGAACAATTTCTCTGATTGCTGTCTTTATTTCTGTAAACCTGCATGAAAGACACTTACTAAGGATATTTAATTCAAAACCATGAAAAGACAAAAAAAAGGGGATTCAAAAGCATTTATTTGCCAACAGGCAAATAACACAGGAAGGCTTATTTCAGGTTAGTAGAAGAAGCTATTTTGTGGAATAAACCAGGAGCATGCCACCTTACAATCACATTGCTAGTTTATAGTACTAAGGCATTTTAGGGCTCATGCACATTGGAGTCCCTAAAGATTTTGGTTATGGATTCTTAAGCAATCTGTGTTGTTTGGCTTTTTTTTTTTAAAGGTGTTGTCCAGTGGATCCATTTTTTTCTTAAGGGCACATAATAGCATTAAAACAAATAATACATGACTGTGTTCAGTGTAAGAGTCAGTGAAAACAGCACTGATGACACATGGATTGGTATCCATGTGTCATCCATACTTTTCAATAAACCCATACATTGAAGTCAATGGGACGAGCCACAAATACGGACAGGTATAGGACCTTCTCCATATTTTGCGGCTCTTCACTACGGCCTGGACACACAGCCGCATAATCTACAGTTGTGTGTATGGGCCCATAGAAATGCATGTGTCCGTACTTTGAACCACAAAAGTACAGTTGTGTGAAGGAGGCCTAAGAGGTCATAAAACATTGAGTGGTCCAACCCACATCCAGACTGGTTTGATCCACTTGGTGCAAGGAGATGTCGGGGATACTGCAGACATACAAATGTAGAGAAAAATCCAGCACTCCTGGGATCTTCATAAAATGGATCCTTTATTAGAATCTTAATAATCACATGTTCATAACTGTTCTGACATGTTTCAGAAAGACACTGCCCTTAGTCATAGTCATGTCATGAAGGCAGTGTCTGCCCATAACATGTCAGATCACCTATGTACATGTCGTTTTAAGGGTTCTAATAAAGGCTCCATTTTATGAAGATCCGAGGAGTGCTTCAATTACACTAGATGACATATTAACTTCAACCCATTGCTTCCATTCCAACATTCCCCAGATCCATACAGATCCCTGTTTTCTGGCCCTACTCAATACACAAGAAATGCTGCTTAGTCACTCATTGCAATGAACCAGTGGTCACCCAATTTAGCCAGTGATTGGGTGAGCAGCATGTGTTGAAATGGGAGCAGCGGGGGAACAATGGAAGTTAATAAGACTTCTTATGTGTTTTAATGCCACTAGGAGCCTTTTAGAAAAAAAAACATTTGATCCAGCAGATAACCCCCTTTAATAAAAATGAGTGATGCTTATAGGACTTAAACACACCCATTGAGGATTTTTTAATTTTTTTTTTTTAGTCGACACTACTGCTTGTTTTTTTTTTTTTTTTTAACATCAACATCAACTGTCCCATTATTGTTGCCCAAATTTCGGAACAGTATCAAGATTCAGTAAAGGACCTCATAGATTATAACCAACAATCTTATTTGCATATCCTGCTGTATTTACAATCATGTTATTTCAGTATATTTTACTATCCTATGGCTGGATAGATATTTTGAAAACGGAAATGCATTTTAGGAAATATTTTTCTCATCTCCATATAAATTGAATTGCTAAAGCAGATGTAATGCTTTTAGGATTCTTAGTATAAAGGATGTTACGGTGATTGGTGTACACAGATAGTATATGTGAGGGATTTTATTAATAATAAAAATATATAAATGAATATATTTTAAAGTGCTACTGATATAATATTTTCCTACAAACACCAGGGTACAGCTGGGAATATATTAAACCCAATAAGCATTTGTCATTTTTCCTGCCAGGAAATATTTCTATAGATATTGCTACAAGCTTCATTTTAATATGGAATCATTGCACATTCAGTTTATAAGATCTACAAAGTCCATGCATCTTTATATTAAATATTGGAAGAAACATGATATCTTACCATTTGTAGCCATATATTCGTTGTTAAAACTTGATTTTTTTCATCCTAAAATGAGAATAAAAATGTGTTTAGAGAATAGCATCCCCACCGTTAGATTCAATTATTCTACTGTACTTGTGATGTCTATATATTGTTCCCAAGATAGCATTCCTTCATCCCTTCTAACAGTTCCTGCTAAGCAAGGTTAGAATGCTGTATTTTTTATCGCCTCAGATGTCAGTTATTCATATAGAAAGATAGCGAAAAATAGATATAGGGTATTCTAAATATACAGATAGATCAAATAACGTCAACTCTGGAGAAAAGTACTCAACACAATGCTTTGCCTTAGTGAATTACAACATGGTGCAACCAGACAACAAATCTAACAAATATATATGCCTGATGTTACAATCTGCCAAATAAACCCTGAAGTGGCCCATCAACCTCTAAGCAGTTCAAGACATATACTGTATACACACGTGAACAAAATTGTTGGTACCCCTCGTTTAATGATAGAAAAACCCACAATGGTCACAGAAATAACTTGAATCTGACAAAAATAACAATATATAAAAATTCTATGAAAATGAACAAATGAACGTCTGACATTGCTTTTCAACCATGCTTCAACAGAATTTTTTTAAAAAGAAAACTCATGAAACAGGCCTGGACAGAAATGATGGTATACTTAACTTAATATTTTGTTGCACAACCTTTTGAGGCAATCACTCCAATCAAATGATTCCTGTAACTGTCAATGAGACTTCTGTACCTCTCAACAGGTATTTTGGCCCACTCCTCATGAGCAAACTGCTCCAGTTGTCTTGGGTTTGAAGGGTGCCTTTTCCAGACGGCATGTTTCAGCTCCTTCCAAGGATGCTCAATAGGATATAGGTCAGGGCTCATAGAAGGCCACTTCAGAATAGTCCAATGATTTGCTCTTAGCCATTCTTGGGTGTTTTTAGCTGTGTGTTTTGGGTCATTATCCTGTTGCAAGACCCATGACCTGTGACTGAGACCAAGCTTTCTGACACTGGGCAGCACATTTCTCTCTAGAATCCCTTGATAGTCTTGAGATTTCATTATACCCTGCAAAGATTGAAGACACCCTGTGCCAGATGCAGCAAAGCAGTCCCAGAACATAACAGAGCCTCCTCCATGTTTCACAGTAGGGACAGTGTTCTTTTCAAGATATTCTTCATTTTTCCATCTGTGAACATAGAGCTGATGTGCCTTGCCAAAAATTTTGATTTTCTTCTCATCTGTCCATAGGACATTCTCCCAGAAGCTTTGTGGCTTGTCAACATGTAGTTTGGCAAATTCCAGTTTGGCTTTTTTATGATTTGTTTTCAACAATGGTGTCCTCCTTGGTTGTCTCCCATGAAGCCCACTTTGGCTCAAACAACGACGAATGGTGCGATCTGACACTGATGTTCCTTCAGTTTGGAGTTCACCTTTAATCTCTCTAGAAGTTTTTCTGGGATCTTTTGTTATCATTCATATTATCCTTCTCTTTGATTTGCCATCAATTATCCTCCTGCGGCCACGACCAGGGAGGTTGGCTACAGTCCCATGGATCTTAAATTTCTGAATAATATGTGCAACTGTAGTCACAGGAACATCAAGCTGCTTGGAGATGGTCTTATAATCTTTACCTTTAACATGCTTGTCTATCATTTTCTTTCTAAGCTCCTGAGACAACTCTTTCCTTTGCTACCTCTGGTCCATGTTGAGTGTGGTACTCACTATGTCACCAAACAGCACAGTATCTGTAGCCCTATATACAGGCCCACTGACTGATTACAAGATTGTAGACACCTGTGATGCTAATTAGTGGACACACCTTGATTTAACATGTCCCTTTGGTCACATTTTTTTCTGGTGTACCATCATTTCTGTCCAGGTCTGGTTCATGAGTTTTCTTTTTAAAAAAGATTCTGTTGAAGCAGGGTTGAAAAGCAATGTCTGATGTTCATGTTCATAGAATTTTTATATATCATTACTTTTGCCAGATTCAAGTTATTTCTGTGACCATTGTGGGTTTTTCTTTCATTAAATGAGGGGTACCAACAATTTTGTCCACGTATGTACAGTACAGACCAAAAGTTTGGACACACCTTCTCATTCCAAGAGTTTTCTGTATTTTTATGACTATAAAAATTGTAGATTCACACTGAAGGCATCAAAACTATGAATTAACACATGTGGAATTATATACTTAACAAAAAAGTGTGAAACAACTGAAAATATGTCTTATATTCTAGGTTCTTCAAAGTAGCCACCTTTTGCTTTGATTACTGCTTTGCACACTCTTGGCATTCTCTTGATGAGCTTCAAGAGGTAGTCACCTGAAATGGTTTTCACTTCACAGGTGTGCCCTGTCAGGTTTAATAAGTGGGATTTCTTGCCTTATAAATGGGGTTGGGACCATCAGTTGTGTTGTTCAGAAGTCAGGTGGATACACAGCTGATAGTCCTACTGAATGGAGTGTTAGAATTTGTATTATGGCAAGAAAAAAGCAGCTAAGTAAAGAAAAACGAGTGGCCATCATTACTTTAAGAAAAGAAGGTCAGTCAGTCCGAAAAATTGGGAAAACTTTGAAAGTGTCCCCAAGTGCAGTGGCCAAAACCATCAAGCGCTACAAAGAAACTGGGTCACATGAGGACTGCCCCAGGAAAGGAAGACCAAGAGTCACCTCTGCTGCGGAGGATAAGTTCATCCGAGTCACCAGCCTCAGAAATGGCAGGTTAACAGCAGCTCAGATTAGAGACCAGGTCAATGCCACACAGAGTTCTAGCAGCAGACACATCTCTACAACAACTGTTAAGAGGAGACTGTGTGCAGCAGGCCTTCATGGTAAAATAGCTGCTAGGAAACCACTGCTAAGGACAGGCAACAAGCAGAAAAGACTTGTTTGGGCTAAAGAACACAAGGAATGGACATTAGACCTGTGGAAATCTGTGCTTTGGTCTGATGAGTCCAAATTTGAGATCTTTGGTTCCAACCACTGTGTCTTTGTGAGACGCAGAAAAGGTGAACGAATGGACTCTACATGCCTGGTTCCCACCGTGAAGCATGGAGGAGGAGGTGTGATGGTGTGGGGGTGCTTTGCTGGTGACACTGTTGGGGATTTATTCAAAATTGAAGGAATACTGAACCAGCATGGTTACCACAGCATCTTGCAGCGGCATGCTATTCCATCCGGTTTGCGTTTAGTTGGACCATCATTTATTTTTCAACAGGACAATGACCCCAAACACACCTCCACACTGTGTAAGGGCTATTTGACCAAGAAGGAGAGTGATGGGGTGCTACGCCAGATGACCTGGCCTCCACAGTCACCAGACCTGAACCCAATCGAGATGGTTTGGGGTGAGCTGGACCGCAGAGTGAAGGCAAAAGGGCCAACAAGTGCTAAGCATCTCTGGGAACTCCTTCAAGACTGTTGGAAGACCATTTCAGGTGACTACCTCTTGAAGCTCATCAAGAGAATGCCAAGAGTGTGCAAAGCAGTAATCAAAGCAAAAGGTGGCTACTTTGAAGAACCTAGAATATAAGACATATTTTCAGTTGTTTCACACTTTTTTGTTAAGTATATAATTCCTCATGTGTTAATTCATAGTTTTGATGCCTTCAGTGTGAATCTACAATTTTTATAGTCATGAAAATACAGAAAACTCTTGGAATGAGAAGGTGTGTCCAAACTTTTGGTCTGTACTGTATATGTATATACTGTATCTATACACTTTATTAATATGGTAGTACTTAGTTCAGTGATTGGCTGCAGCAGTCACATGTTGTAGATGGCATAACATGACACAAGTGGTAGATGGCCAAAGTAAACAAAGACCAGTGGAGAAATTACAGGATTTAGAACACTTTTTCTTTTATTATTTTATGCCATTTCTTCTCCTTGGGCAAAGTTTGCTCCTTTAAGCCTTATTTGCCATATTACTACCTAAAACTGGCCATTTATAAGATAGATTTAGCCCATTTTAGGTGATGGGCCTGATGGAAAATCTTGGCTGTGATTGGCCATGAATACAAGTGTATTCAGCCTAATTTGCTGAACATTTGCTGTTTTTTTCAGAAAATTCCAGATTCAGAAAATTCCACAGGCTAACAAACTATATACAATATTTTCTTTTCTTTTAGTATTCATTTCTACATTTAGTGTTCCTTTACAAGTATACAAAATATAGCAAATACTACTTTTTTGTTGTAGTCAGTTATCTACATTGTCAGGTAAAATTGTATATAAAAGAAGCGTGTGTCATTCATTGCAAAAGCCAGAATACAATGGACATGCTGACTACCATAATAAACTAAAGTTACCAAGTGAAATTCCAGCCTGTTATCATCTGTCCTTGCAGATTTCTTATATGCATCAGGAAATAGCTTATTTCTTTAGAACAAAAAATTAAGGTCCAGAAATTTCAAAGTCTCCATTCAGAAATCTAAGCATCCCCCATGCATTTCCATCTATTACTATGTTTTTTTTATCTATTATTGAGTATGTAGCAAGGTAAGACCACAAAAGATTGACTTCTGTATAATTTGTTGATCTACCTCTGTATGCCCACTCTGTTTGTGAACATTGAAGAGCTACTTATGATTGAAAGCATTGCAGATTATGTACTGTATGTCCTAACCATTGTGGGAGGAAGTGACGGCAATTACATCAATCCTGGGCTTAAAGTGACTCTTACTTAAAAAATAAATAATAGAAATGTTCTTTACCTTTGCAAATAGCAATTAGGGCTGATGTCAAATGGATGAATACAGCATTTGTAAATTACAGAGCAGATGTTAATATTCGCCTAGCACCAGGGACAGCAACATTTAATATGATACTACATTTCCTGTAGCTCAAAGGAGGTGAAAAGCTCTTTTTGCTGAAAGAAGAAAGGTTATCCATTCACTTACAGCCTCCTATATCACCCAACATATACCTTTTTAATATTCCATTTAAAAGATATTTCTTCATAAAATCATCAGCCATTATAAGTCCTTCGTTTGTTCTCCGCTGTCAGGTTTCTAAAATTTCTATATACTGTACAGTATGCGTCACATTTGTTTCTAGGAAAAATTGGTGCCAACTAACGTGGTCACTATTACAGCTCCCACTGTGGTTGTGAGCAGACTTTCCCATACTGTTGACCGGCATCTCTGTATAATAAGCTGCGATTCATCACCTGGTCTCATCAAACCTTGCAAATTGTCCTTATCTTTTTACTCTCTCCTCCTAGGTGTCACAATTTCTCTAGTTTTTTTTTTTTTTTTATGTTAACCTTCATCAGTTCCCAGAATACAGTATATTTTCTACTCCTGCGTCTACATTAGTGTATAGAAAATGTTGTACATAGTTAATACAATATGATTATTATAAGCAAGTTCTCCAAAGTCACAACCAGGAAACAACGCTGTGTCTTAGAGGCGTTTACCATCTCCCAGAAGCATATTCAACTGCCACAACCGTGTTACAGAGAGCATTACAGTGATAAACATCATACTTCTGTTATGTATGTGTCACTTTTGTTAATTTGGTGGAAAACAACTTTGAAGGCAGTTAGTACACTGGGGTAGGCCTTCAGGGTTGGAACCACTGCTTTTGCTGCTAAAGTAGAGTGGGTGATGTCATAGCACTAGGAGGATCAGCACCCACTACACATGATGGCACACATAGAAAATGGTAAGGGTCTGAATGTCAAGGGCAGTGCTCTGGGAGCTGAAGGTCTGCCCACAGTGCACTAACTGCCTAATTTGCATAAGACTTTAAAGTTTTTCTCCAAATCTACAGAAGTGACATGCATAAGAAAGGATGTTTATGTTGTTTATCAATGTAATGTACTTTGTAACACAGTGCTGACAGTTGAGTATGCATGGAGGAGGTGGTAGACTCCTTTTAAGGTCCCACATATACATAAAAGAAAAGCTAACTCAACCTGATGATTTCCGCAGGACAGCAAACAACCTTGATGATATTATATGAAGGCTTGAGAGTGATGAGTTTTTCTCTAGAAGATAAGCCAAGAGGTGGCTGGCAGTACTTTACTCTCCACTCTCTATTTTGAAACATGCACATTTGTCCAAGCTGAGCACACATGGAAATGAGCATCTGACTGCTATTGAAATGTATGGCTGCATGCATGTTTAAAACTAGTGATACCTGTAAATTCTTCCTCATAGTACTTTCCATAAATCACACAATATTCCTGTACTTAGGACAAATTGTGACTTCATGATTGGCTCCAGGCTCATGCCCAATAGGGTTGAAATAGCGGTGAAAACTCAGTAATAACAGAAAATTTATGACCAGCACAGCCATATACAATATATTTTACAGTATATCAGAAATTATAATGTAAAACTATGCAGAAACATCCCCTCAAGCATTGGTTGTTAAAGAGGCATCGCTAAAGGTTCATCTGCCATGTTGCAAAAGTTTGGGCTCCCCACCCACTTACAACTTAATTCATAGTTGCTGTCCCTGTCTGTAAGGTTAGGGCTATATGGTGACTTTGGCCATAGTCTGTTGTGTCACCCATGTAAGTGAATATAGTTGTATTGTGAACTAGGGGTGACTTCAACTTCTAGTCACTAAAAGATTATGTACTGCTTGAAGTCATAGTTGCCACACCCTTGGGTTCATAATGCAACTCAATTTACTTACATTAGTTATGGAGTCGCAGGGTTTCTTGGCGATCTTTGGTAACATGAGGGAAGTCGCCAAAGTTGCTGTGTAGCCCTAGCTTAACTTTTAACTTCATTGCAAGGTTTCTTAAGTGATCTATGGATTCAACACAGACAACAGTCCCCGCTAACATAAGTAACAGTGCTCTAATAGCGCCTGCCTTACAGGTAATAGTCCTCCTCACATAGGTAATAGTCCCTAATTGTGCGCGCCCCCCCACAGGTAATAGTCCCCACCACATAGGTCATAGTGCCACCCGCATGGGTGGTGTGCTAATTGTTCCCCAAACAGGTAATATTCCCCACATAGGTAGTGCCCCCCACATAGATATTAATGCCCCAAGCTAAACATTCTCCCCAACCCATAGGTAATAAGCCCCCTACCTCACATAGGCAGGACACACTACTCCTCAAGTGAATTGTATACTTTCCTTCTCTCCCTACTTTACACTGATGCAGCATCCAGATGTGCAACTCTTCTGCTCTATGTTACCGCAGTGGTACTATAGAATAGGAAACAGTGTAGCTGGGAGGACAATAGAAGAGATGCACAGCCAGGCACTGCATCAGCACTGTATACAATTCACTAGAACAAGAAGTAGTAGCATGAGAAACGGGACAGTCGGTGGTGCGACTGCTATGATCCCTATAGCTAAGCCACTGAGTAGTTATCTGCAGGAAACTCACTGTATAGTCCTCCATCATGGAAATTATGACAGTTTATGTATTTAGCATTTTCCACTGAATATCACACACCAATAATGAAGTATTCTCAGAAGACTAGAAAACATGGGGAGAAAATGCTACCATATGACACCTTCCTGCAGAGATTACAGAGGAACTGGCAGAATTTTGATAGATCATGCTGATCCCTGAGTTTATTTGAAGGCAAATACTTTACATTACCATAAGACAAATTATTTTACACTGTTCCTCTAATATAACTGCACATATCAAATGAAAAAAATCCAATTATGTGCAGGAAGTAAGATGTAAAAGTTATCATCTTCTTGTAATTAACATTTGTGACTTGCGAGCACAGAGAGATTCTGTGTACTGTGTACCGATTCTCGGTTTTCAACAAATCCTATTGTAAATTTTTTGCCTACTTGATTCTACGTAATTAAAGTTAAACGCTTGTCTCCTGTGGGGTGGTTTTTTAATGAGACTAAAGAGAGGCATTTTAATTCATAATTAGCTGTGAGCTGGCAGGCAGCATGTATGTGTGGCGCTACGCTGTCCTCTGTCATTGTTGTTTGTCACTCACTAATTGTCTTTGCGTATTCTACGACATTTACTGTGATCATTCTAAATAGAGTTGTGCCGTAGACATCCATCGAATGTGTGTAGCAGTTAGAAAAGAACCTATTATATTGCCAGGGAAACTCTCTATTTCACAAACAAAGTAAGTGTGTAACAATAAGTCTTAGGCTACAAAGATGAGTTTTCACTTCATTGTGTCAGTGTGGGAAAGAGCTACATAAGTGACATTTCTCAATCACTTAGGAGATGGATTGATTTCTCTGGGCGTTGCAGTTTGCATGAAAATGAAAGCTGTTTTCTATCAAATTGTACATTCCACCAAAAATATTGGAGTCACAGGCAACCATTATATAAAGGGGATCTATAGTCTTCTGCAACCTATGTTAATCAAATAACTTTTATTTTGTATAAGTGTAAGTATAAGTTGTGTTATAATGCTATCTATAAAGCTAAACTGATTCTGAGAATTATTGAAGGAGTAATCCAGGCTTTTAAAAAGGACCCATGGTGATTGTGCAAAAACTGCAGTGTCTTCATCAGTTTTAGGATGGTTCACAGCATGGTACTTTTTGTAGCATTGGTGCAAGTTATTGCAGCCTTAGGCTAAGTTCACACTAGCGCAGGGGTTAGCAACCTTTGGCACTCCAGCTGCTGTGAAACTACAAATCCCAACATGCTCCATTCACTTTCAAAGGAGTTCCAGGAACAGCAGAGCAAGTATGCATGCTGGCAGTTGTAGTTCTACAACAGCTGGAGTGCTGAAGGTTGCTTACCCCTTGCACTAGTGTTTCTCTTTCCGTCGTTCGAGTCCCCATGGGGACCCATAAGATGGCGAGCCCATCCACTAAAAAAGAAGTTGACATTTAGTCTGTTTGCATCCACCTTTGTGTCTGATATTTTATAACATACTATTGTATACTTATGTTTTTTTTTCTGATTATAAATATTTGTGACAGCTTGGATACATGTGAGTTGCACAAAGTGCCAATCAACAGATTTTGGTCCTGATCTCTATATTTATGTCCCTGTTGCTAGAAATATAAAGATATTAAATTATAAGGAAAAGGTGAAAAAGGTTCTATTGTGTACTTAAGACAGCACAAGTATTATTTATGACCGTATACAGTTAATCTAGGTGGATATTACCAGCTGTCATTGAAAGCCGCTTTGAATTCTGTATTGAAATGAAAACCCAACTCACATTTTTGTTTAAAAAATGATCAATTACTCAATTTTCCAAACAATTTTTCTATAGCAGGTTATCTGTAGTAAGTCTCTCTGAAAGATTAACCTAGCTGTAAGGATCCACTCATGCCCAGATAACACCAACATTTTTCATATTGTCTTCTGATATATGAGTATGGCCAAGGAAGACAGGTTTTTACCCTTAAAACTATTACACAGTAGGTTAGGCATAGGAAGAAGGTACATTAATCAAGTAAAGTATATTAATGGAAAGCTCTCCTTGTGCCAAAAGAAAAACACTTGGAAGAATAGATCAATAAAATCAATGTGCAAGACTAGATTTATCAAGCACACAAACAAAACAAACTTCAAAAGTGTTTTTCTAGACTTCTGTATCTGCAAGCCAGATACAGACAATGTGAAGTCACTTTCAGTAGTAAGCACAAAATCTGCACCTTGTATATCCCAGATGCTGAATCTGCATTCTGCTGTTCTAAAATAGAACAATTTACTGTTCTTGTCTCTGCATATGGCATGACTAAACTAAAAAGTTCATTTGCAATTAGCACCAAATCATGTATGCATTGGCTACAGCAGCAGATTCCCAACACTCATGAGTGATCTGCCATCACGGTCACTGAAAAACCATCCACTAAAACTTGATATCTTTATTGCCATATGTCATTGTACCTAAGCCAGTGACCCCAGACATCCACCCACCCATGCCACTAAGTTGCCTACAGGTCACTCCCCAGCTGGGGTTATATTAAAAACTGTGTCCTAGCAGTACTAGGGTTGTCATAGTAATACTAAAACTTATAACTAGAATCACCACTATATCACTGCAAATTAATAATAGGGTGAGAGGCAAAAGCCATATATTTTAGACTTTCTAACATTTGTCATAATAGATGTTATTGTAGCCCAACCAAATCCAGAATGTGTCCCTGTGTGCCAGGTTTCAGTCATGTCTGATAAAGGAGGAAAGAATCTATTCACTTTACTAGGCACAGTAACCACCAATATAAGCACTGTTTGTATAATAGTTGTATTGACATAGTTTTTGTAATATTTTTCTTTTTTCTCATTCTTTTGTTCTTTGCTATTCTTTCTGAAGTGAGGAGAACACAAACGGAGAACAGCGAGCTGTATGACATTAGTTCTTAAATCTTTATTCATATTTTTATTTATTTATACAGCACCATCATCCTCTATGTTCCTGTTCAATCCACGGAAAAAAAAAGAGAAACCATATAAAAATACATTATCAAAGGGAAACCATTTCAAACAGCAAGTTATAGTAAAGAAGATCCCC
This sequence comes from Leptodactylus fallax, assembly GCA_947044405.1. Classification (NCBI taxonomy): domain Eukaryota; kingdom Metazoa; phylum Chordata; class Amphibia; order Anura; family Leptodactylidae; genus Leptodactylus; species Leptodactylus fallax. Next base: position 3,456,435 of record CAMRHE010000027.1, read on the forward strand.
ACACTATTCAGGAATAGAGGCAAGCTGTGGGCCTTTTGAAAGTGTCAGCTGAGGTCACCAGTTGAGAAGTTCTAGGCCAACTCCATTGAAACCTCACAACTTCTTTGTAACTGCAGGAATAGTCATGCATGCACCAAGATTTGTATGAATGTCTGTCAGAGATCACCCAAGAGTGTAGAAAACTGCTTGCATTGCTTAGCTCTTAAAATCTGTGTGGTGAAACCTGACTCAGCTTTATGTAATTTCTATTTCCTTCCTCTTATGCTCTGAGATCTTAAAGGGCCACTAAACTCAGAATCCGAACAAATAAAAAGGAATAAATAAATCTCTATATCCCACCTCACAGCATCTCCTGAGTTTTCTTGCTATTCTTTTCTTTTATTGCATAATCACAAAGCATGAAAAATAAATCAGAAAAGCAATGTCGCAGTGGCCATGTATCCCACTTCCCTCTCCCTATTGCACATGCGCCAGGAAGTTTAGGAAGAGGGGGCAGGGTTTAGGCTGCACACTTGTCTATATAGTGAGTGTGGCCATTTTATTGGAAAGAATCCCCAAGTACCTGACAGTATGAAATAGAGATAAACAGTAGTACCACTACTATCGGTTATAACAGTGCAAGTACTAGTGTACACAGTGACATGAACTGGCTCTACCTAACAAAGTTATAGTGAGAAGAATACAACCCAGTACAGAGAGAGTCACCCAACTTTGCCACACTGCTGAATGGCAAATGTGTGCAGGTGCTTTGATAATTCCTCTGTTTCTTATATCTCTGCAATATTATGCAGGTTTACCTTTCAGGAGCTTTGAAAAGCTGTGTAACAGCCAATGGATATGTATTCTAAATATCAGACCTCACTATTGACCTGATGCAATATGTATTGTATGCTTTTCTTGGTCCCAGGAAAATGGGGCACACCAGGTAATGCTGTATTAGGGATTGTTGAATAATAAATAAAATAAAATAAATCTCCTTGATCCAGAACTCACCGTATTTGCCTTTCTGACTTATACATAGGTAAGTTGGGTAACACAGCATGTGGATCTGTAATAGGGACTACTGAATTCTATATTTACCTACATAAATATACCTCCTTGCACTATAATCATACCATAGCCTGCTAGGATTTCCTATTCAGGGTTCTGAGAAAGATGAGTAGCATATCAGGTAATGCAGAGACTGCTGAATACTAAATATACCTAAAGAAATACCCCTGCTTGCTCCCAAATAATTATTTCCTTTCCTGTGGATTGGGGATTTCAACTTTTAAAGTAGCAATAGTGAATAAAACATGGGGGAAAAAACTAGTTATAAAGCTGTTGTTTCAAATGAAGCATTCAGAAACCTTGAACGTTCACAGCTAAATAGCTAATGACAATAAGTGTAATATCACACGCTGGCAATGCAAAGGAATACATGACAATGTAATACATGAATGGATAAAGTCTGCTGAAGTGAAGGCAGATCTTTTTCTGGCTTATATGTTATAATAGTGCACATATAAAGTGGCTGTCTTTAAAATAAAGAGGAAAAGAGAAAGCACTTATAGGCTAAGGCCCACATAGTGGGTCACAGCGAAAAAGCTCTGAAAGAAAAATCTTGGCGGAAACGCATTGTGGTTTCCCCCCAGGTTTTCAAGAAGTCCGCAGAGGTTCCTGAAGACTTTTGCTTTCATGATACCTATGGGGAAACCTCCAGTGTTTCTTAGTATAAATGACAGATACTTTTATTTCCAAAAAAAAAACGGTTTGGAAATCGTCCCACATTTCTGCAGCACAATTTTCACAATGTGGGGTGGGGTTTGCTAGTGGCTGTAAAACACCATGATTTTTAAATTTTTGGCAGGGGGGGGCCTCGGAAAAAGGCAAAAACAAAAAAACAGAAAAAAAAAAAAACACACTTTTATTTCCTTGTGTATTTTCATCCCCCCCACCAAAGCCCCTGTGTGCTGGTATTACAGAATGGAATTTTTAATGAACAACAAATAGTTAACTTTAACCCCAGTCTCCCCTGCTTAAAAAAATATAAGTTGAAGGCAGTACCTTCCATTGTGGATGAGTTAAATAACTTCCCATCAGCTTAAAGAGTTTTTTTCTGCAATCCTGTGTTGGTGGGATAGGGCTTGAGGGCGTGAAGCAACAGGTATATATACTACTTTATTTCCCTTCACCAATATTGGGGATCTGCCCTGTGTGCTGGTATTACAGAATTTCTGAATGAACAAAAAGTAACTTTAACCCCCCCCCCCCCTAAAAAAAGAAAGAAAAAAAAAAAAAAAAAGATTTTTTCTGTCCGTTGGTGGGGCTGGGGGAGGTCTCTCCTTTCAGATTTCTGAGAATCTCTCCTGTTTGAGTCTCTCCTGTTTGAGTCTCTCCTGTTTGAGTCTCTCCTGTTTGAGTTAATTTTGTCTATCCTCCTGTGAGGACTCTTTTTCTGTCTTTGGTTCCTGTTGGAATAAAATTCAAAGGTTAAAACTCCTTGTCTGTCTTTCCTGCCTCTGCTGCTGAGTCTGCTTAGCTGCAGTGAAAGGCCTTTTTTCAGCTGTTGCTTATAATGGACCAGCCAGACAGGTCTGCTGCCTTTGAGTGTCCATACTGAACCCTTTGTGGCTTATAAGCCTTGCATTCCTTGTTTTATTGCGATGCACGGCATTTCCTGTTACTTCTCTCCAGCTCCCGTGTATGGGGGCGCCGGATTCCAGAGTAAGCTGGCTTGTGTACGTGATGACATCTTTGAACCTCCTTCAGGTGAGCTACTAGAAAATGTTTTTTACCTTAACCTCTGCCATTTTTTTATAAAATCTGTGCGAGGCAGCCTTTTTCTTCCAAAAAAAAAAAGGGATTTTCTGTGTCTGTGTCTTTGCTCACCATTTCTTCTATATAAGTCTGCTGCTTCTTTTCCTCTGCCTCTTTGTTGTTTGGCATTCTAGTTCAACAGACTTGTACTGTTGTTGCGTTTTTTTTCTGGTTTTCTTGCTATTTACTCTTACATTGGGGTAAGATGTCATCCCCTGCGTCTGGTGGTGATGAATCCTCCAGGTAAGTCTGCGTCTAGGCGCAAACATCTAAACTGTCGCTCCTGTGAAATTCCCTTGCCTGATGGTTACAATTTCAATACATGCCACCAGTGCTGCTTGGGCAGCCCAATGGCTCAGTGGTTGACACTGCAGCCTCACAGCACTGGAGTCCTGGGTTTGAATCCTGCCAGGGGCGACATCTGCGGGGCGTTTGTGGTTCTCCCTATGTTTGAGTGGGTGTACTCCAGTTTTCCTCCCACACTCCAAAGGCGTGCTGGTGACGGGGTATGGATTGTGAACCCTATATGGGACAGTGACTGTCTGTGTCTGTGGAGCGCTGTGGAAAATGATGGCACTTCTGTCATACGATCTGATGAGGTATTCAGTATCATAGAGGAAGCTAATTCTTGATCTGAGGATTCAGGTACGGCTATAGCAAAACTGCTTTTTCCTCTGGAGAAAATTCAGATATTACTGAAGTCTATCAGGTCAAGGGACCATGATGTTGACCTTGGGGAAGCCTCTAGTTCCACCTCTAGGGGGCCTAGGGCCTTCAAAGTGGACGACATGCTTAAAAGAGCTATGTCCACCGAGTGAAAGCACCCAAGGTTAAAGACACTCTTCCCAATAGCTGAGTACCAGTTGGGACTTGGGTCCACCACCTAAGCTTGTCATGGCAGTTGACAAATTGTCCAGGCGAACACTTGTACCCTCTGAGGACGGGTCTAGCCTTCAGGACCCCATGGACCACCGGGCAGAGTGCTCCCTAAGGAAAGCGTATACGACTTTCTCTGCACAGTGTTTGATTGGTATCGCTACTAGTGAGGTAGTTAAGAAGTTGTGCTCTGGCCTCTCTTCATTAAAAAGAAATATTGATTTGGGGGTCTCCAGGGACAAATTGTTGTCCTCTTTGAAGGGTATAGCCCTTGAGGCAGATTACCTCAATGAAACCTCTTCTCCAGGAGAAGTTATCTGCCAAGTCTAGGACTTCGGCAGCCCGTCGCCCCTTGGAGGGTGGATTATGCCTCAAAATTCAATATTTGCGAGCAGAAAACGATACAAGGACCAGTGGGAAAGGAAGGAAAGTCCTTCCATGGACAGGGCAGACAGCGTCGTAGAGGACAGTCTCCTCAATGGCCGCCACCTGCAAAAGGTCACATGTAGACGTTCTAGGTTCCTGAGTGGGAACTCCAACCGTCTTTTTTTTTTTTTCCATGATGACAGGAAAATCAGAAAGCTAAATTTCTGACTATTATCCTCTCCCGCTTCCAAGACACGAAGTTCTTGTGGGGGTAACAGATTCACGGGTCTTGGAGATAATCCGGTCTGGTTCCGGCATAGTTTTTTCTGTGCCTCCCCAGGACAGATTTATACAGACCTCTCGCCTCCCTGCTGTTAATCACAACGTCAAGGGTCTGGTATTTATTGTTCAGTGTTTCTGGTTCCAAAACCTTCAGGAGACTGGTTGATAATAGACCTAGGATACCTCAGCAGAGCTATCATGAAAAAATTTCCATATGGAAACGTCTGTGATATCCATTCTCCAGCAAGGAGATTTCATGGCCACTCTGAACGTAAAGGACGTGCACCTCCACGTCCCTATTCTTCCTGCTCACAGGAAATACTTAAGAATTGCAGTGGTTGTAAAGGGTCAGCTGAGACACCTCCATTTCACCGCACTTCCATTCGAGATAACGTCAGCACCCTACGTATTCACCAAGGTGGTATCCACAGTAGCTGAGTCACTGAGAATCCAGAGGTTCACGAATGTTACTTATCTGGAAGACTGGCTGTTAAAAGTCTCTCAGGAGAAGGCCTACTACAGCATCTATCCATCACGATGAATTTCCTCCAACAATTGGGGTGGATTATAAATTGGGGAAAGTCCAAAATATTACCAGCAACCCAGAAAACATTTCTATGGTTCATACTTGATTCAGGCCTAATGAAAATATCTCCTCCTCCAGAAGCGAAAGAATCATCAAGGCCACAAAATTCCTGCTGGTTCCTCGGCCAATCACCATCAGGACAGGCATAAAGTTTTGGGATTGATGTCATCAGCTGCAGAAGTCTCCTGGGAAGTCCTGTCGGCCTGGAATCGCAAAACCAGCGGTCTAGACAGAAGGTTTTTTTTTTTTTTCCTGTCTCAGGAAGCCCGCTCGTCCCTCAAGTGGTGGATTTGGCTAAAAAAACGGAAAGTCCACGGTCCAGCCTTGCTACAGATGCATCACTCACAGGTTGGGGAGCCCACCTGAACGACGTCCTTTCCCAAGGGCATTGGGAATTCCAATTACAATTGGAGAGAACTCCAAGCAGTACCTCTGGCACTGCTTCACTTTGCCGACCAGTTGAAGGACAAGGCAGTCCGTGTAAGATCGGACAATATGACGACCGTCCTTTATTTAAACAAGAAGGAAGAAACTCGGTCACAACCTCTTCTAAGCGAAGTGGGGAAGATCTTGAGTTGGGCAGAGAAGAACTTAACCCATCTTTCTGCCATACATATCCGAGGGTCACTCAATGTAGTGTCGGATCAATTGAGTCGTGGCATCACTGTTCCAGGGGAATGATCTCTCCATCCAGAAGTCTTTCAAGCAATCACCCTGAAATGGGTTCATCCAGAGAAAGACCTGATGGCAACCAGACTCAATGCCAAGGTAGAGAAGTTCTGCTCTATACAAGGAGGACAATCCCTTGGCTGTGGATGCCTTGTCCATCCCTTGGAGGTTCAGGCTGGCATACATATTCCCTCCAATCTCCATGATACCAAGGGGTATTGATGAGAATCAGACAGGACCAAGTCTCTGTAATTACCATCATTCCATTCTGGCCAAAGAGAGCTTGGGTTTTCCCATCTCATTCAAATGATTCATAGGATATATTGGAGGCTTCCCCCAATTCAGAACCTGGTGTCTCAAGGGCCCAGGCTCTGCCAGGATCTGAAATCCTTCAATCTGACAGCTTGAAGATTGACCAGTTCCTATTACGATCTAAGGGACTCTCTGGAGCCGTCTTAAGTACTCTCTCTCGCTAGCAGAGTCTACAAATAAAAACTACGCCTGGATCCGAATCATCTTCATCTCCAGGTAGAGGAATTGAGAGCTTGGATCCTTCCATTCCAGAGATCCTGGAATTCCTTCAGGACGGCTTGGACAAGGGCCTTAGCCCTTTCACTTAAAAGCTTGGGTTGCTGCCCTGTCAGCAGACCCGCTGGTTAAAAGATATTTTAAGGGTGTATTCAGGCTTAGTCCGCCTGTTACCCACCCAATCCCTGAATGGGATTTATCTACTGTTTTAAAGGGGTTATGTGATTCCTCCCTTGGAGCCTCTAGAAGAGGTTGAGATTAAATTTCTCACACCAAAGACAGTGTTCCTTTTGGCCATAACCTCAGCTCAGAGAGTTGGTGAGTACAACTAAGATTTATGCCAGAGTTCCTCCCTAAGGTACCCTCATATTCTAACCTAAACCAGGTTATCTCATTACCAGTTTTCTATCTCAGTCCGTCATCTCCGGAGGAAGTTAAACTTCACTCCCTGGATGTGGCCAGATGCCTCGGAATTTATATTCAGAGATCTCGACTTTTAGACAGTCAGAGAATTTTTTTTCTACCATTTGCTGGAAAAAATAATGGGCTCAAGGCCTCTAAAGCCTCCTTGGCACAATCAAGCCATAAAATTGGCTTTCACTTCACAGGGGTTAGATACAAGAGCGATTTCTACCTTTTGGGTAGAAAGAAGCTCTGTTCCTTGGGAACAAATTTGTTCGTCAGCTTCTTGGAGCTCTCTCCATACCTTTGTTAATCATTACAGATTTAACATCTGGGGTACGGAGGCCACTTCTTTTGGCCATTCCATGTTCAAATCAATTCTTCAAGAGGGCCCTCCCTAGGGTTTTTCTTGCTAGATCCCCAATATTGTGCTGCTGTGGGATGACAGGGAAGTGTAGATTATGATGTTAATCTGTTTTCCCTTAGTCCCAACAGCAGCACAAGGCTCCCTCCCTATGTGTTATGTATTTGTCTTTATAATTACACGCTGGGGGGTTGGTACTTCCTTTCTTATATTGAGGAGGGGGAGGGGTTACAGTTAACTATTTGTTGTTCATTAAAAACTTCATTCTGTCCTACCAGCACACAGGGGCAGAAATACCCCAATACTGTGCTGCTGTTGGGACTAAGGGAAAATAGATTAACATCATAATCTACACTTTTTTCAATCCACTCCTGGTTCAGCTTTAGTGCTTGTTACATGTATTAGCTATAATTTCCCAATAGATTTTCCATACTAGTTTGCAAATATTTAAAAATCTTTGAAATGTGTAAAACTGGAAAATACATTAAACATGCTTTTAAAAAAAAAAAAGTTTGTGATAAGCTTGTTTTATTGGTACCAGCTTTTAGAAATAAATGGGTCTTTTTTATTCCAATATCTGTAGACGATCAAAGCTTTTCATTATACTGAATTCATGATCAAATTGAATTTCTATAATGGAATTATTATTGCAGTCCAAGAAATAAATCTATGCAAGCCCTTTTATCATGTAAAGGAAATCTTACATGTTCTTTTTATACTACTAAGGCTTGCTAATCTCTTTAATTGGATATCTGCTGCATAAATGTCCATTTCTCTTTATTAAACTAATTACATTGCCATAATGTATAATTAACATGCAGAAAATGATCACAAGTTATGTTGTAGTTAAAGGGACATACTGTACATTCTAAAATGTTTTTACTAGTTAAAAATAATGGCTACTGAGCATACGGAATAATATGTAAAAAAGGCACACTCTCCTTTATAACACATAAAAATATTGTGTGACTGTGGCAGGGCATTTCATAAATATGGTTCTCAGCCTGAACTCCTTAGGGTTGGTTCACACTTGAGCCTGGTGTCTGTCCGCTGTGAATCCAACCTAAATATCAGAAAAAAAGGATTGCAAATGGTTTAAAGCAATCCGAAGGTGTCCGATTGCAGCCTCTGCACTGCGAAGCCGCTTTTTTTGGTCGGAAACAAAGTCGGACATGCAGGACTTTGTGCCCGACCAAAAAAAGCGGCTTTGCGGCACAGAGGTTGCAATCTGACTCCTTCGGATTGCTTTAAAAACCCATTGAAGTGAATGGGTTTTTAAACAAACCGTTTGCAAACCTTTCCCAATCCTTTTATCTGATATTTAGGTCGGATTCATGGCGGACGGACACCAGGCGCATGCCCTCTAAGTCTCTCTAAATTGATATGGCAAATCTCTTTAATGAGCCAGTATTGTTATTTCAATCAGAATATTTTCCTCATCCAGCATGTCAGGACAGTGGCGTAACTAGGAATGGCTGGGCCCCAAGGCGAACATTTGACATGCCCCACCCCCCGAACCGGTTATGGGTCCCCAAACAGTAAAATATGCTCAGCAGAGGCCCCAGATAGTAGTATATGCTCAACAGTGGCCCCCACACAGCATTATATGCTCCACAGTGGCCCCCATACAGCATTATATGCTCTACATTTCTCCCCCCCACACACAGTATAATATGCTACCCACAGTGGCCCCACCCAGTATTATATGCTTCCCACAGTGGTACCCACCCAGTATTATATGCCCCCCATAGTGGGCCCCACCCAGTATTATATCCTCCCTACAGTGGCTCCCACACAGTATTATATGCTCCCCACAGTGGTCCCCATCCAGTATTATATGCTCTATAGTGGCCCCACCTAGTATTATATGCTCTACAGTGGCCCCCACCCAGTATTATATGCTCTACAGTGGCCCCCACCCAGTGTTATATGCGCTACAGTGGCCCCCACCCAGTGTTATATGCTCTACAGGGGCCCCCACCCAGTATTATATGCTCTACAGTGGCTCCCACCCAGTGTTTTATGCTCTACAGTGGCCCCCACCCAATAGCGTATGCTCTACAGTGGTCCACCCACAGTATTATAGCTCCAACAGCCCCCCTCCCGCTTCGGTGCTATTATTATACTCTGGGGTCTCCTCAGACCGCAGAGTATAATAATCGGAGACCCAGGGAAGGTGATTAAAAATAACAAACATTCATACTCACCTTGCCTTACCTTTCCTTGGCATCCTCGCTCCATCCTGCCGTCTTCGGCGTCTTCAGGCCCTCTTCTGACGTCGCTGCCGAGGCCTGTGATTGGGCCTCAGTGGTCACATGGGGGCGCACTGATGTCATTACGCGGCCGCGCCCCATGTGACCGCTGGGGCCTAATCACAGCCCTCAGTCATGACGGAGGAGCGCCGGAGAGAACGCTGCGCCCAGGAGAGGTGAGAATATGTATTTATTATTTTCAGTCACCTCCCCTGGGCTGCCATCTATTGGAAAGGGGCCTGCAATATGCCAGTGCCCCTTTCCAATAACAGTATGTATAGCGGTCCGGGAACCAGGCTTTCCCCGACTGCTATCATAATGGTCCAGGTCCCGGCCATCTCCAGCTGGCCGCGGGCTCCGTAACCTGCCAGGTCCGTTCGCGGTCGCACCCCCTGCGACCACGATCATTACTGTTTTGTGGGGTTCGCGGTAGCATCTGCCACAGGGCTCCGGGGCCCCTAACGTCCCGGGCCCTGTGGCAGCTGCTATCGCTGCTACCCCGATAGTTACGCCCCTGTGTCAGGAGATTAACATGTCCTCTTTAATGGTAAAAAATTGTCAAAGGTTTGCTACTAAACGTAGTTTCATTTTATATAATTTGGTTCCATGAGTCTTTATCCAATATGCAGTGAAGTAACTGAAGGTGGTCTTTCATTCAGTTTTAGAGAAAATATAAAGGGGACTCCATTCTTATGCGGCAATTTTTAGGGTAATGGGGTGCTCCACATCAGTGAGAAAGTGATGGCATTTCTTTTGTGTAATGTACTCTACACCTCACTTCTTATTGTTACTTTATAACAATGCAATTGTAGAACATCTGCTTGAGATTCCTCCAGACCAAAGCTTGCAAAAATAAACTTGTTGACATTACAGGAAATCAGCTGAAGTAAGATGGACTTGAAATAGCATAGTATTGCTATATACAACTTCTGATGAGCAGAATGTGTTGGCAAAGCAATGCTCTTAAAATGTTGGCCAGGATAGCTTGCCCATTATTCATCAAAGCTTATTGTACAACATTTATCTGTGTATCATGTCAAAGACTGTGCTACAATTAATAAATGGTTTCCTTACTGTACAGCCATCAACCATAAAGTTGGACAAATCTACCACATCCAACTATCTTATGTGCAGGGGCGTAAATACCGGGGTAGCAGTGGTAGCGGCTGCCACAAAGCCTGGGACATTAGGTGGCCCAGAGCTCTGTGGCAGCCACTACTGCGAACCCCACAAACCAGTGGCGTAACGATCGCGGTCGCAGGGTGTGGGGGGCGGCATTTTTTTTTTTTTTTTTTTTTAAATCGGCAGCTACTTATTGTGTTATTGCAATCAGTGGCATAACTAGAAATGGCTGGGCCCCAAGTCAAACATTTGACATGGCCCCCTCCCACCACCAAAAGGCAACCCCCCCGCAAAAAAACCCATTCCCCGCATTCCTGCACATACTATTATGCCCCATAGTGGCCCCTGCACACAGTATTATGCCCCATTGTGGACCATGCTTGAACAATTATTATATTCTGGGGTCTTTTCAGACCCCAGAGTATAATGATCGGAGACCCAGGGGAGGATACAAACATAAAAAAATGTTACTTACCTCTCCCTGGCTCCGGCGCACTCCCCCCTACTTTCGGCCACTATGAGGCCCGAAGACTGCCGGAGCACAGCAGAGGTAAATAACATTGTTTTTTGTGTTCCCTCACCTCCCCTGGGCCTCCGATCATTATACTCTGGGGTCTGAAAAGATCCCAGAGTATAATGATAGCAGTGTTTGTGGGGTTCGCAGGCCTGCAGCTTTACTTACCGATTCCCCGCTCCTGCTCACAGCCGCCTCCGCTTCCGCAGAAGGGAAGCACAGGCAGACGTGAGCAAGAGTGGGGATTGGTAAGTAAATAGGGCCCGCTACCTGCTGGGGTTACTGCAGCAGATAATGGCCTATTAAAAAAAAAAAAAAAAAAAACATCAGGGGCCCGCCGAGCCCCCTAATGTCCCGGGCCCTGTGGCAGCTGCTAAAATGGGGTCATATATCATGTGGAGGGCCAGAGGATGTTATATATCGTGTGGGAGCCAGAAAAGGGGGGGTCATGTATCGTTTTGTGGGCCAAAAATAGGAGGGCATGTATCGTATGGTGGGCTAAAAAAAGGGTGTTGTATATCGTGTGGGGTCCAGAGAAAGGGGGTGTAATACTAGCGGGAGGCATATCCTAATTAGGGAGGCCCCAGCACGCAACCAAAGATAGCCGGGTGGGTATTTTTTTTTTTTTTTTTTTTTTTTTTTTTGTTGGGGGGGGTGCCTTTCTATAGTTCACCTCAGGAAGCAGAGAGGCTAGGTTCTCCCCTGGATGTCAGGGGAAAGAAGGTTCATCATGAATCTCGGCATGCCCAAACCTTTGTTCTTAAAGAGGAATTAAATAACCGCCAGAGGGATTTAGCAGCATCTTACTCCCCTCTCTCTATTGAGAACACTCGCACACTTGGCCAAACTAACCAAGCAGTGTGAGGGTACAGGATTAATAGCTGTTGACAAAAAGAGCAATTGAGTGACAGCTGTCAAAAGTATATTTCCACTTCTAGTGTAGCCAAAAGATGTGGAGTTGCCCATAATGGCTGATCCCTTATTTCAGCATCCACTTATTTAAACTAGAAAAAAAAAGACCTTCAATCTAACTGGTTGTTATTCACAAACTTTTTCATGTTTTATTAAATGCAGCCAATAAAGCAATTTCCTTTTCAGCAGAGCCAGCCATCTATCTAAGGTGTCTAGGGGTAATCTGACTCTACACCTATGGTAGCAAGATATTAGCATAAAAAAGAGAGTGGGCATGTTGAAATGCAACAGATTAGGCATGTCCAATCCTTTGTTCCCATAGAAGATAAGCTGCGTCTGCCAGTTGGCTCTGCCAGCAGTTTATTCTACTTTCCACATTAAAAACACATGTATGTGTACTGAGATGTTGAGAGGAATAGCTTTTGGCTAAATACGTTTTTGGCTGATAGCTATCTATGGGCAACTTTAAAGGGTGTCTGTCATCACCAAAAGTGTTATTAAACCAGCCCCACTACCTTATAGTGCTCAGAGCTATGAGCACAGTGTCATAATTTGTTAGCAGAATGGTCACTTAACTTTGACAAAAAGTTGCTTTTTACCCTATGCAAATGAGCTGAGAATGCAAGGGGACTGTTCTTCTGCAGCTGAGCATCGCAGTAAGATCTTCTTCTTGCTCGGGAGGAGGCAGGAGAAAGCTTTGATTGTGTAAGTGTTGTTAGGAGAGGTATCGAGAGAGAGGAAGGTGTGATGATCAGCCACCCCAGAACATTCCCCGACATACTCTTAGCTCATTTGCATAGGAATAAAAATCATTTTTTTTTGTCAAAATGAAGCAGCCATTCCATAAACAAATTATAAAACTGTGCTCACGGCTCTGAGCACTATAAAGGTACTGGGGCTAGTTTAATAATGTTTTTTGGTGCTGACAGACTCCCTTTAAATGGAAACTTGATAAATTGTACATTAAATTATCATTTAAGGCTGGCAAGCACCATGGGTATTCTGCTCTTCTTCTGTAAATATAGTTGAAATGAATGAAGGATTTTATATACTGCTTATTATCTCACCATTGATATCTTTATACATATTCGTAGTAAACACTGTAATCTGCAGACCTCAAATTGCATCATGTACAAGTATGTATTACGCTCAATAAACTTGTTATTTTACAATTCAGAACCTTTATGTCTACCACATATTTAAAGTATATTACAATTTGCATAATGGCATTTTAATGAAAATCAACTGACTTACTTTTACAAAAAAAATATCAAATAACACAAACATTACAGACTTTGTGTATCAATTACTTCTACAATATCCTATAATCTACACAATGAACAATCCTCTTTCTCGCAGTTATGCGTAAATGAGGCATCGTTCAGGCTAAGCATACCATTATTCCCCATTTATAAGTCAAATCTGAATGCATATAAATGCCACAGAGTCTCTTAGGCAGTTAGAACACGGGAAAGGTTACGTTAATTTTTTTAGACCGAAATTACCATGTTAGTTTAATTGTATGCAAGATTTGTTCTGCATGCATCCGTAATAAGATGTCAAAGACTTTAAATTATTGCTACGCCAGCTAGCAACGCTTTCAGTAAAGGCCAATTTACACGAGAGGCCAAGATTTCATTCTGCTCAATTGTCTGAATTCTATCATGACCATTATTGCCTCTTGAACATTGTTTAATAGTTTTATTACTTAGCCTATCTGAAGATATCAATAGTCCTCAGACAATATAAATATAATAAAGGAAAGGCACAAGAAAATATTGGAAAGGACAGCAAACTACCCCATTCATAATGTATCGATGGGAATTTATTATCCCACCTTGTGCCAGTTGTGTACCATGTTTCCCGTTCTGTGCCTCGCTCGCTTAATTTTGCAAATGTGGGCAGGGCAGGGTGGGGAGATGGGCAGACTGGCGTGGGGATGCCTCAGCCCAACATATTTATCATAATTCACACCAGTTTTCTGGCATAAGCCATACAGAAATGTATGCCAGTACCTGTCTGGTGTAAATTTCCATTCTGGTGCATAGTGATATGCCTGATTTATCAAGAGGCCTTAGCCATCACTTTGCCAGACAAAAAATTCTGCGTGTAGGACTTTTTTTAGCCAATAGATTCTATGATGGAGACTTCCAAGGCAGATGGGAACTTAGACTTACTGTTACTGTACGGTAACTTGAAGACCATGTACTATCTATAATACTGGTGTCTTCTTATGCTGTAGAGAGGCGTTTGGACTAGTAGCATTTGTTACCTCTGCACCTGCTATAACTACCCTCACTTTTGACCCACTCATACATATTCACACTTGGTTTGGACAAGCACGCATGTGTACTCAATAGGAAGATTCTATAAGGTGCAGCCAGAAACTGGCAGCTTATCTCTGTTAAGAGCAAAAAGATCAGGCATGTTGAAATAAAACAGTGTACATCATTTGACCCTCCAATATCTCCTACAGGGGAGAGTTGAGACACCCTCATACACATTAGGGTAGATTCACAGTGGAAAATGAAGAGAAATTCCTGTTCATTTTCTGCCATCATATTTAGATGTGGGATTCTTATGACGAAATGCAGATGCAGAGCATCAGCATTCCATTGCGGCTTTCCTCTGCTGATTAGGCTGGGATGACTGGGCCTAATTGGCAAGGACTCCCGAGCCACGGAATCTGCGGCAAGATCAAGCAGGACGTTGATTTTTTTTCCGCACTCTGAGGCGAATTTGGCCTTTCATTGAAAACAATGGGAGGCAGATTTGAGGCAGAATATGCTGCGGATTTGGGGGCGGAATCCATGGCAGATTCCTACATGTGAACGTAACCTTAGAAGAAGATCTACAGGTGTGTCTCAATAAATTAGAATGTTTTTGAAATGTTCATTCACTTCAGTGATTCAGTAATACAATCCATAATCAGCGTCTTCCATGATTGTGTGTCCTACTGAACCAGACTGAGGGACCATTTAAAGGCTTAGGAAACCTTGGCAGGTGACACACTGAATTTACAATACTGAACTTTTTTACAATACTCAAATTTTTTTAGATTTTGGTTTTCATTACCCGTAATCCATAATAAACATTTAGAGAAATAGAACACTGTGTGTAAAGTATCTAGAAAATATAGGAGGTCACTTTTTTAATTTAATTACTGAAAGAAATAAACGTTTCAAAGATATTCTAATTTATTGAGATGCACCTGTAGTTCCACACAAAATTGTTGGGTTTGGCTGAATTCATATAATGGGTCTGGCCACCTAGACTCAACCAGCACAGCCACTCGTTAACTAACTATGCCAATGACTTCTAATGTTTCTGCGCAGCAAACCCAAATCGCCTCAGTCTCAGGCATAGAAATACACATGTGCCTGATTTACTGTCATACAAATGCAGTATTGCAATCACAGCCCTAGTCCTTTTCTTGTTCTTTGATCCCTCTTTGTATTCATTCTAATGTATATGTGACCACAATATTAGTGCTATAGGTGCATTCATTTACATTTATAGAGATTACATTTCATCTTAATTAAAGTCAAGTTAACATTTCCACAATTTATACTAGTAAGTTCAATAAGTGTAGAAATATAGTACATTTCAACATATACAATTTATTGCATAAAAAATGTTATTTACTACAGTCCATATCTTCTATACACAGTCCAACATAATCTGAGCTCCCGCAGTGATTTAACTGTGACACATGCAAATTATTCTCAGAACTGATCTATTTTTCTTGATCTTGGTGGAAAATAAGGCTGGCTGCTCACTGAAACTAGACACAGAAATTTGGGCTTTAACCATTTTAGTACCAGGCTATTTTCCCTGGTTCAGGACTGGGGTTTTGTACATGCAGTTTTGAGGGCTATAACATTTTTTTTCCTTTGGGTTATTCAAATAATTTTTGCGTCTTTTTTAAAATTTACAGTATATTATATTTTTTTATGTTTTTATTTTCCATGTTTTTTTGTTTTAATGTCCCAGAAATTGTTAAAAAAAAAAAAAAGGAAAGGGAATGTCTTGTTTTTCACATTTTTCATGCTTTTTTTTTTAGTAGCACAAAGTTTTCCCTCTGTTACAGTCATTTTTATTTATTGTTGTGTCACTGGGGGCTAGAACCTGTGATGGGGTGTGGTAGTAGCAGGGGAGTTTACCTTACTTTATTTTTTGTATTTCATTGAACACTCTGTACACAGTGATTGTGAAGGCAGAGACAGTAATAAATCATCCCTGCCTTCCCTATGGGATGTTCGGCTCAGCTACAGTAGCAGCCAGCATCCCGATCCCATAGGTGCACGATTTTGTGCAGCAGGCTAACCTTGCAAGAACCTATATTTACACCTTGCAGGGTTAGAGGGGGACCGCCCAGATGTATACAATCTATGGGTGCTCCGGAAGAGGTTAAAAGGGTTATAATTTTACATACTGTATGCCACTGTATAAGTACTTTTACATCTCCTGTTTACTCCTGTGTGATTTGATGATTAATGGATGACTTTGTAATATCTCACGTTGTCAGTACATGAATCCTATGATTTGTAAAGTGTTGAGGAATATTTTAGTGCTATGTAAATAAAATATTATTTTTATTGTACTATCTGTATTATCTGTCTCCAGATTGAAAGTAAATCTGTCAACTTTCATTGTAATTCTACCCTTTAAAGACTATGACATAATGACCTGTAGTGTATACAGCTCAAAAGCTGAAAAGTGGTGAAAAGTGATAGATTAGCGTTCTATAGCCAGTGTAATATTTTAGGAGTTGTCTTACATAAATGTAAATGTCTTTTCATAAAGCTTTTGACATGCTAAAGTAGAATCAGAATTTTTTGCTGAGCCTCCCACCTATTGTTGAGGTACAGATCAGAAAAGTTCAACTGAGTGCCCTGACACTTTTGCTTTTATCAGCTCAGATTGGAAAGGTGGGGTTAGCCGAAGAAGGACTAAGACTTCTATAGGCCGATATTTAATTCACTTCTCTGCTCAGAGGAGAGCCCTATCATAGCAGAAACATGAGAGAACATGACTAAGACATCTTGGTCCTTTGCTTTGATGAATGGTGAGGGTTTAAGCACCCAAACATCACCAACCAAAACTTCTAACATATCAATACAATCAGTGGCGTAACTAGGAATGGCTGGGCCCCAAGGCGAACAATTGACATGGGGGCCCCCCCGAAACGCTGCCCCCAATCGCCCCCCCGGACCACCCCCTCCAACCCCCCCAAAAAAAATGCATTCCTGCGCACACTATTATGAACCAATAGTGGCTCCTGCACACAGTATTATGCTCCATAGTGGCCCCTGCACACAGTATTATGCCCCATAGTGGCCCCTGCACACAGTATCATGCCCCATAGTGGCCCCTGCACACAGTATCATGTCCCATAGTGGCCCCTGCACACAGTATTATGCCCCATAGTGGCCCCTGCACACAGTATTATATCCCATAGTGGCCCCTGCACACACTATTATTCCCCATAGTGGCCCCTGCACTGAGTATTTTGCCCCATAGTAGCCCCTGCACACACTATTATATGTCACATTGTGGACCACCCATGAACAATTATTATACTCTGGGGTCTTTTCAAACCCCAGAGTATAATGATCGGAGACCCAGGGAAGGATAGAAACATAAAAGAACAATGTTGCTTACCTGGTCCTCGCTCCGGTCCAGTCCCTGCTACTTCGGCCTTCTTCAATGTTGGACTAGGCCGGCGTCACGTGATGCGGGCCGGCGTCGCGACGCAAAATGACGTCCGCTGACATCTGCAGCGTCACCAAACAGGTCCGAAGCCTGGAGAAGTGTAGGAGAGGTAAGTACATTGGTTTTTATGTTCCCTCACCAACTCTGGGCCTCCGATTATTATACTCCGGGGTCTTTTCAAAGACCCCGGAGTATAATGATAGCAGAGATTGTGGGGGTTCGGCCCCCCCGGGGATTGGTAAGTATATAGGGCCCGTTACCTGCTGGGGTTGAAAAAAAAAAAAAGCATCAGGGGCCCGCGGGGCCCCGTAATGTCCCGGGCCCTGTGGCAGCTGCTACCCCGGTAGTTACGCCCCTGAATACAATATCTTAAAGGGTATTGCATGATTCATTCAATTAAAGATTAGCAGTGGTCCAACATACAGGACCCCTGAGGACCAACTATTTGAAGGGGCAGTGGTGCTCCCTGAATGCCACTTCCACTTCACAGACCTTGTGATGTCATGTCCATGGGTCACATGGCCTGTTTATAGATCCGTCCCATTCAAGTGAATAGGTTGAGTTGCGATACCAAGCACAACTGCTATAAAAATGTGCTGCAACCTGGTGGAGAGAACCAGAGGATGGGAGGAGTAGTAGCAGTTGTCTCTGGTGGCCAATAACAATCACCCAACTTCTCCTGAATTGGTGTATTGCTAAGAGGGTCTTCAGGGTACCTGATGGTTGTGGTAGTTCCCCCAGGGCACTTCCAGTTGGGGGTAGTCCTCAGGATCACTGAGCCATGATGGTAAGTGCAGGAATGACTTAGGAGACAACAGCTGCAGTTGAACAACAAGTGGAACTTAAGTGAGGTAATTCAAGATCAACAGGTGCAACTTCTAGACAGTGCAGTTGTGCAATGGGAATTCCACTGTAGGATGTAGTATGAGACAAATAATGATTTCTCAGCAAGAGATGCCCAATATCAAGATGCCTAAAATCTCCAACTTACAAACTATTCTATTGCCCCCCTCCCCCACCCCTGCTATATTGGGGGGCTGAATGAATAAGTCCAAGTGGCACCATGTCTACCTGTGTGATACAGAGTTCAAACTGTGAGATTCCTGGACACCTCAACTTCTCCTCCAAACTGACACTTTCTCTCACTTTCCTTGCTGTAGGCTGACAACAGAATCCTCCTTGGTTCTGGGCTGTAGCAATGGGCAATGGCTCTCACTAGCGGGATCTCCACACATGTCCACACTCTCTAGTGGCTGGTATGGACTGCCATAAGGTGACTCAAAGTCTCATCCCCTTAACCCAGCCGACTGTGGAATAGGTTAGGCTGGTACATAGCTCTCCCAAAAGGAGGGGTGTATCTCATCCACAGTGGAATATACATAACAGGGGAAATATACACATGGAATCATAAGCTATATACATATATGGCACAATACACAGTGTTTGAAGTAAAACACCACAATATAAGGCAATGTGTTTAGCAGTGTCCACTGGGATGCTGCAATTGCATAGTGCTATGCTTGGTAAATAGTGAAGAGGCTGCAGCGCTCACCTGAATGCTGCAGGCTCTTCAAACAGCTGATCAGCAGGGCCACACAGTATTATGCCCTATAGTGGCCACTCCACACAGAATTATGCCCCATAATGGACCACCCACAAACTATTATTATACTCTGGGGTCTTTTCAGACCCCTGAGTATAATGATCGGAGACCCCAGGGAGGTGACAAACATAAAAACCAGTGTTACTTACCTTTCCTGTGCTCCGGCGCATTCCCTGCTGCTTTTGGCCCTTCAAAGTTGGCACAGATGGTCGGCCTGGCCCACGTGACATCTGGGACGTAACCAAAGAGGCCCGAAGATTGCCACGCCAGAGCGAAGGAGAGGTGACTAACACTGGTATTTATGTTTTCTCACCTCCCCTGGACCTCCGATCATTATACTCCGGGGTCTGAAGAGACCCCGGAGTATATTAGCAGTATTTGTTGGGGTTCGCGGGCCAGTGGCCTTACTTACTGATCCCCACTCCTGCTCACACCCACATCCTCTTTCCCTTCTGGCCTCCAGGGAGCACCAGTGACATGATATGAGATGCAGAAGGAGACATGAAGGCGACCGTGAGCAGGAGCGGGGATCAGTAAGCAAATAGGGCCTGTTACCTGCTGGGGTTACTCCAGCAGGTAACGGTCTATTAAAAAAAAAAAAAAAAAAAAAAGCATTAGGGGCCTGCCTGGACACCTAAGGTCCCAGGCCCTGTGGCAGCTACTACAGCCACTGGGAGTCACTTCAGAGGCTATTTTATAATAAAAGTACTCTGAATTCCCTAATAAAGTATATTACAAATGTTTGTAAAATCACTTTCCCTATAAATTTTTTCAAAATGTAAATGCCCGAAACACTTTAGGCTAAGGTCCAACGTGGTGGAAATGCAGCTTTTTTTGTTGCAGATTTTGCTGCGGTTTTTGGAGCCAAAGCCAGGGGTGGACTGAACAGAAGCAAGAAGTATAAGAGTTTGCTATATATTTCCCATTCCTTTTATAGCCACTCTTGACTTTTGCTCAAAAGCTGCATTTCCGCAACATGGGGCATTACCCTCAAAGAGCACTACTGTAGGTCATTCTTTGGGAAAAAATTTCCTAAACGTCACATATGCTTTTAGGACTTTGATAAATAGATTCATTTATTTTGTGAAAACTTGTACATAGAAAGGGTAAAGCAATTTCTTTACAGCCTACATAATGTCAAGTGATGTGATTAAATTAATAATGCCACTCACTTTTATATAGTAGAAAGAGGGAAATAAAGGCATTTGAGTCCAAAATGATTAGTGGCTCAAACTGAGCAGCTTTACTTCTGAATAACTTTAGAAGCCCATTACTGTAACAAAGCACTGATAACAATTCAATCAGAATTTAATTACCAGCTATGAGGACTCTTGGAAGCACAACCAACATTGAATCAGGTGAGTTCATTTTATTGCATTACAATATATATATTGTCAGAATGATCAAAAGAGTGGTTTTTAATAAGAATTAGTTAGACGAGAGAACTGCTGTAGTTTTTCTGTAAATCACTTTTACAAAATAGATAAAAGATTTGAGGACCCTTTGAACTTCATTAATAGATTGACATTCTGGCTTAATCTAGTGCCCAGTGCAAATTCTATTATAGGGCAATATCTGTGACAGAGGGACCATTTTACCTCAAGAACTCATTAAAGGGTTAGTGCCACCAAAGTAAGTTATGATTTATCCACAGCATAGGTCATAACTTGCAGAATAATGGCGGTCTGATACAAAGAATGGAGTCCATTCTCCTTCATTTGAAAAAGCAGCAAGTTGCAAGTGCATATTGTCACTCCATTGATTCTCTTTGGGACTGCCAGAGATTGCTGAGTACAGTGCCTGGATATCTCTGGAAGCCCCAAAGAGAATCAATGGAGTCGATATGCACATGCGCAATGTGCTGCTCCATTGACATGGTGGAGACAGAACCGTGTTTTAAATCCACTTAAGGCCGGGGCTTCACGTGCTGTAAACGCGGCATCTTACAGTCTATGTACAGTCTAGCGAATCCCATCCACACATTGCGGGAAAATACACACAGCAGATATGGTTTTGGAAATCGCATAATGTCAATTATACCTACGGAAACGCTGGCGGTTTCCATATAGGTATAATAGAAGCAGAAAGTCCGCAGAGGATTTTCTGTGAAAAGCGCTGTGGGGAAAAAACGCGATGCGTTACCACTGCAGTTTTTCCTGCAGTGCTTTTTTCTTATAGGTATAATGGAAGCAGAAAGTGCTGCAGGAAAAACCATGATGCGTTGCCGCCTTGGTTTTTCTTGCAGTGCTTTTTTGCTGCGGCCCCCTACATGGGGTTTTAGCCTCACAAATGGAATTTGTCATCAGGGCAGCATAACAAAGTGAAACCCTGATATCAGTTCTTTGTCAGTTTTGTGTTCCCATGTAAGGCTACGGCCCCACGTTGCGGAAACACAGCTTTTTTTGTTGCAGATTTTGCTGCGGTTTTTTGAGCCAAAGCCAGGAGTGGATTCAGCAGCAGGTAGAAGTATAAGAACTTCCTATATATTTCCCATTCCTTTTGTAGCCATTCTTGGCTTTGGCTCAAAAAACCGCAGCAAAATCTGCAACAAAAAAAGCTGAGTTTCCGCAACGTGGGGCCGTAGCCTAAAACTTCACATAAAAGATAACCGGGAGCTAAATGTTTGTTCATTGGCAGTGTGATAATTTGGGGAATTAAACTCAAAATGGCGGCTTTTCCTAGTCCGGACAGCGGTGGTTCATGGTACTGGGTGCCGGAAAGATAGCTTCCAGACGGTCCAAGTGTAAAATAAAAATGACTTTATTCAGCTTAACTGCAACACAGCAAAACAACAAAAAACCTAGACCACAGTTAGGGTCCTAACTCACTCCTTGAGCCCCTAACTGTCCTGACTATTGCTCAGCTCCAGCAACAGTCCTCTGTGGACCCCAGACCTCTGGGACAGAGCCTCTCTCTCTGTCCTAGCTGGTCCACCCCTGTGGATGCCAGCCCTTCTGGGACAGAGCCTCTCTCTCTGTCCTAGCTGGTCCACTATTTCCTGCTTCCTGCAGGACACTCCAGCCCTCCTGGAGTTACGTGCCACCACCCAAAGGCATGGCTGAGAGCCTTTTCTGGCCTTTTTTTGGGTGAACTTTCATAATCCTTTAGCTAAAAAGACTGAAAGAGTTAAACGTGATTGCTTGTAAATATATACAGTTTAAATGAATGGCATCCATATGAGGTGCAGTGAACATGATAAATTTAGCAATAAATTGTGCAAGCAGCCATTCTAGAAAAGACACCCTAGCACCCTCATCTCTGCTCTTTGATTTATAAACTTTTTTCTCAATCTGCAAAGTGGTTTAAATCAATCACCCGGATAGTCATCTAAAAATAATCAGGCAAGCATATGCAGGGAAAATATTATTGCCTTTGACACTCATCGCTGCCTATGCACAAAGACAGTAAAAACTGTATTTCAAAATACATCATACCTTCCTAATGCCAAGTTAGAAATACTTATTTCTAAATATTCAATCTGCAAAAATTACTTGAAAGGGTTTTTCCACTAATGATATATATCCCCAATCCACAGGATTTGGTTTAAAGGGGTTGTCCACGATAAAATAAAACAAAAATAACCCTAAACTAAACCCCCTCCCCCCGCCTAACTTCTAATTTACTTACTGAAAAAATCTATAATTACAGAGATCACCTGGGCGGTCATGTGACCACTCCAGGCACACTTTCTGATATTCCTGTGACATTCCGTTTCCCCGTTTCCGTAAACGGAACGTTACCAATACTCCCCCCATTCCCATCATACTTACCTGTCTTCATTCACCTGGGAACGAGGCGTCACTTCCGTCTTCGCTGCCTGAGCCTGCGCAATAGAGCCTATTGCGCAATCACCAGCAGACGAAGAGAAGTCTGGTTCCCATGCATGCACAATAGAGCTCTGTTGGCTATATTGCGCAGGTGCCGCAGAAGTCCACAGAAGAAGGAGCCGGCAGAACAAAAGAAAGTGATCTCCAGGACACAGAAGACAGGTAAGTATGATGGGATGGGATGGGGTGGGCTGAATTAGTTAGGTAGGTAGGTAGGTCTAGTAGTCCGTGGGCTAGCTAGGGAAACAGGGAGAGGGTGTGAGAGAGGGAGAGCTAAGACAGCAGGAAGCTAGCTACTCATGTAAACAAATGCTGAAGATGTCAGGAGCTCAAGGAAAACTCAGAAATCAGAAATACTGCTAAAGGTATTTTGATGCACTTATTAACCCAATAATAACACCAAAATATCTTTTTTTTAAAAAAACGTTTTTTTGACCGGAGAAAAGTGTCTGCTCACTGGGTGTCCCACCTCTGGGGCCCCCAGTAATCAGGAAAACAGAATTCCCTGAATGATCTTTGTAAATGGAATGGTACTGCACATGGTTCACATCCTATGATTACTGGGGGTCAAAGCAATGAGACACCCCACCACCTACCCAGCGATCACACACTCCTGCGGATATGTGGAAAAAGTATTAGGACACAACTCTTCTTATTCATTGAATTTAGGTGTTTCATTCAGTTCCTTTGCCACAGATTTATAAGTACCTAACCTTGCAGTCTGTCTTTACAAACATTTGCAAAAGAATGGTCCATTCTGAAGAAATCACTGGGGGCTATTTATCATCTGTTCCTTTTTTGGCCATACTTTTTGCAGGTGCGCCTTTATTTAGACTAGTTTTACTGTGGTGATTATTTATGATGTAGACGCACTTCCTTGTTAAATGTTGTACACATGTTAGTTAGTTTAGATGTATCAGGTCAAAAAGGCGCAAAAAAGGCACAATTGCCCCTTTCTAATGCATTCTAACTTGACGGGCTCTTTTACGATGTCCATGGACTGGAGTGCATTTTTAAAAAAGGCGCAAGTCATAAATACAGCATAAAAAGGATCTCCATTTAGGCCACGCCCCCTTTTCTCACCAAAAAGCTAAAGTGGCAAGAGCAGCCTAACAGCATGAAAAAACGGCGCAAATGCTTCATAAATGATGCGTAGCACAGAAAAAGACCTCAAAAAGGCGCAATTTACGCTAAAAAAAGGGGGCAAGTAGCTTAATAAATGTGCCCCAATGAATTCTGGCCTGGTACTGTCATAAACTGTCGAGTCAGTTTGTGAAATTTCTTCCTTCCTAGATATTCCACGATCAACTATGAATGATGTTATTGAAGAGTGGAAACATTTAGGAACCACAACAGCCACAGCCCTGAAGTGGCAGGCTATGTAAAGTTAGGAGCTAGGAGCTTTACGGCATGAAGCCAAGAGCGAGCAGTTGATGCAAGCCTTACAGCGTTGGCTGGAGTCATGTAAAGCACACTGCCACTGGTCTCTGCAGCAGTAGAAACTCATCCAATATCAGTGTCTAACCTCATAAATGCTCTTCTGGATGAATGAGAAAAAAAATCCCACAGGCACACTCCAACGTCATGTAAAAAGCCTTCCCAGAAGAGTGGAAGCTGTTTTAGCTGCAAAGGGGGAGAAACTCCATATTAATGTCCTTAGATTTAGACTGGGATACCATAAAAGCTCCTGTAGTTTTAATCTGTTGCTGTGACAATACTTTTGTCCATATAGTGTAAATGTTATTAGTGGAAGAACTTTAATTCTTTTAAATTATTAAACTAAATAAAGTTTTGTCACTTTCTGACCAATGCGGCACAGTACATTAGCTGAGGTCAATTGTTTTATAATGAAAACATATGCATTGCACAGAAAACATTGCACATATATTTGTTGCAATTTTTATATCTCTGCTTGTTGTCAATGAATACAAACATCCATTCACAGAATAAAGACATGTCTGAAAAATGTACTTCTCATACCAGTTTCAGAGGGGTACTGTGTCTCATTAAGAAGACACCACTTGTAAGGTGTACAAGAACGTATTAGACTGTGTATGCCCCGCATGCAGTTCCTGGGCCGCAATTCAAAATATGTAATGGGGCCCCTACTTACGTTGGGTCATTTAGAATAGTGTTTTATTTTATGTGCCAGAGAGACCTTATGGGCCCCCTGTGGATCCAGGGCCTGGTAGCGACTGCTACCGCTGCACTTCCTGCTGCTTGGCTATATTCCCAGAATATGTTAATAGGTTTCATGAAAGCCAGACATTAATCTATAGGGAGCTGCCTTCCAATAGGTGGCACTAGAGAAAATTCCTCTTTTTCACTAAGGAGGTCTATTTGCATATTTGTGTACCCTGCTCACAAATCTATGCAAACATACCAGGGGTATACATAGACATCATTGTGCCACCTCACCCACCTACTGAGATTTCTATGAAATTAACTATTTATTTTATAGAAGTTGTCCACCAATTATTGACTGTATTACTGACCTTCATAGTCTCAGCTGCAGCCAGTCACATGCCCAATAAAAACATTATCACTGGAGGACAGGATGCAAACACCAGTGGGGGACCCAGGAAGGGGCGTCAGGGGAATAGCATGGGATTTGCCTCACAGTGTCATAAGAAGCAGAGAAATAAGTTCAGTGCAGGGACACCATCATAGCAGCCCCACAATCTACATCTACAATAAACTATACATTTAATCCTGTGAGAGTACATATCCCATCCTGTGAGATTAGGAAACCTTTCCTGAAAACCATAAAACATTACAGATCTTTAGACTCAGGACATTGTAAGAGCAGGTTTTCAGCCATTGGATGTAAACAATGAATTCAGTCATTGATAACAAGCAGAGATTGTTGGAAACTGTAAGAAAGGTATATAAGTTATAAGGTATGTATACCTAATAGTTATTAGAATATTAACAGAAAAATAATACAAAAACCTACATGTATTCTAGGGAGTAAAGGAAGATATTTTTCTCTGCAATCAAAAGGGATAATTGTCCATATCAACCAATAAAATGATTCTATGATTAGAATTAGCCTTTGGAATCCGGGGGGCACTTCTTAGAACTTTCTTCAACTCGGTAGTGGCATCAGCCATCTTCTTTGGAGTGGCCTGCTGGGGGAGCCGTATATCAACCAGTGACAGAAATAAACTTGACAAGCTGATTAGAAAGGCCAGCTCTGTCCTGGGGAGCCCACTGGACCCAGTGCAGGTGGTGGGTGACAAAAGGATTCTGTCCGTGGTGAGCTCCATGCAGAAGAAGAAGTCCCATCCCATGCATGAGACTGTGATCGCGCTGAGCAGTACTGTCAGTGACCGACTGCTCCACCCTAGGTGTGAGAAGGAGCGCTAT
This sequence comes from Leptodactylus fallax, assembly GCA_947044405.1. Classification (NCBI taxonomy): domain Eukaryota; kingdom Metazoa; phylum Chordata; class Amphibia; order Anura; family Leptodactylidae; genus Leptodactylus; species Leptodactylus fallax. Next base: position 3,482,621 of record CAMRHE010000027.1, read on the forward strand.
CGGAAGTCTTTCCTCCCCGCCGCGGTTAGGCTGTACAACCAACACCGACCTAAGCGGAGATCATTACACACAGAGAACTGAAATATCTCTCTGCCTGTTAAATCCCCCCCCCCCCCCCGCTACTTCCTATCTGTCTGTCGGCTATCAAAGTAATGCCTCTTACCTTGGAACATTCCTGTACATGTTGTATTTGTATTTGTATATGCTTATCTTTGCTGCTGTAACACACTGAATTTCCCCATTGTGGGACTATTAAAGGACTATTATTATTATTATTAGAAGAAGAAATTGAAACAAAGTTTGCATTAATGAATAGTACAGGCGATTAGAAGATACTTTGTAATATATGTGATCAGAGAGAAATGTCACTTTCTGATCTTATCAGGCTGTTTCTTTGCTCCCCTTCTTCTGCTAAACTATCTTTCATTCTGAAAATTACTGCTCTGTCTATCTGCAGATCACATGACTGAAATGACTCATGTCTGTACAAGTCTATGGAGAGGAAGTGCAGAAGATTACAGAATAAATAACAGGTTCAGACCGACGTTGGAGCTTTCTATCACAGCCAAACACCTTATTCCTATTAGTACATTCCAGTACTTCTCTATTAATGTCCTGCATGGTCCCGAGGCTATTTCAGAGTGAGAGAAAGATTCTCCTGCACTCACCGTGTGCAGTGTATAACAGCTAGTCTCGACCCCTCAGTTTAGACAGAACTATAAATTCTAGATAAATACATGTATGGAAACTGTAAAAAAATGCATAATTTATAACTATAAATTATAATGATCAGATATAGTGTTACTTGTTATGTACATACACATAACAGCTTATCTTCAAAGGTCAAATAAGGTTGGCTTTAATCCAGAGGCGTAGCTAGGGGTTCAGCACAGGGGGGGTGAACATGTCCAAGTGAGCCCCCAGTTTGGACATGTTTGTATACTGATACTATCAGTATACGGTGAGCGTATAGTGGTATATAGCAGCTCTACACAGGGCTCTGCAGACAATTTAGGTGAATACAGGACAGTAACATTTTGTGACTTACCGGTGACGTCTCTGACTAATCCTTCACATTCCCCATCTCTTTCATCCGAACGGCCATGACCACTTCTTCCAGTCTCTGTAAAGTTTGCAACACAGACATCTTTGGCTCCTCACTTTTCCAGGCACCTGACCCACATTATCCTCACCTACACAAAGCCCCCATCCTGCTGCTACCCCCAATTATAAAATATATAATATAACCCCCTATAATGAATAATACCCCCAAGTGCATCTTTAAATTAATAACTTCCCTGTGCACCCCCTTTAAATAGTGCCCCTTATTAATAATGTCCCAGGTATTTCCTAATTGAAAAGGGAAAAAAAAAAAACATGGGAAAAAAAAATTATTGGGGTTCCAATACCCAGGACCCCCAGGATCAGCTGTTTGAATGAACTGTGGTATCTGTGTAAGCGCCGTGACCCCTTCTCTATTTACATAGTGTCATTCTTTTCATAGCGACCATGTAATGTAACTACAGCTTCGTCCTATACACGTCTATGTGACAAGGCTGTAATTACATCACACAGTCACTATAAACAGACAGCGTGTGATATAAACAGGCGCCGGGACCCCTTCATACAGCTGATCAGTGGGGAGTCACTTATCTCTTATTGATGTTTTATTCTGAGGATAGACCATCAATAAAAATGAGATGGAAAACACCTTAAGGCCAAGGCCCCACGTGGCGTCCCGCAGCAAAAAACAGCTGTGGGAAAAAACGCGGCAGAGACGCATCGCGGTTTTTCCTTCAGCACTTTCCACAGAAAGTTCACAGAGGTTTCCTCTGCGGACTTTCTGCTTCAATTATATCTATAGGGAAACCGCCGGCGTTTCAGTAGGTATAATTGACATGCTGCGATTTCCAAAACTGCAACTGTTTTGGAAATCGCAGCGTTTCTGCTGCGCATATTTTACTGCAAAGTGGGGATGGGATGGGGCCCCATGTGGTGAAAACCCACAAAAAAAAACGTGGCATTCTAGCAAATCCCATCCACACATTGCGGAAAAATATGTGCAGCAGACACACTGCGATTTCCAAAAATGTTGCGGTTTTGGAAGTCGCAGCATGTCAATTATACCTACAGAAACTCTGGCGGTTTCCATATAGGTGTATTGAAAACAGAAAGTCCACAGAGGAAACCTCTGCGGACCTTCTGTGAAAAGCGCTGTGGGAAAAACCACAATGTTACCGCCATGGTTTTTCCTGCAGCCCGCTACGTGGGACCTTAGTCTTAATAAAGCCCAAGTGCCACTTTCATTAAATTAAATTGACCCTCATATTATGCCCCTGATTCCCCCTGACATAAATAATGCACCCCTAATGACCCCTTATATCAATGACCACCCCCTTATGTTCATAATGCCTCCTAATATAAATGATGCCCCCTAATGGCTCCTTATATAACTAACCTCCCCCTTGTATTAATAATACCCCCCAATAACCCTTATATAAATGACCCCCCCCCATCGTCATAATGCCCCCTAATGAATCCTCCCTTATAGTTATATTTCCCCCTCCTAACCACCCCTTATACTATTAATATACCCACAAAAAAAAAGTCATACTCACCTACTTGCGATGATGATGAATGGAGCCGCCGGCGCTTCCTCCCTGTCCACGCACAGGACGTCTGTGTCTGAGCGCGGGCGGCGCGATATTGTGACGTCATCGTGCCGCCCGTGCTGAGAAGCAGTCATCCGTCTGTGGTCTCAGCGTCTTGTAAACCGCACAAATACAGCCTATTAAACTTAGTACTGACCATTTTTGAAACTGCAGCTTGGCCTAGAAGGACCCTGATGTGGAGGACACCCTGCAAACAACCTGTTGCTACTTCCTGCAGTATCTGTTAGCACATAGAGCACAGGCAGGGACCAGGGGGAGGAGTTTCGGCGCGCTGCGCGTCACGTGCCGACGCTCTGCTCTAATCAGTTGCAGGTATCGTTCCCTGCTCAACCTCAGTCAGCCAGTAAGCGGTGAGGAGGATAAGTAAGCGCTGTAAAAGTCAGCAACGTGCGCGGCTCAGCGCTACACATCTTGGGCTGGTTCCTCACTCAGTTAATATGTCTTCCTCAGCCAGGGAGTGAGGAACCAGTCTAGGATGTGTAGCGCTAAGCAGCTGATGTAGCTAGAAATCTTTTGATACCATTAGTGGGCCCCCACCTTCTCACTGGGCCCGGGGCCGTCGCCCCCTCTGCCCCCCCTGCTAGCTACGCCTCTGCTTTAATCATTGTGCTCTACGATTTTCTTTCATTACAGTATAAGGTTGCTTTCATAGGGTCTGTGTTTTGCATCAGTGATTGAAAGACTAAAACAGTTGCAAATTTTACTATTATACCTTATCTCTGGGTGATCTCCACTCCTGGTTTTGGCTTACAATCACTGCTGCAAAACATTGACCAAACACTGACGGTGTGAAAACAGCCTAACATTTATTTGCTCCTTTGGCAACTGCAACCGATCAAAAATGGCAGAGGAAAGTTTTGTTTAGGATCAGGTAACAGAAATGAGGCTCCATGTATAAACTAAGAAACTATAACTGAACTGGTTATGTGAACATATTTAGATTTATTTCAATTCAGATTTCCTGTAAGGATGCTATAGTACTACACAAATTTTTGCAACGGCACTAAAGCTTGAAATTTGCTGTCAATCAGCACAAGGTAGTGAGTGTTAACAGTGTCTACTAATGCTCACATATGTATTTTGTATGCATGTGTATTTTGTTGTTTTCTTTTTATAAAAAAAAAAAAAATCTATTTTTCTATGGGGTTTTTTGGAGAAAAGCATAATGTAAACCCAGCCTAATAGCATTCAATATAGAACGCTGATAGACTTATTTATTTAGATGGATGTTGCTAGCATAATTTGGCATGCACTACCACAATCTTAGTAGGCTCTCTCAAATGATAGTTTGATGCAGTGTTTGAAGTCAACTATTAGTGGAAAAAAATAGAACCTTTCCTGTATATTCCCCCTTTCTTTATAATTCATTTCTGACATTGGCTTCAAAAGTGCATGAAAAACTTCATGGAAACAGCATGAGAGAAAGCACCCTAAGAGCTAGAATTGCAAAATAACAACTTCAGCTCCTGTGATTTTACATAGCGGATTTGATCTGACTGCTGTAACAATACTTTTAAGTTTTAAAACAATCCCGGTGCAGTTTAAAATGATTTCTTCCTACAATGATTTTTTGTATTACAATCTAATGTCCTTTCATGTGCCAATGTTGTTTTTAGTTTGGATTTTTCATGCATACTATTGTACAATCTAAGAAATAATGAGCTGTGTTTAACTTCTTTTAAAAAGTTTACTTTACACTGGATATATTTTAACAAGTAAAGTTAGTTGGAATAAATAGTACTAATGCCATCAAATGTAGCAACTTTACCAGTACTACAGAGTAAGTGGACACATTGCAAGTTTGTTTCTGAAACTTCTGGAACTGCGCTATTTTTCTGAAACGTGCTTGGAGAAATCCTTGTCTCCTTCGACAAAATAGCCCATTTCACATTTTCACATTTCTACAACAAATCTGCCACAAGTATATAGAAGATTGTAACCAATTAATAATTATACCAATTAATAATTTAAGGCTAAGGCCCCACATTGCGGAAACGCAGCTTTTTTGTTGCAGATTTATAAGCCAAAGCCAGGAGTGGCTTGAGCAAAAGGTAGAATTATAAGAACTTCCTATATATTTCACATTCCTTTTGAAGCCATACTTGGCTTTGGCTCAAAACAACGCAACAAAATCTGACACACAAAAAACCTGCGTTTTCGCAACATATGGTCTTAGTCTAAAAGTGTATACATCTTTCAGTAAATAAAGTTATTCTTCAGTTGCTTAACCCTTGGCAGCATGAGGTTGATTAATGTATGTATATACATTGAAAATGGATGGCAAACCTACAGTATCACAGACATAACACACACTGATGCCATTTGGCCTGGAAAGAAACTGTTACTGAACAAAATGATAGCTTTTAGTTTACCTGGAGCCGACATTAGGAAAAAATTTATACTGCTACCTGCGAGTTCAGAGGCAGCTTATACATTACAAAGGTGAACTTTAATTCCTTTTCTCTTTGCTGGACATATTTGCTGGATATGTGATATGACAAGCTTTTCAAAACAACATGAAACAAGATGATTTTGTGATATTTTATCACCAGGTGTCTATCATATTTGCACCTATGTGTGTCCGTCCAGTTTCTGGGTAGCCTCTCAAAGGATTTGCTAGCATGTTGCAGTATTGGATTTATGGGAAATTTAAGTTCAAAGGCAAATTTAAACTATGGTAAGTGTGGACACATTTGTAATAAGTAGTGAGCTCTACCTAATGGTGGCTGCACACACTTAGAATTTTATTATTTAACTCAGTGTCAGAACAACTGGACTGGTTACTTATAGACAGGTCACTGCTGATATTTCAGCTGCTTAATGTGCTATAATTACTGACCAAGAAGATCTCCCCTTCCCCTGCCGCCCAAAAGATCGCTTTTCATATATGTAAATTATAAATATACAGTATATACAAAATTGAGTCTTACCTGGAATTTTTCTTTGCGTTCAAGGCAGCACAGATGGGTAAGTTGTCCCCCCTACTTCCCTATAGGACCAACCCTAGGTAACAATTAAACAGTTAATTAGCGTAATTGATGGTATAAGAACCCCCCCTCTTTCACTATTCCCTTGAGTTTTTTCCTTTAAGTTGGGAGGGTATATAAGTGCTGCCTTGAACTCAAAGAAAGCAAAATTCCAGGTAAGACCCAATTTTGTATTTCTTTTTCATTCTGCAGCAGCACAGATGGGACCTAGTTAGCTACCTAAGGATGGGGGGGGGGGGAGATCACCATTTGGAAACCATTTTAAGTACTGCTGTGCCAAAGGCTGGACCCTCAGAGTGGATGTCCAGACGATAATGCCTGGTGAAGGTAGGGGAAGAACGCCAGGAAGCAGCATTCCAGATATCCTGGATAGATACTTGAGCATTTTCAGCCCAAGAGGTTGCTGTGGAGATAGGGATATTTGGTAATCTGAAGGCTTCAAAAATGGTGGACTTGATCCATCTGGCCAATGTATCTTTAGAAGATTTCATCCCTTTTCTAGAGCCTGGAAAAAGAATAAATACATTTTCTTCTTTCCTGAAATCCTTGTTTTTCTTCAGATAGGCGAGAATGGCTCTCTTAACATCTAAAGTATGAAAACATATTTGTTCTTCCATCTCAGGACAAGGATAGAAGACTGGTAGAAGGATTCTTTATAGATATTCTGAAAAGAAGGAACTTTTGGTGTAAAATTTGGCAAGGTTCTCAATAGAACTCCATTGGGTAGAATTCTTAGATTCTCCCAGCCTCTTAGCAGATGTAATTGCTATCAAAAAAGCTACTTTGTATGATAACCATTTAAGGTCTATGTCTTGAATGGGTTCAAATGGATAAGATGTCAAGGCATTGAGAATGATAGATAAATCCCAGACAGGTACAGGTGGTTGGACCTCTGGTCTCAAGCTTCTGAATACTTTGAAGAATCTTGTTACCAAAGGATGACCAGAAAATTTTCCATCCATCATAGCATTAATTGCTGTCATATGCACTTTAAGCGTGTTGAACTTCAAGCCTTTTTTGAAACCCAGCAAGGAACTCTGAGTTGCTGAGCCAGGAAGAGAACTTATACCATATTTTATGGTACTTTTTATTTGTGGAGTACTTACAGGCTGCCAATAATGTATTGATTACTGATGAAGACAATCCTGTTTCTTTCAATCTTGACCCTTCACAAACCAAGCTGAAAGATGAAGCTTGTTCAATTTTGGATGGAACAGGCCTCTTTGAATTAAGAGATCCGGATACTGGGGAAGAGGCCAATGCTTGTTGTTCGAAATTTGCAGTAACAGAGGAAACCAAACCCTTCGGGGCCAAAATGGAGCTATTATTACTGATGGTTTTTCCACTAATAATTTCTGCAGAAGCTTCTGTATAATCTGGACTGGAGGAAAGACGTAAAGAAATTTGTGTTTCCAACCCATGGAGAATGCATCCACCCCGTACAGGTGATTCTGAGGACTCAGGGAACAAAATACTAGAAGTTTCACATTGCTTCTGGTTGCCATCAAATCTATTTGTGGCGTTCTCCATTTGTCTAAGATTATTTTTCTATACAGGAGACTTGACTAATCTCTTTACAGCAGTTTGAATTTTTTAAATTCTCTTCTGAGGAAGAAACCGCGCTTGTGGTTATGTGTGTTTACTACAAAACCTGGAAAAAATTTTGAAGTTTCTGACAACAGATGAGACTTCTTCCAATTGATTTGGAAACCCAGCTCTTTGAGTGTCATGATAACCATATTGAAGAACTGATGGAGCTGCTATCAACCAATCATCTAGATAGGAAAAATTTTAATAATTTTCAGTCTCAGAGCTGCTACTACTACTATTGGATACCCTTGGAGAGGAAGTTAGACTGAAAGGGAGTACTTTGAATTGGTAGTGATTGATTGATCTTGAATGTTTGATTGCCATCTTCAGGAATTTTCTTGACATAGGATGGATGGGAACATCTAGATATGCATTTTTTAGGTCTAGAGATGCCAAGACTTGGCCTTTCTGTAAGGCTGTTGTAACTGTCCTTATTGTTTCCATCTTGAAGTGAATTTTTTTCACATAACGGTTAAGAGACCTGAGGTCTATGATCAATTTCCAAGAACCGTTGAATTTTGAAACTGGAAAGATTCTTGAATAAGTTCCAGAACCTTGTCCTCCCCTTAGTACTTCTTTTATGGCATTTTTTGCCAAAAATTTTTGAATCAGTGGGAAAACCTGTAGAATTTCTGGTTTGTTCAAAATAAAATGATCTTTTGGTTAATGGAGAATTTCTATTACATAACCTTTCTCTATAAGATCCAAGACCCACTTGTCTGTGGTAATGCTGCACCATGCAGGAAAAAAATTTTGTAACCATCTGCTAACTTGACCACTTCTTATGTCAAAAACCCTGTTTGTCCACACCCGGATCTTCATGTTTTCTCTTCAATTTTTTTGAGGTGGTGCATCTGAGTTTCTGATAGGGTCAATTTGTCTATTGTTTCCTCTCTTCAGGAACAATTTGTATCTTCTCTGGTAACGAGAGCGAGTCTTAGAACTTTTATTGCTCTGTGGAAAGGCCAGCGCTCTTGCCTTTTTATTAGCTTCTCTCCAAAAAGTCTTCCAGGTTGAAAATGTATAGATTAAATTTTGATGTGGCTTCCTCTGTCCATGGTCATATAGCTCTTCTTGCTGCATTGGTAACTGCTAGATTCTTTGCAGCCAATCTTAACCCCTTCCCGCTGGAGGAATTTTTCGATTTTTGTTTTTGACTCCCCCCCCCCTTCCATACCCCATAACTCTTTTATTTTTCCGCTCTCAGAGTCATATGAGGTCTTAATGTTTGCGGGACAAATTTTTCTTCATGATGCTTCCATTTATTATTCTGTACAATGTACTGGGAAGCTGAAAAAAAATTCAGAATGGGGTGGATTTGAAGAAAAAATGCTTTTGTGCAAATTTCTTACGGGCTTCATTTTTCAGCGTTCACTCTGCAGCAAAAATGACATGTCATCTGTATTCTATGTTTCGATACAATTCCAGGGATACCAAATTTATATGGTTTTATTTACATTTTAACTGCTTTTAAATCCAAAACTGTGCAAAAAATTTTTTTTTTTATAAAAGTCGGCATATTCTGACGTATGCATAGGGTGTCTTTTTTTGCGGGGCCAGGTGTACTTTTTACTTATACCATTTTGGGGAATTTGCTATTGCTTTGATCATTTTTTATTTAAATTTTTATCAGAGGCGAAAAATATTTTTATAGATTTGTAGACCGGGCGTTTTCGGACACAGGGATACCTAATGTGTATGTGTTTCACAGTATTTAAGTACTTTTATATGTGTTCTAGGGAAAGGGGGGGTGATTTGAACTTTTAATATTTTTAATTTTTTTAAAATTATTTAAAATTTTTTTTTTTTTTTTTGCATTTATTAGACCCCCTAGGGGTCTTGAACCCCAGGGGGTCTGATCTCTAATGTAATGCATTACAATGCTAATGCATTGCAAAAAAAACATCTTTTCTATTGCAGGCTGCATGGAACAGCCTCAATAGAAACTAATGAAAGACAGGCCTGGGAGCCTTCATTCCCAGGTGACGGCGATCCCCGGCAAAATGGCGCCACCGGTAAAATGTCGCCTTGGTCAGCTGCGACCGAGGCGCCAGAGGAGTTAATGCCCCCGATCAGTGCGGGCACTGATTTTGGGCATTAGACACAGTGGCTATGGCGGCCGCTCGACTCCCGAGCAGCTGACATATTTAAACACCCGACATCTGCCGTACTATTACAGCGGATGTGGGGAAGGGGTTAAAGCATCCAAGGGAAAATCCGCAGAGAGATCTGCAGCATGTTTAAGTGAATAAAGTTGCTCCACTAAGTCTTCCCTTGGAACACCATCTTGAATATCTTTTCCCAGCTGATTTAACCATAATCTCAGAGTCCTGGACACAGGAACGGCTGCCATAGCGGCTTTAGATAATGCTGCTATAGATACATATGCCTTCTTCAGAAAAATGTCAGCTCTGCGATCCATTGGATCTTTGAGAAGATATGAATCATCTGCTGGAAAAAAGGTTTTTCTAGAGAGGTTTGCAACTGCTGGATCCACTCTGGCTTTCCAAGCCTCACATTCCCCAGGATCTAATCTATACATGGCTTTAAACCTAGAACCAAGCTCACATCTTCTAGCCGGAAATTTCTATTCCATCTCCATAATAGATTTTAAGACTGGATGCCTGGAAGGACTGTAACCTTTCTTTTGGGGAAATAAAACAGACTCTCCCTGTCCAGTGTGGATGGGAGAGCCTGTCCTGTTTCCATCATTTTTTTAACATTAGTAATTAACGTAATAGAAATTTCTTTTTTAACCCTCGTCCGGCTGAGTAGGTACAATTGTACCTATTCCTATGCAGCCTGTAATGTTGTAAAATTATGCAGCCTGACAAGGGTTAAACAAATAGTTATCCTCAGAAATCGCCATTTTTGAATCTGATTCTGACGTCTGATGCTCCTTTTCAGATGAAGTAGAGGACTCAAACCATTCCACAAATTCTTGCTTGAATTTTTTAGGTTTTTTTCTGCTAGACATAAACAATTTAAAAACGAAAAAAAAAAAAAACTTCTTAGCCTCCTTATCAGTCATCTGCTCATCCTCAGAAGCATGAGTGCAAACACTGCATATATTGGATAGATAATCCTCAGGAAGGTGTTGGCAGCAGCTAATGCAGGGCTCATATTTAGCCTTCTTCTTGGTTTTAGAAGATGCCTGAGGACTGGTAGAAGAGGCTTGACTCTGAGTACAAACTGTACATATGTCAGGCACATTGTCATCAGGTAACAATTGCTGACATTCAACACAACTCCTATATTTCCTCTTAGAAGGTTTTTTACCACTGGACACTCTTTAGAATACAGACAAGTCGAGACATAGCACAGGTAGAGCCCAAAGAGGGCATTTTTACCTTAGAACTCTGAGGGTCCGGCTTGCCAGGCACAGCGTGCCAGTCCTCCCACATCAGCAGGTTTAAATGGGCTATCACGATCGGGAACTCCGCCCCCACATCAGTACTGCTCTCAGCGTCAGTAAGGAGTCTCCTCCTCCTTCCCCTGCTCTAGCCGCCTTGGACATGCGCATTTCATATAGAAGAACGCTGAAATCGGCAGACCTGAACTGGCATGGCAGCTATAGCCACATTACGCAAGTACCATGGCATATCTTCTTCTCTGAATCGCTTGCTAGCTCAATACTAGGCTTACTGCAGCTCACACTTGTTCAGCGGAACCTCCAGGCGTGTATAGACGCTATCTGAAAACTTCAGACATAGCCTGGGAATCTTGCTTGCAGAAAAACAAAACCTGTTTTAAAGGAAAAAAAACCCATGTGGGCCATAAAACAAGGACAAAATAAAACACAAGGGTGTAGTGAAAGAGGGGGGTTCTTATACCATCAATGATGCTAATTAACTGTCTCATTGCTACGTAGGGTCGGTCCTAGAGGGAAGTAGGTGGGACAACTTGCCCATCTGTGCTGCCACAGAACAAAAAAGTGTGTGTGTGTGTGTGTGTGTGTGTGTGTGTGTATATATACACACACACACTGACATCTAGAAAATCAAGATGTACCACATTGTTTGTTACCTTTTTGGGAGTTGGACCTACTCCCAGTAATCCTATGGGGTTATATGGTCTGTATGGTTTCTGGTGGCTGGGGATATGGCATACACTGAACATTTTGTGTAGACCCCCACAAAAATAAATACCCAACCTCCTGCTGTAGCTATAGACAATATATTAGTGAATGGTATACTAAGCTACTAAACTATATTGTGCACTATTTTCAACTTTAAAGTATAACACTCCATTGCATCAGCAGTGTTTGCACCTGGGATTTCCATTTCTTTTTAATATTAATGTAAACCCATATAAATTCATTTATAGTCTGCACACACTGCACTTATTAGCAAAAAATTATTCACACTAGATTAATTATTCATCCAACATTTTTTACTAGACTAGACTTACTGACGGACTTGCCTTACTACATTGATAATACACAGTTTTGGAGTATTCCCAGTTCTCCTACAATGAAGAGTGGACTTTGCTTGAGTTAATATTATGCCAGTTAACACAAAACAACCTGTAGTTCAGACAATTTGCCTTTGGCAATGCAAAAATATTTCTTTAAATCTTAGATGACATAAGTGAAAACATTCTCCATGTAGCAGTGGGAAAAAATTCCAGTTAATATCAGAACCTCAAAAACAGTTATAAAGCACCTTTTTGGTTTTCTTTAATACATTATTTTTAACTAAAATAGTATTATTGTTAAACTATATCAATTTTATTTTTTATACTATAAAAAATGTTTAAAAACAGAAACAAAATGTTATCCTTACTTTCCCACTCTAATGTATTTTCTGTTTGTAGCTGCTGACTGCACAGGACCATGGCTATATCCTTTGATTACTTTTGATAGACACTGGAAAAGCTGCTTCTGGCTGTCTATACTGTAAGCAAAATGTTGGCAGCAATAGCTAGCAATCATTTTATAGCAGCACTACTACAAAGTATTGAGAGAGAGAGATTTGGAATGTATATAAGCAAAGTTATGGACAGTTTTCACTATCTGCAAACAAACAGGACTCATCAGGAAGCAGAAATCCACAGCAATATATCTTGTACTATTTCACACATATTATTTTGGACATTCTGGGGTTCAAATCAAATTTCAATTTAAACTTTTCCTACATACAGAAACCTTCCTAATATAGAACTTACTAGGGAGACAGCTTATAACTTAAGTTTCCAGAAACCTTGAACAACAGGTTCCTCATGTCTACCGTAACAGATGTTTCTGTGTGGAACAGTCTGACATAGACAGGGACTGACTTTTTAATGCCTGTAAATTTTATCTGGTCCAAGTGAGAGTCACATGACCTAGCAGAAGGGAAGGATTCAGATAGAAAGGAAAAACTATATAAGGTAATACTAGCTGAATTATATCTAATGTAAACAGTCAGTTGGTAAAGTTGTTGATGGCAGATATGTGCCACCGAGATTTCTTGTCTCAGTTATGTAAGTAACTGGAATTTGGACCAGGGACTGAAGAGTTACTGAAGGTCCTGTGTAGGAAGTTCACTCCCATACTCCAGTCCTGGTGTGACCTGAACTTGGTGCCCCAGGTGTGCAGCCATTAATAGAATTACAGCTACCAGAGAAGAGTGTGGTGTTTGCTGGTTTGGAGGAGGAAAACCACATCAGGGTGGTAAGCCTGATCCCATAGTGCCACAGAGATAAGTGGAAGGCAAGTTTGGACTCAACCCACAGCATCTGGTGAGAAGCAGAACTTTAAATTTTCTATTTGTACCTGTGAATTAAGGACATTTTATTTTACTTTTGGTTATCCTGCTGAAGCAAGCCGTTTTAAGTTTCTGTTTGTGACTGTGCACAATAAACCTGGACTGTTGAACTGATACATCTGCCAATGTGTGCCAGTGTTGTTTGGTGACAAGACTAACTAGAGGGTCCTGTGTTTACAAAAGTTACAAAGCGAAAGACAGAAAAAAAAAATTACAAGAGTGCTTCTTTCTGTTCTATTAGGATGAACCAGGCAGATCAGGATGAACAAAGCTACAGATCTCTATAAGGACATGTTACAACCAGCGCCTTTCCACTAGTGGAGACAAATCACACAGCTGCTATAGGGCCTGTGGACTGGAGAGCCTGGCAACTGAGCATTTTGCTTACAGTCCTATTGTTGTCATTCCTTAGAATCCTATTAGTATATAGCAGTCCTACCTTAGTTGCTTGCCATAGTGACCATGGTCACTTGTCTCTGAACTAAGCCCCAGGGTAGTTGAGGCTTGGAAGAGTAGTTGAGACATATAACAAAATTCCAGCAGATGTAGCTGGTAAAATCTACAAGTGAATTTAAAGGGGTTATCCAGTTTTTGACAAATCTGGGTCAAATAACAGGATGCATCAATACAAAACACTTCCTAATATATATCCTGTTTAACCCTTTCAGGAATAAGCGCTGATGCCCCAATGCTCAGGCCAAATTTAGCACTTTTGTATGCATTGCATTACACAGCAATATCTCTTTAATGGCTTTACACAGCAATATATCTTTAAAGTGTACTGTATATTAATTCATTCATTCGTTTTTCTTATACACTCAAAGTAAAATGAAACCAATGACCGGGTACGTAATGAACGGGATGCTGCTACCCAATTGCGAAGGTTTTTAAAAAAATTTCGAAGATCTGTGAAAAAACAGCAAAATATATATATATATATATATATATATGTTAGGTTCCAATAAAAATATTGTGAATCTGTGAATTAGGAAACACGAGTGTACGAGGTATTACTGTATATAGTTTTTCAACAAAAAATTAGATTTTATATTCAGCATGGTCTATTTTTTGAACCCCTAGTCCATGTGTAAATTAACCAGTATAGTATGGTATAGTAGAGGGCTGTAAACTGTTTGTGTTATCTCTAACTAGGCTCCCTGCTGAGACGGAGCAAACATCCAGGAAGAAGGTGAATGAGGGGCTGCAGAGGAACAAGTTCTTCTAGCACAATGTGAATGGGAAGGCTCTTTCACTTCACTGTGGTCACCATAAAGAGTTACATTTTGTAGATAAAAGTGATAAAAGTCCTAAAAGCTTCCCTTATCAGAGTCTAACTAAAGGGCAATAACTTCAGCATGGAGATGGCACTTATCACTCCTACAGGAGCAGTTGTAAATCACAGGTGTTTGACTTTAATGTAACTGCAGCATGGGGTATCAGATAAAGCAAGGTAAATACACAAATTAGCGATGTCTAGGGATTAAATTCTGCATCATTTATCTGATTTATTTTCTGGACATTAACCCCAGCTGTGAAGTTTTGTTTTCAAGCTCACTATCCCTCCCTGTGAGCAGTTCAGCCAGCAAAAAAACATCACAGAAGCATGTGACCTCCTTACTGCTTGAAGCCACTCATACTGACCTCGGATGTGGCAGTGATTTGTTACCTGGTCAGTTGTGGTGCTGCATGGACTGAAGAAGAAATCTGACACCACACAAACCCCAGGGTCGGGGTTTGCACACAGGCAGTATGTGTGTGTCCTGCAATTTCATTCCAGGGAAGAGTGGAGAATGGAGGGGTACACAGAGATTGAGAGCAGGACAATGGATCATGAGAAATTTAGTTTTTCCACAGATTCACTGCATGTAAATAACAGTGATACAAGGAGCATCAAATAAAATAAAGTCAAGCAAAGGGTGCACAAGGGAACAGTGGGTATTTAACACTGCTGTAGGGTATTTGCAGATAATTTTTTTAAGTTGCTTAACACCTTTAAGCATGGATGAGATAAACATATGTCTATCCTAACATAAAATGGAGAAAATATATGGGCAGACTAAATGGACCATATGATCTTTTTCTGCCGTCAACTTTCTATGTTTCCATAGAAGATTACCAACAGCTGTGACCTGGAGACCTGGCTGTCTGATAAGCAGAGCAACTCTGCTCTTTGCTTAACCAAGTCTTATGACTTTTAGGCTAAGACCCCATGGAGCGGGCCACAGAAGGTCTGCAGAGTTTTCCTCTGTGGACTTTCTGCTTCAATTATACCCATACAGAAACTGCCAGTGTTTCCATAGGTATAATTGACATACTACAATTTCCAAAAAAAAGGGACGTTTTTGGAAATAGCAGCATTTCCTCTGCGGGTATTTTTCTGCAATGTGTCGCTAGAACCCCATTCACTCTGCAGGGACTGTAAAATGCCGCTGTTTACACCACCTGGGGCCCTGGTCTTAAAGAGGACCTGTCATTTCTCTTAACATTTCCGTTGTGGCAAATACTTGCATTTTACTTGAAATAACTATTCTGGATCATCTTATGTACTATTAGCCTTATCTAATATGTATGAATAAATTGACAACTGGTTGTCATCATTCCCCTTGTCCCTTTGACTTTTTCTGTAGAGTCCTGTTATTTCTAGAAAAAAAATGGATTTAAAATATTTGGATTAAATTTATAACATTTATCAAGGGAACCCCTGAAATAGGTTTGGAATTATTTATATGCCATGATGTCTAATTTATCAGCCTAGCCATCAAAACCATCTCCATTTGCAAAATCTCTTGTAGACTGTGATGCAATCTTATGAAAAAAGTTCACATGCATCCACACTCCCCTGGTAATAGTTGGATGAATATACCATCAAAAGGAAGAAGACTAATCTTCATTTTGATGGTATATTCATACAACTATTACCAAGGGAACACAGATGCATGTGGACTTTTTTTTCATAATATTGCATTGTAGTTAACAAGAGATTTTGGATCTAACCTAAGCTACTCCAGGGATTAAACACAAGCTAACAACATAAGGTACACCTCCATCTGAAAAGTGGGGGGGGGATTATTTTACTCTTATATATTATATATTTTGTAGTTTGGTTCTGCATTAGGGAGGGCCCTTTTGTTGTATTTTTTTTTTTTCCTCAAATTGTATACCTCCCTTTGGAGAACATGTCTCAAAAAAAAAAAAAAAAAAAAAATATATATATATATATATATATATATATATATACACACACACGAAACCAGAAGGACAAAAATAAGTAGCAGTTGTAGAACATTTGTAAGCATCCTGACAAGGTAACCTCCTAATCAATTTCAGCCCCGACAGCCCAACATTTGGTGATGTTAAGTGCCCCCTGCAGCACTTAATGACTCAAATATTGCTTTGATTTCATATTACTTCTTTCATCAGTGGCCTTTGAAAGACTTCAATAAAACATGATGTTTTGAACGTATATACAGTATGCATGTTACACCTCATAGCTCCAAGGACGGCAAAGTTATCAAGGTCTTCACAAGATCCAGACTTACATTATTTCAAATGAATATTAGCAAAGGAGCATAAAATGAATAACCACAGATACAAAGCACGTGAATGCTGCACATAATGTAACAGGCAGTGTTTGTGCTTATCACCTAATGTACCTGCATTAAAAAGATAGATGTTCTAAACATAAAATGGGCAGCAACATACTGGGGGATTTTTTTCATCTGTAATAAATATTGAAGTTTGACTCTAAAAATGATCTTCAGTGTAATAGATGCTGAATAAATAATGCCATTCATACAGTTAAAGACACGCCATTTCATTTCATAAGGTGGGGAGAAAGGTTAGAAGTGAGCTGCCCACACTCATTTCTTTCTACAGAGTAAACTGAGACTAAATGCATTTTCTAGGGCAGGAATGATGTATTAACAGATGAGCAGGCACAATCCGTATTGTAACAAAAGTTGCAACAACGTAATGTTTATTCTGGAAATCTGTGTTCAAATTTTGTCTATTTGCCTTTGCAAAAGCATTTACAATATTTCTTACGGTTAGTGCAAATAAGAGGAATTGCCATGAATTATCAAATTCAAGTAGTAAATGGGGAAATACAGTGTATGAATAATTTACACCCAAAAACATACAAAAATTAAAATATTGACAACAAGTAACGTAAAAGTACAATGCAGGCACGACTTCCCATTCACCAGTACATTCAGTGTTCTGATCATTGTGTCAGGGATTTTGGTCTAATGATAGCAATTGGGGAAATCTCTGATCTCCATCATTAACTTCTTGTATGCCATGCTAAAAACTGATTCCACCATTTAAGGTTAAAGTAAAGGATGGAACTCTTCTTTGATCTGCCATGTGATTTTACCAAATATCGATAGTGGCAACACTAACAATAGGGCTTTGTATCCATCCCAGAATAGCTCCATTGAATTCTTACATAGCCCTGGGTGATCAAATAAACATGCGTTGTTCAGCCTGGGCTGTTGATCAGACACGGTTGATAACATTGTATCATTTCACTTAATCCTATCTTCTTACAAAGAATCTGGACTTGAGTGCGTTAGTCAATCAGACTTGCTGTCGCTGGTGACCTCATTCTGGGTGGTGTAATCAAGGGTATAAAAGATGAGGTAAGAGGTCAGTGGGAGGAGATTGGGCTGAGACTACAAGGAGAATACTTTGATGAGACTACAGAGAGACTATTGGGATATACTGTGAGGAGCATGCAGGCTGGAATGCTGTGTTGATGCTGCTAGAAGCCTCCACTGGTTATTCACACATACCAGAGCATGTGTGAGTGTTGGACTACAGAACCACATCAAGGAGATGTGTGGTAAAGTAATCATTTCACCTTTATTCCCTTTTATTTTATTGTACTGTATATTGTAACTAGTAACTGTTAAGGCTTGCAAATATCTACATATCTGTTCTGAACTGTATATGTTAGATGTTAATACCGACCCATTTAGGGGTTAATAAATATATAAAATTTAGAAAGCTTGTCTTGTATTTATCTTGTGGACCCAGCACTCACTGGCGGTGAGTGTGGTTTTTAGGAAAGAAGTCTCAGGTGTGGGCCAGCGCGGTGTTAGCGCACGGAGGATCTTTCACAGACCCCATTATAGTCTATGGGGTTCGTGGGTTTCCGCAGGTAACTGCATTTTAAGTTGATTGGGTTTCCATTTTTCAGGTCCCCAAGCGGACCCAAAGAACGGAAACCTGAGAGCAGGTGTGAACCTAGCATAAGTGATGGACATAGTTTGTTTGCCTCTTCACTGCATTGGTTGCAGAGCTATTCTACAAAAACTCTCCTGATACACCTCAATGAGCATATAGACTATTTATGCATCACCTATTTATGCATTCATAGATCGTGTGACTGTTGTAATGCATGTCTCTAAATGAACATGTACTTAAAATAGAATAAAAAATCTACAATCAGAAAGTAAAATTAGATTGGCAAAAATAATATGTGTTAATATCTGGCTGTAATTAGTAAAAAAAAAAAAATATATATAATATATATATATATATATATATATATATATATATATGTGACAAAAAATGATTATGGGGGCTGGGCCACCCTCCAACAACCCCCAGGAAATAGATCATAGTACCCTTCAAATTTGGCTAACTTCTGCTGGACCATTACTGTGTTATAGCCTGGGCCCTTCAGATGCGATAACTGTAGTTGATAATTCCCTTTAATCTGAAACCAGTGCTAAATTATTGCACCTTTTTATAATGGAAGTGTAATATACTGCAAAACGTTTAGGACAAGTTGGTAGATGACTACATTCATATCTACATATAAATATAAATGTTCAAAGGCATATTGTTAATAATACTGGTAATTGTGCTATTCAGGTTTTAAAAAGTGCACAAATATGTGTGGTTTCCTAACTATCTGAATAGAAAAATAAGTCTGAGACTGTCCAAATATTACATATAAATTCTGATGCAGACCTGTCCAGTATCCAGCGCTGGCAGCACGGTATTTGTCAGCTTGATGTCAGCAGGTTTATGTTAGGTTTCTTTTTTCTTACTCATGGTAATGGATTTATTCCGCCCCCCTGCTTTTGTTGATGTTTGTGACATTTGTGAGGCTTCCAATGATGGAAAGTTTTGTACTATTCTTGGGATAATCAAAATATGCACCCCTAGGCACAACAGGACATAAACAGAGCGTTTCTCTATCTGAACTTGTGTATTTCAACAGTTTTGTCAGATATAAGCAGTGACAGCACATCCCTGTGAAACATCAGAAATGTTATGTTTTATGGATGGCTTCTGAAGAAATAACTTTCTGCAAGTAAGTGGCTATTGCATAATTGATGCCGAACATGTTTAATCATTTCAAATGGAGAACGCTATACAGAAGTCGTGTACATTGATTCTTTCCTGGTTAGCACCATTATTAATTTGACTTTCGGCTGCCAAACTTCACAGATAGCAGAGCGGCATGCAATAAGACAGGTAAAATTAGAAACCATCTCAATTATTTCTCCCGGTTGCTGAGAAAAGCGGAACAATACTCAAGGCTCCCAGTTTTCTCAAGGATACATTTAAAATGCTGTAAAATAGTTTTTATGCTGAATTTATATATAAATCTGACATAATTTACCCATTTAAGGCTAAGGCCCCATGTAGTGAGATGCAGAAAAAAAACACGGCAGAAACACATTGCAGTTTTTACCACAGTGTTTTTCACAGAAAGTCCTCTGCGAACTTTCTGCACCTATTGTACCTATAGGGAAACAGCCAGCGTTTCCAAAGGTATAATTGACATGCTGCGTTTTTCAAAAAACATAAAAACACAGCTTTTCCTCTGCTGATTTTTTTTTTTTTCTGCAATGTGTGGATGGGATTAGCCAGATTCCCATCCACTTTGCAGGTAATGTATAACGCAGCTTTTTTTTTTTTTTTTTTTTTGCCGTGGCATTTCTGCTGCATTTTCTCAATGTGAGGCCCTGTCCTAAAGGTGTTATCCCATGAAGGGTGTTTATCCTCTATCCATAGGAAAGAAGATAAATAGCTGATTGATGAGTGTTTGACCAGAACACTTCACAGGTGTGCCCTGTCAGGTTTAATAAGTGGGATTTCTTGCCTTATAAATGGGGTTAGGACCATCAGTTGTGTTGTTCAGAAGTCAGGTGGATACACAGCTGATAGTCCTACTGAATGGAGTGTTAGAATTTGTATTATGGCAAGAAAAAAGCAGCTAAGTAAAGAAAAACAAGTGGCCATCATTACTTTAAGAAATGAAGGTCAGTCAGTCCGAAAAATTGGGAAAACTTTGAAAGTGTCCCCAAGTGCAGTGGCCAAAACCATCAAGCGCTACAAAGAAACTGGCTCACATGAGGACCGCCCCAGGAAAGGAAGACCAAGAGTCACCTCTGCTGTGGAGGATAAGTTCATCCGAGTCACCAGCCTCAGAAATCGCAGGTTAACAGCAGCTCAGATTAGAAACCAGGTCAATGCCACACAGAGTTCTAGCAGCAGACACATCTCTACAACAACTGTTAAGAGGAGACTGTGTGCAGCAGGTCTTCATGGTAAAATAGCTGCTAGGAAACCACTGCTAAGGACAGGCAACAAGCAGAAGAGACTTGTTTGGGCTAAAGAACAAAAGGAATGGACATTAGACCTGTGGAAATCTGTGCTTTAGTCTGATGAGTCCAAATTTGAGATCTTTGGTTCCAACCACCGTGTTTTTGTGCGACGCAGAAAAGGTGAACGAATGGACTCTACATGCCTGGTTTCCACCGTGAAGCATGGAGGAGGAGGTGTGATGGTGTGGGGGTGCTTTGCTGGTGACACTGTTGGGGATTTATTCAAAATTGAAGGAATACTGAACCAGCATGGTTACCACAGCATCTTGCAGCGGCATGCTATTCCATCCGGTTTGCGTTTAGTTGGACCATCATTTATTTTTCAACAGGACAATGACCCCAAACACACCTCCAGACTGTGTAAGGGCTATTTGACCAAGAAGGAGAGTGATGGGGCACTACCCCAGATGACCTGGCCTCCACAGTCACCAGACCTGAACCCAATCGAGATGGTTTGGGGTGAGCTGGACCGCAGAGTGAAGGCAAAAGGGCCAACAAGTGCTAAGCATCTCTGGGAACTCCTTCAAGACTGTTGGAAGACCATTTCAGGTGACTATCTCTTGAAGCTCATCAAAAGAATGCCAAGAGTGTGCAAAGCAGTAATCAAAGCAAAAGGTGGCTACTTTGAAGAACCTAGAATATAAGACATATTTTCAGTTGTTGCACACTTTTTTGTTAAGTATATAATTCCACATGTGTTAATTCATAGTTTTGATGCCTTCAGTGTGAATCTACAATTGTCATAGTCATGAAAATACAGAAAACTCTTGGAATGAGAAGGTGTGTCCAAACTTTTGGTCTGTACTGTATGTGTTATATATATATATATATATATGTGTGTGTGTATATATATGTGTGTATATATATATATATATATATATATATATATACACACACACGTGCAATTAATATTCAATAAATTAGAATATTTTTTAAACGTTTATTCATTTCAGTAATTCAGTCCATAATCAGCAGTCTTCCATGATTGTGTGTCCTACTGAACCAGACTTAGGAAACCTTCGCAGGTGACACACTGAATTTACAATACTGAACTTTTTCACAATATTCTAATATGTTTAGATTTTGGTTTTCATTACCTGTAATCCATAATCAACATTTAGAGAAATAAAAGAATTGAAATAGAACACTCTGTGTGTAAAGAATCTAGAAAATATAGGAGGTCACTTTTTTATTTTAATTACTGAAATAAACGTTTCAAAGATATTCTAATTTATTGAGATGCACGTGTGTGTGTGTGTGTGTGTGTGTGTGTGTGTGTGTGTGTGTGTGTGTGTGTGTGTGTATATATATATATATTACACACACACACACACTATATATATATTTTATGAAAGGGATTCATTTTTTATTTTTTTTTAATTAAACATGAAAAGGGGTTATGTCACAACAAATATTTATTCTTTATCCATAGGATTGAGGATACATAGCTGATCCATGTGGTCAGAGATAGCTGGCACTCCCATTCACTCCAATGATGTGTTCCATCCAGAAAGCAGCATGCCTACATTCATCCAACGGCTACAGTGAAAACCATTTCAGGTGACTACCTCTTGAAGCTCATCAAGAGAATGCCAAGAATGTGCAAAGCAGTAATCAAAGCAAAAGGTGGCTACTTTGAAGAACCTAGAATATAAGACATATTTTCAGTTGTTTCACACTTTTTTGTTAAGTATATAATTCCACATGTGTTAATTCATAGTTTTGATGCCTTCAGTGTGAATCTACAATTTTTATAGTCATGAAAATACAGAAAACCCTTGGAATCAGAAGGTGTGTCCAAACTTTTGGTCTGTACTGTGTATGTGTTATATATATATATATATATATATATATATATATATATATATATATAAAAAATCTGTAAGGCCTTCCAAAACCAGCTTAAAATATCTAAAATTGGGTAAAAGCTTGAGTGTTTTTTGAGTGACATGTGAACCATTTATTACCCTGTCCCAACAGTGACTTCTAAATTGACATAAAGATGACCTATTACTAATAGTCATGTTTACTTTGCTTATAGTATAATGTTGTACCGTATTAGCCATAGAAAGTAGTGGAAGAGTGAAGAATTTGTCACCTACAACCCACAGCTGGAGATCCTACGAAGGATTGCCAAGGAGCTCCAACCTGTGCTACATAGGGACAACAGACTCAATATACTCAGTTAGCCTCTAAAAGGTATCGCCTGATTTCTTCACTCTTCCATTACTTTATTTAATAATACATTAAACCCCCCCATTAAATCAAAATGTGTTATTTTAGAAATGTTTACAAAAATTGTGTCCATATGCAAATGAACTGACTGTAGGGTCTGAACACCTGGTTTATCAATGCTTGCATACTTAAGTACAAATATCCTAATGTGCAAGATAGGTATTCTACAGTTTTTTTAAGCAGTTTTGAGTAATTAAGGAAAACGTGTGGTATGCACTACTGAAATATACAAAATCTATTTCTAGGCATTTCAAATAAATTCACTATCATAATTGTTATTACATATTTAGATATGACATATGAAATAGACTGGAATTAATACACATAGAAGTATACTTTATATAGAGTGCAAATGAGTAAATACAGTATTATAGAAGTTTAGAATAAAAAAACATGCTGAAGATAGCATTCTGATCAACAAAGCCCTAAATCTACAAAGAAAGTGGCATAGAAACAAAAGATGGTTTGATAGACACAGTATCACTGGAGCATTTTCCATCCCCAGATCCAATTCTAAACTGCCTGGAAATGTCCCGTATTGGATAGGGTTGGCATAAAACCTGCTAATTCTGGACCAGGACAAGGCAAAATTGGAGAAATCCTGGCTAATTTAGAACATATATATGGTGGATATTGAAGAGACAGTTAACTTAGGCTTCATTCATATGTGCACATCCACAGATGTGTTAGGTCCTGGCTATTCACGGGCAGCACTCCACCCTGCTCATTTTCGTATGTTGTGTTGTCCATTGTTGATCCACGTTTCACTTCTGTACTTTTTTTTTTGTTTAATATTCTATACTTTGTATGTCTCTGGGTCTGTGAAAAATGGATCACACATGGATTTTCATTGACCTGCAGACTTTCATGGGGTGTGGTTCATCCATAATGCAACAGAATCAGTGAAAAAAAATAGGACATGCTTCCATTGGTTTTTTTGACATCTGAATAAACACACTGAAATCAATGGGTACGTATGGCATCTGTGAAAAATGCGAACATCACGCGTATGTGATCTGCAAACATGTGAATAAGGCCTTAGGCAGGACACTTAGAAGAAGAATTGGGTTTTAGGTGTATTTTTGAAACCCCTGAAAGGGGACTGATATCTTGATGTGCAGATTTATAATGGAGGGGAGATGCACAGAAGAAATCCTGGAAGTGATAATGTGAGAAACAGACAAACAGAGAACATAGAAAAAGGTAATGTTTGGGGTAGTATATTACATGCAGATGAGTGCACAGGTGTATAGCATACAGTGGTTGCTAAGAATTTTATGTCATTGTGGGATTTTATACTGTATTTGCTGGTCATTTGGGGTATCATATACAAATATTGCATACACATATGATATCCTATTATTAGATGAGCTAGCTTGTTAATTTAATAGATAGTTAATATCTTCACCTGCCTATAAGTCTCTCCTAGGCTGTTTGGAGGACATTCATGTACTAAAAATTGCCTTACACAGTATATTGACCAGTTTTTTTTATGATGCATTAAAAATGTAATTAAACTGGCGAGCCATCCATTAGGTTGCTTATATTAATGGTAAGAGGGACCAAACCATCAACCATCTGAATGGTAATGTAAATGTTTGAAGGTTCTTTTTTTTTTATGGGACTTTGTAAACTAGCACAATTTCTTGTGCATGTCTAAAGACTTACAATTGTCAGAAGCATCTGATTTTTCTCCTCCTAACAGCCCAATTCAACATACGGGTGCACAAAATTTTGCACAAAGTATAAGAACAAGGAATGAATTATACACTTTGTTGTTCCTATCATTATTGAATTTGATGCTTTTTAAACTTTTTGCCATGTATAATATCTATGTCATACTTTGCATTTCCACTCTCATAAAGTCAGTGGGAATGCAAAGTATGACATAGATATTATACATGGCAAAATATTACAGATACAGTAGCCTAAGAAAACTAGTTGATGGCTGTAAAAAATACTGGACAATGTTACAGTGGATCACTATTGCATTAGACTTCTTACATGAGCCAGTACAGTAACATACAAGTACTGTACTAGTTGATTGTATTACATCGGCATTGAACAGTGAATCTAATATATATATCTTTACATTTATTTGTTTACTTGTTTCTCTTCTTTTTGCATTTGTCATTATTTTTTGGTCACTAAAAAAAATATTTTACCCTGGATTATACTGGCAGGAACACAAGGTATATAAGCAGCAGTCATTTCTAATTGTCATGAGATGTACATCACCTTCACATGGAGGTTAAACCACAATTACCCTTCACACTAAAAAATGCCCTTACGTGTTTGGCACAGAAAAGAGTTACCGTAGGCCTGCAACTCAAACTGTCAAAAGTTTTTTGCATAACCTTATAATACTGCAAATTCCAACAAATGACCTCAAATAGAAAAGAATACAGTGGATCAAAATTAAATAATTGGAACTACCATTTATCTTTCCTCGACCTAAATATAGTATAGCCTACACCAAAAAACCCCAAACAGTATCTATTGAAGGTCATATTTGGATTGCTTCTCTTTCTGACAGAACTCCTGATATATTATCCTATACTAGATAGGTAGATACTATGAATGGATGTATAATATATACAATACTACAGAATATCCCTTACCAAAAACATATTTGTATGAACTCTCTGCTATAACTGCATGAACTGTACTGTCAGTCTTCTCTATAGCATTGACTATTAATAGGTTATAAAAGATCAGTGAAACCATTCCATAAGTAGATCTTTAAGAACACCTGAGACTATAGCATTACCAGTCCATTCTTTTTGGCAGCATTGTCATTTCTCAGGCTTAAAATTGTCAATTATTAATGAACAAGAGATTTTTTTATTCGCATAATTTAAGTCACAGAAATGTTAATTCAAGGTGGGTTATGGAACAAAGAAAAAAGCTGCTTTACATCAAGACTTCTAGTACTCTTCTGTGCACTTGCAAAGGATCAAAAACTATGTACTTACTCTAGAAGTAAAAATGCTGAATAAGGTAAAATGACCTGGCTCATCAGTTCTTAAGGTGACTATATACAATGAGCTAGAAATGTGGAAAGTGGAAACAGTCTACTAAGTCACTTCTCATATACAGGTTATCCACCGAAGAACAGTCCGTTCCAATTCGTCAGCTCTTACCCATCCAGTAAAACATCAGACAGAAGATATGGATGAAAGCGTTCTTGTGAAGTTTTTAGCTCCTTGTTCATCCATACAATTTGCTGCAAAATGTATACAGGTGGCACCAGTTAGGTTACTATGGATGATCTACTCCTGATCACTGTTCTTCAGCAGCCATAGGCCATCAAAGGTAGAGGTGTGTTGCTTGCTGCTAGTGATAAACTCAAAATTTTGGTGGCTCAATTCAGGTGAAGCAGCTAAAATGTGAAAGCATGGAGAATTCGGACAAGAAGAAACACATTATCTCAGGGATCAGACGGGAACACCCAATGATGAGGGACTACAGGTCAGAGGTCACTCATCTGCAATATTAAGTGCCCAGGCAGGAGAAGAGTCAATTTTGTGGGGAGAGATTAAACAGCATATGCCAGTGAAGTCATGTGCTAGTGCTGCTGTGCTGTAGCTGATGCATCAAACTCAATCACAATTCTCAGAATCAAAATATTCTAATTCAATCTGTACTGTATCAAGACCAAGAAAAAACTATTCAGTCACACCATATGGCATTTCTTTTGTATGTATTTGGGTAATATGGCTATTTTTCTTGACAAATGCCTGAAGTAGTATATGCTACCTCTGTAATTGTTTTTACCTAAAAGTGGTAAACAATTACAAAACGCCAAAAAACAAAAAAAAAATTGAAATCTTAAATACCATTGTATTATTAAACAAACATGACTACCATTCACTTACCCATAGCCATATCTGTTTCTTTCACTTTGATATTACAAGGATATGTTTAAATCAGAGAGCTAGAAATGTATTAAACAGAGTCCTAGGAGCCCTCAGAGTTCATGCCCGACTAGATTGGAGTTAATGTTTTAGTTATATGTGAATTGTGCTGGGTACACCCACTTCAAGGCATCATATGAATTTCTGCAAGTCCGATTTTAATAACTGTTTTCTATTACTATTTTGCATTGAACAAAACTTCTTTAGGTAAGTATAGTTGGCTGTACATTTTCATGTTTTCACTGCTTGAAAAAGAGTTCCTCTGGGGCCAAAACATCACAAGGTATAATTTTCATGGAGCTAAAAATTTCACAGAATGCTGATGTCCTTGCTTTCTTTATGTTATGCATAGATTGAGATTTGTCACCAACACATATGATCTATGGTCAAATGAATAAACTGTAGCACCAAACCTATAAGAATATTATAAATAATTATTAACCGAGACTGCAACTTTTAAGATATGAGGTCAATAAAACAGAAAAGAAGCATAGCCGAACGAATGAGTACAAATTTGTTACATTATTCAAGTCTGGTGCAGGTCTTTCATTTGTTTGATGTTACTTAAGAGAGCAGTGACCAGTCTCTCGAGAAATTGTGCACTTTAGAAAAGGAGGAATGCATAATGCTGTTACATTGTTCTGCTATACATTATGGGAGGATACTACACAGATTATGGTCCATTTATAGGGAAGTTTTGCATATACATTGCGCAGTATTGCTCCCTTTAGCGCCTTCCCAAAATCTGCCGTACTATTACGCTGGATGCCAGGTCTTTATAGAGTCTTTAAAGATGACCATAGCTACCAGGCCTCCGCTGTAATGTACAACGGAGACCCAGAGCTAATGCCCACTATGATCGCGGGCAATGCTAAGTTTGAGTCCCCCTCCAAAGTATAAAAATTGCCCCATACCTTTGCCATTTCAGGCCCACTCCAGAGCCAATCCTGTTCCTATGGCAGCCTGGAGCCTTTAAGAAGGCCTCAATAGTAATATTCCTATGACCAACCTCAATAGTAATGTTGTGAATCTCTCATAGACTGAAGTACAGTTGCATTGCAGTCTATTGGACTTGCAATGAAACTATTGAAGGTTCAAGCCGCCTAGGGGGCTGATAAAATAGTACAAAAAAAATGTAAAAATATTAAAAATAAAAAACTAAAAGGTCAAATCATGTCCCTTTCCCTAGAATACATATATAAAAAAATTAATGTGAAACACATACACATTAGGTATCCTTGTATGGTGAACTCCGTAGTGGGGGGAAAAAAAAAAATCAAAAGTGCCGAACCGTATTTTTTGTCACTGTTTTGACTCAGATAAAAATTTTAATAACAAATGATTAAAGCAATAGACATTCCCCAGAATGGTATAACTTAAAAGTACACCTGGCCCTGCAAAAAAAGACACAGAAATATAAAAAAGTTGCGTGTGAATATGGCGAAAAAAAAAATTGTCATTTTGGCTGCACAGTGAATGCTGTAAAAACAAAGCCCATAAAAAGTCACACAAATGCACTTTCTCCAATTCCACCCCATTCTCAAGTTGTTGTTTTTTTGTTTTGTTTTTTTTTGTACAGAATAATAAATGGTAATACTATGAAGAACAATTTGTCCCACAAAAATTAAGCCCTCATCTGGCTCTGTGAATAGAAAAATAAAAAAAAAAAGTTATGGGGCTTGGAAGGCAGGGAGTCAAAAAGGAAAATCGAAAAATGCCATCAGTGGGAGGGGGTTAAGAGGTACATCGATCTCCTTTTGTCATTTAAAAAGTATCCGTCTATGTGATATCACTATACACCATTGTTTTACTCTCTGCTCAGAACTAAGATCCTCCATGTTCCTTACAAGTTCTGTTGCTTTTCTTCTATTTTCTCAAATTTCATAGTACCCTTTCTATGAACTGGGGCCCAGAACGAGCCCCACTAATGCTTTGCAATGGGAAGAGTATGTGATTACAGCACCTAAATGTCTCATGACTCTTAGTACACAAAAGTATTCTGTTGGCCCAAGAAACTGTTGATTTACATTGCACAATGTTATTAAGGCTATAATTTAGAGGTACACCTAAATAATCCTCTATCAGTGACTTGCATCTATCTTGAGAACAGGGTCCCTGAACCCCCTGTCTAATAGCTGCAGTGAGTCAAAACAACGTTATGCATGTGCAGCTCTCTCCATTCACTTCTTTGGAGAGAGCTGCACACGTCACAAATGTCCCAGACAAGAATACCCCTTTAATGAACTACTGTATATGTCCAATCTCAACTAATACATTATTTAACCCCTTGCTGCTGGTGACATTTTTCGAATTTCGTTTTTGATTCCCCTACTTCCAAACCCCTTAACCTTTTTATTTTTCTGTTCACAGAGCCATTTGAGGGTTTAATGTTTGTGGGACAAATAGTTATTTATAAAGTTACCATTTATTATTTTGTATAATGTACTGGGAAACTGGAAAAAAATTGAGAATGGGGTGGAATTAGAGAAAAAGTGCATTTGTGCGACTTTGTTACAGGCTTTGTTTTTATGGCGTTCACTGTGCAGCCAAAATGACATGTCATCTGTATTGTGTTTTGGTATGATTCCAGGGATACCAAATTTATATAGTTTTATTTACATTTTAACCCCTTAACAAAAATCTAAAACTTAGGAAAAAAAATGTTTTGCAAAGTCATCATATTCTGAGACCCATAACTTTTTTATATTTCCATGTACGGGATGCATAGGGTGCATGCCAAACAAGCCTGGGAGCCTTCAATAGGCTCCTGGCTGTCATGCAATGGGACATCGGCCATTCCCCGAAAAATGGTGCCTTTGACCAGTGTGCTGGGGGCCTTAATGCACACGATCAGTGCAGGCAGAGCCGGGTCTTTGCTGTATAATACAGCAGGTCCCCGTCAGGTGCAGGTTGCACCTGAATAAAGAGGCTCCCACTTAAAAAAATTAACACTTCTGTATGGCAGAATTGAGTCAGGAGCTGTTGTAGATTTCAGGTACAACTCACACCAGCTTTGAAGAATGAGATCGTAAATTGGTGCTTGTTCCCACCCTGGTCCACCTTGGTCTCCATAATACTCACCCTACTTTCATAAAAAGTGACAAGAGAAGCGCAGAAAGGAAAAAATGTCATTTTTTGCACAAAAAAGGGTCATATGGCAAAGATGCACCACATTTACACCCATCTATGCCAGACTGGTGTAGATGGGTTACTGAATTCCCCCATTGCATATAGTTAAATCTACCAAATAATTAGAAAACATTTTGTATTTACACTTTAAATAAAAAATGCTTATCCCCAGAAATTCCAGGAATAAAAGAGCAATGTACTGTTTGCATGCATACCCTTTACTGTGTCCACCTCTCTAATGTGCTGTGGTAGACATCCATGCTTAGTCTTGCTTTTCTCTCTGCTTCATTGAGTATGCAGAGAGACCCCTGGGTGGTGAGATGGCTGCTTCTGAGGTTGCAGTGCCTTCACTGTTTGTCAGGGTAGATGCTGAGCAAGTGCTGTTGCAATAATGCTGTTTCGGATCCTTTTACAGTAAGTAGAAAGATAAGAAAGACTGAGCATGCATGTCAATCTCAGCTTCACAGGATAGGGGCTAAATATTTGATTACAGAGACAGCTACCTCCAGAAGCCCCATAGAAGTCAACGGAGCGATGGTCAGTGCACCACCATTCCATTCACATGTGGATGGGAGGAAAAGTGTCTATGGGGGGGAAGAAACCACATGTATTACTCTTCCATACTATAGACTACTAGGAATATTAACAGGAATACTAACTCAAACCCTCTTGCCAGCCTACTTGTGAATCACATAAGGTAATAGTGTCTCAGTTGTTAGCACTGTCTGCATGGTGTTTGTATGTTCTCCCTGTGTTTGCATAGGTTTCCTCCAGGTACTCCCGTTTCCTTTCACACTCCAAAGATGTACTGATAGGGAATTTATGTATTGGGAGTGTGAAACAGTGAGTGATGTGATTTATCTGTAAAGCGCTGCAAGATATGTTGGCACTATATAAAATATCTGACCCTGCAAGCATATTTAAGTATAAAATATGCCAATAATTTACACTTAATCTAAGAAGAAATGATTTCATATATCTGGTTGTTTTCACAATCACCAAAAATATATTTAGTGTAATAAACCACTGCATATCAGAGCAGCTTTAAATTAATGTAGACCAAGATTATAACTTGGTTTTAATATACATTTAGAAAAACTGTTGAGACAGAGGGGAAAAAAAAAAAAAAAAAAAAAAAAAATCGATCTTTATGTAAGATTCATGCTCCATGGATTGGTATAGCTCAATAAGGGTTCAATTTAGGTCTGCTTATCATTCATCCACTTTCTCTATTTTAATAAAGTATTGCATTGATTTAACATTCTGTCTGTATGACTCTAATACGCATTAGAAAGCTTTACTGCTACATGGGCATCACAGTGTGCAAATAAATAAATTTACTTTACATGACCCATGCTATTATTTCACATGACAGCTTCTCGATGGAGGCTATGTTATAATAACAAGAAAAAAAGATACAGTTTTGCATTATGAATTCTTAATGGTGCTAGTGAATACATATATATTCTCAGACTTGAAGGATATCCACTATCACAGATTGACAGCTTGGCAATATTCTAAGGCTGCATACTTCAGGTATTCTATGGAAATTAATGTATAACAATTAGAAACTATTGACAACAAGACAGTTGAGCAAAAGGTCATAAGGCAAAACAATTACAGTATTGGCTGAAAGAGGACATGTATACATAGGCATCTACTCTAGGGTTGAGAAATGTTTATAAATTTAAGGACTTTCAACAAAAAAGCTGTTTGTTTTTCTGCTGTCCACCTTTCTGATTTTGTTCCCTGTATCTCTTGAATTTTGCATTGAGAACGTGTGTGCATTATCCTGTAACATGCACAGTGCAAGAAAAACACAGGAGGATAAGAAGCTTCTCTGCATCATGCACCTACAGTAGTCTGATTTTTGGCACCTGTAGTACTTCGTGTTGGAGTCTCATTTTATAGGGTCTGTTATAATATTATTGGGGGGGGTTGAAGTCTGAGGTCTGCAATTTAAGCTCTATGCTCGGTATTAATTCAATATGACGTTTTGGATCTGTATTTATTTTGGGGTCTGAAGACTGTGTTTTTTATTAATTTTAGGGATGTGTACTGTCTTACAGGGGTTTTCCCACAAAATATTCGTCTTGTTCAGAAGGTATAGGTGTATCATTAAAAATACACCATAATAATACTAATAATAAAAAATAATAATAATAATCCTTTAATAGTCCCACCATGAGGAAATTCAGTGTGTTACAGCAGCAAAGATATGCAATGCAAAGATAAGCAATAAAAATACAAATACAACATATACAAGAACATTCCAAGGTAGAGGCATCCCATTGATAGTAGACAAACAGATAGAAAGGTACAGGTAAAGAAGCAGCAGGAGGGGGGGGGGGGATATCACAACAGAAAGATATTTCAGTTCTCTGTATGGACTAATCTCCGCTTAGGTCAGTGTTGGTTGTACAGCCTGACCACAGTCGGGAGACTTCCGATAGCGCTCCTTTTCACACTTAGGGTGAAGTAGTCGGTCACTGACAGTACTGCCCAGCGCTATCACGGTCTCATGCATGGGATGGGAGTTATTCTCCCGCATGGAGCTCACCACGGATCCTGTCACCTACCACCTGCACTGGGTCCAGTGGGCTCCCAGGACAGGACAGAGCTGGCCCTTCTAATCAGCTTGTCAAGTTTATTTCTATCCCTGGTTGATATACTGCTCCCCCAGCAGGCCACTCCAAAGAAGATGGCTGATGCCACTACCGAGTTGAAAAAAGTCCTAAGAAGTGCCCCCTGGACTCCAAAGGCTGTCAGCCTCCTAAGTAGGTAGAGCCTGCTGTGGCCCTTCCTGTACAGGGCCTCCATGTGATCGGCCCAGTCCAGCTTATTACTAAGGAGCACATCCAGGTACTTATAGATGTTGACAATCTCGATGCCCATCCCCTGGTTTAGGGGGGCATCTGCATTTACGGAAATCCACCACCATTTCCTTGGTCTTCCCAGCATTAATCCTCAGGTGGTTCCGCTGGCACCTGTCCACAAAATCCCAGTTCAGTTCTCTGTAATCCCTGTCATTTTTGTCTGTGATGAGGCCTAATATTGCAGAATCATCAGAATACTTCTGTAGGAAGCAGCTAGCTGAATCTGTAGTGTACAGTGTGAAGAGGAAAGGGGCAAAACTGTACCCTGAGGTGCCCCCTTATTACAGATCACGGTATCTGACACACAGTCCCGGGTTCTCATATACTGAGGTCGATTTGTGAGGTAGTCTAGAATTGGAGAGGTGGTGGTCCACTCCAGCAAGGCCCAACTTGTCTCTCAGTAGCCCCGGCTGTATGGTGTTAAAAGCACTGGAGAAATCAAAGAACATTATTCTCACAGAGTTCCCTGGTTTCTCCAGGTGAGAGAGAGCCCTGTGCAGAAGGTGGATGATGGCATAATCCACCCCAATGCCTGGCCGATAAGCAAACTGGAGAGGGTCCATAGCAGGGCTCACTAGAGGGCGGAGATGTGTGAGAACGAATCTCTCTAAGATCTTCATCAGGTGGGATGTCATTGCTTAACATACCCAACAGTCACATTAAAATAAGAAAAACACTCCCAAAAATGTACTTTTTTATTGCAGACTTTTAATTTGTAATAGGTAAATATTGTTGGTGCATAACTTAGGTGTCTTAAGTGCATTTTAACCCCTTAGTGACACAGCTTTGTTTTACTTTATCTTCTCTCCTTTCAGTTAGAGGTGAAGCAGAAGTAGTCAAGATATGCAGGTAATCAACTGTTCTCTCTGTATTCAATCTGTGGACGACCTGTGCTTCTCTACAAAAGTATTGGCTCTTTAAAACCTGATCAAGCATAGGCCATTCTAGAGGTTAAAATCATTTTTAAACTTTCTTCCTTTGGTTTGTTCCTTATATCTTCCCCAGTAACATTGGTGACTTGTAGAAAGGTAGGAGCACCACATTATGTGATGCTCCTGACACCCTTAGCTCCCATTAGTTCCTTCTGGTTCTTGAAGTCAGAGTTTCATTTTGTAGTCTCTGCCCCATTATTTTTTTTATGTTAATACAGAAAAAAAAATTTTTTTGCATGTTCTTTCATTTAAATGGTATTTTGTTTCTACTCTTTGTTTATAATCTATTTTTACTTCCTGAATTTAGATTTTTTTTTTTTTTTTTTAAATTGTACTTTCTGTACATAATAACAGGCAAATGAGCTGCAGTTAACCACATTTAGAGATATACTTTATAGCAGCCATAAGGACCATAGGAACCTGTAGACTGGAGAGAATTGATTGACTTTCTACCCCTGATCTGTGAGGAAAGGTTAGTGTGCAGGTAGAGTGAAGAGATGGACCTCTTGGATGACCATCACCCATTGCCAGTGATAGATCCTATGTTATCTGCCTCCAGATCTATAATAACCTTTCCTATGATCATTATGACATAATTGTTCAGGAGTTATATATCAAAACAGTGCAAGCCTATTCTGGGGCTAAGGAACCAATGTGGAAACTGGCCATATATTTTAGATAGTTGCCATCAGTTCTCCTAGACTCCTCTGTGCATTCACGCTCCACTTGGTTATCAGCAGAGAGATAGGACATCTCCATACACATTAGATGGTTCACCATCATCAAAATCAGATGGTTCAGCTGACAATATAGTGGTTATCTAGTTTCATTGAAAAAAAAAAAATGTCCAGAGGCCGAGTTAAAAAAAAAAAAAAAAAAGGTAACTACTACTATTGGTTTTACATTCATGTGTATGGCCAACTTGAAATTTGAAGATTTTTTTTTAAAATGAAACGCCAAAAGGAGTCATATGTGCTATTGAACTTGTGCTTAAAGGATATTAAAGGAGTATTCCAATTTTAAGTTATCTCCTAGTTTGCAATCAGTGGGATCCCAACCACTCTGACCTCCCACCAATCAGGAGAATGGTTGAGTATTGTCCTGTTCTCTGACTGGAGTGGTGGTCAGGTTGTCACGTACCATGCCATTCACTTGAATGGGAGTGCCAGAGACAGCCAAGCACTGTACTTCAATTATTTCTGGCACTCCCATTGAAATAGAGCGGTGCATGTGTTGGCCCAACCACCCCTCCAAGCAGAACAGGTGACAAAACTCCCTGTAATACGTATCTTTAAGAAACAACTTGAAATTGATTGATTGAAACACCTTTTTAGGCTGAGAACATTTAGGGTATGGCCTGTGAAAAAGGAAGTAGCATGTGCCCATAAAAATTCTGAGCTATCCATGATTTTTCCTCAGTTGTCTGGAAAAACAGAAGAGCAGATACCCTGATGTATACTGTCCAAATGAGTCTAACCTGCACTCTGTCTTAGAGAAGTGCATAAGTTGCCTTCTAGCGTAAAGTCTTTTAGTATTAAATGTAGTTAAGCCTGCTTTTTCTTGTAACTTGTCACCCTACTTTCTGTAGTTCACGGATGACATATAAATCATGAGTTTAATGCAGAGTCACAATAGATCTCCA
This sequence comes from Leptodactylus fallax, assembly GCA_947044405.1. Lineage (NCBI taxonomy): Eukaryota > Metazoa > Chordata > Amphibia > Anura > Leptodactylidae > Leptodactylus > Leptodactylus fallax. Next base: position 3,517,973 of record CAMRHE010000027.1, read on the forward strand.
ATCCTCCTACCTGCTATTGTTCTTTCTGTCTGTTGGTGTTCACTAAGAATAAAACATTTTATTTATACATCAAGATCATCAATATGAGCAATTCTGTGTTCTGCCCAGATAAGAAAATGTTAGAAGCCATGTTACAGTGTATAGTACTAAGGAAGGCAAAATATTACATGGCAAAATAAATAATCACCAGTAAGCAGGACTGTCTTCAGGGTTGCAAGCTAGGAAAGCATTCAGGATTAGCAAACCAAATGCCTACAACTAATATGTAAAAGCATATAAAAGAAGACAGAACAGACAGAATGTTAATTCATCACAATATTCTCCCAAGGAGCCCATTGCAACCACAATTAAGGCTATAGCCCCACTTTGTATGCAACATTTTACACTACCTGCAAAGTGAATGGGATTTTGGATACTCCCATCCACACATTGCAGAAAAAATCTGCAGCTGAAAGGCGGCGTTTTTAAAAATCACAGCCTGTCAATAATACCTGCAGAAACGCTAGCGTTTTCCCTATAGGTATAATAAAGGCAGAAAGTCCGTGGGGGAAAAAACTCAACGAAAAACGCTGCGGAAAAAAAATAAATAAATAAATAAAAATTCAGCAGCGTTTTTTTCCTGCTTTTGGCTACGTGGGGACTTTTATGTCATATCTACTTGATAAGCCATAAGTCTATTGAGGAGAAAAACACTTTAATCTTTGGATCAAGACATTCACTGAAGGTGTATTGAAATGTATTATTATTGCCAGATCACAGGATCAAACTAAAAGTTCAAAAACCATTGCAAATTACATAGGCACTCAAAATATATAAAAAACCTGCACAGACAAAGACAAAGCATTAGGATATGTGCAACACATTCTGATTAGATTTGTCATGTGTTGGGAATATGTATAGAATCACAAATGTCCCTTGGACATTCTCGCTCTACAGAAAGGTGCATTCTATCACTAACAGACAATTTATAACATTAAGGCTATACCACTTATGCATGTGTTTTGTGTCAGGATCCTTGGTGCTGCAGCCCCGTCCACTGCATACCAGTGGTTTCAGGAAATTGAATGAATGCTAGGCCCCATGCCACGCATGTAGAGTCATTGAGCTGTCTGTCTAAACATTTTGCTAAAAAAATTGTTATATGTGCTACACAGGGACATCTGTGTACACCTCCTTTCTGTCTCTCCATTTGACTACAACAAGTAGTTCATTAGTCAATGAGAAAAATATCACTTGCTACAAACACCTGTACACCAACTGTGATAGAATTCATACTCTCTTTTTGCATACAGTCCTGCAGTCTCCAGTGTTTGTAGTGTGGGGAACCGCTCAGGTAGATGCTTGGTAGCAGTGCAGGAAACAGGGACACAGAGGCTGGATCACACTAAAGTCTGGTGTTTATTTAGATTCAGGTGAATAAACAGGTTTGCCTTTACAAAGGCACAAAGAAAAACAAAACCTTCTCGGCTGAGAACTACCTGCTACAACAAAATGTTCCCTCTCTATACAAGAGCCTGGCTGCCAGACTCCCGCTCTGGTTATTCAAACAGGGGTGGCATAGAGTTACCTTGTTTGCAGGTTCAGATCATACAGTCACTTTCCTCAGTGTAGTGCCACACCTCCTAGCTCTGACACACAGCCTATATCACCTTAATTAGTCAGGTGACCTCCCTGCTGTGAGCTTCTACCACACACCCTTTAACTGCCTGGCTGGAACATACCTATTCTCCCAAACCACACCCTTCACTTTCTCACAGTAGGGATATATCTTGGGGGCACTGGTATAATCATCTTTATAGACATGATACTCTTTCTGAAGGAATGGCACCATGAGCCATACAAATTTTCCACTAGTGCCTATATTCTCTCGGCACCCTGGGGATTAAGGCTGGCTGCACAAGACAGAGTTTCACCCGTGAAACTTGGTCCTTGTGTTAGCTGGATTTACCGGCTTCTACTGTAATTGGTACGGGACAGTATGTTGCTGGGAGGTAGGGACTCCTACCATCAAAGACAACTAGGATGCTATGAGTCCCACTCTCAGTATGAATTTAATGCCGGTAAATCTGGCTAACACTCTGACCGAATTTCACGGGTGAAACTCGATCATGTGCAGCTAGCCTAAGTCCAAAAATTTTGTACTTACAATACATTTGTGAGTTATAGTCCGAAAAATATTTAATACAAATGAATCCGTTCCATGTGTATTAGCTAGCACCCAAGCCATTTGTTAGTAATCAGGTCCAGGAGAGAGAGCTCCCTTCCCTTCTTGAAAAGCCCATAAAAATAACAAAATATGAATACATTTATACCCTGAAATATGACCCCCACCCTTTTTGGTGCTCCCTAATTAAGATGAATAATTAGGAAGTGCGTGGTAGGTTTCAAAACTGGGGTATGCACGCTCGCTCGCTTTGGTATACCTCATGGGTTTATTGACGCGATTTTTACCATGTACTCCCAGCCTTCTGCCAAGTTGAAGGTGAATGGGACTCTCTCCCCTCCCTTCGACATCAGAAATGGTACGCGGTAGGGTTGTCTGCTATCCCCAACCCTTTTCATCCTAGTGTTTGAAACATTACTACAAAGTATTAGACAGGACTAACAGATACAAGGCCTCCAGGTAGGCACGGAACGCCTCCAGGCGACCGGGTTCGCAGATGACCTCTTGTTCCTTGTTATAAATCCTGAATTGGGTCTCCCAGCCCTTACCCATAGATTAGAATATTTTGGCTCCCTTAGCAATTTTAAATATTACTCTATCACAGTCCGTTGTTTCTAGATTGAAATCCCTCACCCCCTTTACATGGACTAAGGGACCACTGAAGTATCATGGTATCTTGGTACCGTCCAAGCTATCGGATCTGTATCTTACTAATTACTCCCCCCTCCTCGAGTCCATTAAAAAGTTACTAAAGGAGTACAACATTCCTCTCCTTTCCTGGATGGGCCGCATCAATTTGCTCAAGATGTATATTATGCCTAAACTCCTTTACACTATGAATATGGTCCCCATTCTACTGTCGCCAGCTTCTTCAAGGAGGTCCACTCCCTCTTCTCTAGATATGTTTGGAAACGTAAAAGGCCGAGACTAGCTCACTCCCTTTTGGTGAGGGGAAAACACGAAGGAGGTATGGGACTGCCAGATGTACAGGCTTACTACAATGCTATCCAGCTAACCCGTTGGCTGGAGCTAGCCAATCCTATTAGAAATGTAGCGGTCTCCCTCTTTATGAAATCCTCCTTTGGCCCGAACTTGCTCTGAGATTTGTGGCTTTGTGGACACCTACCCAGACGTGGCAGAGGGGTACATCCTATGCTGGTGGGCCCAGCACATGTTTGGGCATGATTTCAAACTGCTTTAGCCCCCTTCCCGTCTCAAGCCATGCCGCTGTCTTTGATCCCGGAGGTCCTCTCGATGCCCGGCCTGAGGGATCTCTGGGCCACGTTAGACAATAAGACTCTCTTATCTTTGGCACAGCATGACCAACCATTGACGGATCAACAGTGTAGGGACCTCATGGGACTTCCAAAAGTCAACTTGCTCCACTCTAGACATTTAACTAGCCTATATACACTCTTTAAGACAAAACATCAGATTAGGGCGGAGTCCACGGATTTTGAAAAATTGCTTTTGGCCCCCCCTTCTGAAACTCAGAAAGGTGTCCCATGTTTACCATACCTATGTTGTAAAACGGGAGCTCACGAGACCAGTTTTCCTACACTCTTGGGAGAAAGAGCTTGGTATCTCTCTAACGAATGACCAGGTAAAGGCAGTTCTGTCCAACTCGCATGGTTTTTCTAACTGTGTCAGAATTCAGGAGAACCATTACAAGTTATTAAGTAGGTGGTATAAAACACCGGAGCGGTTACGCACCTACAACCTGTCGGATACTGACCGCTGCTGGCGCTGCAACCAGGCCACTCTTTCTCATTTATGGTGGACATGCCTGGCTCTGGCCTTATATTGGAAGTCGGTTGAATCCACGATTCAAACAATTTTCTCCTCTAACTTCCAGATATCGCCCACCGAGATTGTATTGGCCTTACCTGATGGTGCTTTTACACCCTCCAAGCAAGACTTAACCACACACCTGCTTGCAGCTGCTAAATTTTTGATTCTCCAGAAGTGGTTGCAAACTATGCCACCAACCCACGCGGAGTGGCTGGCCCGGGTAAATCAAATCTGCAGGTTTGAGGAGCTCTCTAGCTGGGCCACCGGCTCCCATAGTAAATTTCTCAAGACAGGGTCCCCCTGGCTCAGGTTTACCGGTCGAGAATAGGTTCTCTTTTCTTCTTTCTTTCTTATCAAGTCTTGGATACCTCTGTGAGCTCTCGTTCCAGAACCCTGTCTTACACCTCTGTTAAATCTATTTTATGCTTATATGTTCCCTTCTGCCCTCGGCCTGGGCATTGCAGTTGCTCCTGTCTCCTGTCTGCATTGTGCTTTGTGCTGTTATCCCGGCAACTTCAGACTGAGATGAATAAGAGACTGTTCACTGTACTGGTTACTGTATTGTTTATGGCTAATTGTTTACAGCTTTCTGTTGCTTTACTTTGAGTTATTGATGTTAATTGTCCCCTGTCCCTCTTTTCCCACCCGACCCCTCACCCGCACTTTCTTTACTACACCCCCCCCCCTTCTTAATTAAAAACTTTCGTATGTGTTGCTTTAACTCACGGGGCTGCAATTGGTTCGGTGTCGTGTCATACCTATGCTCTAATAATAAGCTGTTTTGTTTCTGTGTTTGCCACTTATACGTTAAATAAAGATTTGATATAAAAAAAAAAAAAAACCTGGGGTATGCACAAAGGCTGGGTTGTGATAGGCAATCAAATTGTTGTCCCTCTTCCCATGCTTGTTGAAAACCCAGCACCATTGGAGAAGTAGGTTTTGGCACCAGTGCTGACATCCTGTAGGTTTGAAACACACAGCTGACATCCTTCTGTAATAGCTGTTTTTTTTCCTCCCCCATGATGCGATTGCAAGGTGCCAATGCATTGGCATGGTGACAGAGGGTCTACCGAAGGCCTCCACTTGTTCCTCACAGGCCTTAGTATAAAACTGTGCTAACAGCAATTTTTTTATATTGGGGCTTTTATTTTTGTAAAAGTAGTGTGAAATAAAAGATAAAATTTAAAAAATAGCCTTATGTGGTCTGTAACCCTAGTATAAAAATAGAATGTTATTTATCCCGCATGGTTAACACCAAAAATTTTTTTTTTTAAATTTCAACATAATGTTGAACATTATGTTTTTGGTCACATTGCCTTCAAAAAATTATTTCGAAAAAAACATCAAAAAGTCACATATTAACCCAAAATGATACCAATAGAAACATGGACTTTCCTGCAAAAATCAAGCTCCAAGCAGCTCCGATGATAGAAAAAAATAAAAAAAGTTATAGCTCTCACAATATGGTGCCACTAAAATTTCTTTTTGGCAAATATGTGATTTTATTGCTTATAAGTAGTACAACATGAAAACCCAACATTAAACTTGATATATTCTTCCAGTAATCATACTGACTGGAAGAATAAATTTATCATGTCATTTATGATGCTCAGTGCACTGCACAAAATTTAAAACATAAAAAAGATGGTAAAATTGAATTCTTTTGACATCCCGCTAAGGGCCGGTTCACATCTGCGTTAGGTTTCTGTTTGGAGAGTCCGCTTGGGGACCCCCGAACGGAAACCTATACGCATAGAAAAGCGGTTTACCTAAGGAAACCTGTGGACCTCATAGACTATAATGGAGTCCGTGTGGTTTCCGCAGAATGCAAGCAGAGAAAAGTGCTGCAAGCAGCACTTTCCTCTCCGCATGTTTCCGCATGTTTCGTGCGGAAACCACACGGACCCCATTATAGTCTATGGGGTCCGCAGGTTTCCTTAGGTAAACCGCTTTTCTATGTGTATAGGTTTCCGTTTGGGGGAGTCCCCAAGCAGACTCCCTGAACGGAAACCGAACGCAGATGTGAACTGGCCCTAAGAAAGTGTTAACACAATTTGATCAATAAGCTAAATGTTTTCCCACATTAAGTCCTTAAGTATCTTAGTAGGCTGATCCCTTAATGTTTTAATAAAGTGAGTCCCAAATGTTTTTAATTTCTGGGACACTTATGGGGGTCCATGCTCTTGAATACATGGATATGTTCTTCCTTATAATACATTGTCTAGCACTGAGGTTAGTTTGCTGGACAATTAATTCCAGGATTTGGTCACTTAAAAATAAATTAAATAATTGAAACTGGATAAAAATTGTAACATCAACGTTTATACTTGACGTCGCTAAAAACTGGGCTTTTTGTGGTGAAATAATAGAAATTGCAATGCTAGGCCCAGGAACTGCCATGCTACAGCTTTATCTACCATAGCATTATGGGGACCAGTGATAAACACAAAATCTGGGTCGTTGCTTGACAACAGAACATATTCTGATTCAGTTTCAGTGTTGCTTCTGGGGTGATGCTCCCGCTACACTGTAACTCGTATGGGCTATTTTATTAGAACAAATTCTAAAAAAGATAGAGCTGTATAAGAAACTAACTGAAGCTATTTAAAAAAAAAAAAAAAAAAAAGAGAGATACTGTGTGATGATCCTTAGACCAGATGGATGAGCCCTAAATGTCACAGTGACTGAGAACGTCAGTAACAGAAACCTAACTAATTTAATTTTTTTTTTCTTTTTATAAAAATTAGGTGATAATATATTGGTAGACTATACTTTCTATGGCCTCTACAATCACAATTAAGTAACTTTCTAATTATTATTCATTAAAAAGTATATCCATTGTGTTGTTGTGGAGTATGTACTTCTCCTGCACATAGCTGGCTGTGTTGCTTCTCAAAAAAAAATCTAACAGCACTGCTCCTGGCTGTGCCTGTGCTCTCTGCTCTCCCCTTCCCTTTTCTCTACATTAGAAATAACAGGGAGAGGAAAGTAGGTTGCACACATAAGATCAGATACACGAGGAGCAAGTGAGGGAAGTATATTAATATATATAGAACTCACATCCAAAATGTATTACTGGGAAGGTCATGAGAAATCTTTTTAACCCGAGGTAATCACTAGCATATGAAAAATCGTATTTCTTCTTCCTAGTTCTCAGAAAAAATGAAAAAAAAAAGTTTGCCAATGTCAGATTGTCAGATTTAGTTCTGCTCTAGCTAAGCATTGGGGACTTTTGGTTTAGTTATGCTCTAACAACTGCATCTATTTTATGAGCTTTTTTTCCATAAAAAAATGTCACCTACAGAACTGCGCAAAGGTTTTAGGCAAGTGAGGAAAAACACTGCAAAGTAAGAATGCTATCTAAAATAGAAGTGTTTAAATTATTTATTTAGCTTATTTTTGTAAATTAACAAAATATGTAAATGAACAAAAGTAAAATCAAAATCAATATTTGGTTTGACCACCCTTTGCCTTTTAAACAGCATCAATTCTTCTAGGTACACTTGCACACAGTTTTTGAAGGAAATCGGCAGGAAGGTTGTTCCAAACATCTTGGGGAACTAAGCACAGAACTTCTATCAATATAGATTTACTCAAATTATTTATGTGGTCTCTTTATGTGATCTCAGACACTACCGATTTTGAGGGCTCTGTGAAGACCATATTATCACTTCCAGGACTCCTCATTCAAAGGGTGGTCACAACAAATATTTATTTGATTTAGACTTTTCTTTTTTTCATTCACTTGGTTTTGTTATTTGACAAAAATAAACTATTAACACTTACCATTTAAGAAAGCATTCTTACTCTGCAGCATTTTTTTTTCACACCTGTCTAAACCTTTTGCGCAGTACTGTCTCAGTATTGTTGTATTTTAGAGGTAGTGATGGCTTCCCACACTGTGAGGACATGCATAATGTTTTTTGGACTATTTATGGATTTATGTAATAGCCAGAGCCAGAAAACACCTATGGGAGAGAGAGAGAATCTGAATACTGAGCTGGTCTCTGAATGTAATCATATACAGACAGTAGTGATTAATAGTTGTCTATGGTGTCACATTCATTGGCCGCTTTGACCTTCATCCTACATGTGCATTTAATAATAGCTAAAGTTTGAAAAGAAAAGTAGTAAACATCAAACCATAAATTAGTAAGTACATTTAAAAGGATAGTACAGCAACGTGTTCAGTAGAAAGATAAGACCAGAAAATATGCAGTCACTGCGACCTAAAAACAGCATGTGTATTGTGGCTGCTATAGGCGTTACCTATAGCAGCCACAATACACATGCTGTGAGTATGAGTATTATTTTCCTTATCAGAAACCACCCTAATGTATCTTCAGTTTGGTATATATCTCTTTCTTATGTGTAGCATATCATGTGTTGTTCCTCTACTCTACCTTACTCTATACTAATAATGCTGTTTTTTCACCATCTGGTTAATAAAGATAAGCTAAAATGTTATATAGGGCACACTTAGTAAATGAAATGTGTTAAAGAATGGTGCAATATTTATGACATGTACTGTATATTACTGTATTATGTGCAATTTTGATAACTTTGTGGGAACTTGTGCCAAATAAAGAGTGCCGTCTTATAACACTTTATGGCTCTTTGCTGTTTCCATCACCAAACTCACAGACAAAATGGGACAGCATGGTGGCTAGGTGAGAATCCAACCAAGAGCAACATCTGAATGGAGTTTTTATTTTCTTTCCTTGCTTGTGTGGGTTTCCTCCAGGTGCTCAACTTTCCTCCCACACTCCAAAGACATATTGATTGGGAATTTAGATCGTGAGCCCTAAATGGCACAGTGATTGAGAACGTCTGTAAAAGTCCAGCAGAATATATTGGTGCTATACAAGCAAGAGAAATAAATAAATAATTTAAGAGCATTCATATTTTTTATGTGAACAGTTTCCCTTATGATCAAGTTCTCCCTGTCTTCACAACATTTTAGTACAGCAGACACATCATCTCATGACACCATAAGACAAAAATGTATTTAACACTTTATTACTATGATGTCTCCAGCTATCTGCTGTAGGTTGTGGTTCTGCTCCTTGCGTGATTTTTTGGCTCAGACATTTGATCTAGTCTCTCTAGTCTCCTGTCTCTCCTAACTAAATCTTTAGATTTTCATCTCAGACCTCTTCTCTAACCTGGTTCTGATTTTCTTCCCCAGGTTAACTTTACATTAAAAAGTACTGAGGGCATGGGGATCCATCACTTTATAAAGCCTAAACTTCCTGGCCAGAGTCAACGGATAGAACAAAGGGATTATTATATGATGGTCAGTGTTCCCTTTATGAAGGCCTAAGATACAACCCTTGGCTCTAATTGAGAGTCATACGCTACATTAAGAGTTGCATGTATTTGGCTGAGTGGCCAAATACAGGTGCATCTCAATAAATTAGAATATCTTTGAAACGTTTATTTCAGTGATTAAATTAAAAAAGTGACCTCCTATATTTTCTAGATTCTTTACACACAGAGTGTTCTATTTCAAATGTTTTATTTCTGTCAATGTTGATTATGGATTACAACCAATGAAAACCCAAATCCTAAGAAAATTCGAATATTGTGAAAAAGTTCAGTATTCAGGTTTTTAATGGTCCCTCAGTCTGGTTCAGTAGGACACACAATCATGGAAGACGCTGATTATGAATTGAATTACTGAAATGAATGAATGTTTCAAAGATATTCTAATTTATTGAGATGCACCTGTAATTCACCAATAATTATTTAAAATATGTTTAACATAAAACTTGATTTAATAAATAGGTCAGTTTTTGGCATCACAGTCCCTTAAGGAAGGTTCACATCTGTGTCAGAGTCTGTTATTAGCCTCCATCGCAGATTCCATTAAAAAGGCCAGAGAGAATAGATGAGCATGGTATGCTTTTTGTTCCTGAAAATGATGGGCACCATGAAGGAAACCCAATGGAAACCATTATAGTTAATGGGGTCCGGTGGGTGGTGTTGGTGCCGTGTTTGTCAGATGATAGATACATCACAGCCAATATTTTTGCTTTTCACTTCCTATAACTGAACAGAAATAATAGTACAGATTTCAACCTAGCTGAACTCCTATAATAATCTTGGACATTTAAGCAGATGTATACATAAGGCATCTCTCTGCCTGTTTTATCAACTCCATCATAAACTTGCATGCACAGGCAATTGTGGGGTCAATTTTATGTTCACTATGTTGTAGTAGACTTTTGCTCCATTACTTGTCCCCTTAGCGTTTTGCATTTCATTATCTACTGCCTACCCTCATTCTACAGCATACTCAATTTCTCTCCTCCTCACTTCTCAGGGTACTTTTACATTGAATGCAGTGGCGTAGCTAGCGGAGGGGGCGGCTGCCCAGGCCCACTGACTCTGTGGGGCCCACCCCAGGGCTACCATTAATACATGCTTTACTATTTACTAGATCAATGTCTGTAGACATTGATCTAGTTAAAATGCTTCCTGCAGCTTAACTGTCTTGTAAACCGCAAGCCACTTCAGGCCTGCAGGTTATAAGACGCCGAGACCACAGACAGCGGACGTTGGCTTCTCAGCACAGATGGGCGCGATGATGTCACAGCATTGCGCCTCCTGCACTGAGAGGCAGACCTTCTATGCGTGGACAGGGAGGAGGCGGCAGCTCCGTTCATGAAAGGATCGCAGGTAGTTGAGTATAATTTTCTTGTTTTGTTTTTAGCGCAATTGTGGGTAATTTAATAGTATAAGGGGGTGGTTAGGTGGGGAATTATAACTATAAGGGAGGGGGCATTATGAACATAAGAGGGGTCATTTATATAAGGGTTATTAGGTGGCATTATGAATACAAGTTGGGGAGGTTATTTATATAGGCTTGTTAGGGGGCATCATTTATATAAGGGGTCATTAGGGGGCATTATGAACATAAGGGGGTGGTCATTTATATAAGGGGTCATTAGGGGTGCAGTAGTTATGTCAGGGGGAATCAGGGGCATAATATAAGGGGGCAATTAATTTAATTAAGGTGGCACTTGGGCTTTATTAAGGCTAAGGCCCCACGTAGTGAGCCACAGCAAAAAAGCGCTGCATGGAAAACCGTTGCAGTAATGCATTGTGGTTCTTCCTGCAGCGCTTTTCAGAGAAGGTCCACAGAGGTTTCCTCTGCGGACTTTCTGCCTCCATTATACCTATAGGGAACCAGCAGTGTTTCCATAGGTATAATTGACATGCTGCACGTATTTTTCCGCAATGTGTGGATAGGATTTGCAAGACTCTCATCCACTTTGCAGGAACTGTAAAACGCAGCGTTTTATTTCCGCCACGTGAGGCCCCGGCCTTAAGGAGTTTTCCAGCTTATTTTTATTGATGATCTATCCTCAGAATAGATCATCAATAAGAGATCAGTGATTCCCCACTGATCAGCTGTATGCAGGGGCTATGGCACCTGTTTATATTACACGCTGTCTGTTTATAGTGACCGTGTGATGTCATTCCAGCCTTGTCACATAGACGTGTATAGGACGAGCCTGTAGTTACATTACATGGTTGCTATGAAAAGAATGACACTGTGTAAACAGAGAAGGGGTCATGGCGCTTACACAGGTACCACGGTTCATTCAAACAGCTGATCCTGGGGATCCCAGGTATTGGAACCCCACTAATTTTACCTTTTAATTAGGAAACACCTGGGGCATTATTAATAAGGGACACTATTTGAAGGGGGTACACAGGGAAGTTATTAATTTAAAGATGCACTTGGGAGTTATTCATTATGGGGGGTTACATTATACATTTTATAATTGGGGGTAGCAGCAGGATGGGTGTGCAGGCAAGGACAATGTGGGTCAGGTGCCTGGCAAAGTAAGGAGCCAAAAATGTATGTTCTGCAAACTTTACAGAGATTGAAATAAGTGGTCATTGCGGTTCAGATGAAAGAGACGGGAAATATAACCGATTAGTATGAGACATCACCGTTAAGTCACTTAATGTTACTGCCCTGAATTCACCTAATTGGTCTGCAGAGCCCTGTGTAGAGCTGGTATATACCACTATATGGTCACCGTATAGTGATAATATTGGTATACCTAAGTTGGGGGCCCACTTAAACATGTTTGCCCCCCATGTGCTGAACCTCTAGCTATGCCTCTAATTGGATGTGGGACCCTTTAACACCTTAGCTCGAGAGCAGAAAACATGCCCATTTGTCCAAATGAAACACATTTACATACTTCTATCCATCTAGCTACACATTCTGTATTACATTTTGTAAAAATGAGATTCATTCAAATAATTACATTAAGTAGGATGTTTGTTGTGTAATGCTCCCCATAGAAATATAATTAAGTTTTAATTATGTAAGTCTAAAAAGCATATATTCATCTCCATGTGTACAGTACAAGTAGGCTTTCCTATATAAATTGGCTTTTGAATTAACCAATGCATTTACTTACAGTAGTAATGAGTGAGCAATCTTCATGGCTTTAAAGGTCATATTCATTCAGGATCTAAAATTGCCCTACACAGTTCTGTTAAATGCACAGTCTTCATATTTCCATTTGTCCTACAAAATAATTAAATTTTTGTACTCGACACAAAAACCCATGTTTTAATGAGGCCTATCCAAAAGAAGCTCCCCAATCTAGCCATATCTGACTGTCTCCTTCCATCAGTGGAAGTAAAAAGAGCCCCAGGCTCAAATACATTTGCATAGAGGAGGCAGTGTGCAAAAAAGCATGCATTATTCCCAGCCAATTTGGATAATAATAATATTGTATATAACTGGCTCATAATATACATTTAAAGGCTTTGGGCACCTTTGCAAAAAATATTTTTTGTGGAATTTGTATGTATTTTAGAATAAAAACTCATCAGCTATAGTCTATTAAAATGTTATCTTTTTTTGATCTGTAGCTTGCTGCAAGCAAAGGAAATGTTTTCTGATGGGTTAGACTGCAGAACCTTCCCTTTCCTCTCATGAAAGTGTATTTTATATCAATTTTCTGCATGAACTATGCTTAGCCAGCTTACAGCAGGTATTAGGGTAGGATTTTCCACAGAAGGACACAGCACAGTATAGGGGGAAGATCATTCACAGTACCTCACAGGACATGTGGGGGTAGACAGTCTGTAGTAGCTAAAGCATAGGGTAGGAAAAATTTTCTACTGCATCCTACAGTACAGTGTAGAAAAGCTCACTAGCATAGAGAGGAGGGCAAGAAAATACACATCTAATAGCTGTGTACCAGTCTGACTGCCTGGTCTGGTTTTTTGAAACTACAGCATTTCCTCTGCAGATTTTTTTTTTTTTTTTGCAATGTGTGAATGGGATTAGCCAGAATCCCATCCACTTTGCAGGAACTGTAAAATGCAGCATTTTTTGCAGGTGCATTTCCACAACGTGGGGCCTAAAACATAACAGATCACAAGTAGAGGTCACAACCCATAACGGCAAATTCATTAGAGTGTATAAATACACCATATATACCTATTTTGTCAGCATATTAGTATCAAATTGATGTCACATATCCAATCACAAAAAAGTGTTTGTAAACAGGTATAGATAAAAAATATCCTAGTGCATATTAGATCAATATATAGTCCATGTCCTGAACAATTAAGTGGTAAGAATGCAGCAATTCATATATTGCACAAATTGTAGAATATACAGTCATATGAAAATGTTTGGGCACCCCTATTAATCTTACTCATTTTTAGTTCTAAATATTTGGGTGTTTGCAACAGCCATTTCAATTTGATATATCTAATAACTGATGGACACAGTAATATTTCAGGATTGAAATGAGGTTTATTGTACTAACAGAAAATGTGCAATATGCATTAAACCAAAATTTGACCGGTGCAAAAATTTGGGTACCCTTATCATTTTATTGATTTGAATACTCCTAACTACTTTTTACTGGCGTTATGCATGGCGTCAAAAAAACACAGCATTCCAAGAAAAACACTTGCTACCCACTGTAAAATTTGGTGGAGGTTCCATCATGCTTTGGGGCTGTGTGGCCAATGTCGGCACCGGGAATCTTGTTAAAGTTGAGGGTCGCATGGATTCAACTCAGTATCAGCAGATTCTTGAGAATAATGTACAAGAATCAGTGACGAATTTGAAGTTACGCCGGGGATGGATATTTCAGCAAGACAATGATCCAAAACACAGCTTCAAATCTACTCAGGCATTCATGCAGAGGAACAATTACAATGTTCTGGAATGGCCATCCCAGTCCCCAGACCTGAATATCATTGAACATCTGTGGGATAATTTGAAGCGGGCTGTCCATGCTCGGCGACCATCAAACTTAACTGAACTGGAATTGTTTTGTAAAGAGGAATGGTCAAAAATACCTTCATCCAGGATCCAGGAACTGATTAAAAGCTACAGGAAGCGACTAGAGGCTGTTATTTTTGCAAAAGGAGGATCTACTAAATATTAATGTCACTTTTCTGTTGAGGTGCCCATACTTTTGCACCGGTCAAATTTTGGTTTAATGCATATTGCACATTTTCTGTTAGTACAATAAACCTCATTTCAATCCTGAAATATTACTGTGTCCATCAGTTATTAGATATATCAAATTGAAATGGCTGTTGCAAACACCCAAATATTTAGAACTAAAAATGATTAAGATTAATAGGGGTGCCCAAACTTTTTCATATGACTGTAAATCTCTATATGCGTCTCTACAAAAATGACATGGCGCATATTACACATAGCAAATTCGTGAGATAATAAATAATGGTGTACATCAATGCATAATATTACAAACTTCTCTGTGGCCTCCCAGAAAACACTCTCGCCCCCCTCCAGTCCACCCTAAACTGTGCTGCTCACCTAATACACCTCTCCCCCCCCGTTCTTCATCAGCCAGTCTCCTCTGGCAATCCCTTCACTGGCTACCTGTTGCCCAGCGAATAGAGTTCAAAATGCTAATGTTGACATGCAAAGCCATCTACAACCTGTCTCCTCCATATATCTCTGACCTAATCTCCCGCTACCTGCCCACACGTAACCTCTGATCCTCCAAAGGCCTCCTACTCCGCTCTGCTCTTATCCGCTCTTCACACAACTGTCTCCAAGATTTCTCCCATGCATCCCCCATACTCTGGAACTCATTACCAAGACACATAAGACTGTCCCCCACAATCACAGGCTTCAAGAAGGCCCTGAAGACTCACCTACAACCTCCAATAACACTACTGTCACCACACCACTATCTGTACAGTCTCTCCCCTCACCTTCTGTCTCTATCCCTCTTCCCTCATAGATTGTAAGCCCTTGCAGGCAGGGCCCTCTATCCCACTGTGCTAGTTGGTCACTGTTACCATTGTTTTGTATATTTTGTGTACTGTATGTAAACCCTCAAATGTAAAGAACCAAGGAATTAATGGTGCTATATAAATTAATAAATAATAGTAATAATCTTGGATAAGTATAAATGCCAAATGGCATACTCTTGACTTTGCCTTACAATTACAGTACTGGTGCAAAATAGTGATCAGGTTTTCACCCTGTGAAAATGGTGAGTGAAATAGTTCAGTTCATCTGAATGTTGTTTTCACATTCCTCACATTTTTAATGAGGATATTTCAGGCTAGGTTCACACCTGCGTCTGTATGCTGTTCGGGATTTCTGGAATCCACTTGAAAAATGCAGAGAGAAAAGTCCTGCAAGCATTATAGTCTATGGCAGACCTGAGCATTGTATGGCCCGCGGGCCATCTCTGACCGGCCCGCGGGGTGACAGGTGACACACATTGGCAGCTACGTATTGTGTTATTGCAATAAGCAGCTGCCGAAACTTTTTTACTCACCTGTCCACGCTCCAGTCCTGGCCGCCCTCCGCTGCCTTCTCTAGGCGAGATGACACTGATGTCACGATGCTGAAAAACGCCGTGACACTACGGATTCCTGACCTTCTTCAGCGTCAGCAACAGTGCACCCTGGAGGTGGCAGCAGAGGGCGTCCAGGACTGGAGCGTGGACAGGTGAGTAAAAAGTATTGGCCACTACTCTGTGTGGGGATAACAGGGGGTCATATACTGTGGGTGAGCTTTAAAAAAGGGTTCATATACTGTGTGGGGGTATAAAATGTGCCATAAACTGTGTGGGGGCCATAAATAGGGGGATCATATGCTGTGTGGGGGGGTAAAAAAAAGGGGGTCCTACACCATGTGGGGGCTAAAAAAAGGGGGTTATATACAGTTTGGCCAAAAAAAGGGGATCATATACCGTGTGATGGGCCAGGAAAAGGGGATCATATACTGTTTGGCCAGAAAAAGGGGGTCACATACCGTGTGATAAGCCAGAAAAAGGGGGTCATATACAGTGTGATGGGCCAGAAAAAGGGGGTCATATACCGCATGCGCTTACTTTCATTTTCGGACCCGCCCACTGTGCATGATGATGGCTCTCTAAAACCATTCCGATTTCTCATGTGGCCCCATGGGAAAATTAATTGCCCACCCCTGGTCTATGGGATCTGCGGGTAACCGCTTTTTAAGTGGATTAGGTGTGAACCTAGCGTCACTCCATAGTTTGTAAGGGGCTATTCACATGACAACATTCCATTCAGGAAATGCATTCCATGTGTGAACTGTATTTCCCAGACTGACAACTACTGTGTGAATGGAACTCACTGCATCAAATTGAGTTATAATACGGTAAGCTACTGAATGGCTGAATCACTACAGTATGAACTGACAGCATTATAAAGCTGCCAGCTTGCTACAGTAGCGATTCAGCCATTCAGGACCATAGTGAGTTCCATTCACATGCCTGTGGTCAGTCTGGCCTCACTGAGACTGAACACAGCCATGTGAATAAGACCTAAAGTGGCAAAAAAGTCTGAGTAGAGCAGAAACAGCGATCAACTTATTACTTAGCAATAAGAACTTTGTGAGACAGTCACTTGAACATAGTTTAAAGTGTGAATGTGTATTGAAATGACAAAGTTAAAGATGCAGCAGCTCCCTGCAGGCACTAAGTTCTGTGCCGACATGTAATATT
Organism: Leptodactylus fallax; assembly: GCA_947044405.1. Lineage (NCBI taxonomy): Eukaryota > Metazoa > Chordata > Amphibia > Anura > Leptodactylidae > Leptodactylus > Leptodactylus fallax. Next base: position 3,534,941 of record CAMRHE010000027.1, read on the forward strand.
TTCAGTAATTTAGATCTCACTGCTATATTTACTATACTGTAGAGTTCAGGTTCTTAGAATACATTTTAATCATGAACTGCACATGTTACTGCTACATTAATACCATGGCAAATTTATTAAAATTATAAGCAGCAGAAAGAGGTATGATGTGTATAGTAAAAGCGTACAATATACCCCATATTCATAGAATACTTCAATAGATTCCTGGAATACTGCAAGAGAGTTAACAGTAGCATCCAAGTAAACATGTCTATGTAAAGGGTACCAATTATACCAGAAGATGTTGAAATGTCGTTCAGTACCCCAACCTACCCAGCCTTAGGCTGAGGACCTACGTTGTGGAAAAACTGCTTTTTTCGTTGCAGATTTTGCTGCAGTATTTTGAACCAAACCCAGAAGTGGCTACAAAAGTAATGGGAAATAAAATGGAATCACTAAGGCTAGGTTCACACGGAGGAATCTGCCACAGACTTGGGAGCAAATTCCACCCCTGAATCCATGGCGCATTCTGTCATGTAGCTGCCTCCCATAGTTTTCAAGGGGAGGCAGAGATCTTAGCAGGATGCTGAAAAAACTCCACGGCTCGGGAGTCCCTGCCAATTAGGCTCATTCAACTGGGCCTAATCAGCAGAGGAAAGCCACAATGGAATGCTGATACATTGCATTGGTATTCCGTCGCGGCAATCCCACAACCAAATACAGCAGTGGAAAATGAAGAGGAATTTCTCTTCATTTTCCACCATGTGAACCTAGCCTAAGGGTATTAGACTATGGAATTTGGCACTGAATTTGCCAAGCAAAAAATTTCTGTTTCAGGAAATTGAAGCGGATTCTGCTTGACAAAAAATCAACAAGCTTTTGACGCTGAGTTTGATGCTGATTTTCACACTGAATTTAAAGTGGTATTTGAAAGAATTTGGAGAAGAGTGCCACTGTATTTTGCCTTTATTGGGAGGCACAAATTCCAAATGCCACTAGCGGATTTTGACAAATTCCACATCAAATTCTACGCTGATAGAAAAAGTATATTTTTAGACTTCCATTCAGACGACAAAAGGCAAGGGGACGGAGGGGACAAGGAGGTGGATAAATTGCAATGCCAGAAGAAGGGCCCAGGGGAAATTTTTGAAACAGGAATTAACCCCTTCCCGACATCTGCCAACATACAGCGGATGCCAGGTCTTTAAAGATGGCAGCTGCTCTGCAGAAAAGTTGCTATTTAAATTTTAGGTTCAGAATCGCAAGAGTTTTTTCCCTGTAGATTGAGGATCTTGTCTTACTTTGCAAACACCATGCGTGTTACAGTACCTGCAAAGTTGATGGGATTCTGTCTAATCCCATCCACACATTGCATAAAAAAAACCTGCAGCGAAAATACTGTGATTTTAAAAAGAAATGCTCACATTTTTGTAAATCGCAGCATGCCAATTATACCTACAGATACGCATGTGTTTTTTGTATAGGTATAAAAGAGGCAGAAAGTCCACAGAGGAAAAGAGGAAAACTCTGTTGACTTTCTGTAAAAAAAAAAAAAATGCTGCGGGAAAAAACGCAATGTGTCCCGCCGCATTTTTTTCAGCCGTGTTTTTTAGCTGTATTCACTACATGGAGCCTTATCCTTTGAAAATGCAGATTTTCCACTGCAGATTTTTTTCTGCAATGTGTGGATGGGATTAGCCAGAATCCCATCCACTTTGAAGGTACTGTAAAACGTAGCGTTTTTGCAACGTAGGGCCCTGGCCTAAGGCATTTTCAGGTTGAATGTTTCCTGATGAGCCACAATATGAGAGATGATTGATGGCTGGCTGGAATCCTAAGTAATTGTCACTGATCTTTGTGTAAACCATCTCATCTTCCTAAATTGTTTGGTGACACATAGAATTCTTAATATAAATGTATCATTACTACAGACTTTTTATTTTGTTTTATTTCCTGATATTGAGTTATAAACAAACTGCACAGTTTTGGATTTTTATGTGAATAGGAGCCTAGGTACTTGACTCCATTGTTCAGCAGGGGGTGGAGTAGTGCAAGTCACAGGCACATATTGTTAATTTTAATTATATCCACTTTATTTTCACACACAGCATTTTTTGTTAACACGCCACAGTTTTTGTTGAGTCTTTGAAACATCAGTTTTAGTATACTTATAGTAAACCATGGCGGTATAAACATGCAGAATAATAGTCAACAGACTTTCTATCATCAAGTGCATTGCAAGCTGCAGAAATAATTGACCTGCTGCAGATTTAAAACCAATAGCTCAAGTCACTGTGGGTTTATTTATGCACCATGTAGATGTGATTTGTTTAACTTCCATCCACTATACTGAAAATATAAATCACAGCAGGATGTCTACTGGTGAATCTGCAAATCTGCAGAAGTTATCCTGCAGGGATTATGTTACCTGTGTCCCCAAACTAAAATTGATGAACATCTCCAAAACAATGTCTTGGTGTTCCACTATTGAGTACAGAATAGTGGTGATAACATTGTGCTAGAAGAATGGTGATCTCTGGGTCACAGATTTGCCTAAGGCCCGGTTCAGCCATTCCGTTCGAAATCAGTATGTGAAATTTCAAAAACTGATTTCGTATGGTCCGGATTACAACCAATTGATTTCAATGGGTTTTAAAAGTAATCTGCATGTATCAGTTTGTGCCATTTCCTTCTGGTTTCCACATTTTTTGTGCGGAGAGAAAAGTAGGACTTGCAGGACTTTGTCTCTGTATTAAAAATAAGGATTCCAGACGGACAGCATCCAATCCATTTTTTTTTTTTTAATATTGAGGTCTATTGAAAACTGATTACAAACTGATAGCAATCAGTTTGTGTACGTTTTTGACCAATTCGTTTTTTTTTTTCTTCCTTGCGTCTTCATTCTGAGCATGCGCAGAGGGAAAAACTGATTGCAAAACGGACACAAACTGATTGCTATCAGTTTGTAATCCGTTTTCCATAAAACTCCAATGTTAAAAAAAAAAAAAAAATGGATTGAATACTGTCCATCTGGAATCCTTATTTTTAATACAGAGACAAAGTCCTGCAAGTTCTACTTTTCTCTCTCCGCACAATAAAGCGGAAACCAGACAGAAATGGCACAAACTGATACATTCGGATTACTTTTAAAACCCATTGAAATCAATGGGTTGTAATCCGGACTGTACTAAATCAGTTTTTGAAATTTCACATACTGATTTTGAACGGAATGGCCGAACGCAGATGTGAACTGGGCCTTAGGCTAGTTGCAGACGACTGTGTGTATTTTGCGGTCAGCAAAATAGTAATTAGTGTTCAGGTTTTGTGGACAGAGTGTCTTCAGTGTGTGTTCAGTGTCTTCAGCATCAGTGAAGTAGGTCCGCAAAAACAGAGTATCTTCAGTGTGTGATCCTAGTTTGCAGATCCACCATAAAAAAAAAAACACAGGAGACATCTAATTATATCCCTAGCTTGTCCTCGAAAATGGACGGCACACTGATGACACACTGAGTACATCAGTTTGCCGTCCTAGGTTTTTAGTCTCCCATAGGCTTCTATGGACGAGTCCATTCCGCAAAAACTGAACAGAATAGGACCTATTCTATCTGATGCAGTGCGGAATTACGGCTCGCACACTGATCAGTGAAAAACATGGTCGTGTGCATGTGCCCATACAAATGAATGGGTCAGTGTGCTATCCACAAAAAACACAGATAGCACACGGATCTCGCCCACAGTCGTCTACAAGGGGCCTTACTTTTTGTGTATGGTTAATAGAGATTTATAGAGTGCTCCATCCACTGAAATTTGTGGAATGAGTGGCCTTCTGAGCTGAAGAATCCTTATCAATGACATCTTCTGAACTGTCTCTGTTGGAAGATGGCAACAAAATTAAGTGCAACATTAAGGCTAAGGCCCCATGTAGCAAGCCATAGCCAAAAGACACTGCAGAAAAGACCACGGCAGAAACGCATCACATTTTTTTTCCGTAGTGTTTTTCACAGACTTTCTGCCCCTATTATACCTACAGTTGTGCTAAAAAGTTTACATACACCGACAGATTTTTTTTCAGAGAATATGAAAACACAAAAAACTTTTTCTCCACTCATGGTTAGTGGTTGGTTGAAGCCATTTATTGTCAAACTTCTGTGTTTTCTCTTTTTAAATCATAATGACAACCAAAAACATCAAAATTACCCTGTTCAAAAGTTCACATACCCCAGTGTATTGCCCCCTCTAACATTAATGACAGCTTGAAGTCTTTTGTGGTAGTTGTGGATGAGGCTCTTTATTTTCTCAGATGCTAAAACTGCCCATTTTTCTTGGCAAAAAGTCTCCAGTTCCTGTAAATTCCTGGGCTGTCTTGCATGTACTGTGCGCTTGAGATCTCCCCAGAGTGGCTCAATGATATTGAGGTCAGGAGACAGATGGCCACTCCAGAACCTTCATTTTCTTCTGCTGTAGCCAATGATAAATTTTTTAAATAAATATATAAAATTTAGAAAGCTTGTTTTGTATTATCCTATTGACCCAGAACACTCACTGGAGGTGGGTGTGAGGTAACTGAAGTGATCTCAGGTGTGCTGAACGCGGGTTTGGCAGGACGAGATCCTTCACAGGGTCCCAGGGGTTTTAACCCCTTGTCAACATACAATGTCTAGTATAGCTTATGCCAGCACTTTAAATATAGCACCTGCACAGAAACAGAGTGGGCGCCGTAACCCCTGGATCTCCACTGCTTTATATTGCAAAGATCTAGCGAGAATGCCTGTGATCAGATTCAGATCTGACTACAGGCAGTAACCTTTTCATACTACCCTGATCCCACCAAAAATGTCCCTCCTGTTAAGCCTGTCTGCTTACTTTGAATGACCAGAACGGTGAGGTAACAGGAGCCGTCTCAATTGTCATTTTTTTTCCCCCTGTTTCACCTCGCCAAAAATAATAAATAAAATTCTCCAAAATTATAAATAAAAACTACATCTTTTGCAGTAGAAAAATGCCTTTCAGGCTAAGGCCCCACATTGCAAGCAGCAACAAAAAATTGCTGCAGGAAAAACCGTGACGACAATGCATAACTGTTTTTCCTGCAGTGCTTTTCAAAGAAAGTCCTCAGAGGAAACCATCTTTCTGCTTCCATTCTGCCTTTAGGGAAACTTCCGACTTTTCCATAGATATGATTGACATGCTGCGATTTCCAAAACCGCAACCATTTTGGAAATCGCAGCGTTTCCGCTGCACATATTTTCCCACAATGTGTAGATGGGATCGCAGGGACTGTAAAACGCTGCTACCAAACCACGACATTTACACCACATGGGGCCCCGGCCAAACTGGGGCCCCATGTTGTGGAAAAGCTGTTTGTTTTTGTTTTTTTGTTTTTTGTTTTTTTTTGCATATTATGCTGTGTGTTTTTTTAAGCCAAAGTCTGGAGTGAATTTAGCAGGAGGGATAAGTATAAGTGCTTCTTATATATTTACCTTTCCTATTGAAGCCATTCTTGACTTTGGCTCCATATACCACAGCAAAATATGCAACAAAAAAAGCAGCCTTCCTGCAATGTCAGGCCTCAGCCTTAGGCTAAGCTATGCAGTGAAGCGCAAAAAAAAAAATTGTGCAGAAAAAAAAAAAAAACGCGGCAGAAACTCATTGTGTTTTTTTCTGCAGCATATTTCATTGTAACTTCGCAGTTTTCTGTGGACTTTCTGCCCCTACGGTATTATACCTATACGGAAAATGTATAGGTATAATGTACTAATGTGTCTCATGTGGTGTCTGTTTATCTTTGCAATAGGTGTAAAAAGCAGTATTTAAATAAAAATGTAATACCTATTTTGGCTGAGGCCCCTCGTTGCAGAAAAGCAGCTTTTTATTGCATATTTTGCTGCGTTTTTTTGATCCAAAGTCAAGAGTGGCTACAAAAGGAATGGGAAAAATATAGAAAGTTCTTATACTTCTCATTTCTGCTCAATCCACTCCTGGTTTTGGCTCAAAAAACCCAGCAAAAATGACAATAAAAAAGCTACTTTTCCACAATGTGGGGCCTTAGCCTTATGTGGTTTAGTTTTCTGTTCACTTTATGCATACTTCTACATAAAACATGTTTACTTGGTTGATTTTTCTTGTTCATGTTATACATTCTTCTACTTGAAACATTTATGTGGTTATTTTTTCCCTGTTCATTTTATACATTCTACAGTACAGACAACATTGAGTTTTGTATGCAGCTCATCCACTGATATACTGTAGCCTAAATGAAGCCTGAAATGAAAACAATTACCCATTTTTCTTCTAACCCTGACAACAGGGTGTATGTTAGTCAGACTGCAAATATCCATGCCTAAATGTTTCCTTTGATTTTTTGAAGTCCATTAAAATGAACAAAAAGAAACTCTAAATAATGCAGAGATAGAAAGAAACAAGTATAGAAGCTCTGAGATATTAGAGAAAGTTACTAAGATTAAAGGGTTTATTTTTCTCTCCTTGGGAAAATCAAACATTTTAAAATTAAAAGTGCTCTCCCGAAAAGTTTGAATTTTATGGCTTTTAGGGATGAGTAGGCGCTGTATCAAATTATATCCATGGTCAAAATAATGTTCAAAACTTTGCTTTGGTTAAAGTGTAAAAGGTAGAAAATCCAATAATACAAATTACAGAGGATATAAACACAACAGTAAGTTAAAGGGCTTGTCCAGCTAAATTCAAAGAGAGAATAAGGCTGTGGTTTAATAGGAATTTTGGCTGCAACTCATGTCACTCAACCAAACATCATAATTTTGCCTTGCAACTCTTTCACTAATGTGAAAGAAATCACACTGCAACCCCAAGGATGCTGCAACCATCAGTGAAGGAGTCGCAGGACGACACATCGATCTTTCCTCATATGATGGAACTCCCAGCCTAAATCACTGTGAAGCCCCAGTCTAAGGTAAGGACATATTATAAATAACTAAAATGAAAACAAAACTTACCTTTTAATCCTTAAATGGCGCAGACATTTTTCTTTTTTACTCCCTGCAAAAGCCATAACTTTCTAATTTTTCAGTTTACATAGTCATATGAGGGCTTGATTTTTGAGTGACAAGTTATACGTCAAAATGGTGCCATTTATTATTCTGTGCAATGTACTGGGAAGCAGCAATAAAAATCAGAATGTAGTAGAATTAAAAAAAAAAAAATAAAAAAATGCAGTACTGCAATTTTCTTATGGATTTTTTTTTTTTTTAATGGCTTTCACTGTGCGGTAAAAATGCTATGTTAGTTTTATTCTCTGGGTCTGTATGGTCACAGTGATACCGAATGTATACAGTTTTTTCATTAAACGAGGGGTACCAACAATTTTGTCCACGTGTGTACAACTATATGCCTACACAATTGCAAAGTCTGCCTTTGACTCATACTAATGTTACAGTAGAAATATTGGGAGAGTTTGTAGACGTATACAGTAAACTTCGTAGCAAAATGTGCTGTAAACATTGTTTTAAGGTACATACCTATTTTTAAACGGACATGCCTAAACCTATTATAGAATAATATAAATAGCAACAAGAACATTCTTGTGACAGTACACACTCTTGGAAAGGACCTTAAATTTACTACTGTAAGCATAGAAATCTGCTTGCTATTAAATAACAAAAAAGTATAATATTTTATATCCTGTTATGAAGCTTTTAATATTTATACTTCTTCAGGCAACAGAAGTCGAAGGCATTTAAGAATTGCTGATAAGATGCAACATTTAATACTCTCTCTGGTTCATCTCATGCAATCTAAATGCAAAAGTTACAGAGTGATTAAGATATTCTGCATGCCAGGCTGAGTGAAGTTTACATCTATTTGAGAAATATATCACATGAATGCTTTATTTCACTCTCACCAGATGTTACAGCTTCAAGTAAAATGAGCCCAGGAAGTGCTGCTCATGTGCCACCTTACTGCAGCTCTCCAGTGATTGCCATCAAGAGCCACTGTATGGTACATCAGACATGTATTATTTGAACATGTGCATTTTATGGCCCTTGTATAGTATACATTTGACTACATGAATATGCTTTCACTAGTTTCTTTTCACATATGTATTAACATTTAATGTTTATCTTTCTGTTTTAGAACGTGAATACAGACATTGCTTACTATTCCAGAAAAGGAATTTCATAACTAAGATTTCCTTAAAGAATATGCCCGCAAAATCTAAGCACCTACCACATTTCATTAACAGAGAAATATTTAATTTTTGAGATAACACAAAAACAGCCTGTCTGTTACACACTATAAGAGTACCAGCTATTACAAATATGCAACTTGTTCTCCTGACCACAAGGTCCAGAATTATGAAAACAGCTGAAGCAGGTGTTGTAGACTGCTTCTGTAACTCCCGTAATGGTATATAGTACTTACAGAAACAGCGTAGCACAGGGAGCTACACTGTGTCCACATCAGGAGTTTTGGAAACAACAAAGCTTCTATTTACCTGTATAGGAGTTACAGAAACAGCGTAGAACAGCCGTGTTCGACTGTCCTCATAACTGCCAACTTCCAAAAGGCTGCAAAGACAGGGCTACTCCGATCTAAGCCATCATTATAAGGCAATATAATAAAATGTAACACATTATTACATTCACATACATAACATATATCCATCAATGTATAGTAGAATAATGGATATGCAACTCCTCATCAGTAAAGGTAAAATAGTGTAAGGAGTTGAAGGTTTAACCTCCTGTGCTCCCACACATGATAGGTTAGCACCCCCTGAAAACCAGTGTTTATTTGAAGTTTTGTTCAATTGTTACAGTTACCCAGATGTGCTGGTGATGCAAAGTAAATAAGATTGTGTTTCCTTTGCAAGTGTATCGTGTGGAGGAGGTGTAAAGTACCATGGGAAGAGTTGCCTGACATCTTTTGGCATGACTTTGCACTACCTGCAGCGTGACACTTGGGCACATTATATATGAGGGACCTTGGCTCCTTCCTGGGACAATTAATGTGGTGAGTCCATTTGGTTGGTTCATCTGCGTCATTACAGAAAGCAGCTATTGTGTCACAAAAGAGGGGAGGCCTAGTCCATGAGAATGGCAGAGAGCTTGAACATGCAAGAGAGATGGCTCCAGGTGACTGAAGTTACTGGTTAACATATGCCTCTGTGTGTACTCATCACTTGTCTTATCTGCATTTAAGATCAGTAATGCTTCAGTTCTAGTATTAAATAAGGTCTGGTGTTTTTTATCTTCTGACACGCTTCTACTAAACCAACAGTATTTGGGTTCTGGACAGCAGACATACAGCTTACTGGGATATTTCAGTAACGTGGAGGAATTACAATAGTATTTTACTCTGCTACTCCTCATACTCTTACATTTTCCAAGTGGAGCAAATTATACTTTTTCATTTCAAGGGAAACAGCATGGTGTATCAAGCAACAATGTGTTGCAATAAAGACCTATTCACAAAAAATCATCCCTATAAGTGATAGGTCTTTCATAAAATCTTCTGCATACATCAGATAAGAGAAACAATAAGCCTCTATTAATGCATGGAAAGTCTTCTAACCCTGGTATGAGCGATCAAATACATTATTGACGCATGCATTTTTATTGTTCACCATTACCATTATGAACACTTAAAACTGTTTGGATCGGAAGGATCAAAGCTTCACATAACTGGAACTTAAGAGCCATTCAGTTGAACAACACGTTTCTACTTTGACTTGCATTTCAATATGTTGTAGGCAGAACATTGTGCAAAGCTCTTCATGAAACATTTTAATTAGAATTATAAATGTACTCTCGGACAATTCCCAGGCAGAAAGCTAAAGTGTAATTTAAGAAGGCATAAACTGTCTTATGTATCAATTAATAGCATTTCTAGATATTTATAATACACAATAAATAAATAATGTTGGCACACAGGATTAAACAAGCACTTTTTAAAGGGCATGTTAATGTATTGCAGTTAATTAAAGCAGCCCTGTTACAAAGATAAATATATTACTGGAGGCAGAATTGTATTAGTCTGCACTAGGATCTGACAGAGTAAGCTTTTCCTTTTAACTTTTCTGTAGGAAGATCTTTGAGAACATTCAAAGTCACAAAAAACTGCAAATCCATAATATTTTCTACAGTCAAGAGGCCAGAAGAAGCATTTCTTTCACTTTTTACTGCACAGATGCAGAATGCTACAGACGACTGAATATATGGCTTATGCAGTATGCCAGATGAGTAGTACATATTGGAAATGCATGCCCAATGACCTTTACCTCCACTTTATATTATAATCAGGTTGTAATATATAAGCGTATGGGCCACATATTCTTCACAGACACAGTACTGTAGTGTAGAACATATCTGAACAATGGAGCTAATGAAAAAAGCAATAGTAATAAAAATGATTAACTGTGATAATACTGTGATAATTATCCAGAAAATAAATGTATCTAGAATGTATAGTATTATGATGTATAGTAATGACTCATTCACAACCATGTAAACGTGACAGGTTTTACAGTGGCTTAGATTAAATGGTTGCAGAACTGTATCCATGCCCTTAGAGAGACCTCATATAGCATCATTCATGAGCAAACACTTTTCATTTTATGCTCTGAATTGGGTTGTCACAAACTGGAAGTGATGGCTCCCATGCAGATCACATGTACCAAAGGTAATCACTGACGTCATTGTATGCTGATGTCATGCTGAATTGTAGGAATAACCCAGTTCACAGCCAACTATAGAGATTTTATTCAAAATCCATTTGTAATGTAAAGCATGGGGAAAGCTGAAAACTTATTGCTACTGGAAGGTGACAAGGAGGCAGCATTATTAAGTTATGTTTGCACAAGATGCTAAAAAAGCTACAAAAATACTACAGAAAATAAATGAAACAATAACTACAAACTATAGAAACAACATATGTTGTATTAAAATGGAAAGTGCCACTCTAACAGAAACATTTAACAGAAACCTATCATTTTGAACAAGCACTCTGATCTGTCAGAATCATGTTATAGAGCAGGAGGAGCTGACCAGATTGATATATAGTTTTACTTCATTATAAATTAAGAGCATCCTTTGGTGGTTCATGCTCCCACAACATGCCCTCACAATGCACTCTTTTCAGAAAGTAGTGATGAAGATATTAAGATACCATTGACACAAAACTTGCCCATATGGCATTTAAAAAGTCATAAACTCCCGGTAAATACATAAGAGAATCTAGATATCAATAAATCTAGATCTAGATGAACCTCCCCTATTTACTTATAACCAGGCATGAAAATATGAGAAATTTTAGAGTGGAATGGATCAAATAGGTTGAGTTGCAAATCTGAATTCATGCCCTCAGTCATCGTTGTGTGCATGTTTGTGGCTATTGATCCAGAATAAATAGGGATTCTGATCAATAAATTAAAGTTAGACTGAATCTTTTTACACAAAACTGTAAATTAATTTGCTCATCTACTCCAGCTCTATAACATATTGCCTACAGATTAGACTATATTGTCACTTTACAGGTTTCATTTAACCCCTTAATGATCAATGATGTAGCTGTATATCATTGATCGTAAGGGTTTGCATGGGAAAGTCTCAGGAGCTAAACCATCTCCATACAAGGCGAGTCACTGCTGTATAATGCAGCTGACACCTGCTGCTAACAGCAGCAAATGGTACCATGATCAATTTCAACATCTAAATAGTTCTGCCACCATTTTGGAATTATTATTGATCTCCTGGAAAGTTAATATTGCAGTGGCAATATGATTCCAAGATCATCGGGATCTTATTAAGGGCTCCCAGGCATGTCATTACTATAGTTGTTTTACTACAAATAGACCAGTACTTTTACAATATACTGCAATACATTAGTATTTCAGTATATTGTTCAAGGCCTTTATGAGGTCTAAAAATAAAAAGTTAAAAAATATTTTAAAAAGTCCAAAAACACAAAATTCTAATTAACACCCCCTTTCCCTAGATAATGTATAAAAAATAAACTAAAGTAAATATAAATGCCATTTGGTATGACCATGTCTGAAAATACTCAAACTTTAAAAATATTTATCCCATATGGTGAACATCAAAAAGGTGAAATTGGTAATTTTTCACAACTATGACTCCTCTCCTAAAAGAGAATTGAATAAAAAGTGATCAAAATCATATATTCCCCAAAATAGTGTAATTTGAATTGTAAAATGAAACTACATCATGTCCAGCAAAAAAGATGGAAATATGAAAACATTGCAGATGTCAGAATATGGTTACACTAAGAAGTTTTTGAATTTGTCAAAGTTTTTACATTTTTTTAAAGGTAATAAAACATGAAAAATGTTATATAAAAGTTTAGTATCTCTGTGATTGTACTGACCTGCAGAATATAGGTAATATGTAATTTTTACCTCACAGTGGAGGATGTAAAAACTAAACCCATAAGAATTTGAAGCAAATGCAGATGTTTTCCAGTTACATTTGAATTTCCCCATTCTGATTTTTTTGGTCAATTTCCCAATAAATACAACAGAATATTAAATGATGCCACTTTTTTTTTTACTATTTTATTAGTCTTTATAGACTCGGCATCCGCCAAAATAGCACGGCGAGATGGGTTTGCACCACCAGCCACCTCGCCTCCAGCCCCAGTGCCCGCAGCATCACCCCACTCTTCCCGCTCCAGGAAGCCGGTGGCAGCAGGAGTGGGTCGATGCTGCGACCCCGTTCCTCCCTCCCCCCCCAAAAACACCCACATTTGGACTATAAGATGCACCCCCCATTTTCCTCCCAAATTTGGGGGAAAAAAGTGCGTCTTATTGTCCAAAAAATTCGGTACATGTCCTATTTAATGAAACTAACTTATCTGGAAAGTTAGTGGCCTTTTAATTTTAATCTGTGAATATGTTACAAATTATTCATATCCAGATTTATTCAGTTTAACTGACTAATATGGTGGACTGAAACCATGAATGACATACAATGGTAAATCTGTTCATTGATGGATAACAACTGAGGACTTTATGTCGACAAAATTTTTAGCCATTTTATTAAAATTATGTTAAATATGGTTTGTTTCTACTACAGTGACTCCTTTGCAAAGTCTGGCCCTTACATGCCGTGACAGCACTATCACATTAAGAACTAATACCACTGGGCACAGCATGAATTATTCAGCAGCTCAGTTGGTCCCCCCAGCTAAGCAGAACTACTTTTCTTCAAAGTGAACTGGGCATTGCAGTCAGTATAAAATATCACGTCAGAGAAACTGGAAATGTTACTTAAGACAAAGCCTTTAAAAATGTGCATACACCCAAAGTAGCATAAATTTCATGCGTGACCTTTTGATGGTTTTACTTTCTTATTTGCTGATGCAAGGCATACATACATCTGCTCTCATGGTAATCTGTCAATTGAAGGTGGATTTCAAGCGCCGGTAAATATAACATGGAGCAATTTATCTGTAAAGTCTGAGTAGAATTACAGTACAAGAGTTTTATATACCTTTTTAAGTCAAAGGTTTCTATTCAAAACTTTATTAACCTCTTAAGGATATGGCCTAGTTTGATACTTAAGAACAAGCTCCTTTTGTGCTTTTTCCATTCTCACATTTTTAAAGCCATAATTTTTTCACTTAATAGCTATATGAGGGCTTGTTTTTTTTTATACTTTTTCATTTCATTTTGGGAAAAAATTTAGCTTCCTGATTAAATTTTATTAACTGTTTCATAGGGTGGAAAAAAGTCAGTTTTGCATTCTAAATTTTACATGGTGCACTTAGCATCATAAAGGAATATGCAAATATGTCGAAAAGGTGGCAGAAGAGCAAATAATGAGGACTTATTTACATCTCTCTTTCCCAGAATCCTTAGCAGGGTATATATGTCCTATAGCAGGGTATGTATGACCTGAGAAGCAGGTACCCGTATGGTAAAACATATCAGTGTATCTGTTATCCAACTCCATCCCAAAACAAATAATTTCATTGTCTTTAGACACATTTAAGTGTCATTTCTAGCTTGAGATTTTTATGTAATTTCCATGGTGAATTATAGATATTAGCCACAGTTGTGTTGACAAAATTGTTTGACATTATAAATGAATCCAGCCATTACAAAATTCATATTACAGTGATAGAATCCTTGAAGTAAAGATATTAATACAATGTATAACAGTATATAGATCAATAAGAATGACATGGGGTGAAAGGAAATCGCAAACATGTAGTATGCAACTCCTGGGACCCTATTAAAAAATGATCTTATAACTTACCTTCCTCACCCTGTGTGGAGTTTAGTTGAAGGTCTTGAGTTTAAATCTTACCAAGTATAACAACTGCAGGGACTTTCTATGTTATCCCTGTGTTTGAGTGAATTTCCACTGGGCTCCCCAGTTTCTCTCGCACACCAAAAGCATACTTATAGTTTAACTGGCTTCCAATGAAATTGGCTCCAGCGAGAAAGAGATATATATAAATTAGATTGTGAGCCCCATTGTGGACAGGGACTGGTGGGAAAGATGACAAACTCTTAACATTACAGAATATGTTATTATATAAGCAACCAGAAATTAATAAATAATAACAATTACTGTCGATTAAAGCATGTGAAGGAAAAAGTAACAAGCATTCTCTATATATTTCAAGCTCAGAAACATACTTGTCATTTTTCTAGGGCATGCAACCATTAGCACATCCAGTACACCTTAATATTCTCTTAAGAATATGAATGTAGACAGCATTACTGCACTGAAAATATAAAACATGAGAAATATTCAGGAGTCTTCCAGCATCAAAAACTCTCTTTCCTATCAAGTACTCCAAGCTTAGTAGGAAAAAGTGGCATCAGCCTTATTTAAAGTGTTAGGAAGTGATAAATCAATTGTAAGTACAGTAAGGCCACAGGCAGACAGTGCAGAAACCACAAACCCTTACAGCGTCAGATGGCTGCACAATTCTGCAGGTAACACTGGGGTAGACTCTGTCTGACCATGCCCTAATAACCCATTTACACTGCCCAATGCTTGGGTGAATAAGCTCCAATCAATGAGATAGTGGTCAATCAGCAGACATTTGCTTTGACCATTAACATGGGTAGATGTAAACAACATGGGACACTATTGGAATCACTCGTCCCCCATGCAGTTTCATTGTTTGTTAGCAGCACATCCTTGTTTAAACAGGGCAATGTGCTACTGTCATTTGAGCATTTTTGCAAAAAACATGCATTTAGCTAACAAATAGGAATTTGTCAATTTGTTTGCAGATAAGGAGCAGATTCACAGAGGTCAATGATTGAGAATGAATGTCCTTACAAATGCTTGTTTCTGATAATTGGTCTAATAATCGTGTAAAGACTCCTGCATATATAGTGTATAGCATTTATGTAGATCCATTCAGTGCAATTAAAATTAAACACCAAGATAGCATTATGGTTGGGGTTAGCACTGTTGAGTTGCAGCACTGGAGTCCAGGGTTTGAATCCAGCCAAGGACAACATCTGCAGGGAATCTGTATTTTCTTCAATACTCTAAAGACATGCTGATCGGGAATTTAGACAGTGAGTGATGACAATGTCTGTAAAGCACTGTGGAATATGTTGTCGCTATAAAAGCAAGATAAATAAATAAGCATAAATTCAGATGTATTAATTATTACCGGCTTACAGGGGAACATTTTCTATCGAAACATGATAGATACATATTAATAGGTCCCCTTGGTGAAGTCACCACTGATTTTAAGAAGGAATGGACTCTGTAGAGTGTTCAAAACCCTTTAGTACTGATCAGAGATTTCAGTTGAAAATGTAGAGTACAACACTATAAATCTGAATAGAAATGTATGAGAACCGTTGAAAGGCCGTGAACATTCATAAGTCACTTTAATACTGTAAATTAGGGCTTACTCAAATGATTGTGTTCCATTCATGAAACCCAGTCCATGTGCGGGCAATATTTCTTAAACTGACCACGGTCATGCAAATGGAACTCACACACAAATAGTTAGATCACTACTGTACTGAACTTACCTAAAGCTGTCACTTTAGTACACTAGTGATCAAGTCGTTCAGAAGCTCACTGCATCAGAAGTGACTATGATGTCATGAGTTACATTCACATGGCTATGGTCAATCAAAGAAACTCACACACAGATTGTGTTTAACGGATGGAACAAGGTCATATGAATAAGCTCTCAGTAGTGGCACCAGAACATAGATATATCCAATGAGATTTTCCCACATGCTTCTATGGTATTTCCCCTTTAAACCATAAAAACACTGTCAATATAATTTGACAAATACCAAGCACAGTTGGTATTACAGATGCAGATTTCTTGCTTCAGGCTTTTAGAAACTTGTCTTCAATAGTTTCTATAAAAACAAAAAAAAATATCAAAATCTCACCCAGAAGCACCCCATTTTCACCCTCATGATCCAAACTTGAACAGGCAGTTCCACTGGGTATAAAGATTTTAATAAAACAATCAGAACCACAGCAAATGGATGGGCACGACCAGTAGAGGTTTGTCACATTAGTCTGTGAGCCAATCTTTGTGATAACAGCTAACATAGCACAGCAAAGGATTTGTCTTTACAATAACTTGTGAAATAACTTCTGAAGAATAAATCTGTTATCCATGTTTCCTATATCAGAGAGGATTTAAAATGAGTCTTCTACCTATAATAAAAACTTGTACAAGTGAAACAATTACACTCAGAGATCATTGTAGAAATCGGGAGCCAAAGATTAAATTTGATCATGGGCAAGTCACTTTTCTCTGCCTGACTAAAATGAGATCATAAGCTCGGCTGAGACGGAGTCTACCCTGAGAGAACCTCCGTTGTGTCTGGATGTTTAGCTATAACATCAACAATAATATACAAATGACAATTGTAGTATTTTATGCTGTAATACTGTGCCTCAGCAGAAAGGTTTTTATACTGTTGTGGCTAGTAGTTCTAAAGAGCTGCATTTATAGCAATCTACAACTTTATGGAAAACTAGTAATTGGCTCCAAATCTGCCAAACTGTCAACTCAAAATCCGAAAAAGTAACTAAAGAAAAATAAGCAGGTAACTACTAAAGATAAAGCATGTCCTTATGTGAAGTCAGAATCAGCTACTGGAAGCTGTACAACACTTCTGTGGAGGGGACAGGAACTTCTTTGGAGTCCTGTATAATGTACACACTATACCATAAAAATAATATGGAGTTGCCCTCACTTGGTGTCATAAGGAGCAGTTTGTCCTGGCACAGGTAAAGAGTGATACATGACATGTAGCACTATACAGCAATGCAGAGAGGGGTTACTAGATAGACAATCATTGTCTTCACTTTAGTAACACAGGTGTTACTAGTGTAATGCTCATGCTGCCAATCACATATACTGCAAATTGGCTGCATCTCTGGCTTTGTGGTTTTAAAATACAGAGGCCCAGGAAATGAGACAAAGGCAAGTGGAGGTGCCCTTGGAGAGAATAGGGCCATTCAAGGTTGGCCTCATTACCATTTTAATGGACTGCGAAAACTTGCACAGAGATGTGATGTCTACAGGTGCAACAATGTTAGCAAGCAAGAAAGTAGATACATGTCCTTTTCTTCAGAATTTCCCAGATGACTGACATTTCCTCCTCCGTTTTACATTAAGATCATCCACTGTACTTCTCAGTTGCTATGATGACCCCACACCATCTTAGACCCTATCACACCCCCCTCTTTTTTTCTTCATTCCTGTCTCCATTCAGTAACCATGAAGGACTCTGTCTTTTCTTCTCAGTTTCCATGACATCTCCACAATCCTGCTCAGTCCCTCTCTCCTTCACTCTTCCTAAGATAACTCATTCTCTTCTCCAGTCAACATGATTGTGCCTTCTCCTTCTCTCTTTCTTAGTCAATATTAAAGACAACTGACAATGATCTCAGATTACTACACTTGCTTGCACTTACACTTCAATCTCCCTTGCTACAGCTGGCACCATTATGCTACCATTGACTAAACCTGAGCCCCATCCCCCCCGACTGTCCAGAATAAAGTGACCTGGATCAGACAAAAGGTAGGTTTAGTTGGGTACCATGGCTAGGCACTACACTTCAGCAGATACTGCAGGAAGAGTAGGGGAAGGGGAGAAAATTGTAGTAAATGTAAAAAAATTGGGGCTCCTGCACATCCCTCTTTCAATGGATGTACACAGAAAATGCAGGAATACAGTAATACCTCGTACACTCGCGTTTCCGAATTTGCGAATTCACAGATTCGCGATATTTTTTTGGCAACTAACATATATAGATTTTGCTCTTTTTTTTCAGATCTGTGAAATTTAATTAAAAAAAACACTTCGCTATTGGGTAGTAGCGTTCTGTTCGTTACGTACCTGGTAATTAGTTTCATTTTACTGTGAGTGTATAAGAAAAATGAATGAATGTATTAATATACAGTACTGTACAGTATACTTTAGTATACTTTAGTATACTGTACAGTACTGTAGGGTAAAGTTTATTGATATTTAGGGGTTAAACATTAGAAACCGGCATTGTAAGCGCTTCTAAGCGCTTGTGCCAAACATTCGCGATTCCTCGCGATCCGCGACCCGCTCTGGACCCTAACCTCGCGAATGTACGAGGTATTACTGTATATAGCAAATCTCAGGATGTTAGCCACTCTCTCTATTGAGAACTGAACCAAATTACACTGTGCCTTTAGCAAATTAATGTCCACCATTTTGTTTTCAGGTTCAAAATGATAAAGATCTATTTTTCTGAAATGATACATGATAGCATTCCAGTTGGATGTAGTCACTGTTAGAGTGGGGTTAACCAAGTAATGAATTTAAGTAATGAATGAATTCTGTAGGAGCCATGTAAATCTGTACGCACCAAGCTGCTCCTAGTGGTAGTCACAGGAAGTTGCTATAATACATGGAAAGCCAGAGAAGCAGTTTATTGCTAGGCTCCATTCCATCACAAGCCTTATTACAGTCAGCATGCCCTGGTTTACTGTAGGTACACCAACACCCATCCTGTCAGGTGCACAATTCCAGTTGTTTCAAAGGTAGTCAATATCAGAAGGCTGTAAGTAAATAGTGACCACTAGTTGTCTCAGACCTAATGTAGGATATATACTGTATATTATTTGTAATGGAACTAAAATCTATCACACAAAAGAGGAGAGATTGTTTAAAAGTGCTAGTATTTGCAGAAGTCTTACTATATATTACAGACAATATAAGTTAGGTCACAATTTGGCACACTCTGCTTACCTATACATATTGACTCTTAGACAATTTTACATATACTGAACTGACTTTGACATACAGCTTGTACCTCATTGTAACTGTAATAATAATACATCTAAAAGAAAAAATACAATAAGTGAATCAGCATGAAATCTATTATACCACAATATGATTAATACTCAAACTACAATAAAAATGGCTTGAATACATCTTGACTCACACAATATATTGAATTACAGACAATACATACATAGTCATAGGTCAACTAATCAATGACATATAACAGATCAAGAAAAATGAGACGTTTTATTGCAAACAAAAGTGAGCTTTAGAACTAAGAAACAGCTGGCCGTGATGGCAGTATCAGTATTATTTGATGTAACTGAATGAGATTTTTAGAGAGTTCTTGAAGTGTTGTTTCACCTTTGATGGTCCTACACTTGTATATTGATATACTAAGACTGATAATGACCAAAAATTCAACACTGGCCTTCTTCTTCCCCTTGTCAGATGCATCTCTACACCATTCTATGTCTTTATGATCTTTATCTCAGGAGTGTCGGTGGGGAGGGTACTGACAAAACATTGCAACCTCTGGAAACGCAAATGACTTCACTGCTAGTGCGACAGTAGCCAGAGGCCGGGTCAGGCAGTAAGCTGACCTGGCCATAGTCTTTATATGAAAGACTGTGCCTAATGCAAGTTAGACAGAATCTAGTACATACTAGAGTTTGGGAGAACAATTCCAAGGATTTGACTTCACTAGTCCTTTGTTTTATCACCAGATTGCTCCACATTGTAAACAATGAATGTGCTCATACATTCAGCCATATTGCATCTCAATTCATAAGTCAAATATCTGGACCAAAGGATAAAGGATGAGATCCTAGCCTGTGAAAGAAGCAGATAATACCTTCCTACCTATGGCATCTAATGCAGCATGCTACATTTTCTTTCTCTTAAATCCCCTGCAGAATCAGACAGTAAAAAACAAGTATGTCTTATTTTTTAGTGTTCGCAACCATTGCAGGTAATGGATGATATAGTTCAATTCTGAGAAACCATCCTCTAGCTATTGCATGTACAAGTGTGAATCCACAGCTTGGTAGCATCCCTAATTGAGTGGATATTTGTAAAATCATCCAAAATTTCAGATTGAGTTTCCTATTTCAATACTTCTTAGATCCTGATATAAAAATCTTGGCTCACTTATGTCCGGTGATCTGATGACAGAAGAGACCCTATTATTTTATATAGGATTGTAAGGAGATAAACTGCAACATACTATGTTGCTGTGTTTAGCTGTTAATTTTAATGCACTATGTGGTGGCCATGGGTGGCTCTGATGGATCTACAAGGGTTAATGTTTTGCATGTGGTGACACCGGATAATTGAGGTATGCAAGATGTAGGTTTTGTGTTTCCCACAACAGATGACATGACAAGCCAAACATTAAGCAAGGACACTTGGTCCATTGTGGTTTTTGGAACAGTTACACCAGAGAATTAGTAAATCAGGAAAAAAAGCTGTCGAGTTAAAGGAAAGTTGTCCCAGAATATGTTTCTAATATTGGATTAACATGGCTGTCATTCCTGCCCAGACTCCTGATAAGAGAATACTATAGTATATACTGACAGTAAAGTTTCTAAATTTTTCAACATTCCTTGTGTGGACTTCTTAACTGAGACACCTGCTTTCTATTACAGGATATTTTCTAGCATCTGGTGCATCAGTTGTGACCCCAAATTTCTCCATGTACCAGACAGAAAAATGCTGCATGAAATGTTTTTCTGTCCATCGCTAGACGCATGGGAGCACAAAGTTCATAATAATGTCATAAGTTGTGTTTAGCATTTATTGGACAAAACTAATATATATATATATATATATATATATATATTTATAATCCAGCTCAACGGCACCTTAAATGAACTGGCATTTATAGATACATAGATTTATTTCATGATGTGAGTTCAGTTCAGCAGAGCCACAGTCGCGCCAGGAAATGTGGCCACAACACAGACATCTGAATGGGCCCAGTTACAACCTGGGACCACCTGAGAATTATATCTGGACTTTAGGTGGGTAAAGCACAACTTTTAATCTACAGCTTTGTTCTGGAGGTTGTACTATTAATTTAACATGCACAATCGGCATAGGAATATCTGTTTTCCAGTCCCCTTGCTGAATCATAAGCTTTTCAGTGGTAAATACAGTGTACAGTAGCCATACAATGCTACCCTTGTGTACCTTTGGAGAGCATGTGAACTCCCACATCCTTCTCTGTTAGAAAAACAGAACAGTGGCAGCAAAACAATATGGGTGCAAGACTCAGAAGGTTGGACTAGGAAGCTTCTGTTAAGGTGATAAGGCCCCCATGCATCAGAAAGATGTTAACCCCTGATCAAAACATCCTAAGCATCCTCATTGGAACTGGATTCTGAATTTAATGGAGATTTCCCCCTAGAAGAATGTAGGACATCACATGTAGGTTATGCAGCTCCATATTAAGGAAGCATATGGTTTCGATGTTCCATACTCAGGGCTCTGCTATGGTACATGAGTCCTAAAACTTTATGCAAAGTGAAACAGATATAAAAGCCTAATGTTGGTCATGTGCTGTACTTATCAGTGGTAACCAGGAGCACATTGTAATCTCCTCCAGAAATTGTTTAATGATGTTGTGTCCACTTCTGGGATTCAGCACATTTGGAATAGTCTCACAGGACAGTATAATTTTCAATCTATCATATTACAAGGGAAATTAACCTGCAATTTTATAGTATGACACATCACCTGTATGTTCAGCAGAATTACCGATGGGACATAATATTATATCTGCCATTATCACAGAGCAATTGGGAAATGTGAAAAATATCTTTATAATTCCATATACGTAGACATTCCCCTAGAAAAATTTATTTAGCTGCATGTAAGTAACCTAAAAATGCATGTGTTTTCTTCACTGTTTATTGTAATAGGGATAGACCTTTCTTTTGCACATCTAATGGCAGTTCTTAAGGGGGAGAACCTTTCATGTCCTCTAACATTGGCTATGTAATATACTGCTGGAAAGCTGACAGTGCGATGAATTCAGCACACTGTCTGCTTTGCTGGTATCTGACACAGTTGCAGAGATGTCAGTGATGTTAGTTTCGGCACCAATATCGCTGCACTGTCAGAGGGGCCAGGACTTACATCTCGGCATCATCAATGGGAAGTGAGGAATGCCCACCCCCTCATGGACAGTACAAGAGTATAGAAGAGTCAGGGGGTCGTTCCTCATCACCCAGCGATGATGCTGAGTTGTGAGTTCTGTCCGTATGACAGTGCAGCGATATCGATAACCGAATTGAACAGCACCGATATCTCTGCAACCGGGGCAAATAATGGCAAAGATGACAATGCACTGAATTTAGCGCACTGTCAGTTTTCCAGCAGTATATACCAATTCCAATATTAGAGGACATGAAAGGTCCTCTCTATGTTCTTAACATAAATTTACTGACAGTTTAAGATTGCATTCAATATCCAAGCATATCCATACCTCTGTTTTTCATGTATGTGTGCTGTCAGAGTTTTCCACTGACAGCACACGGACACTTTAATTTTATGGTCATGTTGTGTCATCTGAATCAGTCATGATTTATCTGTTTTTTATGTCAGCCATATCATATCAACCATGTTTAAAAAAAAATGCTATGCCTTTGTATTGAGTTTGATCAGTGAAAAATTGACATCACACTTATGACATCCAATTGCTGTCTGTTTTTTTCATGGACCAATACACTTTAATAGGCATGTCTCTGTTTTTATTTTACGAATTTGTAGTCATAAATTAAAATAGACATGCGAATAATTACACTGAAAAAAGTTTGCCTATGTTTCGTTTGGTGTTTCATCTGTATTTCTTACAATGTAAAAAATGGATGTGTGAATAAGATCATGCATTGCTTCTATCAATGTAACTCTTTAATACAAACTTGGGAGTAAAGGAATGTTCACATTTGGCAGAATAAGTTGTAGAAATTTCTACAACTGAAAATCAGTTACATAGTATAATTGACATGCTATGATTTGCAAAAACACAATGGTTTTTAAAATCCAGAATCCCATCCACTTTGCAGGTACTGTAATTTGCCACAGCTTTTGCCATGGCGTTTCTGTTGCGGCTAAATCGTAGCATTTACACTACGTGAGGCCCCAGCACTGCGAGAAAAACCACGGCGGTAACGCATCAGGTTTCCTCTGCGAACTTTTTGCTTCAATTATATCTATAGGGAAACCGCCAGCATTTCTGTAGGTATAACTGACATGCTGCAATTTCCCAAAACAGTGATGGTTTTGGATATCGTAGCATTTCCGCTGCATGTATTTTTCCGCACTTTGCTGTGACTGTAAAATGCTGTGTTATTTCCCCACAATGTGTGGCCCCTGGCCTTAAAGCAATTTTTAGTTGCAGAAATATATGCAACTAAATCTGCTGCATGTAAACATGCCTTTTGTATATGTTCCCATGGGACTAAAACACTGCTGGAAATCTGCAGCAGGAAAAATGTACCAAATGGTGTTTTTTTTAAGCAGATTTTTTTGTAGAAATGCTGCAGATTTGAAAACTGTGAAATGCAGATTTAAAAAGAGTGAAATACACATCAAATAAATTACATGTTGCAAATTTAAAAGCCGTCCTACAAGGAAATTCTCTTGCATTTTAGTCCCATGTGGACATACCCTTATTTCATCATATTGGGAAGCAATTATGTGGTGAAACACTGATATTAAAGGCTAGGTTTTGACACTAGGGACCATGAGCCTTAAAGAAATTGAACTATGCATACATGTATAAAAAAAAAGTCAAAAAAGTGATCAAACTTTGGCTGAGGCTAGACACAGACCTTTTGGAGCAGGATAGCTCAAATTTCAACTGTGAATTGCCTGACACTTTCAGAACATAATGAAATTATCATTAGATTAGATTTTTCCTTAAAGGGGTTGTCCAGTTGCATTGAATAAATATTATTGTTTGTATAATGACAAATTATACAATTTTCCAATATACTGCCTGCATCAGTTCTGTAATAATTCCTCAATTCCCTAACATTTCATTATACAAACAATAACATTTGTTTGCTGAAACTGGACAACCCGTTTATTGCCCTCTAATGTTACATCACTATTTTCCCCCTGAAAATCTGATGGCTAAATCCAAACTCATCAGAAAACTCAGCTATGCTTTCAGAAAAGCTTGCACATAGACATATATTATGCAATATATGACACATTAAGTATATAAATGTTCTTTACACACAGAAGAAGAGGAAAAAAAAAACTAATAAAAAGAAATGAAGGTAAACAATGTACATGGATATGCTGGAAACACAACACACTTTATATTAATAATCATTGCATTGTGCTATTGATCCCAAAACTAACAGCTTCAACAAGTTTTTCCCCTTTGTCAACAAAACACTACTGTGGCTAAGCAGTTACATCACTATTACTTCTGCATTTTCTCCTTACACTAGTTACTTGCATCCAAGTAAAATAAGCTGGACCTGACATTCAGACTACCTTCTTTCCAAACAAGCAGCAATCAAGAAGCAAGTGCCACTCATCATTTTATATATACGTCATTTACAATAGCATGGCAACAAAGTGTTGCATGGCAACAAAAAGAACATAGTTACAAAAAGGAGCATGGCGACAAAAAGACCATAGTAACAAAAAGGAATATGGCAACAAAATCAACATAGTAACAAAAAAGAAGCATGGCAACAATAGGAGCTTGGCCCCAAAAAGATCATAGTAACAAAAAAAGATCATGGCAACAAAAATGAGCATGACAATGTATTTATATACTTTGCTGTACTCAACAAGTTAGAGGAATGAGGAATAACTTCTAACAAGATGAAATACTGAGTGTATACATCCGAAAGAATCTGATATGCTGCAAATTTTACACAGAGGCAAAAATTACACTACATGGTGAAGATCTTAATGCAAAATTCATAATGTAATTGCTGCAGGTTTTTGCAAAGGTTCTACCCTATACATTGTAAAGGGTGAAACCCACTGTGAAAATCCACAACATAAATTGACATGTTGTGGATTTCTAATGTTTATTACAGGTCAATTTAGGTTGCACATTTGTTTCAATCTCATTTTGCAGCTGCTGCAAAATGCTCAGGATTTTCTGGCATCCCATGTGGACAAATTTTAAGAGTACATTTACATGCAGATACATTTATTCAGAAATTCCTCCAAGGATCCCATTCCTCTGAATAGGGTTTGCATAATTTTGTTCATATGCTACAGAAACAAACCCATTCAGATTTGATGACATTTGATGTTTTTTGATAAATTTGGGAACAAATCACTAGGATATGGCATCACTTTATGATCAGTGAATATCTAGCCTAAGGAACACCCAACAATCCCAAAAATTTCTATCTGGGTCCAATCCTATGCACTTGAATTGAGTTGTGCTCTAGCTCAGTACAGTGAGTGGCCATAGTACTGCTGTGCAAGGAGAGACTGTGAAGAGGTCACAGTACCACATTAGAACTCCAACCCCTTCATACTCAGGATTGGTGAGGGTCTAGGAGCTTGAACATCCACTATTCATAAAATGATATGTCATCACTTTATAAGATGGGACCCCCTTTAAATAATATAAATATAATGTAATTTAATTATGCTCTGTCAAGATGCAAAGATCTGGGATTTATTGCTCCTGGACATCACCAGGTATCACAGCAGGACCACCCAGATTCATAATTAAAGATTACTGTCATTAAATTGAGGCATCTACCAAAGTGACCCCTGGACTGCCAACTGTCTCTAACAATCCGTTCTTTTAAAAAGGCCTTAATCAGATGATCTGTCTCGGCCAATCAGCCAAGAGGGACTGACTAATATACATACAGTCATATAGTCCCCAACTACACCTTCTCAATGACTACTGAAAAATACCCTAAATAAAACATAGCTGTGACAGACTCACCTAAAATAAAGCACACGATAACTACATTTAACATTGCACAAGGCTTGACACCACCTACATATTTCTAGCTATATAAATAACCCATATATATACCTGCTATTATGTATTGAGTGTAGGGCTATATATCAACTTGGGATGATCAAAGTCTAGAATGACACCAGAAGTGGTGGGACTTTTTGTACAATTCACACCTCACAATGGTTTGCCCTCCTGATAAAAGGTAAAGGAAGTATTCAACAATTGCTTAAAAGTTGTCAGAAAAAAATCCATCTAACTATAATCTATAACAGGAAAAATACAAGCCTCTTAAGTGCATATATGGTACATGGTATAGAAGTGCTGTATTAGTAATAACTATAATTATTAGCGACATTGTCCTCATCTGACATCAGACCCAGAGAACTGCATATATCCCACCACAGCAGATTGGGAAGAAAACATAGGTATGATATTCAGTAACACATACCACATCCATGATCTGCATCAAATTCATTCCAAAGTAGACAGTGAGTGGATGAGAGTCATTAGCTACCGGCCTCTCCAGAGGATTATAATTCTTCAGTAATTCCTTGTAGAGCTTTCTCTGGAATTCTCCTTGCAGGGACACTTCAAACCAAGAGAAGAGCATGATCAGCACTCACACAGCACAGGACATTATTATACAGTAACATATAGAGCACAGTGATATATATTCTAGTGATAAATTCATATATATAGCAGGTAGCTTGCATACAGTGATCATCATGTACATAGCCTTGGACTGGGACACACTCACAGAGAATGGGGTGTTATGAAATAGGATGGAATGCAGGGAAATGGTGAGATCAATTTACCATGTATAAAGCAGACTGATATAATCATCCACAATTGGATCTCTCCAGCTCCCATTGTATGAGCTCAAGATGAGAAGGTCTTCAGATTCCCAGCCGAATGGGAAAAGTTTATGATTTGATGACAATAAGCAGAGTCCTGGATGCTGGTAAATGCAGAGGATCAGCTCTCTGGCTGCATCAAGGCTCAGGCTGTGGAGGTGGTGACTACTAAAGTATCACAGCCCCTGTGCCTGAGACCTCGCTGATGATGGGAATCCAGGGATTGTCTTCATATTTAGGTATGCATTGCATCTATTTTATTTGGGGGATCACAGTAGTTCCCAGCTGCTGCTGATAACTCTCTGTGGGCTCAGTGCTGGCACTTGTCAGAAAGCAATGGCTCCATTCAGATGGGCTCCACGTGAAGCTTGTGACTTGTGATCCTGTCTCAGTCTGAGCTCTGTTCATTGCATTGTATTTTATAGCTGGCAAGGAGGAGGCAGAGCAGCAGCCCAGATCTAGTGTGAGTATTAACCCATTCACGGCTGAGAATGCCATTAAGACACATACAGTTAAATCGTAGCGTGTTCATGACTATCTGCTCTCTCTGCTATGGTATTTTTAGAACAGTGTCAAAAGTAGTAAAATAGATTTGGGAATCCACGCATAATCACTAGAATTTCAATGCAATGGTTAGAATACTAGTGCATGCATATGATCATGCTATAGAGTAGGGAAGAGAAATACATTAGGTTTTCCTCTACATGTAAAGCAAAGCCCCATTTTTAGAGCTGATTTGATTATAATAAAAAATTGAAAGTCTCTTAATTTACTATAATGTAATTGTATTCTCTTTACAACTGAAAACCCAGAAGACTGCAGAGGATTTTAAGGAGTTTCTCTGTTGTTTGACATTTTTTAAGTACATTCCTAAACTTTATAAAACAAAAAATCTCCTATTAGCAAATGAGCCCCAGAAACACTGCAGCCATGTGTGCAGCTGCAATAACATGTTAACCACAGTGACTCCACATTCCTTAAGATAGGTCATCAATATTAGATCTGCATGAGTCCGACACCTGGAACCCCCGCAGATCATCTGCTCTGAAACTGAAGGAGCACAGCTCATTTGCCATACAAAGACTAGCAGCTACTTTAGGTACTACAGCAATTTCCTATTGAAGCCCATGGGATAGCGCTGCAGTACCCATAGCCATCACTGCAGATCATACAGCGACTAAGCAAAGCGGTGTCCGCTATGTAAACAATACCAGGTGTGTCAAACAGATAATCTGCGGGGGTCAGACCCTCACCAATCTGATATTAATGACCTATCCAAACATAGGCCATCAATATTAGAAAGTTGATAACCCCTTTAATAGAGGTTAATATTGCTAAGTAAAGTTGCTGATATGAGCACATTAAGACTTTTATTCTTAAAAATGTTAATAATTTGTATTAACCTGTGTTTTTTTTAATGCATTCCTAACAGCCCAGGAGTGGATTCAAAGGAAATTGGAAATATAAAGGAAGGACTTTTACTTCTCCTTCCTGCTGGATCTATTTCTGGTTTCAGCTTGAAAATGCTAAAAAAACTGCAGTAGCGCTTTCCAAAAAAGTGTTATGTGAAACCACCCTTAGGGCGACATTCAGAAACTGGGAATTACCCGAAGCTGTGTAGCATATAATGTTATTGCTCTTCGAAATTAAATTATATAGCGTCAGATTCACAGGTTCTGAGGCAAGATTCAGAGGCAATGGTATAATGCAATTGTGTGACTGATAGTCTAGGTTAGCTCAGTACTCTAGGCCCACTTTCTTCCACCATTATTTAACTCAGTCTTTTGCATCAGGAAAGGAACATAGCGTAATGGAAACATTTGCATCTCTTCTATGTTCTGCGCCCACCTCTGGTTTTGTTTTGACTTACACATACTGATATAAAATACCGACCAAATGCATTTAAAGGTGGCCTGACGTTGAGTGAGCAGTGGAAGATCAATTTTAATGTTTTACTGTTGAATAGGAGAAGAATATAATTGCCATAACTTATCAGCATTGAGCCATTTTACCAGAAAATACCTTGAAGATATTGCAAATTATAAGTTCAAATAAAGAGTCATTAAATTTTGAAATATTGTTACAGTTATGCATGACGTTGCATAATTTACAGTCACCTAATCAAGGGTTAATTGTGCTTGTAGAATTTTCCTAGGTACAGTAGCTCTGGACTCTGCATTTTTTTTTTCTTGTTTTTGCTCGTGACAAACTCACACACTTTAAGACTAAGGCCCCAGGTTGCGGAAACACAGCTTATTTTGTTGCACATTTTGCTGTGGTTTTTTTGAGCCAAAGCCAGGAGTGGATTGAGCAGAAGGGAGAAGTTTAAGAACTTTTTATATATTTCCCACATTTTTTCTAGGTAAATAAATACTTCAGGTTCCACTGAGCATAGTTCATACCAAGAGTACGCCAAAAACATTGCCAGAAGACTATCCCTATAACCATTGTGAGAAAAGTACCCACATAAACAGGTTTTAAAAACAATATCATTAAGGTACATACATTTACAGAACCAAAAGACTGCTATAGAAATAAATGTCTGAAAAATATCCCCAAAATAATACTGCTTACAAAGTTTCCCATTTTATCAATAAGAGTAGAGCTACCAATAAACAATACTATTGTTTTGGATGACTTTTTAAGAATGTAGGCAGGAATGGATTAAGAGTAGTCCATTATGATAGGGTTATAGTAACCATTCTTGCAACATACTTCCATAACTTCAAGCTCAGAAATGTCTCCACATTACATTTCGTAAAAAGGCAGACTTTTACAAATGTCCCCAGCAGCAGTTGACGCATTGTACATTATCAACGGGACAGAATTAAATACATCTCCAAGTTAAAATATTCATATTTGTCTCAGCATATTTCCATTAGTAAATGTAAAGCAAAATGACATGTCTAAAATGGGGTTTGATGCCCTCTAGAGTTTATTAACCCCTGTCAGGTTCCATAGGAAAGACTTTAGAATAACTGTATGAAATCTTTCTAGCATAAATGTGCCCAATGGCCAGGATCTCATCTTATAGTAGCTAAAAGTTTGACATTTAGAGATCTGAAGCCCACAGAAGTTATCAGGTTTTATTAACAAAACAATCTCATTCCTGATTACCAAATTATTTCTCAGCTTTATGCATTGCTTGCATCTACTATCTGGTAGAGATCTACAGTATTGTCCACCCTGCTTGATTCATGAATATAATTACAGAACTAAAGGATTTAATCTACACCAAACATTTTAGATGACTTTCCAGGTTAGCCTACCAAAAGTTCGTATATGGGGAATAACACTATCTGGCCATTATATCACTTGAATCTTCAATTTTTTTAATCAGTTTTAACCTCTGTTAAACTCTTTGTTTCTAACTTTTAGTTTTTTATGAGTTAGATATGTGAAGACAAGCTGCTATGATGTCTCCATAGACTGTCAAGAACAGGACATGAGATTCTACTTCATAACTCTTCCTCACTCACTCAGAAGCAGCAGCATCACCATATAGGACATTATAGAGAAGCACTGATTAGTATGTGATTAAAGCACTTGGCATGAGATAGAAAATTTACTGTTATAGCAAAAATATGTGTTGGTGCCTCTGCCTCTGTGTAACTGGGACCCTCCTACGCCTCCCCTTTTCATGGACACATGTGTGCATCTGTGAGCTTCAGCTCATCTTGGGAGACTAAGACAGATGCAGAAGATATTTCAGAGTGAATATTCATTTAGGATGGAAGGTAGGCAGGAGGAAAAGTTCTGAAAAGTGAAGGATAAAGCTTTTTTTCTCTTATAAAATATATTATATCTCGTATTTTTGCCTGTACTATTGATTTATGCAAAGTTAGTTATAATTTAAGGGTTAATAAAAACTCCAATCAAAAAAATTCCGCAATTCTCCCAGATGAATATTCACTACCAAATACTATGTATCTTGTAAATTATGTGAAGATATTTCTCTTCATTCTAAACAAATCAAGTCATGGTAAAAGGAGTCAGGTCTAGTTTTAACCTTTATCCTAGGGGACATCTTGATTGCTACTATGAAATGTCCATTCTAAGAGACATAGTTTTATCTGTCATGCACCAGTTAAACTGCTGGGCTAAAAATCTTTCAAAGAATCCTGGGAATGTCTTGAGCTGATTTGCTGGATTATTACTAAAAAGGTTTTAAGGAAGCAAGTCCAGGGGAATTTGGCACTTACATCTCATTAATTTGAAGACATGTCACAATAATGTTAAAATGGCCTATATTCTACATGCTACTTCTTAAATGAAATTTATCAAATTATTTATGGATGAGTCATTTTCGAGTCACATATTCTTACTGTCATTGTGCACTGTAATAATACTATTGTTCTGTTAGATGGAAATACATCATAATCAGTGTTCTACACTTCCTTCTGCTGGTAGAGAATTTTCACTGATCATATGTACAGTATATAGATGTAATTATATGGTTTTATTTTCTGACTAGGCAGCAAGGAAGGACATCTACACACAAATCAACACCAAAATTCCGTATAGCAAATACAGACAATGTATTACAGGTATACACATAAGCTGAAAACAACAAGGGCCAATTCCTTTATTGTGTACAGATCCAGTTATTTGGACTGTCTGACAAGTGTTTTAAGTGGTAGATCTGTACTTTAGTAGTGGAAACAATAGATATACAATGTGGATTTATCAACAAAAAAAATCAGGGCTGTGTAAATGAAGAGTTAAACAATGGTATTATGTGAAAAACCATGTGTTTGTATTTGTCTAACTAACTTGATGACTCAGAACCAGAAACTGGTTTATCCATTTGTTAGACTTTGTACAACCTTGGGATTTGGGACATGTATTGTGTTGTCTTAGCTGTAAAATTATATAAAAAGCAGGACCCTGTTACAATAAATTGGGACATTCATACATTTCTTCTGTGTGTGTGTGAGTGTGTATGTGTGTGTGTGTGTGTGTGCGCGCGCTTGTCCCTAGATCTCGCAATGTTTGTTTTCATAATTGGGTTTTCACAGAAGGTATTCAGCAGAATTTGGTCTGCACATCAAATTGCTACAATAACTGATACATACAATATTTATTTTGTTTGAAGATGAGATTCTTAATACAAACCATCGCTCCTTTCACTTCTATCGGTCTGCCAGAGGTCATCAGAATTCCGATGGAAGTGAATGCCTGCGCACTGTAAAATGTAAAATATTTCTGGGGTGAAAAGAAAAACCAGACACCATTTAAGGTGAATGATCCATCTTGTCTGATTCATTCTTCTTTCAATAAACATATTAGGTCAGTTAGCCACAGAAACATTAGACTGCTGCTAGATCCTATAGAAATTATTGTAAAATGGTCACAAATATTAATCATCTGTGGACACTCTACCATTTTCCAATAACCTGTAAGTGTCTTTTGTATACAGTGGGGAAAAAAAAGTATTTAGTCAGTCACCAATTGTGCAAGTTCTCCCACTTAAAAAGATGAGAGAGGCCTGTAATTGACATCATAGGTAGACCTCAACTATGAGAGACAAAATGAGGTCTTCTATGGGGTTGAGATCTGGAGACTGGCTAGGCCACTCCAGGACCTTGAAATGCTTCTTATGAAGCCACTCCTTCGTTGCCCTGGCATTGTGCTTGGGATCATTGTCATGCTGAAAGACCCAGCCACGTTTCATCTTCAATGCCCTTGCTGATGGAAGGAGGTTTGCACTCCAAATCTCACGATACATGGCCCCATTCATTCTTTTATGTACACGGATCAGTCATCCTGATCCCTTTGCAGAGAAACAGCCCTAAAGCATGATGTTGCCATCCCCATGCTTCACAGTAGGTATGATGTTCTTTGGATGCAACTCAGCATTCACTCTCCTCCAAACACAACGAGTTGTGTTTCTACCAAACAGTTTTAATTTGGTTTCATCTGACCAGATGAATACTTATTTTCCACCATAATTTGCAAATAAATTCTTTAAAAATCAGACAATTTGATTTTCTTGATTTGTTTTCTCATTTTGTCTCTCATAGTTGAGGTCTACCTATGATGACATTTCAGGCCTCTCTCATCTTTTTAAGTGGGAGAACCTGCACAATTGGTGGCTGACTAAATACTTTTTTCCCTACTGTATCTAGTTGCAAAATTCACCCAATTATATAAAAGTAAGTGATTGATTGAAGCTACAGTTTTGTTACTCAGATACAGAACCTGAAGACAACCCACTACGTTTAGCAGCTTCCATAGTTAGAGCTGTAATTAGGTTTCCTTCAACCAGGGCAAAGTATCAGTTCACAGCCCCCTTACTCCATTTCTAAATACATAGAAGTGGCTTTCTGGCAAATCCCTTGACATCCAGCACCCATGACAAGCTCTGATTTCCCCCCCAGCTATGCCCCTGCCATATGGGTTGACGCTATATTTCTTTAAAGAAGGAATCTATGGAGCTAGAAATGAGCTAGAAATGAGTTAGACAGTGCAAACTAAGACCCAATGTTGCGGAAATACAGCTTTTTATTACAGTTTTTGATCCAATGGCTACAAAAGGAATGGGAAATATATAGGAAGTTCTTATACTTCTGCTCAAAAAAAGCAAAAGACAAAAAAAAGCTGCAACAACAAAAAAAAAAAGCTGCATTTTCATAACCTGGAACATTAGCCTTAAACTGTACCAGATTTTTCAAAGTGCCTGATGCTGTTTGATGTATTTGATGCATATTGTCTACTCTAATTTTACACCTCCTATTAGTTGACTTAGTATATAGCAGACATGTTTTGCACAACAGTGACAACATAGGCCATGTCCCTTTTCCAAGAGGCTGTGCCTTTTTTCATACAAGTTGTTAAAGTGTCTACAATGTGTTTGATAAATCTCCCCTTTTCAGTCAAAAAGTTGTGTTACAGAGGTAGCAGTTCACAGGACAGCCCATTTTTAGTAGTGTTTCCAAAAATTAATTATCCATATCCAAATTTATCCTCATAGTCATTTCTGATACTCAATTTATATTGTGAGGAAAACAGGCAGTGGAGTGAGCAAGGATGGCTTAATTAACAAACACATTACCTGCGTCAATTTATTTCCTGGCCTCTCTTCCTCTCATATCTTACTCAGCAAAACTAGAAGCATTTTTACAGTCAGAGCTGGGAATTTGTGTTATGCTAAGTGTCTCTTGCAATGACAGCTCAAAGCCTTTAATAACTTTCAGCAATAAATTAACACCTGTATTCCAGTTACATGAGACTATAATAATTAAAAGTCACCTCTTAAATTAATTAACAGAATATAATAAAGCAAAATAAACAAGATAAACAACAAAATACACATCCAATTTTGCATAATACAAAAAATTTGATAATCTTATCAAATCTTATTAATGTTGGTTTAATCCCTTAAATACAGTCTTTGGGTTTAAGGGTGAGACAATTTTTTTTTTTTACTTGATGAAGTTCCGCATTACAAAATCTTATTTTGTGTCAACATGACTTTATGAAGCCTTGTTTTTTGCTTCCTCCATGTTTTTTACTCTGTTCATGACTGACCTAAAAGAAATGTGTATATATTTAAAGAATAGACCCCAATCATTTAAATTCAATTTAATGCTGCTGTGCGACATTATTCACTGATGTGTGAATACAACTTTAGGGTAAATTAATAGCAGGCACAAGCTCATCATTGCATAAATCAACAACCAATGCGGGGAAAGAGCATCCTAATGTGACTATTTTTGTCATTTGTCAGCAAGAGGTTAATAGGGAGGGCTTTTAACTGTTTATTATTATTAATATTTTTTGTTGAGGTTTCACAGAAATTGGATAGTGGTTGTTCATTTCAAGTAATAGTAAGTATGAGCATGAAGAACACAGGCTTTTGCAAATGTGTACAATAAAAGTCTATGGAAAGGAGAGGGGAAGGAAGTGGAGAGCTCCTTTAAGCAAAGGGGCACTATAGAGAGAAGTTTTCTTTCACAAGATAGTTGGATTTTCAGAAATTACTACCTAGCTAATGACTCATTTAATTCTGTAGACACCCTCATATTTTTCTCCCCCCCCCCCCTTTGCTTTGCATTGAAAACGTTGTTCCCTTCACCTGCACTGAAAAAAACAAATACAAGTTTACTTATGAATTAATTACTTAGAATAATCAGGTGTATGAATTAAAGCAGTTGTCCAGGGATTTGGCAAAATCCAAATGGGGCCCGGGGCAGGTGTAACATAAAAAAAATCACACCTGTCCACAGCAGTCCAGTTTCCGCTGCCTCAGTCTGTTCTGTTACATGCCATAACCCCGGAAGCCCTGATATGAATTTGTTGGATATATGAATTGTTGGATATACACATTATTGTATGTTTACCATTACACACCATTTTTATTGTGGCATTTCTGAGTATATTATATGATTTTTATACTTATATATATATATATATATATATATATATATATATATATATATATAATGTAAATGCTATAACACATTGTTTGAGCTAATATGCTGCTGTACACTATGGGTGAATATAGAAGTAAAGTTAATTGAAGCTTCACACCCACCATTTGGGACATACACAGTGCTGATCCACATGGATTATCAACTTTACTCTGTACCTAAGTGTTCATTAATTTATGTTTGAAGATACAAATTCCATAAGACAGAACTTTCCTTGTAATATTATATTATACATCATTGTGATCATGTGCAGTTTCTAAGGACATCTGCTCAAGATGCAACTAAATTTTGTTATCATTCCCACCAGTAGGCTCTGGGAAAACCAGACTCAATATACAGAATATCTTTTTCATTGTGAACATTGAGTTTATGGTTAGTACTCCTTAAGGGACATAATTCCTGAATTCTGACTTACAGAATGCTTCATATCATTAAAATGTGAAGCAGTTGGATTGTGCTAAAATGTGCTGTTACTTATTTCTGTGAAGTATATTTTAGACTATGGGCTTTGCTTGCAGATATAATTTTGATAAAATGGACATTCAAGGTCACAGACACAAACTGGCATTCACGTATTTTACCACCTATATCTGAATAACATCCAATGGGCCATGGCACAATTTTTTTTATACAGTAGCATGTAGAGTGCAGTACATGTACAGATGTTCAGAGTAAAGTACATGTGCAGAATTTACCCAACTTTCTGCAACAGGATAAATTACCATGATGTGATGTCTTAGAAGACAAGAGATCATTTTTCAATGACTATTCACTGTTTTTTGTTTTTTTATGTCTTCTGTGATAAAACATGACACTGCAGCAATTTATCATTTCCACCATTTTTAGCTTTGAACTGCATGAAGTGCAGGAGATCAAAGTTTGGTATTTAGTAGCCGAGGTCACCTTTGGATATTTCAGATTATAGTACACTTATATGACAGTGTACTAGTTCTCCAACAATATAACAATATAATTAGGTGTCTGCTTCATATACACTGTGAGGCTTCTTTGACCTGTATCTAAGATAGTGGAAAAAGATGCAGACCATGGACAATTGTTGGAATCCTTGTGTTTCTCAGAACCTGGTTACGGCTTTCCTCGAAAACAGCAACTGGGAGACAGTAGTTTGGTTTCTATGGGTGAAAATTTTATATGAATATATATGAGTAGACAGTAGAATGTGTAGAGAACTGGATGGTTAGGGGTTCCCTTAAAGACAGTGGTCGGGCTCCCTGTGAAATAAATTGATTGGGAACAATTGATGTATATAATATGAATAATATTTGCTTTTTATTATGTCTTGGTAGAGAGACAACAAAATGGATGGAACACTGTAGGGACATATAAGACATTTTCTGTTAATGCATAATAACTCTATAGCATTGTTAGTCTTGGTTTATCTCTGGATCAATACAGATTTTTATTAACAAATTCTGTATCATGCTCTCACATTAATTACTCATTTTTGAAGAAAAAGAGGACGAAAATATTGTCAAATCAAGGAACACATTAGGACCTAATGCAAATAATCTTTACATGTCCAGTAAAAAAGTATATAACTATTTTTATAATGTATGAACATGTAATAAATGAATCTCATAAAATATATGCCCACAGAATAAAGTGTACAATTCACATTAAATAAAGTCCAGATTTGTAATAAATAGCTACGTACAGTACATGTATACATAAAGCTATGGAACAACAATTGTGATTTCTCTTCTTAGTGTACTTTAGCGTAAAAATAATGAAGGTTAGAGCTTGACTCCTAGAAGTATCCTGCAACTTATTCTGATTAATGGCAATGGTTTAGAATACCAGTGAAAAACTTGGACTCTTGCTTCAAACTACATAATGTATTAAGAGAATGGAGAAGATGAGGAATGGTAGGGATTGTCCGCAACACAAAAAAGATAAGAGATAGAAAATAGTAAAGGCATAAACTACACAAACCACATAATGCAGTATAAAAGAGCACATTGACCAATGATAGAAAGCTGAATCAGTATTCTCAGAACATTAAAAACAAGAAAGAGAAATGTCTATAGAGAAAGAAAGCAACAAACAGAAAGAAAAGCCCAGAGTAGCAAAGCGAGCTAATCAAATCCCCCTCTGTCTGAGTAATTACAGTAATTTACACTGTGTCAAACTAATTCCAGTCTTTAATGAAGAAATGAGGCAAAACTTAATAATAATTAATATTATACTACAGACGGAATTGCATGGCTTCACTTTCCTTGTAGCTTGCCTATAAAATCATGTTCTCTATACGTGTTAGACATCCAGTGATTTCTGAGTAGCTCTGGGAATGTTTAGCTCTCAAGCATAGTCCAAGACTGATCACAAGTGTTATTTGCTATTAGTTTGCCATGTGTTCAGAAAAGTTATCTTACTCACAGAGCTGCTTACATATGGCCTCAGGTTTTCATGGTTAACAGAAAATACAGAAGAATACCTATATGTGTCTGAATTCTCACCAGATGATGCCACAATAGCTCAGAAATAATTATTTTTCATTTTTATGTTCCTGCCCAGCACTGCAAAACACCTTATTTTGATGTTGTCAGGACCTGCTGTGCGTGGGATTAACTTGTAAAGGACTATACTTCCTCTCACACATATTGCCTTTATTTACAGCCTCTGCACTCCCCTCTATTATAATATATATAGCAGTGCTGTAAATACTCCCTGTCTTCAGCTCAGCTGTTCTGCAATTCACAAAAATTCTGCAGGTTCTACTACCCTGCATCTGAAACACTACCCCACCAGACAGAGGAGAGTGAAATCCAGG
Organism: Leptodactylus fallax; assembly: GCA_947044405.1. NCBI lineage: Eukaryota > Metazoa > Chordata > Amphibia > Anura > Leptodactylidae > Leptodactylus > Leptodactylus fallax. The sequence continues at coordinate 3,573,228 of CAMRHE010000027.1, forward strand.
GAGTAGTGGAAGTATCAGATGAAAAAGGCATTTGCTATGTAAAGTCCCAAACTATAGGGAGGAGAGATAAAAGATACCAAAATGCTTAGCGTATGCATGGTCCTGTGACTGCATGCAAGACTGATTTATGGGGCATTAAAGCTACAGACAGTACATTAGTGAATGGTAATTCATATTGATTAAAACCATTTCCACAAACTTTTCAAAGATTGGAAAACCCTTGAGACATTGATCACATTATATTTAGGTTTTATTATCTACATATAACTCTTCTTTAAAAGGAGTCTATCATCAGTAAATTGGTTATGAACCTAAGTACAGTTCTTTGTAGGGTTGTTTTTCTACATTTTCCAAATATGCCTCTGTTATTCAGCCTTGGAGCCTCATTTTCAAGTAAATCGATATTTTATTGATATGCAAATTAAGGAAAGTGTTTTGAGGTTGTGCCTTAGCTTGCCTGGGCTTTGGTCTCATATTTAGATTCCTGGGCACAGCACTTTCTACTCATTTACATATGAATAAACAGTAGAATCACCTGATACTGTCATTAGACTTACAACCAATTTCCTGCTGATAGACTCTCTTGTATGTCATTATAACTCATGTTATTATGCTCCATTATAACAACTCTTAAATTTCTTTAAAAAAAAAAAAAAAAAAAATAAAAAAATCACCTGCAAATACAAATCCTTGCATCGTGCATTGTAAAGCTGTTCTTTTCAGGCATTGCTTTATTACTTTTTCTTATTCCCCCTGGACCATCAGCAATACTATAATTTTCCTTGACCACCAGGAATGCCTTATGGTCAACCAAGCATGACTTAAGAAGCACTGGATCATAAAGAATACAAATAAGCCACTGGACCGCCAGTTAGGAAACATAAACAGATCAGTAACCATTTATACTTAAAAGCAAGTTATCAGACTCTTTAAAGAGCAAAACATGTCAGCAGAAATTCCTGATCAGGGTGACTAAGTAGGGGAGAATTTATTAAGACTAGCATTTCATATGTCAGTCATAATAAGAAGGTGCTGGAGTAAGATGTGTTAAATTTATTAAGAGGCACAAGCTCCTTAGCAGTCCATGCCCCAGAAACTACAAATCTACACCAGCTATGAGCTTTCTGGTGTATGATAAATCTGCTAGCCCACAGTGGCCCAATTTCCTCCTGCAAAGCAGCACCCATTTTCCAGAAAAGCAGTAAGGATGGTGAAAAACCATCAAAAAGATCAAAATTTCGCAAAGTTGAATATCCTTTTATAACACAAGAATGAAATTGTATGAAAATATATACAATGTAACTATATCTACAATGCAAATTGGTGATTAAGAGAGTGTACACAAAATCTGCAAGTAAAAACGTAGGAGCATGGACTTTGTAAAAGATAGAATTGTCTACATGTGAACATCTTCTAGCTAAGAACTAAAGGGCAGTGGCGTAATGATCGTGCTCGCAGGGGGACTGCGACCGGGCCATGATAGTGGTTGGGAAAGCCTTGTTCCCCGACCACTATACATATTGTTACACCTCCCCTGCCAGCCCAGGAGAGGTGTATAAAAATAAAAAAAAATACTTATACTCACCTGTCCTGGGCTCCGGAGCTCTTCTTGATGGTAACTGACGTCACGCCAGCGGTCACATGGGGCGCGCCGGCGTAATGACGTAATCGCGCTCCCAGCGGTCACGTGGGAGCGCGAGACGTCAGTCATCAGAGAGAAGACGATGCCGCAGACAGCAGGACGGAGCGAGGATGCCCCGGAAAGGTGAGGTAAGGTGAGTATAGGTGTTTGTTATTTTTAATCACTTCTCCTTTCCTGGGCCTCTACTTATTACTGTATACTCTGGGGTCTGAGGTGACCCCAGAGTATAATTATAGCACCGGCTCTCGGAGGGGAGGCTCTTAGGAGCATGTGATACTGTGTGGGGGGCCACTGTGAGCATATTATGCTGTGTGGGGGCCACTGTGAGAATATAATACTGTGTGGGGGCCACTGTGAGGATATAATACTGTGTGGGGAACACTGTAATAATATAATATTGTGTGGGGGCCAATGTGAGAATATAATGCTGTGAGGTGGCCACTGTGAGAATAAAATGCTGTGTGGGGGCCACTGTGAGAATATAATACTGTGTGGGGGCCACTGTGAGCAGGTAGTACTGTGTGGGGGCCACTGTTACCAGGTAATACTGTGTGGGGGCCACTGTAAGCACGTAATACTGTGTGGGGGCCACTGTGAAGCATATTATACTGTCCCAGTTTTGTTTACATGCCGGGCGCTGCGCTGCTCACTCACTGTATTCTTGATAACAGCAGTTGTGGATACTACAGCTGTATCCCTTTCAAGTATCTGAGATATCGCTGCAGCACCCGTAACCGCCACTATCAAGAATTCGCTCTAGGGAGAGTGTAGGGGGCCCCGGGCAAAAGTTTGCACCGGGGCCAACAAGACCTTAGTTATGTCACTATGACTTCTTCCTTGCATTGACAATATGAGGAAAGTGATATACTCCCTATTCTGTCAACAGAGCAGGCAGGCACACCTAGTGATGTCAATATTGTACACAATTTCTAGAATAAAGCTACAGTCACATCTGCGTCAGGTGTCTGTCCTGCACAGATCCATCAGAAATCACTGGATGGAAAAGTGCTGCCAGATAAAAGTGTTTTCAGATAAAAGAATGAATGCCTGACAGGCACCCAAGGGTCCCCTTTATGGTTAATGGGGTCCATTGGGCTCCATTTGCATCTGTTATTTTTGTGTTCTATTGTCTGTTTTTTCGGTTCTTCTAGCCCTCTGACGGACCAGAAGAACAGCAGTCAAAACGCATATGTGAATGTAGTGTAACCTTCAAAGGATAATCTATATAAGGATAAATACAGATACTAAACCTACAAATAATTCCCTCAACATAACATAACATAAATAGTGTAATAATATAAATCTTGACAGTTTTATTAGTAATAATGAATACACATCTATCAATTTATGACAATAATAGGTACAAACTCGAAAGGAAGTAGAGCAAATAGCAATCAAAAATCTATAGCATAATGCTAAGAGTCACAAGCCTGAATGGATAAAATTACTAACCCGAGGTATATGAAACAGAGCTAGCAGAGCCACCTTCACCTCAAACCCTTCTAGACACCTAGTGATATCATTCACCATCTGCTTACTTAGTACTGAAGCCGCAATTCAGAAAAGAAGCAAAAGGGGAATGGAGGCCATTATTTATTTTGATGTCCCCTCAGTGCTTTATATATGCGACTAGGGGCTCAGAAATACTGTCCAGTGCTCAGACTAGACGGTAGCTTGAAATAATAAAGCAGAAATCTGCTGACACTGTCATTAACTTGAAAATCCAGTTCCAATTACCTGGACTGTAGAATGTCAGCTTGTTTAATATAGTGTTGGCATAGATTTCAATCTGCATGATATAAATCAGCCACACATTAAATACTACAATTTGTAATCTAGATTGATACGTATATTGGCAACCTCACTGCTACCAAGTTTTTAATTTCCAAAAAAAAGAAAAGAAAAGAAAGCAAATTGGGACATATAAGCAATGACAAGAACATTATCCACTTTAAATAATTTCACAGATTTTTTAAGATTCTTTTGAAGAAAACTGAAGAAATACAGAGCCCATCTGACAAACATGTTAACGTTGTCTATCTAAGATATTGAGGACATTGTCAAAATTTTTGCAATTTTAGGTAACATGTTTTTACTTTTAAATGGCTATAAAGTAGTCCACTCAGTGGAACCTTAAACCTAGAAATGAATAATAAAAATAAACTACATATAAATGACCTCACACTGTTTGTTGGGTTGTAGGATTTTTTTTTAAACAGTCTTTTGTAGAAATCCTGCAAACAATATATTTAATATTGAATGAGGATTGGCAGGTATTAGACTTCTTTATATTATACTGCAGACTGGACAGAGGAGGGAACCTCCTTCTGTAGCCAGTTGTCTTAACTCTCAACTTTGCAGTGTTACCTTTAATTCTTGCCTTCATTCTACACATGATCAACATCTCAAGCACTCACATCTCTACCTTTACAACATCATTAAAATATGACTTCCAAACTCTAGATCCTGTATAAAAGTCTATCTTTACCATTCTCTTTGCTGACATCCTAAAAAAGTACAATGTAAACCCTAAATCGTAGATCCATGCATAATTGTTTTTTCAACCTTTTGCTATGCTGCATACTTGGTAGAGACTTTTTCCAAGATTGTCACCATGCTCTGGAATTTACCTTTGCCTTAGTAGACTTGTCTCCACCTTTATAACTACCTTTAAAACCAAGCTTTTTATTTTTTCATACTCATCCTTCTCTATCTTATCTCTTCCCCACTATAGATAACTTGGCTCATATCCCTCGTCCACTGCATTTTGGTTACCTGCTGCGTATCCACTGTATAGAAGTAAGCTTGTTTGGAAAGTACCATCCTCTTCTTCTGCATCTTGTCTCTCCTAAAAATATGTTACGATATATTGGTGTAAAATAAAAGATTATGATATTTGGGCTGTTTATTTTTCATTTTTGGACTTAAAAAAAACTGCTGTGGACCTATATTCCCACTTGTGGCCTACTTCGATGCCTGCATCTGCGCTTATGTAAATGGTAGAATAGGGTTACATGTTTGTTACTTAAGGGTCAAAAACTACCATTAAAGGTTTAACAAAACTTGACATTAATGAAAAGAGAAGGTCGCAATGAATCCAGCATATATACTTTTTGTATCTGTTCTAGTGAGTCTTAAATAATTGCCCTTTTGAGTCTGATGTCTGCTTATTTTCAGAGAAATATGGTTTTCTTTGTGTTTGTATTGTGTAGAGCAAGGGAGCATAAAGGAGCCATCAGTCTGTTATATTATGCACTAGATCGACTCTTCCACTAAAGCCATTTGGCTGTCTCTTGCATGAATAGAAATATCAAATACATTTACACTGATTTCTGTGTGGGGGTCAGACTACCTTGTGCATATTATTTTTTATTATTTCTCATCAAAGAAACATTTGATTGATAATTTGTATATGCATTTGCTTCCTTGAATTAGCTTCTCTTGTATTAGACTAAGGTCACATCTGCATCAGAGCCTCCATCACAAAATTTATTAAAAATTGTGGATGAAAACGTCCTGCATGCTGGGCTTCTTCCAGTGAAATGAAAGGCGCTGTAATGGATACCCAATGGACCCCATTATAGACAAATCAGAATTTCTGGGCTCCAGGGTTTCCATAATTTTAACCCCTTCCTGCCACAGGCATTTTTTTTTATTTTAATTTTTGACTCCCTGTCTTCCAAACCCTATAACTTCTTTATTTTTCTGTTCACAGAGCACTATGGATGCTTAATGTTTGTGGGACAAATTGTACTTTGTCATGGTACCATTTATTATTCTATACGATGTGGAATTAAAGAAAAACTGTGTTTGTGCGCCTTTCTTATGGGCTTTGTTTTTATGGCATTCACTATGCAGCCAAAATGACATTTCACCTGCATTCTATGGGTCAGTACAATTCCAGAGATACCAAATTTATATAGTTTTATTTACGTTTAAACCCCTTAAAAAATCCAAAACTTTGCAAAAAAAAAACCAAAACTTTTTTATATTTTTATGTACAGGGATGCATAAGGTGTCCTTTTTGCGGGGCCAGATGTACTTTTTAGTTATACTATTTTGGGGAATGTCTATTGCTATGATCGTTTTTTTATTCAAATTTTTATGAGAGGACAAACAGCCGTTAGGCTCTGTTTGATTTTTTTTCCTACTATAGCGCAGTGGTGAACCTAGCCTCTTTGCTGCCTGAGGCGGACTATAGAAAGACGCCCCCCCCCCCAAAAAAAAAAAAAAAAAAAAAGAGTTTCCATGCTACTAGTTTAACACACTGTTATCGTCGCACAATATACACAATACACAAAGTTATAAAACAGTTTTTAAGAATTCTTCTTCCTGTATTACTTCAGTATCAGATCAACAACACGGCATTAACAATGAAAGTAACTTCACACATCTTCTGCTTGGTAGATGGACGAGCCCACGTGGACCCCATTCTCTATAATAGGAGCCCCGCAGATAGCTGAGTACTGGACTTCGGCTATCTTTGGCACTCCCATTGAAGTGAATGAGAGCCACGTGGGTTCATCCATCCACCAAGTGACACACCTATATATATGGCTGCAGCCAGGCTGGGTTCCCATCTACTGGGGGGGGAAAAAAATCCAATTCTCAGGCTCAGTGGGGGTCTCAGCAGACAGACCCCCATCAATCAGGTATTTATCCTCTATCATTTAGGTGTATACAGTGCAGTAACATTCTGTGACTTACAGGTGACGTCTCTGACTAATCCTTCACATTTCCCGTCTCTTCCCTCTGGACCGCCATGACCACTTCTTCCAGCTGTGACTTGTCTCTGTAAAGGTTGCAACACAGACATCTTTGGCTCCTCACTTTTCCAGGCATCCAACCCACATTGTCCTCACCTACACAAAGCACCCATCCTGCTGCTACCCCCAATTATATAATATATGATATAACCCCCCATAATGAATAATACCCCCAAGTGCATCTTTATATTAATAATGTCCGTGTGTACCCTGTATAAATAGTGCCCCTTATTAATAATACCCCAGTTGTTAACTAATTAAAAGGTTTTCCAGGTCATTAATAAACTAATCAGTGGGGTTCAAAAACCCAGGACCCCCACTGACCAGCTGTTTGAATGGTACCTGTGTAAGCTCCGTGACCGCTTCTCTGTTTACATAGTGTAATTCATCTCATAGCGGCCATGTAATGTAACTGCAGCCTCGTCCTGTACATGTCTACAGTATGTGACAAGGCTACAATTACATCACACGGTCACTATAAACACACAGCGTATAATATAAGCAGGTGCCATAGCCCATGTTTATAGTGCCCCATTTACACACACTATAATGTTCCACAGCAGCCCCTGCGCACAGTATTACACAGTGTTATGGACCGCAGCAGCCCCTGCACACTGTATTATGCCTCTCAGCGGCCCCTGCACACAGTATTATGCTCCGTAGTGGCCCCTGCTCACGGTATTATGCCCCGCATTGGCCACTGCACAAGGTATTCTGTTCCACAGCAACTCCTGCACACAGTTTTATACCCCATATTGGCCCCTGCACACGGTATTATGCTCCATATTGGCCCCTGCACATGGTATTATGCTCCACAGTGGCCCCAGCACACGGTATTATGCTCCATAGTGGCCCCTGCACTGGTATTATGCTCTATAGTGGCCCTTGCACTGGTATTATCCTCCATAGTGGCCCTTGCACTGGTATTATGCTCCATAGTGGCCCCTGCACTTGTATTATGCTCTATAGTGACCCCTGCACCCGGTATTATGCTCTATAGTGGCCCCTGCACTTGTATTATGCTCCATAGTGGCCCCTGCACTGGTATTATCCTCCATAGTGGCCCTTGCACTTGTATTATGCTCCATAGTGACCCCTGTACAGGGTATTATGCTCTACAGTGGTCCCTGCACAGGGTATTATGCCCCATAGTGGCCGACCCATGAACTATTATTATACTCTGGGGTCTTTTCAGACCCCAGAGTATAATGATTGGAGACCCAGGGGAGAATACAAACATAAAAACCAGAGTTACTTACCTATCCTGGACACCGGTGCACTCCTTGCAGCTTTCGGCCCTGTTTAATTGCACACACACGTCACGTGATCAGGCCGGCGACGCGACCTGATGACATCACCAGAGGCCTCAAGCCTGCTCGTAGTTACATCGGATTGCAGGAGGTGAGTAACACTGGTTTTTATGTTCCCTCACCAACCCTAGGCCTCTGATTATTATACTCCGGGGTCTGAATAGGCCCCAGAGTATAATAATAGTAGTATTTGCGGCCTCACTTACCGATCCCCGCGGCCGCTCACAGCGGCATCCACTTCCCTTTCTGCGTCCCATAGCAGAAGGGGAAGCGGGGGCGGCCACGAGCAGACGCGGGGTAGGTAAATAAATAGGCCCTGACCTGCCGGGGATGCTCCAACAGGTTTAGGCCTATTTATATATATAAAAAAAAAGCTATACTCACCTGCGATGCCTTGATGCAGCCGCCGCCTCCTCCTCTTCTTGTCCGCGACGTCTGTGTCTCAGCGTAGGCGGCGTGATGACGTCATTGTATCGCCGCCTGCGCTGAGATGCAACATCTTGTAAACCAGCCCAGGACAGGCCCCGCTCAGCTCTTTTTTTTTTTTTTTTTTTTTAAAGCGGCCTGTCCTGGGCTGGTTTACATTAAATAGTAAAAATGCCGCCCCCTGGACAGTGCCGCCCGAGGCGGCCGCCTCACTTCGCCTCATTAGCGGTGCGCCCCTGCTACAGCGTATATTGTATGGTAGAAATATTTTTATAAATAGGGGATACCTAATATGTATGTGTTTTACAGTATTTAAGTACTTTTATATGTATTTTAGGGAAAGGGTGGTAGTTTGAATATTTAATTCCCTAGAATTTTTTAAAAATTTTTTTTACTTTTTTTTTTTATTTTTATTGTATTTATTAGACCCCCTAGGAGTCTTGATCCACAGGGGTACGGATGACTAATATGCATTACAATGCTAATACATTGCAATGCATTGCAAAATACCTGCATTTGTATGATAGGCTGCATAGAGCAGTCTGTCATACAAATTAAACCAAGACAAGCCTTGTAACCTTCAATAGGTCTCGTTTCGGGCGCCAGCGATCTAGAAGAAAATGGTGGTGTCCATGGGCCTCCACAAAAATGACTGAGGCACCAGATGCCTTAATGCCTGCGATATGTTAGCGCTAGGTCTCTGCTGTATAATACAGCAGAGACCCGGCGGCTATGGCAACCACTCAGCTCCTGAGCAACTGCCATATATATATAATATTTTTATTTATTGAAACACTATAAACACATACAGAGCCTATGTTAGGTGGCCCTATGTGTGTTTTTATGGTTTTTATGTTTGTCACCTCCCCTGGGCCTCTGATCATTATACTCTAGGGTCTGAAAAGACCTCAGAGTAATAGTTCATGTGTGGTGTACCCCAAAAAAGTTTTTGCAGTATTTGCAACGAACAGCATTGGGTCACAATGGAACATAATACTGTGTGGAGGGGCCAATATGGGACATAATACTGTATGGAGGGGCCACTGTGAGACATTATACTGTATGGAGGTTTCTATAGAACATTAAACTGTGTGCAGGTGCCACTATAGGACATAATACTGTGTGGAGGGGCCACTATGGGACGTAATACTCTGTGGAGGAGTCGCTTTGGAACATTATACTGTGTGGAGGGTCCGCTATATGACATTATACTGTGTGTAGGGGTCACTATGAGACTTTATACTGTGTGCAGGGGTCTCTATGGGACATTACACTGTGTGTAAATGGGGCGTTATACAGTGTGGGGGCCAGAAAAGGGGGCACTATGCCATGGGGGGAGGGTTCCCAGTCAAAAGTTTGCTATGGGGCCCAGTCTTTGCAAGTTACGCCACTGTTGACAGTACACTGATAGCAGTAGCCAGAATTTACAGTATTGATATCTTCATAACCAAAAAAACTAACACATCAGGTGATTCATCCTGAAAGCTGCAGTTTATAAAACTCAAGGGGTTGAGAACCTGGTGCAAGTCTATTTTGATACCAGCATTGGACAAGTGTGCTATGGTGAACGGAGTCATATAAGAGTAGGACTAAGACTGTGACACTGACTGAATGGAGGAAATCAAACAAAACATCTTTCTTTTTATTAGTTTTCCAGGCAATAAATCAGAGCCATTCACTGAGCTTAATATGTGCTTTCAGAATACTGTTCTCCAGTTAATTACAGCTTTATTCCCAGTGTACAAATTGACGGTTCCTTAAATAATAACAGTATGACAGTATTGCTTCCTGCTGACCTGCCGCACCTGCACATACTGGCAGCCATCTTGATCTCCGTCCAGGAAAATGCTGAGAAAGTACAGAAGCCGGTCAAAACCCAATATGACTTTTTAGTAAGTTTAATGCTTTATATGATTACATTCCAGTTGTAGCATGCAGATTATCTACTTACCTACAGTGTGTCAGAGAAATGTTTTCAGCAATATTTGAAATTATCATTAATGATCATATTAAGATCAGTGAACATATATATTTATGTAGTTTCTTGCAGTAAAGTGAAATTTAGTGGCGTTATTTCACCATGAAGAATGAAATTGGGGATCTTATTAAGCCAAACACTGACATCTAGTGTCCATTTTAAGAACTTCTGTACATTTTTTGGTTAGGACTAAAACAAAGACCAATTTTGACAGACAACTTCAAAAATTGTGTTGTAACTGCATATGATTAATATCCTCTGCAGATCCCAATTTAACAGGCCTTGAAACACAGAACACTTACGGTAGGTTCACACTAGCGTTCGGCTTTCCATTCTTCAGGTCTGCTTGGAGACCCGAAGAACGGAAACCTAATTCGCTTAAAAGTGAATGGACCCCATAGTCTATAATGGGGTCCGACGGGTTTCCGCCTGAAAAATGCATATTTTTTTTAGTTAGTTTTGCTGCCTGATGTGCTATTTAAGCTCTGTAATGTCAGAAGGGCAGTGTCAGGCAGGAGATGTGATTCAGAGCTCCAATCAGAGGCAGCCAGTGTCAGAGCTCAGAATCACACCCCTTGTCTGCTCCTGCCTGACACCGCCCACCTGACAGTACAGAGCCTAAATAGCATATCAGGCACCAAAAGTAACAGTAGTGATTGCTCGGGAACAGTGGGGGCTAGAGAAAAAAATTCCAGATGTGCCAAAATCAGTGGAGCAGCAGCTATTAATCGATGTAAAGATTTGGACTTGTTGGATGTGGTGAAAGGTCCTCTTTAACTGCTATAGTCAATAATTATACGTATATTGTTACATTTCTGTTGTGTGACATTAGTAACAGACACAAGGCTAACAATAACTCCACAGACCTGTTAAGGTGGCAGAAAATGAATTAAAGCAGACTTTCACCTCAGATTCCTCTTCATTTTCTAGCCCTCTGTCTCACCAGGGCAAGATCGAGCAGGATATTTATTTTTCAGCATCCTGTATCAATCTCTGCGTCCTATTGAAAACAATGGGAGACAGACTCAGGGAGGCATTTGGTCCTGATTTTGAGATGGAATCCGTCTCAAAATCAACGCCAAATTCCATAGTGCAAACATACCCTAATACTTATTATCCAAAGAGGACAGCACTTTCACTTCTCAACATCTCAACCAGGTTAAATTCATAAGGTACTAACCAAAGTACTGAGAAATAATATTAATATCACAAGCACTAGTCATTTTCAAAAAACACTTTACGTTCCATTGAAAACATTACTTTTGTTATTTATGGGCCATTGACATGAGGTAGTGGCATTTTAAATATAGACATGCCTATAAGCAATTAGGGCAGCAGGAACAATGAATCCTAACACACAGGTAAGAACAACACCAAATAGAAACCAGTTTCCACTTCCTCTCTGCAACCCGTTCTATTGACCCCTTCCCGCAAGGGGTGGTGAAAATACAGTAACTCCTATCACAGTTACTGATGATGATTATACAGGCTCCTGTCGTACAGTTATAATGAAGGAGATAACAGCTCAGCCTCCCAGACTGCATATCTATGGTCTTTGATCTTATTTATAAGAATATAAACACTTCATTGAAAAACTAACACATGCTTCCTCATAAATGAGGCATAACCTCCACCGAAGTCTGGAGGGAGATTTACACCAGCTCATAGTGAGCATAAATTTCCCACATCATTTATGGCAGAATTCTGATAATAAATTTTCACGCCTTCAACACACCCCCTTTTCAGGAAAGTGGCATTAAACCAAGGAGGATGACACAAAAAAACTAAAAGTTGCTATTTTTTGTGCAAACCACCTGATTTATGCAAAAAGATTGTGATGGCCTACTATTTTCACACACTTCTAGGTCCGACAACAGAAAGGGTAGGGATACTTCTGTCACCACAGTGCACTTTTCAGGCCATCCCTCCTGTACCCTCACTTACATTCCCCTCATTTGAAGTCCATGCTATCAGACTTTTCCGCCCACTCTCCTTATGTGTAGCTGTGATCTACCGTCCACCTGGCTCACCCTACCAATTTCTGGATCACTTCACTTCTTGGCTTCCCCTCTTTTTATCCTGTGAAATTCCTAACCTCATCATGGGTGACTTTAACATCCCCATTTACATCCCAATCTCTCCAGCTGCCTCACAATTTGTCTCAATAACCATGTCTTTTGGTCTTTCACAACTTTCCTCTTCCACCACACATGTAGATGGCAACACCATTGATTTTCCATCGACTCCTCAGAGTTTCTAAATTTACTAACTCTTCTCTGCCCCTCTGTGATCATAACCTTCTGTCTCTCACAGGACACACCTACTCATCATACATATAGGAATTTACATGCTATTAACACCCAGCATCTCTCAGATACTCTACAGTCCTCTCTGTCCCCCATCTCTTCACTCTCCTGCCCCAATCTGGCCACCATTCACTATAATGAAACCCTTAAGAGTGCATTGGATGAGGCAGCACCCCCTCCACTCGAAAAGTTAGATGCAGAAGGCAGCAACCCTGGCAGACGCCACAGACCCGTCCTGTGCTGCTAACTATCGACCTGTCTCTAACCTCCCTTTCATCTCCAAATTCTTGGAACGCTTGGTCTATTATCGTTTAATCCACTATCTTTCTGCTAAATCTCTTTTTGACCCATTACAATCTGGCTTCCGCACTCTGCACTCTACTGAAACGGCCCTCACACAAGTCTCCAATGATCTCCTGTCGGCCAAATCCAAAGGTGACTTCTCTCTTATTCTTCTAGATCTCTCAGCAGCATTTGACACTGTTGACCATCAACTCCTCCTCACTATGCTCCGCTCTGTCGGCCTCACGGACACTGCTCTCTCCTGGTTCTCCTCTTATCTCTCTGACCGCACTTTCTGTGTATCATTTGCGGGCTCTGTTTCTTCCCCTCTTCCCCTTGCTGTTGGGGTTCCTCAGGGCTCAGTCCTAGGTCCCCTACTCTTCTTCCTCTACACAGCCCCCATTGGACAAACCATCACTAGATTTGGCTTCCAGTACCATCTTTATGCTAACACACAATTATATACGTCATCCCGTGACATCACCCCTGCTCTAATACAGAACACCAGTGACTGTCTCCCTGCTGTCTCTAATATCATGTCTTCGCTCTATCTGAAACTGAATCTCTCAAAGACTGAATTACTGCTGTTTCCACCATCTAAAAGATCTGTCCCTGATATCTCCATTGCAGTCTCCGTCCTTACCATAACTCCTAGACAGTATGCCCGCTTCCTCGGGGTTATGTTTGACCTTTCCTTCACCCCCCATATCCAATCACTTGCACGCTCATGTCATCTCCACCTCAAAAACATCTCCAAAATCCGCCCTTTCCTTACCACAGATACATTGGCTGCCTATTCAATACAGAATACAATATAAATTTATCACCCTCAACCACAAGGCTCTCCATAATACTGCACCTCCCTACATTTCCTCCCTCGTCTCTGTCTATCGCCCAACCCATCCTCTCCGTTCACTCAATGACCTAAGACTAACATCCTCTATTATCAGAACCTCCCACGCTCGTATACAAGACTTCTCCCAAGTTGCACCACTTTTCTGGAATGCTGTATCCCGGACTATCAGATTAACCTCCAATTTCCACAGCTTCAAGCGTAAACTAAAGACATACTGCATCTTTTCAGACAGGCCTATCACAACTCCTAATGTAAACCCTTCCATAGTTAGAATCCCTAAAACGTACCCTCCTCTGTTCACACTCCCACATTACCTCACAGGATATGATGCCGTATCAGACTAACTTTATATGTCCAGGCACCATCTGCACGTTAAAGGACACGACTGGTGATGGCTCATACAGCTTTATACATGTGTAATGACAGTAATCTCTATTGCAAAATTGTTTGACCATTGTATGAGCAATGCTACCTCCGATGCTGCCCCTGCTACCTCTTGTGTCACCCCCTCTACCTCATAGATTGTAAGCTCTTGCGAGCAGGGCCCTCAGTCCCAGTGTGTGAATTGACTATTTCTTTGTAATGTATCTTTTTGTCTGTACTTGAACCCTACAAATTGTACAGTGCTGCGGAATATGTTGGCGCTATATAAATAAAATGTTTTATTATTATTATTATTATTAGTACTATGATTTAATAGCTTATGTTAAGATCAGTACCCAATGAAACTTGAAAAAGTGCATTAGCACACTTCTTTACCAAACAGGTAATAAAGAGTAGAGATGGGTAAACCTCTCAAGATTTGTTTTGTTTTGAGTTCAGTTCCCAGATTCCTTTTGGGTTGAACAAGCTTAAATAGGCTTAAAACATAGTGTGTTTCAAGAAAAGTTGTGGCACACTGTCAGCATGCCTGCCACTTGAAAAGTGAAGTGATAAAGGGTTGACTTCATAAAAAAGCCACAAAAAATTGTACCTTTATGGGAGCAGATATAGTACCAATGAGTGACAATTACAAGGTTTGAAGAAAAATTTGTGACACACTATTTGCATGCCTGGCCTTCCAGCAGGAAATGAAAGCATATACCCTGAAATGGAATGGATTCTAAGAGAACCAGTTATCCCTATATGGGATCCCTAAATGGTCCAGTGTGGAAGAAGTGGAGGAGGCAGATGTGTTCCACGTGGTGTTGAAACAGTTTTTTATCACAGCGTTTTTCATTGTGTTTTTGCAGAGGTTTCCTCTGTGGACTTTCTGCCCATATTATGCCTATATACCTATATGGCAAACGCCAGCAGACGTTTTTGAAAGCACAGCTTTTCCACTGCAGATTTTTTTCTGCAATGTGTGGATGGGATTAGCCAGAATTTTTCAGGTACTGTAAAATTAAGCATTTTTTTTCACAACGTGGGGCTTCAGCCTTTTTTTGGGCAAGGGTGTAATTTTTTTTTCATTCTTTAAAATACATACAAACTTCTGTTCTAATGGCAAAATGCGGATTCTGCCAGCACTAATCTGAAAACATCTCAGTTATTTAAAGGAGGTTTTTTGCTTACCCAATAAACAATGTAACAGAGCCTGCTAATCTGAAAAATCTGTTTCTTAAGAAGTTTTTTGTTGGTCACCCAACAAATAATCTCGCAGCCTGTGCTAATCTGAAAAAAATCTCCATTATTTAAGTACCAGGGAGCCTTCTGTACAGTCATGGCCAAAAGTTTTGAGAATGATACAAATATTAATTTTTACAAAGTCTACTGCTTCAGTTTTTCTAATGGCAATTTGCATATACTCCAGAATGTTATAAAGAGTGATCAGCTTAACAGCAATTACTTGCAAAGTCAATATTTGCCTAGAAAATGAACTTTATCCCCCAAAACACATTTCAACATCATTGCAGCCCTGCCTTAAAAGGACCACCTAACATCGTTTCAGTGATTGCTCCATTAACACAGGTGTGGGTGTTGATGAGGACAGGGCTGGAGATCAATCTGTCATGATTAAGTAAGAATGACGCCACTGGACACTTTAAAAGGAGGCTGGTGCTTGCCATCATTGTTTCTCTTCTGTTAACCATGGTTATCTCTAAAGAAACACGTGCAGTCATCATTGCACTGCACAAAAATGGCCTAACTGGGAAGAGTATTGCAGCTAGAAAGATTGCACCTCAGTCAACAATCTATCGCATCATCAAGAACTTCAAGGAGAGAGGTTCCATTGGTGCCAAAAAGGCTCCAGGGCGCCCAAGAAAGACCAGCAAGCGGCAGGACCGTCTCTTAAAAGTGTTTCAGCTGCGGGATCGGGCTACCAGCAGTGCAGAGCTTGCTGAGGAATGGCAGCAGGCAGGTGTGAGTGCATCTGCACGCACTGTGAGGCGGAGACTCTTGGAGCAAGGCCTGGTCTCAAGGAGGGCAGCAAAGAAGCCACTTCTCTCCAGAAAAAACATCAGGGACAGACTGATATTCTGCAAAAGGTACAGGGAGTGGACTGCTGAGGACTGGGGTAAAGTCATTTTCTCTGATGAATCCCCTTTTTGATTGTTTGGAACATCTGGAAAACAGCTTATTCGGAGAAGAAGAGGTGAGTGCTACCACCAGTCTTGTCTCATGCCAACTGTAAAGCATCCTGAAACCATTCATGTGTGGGGTTGCTTCTCAGCCAAGGGAATCGGCTCTCTCACAGTCTTGCCTAAAAACACAGCCATGAATAAAGAATGGTACCAGAATGTCCTCCAAGAGCAACTTCTCCCAACCGTCCAAGAGCAGTTTGGCGCTCAACAATGCCTTTTCCAGCATGATGGAGCACCTTGCCATAAAGCAAAGGTGATAACTAAATGGCTCAGGGAACAAAACATAGAGATTTTGGGTCCATGGCCTGGAAACTCCCCAGATCTTAATCCCATTGAGAACTTGTGGTCAATCATCAAGAGACGGGTGGACAAACAAAAACCAACAAATTCAGACAAAATTAAAGCATTGATTCTGCAAGAATGGACTGCTATCAGTCAGGATTTGGTCCAGAAGTTGATTGAGAGCATGCCAGGGAGAATTGCAGAGGTCCTGAAGAAGAAGGGTCAACACTGCAAATATTGACTTGCTGCATTAACTCATTCTGTCAATATAAGCTTCTGTTACTCATAATATGAATGCAATTATATTTCTGTATGTGATAAAAACATCTGACAAACACACATAAAAACCAGAGGGCAGCAGATCATGTGAAAATATAATATTTGTGTCATTCTCAAAACTTTTGGCCATGACTGTATGTCTGGTCATATAATCATTAGCTGTAGAAATAATACCAGTACTGTTTGCAATGCTATGCACATCCAGTGCTGTTCTATAGTCATACTACTGTGGCTTTACTCTGTTTAGCCACTGGGTGGCATCGCTGAACCATTCTTACAGACTGACTATTTTTAAGCTTATAGTAGTGTAATGTTGTACCGTGTTAGCCATTGAAAGTAGTACAAGAGTGAAGAAATCAGGCGATACCTTTTAGAGGCTAACTGAGTATATTTATAAGTAAGCTTTCAGGAGTACTAGCTCCCTTCATCAGACATGGTGTTATACATGAACTGAAAATTCACAGATTTTTATACACATGGTCTTCAAAGGATTTTAGAGTCCTTAAAAAAACCAAAACAAAATGCAATCTAAGTAGAGAAGTTATTTACAACAGGTCAAAAAACAATCTGGAAAGTTGTGGTGCAATCTTGAAACTTGTGGTGCGTGACAGAGGGATCTGTTATCTGTTTGCTATCAGGAGGTGATTTGTGACCCTCACAGGTCATACATAGTGTGACATGAAGCTGGCATGAATATTAAGTCCAAATTGCAGAGTTTGAAATTTTTGCATAAATTTGTACTCCCATTCTTTCCTTTTCTCCTGCGTCTTAAAATGTCCCATTAAAACCACAACCCGCAAATCTTCAATAGAGTGGTTTTCTCCGGAGAAATGTGCGGCCACTGGGAGATCTGTTCTGCTGTTATTAATACTGGATCTGTGTGAGTTCATTCGTTGACTCTAAAATCCTTTGAAGACCATGTGTATAAAAATCTGTGAATTTTCAGTTCATGTATAACACCATGTCTGATGAAGGGAGCTAGTACTCCTGAAAGCTTACTTATAAATATACTCAGTTAGCCTCTAAAAGGTATTGCCTGATTTCTTCACTCTTCCACTATTTTTAAGATTGAAATGTGATTATTCTATCTTTTGGTGACTCTCCTCGTCTTCTTTGCAAAAGAGGTTCTGCTGTTTACTCTTTACTCAATATTTGAGTACTGTATCTAGCTTAATGGAGCCCTATATTGATAAACCAACTTTCTCAGCTAAAAATAAAGGGACTCCGAAGAAACTTTAGCAATCACTGACTTCACCCAGTCTCCTACCCTCTGAATTCCCTACTTTGCAGGCAATGGCACAAGGTATATCTGATATTTTAATCCCTGCTATTGATGCCCAGTTACTGACATTTCAGTCCTCTCTAGAAAGAATTGCCTCCGAAGTCACTGCTCATGGTAAATGTTTAGCGGATGTGGAGCAGCAAGTGTCTGACCTGGAAGATTTCCATTGTGCCAGACATTCAATTGGATGAAGCCATGGCTACTAGTAAAGCTCTCCAAGACAATATAGTCAACCTGGAGAATTGTAGTGGCAGAAATAATCTTCGATTTATGGGGGTACCTGAATCTGTTAAACCTATGGACTTACTACATTTTACTTCGGAATGGCTTCCTATTATACCTTCCTACAGAATACATGCCTCTGATGGTGGGAAGGGCGCATAAGATTGGAAAAAAAAAAATTCAAAAATCCACTCAATAGACATAGGCCCGTTATATTCAAATTGCTGAACTATCAGGACAAAATGAGAATCATGGATGCCTTTTGGAAAAGTCAACCCCTACAATATGAAGTTGCTTTTTTTCCAAGATTTCCTGCAGTTGTTGTGGCTAAGAGGAAAGCCTTTGCCCCAGTGTGCAAGCTCCTTCTTGGCCAGATGCGCTTCCGTTTTATGTACCCAGCCAAGCTATGGTTTCTATGGTACACAGGGCTCTACAGACCATTTAGGTGAATACAGTACAATGACATTTTGTGACTTACAGGTGACTTTCCTGACTGTTATCGTTCACATTTCCTGTCTCTTTCCTTTGGACCGCCATGATAACTTCCTCCAGCTGTGACTTGTCTCTGTAAAGTTTGCAACACAGGCATCTTTGGCTCCTCACTTTTCCATGCACCCAGGGCCGGTTTTAGACAAAGTGGGGCCCTGGGCAAAAATTAAAAGCGGGGCCCCAAATGCTGATATGCAAACAACACCATCGTCTTCCAGTGACAGCCCCTATAATAACACCTCCTTTCTGGCAACAAAAAAGTAATAACAAGCCCCATTTTACCACATACAATTCAAATGAGCACCTTTGTACCACCTAATAGATTTTTGCACCCAGTCATCAGTTATTATAGCGCCTCCTTATAAATAATAGTCCCTGCTTATAAATAATATTGCACCTTTATTAATAATAGCTCCCTTATAAATGATAAATAGGACCCTGTATCAGTAATATCCCCCCTTATCAGTAACAGTCACCCCGTAAAAATAATACTGCTCCCTTAAAAATAATAGCCCCCTCATAAATAATAGTTACCCTTATAAATAATAGTCCCCATTATCACTAATAGCCCCCTTTATAAATAAGCCCACTTAACAATTATACCCCCATTTATAAATAGTTCCCCTCTTATAAATAATAGGCTCCCCCCTTATAATGGATGCCTTATATATAATAGTTCCCCCCTTATAAATAATAGCCCATCTTATAAATAATAGTTCCCCCTTATAATGGCCCCCTCATACTTAAGTTTCCCAATTATACATAGTAACCCACCCTTATATATAATAATTCTCCGTTATACAGTGTCGGAATGAAGGGCCTTAGGCCCACCAAAGGAACTTGTTCTGGGGCCCCACCCAACAGCTTCCTGCTAATAGCCTACACCACGGCTCCTTCACTGAAGTCTTACATATGTGCTGACTATCTGGCATTGCTGAGTATGTTTACAGTATAGTCAGCCCCTATAGTACTGTGCAGGTCCCAATAACTCCATGGCCAGCTCATGCACAGTACTGTATGGCGAATGACATGGCCATGGAGCACTACACGTATGTGCAAGATTATAGTGAGGTAGCTGTGATGCAGACATAGCACACAGGGCTGCCAGCAGGAATTGTGAGCCCCCCCCCCCACAGTATAATGCCATACATGGTATATAATGCTCCACAGTATAAAATGCTCTCCTGAGCCCTCCAGTTTCCCCACATGGTATATAATGCTCCACAGTGACCCCACACAGTATAAAATGCTCCCCTGAGCCCCCCATTGTGGTCCCACATGGTTTGTAAGGCTCCACACAGTATAATGCTCCACAGTGGCCCACACAGTATACTACCCCTTAGTGGCCCCAGACAGTACAATATGCTCCCCAGCAGCCCCACACAATATAATATGCTCCATACAGTATAATATGCACCCCACAATGCCCCCCAGTATAATGCTCCACAGTGGCCTAACACAGTATAACATGCTCCATAATGACCTCCACACAGTATAATATACTCCCCAGAGGTGTTCCCCCAGTATAATGCTCCACAGTGGTCCCCCACAGTATAATATGTTCCCCACAGTCCCCCCCCAGTATAATGCTCTACAATGGCCCCACAGAGTATCATATGCTCCTGAAAAGCCCCACACAATATAATACACTCCACAGTGGCCCCACACAGTATAACAGGCTCCCCACACTGTCCATTCCCCCAGTATAAAGCTCCACAGTGGCCCATAGTATAATATGCTCCCCAGAGGGCCCCCGCTAGTATAATGCTCCATAGTACCCCCTCCAGTATTTTGGTCCACAGTGGCCCCACGCAATATATTATGCTCCCCAGAGCGTCCCCCCACCATAATGTTCAACAGTAGGCCCCATGCAGTATAATATGCTCCCCAGAGGGCCCCCTAGTATAATGCTCATTAGTCCCCCCCAAATAATGCCCCACAGTGGCGCCACGCAATATAATATGCTCTGCTGATGCCCCCCCCAGAATAATGCTCCACAGTGACCCCACTCAGTATAACATGCTACAGAATGGCCTCCACACAGTATAATATACTGCCCAGAGAGGTTTCCCCAGTATAATACTCACAGTGGCCCAAAACAGTATAATATGCTCTTCAGAGCCCCCCCCAGTATAATGCTCCACAGTGGCCCAAAACAGTATAACATGCTCTCCAGAGCACCATCCCCCCAGTATAATGCTCCACGGTGGCCCCGCACAGTATAATATACTGGGGGGCCCCTTTGGAGAGCATATTATACTGTGTGGGGCACAGTGGAGCATTATACTGGGGGGACTCTGGAGACCATATTATACTGTGTGGGGCCACTGTGGAGCATTATACTGGGGAGGGGGCCCTCTGGAGAACATGTTATATTCTGCGGGGCCTCTGTGGAGTATTATAAAGTGGGGGGCTCTGGAGAGCATGTTATATTCTGTGGGGCCACTTTGGAGCATTATACTGGGGGGCCCCTCTGGAGAGCATAATGCTCCAAAGTGGCCCCACAGAATATAACATTATCTCCAGAGGCCCCCCCCCCCCCACACATTATAATTTTCCACAGAGGCCCCACAGAATATAACATGCTATCCAGAGGGGCCCCTTCCCCAGTATAATGCTCCACAGTGGCCCCCAAACAGTATAATATGCTATCCAGAGGGGGCCCCCCAGTATAATATACTATCCAGAGGGGGCCCCCCAGTATAATATGCTATCCAGAGGGGGCCCCCCCAGTATAATATGCTATCCAGAGGGGGCCCCCAGTATAATGCTCCACAGGGGCCCTACAGTGCTATTATTATATTATATTCTGGGGTCTCTTCAGACCCCAGAGTATAATAATCGAAGGCCCGGGGTAAGTAAGGTAAAATAACAAACAGTTATACTCACCTTGTCTTACCTCTCCTGGGCCTCCTCGCGCTGCTCCGCTATCCCCGCCGGCGCTGGCTTCTTCTTCTCTGCGGCTGACGTCACGCGTTCTGGACGTCACCGCTGAGGCCTGTGATTGGGCCTCAGCGATTACGTGGGCACGCCCCATGTGACCGCTGAGGCCGGCCCAGCGCCTCAGCAGTGATGTCCGGAACGCCAGAAGATGACGTCGGACGCCGTGGACAGGTGAGTAAAAATGTTTGTTATTTTTACTCTGTTATTGCTTTGGCCGGGCCTGACTCCGGGATCCGGAGTCATCAGGTTCCGGATCCCGGGGGCCCCTTTGGGGACGGGGCCCTGGGCAATTGCCCAGTTTGCCCCCCCCCTAACGCCGGCCCTGCACGCACCTGACCCACATTCTCCTCACCTGAATATAGTGCTGCTACCCCCAATTATAAAATATATGATATAACCCCCCATATTTAATAATAGTCCAAAGTGCATCTTTAAATTAATAAAGTCCCTATTTATTTAAATAGTGTCCATTAGTAATAATGCTCCATGTGTTTCCTAATAAAATGTTTTCCAGGTCATCAATAAAAAAAAACAGTGGGGTTCCAACACCCAGGATCCCAAGCTGATCAGCTGCTTGAATGAATCAGGGTACTTGTGTAAGCACTGTGATCCCTTCTCTGTTTACATAGTATCATTCATTTCACAGTGGCCATGTAATGTAAGTACTTGTCATATACATGTCTGTGTGACAAGGCTGTAACTGTAAACAGACAGCATGTGATATAAACAGGTGTCATGGTGCCTTCAAACTCTGATCATTGGGGATTCATTGATCTCTTATTGATGATCTATCCTGAGGATAGATCATCCAAAAAATGAGCTGGAAAACCCCTTAAATAAAGCCCAAGTGCCACCTTTAATTAAATTAATTGTTCCCTTATATTGTGCCCCTGATTCCCCCTGAAATAAATACTGCACCCCTAATGAGCCCTTATATAAATGATGTCCCCTTCTATTCATAATGACCCCTTATATAAATGAGCCCCCTTATGTTCAAAATGCTCCCTACTGGCCTCTTATATAAATGACCAGCCCCTTATGTTCATAATGCCCCCTCATGGCCCCTTATATAAATAACCCCCTTATGTTCATAATGACCCCTTACATAAATGACCCCCCTTATTTTCATAATGCCCCTCGTGGCTCCTTATATAAATAACCCCCCCATTATTCATAATGCCCCCTAATAGCCCTTATTTAAATGAACCACCTTATGTTCATAATGGCTCCTTATATAAAATAGTTACACTCACCTACCTGCAATCCAATGATGAATGGAGCCAACGCCTCCTCCTCTTTTATGCCGCTGTCTATGCTCCGGTCCACGCATAGGAAGTCTGTGTCTCAGCACAGGAGGTACGATGCTGTGATGTCATTGTGCTTGCCTGTGCCAAAAACAGACGTCTTCTGTCTGTGGTGTCGGTGTCTTGTAAACCACAGGCCTGAAGTGGTTAGTTGCAGAATGCGTTATAACTAGATCTGTGTCCAGCACATGCTAATCTATTTAAAAGTAAAGCATGTATTGATGGCGGCCTCGGGATGGGCCTCCACAGAGTCAGTGGATCTGGGGCAGCCGCCCCCTCTGAACCCCTTCCACGCTTGCTACGTCACTACCCTTGTTCCATGTCTACACTATCTTGCCCTCTACATCTGTTATTGCCCTCTCCCTAAGTCTCTAGTTTAAACACTCCTCCAACCATCTAGCTATCTTCTCCCCCAGGACAGCTGCACCCTCCCCAGTCATACCTAGAGTGCATCTATATTACAGCAGATAATTGTCTCCCATGGAATTCTGGGACAATTGGTTAGAGCAGTGGAAGAACCTAGCCCAGTTTGCCATGGGAGATTGATATTGTCCTGTCCCAAGCATAATGGCTGAAAGGGTGTTCAGTGCTGCCGTTGGCTTTGTAACACCTAAAAGGAAGAAAATGTGCACTGCTAGAGTGGAAAAATGTAATTTTGTCAAAATGAATCAAACATGGATCTGTGAGGATTTTTTCACACCTCCAGCTGATGCCTCCAAATAGTGGTGCCACCATCTCCCTGTATCATGTTCCATTTACTGTACTGCTGATACGGCCTGCTACTCCTAAACAGCTACCACCACTGTCACTACTCAGGTAGACTTGTCCTGTGGCCTGGCCCATCATATCATTCCAATCCCGACTGCCACTCTTGTTGCCACAGCTAACACCACTCAGCCAGGCATGGCATGTTGCCTGGTCCATCATATTTAGAGATGAGCGAATCGATTCTGCAGAAGTGGAATTCGATCCGAATTTCAAGAAATCTTCGATTCGGCCACGATTCTGGATTTCCTGATGCTTCGCAGTAACGAATATTTAGTAAGGACCTTTGTGACATCAGACGGCCACATGATATTCTCTAGTGATATGATTGGGTAGGCGTGTCTTTACTTGTTAGCAGATCCTTCCACATGAATAAAAGTTGCCTGTGCTGGAGAGAGAGAGAGAGACATGACCGCAGCATCCAAGGGCTTCGGCCATTTTGCTGCCCACCCACCCACCCAGGCTCTCTGCAGCCCGGAAATAGCTGTTTATTTGCCATGAAGTAATTCGGATAGAAGCAAATTTTTTTGGAACTTAGAATCGAACTGGGGAATCGAACTTTTGAGAAATTCACTCATCTCTAATCATATTCCATTCCGTTAAGTGTATGGTTAAACTAGGAATTTGTATCCGCTGTTTACCATCCATTTTTCCATAGAAATAAATGTCACTTTTCACTTTGACATAACGTCGGTTATGTTTGCCTTAGAGATCCAGAAATTGGATAAATAGGTTCCTAGTCAACCTGACAGTGTTATATACTATGTTTTAAGCCAATTTAAGCTGTGGTTCTGAACTTGTTCAACCTGAAACTAATTTTGGTCCTGAACCACTCAAACCTGAAACTAAACGAATCTTGAGAGGTTCGCCCATCTCTAATTTTTATGCCACTTTTCTGACTTGGCTTATTTTTTACTAGTGTGTTTTTATGTGACAAATGTATCAAAATAGACCCAATCAAAAAACAAGACCATAATATAACTGTGAGGGTTAAAATATAATTTGTATTATATTCTATACACTGTATACACAGAGAATGAAATAGTCTGCAGATAGCCTGCACAGTTTAGAAGATAAGATAGGAAGCAGACACTGGGACGGCATTCAACAGTACTGTTGTTCTCAGGAAAAGATAAGGGGAAACATCCACAAAATTCAAGGAGAGATGTTGTTATGAGAAACTGAACAAATCTGTTTAGCAGCGGAACCGGAAAGACCAAATATGTACATTGGTCACATGACTGTTGTGTAACCAACTTGCCTTTAAAACTTGTATGAACTATACAATAAACTAAATCATTCTTACTAGACTCCTGGGCGTGTCTGTAGTTTGTTTTCCTCGAGCTTGATATTATTCTTTATTTAATTAGGATTACGGTGACATCCATCCCGGGGGGAACTTAACCCCCGACAGAAATTGGCGAACCATCGTGGGGAGACGAGATCGTCTGATGTGCAGCCGATAGAGTGCTGACCCACTCACCGATCGACTTGAGGACGGGACCAGAGGACCTCAGATAGATAAAAACAGTACTGTGAGGTAAGACCTTATCTTGCCAATTAGTATATCTGAGGTTCCTGTGTGTCTATTCTCTGTATCGATGAGTGAGGTAAGCTGCTGCATGTTTATATGACATCTCGACGCCAATTAAATAGTACGGAAGAACCTAAAAGGGACATGTCACCTGTAAATGATATGGGAATTGCTTTCTTTGCTGTCTGTCTTACCTTCCTATTGATGTTTGTATCTTACCTGTGTTCTAAGATATATAAGGCTGCAAAGAATGGGGAAAAGTTCTCTATTCTTAACCCCTAGAGTCTAGAGTTGCGGACAAGGTTCGGAACTGAGAAGCACTGAGTGATTGAAAAGTCCTTGCTTTGGAACACTAGCCTCCAGCCGTGCCTGGACGGTCAAGGTCGAATGGGACCTGAGTAGTAGCACAAAGGACTTAGTAGAATCCGCGCGAAGAAGTGCGTGCAGTGATTTAGGAGTGTTTTGGTAAGGGGACACAGGCAGAAAGTTGAGCCTGTGGAAGCCATTAGGCATTGCCCTGAGCACTACTCCTGAACTTGCACAAGTAGTTCATAGAAGACAGAAGAGTCTGTCTGGGAGTTCTCACTAAGTAGTCATAAGTGACCCTCTATTGTCTCAAGGTTGCCCTAGAGGAGTGAGAGACTCATCGGCTGATTAGCTACCAGCCAAGATGGGGATGGGACCCTCTAAGATATGGTACACCCCATGTGAACTAATAGAAATAGGGGAAGGGAAAGAAGTAGCCGCACAGGTAAAGACAATCCTAAAAAAGAGCAGGAATACGCAAAACTAGGTTGGTAGACAGTAAATTTTGGGATCAGTGGAGATTAGACCATGCGGGATTGATTCAAGATAATAAGTTGCAAAGAGGTATATATGCCCTGATAGAAGGAAGCAATAGAATAGGATAAGGGGATGATAGTTCAGGAAATAATGAATCACCCTCACCTCACTCCGAGAATCAGGCTTGAAGGGAGACATCACCCTTCTCAGTATTATTGTTTAATATAACCCATCTTATCTCCCAGTTCTGTATGAAATATTACTTACTTTAACAAAATACTCAGAGAATCTGATATAGTGCAAAGAGAAAAACTGTCCACCATCGGTATGATGTTTATTGGATTATGTATTATATATATATATATATATATATATATATATATATATGTATATATATATATATATATGTCAACCTGTATTTGTAATATTCATTCGATTTATATCAATGCCAGGATTCAACTTTTATGCTTTTTGTAAAATTAAATTCGCTTTCAGGAAATGTCCCCTAAAAAGAAGAAACTAGGATATTGTGATGTTCCACAGGGGTTCAACTTTTGGTTGGAATCCAGTGAAGAAAATTCTAAAGTCTGGCAGTTTGCCCTTATGGTAACCTGAAGTACAACTCAGGGGTTTTGAACACCTGTGGTAATGACAAAAGGTGGGGTTTGGAAAATATTTGAAAATTGTACAAAAATAGTAATATGTAATTTTGGTGTCAGTATTAACTGCTATCTGCTTGAATTGTATTCCTGTATTCTGTTGTAGCGCTCTGCAGATGTTCTGCAGGGAATAACCAAAACATTAATTGACTGCCAAGTAACTCCAAGGACGTTGTATCTGATGTGATGCGCACGCAGAAAATCACAAGCTAAACATGATGCTGTGTTACCCAATAATGTTACATGTCAATTATTACAAAGTGAAACTTGGCTTTGGGCCTCCGGGGTCCGCAGCCTGTGTATGATGACTATTTATGCCCAAAGGGAAAATATTCTGATAAAAGTGTTAGCCTAAGGTTAAATGGAAAAGTAAGGTACAATGACAATATATATGTGTATAATATTGTGTAATATATATGTGTAAAATATTCAAGAAAATATTCAAACATATGAAATTATGTCTTGTACTATGTTATGTGAATTTATTGTCTTGCCTGCTATCACCTGAAGTAAGGTATCTGCTAAAAGAGAGAAAGGTGAATCAGTGGAAGCTTATTATGGAAGGCTTCTCACTAAAGCAGTGGATGCTGGGTGGGATGACACACCCCAAGGCATGAGAAATACCATGCTTTCTGAAACATTGCGAGAAGTGGAGGGTTTAACAGCGCAGCGGTGCGTGGGCGGCTGCTTGCATGATTTTGTCCTTGAGAGTACAGTGGTGTAAAGTATCAGGGAAAGACAGGCCCTCCCGCCCCAGTGTCCCTTTTGTCCTCACAGGAGAGGGGAATTCAGATTTTTCAACCTGTATTGATTAATGGAAAGGAGGTGCCATTTTTGATAGACACTGGGGCAACAAAATCATGTGTGAGCAAACAGGATGCAGGCACATTCAAATTACCACTCTCAGGAGACAGCCAGGTGGTTCAAGGGGTATCGAGGCTACCAGTCACTTTAGATCAAACTGATCCTGTAGAAACTTCATTTCAGGGTAGCAGGATACTCACCAGGTATCTAGTCTCTGACACATCAGATAACATTCTTGGTACAGATGTGATGGGAGTATTAGGTTGTAACATCATGCTGCATCCATCAGGGGAAGCATATGTAAAAGTCACACATACCAATCATGAGATTTTATGCTTGTTATCTGCTGAGTTAAGTACACCAAATTGTATTTTTGTCCTCACTGAGGAACAAAATGTACTGTTATCCCAAGTGCCAACAGCATTATGGGCAACTGGGAAAACAGATTTAGGAAAATTGGATGTACTCCCTGTTATGGTAACCCTGAAACCTGGAGCTCAGCCACCAAGGATTAAACAATATCCTTTGACTCATGCCCAAGAGGATGCCATAGCAGTAACAATAGTAAAATTAGTGAAGGCAGAGGCATTGAAGGAATGTACTTCTGTAGCTAACACTCCTCTTTTCCCAGTAAAGAAAAAGGGCAAGAAGGGAGAACCAGACACATACCATATGGTTCATGATCTCAGGGAATTGAACAAAGTGACATTACTTGAAACACCTGTAGTGCCCAATCCACATACCCTGTTATCAGCTCTCCCTACTGGAACCACTTATTACAGCGCTATAGATCTTTGCAATATTTTTATTTTATTTTTTTTTTCCTTCCGTACCTTTGCACCCCGATTGCCAGTATTTGTTTGCATTCACATTTAGGGGAAAACAGTACACCTGGACAGTACTACCACAAGGGACGCAAAACAGTCCTAACCAATTTACACGATGTCTTACACTAATCATGAGTACTTGGTATCCACCACATAATGATGTTGTTTTGTTACAATATGTTAATGACCTTCTTCTCTGTGCTCCAGACAAATCAACCTGTGAAGCAGCGACCATCAGCCTGTTGTGTTTCCTCTGCCAGAACGGCTGCAAGGCCAGCAAGGATAAGCTGCAATTTTGCAAACAAAAAGTGGTGTTTTTGGGACACTGTCTTGGCCAGGGTACCAAGCACCTGTCAGATGAGAGGACCAAGGTGGTGAGAGACATGTAGGTGCCAACCTCTCATGCTCAGCTACGTACCTTTTTGGGATTGGTATCCTACTGTGGGCCATGGATCAGATCTGCATCTCTGACCATGCAACCTCTGTATGATTGCCTCTCCTCAAAACCATTCAGCCTCACATCTGAGGCCTTGGATGCGTTTTACCAGCTGAAGTTGCAGATAGTCAGTGCTCCGGCCTTAGGCCTACCTGACTATCAGAAACATTTTCAGCTCTACGTGACTGAGATGATGGGGCATGCAACTGCAGTTCTCACACAACAACACGGGGATAAGAAACGCCCTGTGGCCTATTACAGCTCACGGTTAGATGCTGTAACCCCCTCCTGTGTGCGGGTTGTCCTCTCAGTACAAGCGTTGCTTGACAAGAGCTCAGACATTGTCCTAGATCATTCATTGGTTGTGTATACACCTCATGACATCCATGCTATCCTCACACAAGTAGACAGACGTCACTTTTCTTTGGCACGGCAGTGCAAAATGGAATTTGCTCTGCAGTCCTCCTCAAACATCTCTCCTTGGCACGGCAGTGCAAAATGGAATTTGATCTGCAGTCCTCCTCAAACATCTCCTTTCAACGCTGTTTAACTTTGAATCCTGCAACTCTTCTTCCTGTAGGAGTTCATGATTCAAAAGGGGGAGTGGAGGATGAGTTATTTTTAAACTCCCTCTCTGAAGAAGAACTGTTTGACAGCCAGCATGAGCATGATTGTGTGGCTCTTATGTCACAGGAAACAGTGGGATTTGACCATGTCACGGATGTGCCATTACAAAATCCTGATTATGAGATGTTTGTGGACGGCTCAAGGTATCTGACAGATGAAGGCAAATTTGTTACAGGGTATGCTGTAGTCACTGAACATGACATTATAGTCCAAGAAGCTCTTCCACTACACATGTCAGCCCAAGAAGCTGAGCTTAAAGCCCTTATGGAGGCTTGTAAGATAGCCAAAGGTAGAACAGCCAACATATACACTGACTCCAGGTATGCTTTTGGCATCGCACATGATTATGGTCCGATATGGAGGTCAAGGAACTTCCTAACGGCCCAGGGCAAGCCAATTAAAGATGGAGATGTAGTAAGTCGACTGATGGAGGCCATACTGCTCCCAAAGCAGCTGGCAATTGTGAAAGTCAGAGCTCACGCAAAAGGAAGGGACCCTGAAAGCCGTGGAAATGAGAGAACTGACAGAGCAGCCAAGGCTGCAGCACTACTGACCAGAAGGGGTCCCAACCTGGTGAGCAAAATGGACATTGACCTAGAAGACCCAAAAGGGCTGTACTCAAAGGTTACCAGTGTGGAAACTGAAATATGGAAGAAAGCAGGTGCCCGCAGCAGTCTACCCCCAGATGGCTGGCTTGGCCCACGGTAAGGTGCATGCCTCTCGAAATGCCATGGAGTCATTAGTGGGTAAATTATGGTTTGCCCCAGGTTTTGGAAGAGCTGCTAGCAATCACGTAAAAGCATGTCACATATGTGCTCTACACAACCCAGGACAGGTAGTTAAAACACCCACCAAGTGTACACCAAAATCCCTGTACCCGTTTCAGAGGATACAGATAGATTACATACAGTTGCCTAAGTCTGGAACATACGAGTATGTATTGGTCTCTGTGGATTTTTTTTCAGGATGGCCTGAGGCCTACCCTGTGAGCAAAGCAACCGCACAAGCAACTGCCAAGAAACTGATGTCCGAGCTTGTGTGCAGGTTTGGAGTGCCCGAGGTGATTGAGTCTGACAGAGGTACACATTTCACAGGTGAGATAGTGAAAGAAATAATGTCTGCACTAGGGATTGAGCAAGCTTTCCACACACCCTACCATCCTCAGAGTTCAGGCAAAGTGGAAAAGGTTGAATGGTACACTCAAGTTGAAGACTCAGAAAGCCATGGCAGAGACAGGAAAGCCCTGGCCTGAATGCCTGTCTCTAGCCTTATATTCAGTAAGAACTACTCCTAACAGGAGGACAGGGTTGTCACCATTTGAAATATTGTTTGGAAGTGCACCCAAAAACAGGATTGTACTTCCATCAGACATTACAGCTTAACTATGACAGCATTGCCAGCTATGTACAAAATCTGTGTCAAAAATTAAAAGTAACACACGATCAAGTGTTTTCTTCTATTCCAGACCCTTCCGATCTTACAGGTACCCATAATCTGCAGCCTGAAGATTGGGTAGTTATAAAAAGACACACCAGGAAATCTCTTGAACCCAGATATGATGGCCCCTTCCAGATATTGCTGACAACTGCCACCTCAGTAAAGTTGGAGGGAAAATCTACCTGGATACACACTTCACATTGCAAGAAAGTTGAAGCGCTGAGAAGGAAATGGAATACAGTTAACCAATATGTAAGATAGGATGTTATTTTTAACCTCTTCAATGGAGAATCCATCAAAGATGGCACACAAACAGTGTGAAGGTATTCATTGAACTTGATTAAAAATAAAGTCCTAAAATGGGGGAATTGTGAGGGTTAAAATATAATTTGTATTATATTCTATACACTCTATACACAGAGAATGAAATAGTCTGCAGATAGCCTGCACAGTTTAGAAGATAAGATAGGAAGCAGACACTGGGACGGCATTCAACAGTACTGTTGTTCTCAGGAAAAGATAAGGGGAAACATCCACAAAATTCAAGGAGAGATGTTGTTATGAGAAACTGAACAAATCTGTTTAGCAGCGGAACCGGAAAGACCAAATATGTACATTGGTCACATGACTGTTGTGTAACCAACTTGCCTTTAAAACTTGTATGAACTATACAATAAACTAAATCATTCTTACTAGACTCCTGGGCGTGTCTGTAGTTTGTTTTCCTCGAGCTCGATATTATTCTTTATTTAATTAGGATTACGGTGACATCCATCCCGGGGGAACTTAACCCCCGACATAAAGTTATTATGTGTACCAACTACAAATATATATGACTTTCCTGTCATCTGACCTTTCAACATTTTGAAAACTCATCAAATAAACTGAGCACAACAGCACAATAATATAAAACCAATATAAATTTTATTGAGGTACAAATATAAAACCGATCAAGTTAAAAAGGATTATATTGTAGATACATAGTCATGTCAAAGAGGGAAAGAGGAAGAGACCAAACCGCATAATATCATAGTCATAATATCACATATTAGTCAATGTCACGGATATAGGGTAATAACCATAAATCATAGTATAACTCACATAATCATAATATTCCATGCTAGTCACTGTGAAGTAATGGCCATAGTATAAGGAGTAATGTTTAAAGTGCTTACTGTATAAACCACATATCTCACATAATTAAAGTCATATTGCCTCCCAAGGGAATATAATAACAGTAACCAGATACACCTGAGCAAAAGTAAAAAAATGGGAAAATATTACCCATGTTGTATGCCTGACTCCACCTTTTTCTAGTCCCTTATTGGTAACCTTTCACCATTTTACCTCTTTTTGTCTATATATTTTATGGTTAAAAAAGATTTGCATTTTTACCATTTTTACTGTCATTTTTGGCAGTAAATGTATTACAATGTTTCTCACTGGTCCTAAATTTGTTATAATTCTCTAGGCGTAGGGCATCAGAATTCATTTGAAAAAATGCATATGAAATTAAATAATTAGGTGTAACCATTAAAAAAGTTGCAAAATAATTAAAAAACACACCAGAAAAATGGTGTACAAGCAATGATAAATTGTTCCTTTGTGCTTCGCTCGACGAGGGTGGGGCTTACTGAACAAGCGGTGAGGCCTAATATGCTAAATTAAGTCAAAATTGTGACACAAAAAAATTTGGTACAAACTAGTTTAGCTGTAGATAGTCTACATTTCGGACAATATGTATAAATATGCCCCAGTTTTTCCTCATAATTACCAAATTAGATTCCACTCAGGGGTGTAACTATAGGGGGTGCAGCAGTAGCAGTCGCTCCTGGACCCTGAGGGGACCCCAAAGATCCCTCTGCGACATAAAATGTACCACTATTCTATATAGCAGAAGGTAGGTAGGGGCCTAGTTACGGATTTTACACTGGGACCTAGGAGCTTCAAGTTATGACTTTGAATTTCCACTGTAGCATTTATATGCATTCTGTATGCAAGTAGTAAATAATAATCAGCAATCATTAGTAATAAAAAATGTTTTGACTACAATTAACTGTATCAGGCATATGGCAAAGAAATCTGTAATACATAGGGACTCCATGTGCTTTTGTATGGTTCCTCTAAATGGCATTACTTGAAGGGGAGAATACAGCACCTCAGTAAAATAGCATGTGAAAAGGCAACCTATATTTTATCACATTTGTTTTTATGATAGTAATGAAAAACCATATGGGCTTATAGATTTCTATGGGTGCTCTATTGGAAAACCATGTGCATAATGCCTAAGAAACGACATACCCTCTAGAAGTTAAAGCAACTACTATAGAGTATATCGGAAGTAAGGGAGTCTATATAAGGTTATTCCCCACTTTCACCCACCTACCGCCTCATTAGTATTCTCTGCATTATGACGTTACCTCAGTGAATACTAATGAGAAGGTTGTTGGGGAATACCCCATCTGTTTAAAGTTTTATTCTATGCATTTAGGTGTGATACAGCTTTGAATCCAGAATCACACCTAATGGTCATTTATGCAAGGCAGCCACTCTATTGCTTTAGCCACTGCCTCCTTTATTTCCAATGGGAGGTTTACTCTTACCAAGCTTCAATAGTAAGCATACAATGTTAAAGTTTGGTAAGAGATAAACCTCCCACTAAGTATAATGGAGGCAGTGGCTCAAGCAGTAGAGTGCCAACCTTGCATACATCCTCTCCTGGGTTCATCTTAATGAAAAAATACATAGAATAAAATAGATGGAAGTATATATATATATATATATATATATATATATATATATATAATTACAATAAACACATTTTAGTAATAAACTTAAAACATAAGAAGTTAAAAAGACATAGTTGGTATCACCGTGACCATTACAAACTACACAATAAAATGACAAAAAGATAATATTTAACAATCACTAAATGGAGTAACTAAAAATGGCACAATTGTTTATTTTATTTTGCCAGTAACAATCTGGGGTCCAATATTACATGGGGTCTGAGTATATTTAGCTGAGTCCGTTTATAAAAACCACACCCCTGCTTTTGCTTCCAAATGACATTGGTGAACCACACCATGAAGAGCTCTCGCAGGTTGACATCTTTGCTCTTCAGGTCTAACCTACAATGTTAAAAGAAGGAAAGATCAGAAAAGAACAAAATTCGCATTTCCTTTATTTCTTTCAAGGAAATATGGGGTAAATAAAAGCAGTATTTGGTAAGGGGTATAATGATTTGTACAGGGCCCCTTAACTTCTATGTACAGAGCATAAAACTTATATATCAAGATGATCCAGGGGACTTAAAATAACATTTTTTAAATTAGTAAATTGTCAGTGTGAAGTTACATGAAAAGACAACTATTTTCACTGAAATTATTTGCAAGATGTATTGACCTTTTATTTTAGATTAGAACAACAAAAACTAGGTTGGAAAAGTGTATAGAAACTTAAACTTCTTATATTAAATAGAGAAGTTGCATCAGAAATACTGTATGTAGCAATAACATACTGATGTACAAAAGATATATACACATTTGTGTTCAGAACATAAAGCTCTATATGGTCACCAGAAGTCTGGCATCTTTGTAAAAATCTACATTTATTTACTTATTTGATGTTTTAAATATTTTTTTCTTTTTTTTTTTACCTTGTGTGGTGAGCAGCAGGAAATTTAAGTTTAAACACAATATTTTTTGTTTTACAAAAAAAGCTTTTTTTTTTTTTTTTTTTTTTACAAAGACACACAATTTTTAATGCATGCTGTGTGTCTTTTTAAAATCACACTATGCCTGCATGTAGCATATTTATTTAAGAAGATACTGAGACAATGGCTTTCATGTGAATTGAGCTTTCTGCAGAAATAACCCAATTCAGATACAGTATATGGGATTTTCTGTCAGGAAAATTTCTACTACAGGTATCCTGCAAATAAATTCACCCTAAAACTGGTTACACACGACCGTGTGCTAACCGCTGGCCGTGAATGAATGTCACCCATGTGCTGGCCATGCACCGGCTGTGCTTCTGCGGCCCCATTCATTCAATGAATAGGAACTGCGGAAACACAGCTGCAAAATTGGACAGGAATAGGACCTGTTCCATATTTTGTGACACGGACTGCACGAGTCCATAGAAATGAATGGGTCAGTGTGCTCCCGGGAAAAACCTGGAGAGCACACTGACCTTTCACAGGGTCGTCTGCAAGGGGCTTTAGGGTAAGGAGACACGTTCAGGTTTTTTATGAAGATTTTAAACCAGGAGTAAAAAATTAAGAGACATACCATCTTTTCTTAATAGTTTCACCCTTCATGATCGACACATGGCTTTGATTTCAAAAACTGCACCAAAAGGTTTTTGTGCAATTTTTGGTGGAATTTTTTTTTAAGCTAGGAGTGCACAATGGTTTAAAAAATGAAATATGTGTGATTCTTCTGAATAGAGAAGTTCTGTTTTTCTGCCTTCTCAGGATGAGGTGTGGTCATTGCATTCATCTGAATAGTTGTGTAAAATTACACTTCCACCGCAGCAGTCAGGGTGTTTTAACATGGCAAAAACAGTGCATCAGTACAGGGACTATGGTAGTGGAAGCCCCCTTAGCTGACCTGGATCAAGCGGGTCAGTCTTGCATTTCAGGTTCTGTCCCACAGGTTCCAGGTATTGATTTCAACTCTATCTGCATCCTTAGGATGCAAAAGTTGAATACAATGGTTGAGTACGGAGCTATCAGCTCTGTAAACCACCATTAAAACTGATGATGTCTGTGGCAGGTAGGCACGATGCGCACTGAACTGGAGATATCACTTCAACCAGGGGCTGCAGGCAACTCTGTGTGAAAGGGGTTAGGTGAGTATAATTTTTTTTTTTCAAATTTATATGTAATATATTTAATTGAATGGTCACTAAGGGGGCAGGGGGATACTATATTGTGTGGCCCATTTAAGGAGCCATTAAATTATGTGGGGGGCCTTTTTCTGAAAGCTAATATGCTTAAATGGACCTGACAGTAGTTGATTGCCATGGGTGCTAGGAGCAGGACCAATGGCATTAGTTTGATCACTGCAATGGCAGCATTCTGAAGGAGGTTGTCTCAGAGGGGATAATCACTTCAATAGTTACAATATAATGAAATCCCCCCGTGACAGTACAAGGCTCTGGAAGAGTACTGTCACGGAGGAATGTACCTCACGGCCCAACGATGATGCTAGGCTGTAAGGCCTGTCCTTCTGACAGTGGGGAAATATCAATGACAAAACTAACAGCACTGATATCTCCAGCACCAGCTATAGGACCGGTACCGCAGCACCAGGGACAGGTGAGGTTTTTTTGTTTGTTTTTTTTTTTACCTCCCCCAACCTAATTAAAAAATAAAATTTTAGCGTGGACAAGCTTATGGAACATAACTCCATGTGATAATGCATTATATATGATTCAAGCTAAATCAACTTTGTGCTGATGTTCTTGATATTTTGTGCTGGATTTCTTATGACTTTTTGTCATTTTGTTATTATCCAAGTATTGTCTTTCACACCAGGAAAAAAACACAATGGGGGAAGATAACTCAGTCAGCTTTGTTTGGCCATTTAAACCTTAGCTGAATTATGCTCGATGACTACCTGTGAAGACTGGAAGATGCAGGCCCATTAGCACTTCTGGCCTTCACCTGTGTGACACATCTGATTCTCCATCACCCCCTGCATCCTTCTCTGCTCAGGGCGAGATTACAAAAAGTCCAAAGGCCATCCCCCTCCCACATAGGAATATAAGGAACTGACCCAGGGATGGAGGAGAGATGAAGTTCTAGGCATAGACCTTAAGGGCAGCTGAAGCTAAGGCCAGCACCCAAAGGTATACAGGAGATCCCCTGTCTTGAAAGAAGATTTGTGGCTGTCAGTGCCTGTTCATGCCTGTTAGAGCACTGAGTAGCTGTTCCAGCCCATACCCCCTGAGAGACTGGCCTGAAGATCCCAATTGAGAGCTGAAGCTGAGACCAGAACTCCTAGAGCATAATGGAACCCGAATGAGATTCCCTATGGGAGAGAGGACCTGAGACTGTGGCCAGCCCCTCAGAAGGATACAGTATATATATGTACATCTTGTGCTGCAGCATTTGAACTAGACATTTCTCTCAAAGCCCTCACCTCTATGTGCTCCTGCACTGACTATGTCAGTATATCTTAATGATAATCTTAAAATACAAATGCATGTGTCATGTGAAATTGCGCAAAAGGTTGCTAAAGTTCACTGATGTCAGCTGTAGGCAAATCAGATTATGTTACCACCAGTTTTTGGCAAATGTAAATATTGGACAGCTAAATCTATAT
Organism: Leptodactylus fallax; assembly: GCA_947044405.1. Lineage (NCBI taxonomy): Eukaryota > Metazoa > Chordata > Amphibia > Anura > Leptodactylidae > Leptodactylus > Leptodactylus fallax. Next base: position 3,610,363 of record CAMRHE010000027.1, read on the forward strand.
ATATATATATATATATATATATATATATATATATATACACAAAAAACCCCCCCCCCCCCCCCCCCCCCAGTGTAGTAGCAGAAATGGAAGGAACATATTTATCAACATGCACCACCAAACCTATGATTTACCTTTGTTATATCGATGATATCCTTGTCATCTGGACTGCAGGTGAGGAGGCCCTACTTCAATTCCATAATGACTTCAATGACTTTCACCCGACCATCAACCTTAAACTTAGCTATTCAGGGAGTGAAATTCACTTTCTGGATACCACAATATACATTAAAGACCACCGGCTACTCACATCAATATACCACAAACCCACAGACAGAACGGCCTACCTGAGAAACGACAGCTTCCACCCCAAGCACACAAGACAATCTATAATCTACAGCCAGGCTATACGATACAATCGTATTTGCTCCGACAAAACAGACCTGGACAAGCACCTCCTGGATCTGAGGATGAAATTTCTCAGATTGGGATACAAACCAAAAGTGACAGACAACCAATTAAACAAAGCAGCAGCCATTAACAGAGACAGTCTGCTCACATATAGAGAGACTCAGAAAGAAGCCCGAGTGCCCCTAGTTGTCACCTACAACCCACAGCTGGAGATCCTACGAAGGATTGCCAAGGAGCTCCAACCTGTACTACATAGGGACAACAGACTCAAGGACATATTTCCAGTCCCCCCTCTCCTCTCCTTTCGACAACCACCAAACCTGAGGCGCATTATCGTCCGGAGTGCCCTGAAGGCCCCAACTGAAAATGGCACCTCACCTTGCCTACATAAAAGGTGCATGACCTGCAAGCACATCCACACCGCTGACAGTGTACCTATCCCACAGTCACAACAGGTGCACAGAATTAGGGGGACATTTTCCTGCAGGTCTTCCAATGTGGTGTACCTCATAATGTGTGTGCAATGTCCCACCACAGGCCTCTATGTGGGGGAAACAGGGCAGAGACTCAGTCAACGAATGAACTCACACAGATCCACCATTAATAACAGCAGAACCGATCTCCCAGTGGCCGCACATTTCTCTGGAGAAAACCACTCTATTGAAGATTTGCGGGTTGTGGTTTTAATGGGACATTTTAAGACACAGGAGAAAAGGAAAGAAATGGAGTACAAATTTATGCAAAAATTTCAAACTCTGCAATTTGGACTTAATATTCATGCCAGCTTCATGTCACACTATGTTTGAACCATGAACTGAACTCAATATTCATGCCAGCTTCAAATCACACTATGTATGACCTGTGAGGGTCACAAATCACCTCCTGATAGCAAACAGATAACAGCAAGAATTACTGATCCCTCCGTCACGCACCACAAGTTTCCAGACTGTTTTTTTGACCTGTTGTAAATAACTTCTCTACTTAGATTGCAATTTTTTTTAAGGACTCTAAAATGCTTTGAAAACCATGTGTATAAAAATCTGTTAATTTTCAGTTCTTGTATCACACCATGTCTGATGAAGGGAGCGCGTACTCCTGAAAGCTTACTTATAAATATACTCAGTTAGCCTCTAAAAGGTATCGCCTGATTTCTTCACTCTTCCACTGTTACACAAGGTCACATACACACAGCTTTACTCCAGGTTTTCCATAACAACCGATCACAGGTCTTTCACTGATATGCAAACTGAGATATACATGATCACATGATGCTTATGGACCAATGGAAAACCACAACATCATCTTTATCTATTTGGATTAATACTCAAGGTAAAGTTACAGGTGCAACTCAATAAATTTGAATATTTTTGAAACGTTCATTCATATCAGTAATTCAGTAATTCAATTCATAATCAGCAGTCTTCCATGATTGTGTGTCCTACTGAACCAGACCGAGGGACCATTTAAAGGCTTAGGAAACCTTGGCAGGTGACACACTGAATTTACAATACTGAACTTTTTTTTACAATATTCTAATTTTCTTAGATTTGGGTTTTCATTACCTGTAATCCATAATCAACATTTACAGAAATAAAACACTTGAAATAGAATACTCTGTGTGTAAAGAATCTAGAAAATATAGGAGGTCACTTTTTAATTTAATTACTGAAAGAAATAAACGTTTCAAAGATATTCTAATTTATTGAGATGCACCTGTACTACAGTAAGTTAGCAACACCCACATAATGCTCAACAGTGCCCTAGATTAGAGAAACACAAGTCTAACATGGTTTGAGCAAAAGGATTTCATAAAAATGAATTAAAAATATAGGGGGTAGTTACCTAACTACAATGAACCACATTGCGGAAATGCAGTGTTTTTGCCATTGCTGAAATGCAGCGATTTTGCTGTTGTGGTAACGCTGCAGAAAAAAAACTCTGCATTTTACAGTACCTGCAAAGTGAATGAGATTCTGGCTAATCCCATCCACACATTACAAAAAAAGAATGCTGCAGAAAAGCTGCGTTTTCAAAAATGCCTGCGTTTTAGAAAATTGCAGAATGTCAATTATGCCTGTGGAAACGCTTGCATTTTCGCTATAGGTTTAATAAGGGAATAAAATCCGCAGAGAAAAACTGAGCAAAATTGCAATGAAAAGCACTGTGGGAGAAAAACATGATGTTTCCACTGCAGATTTTTCTGCAGCGTTTTTTAGCTGAGTTTTGCTTCCGCCAAAAGGCTGAGTTTTAGCAACTAGGGGATCCAGCCTTACAAAGGACTGCTTTGCATAGAGACTTGTGCTGACCCTGCCTATTTGTAATGACTCCGCCTACTTGCAGTGAGCCTGTCTATAAAATGGGGCGACTTTTAAATTTTTTTTCAGGGCCACTTGAAGGTCCCAATATGCACCTGGCATTATACCATGTGTGGGCCAGTAAAGGGAGCATGTGGGGAGCTAAGGGGCCCCAGTCAAAAGCTTGCTATGGGGCCCGTATTTCCTGGTTATGCCCTTGTGGACTGACTTAATGGCTGATACACTCTCTCACTTGTGAAAGATGCGCTCATTTCTTCAGAAATAGACTGGATAGACTATGACTACAGCTCAGACTGGAGCTTAAGAATTTTGCTGTGGCCCTAACACTAGATAATCTGTACATGTCAGTCACATACTGTAGCTGCCACAAAGCTGTAGTATTACATAACAGTTGCAATCATACACATTTATCGAAGTGACATCAGTAAAACAGTCACATGTATAAGGCATAATACTGTGCAGCAGTAATTCTTTGCAGGTTGTACACAGGACAGCTGCACATCAAGCATAAATCAAGCATATAAAGCATATTACATGACCTAATATGCAAATATACAACACAGAAGCTATTATGACTAGGTGAGGAAAACTGAATCAGCCCCATGATAAGACAGTGGTTATGTGTCATTGTCTTTATATTACTACTTTTGAATATTGATCATTTATGTATCCATGTTGTTGTTCCTGCTTACAACACTACTGTAATACAAAGAAAAGATCTGTGCATCTATCCTGTGTTTACCATCTATACGTCTAGCTATTATACTTTTCAATTTTAAATTTTTACCTGTAGTTTTGATGTAAAAAATACCCAGCAATAAAATAACAAGAATTACAGTAAGTCCTGCTTTGGATCCAATAATAATATACAAAGGTGTTCCTGTAAAACAACATAAATCACAACTGTAGATTAAAAATCCTTGTATAAAATAGACATTTATCAAAGAAGATAAGTATTATATTTGTCACTAATGATGACAACTTGCAAACTAATACACCAGAGCACACTTATACATAACAATTTTAATAACCATTGGTGAATGATCCCTGATGGAGACAATTGTTAGAACCCTTAAAGGGAATCTGGAACCAACATTTACCCCACCAAACCAGCACTACCACATAATACTATGGGGCCAAACCATTATATCTCCCATTTGATACAGTTTCACCCATGCATTGCATTAAAAATTTACTTTTTTGGACCACCTCCAGCTATGTAAATTAAAAGCGTGACATCACACGGGCCAGTTGTAACACCGCCTCTGGACACTTTTGTTGCCACCTCCTCCTACCTTCTTTCTTTGTATTCTCGCAGAAAATCCCGCGCCTGCGCTTTCAAGTCAAGTGGCACTGAGTGTGTGATGTCACATCTGCTATTCCATGCCTGCATGTTTGTTTGTGCAGGCATGGGATTTCGTAGCGCTGTAGAGGAGAAAGAAGCTGTCATTCACACAAGGGAGGACGTGGCCGAACAGCTCCTCATGAATAAGCCGGACTGTTCTCCACAGAATAGCGCACATTGGACCTTTCTCGACTAATTTGCATACATGGCGGGAAATCTTCAGGTATTAATTAAAAATCACCAGGGTGAGTTATCATCTTAGAAGATTTAGAATGTACATTTCAACATGTTTGCGGTCATATCTTTATTAAGGGGTGAAAATCTGAGGTGACAGGTTTCCTTTAAGTTGAACATTTATAACATTACATATGAGGTTGTCATTTTGTAATGTACAGTCATGGCCAAAAGTTTTGAGAATGACACAAATATTAATTTTTACAAAGTCTACTGCTTCAGTTTTTCTAATGGCAATTTGCATATACTCCAGAATGTTATAAAGAGTGATCAGCTTAACAGCAATTACTTGCAAAGTCAATATTTGCCTAGAAAATGAACTTTATCCCCCAAAACACATTTCAACATCATTGCAGCCCTGCCTTAAAAGGACCACCTAACATCGTTTCAGTGATTGCTCCATTAACACAGGTGTGGGTGTTGATGAGGACAGGGCTGGAGATCAATCTGTCATGATTAAGTAAGAATGACACCACTGGACACTTTAAAAGGAGGCTGGTGCTTGCCATCATTGTTTCTCTTCTGTTAACCATGGTTATCTCTATAGAAACACGTGCAGTCATCATTGCACTGCACAAAAATGGCCTAACTGGGAAGAGTATTGCAGCTAGAAAGATTGCACCTCAGTCAACAATCTATCGCATCATCAAGAACTTCAAGGAGAGAGGTTCCATTGGTGCCAAAAAGGCTCCAGGGCGCCCAAGAAAGACCAGCAAGCGGCAGGACCGTCTCTTAAAAGTGTTTCAGCTGCGGGATCGGGCTACCAGCAGTGCAGAGCTTGCTGAGGAATGGCAGCAGGCAGGTGTGAGTGCATCTGCACGCACTGTGAGGCGGAGACTCTTGGAGCAAGGCCTGGTCTCAAGGAGGGCAGCAAAGAAGCCACTTCTCTCCAGAAAAAACATCAGGGACAGACTGATATTCTGCAAAAGATACAGGGAGTGGACTGCTGAGGACTGGGGTAAAGTCATTTTCTCTGATGAATCCCCTTTTCGATTGTTTGGAACATCTGGAAAACAGCTTATTCGGAGAAGAAGAGGTGAGCGCTACCACCAGTCTTGTCTCATGCCAACTGTAAAGCATCCTGAAACCATTCATGTGTGGGGTTGCTTCTCAGCCAAGGGAATCGGCTCTCTCACAGTCTTGCCTAAAAACACAGCCATGAATAAAGAATGGTACCAGAATGTCCTCCAAGAGCAACTTCTCCCAACCGTCCAAGAGCAGTTTGGCGCTCAACAATGCCTTTTCCAGCATGATGGAGCACCTTGCCATAAAGCAAAGGTGATAACTAAATGGCTCAGGGAACAAAACATAGAGATTTTGGGTCCATGGCCTGGAAACTCCCCAGATCTTAATCCCATTGAGAACTTGTGGTCAATCATCAAGAGACGGGTGGACAAACAAAAACCAACAAATTCAGACAAAATTAAAGCATTGATTCTGCAAGAATGGACTGCTATCAGTCAGGATTTGGTCCAGAAGTTGATTGAGAGCATGCCAGGGAGAATTGCAGAGGTCCTGAAGAAGAAGGGTCAACACTGCAAATATTGACTTGCTGCATTAACTCATTCTAACTGTCAATATAAGCTTCTGTTACTCATAATATGAATGCAATTATATTTCTGTATGTGATAAAAACATCTGACAAACACACATAAAAACCAGCAGCAGATCATGTGAAAATATAATATTTGTGTCATTCTCAAAACTTTTGGCCATGACTGTAAATTCAATAGTTTGCACACCATCCTTGTATCAGAAAAAAAAATCTTACAATTAACAGTTACTCTACAAATCGGTACATTTTGGGATATGTCATAAATTCCTGATATATTTTAGTCTTACCTCTGAGATTTGCTCCTATCTTCAGAACAGGGGTTTTGATTATTGTATTTGGAACTCCCATAGAAGTGAGGCGAAAGAGAGGAGCACATGCACAGCCACTTCTCCAAACTTCCAACAGTTTTAATGTACACAGTAATTCACTCAACGGTGCAAGGGGTAACTGCTACCAACCGAAAACAAGCCTGGAGGGGTAGAGAGCCCATGCTCAGCTGGACATGCCTGACGTACATTTCGCCAGAAGGCTCCATCTGGGGGGGTGTCTGGTGAAACGTACATTGGGGTCTTGTACTGTCTAGGTGGGTTCATGTGAGGATTGGTTGTTATAATTCTCTTTGTATGCATTTGTGGATTTGGCATTTTTGTGCTGTATACTTATACATTAATGTTTGGCACGTGCTTGATGCACTTTGCATGTATGTAGTTATTTTATTATATGTAGTTATTTTATTACCCCTTATGTCTTGTATTTATTTACATCCTCATATGTCCTCCTGGTATAACTTTCATAGTGGTATGTCCTGTAGTTATTTGTCTCCCACTGTAACTATGTCATGTGATTATGTGCCATTTATCTAATAAACATGAATTTGTTTTATTTGTTTATGGGCATGAGTTTTTGGATTTATATAGGTTTACATGCACCACTTTTTTGCTGGATTTGTTCGGATACTGATCCTTCATTTTTGTTGTTTTTTATTTTTGTCACCTCCCCTGGGCCTCCAGATCTTATACTCTGGGGTCTGAAAAAACCCCAGAGTAAAATAATTTTCCTTCTGGTTCGCCCATCTTTAGTTAGTTCATCTGTCACTGTAGATGTATGGGACAATTAAAAAAAAAAGGTTGTAAAGGTGTACATATATGTAAGATGGGGAAACAGCCCTCATGTTATAAATGTACCTGTTTCTATAAATAAGTTTATTTTTTTTTATAAACTGACATTTGTTTGTTTGACCACAAGAGGCCACTGTTACCTCAGAAATGGGAAGGACTGTAATTCTGTAATCCCCTGGAGTAATGACGTGGAGACCCTGTTCTGCAGAGCTGGAAGTAGAAGGAGGAGTAGAGTGTGTGTGGCAGCCATCTTAGGAGTGTGCTTTGAGCGTTTAGAAGAAGAAGGACTGAAGTGAGAGAAGAAGGATTCCTAAGGGATCAGAGATATAGCATGGTGGTGCTGAAGCAGAGACTGTTCCAGGGTTTGTTCAGACAGCATCCTAAGTTGAAGATTGCTATCAAGGACCCGGCTGAGAAGTGGCCCTGTCAGTGAGATCGCATGTTTTCTGGATGGGCCCCGCTTCCAGCTGTTCCAGACAAAGTCTAAAGGTACACAACAAATCTGGATCGTGCACCGCATTACATTTTTGGTGCAAATTGCTTGGGACTGAGTAAGGGCCTGTAGTTGGAATAGTTAGGCATCCTCATCTTCACAGGCCACACTACTGGTGAATTATCTACCTATACGGTAGTAAGGACTAAGACTCAGAGAATTCTATTGAGTTGTAACTCCTAGAGAGGAGCTTCTGAGGGAGTCAAGAAGCGACATTTTATATGTTGTCACATTTCTTTGGCTTGCAAGCTGACCTACTGTTATATTTACTTGGTTGTACTTTGTTTGGGGGGAATAGGAATATTTTGATAAGTTTGTAAGCTCTTGTGTTATACCGCCAGTGCCCCTATCACACTCATTGAATTGTTCCTTTGACTAGAGTGATAAAAAGGTAACAAGCGGCTGGTTAGTTGCAGCCTGCAGATAGGTAAAAGCTTGGAGTATATTGGAGGTACACATTGGAGGGCACCACGCTGTACAATACCAGGGTCTCAGCTTACTGGCTGAGTGTATGTAAATAGTTGGGAGTGTTTTTTTGGTAAAGAGGTGTTACTACACAAAGTAAAATCTTGTTTTTACTAAATTGATTTGGAGTCGCTTCCTTTGTTCGTGACTTCGCTGTATCCAAGGGACCCCACCCCGGTACACGGCTTACAACTACATGCTTATTACCACTGTGCAGTGTTTAAGGCAAAGTTCCTTCTGCAAACAACTGCACCTCTGATGAGACAATTGTTCCAAGAACATGCAGTTCAATGAGAAAATGTTCAAGTAGCGTAGAGCATAGCTCTGGATGTGTTTGACATTGATACATATCAGCATCAGAACTAGGTTGCCATAAAATATAAGAAATTTATGTTTAGAAAAAAAAGTATAGTATTATAGGGGTATTACAGTAAAATCAAATATCTCCTATACACAGTACAGGTGATAACATGCAAATCAGTGGTTTCCCACCCACATTAAATAAGCAAATGGGTGATTCTGAAAAAATTAGCACCTATTGAACTGAACATACCTGATGTAGACATTTCATGTTCCTCCCAAGTTACTTTAAGGGAATATTTTTTTAGCAGTTCCCATTTCCATATACCATTGCTATGGGAATATTTGATACATGAATATTCTCCACTGTCCGAAGATATAAGATTAACAAGGTCCAGCTGAATCCTTTGAATGGTTTCATGTACAGGTGTTAGATTTCGAAACGTAATTCTTTCCTTATCACTTATGTCCTCAGTAGAACAGCACAGTGGATTGCATGAAAAGTAATAGGCAGCTGATGATCTTATTCCCGCAGCTGAATATACACACTTTGAAACATTTTGCCGCTGAGCCATCAACAACATAGTATACGAGGAAGTATTATTAAACTCACTAGTAAAGCTAACATTTTGCCCAATATTTCTTGTAATATTTTCTGAGACTTGGAGATGATTTCCTGAAAATAAAAAAAAATGACAGTTATTTAGTTCTCTATCACATTTCACTACCAGAGAGCCAGAGAATGCTTTTTATGTTTAGATTGTTATAGGAATATAAAATATCTGAATGTTACATACCATTAATTGAGAGGATTATAAATAAACTGTGGCATTTACAGCTGATTTTTGGTGTTAATGTAGAATGCGATCCGTTTTTATCACAAGTGAATATTCCACCATTAGATGGAACTGCATACATTCTGCCAGTTTTATTAACCTCTGTGTGAAAATGATCTTCCTCATATTTGTACCATACATATTTCCCATCTTCTGCAATCACATTGCAGGTGATGTTCTCTGTCTTCTCTTTAAATAGGACATCTGAGAATACTGTAAAATATTTAAAGCTGGCAGTTAATATTTTGACAAAACAGGAAGTCATATCATAAACTACAATGAATACCTGAGAAATATTGTGCCATAAATTTACTTCAATGAATAATACTAGAAATTCCTTGTACAGAAATAGTAATGATAAGCAACTTCTGACTAGAGACATATGTTACCAATTGAGTCAAAATTTACAGTTTATTTTATTTCTTACACATGCTTTGCAGCACAGGTGTTATGTAACCCAGCTGCAGTATTATTCTGTAGAAGCCCTACAGCATTTGCATCCTTCTGAACAGGGTCGGACTGGCCCACCGGGGAGCCGGTGAATCCCCCGCTGGGCCCCGAGCCCCACCTATTAGTCCACATTTTACCAATGTAAATGCATTGGTCAGGGGCCCGATCTGGATGGTCAGGGGCCCGATCAGGCCCCTGACCAATGCAGTTACATTGACAAAATGTGGATTAGTAATGGTCAGGGGCCGGACTTTACTACCATAAAGACGGCCGGCGGAGCGCAGCGGCGGGAGACTGTCCCTACCTTGTCATGGGCCCGCCTCCTGAAGCCTACATCCTGATTGACAGCTGTTGGAGCCAATCAAATTGCAGCGCATTGCTGCCCGCGTCAATGACGTCATAACGCTGTGCGCGGCGGCGGGATTCAGCAGAGGAGCCCAGAACAACAGTGTGAAGGTAAGTACAAGTTACCACACACACAAAACAACTTCCCCCCCTATTTTGCCCCCAAATCTTCCAGCTTCACTGACCCCTCTGAGAACTACAACCCCCAGCAGCTCCAGATGCTCTGGATCTGTTGAGAATTGTAGTCCCCCCCAAAAAAAACGAATATTCCATTGTACTGTTATGCTGGTGCCTGCTCTAGGGCTCCAGCATGACAATACCTAAGTTGCAGAAACCGCTGAGGACTTTTCTGTCCATCACTTTCAGTTTGAATATGGCGGACACCGGCGGACCTCATTATAATGGGGTCTGCCATTGTCTGTGTGTAACCGCCATGTTAACAGTCCGCCTCTCAGTCATTCGGGTCCCATGGCGGACCTGTATGACAGAGAGCTTGCTGCGGATTTGAACCTAGCATAAGGCTATGGCTACACTACAACTTCCGTCATGGAACCAAAGATCGCCGTGTCGCCTTGGGACTCTTTCACACATTAGTGAATGGAGTCGCGTTGGGACCCTCAGGTTGCAATGCGACTCCATTCACTAACATAAGTGAAGGAGTTACAAGGCGACACGACGATCCACATGACGGGAGTCACAGCTTATTCATCAAAAACAATGTTTTCCACCTGCCGGAGTTTTGCGCCTAATTTATAATGCGGTGCGCACATAAATTAGTCGCGTCTTCCGGAGTCCATGCACCTAAACAAAACTCCACACCAGCTCCTTGCTGATGTAGATCTCTGGATTCATTAACACTAGAAAACTGAAGCAAATGATGATAAAATGACAGGGCCAGAAAAGTGGTGAAAAACTCAAAACGTCTTTTTTTTTTGCAAAAATTTTCACTTGCGCAAAATAATTGTTACTTTTTTAATGGCTTGTACATCACTTTGTTTTAGCACACAAGCTGTGTTATATCAGCTCCATTTATTTATTCTGCTTACTTGTATAGCGCCATCATATTCCGCAGCACTTTACAGACATTGACAGTCATATGTAGATTGTGAGTCCTATATGGGACAGTGACTGACAATGTATGTAAAGCGCTGCGGAATATGATGGCGCTATAGAAGTAAGAAAAATAAATAAATAGTATTTACACTGTACAAATAGGATGCATGATGTTAAAAAAAAAAATGTCATGCATCCTATTTAATGTCATGCATCCTATTTAATGTCATGCATCCTATTTAATGTCATGCATCCTATTTAATGTCATGCATCCTATTCATACAGTGTATATACTATGGGGCTGATTTAACATGGCTTATTTATTTATATGGCAGACATAACCTTTTTAACCAACCCCCAATACAATATAATTTTGTCAATATGTTGTTAATTTTTTATTTATTTATGCCAGGGGAGGTGAAAAACAACAAAAAAATACCCTACTCACCTGTCTCCGATGCTGCAGTGTCCTCCCAGTGCAGTCCGATCCTGCTACTTGGCTGTCTTCTGGCTATGACGTCCCAGCTCCCTTCCACTGAGGCCGTCACGTGACTACTTTGGTCAATCAGCGGCCTACATGGCTGCGGATTGGCCTTAGCAGTCATGTGTGGTGGGGACATGCACCAACAGAGCTGCAGGACTGGGGAACACACGAGCATCGGGGACAGGTGAATGTGTTTTTTTCACCTCTCCCACTCTAATTTAAAAATACATTTTTGCCTGGACAACCCCTTTAAAGGGATTATCCACATTCTAATATTATACCACCTGCAGGGTACCAACACGCAGGACCCCCCCGAAGATCAGCTGCATTGGAATAGCATGGCTCTCAGTAATGTCACCATACCAGGAGCCACGCTGCTCACTAGCCGTATAAAGTGTAGTGGTGGCATTAGGTACTGCAGCGCTGTCCCATTGAAGTCTATGAGGCAGCACTACAGTACCAGAAGCCGCAGCTACACTTTGTACAGTGAGTGAGCAGTGTGGCTCCTGGTATGTAATCATTACTGGGAGTCACGCTGTCCTGGTGCAGCTGATCTGCAGGGATCCAGGTTGTCAGACTTCCACAGATCTAAGGGCTCATTCACACAACAGGATTCCAAGGCCGTGTGCTAGCTGTTGTATTAACAGCACACGGTCCGATAGATTTTAGTGGATCTATTCGCACGACCATTGTTTTAACCGTCTGTGTGAATGATCCAAGAAAGAAATAGAACCGGGTATTTTTGGTGATTTTATGGATCCCTCAATAGACTTATGTCAATGAGGGATCCTTGAAAACAGATTTTCCTCGGGTGTACACTGTGCTGGGCACTGTCGTGTGAGTGTAGCCTAGAATATTAGAAGGTGGATAACCTTTTTAAAGGGGTTATGCCATGAAGAATAGTTATCTGTTATCCATAGGATCGAGCCCTCAGAATCAGGGTGTTTTTTGTAGCCGTGCCCAGCTAGTTCGGTGACTCTGGCCTCGTAGTAATCCTGGAGCATGTAAGGGATTCAGGTGCAGGAAGTGTAGGTCAGCGGGGACTTGTGTCACATTTCAAGAGCCATAGTCGGGGCACTTCTCTGTTCTTAAGGCTGGGGCCCCACGTGGTATAAACGCCGCGGTTCACCTGCGGCATAAACGCCGTGGAAAAAAAAGCGGCGTTTTACAGTCACAGCAAAGTGGATGGGATTCCTATCCCCACTTTGCGTTAATATACGTGTTGCAGACATGCGGCGATTTCCAAAACCGTTGTGGTTTTGGAAATCGCAGCATGTCAATTATACCTACGGTAATGCCGGCGGTTTCCCTATAGGTATAATGGAAGTAGAAAGTTCACGGAGGAAACCTCTGTGAACTTTCTATCAAAAGCGCTGCAGGAAAAACTGCGATGCGTTGCTGTCGTGGTTTTTCCAGCAGAGCTTTTTTGCTGCAGGACGCCATGTGGGGCTTAGCTTAAAGGGATTTTCCAGGGCTTTCCTTTTTTTTTTTAATTGCTGACCTATCCTTAGAAATGTCATCAATTGGAGATCTGTTGGGGGTCTGACACCTTGTCCCCCTGTGGTTCAGCTGGTTAAAGAGGCAGTGGCCCTCTCTGAGTGCTGCTTCTACTTCACAGGACATGAGACATTATGTTCATTGATCACATGGCCTGATCACAGCTCAGTCCCATTCAAGTGAATGGGCTGAGCTGTGATACCAAGCACAGTCACTATGGAGCTGTGCTTGGTAAGTACTGAAGAGGCTGCAGCACACACATCACGTGAACAGGTGCTGATCCCTTTCCAATTTTTAATTGATGATTGCATAGGTCATCAATTACTCAGCCTTAGAAAACCCCTTTAACCCCTTAATGACCGGGCCATTTTTTGTTTTTGCATTTTCATTTTTCCCTCCCCACATTCCAAGAGCCATAATGTTTTCATTTTTCAATTCACAGAGTCACATGATGGCTTATTGTTTGCGAAAAAAATTGTACTTTGTAATGTCATTATTCAATATGCTGTGCAATGTACTGGGAAGCTGGAAAAAAATTCTGAATCAGGTGCAATTGGAGAAAAACTGCATTTGCGCCAAATTCATATGGGTTTAATTTTTACAGCATTCACTGTGTGGTAAAAATGACATGTTACCTGTATTCTGTGGGTCAGTACGAACATGGCAATACCAAATTTATATAGTATTTGTAATGTTTGGATACCTTTTAAAAAATTTAAAACTTTGCTAAATAGGAAAAAATTTTTGCGTCGCCATATTGTGTCACCTGTAACTTTTTCATATTTATATGTATGGAGCTGGGTAAGGCGTCTTTTTATGCGGGACAACATGACGTTTTTATTGATACCATTTGGGGAAAGATCTGATGGTTTGATCACTTTTTATTAAATTTTTTATAGGAGGCAAAGTGTTGAAAAAAACGCTATTTGGCCATTTTGATTTTTTCCCCGCTACGCCGTTCACCGTATGGGATAAATATTTTAATATTTTAATAGTTAGGGCCAAAAACTGGATGGGCGATGCCAAAAACTGGATGGGCGATATTTCATATGGCAGTAGGGTGGGCCCCTAGAATCAATCCCACTGGTGGGCCCTAGGCACCCCAGTCCGACCCTGCTTCTGAATGTTCTCTTTGGTTGCATTGTGGCTCAATGGTTAACACTGTTGCCTTGGAGTCCTGGACTTGAATTCAACCAAGGCAATATCTGCATGGAGTTTGCATGTTTGCTTGGGTTTCCTCCCATATGCCAAAATATACTAGGTAAAACAACGGACCCTTGCTGGTGTATGTCAGCCACTAACTCCCCTACTCCACTGCACTTTGAGTCCCTTGGTGAGAAAAGCGCATTGCAAATATTTGTAATTGTCATCTCTCTTCTCTGCACTGAACAAAGAGACTAGTGCAGTACCCTCTGGTGGCAGCTCACATGTATGGCTGTATGTGTGGCTGAAACCATTATGAATAGCCCTGTATGAATTCTAATTTTAGCATCTTAACTACTTGTCAACTGCCATATATTTTAAACATCCTGCGGTTCTTCATTTAATTCTGCAAAGAAGTACCCTTGCAAATTCCACTTAAAAAAACAGTTACCAGCGGAAACCTACAGACCCCATAGACTATAATGTCCGAAAAAGGGCAAAAAATGCTGAGATAAAAGCACTGAACAGAATCCCCAAGCGGAGAGCAGGCCCAGGTGTGAACCTAGCCTTAGATAGTGTATGTTGTCTCTCTATGCAAACACAGATAACATTTAGTTTACTGCAAGTCAGTTATCAGCATGAAGAAGTGTTCTTCAGCCCTATGTAATGTAATATAAATTTTCCGTGCATATTATTTGATCTGCATTCATATTAGATATCTGGTAATCATAATAAGTAATCTTTTTTGGTAAAGGCATTGTCTATATCTAGTGGGGTACTTCATAGTGTCCTGTTCATCAAACAGTCAAAGCCCACCCACCACCTTGCTGAGAAATACAGGAAGTGAAAAACAGCAGACAAACTGGTGAAAGAGGGAGATGGGAGAAACCCTTTATGGAACTCATGCAGTTGCAGGAGGAAGAAGGTGGCTGTCAGTTATAGAAGGGTTAATGGGGTTGTCCAGGGTGTATTAATGTACTTACCTGGTACCAAGCATGCTGATTATGGACCTGGAAGTTCCAGCGACATCATGACCCTCGGGTCATGTGATAAGAGGCAGCGTTTGACCCCGTGGGTTATTAATTACCTGTACTATGTGGGCTGGCTGAAAATAGTAAAATCAGCTCCCATAGCACAGGAAACTAATTAGCTTTGAGATTGGGGGAGGAGTGGGCAGAGCAACTAGAGGGGATGAATGCTAACTCGTATCATATGACCCGGGGAGTCGTGACATGGCTACAACCCCCAGGTCCATCTTCAGCATTCCCTGGACCAGGTAAGTACAATAAAACTCTCTGGACAACCCCTTCAAAAACTGTCCCTGCCCCCTTGATCATTGTATACACATCACTCAATGAGCACCAAGTATATAGTGCAGGAAGCGACAAAGACATATTTCAATTTTTTTTTTTATAATTCCACCAACTTTGGTTTGTGATCCAATAGACACCTGGATTGATAAGACACGTTTCTTTTCTGGTAGCAAATCATATGTTCAGTTGGTAAAGTTACATAATTTTTTGATGATACTTTATGCCATTCTGAATAGCAGGAAAATACACGAGAATTGGGGTTGCTTACCCTTAAAATATCAACCCATCCTATTTACCCAGTGTAGGCAAATGGGTTTTTATTACAGGTTAACTCTAACCTGTAATACTTTGACAGGCTAACTGTAACCTGTCAAAGAATGGCTATAAGCACACCAGAATATAAAATAATAGGTACTTAATAAATTAAAAGAAATAATACTTAAAAGTTCACAGGAAATGGTGGGTCCTGTTGCATAGTATGCTCTAATGTAAACTCATCTCATTCGATGACATCCAAAGGGTGCTGGGCAACTAGTCATTGTCCCAGCTGAAACCAACTAGCACAATAGATCATAGAGTTTTATAGTACCTTTGAAGGGGGAGGGGCCTTCCTGACTGTGTATGTCTGGTGAACTTATAACATGACCCTTTATAGCACAGGAATGTGTTGGCAGAATACAGGTGTGTCCATACTTGTAAGTGTAGGTACAGAGCCCCTTTTCTGTGGTAGCTGTTCACAAGTGTCCATTAGATCGCATTGGTATCTTCAGGAAAGAGCTGTTGTGGTCTGACCCTCCTCACTTGTAGACCATTGTTCTGACTGGTGGTGCAGCGCCCATGCTGTTTGTTGATTTACAGCTCGAAATCTCATCAGATGATGTCCAACCCTGGATACTTTGTAGTGGAGCAGACATTCTTTACAAACGCACTGTAAAATCTGGCTAATCAGTAGCATTGGACATTGACGATGCGGGACTCCCTCCTGGGAAATGGATACACCAGACTCTCTCACAATCTGGTACAGCAGGTCACTACGGGGCCACCTTTGTGGGTCACAGTGGGAGCTTCTGAACTTGTAAGCTATGCTCCACAAGCCACGGCTCTATAACCCATGACTTGTAGCATTAGGTCATAATATGACACACTAGCATTCCACTTTCACTACAGATGGTGGCCTCAACTCAGAGGTCAGCCTAGCACGCAACTCTTAGGATGGCAATCCACCCCCTCAACGCAGCACACACAGTCTGATATACAGTGCAGGTCAGTGAGGCACACTATGATGCTGGAGTCCTCTTATGTGGCTGGAGCAGTACCGTGCACTATTGGAAACACTTCTTCAGGCTCTGTTATCATATACAGCCTGTACTTAGTAAAGATAACATTGAAACAAACTTAATGCCTTTAGAAAATGCTTAATAACCCAGTCCAAGATACACGTAGTCCAAAAAAAACTCAGAAGTTCAGAAGTGTCCATGACAGTGTCAAATAATGGCGCTTGTGGCTATAAACAGCATTATAAAACTTTGAACTACCTCTTCATCACTTGAATAAACAAGGTAACAAATATCAAACTTTAACATTGTCAGTACAACATCTCATGTAATAACTCTGCCCAGGATGACCTATAAGGTTTTCTACTATTGACAGATGCACTGTATTACTTGCCACATGGACCAAATCTAATTACCCCTATACTTTAATTTAACCACATATGTTATTTTCACATATTTTCCATATCCTCTGATCCTAAATTAATAGTAGTCTTACTCCTATGGTGCTTAATGACATATCAGAAGGACCATCTGAATAACATGTGTTTTCGCATGTTGATTTCCACAGCTTAAAGCATAAACTAAAGACACATCTTTTCAGACAGGCCTATCACAACTCCTAATGTAAACCCTTACGTAGTTAGAATCCCTAAAACGTACCCTCCTCTGTTTATGCTTCAACATTACATCACAGGATATGATGCTGTATCAGACTAGCTTTATACGTCCAGGCACCATCTGCATGTTAAAGGACACGACTGGTGACGGCTCATACAGCTTTATATTTGTGTAATGACAGTAACTTCTACTACAAAATTGTCTGACCATTGTATAAGCAATGCTACATCTGTTGCCGTCCCTGCTACCTCTTGTGTCACCCCCTCTACCTCATAGATTGTAAGCTCTTGCGAGCAGGGCCCTCAGTCCCATTGTGTGAATTGACTATTTCTTTGTAATATATCTTTTTTGTCAGTACTTGAACCCTACAAATTGTACAGTGCTGCGGAATATGTTGGCGCTATATAAATAAAATGTATTATTATTATTATTATCTGGTCAACTTATAACATGGCCATATTTAGATGTGCAGAATAGCACAGAAACAAGGCATAGTATAACAGATAATAGATCAAATACAGAAGTGCATCAATATGATATCCATAGATATCAGTAATATAAACAAATATTGTAATGTTGGTATGTCCCCAAAGGTCTTTTATGACTTTATGGGGGATGGGGGTCAATGGTTAAAATGAAATAAAGGCCGCCACTAGTAACCCACACCACAGCTATATAAAAACAACTTTAACATGTTTTCTCCCTTTTTATGTTCTCCTGGATAAAAATAAAGAAATACAAAGATAAAGTGAAATAAAATTGGAAGATGGAAGTATACGTACTCTGGTCCATAGGAAAAGCACAGTTACAACAGCTTTTTGCAGTGGGGGAGGTGTCACCCTCTCCGATTAAAGTGTGGTTTTCCTACTAGCCAGTTTCTGCACATACACACATGGACAAAATTGTTGGTACCCCTCGTTTAATGAAAGAAAAACCCACAATGGTCACAGAAATAACTTGAATCTGACAAAAGTAAATTGCCAAACTACATGTTGACAAGCCACAAAGCTTCTGGGAGAATGTCCTATGGACAGATGAGACAAAAATCGAAATTTTTGGCAAGGCACATCAGCTCTATGTTCACAGACAGAAAAATGAAGCATATCTTGAAAAAAACAAACACTGTCCCTACTGTGAAACATGGAGGAGGCTCTGTTATGTTCTGGGGCTGCTTTGCTGCATCTGGCACAGGGTGTCTTGAATCTGTGCAGGGTACAATGAAATCTCAAGACTATCAAGGGATTCTAGAGAGAAATGTGCTGCCCAGTGTCAGAAAGCTTGGTCTCAGTCGCAGGTCATGGGTCTTGCAACACGATAATGACCCAAAACACACAGCTAAAAACACCCAAGAATGGCTAATAGGAAAACATTGGACTGAAGTGGCCTTCTATGAGTCCTGGCCTAAATCCTATTGAGCATCTTTGGAAGGAGCTGAATGCCGTCTGGAAAAGGCACCCTTCAAACCCGAGACAACTGGAGCAGTTTGCTCATGAGGAGTGGGCCAAAATACCTGTTGAGAGGTGCAGAAGTCTCATTGACAGTTACAGGAATCGTTTGATTGCAGCGATTGCCCCAAAAGGTTCTGCAACAAAATATTAAGTTAAGGGTACCATCATTTCTGTCCAGGTCTGTTTCATTAGTTTTCTTTTTTTTTAAATTCTGTTGAAGCATGGTTGAAAAGCAATGTCTGACTTTCATTTGTTCATTTTCATAGAATTTTTATATATTATTACTTTTGTCAGATTCAAGTTATTTCTGTGAGCATTGTGGGTTTTTCTTTTATTAAACGAGGGGTACCAACAATTTTGTCCACGTGTGTATGTAGAAACTGTTCTAAAAAGGTTGACTTTGAACAACACGCAGGAGATTTGTCTAGGAGTTTTGGGGAAAGGAGGTTCCCAGCAGAAGTGGTCAA
The DNA here is from genome assembly GCA_947044405.1 of Leptodactylus fallax. Lineage (NCBI taxonomy): Eukaryota > Metazoa > Chordata > Amphibia > Anura > Leptodactylidae > Leptodactylus > Leptodactylus fallax. Next base: position 3,629,524 of record CAMRHE010000027.1, read on the forward strand.
ATCCATCCAGCGTTCCTCTCTGTTGACACCCAAGTGGCGTTGTAGGGGTGATCAGAATTATTGGTACCTTCAATTCCAGGCAAAAGGAAGTGAGAAGCATTTTGGCATGCCATTGGTGGATTTTAATGGCAGACCATGATATTGTGAGCAATTTACTGAAGGGTTCCCAGATTACTTTTCGACATAGAAGAAACATCCAGGATAGGTTTGCCCACAGTTATCTTGAACCTACACCTAGCCAAGGGGCAGGGTTAGACAGGCAACCAGTAGGATCATTTAGATGTGGCAGATGTAGTGACTGTGATTTTATCAACTACTCTGGCAATACAGTGCAAAAGTGTGCAGAGTTTCCCTGGCAACAGCTTAGTTAAAGGGTTGCTAGAGAGAATCTTATGGCCAGTTTTCTATTGAAAGCAGACTCAAACTGGTCCATTGGGGTTCCAGTGAATCTCCAGGTGGACCCCGTGCCCTTAGGCAGGGCCAACGTTAGGGGGGAGGCAGACTTGGCAATTGCCCAGGGTCCATGTCCCCAAAGGGGCCCCCGGGATCCAAAGCCTAATGACGATGAGGCCTGGCCACATCGATAATGGAGAGGGGACTGGCATCATATATTGCAGGGCCCCTTTCCGATAGAAGCCTGCCCAGGTGAGGTCTGTAAAAATTACAAACATTTTTACTCACCTCCCCTGGGGTCCGGCGATCTGGCGTCATCTTCTGGCAGTAACGTGTGGGGCGCATTGGCGTCATAACATCAGAGTGCCCTACAAGACCACTGAGGCTCAATCACAGAACACAGCAGTGATGTCCGGAACGTGGAACGTCTGCCACAGACCTGAAGAAGCCAGGCGGAGACAACGATTCTTCAGACAGAAGTCTGAAGAGCCCCCAGAGTATAACACTGAAATGAACGGGCAAATCTCACGAATATTCAACTGAAGTGGCTTAAGACTCTGGGGAGTATATTATTCTGTGTGGGGTCACTGTGGAACATTATACTGGGAACCCTCTGGAGAGCATATTATATTGTGTGGGGCCATTGGGGAGCATTATACTGGGGGGCCCTCTGGAGAGCATATTATACTGTGTGAGGCCACTGTGGACCATATTATACTGAGTGGGGCTACTGTGCAGAGTAATATTATACTGGGGGACCTCTGGGAAGCATATTATATTGTGTGGGACCACTGTGGAGCATATTATACTGTGTGGAGCCACTGTGGGGAGCATATTATAATTGGGGGGCTCGGGGTAGCATATTATATAGTGTGAGGCCACTGTGGAGCATTATACTGGGGGGTGCTCTTGGAAGCATGTTATATTGTGTGAGGCCACTGTGGAGCATTATACTAGGGAGGACTTCTGGGGAGCATATTATATTGTGTGGGGCCACTGTGGGGAACATATCATACTGGGGGGCCCTCTGGGTAGCATATTAAATTTTATGGGGCCACTGTGGAGCTTTATACTGGGGGAGCATTGTAGGGAGCCTTTTAGACTGTGAGATTTATTCTTCATGCTCTGTGGGGAGCCTATTACACTGTGTGGGGCCATTGTACAGCATATTATATTGTGTGTGGCTTCTTGTCAGCATATTATACTGTGTGGGGGCCACTGTGGAGCATATTATACAATATGAGGCCACTGTGGGGAGCATATTATACTGAGGGGGGCCTCTGGGTAGCATATTATATTGTGTGGAGCCACTGTGGAGCGTTATACTGAGGGGGCAGTGTGGGGAGCCTATTATACTGTGAGATTTACTCTTCTGTACTGTGGGAAGTCTTATACTGCATGGGGCCACTGTGGAGCATATTATATTGTGTAGGGCTTCTCAGGAGCATATTATACTGTGTGGAGGCCATTGTGGAGCATGATACTGTGGTGGGGGTTGGGTTCTGGTGAGTAAATTATAGTATGTGAGGCCACTGTGGGGAGCATATTATACTGTGTGGGGCCACTGTGGAATAATAAACTGGGGGGGCACTGTGGGGAGCCTTTTATACTGTGTGGGCATATCATATTGTGTGGGGTTGCTGAGGTGCATATTATACTGTGTAGGGCCACTAAGGGGTACTATACTGTGTGGAGGCTCTGGGGAGCATATTATACTGTGTGGAGCATTATATACCATGTGGGGTCACTGTGGGGGCACTTAGGGGAGCATTTTATACTGTGGAGGGAAATGTGGAGCATTATATACCATGTGGAGCATTATACTGGGGGGGGGGGGCTCAAAATTCCTGTTGGCAGTCTCGTATGCTATATCTGCTTCACAACTCCCTCACTACAATTTTGCACATACTTGTAGAGACTGGGAACATACTCAGTAATGCCGGATAGTCAGCACATATGTAAGATTTCAGTGAAGGAGCTGTGGTGTAGGCTATTAGCAGGAACCTGTTGGGTAGGCCCCCAGATCAAGTTCCACTGGTGGGCCCTAAAAAGTATATTACAATAATGTTGACTAAATACCCCCAACACAATAATAAAAAAAAAAGTGAAACAGCACTTATACTTTAAATGACTTCCACACCATTTGTATAGAAGCAGTATTTTCATTAACCTTCTTAGAATCATACATTGTTTAAATCCAAAGGAGTTTAGATCCCCATTTCTTTCAATTTCTAATTCCACCAACATTGGCACCCCTGGATTGATATGACACTAACCCTAAATATCCAGCCATTTCTTGGATAAATCTTCCAACGCTAGTCAAGCAAGTATAGATAGACATGCAAAAACCTTGCATCCTACTAAAAATATCCATTACAAACATTATTAAAGCTAGGTTGACATCTGTGCCAGAGTCTCTGACTCTATCAGCACCGCAGAAACCACCAAAAAAACAGCACAGAGAATTTTTCTCTGTGTCAGTTTCAGTATAAAAATGGCGGAAACCTGATGGACACCTGACAAACCCCATTATAGTCTATAGACTGCAGGCAACTACTGTTTTAGCGTTCCAGCTCTCTGTCCTTCAGGTCCCCAGGTAGACCCAAATGACAGAGCAATTCAAGCACCCTATAAGAGGAGGAGGTGGTGTCCACCTGAAATCGCTGGACGAATAGGTCCTGCACGCACAACTTTTTCATCCAGTGCTTTCAGTTTACATACATATAGCATCAGATGGCACCAGCATAGCTTCACACAGAGGCCGAATTAATAGCTAGAACAAGGTTTTAAACATTTTACATGAAATATGTTCATAACAGAAAATTTTTTTTTTTTAAAAACCTACCTTTTTCTCGAGACATTAATAAATAAACTAGTAGAGTAGTTATTATAGCTTTTCTCACAGCAGTCATTTTTCAAAATGTTTTGTATATGAAGTACAGCCTTGCAGTTTATCAATTACTAACTAGCTTAAACATTTTATAAACAAATTGTCACATACGGGCCGCCCTAGTGCGTGATGTGGGTACAGCTGTCAAGGGTCAATTCACTTCACTAACTCAAATCTTTCACTCACCCTTCATTCAGGCTTAAAATTGAGTGTAAATCGCACCCCAATACAGTTCATGCACCCCACATATACACTGCCACTACCTATTGTATGCAGAATCAAGGACCAATAGAAATTCCAGACACACACTACTGATTCTAGCAGTCAGACGCAAATACATTTCAAAACAGGTAATAGGTTAAACAATTTAATACGAAAAAAAGTTCAGTGCTATATATTTAAAAAGAAAAGACAAATAAACATATGACACACAGGCAAACAGTCTCAAAAACAAAATGAGAAGAATAGGACACATGCCTGACCAGTTTGGTTAACTAAATCAACTCAAACAAAAAAACTAAACTAAAACAATAAAATCCTCTTAGTTGGACATCTGTTTTTGGGCTGCAGGAAGTTAATGATCTTAACAATGACTCCTCCTTCTGACCTTGCTTGTGTACACACATACCAGTGTAGTATATTGATAAGACATTCACTAAGGATATTACTGAATAATATGATTCAGTAATAATACATACACAACTCGGCTTCCTTCATCACACAAATAATTCGAATAAACTGTTATAGATGTATACAAAGAATTGAGGTTACAGCAAAAGGAGTATTAACCTTTTCAGGACCACCCACTATATATAAACGTTGGCGCTTGCTGGGCTTTGTGCAGAGCCGACGTTTATATACTGACCCTGCTAAATTGGGGATCGGGTCTCCCCAAGGGTCAGGAACTCCGTGAACACAGCAATAATAGCTGCTGGTGTTCACGGAGACATGATCAGGACCTGATAGGTTCAGGTCCCGATCATGTAGCCGTCATATCAGGGAAAGTTTGTTGCAGTAACAAACTTTCCCTGATATTAGCTGCCGCCCATCCGCGGGCGGCATCGGGAGCGGGTGTTAGCTCTATCTGACAGCTAACACCCTGCTCCGTATACTACGATCAGAGCACGGAGGTTTTAACCCCTTGAATGCCGCGGTCAAACAAGACCGCGGCATCCAAGGGGTTCCGTGATGCCAAATGAACCCCCCCCTCTCCCCCCGCGGCGAGATCGTGGGGTGCCCATATGTGTCTTCTGCAGCCCGGGGTCTGGCCAGTGACCCCAGGCTGCTCGGTGCCCCCAGTACCTGGTTGATCTGCCCAGATGCAGGGAAGTCAGCCGCATACGCTGACTTCCTCTATAGACTGCAATACACGTGTATTGCAGTCTATAATACTGAACCAGCGATCCCTGGTTCAGGTGTCCTTATAGGACAAATAAAGAAATGTAAAAAAAAAAAAGTGCAAAAGAAATGTAATAAAGTTTGTGAAATAAATAAATGAATAAAGCCCCAAAATTCCCTTTTCCTATATCAAATGAGTTATATAAAACAAAAACCTAAAAATTAATAAAAAAACAATACATATTTGGTATTGCCATGTCCGTAACAATCTGTACAATAAAACTGAAACATTATTTAACCTACATGGTGAACGTCGGAAAAAAAAACGGAAAAAAATCCGCCGTAAGTAATGATTTTTTGCCATCTCACCCTACAAAATATGCTATAAAAAGTGATTGAAAAGTCATATATACCCCAAAACAGCACCAATAAAAAGCACAGGTTGTCCCGCAAAAAATAAGCCCTCAACTATCTCTGTCAACCGAAAAATAAAAATGTTACGCATCTCAGAAGATGGCGATGCAAAGATAATTGATTTCCTTCCCCAAATGGATTTTTGTTCTGCAAAACTAGTAACGCATAAAAAAACAATATAAATGAGGTATCGCTGTAATCGTACCGACCCAAAGAATAAAGGTCACAGGTTACTTATGTGACACTGTGTGGAAAAAAATAAATAGGTAAAACACAATGCCAGAATTGATGAGGATTTTTTTTAATCCACCAAGAAAGCGTTAATAAACGTTAATCAATAAGTCATGGGCACCCTAAAATGTTATTTAAAAATACATCTCATACCACAAACAACAAACCCTCATATGGCTACAGCACCAGAAAAAAAAAAATATATATATAGCTTGTTCAATGTGAAGACAAAAACTCCAAAAATCGCCAAATCATTAGAACACAACTGGCTGCGGCAGGAAGGGAATGTATAAGCTGTGCGAGCGTATATCAGGGGACACCCCAGATTTAGAGCTTACGAGGGAAAAGAAACCAGAACTGACCGCCAGAGTGACCCCTCCCCCAATCATACAAGCTACTGGGGATATAGTAGTAGTAAATTTCATGTTCCCCATGTACTCCACGCAGCTTACATATTCACTCTTCATCTGCTGTGCAGTCACATCTGGGACCACCCACCCCTTGATAAGTTCTTTGAGGAATGCAGTTTTTAAAATGGGGTCATTCCCTAGGGGATTCCACTTTACTGGTACCTTAGAGGCTTTGCAAACATGACATGGCGTCCAGATACCAAACATCTAAATGTGCGCTCCAAAAGCCACATAGCGCTACTTCCCTTCTCTGCCCTGCTGTGTGCCCAAACTGCAAATTATACCCACATGTATGACACTGGTGTACCCAGGGTAACGTACTTAATGTAATATGTGGGTATAAATGGCTGTTTGAGCACAGCCGGGCACAGAAGGGAAGGAGAGCTATTTTGGTTTTTGGAGCACAGACTTAGACGGTTTGGTTTTTGGACACCATGACACTTTTTCAGAGCTCCTGAAATGCCAGTAAAGTGGAATCCCCTGATATGTCACACAATTCTGGAAACTACACCCCTGAAGGAATTTATCCAGGGGTACAGTGAGAATTTTTAACCCCCAAGTGTTGCCTTAATTAATTTTCCAGAAATGAATACGCAGCTGATGGTGAAAGGTGAAAATGACAATTTTTCCAGGAATAAGTCATTTCAGTGCGTAATATGTTGTGCCCGGCTTGTATCAGAGACGAATGCTCCAAAAGCTGTTGTGCCCAGGATACCCGCTTAACAGTTTTTGGAGGTTGTGTCTCTGGTGACACAAGTTGGGTACAACATATCAGCACTGAAATGGCGTATCTATGGAAAAATTGCAATTTTCACTTTTCATTATCAGCTGCGCATTCATTTCTGGAAATGAAATTAATGCAACACTCAAAGTTTAAAAATGCTCGCTACACCACTTGATAAATCCCTTCAGGGGTGTAGTTTCCAAAGTGGGGTCACATTTCAGCGGTTTCTACTTTACTGCCAATTCAGGGGCTCTGCAAAAGTGGCATGACATCGAAAAACCAAACTGTGCTCCAAAAACCAAAATAGCGCTCCTTCCCTTCTGTGCCCAAACATCAATTTATACCCACATATGACATTAAGTACGTTATCCTGGGTACACCAGTGTCATACATGTGGGCATAAACTGCCGCTTGGGCACACAGGAGGGTGCAGATAAGAAGGAGCGCTATGTGCTTTAGGACTGCTGATTTAGTTTGTTGATTTTTGGACGCCATGTCACATTTATAGAGACTCTAAAATTGCCCCTACAAAACGGGGTCACTTCTTGGGGAATTCCAATTTACTGGCACCACCAGGGCTCTGCAAATACAACATGGCATCCAGAAAATCCCTCCAAATTTGTACACCAAAAGCTAAAAAGCACACTGCTCCATCCCTTCTGAGCCCTGCTGTGTAACCAAACAGCAGTTTACACCTACATATACAACTTCTTTCTACTTAGGATAGCCCAGTTAATAGTTTTAGGAGTGTGTGTCTTTGATGACACAAAGTGGATGCAACGTATTGGGCACTGACATGCCATATTTCTTTAAAAATTAAAATTTTCACTTTGTACATTAATTTTCAGGAAGCACTCTTAGGGTTAAAATTATAATACCCCTTGATAAATTCCTTGAGGGGTGTAGTTTCTAAAATGGAGTCACTTTTTGGGGGTTTCCATTGTATTGGTACTTTAGGGGCTCTGGAAAATCGACATGGCATCTGAAAACTATTCCAGCAAAATCTGCCCTCCAAAACCAAATAGCGCTCTTTCTATTCCGAGCATCACCATGCACCCATACAGCACATTATAACCACATATGGGGTATTCCCATGTTCAGGAGAAATTGTGTAACAAACCTTGGGGAGCTTTTTCTCCTTTATCCTCTTGTAAAAATAAAAATGTTTGGACTAAATTGACAGTTTATTAGAAAAAAAGTAATTTTTCATTTTCACGTCCCAATGTTAATAAAATCTGTGAAACAGCTGTAGGGTCAAACTGCTCATTCTATCCCTTTATATGTTCTGTGAGGGGTGTAGTTTCCAAAACTTTTGAAGGTTTCCGTTGTACTGGTACTTTAGGGGCTCTGCAAATGCGACATGGCACCTGAAAACTATTCCAGCAAAATCTGCCCTCCAAAAGCCAAATAGCGCTCTTTCCATTCAAAGCCCCACCATGTACCCATACAGCAGATTATGACCACATATGGGGTATTGCCACGTTCATGAACAATTGTTTAACAAACTGTGGGGTGCTTTTTCTCCTTTAACCCCTTGTGAAAATGAAAAATTTGGGGAAAAAGTGACATTCTAGTAATTTTTCATTTACACATTCCAATGTTAATAAAATCTGTGAAAAGGCTGTTGGGTCAAAATGCTCACTATACCCCATGATAAATTCTGTGAAGGGTGTAGTTTCCAAAATGGGGTCACTTTTGGGGGGTTTCCTTTGTACTGGTGCTTTAAGGGCTCTGCAAATGGGACATGGCACCGAAAACTATTTTGGCAAAATCTGCTTTTCAAATGCCCATTGTCGCTCCTTCCCTTCCATGCACTGCCGTGTGCCCAAACATCAGTTTACACCCACATGTGGGGTATTTCTGTGCTCGGGAGAAATTGCATAACAAACTGTGAGATGCATTTTTCCTTTAACCCTTTGTGAAGGTGTTAATTTTAGGGCTAAATGAATGTGTTATTGATAAAAAAAGAAATGTCTAAATTTCTACTCCATATTGTTTTAATTTCTGTAAAATCCTTAATGGGTTAACAAACTTCCCAAATGCTGTTTTGAATTATTTGAGGGGTGCAGTTTTGAAAATGGGGTGATTTATGGGGGGTTTCTAATATATAGGCCTTCATAATTCCCTTCAGAACAGAAGTGGTCCCTAAAAAATTAGTTTGGGAAAATTTATTGTAAATCTGGAAAATCGCTGTTACACTTGTAAGCCTTCTAACATCCAAAATAAATGAAAGGACGATTAAAAGATGATGCCGATATAAAGCAGAGATATGGTAGATAATATTTATTAATGTATTTGTGTGATATAACTATGTGTTTGAAAAGCAGAGCATTTCACATTTTGAAAATTGCGATTTTCTCCAAATTTCCATCAAATTTCCTATTTTTTTTTATAAGTAAATATAAAAATATTGATCAATATTTACCACTAACATGGAGTACAATGTGTCACGAAAAAACAATCTCAAAATCACTTATGTAAGTTAAATCGTCTCAAAGTTATTGCCATATAAAGTGACACATGTCAGATTTGAAAAATGAGGCCTGGTCACGAAGGCACTTTTAGGCTGGGTCCTGAAAAGGTTAAAGGTATAGATAATTTTAATAATAAACAAAACAAAGTGATGTAGCTATGGAGACCTCTGATAGGGCAGAGAAGTCTATATCTGTTTACATCTTGGTTTTTTATAAAAGTTGCCATAACAGATTGATGGAGAATATGAGCAAATGTCCCAAAAACAGGGGTTAAGTCAAATTTCTGGCAACCAGCCATCAGAACTTCCCTTATAATCTATGTCACTCTCATAACAGAATTATACATGTAACATTAGTTATTTCTAAAGAACATTATGTGAACTAAACATCATGCCTGTCTTCCTCCAAGGCAAAGCTCATCTAATTATTTTGACTAATTTATCCAGAACAAGGTTTCTGGACTTGGTAGGTTTGAAGTAAATAAATATTGGTGAACATTCTTGTAAGGACCATAACAAGGTCACATGTGAAAATGCTAGCAAAAAAGGAATTAGCAGTATGTAAGTGATTATTCTTAAAAATTATAATGATTGTTTGTTTCTTTTTCACTCAAATAATTGTGAAAGAGATAAAAATCATATATTATATTATATTATAGCATATTACACACAACTAGGTATCACATCAGCATATTACACAGAACCAGGACTAGACTGGGACTAATAAAACAGCCATGGTACTGTACACAAGCCACTCAACCCACACACATAACCATAAGTGGCCCTGACTCTTTTTTTTATTGCCCTGCTGACTTACACATTTTCTAGTTCAAGCCCCATCATTCTTGAACCCCAGCATGACTTTCCCTCTTTTTCCTAGTCAGTATCATCAGTATCATGGCTCCCGCTCTGATTCCAAGTCCCCAACACAATATCCCTTTAAATCGTGATCTTCAGCATGATCCCCCTCTGATTTCTAGTCTCCTGCATGATTTCCCTTATATTTTGGTGCTCAGTGTGTCTACACTTCTCATTCCTCAACCCTAATATGGCACCCCCATTTCCATTTTTCCCCTCTACTGCTAATCATGACAATATATTTCTTAGGCCAAAATTTGAACTTTAGAAACCAACTAGGAACACCCAAAAAATGCCCATTTTGGTGTGAGGTATACATAAAACTCATCCTTTTTGTGGCCCAATTTCCAAGATTCTCCTGATAAAATTGTGATTGTTAGCATGTATGCTCAGTATCTCAGTTGCAGATTGCACTGACTATGACATGGGGATTCTTTTTCAGTGTGATGTTGGCAGCTTTTATCTCCTCATGTCCCTTACAAGTCTCTTGCTGTATACAGTCCAGTGATGCTGCACAGCACAGAGCTGTGTCCATATTGGTGTCACACTGTATGTAAGTCGAACGTGTGGTCTTTTCAAAGGGATTCCCACTGAAAAAAATTTGCTCAAAAAAGTGGTCTTTGGTCAGAAAAGGGGTTGGTCTGCTTATAGAGAGGTAGCTTCCATAGAATATAATGGGAGAAAAATCGGTCACTGAAAAAAACAGTCTTTAAGAAAGGAGTTTTCTCAAAGGAGTGGTCTACTATAGGGTATGTATTGTATCTATATAGCTTTGTCATCATCAAAGAAATTGGTAGCCCCAGATGCACTTCTTGCACAGGGGACCTTTGCAATCATTGCCCACCCCTGGTACTATCATCTTGCAAGATTTCTTTGATACTTCTCTAAGATAATGGCACTGTAACTTAAAAAATGTGGAGAGAGGAGGCAAGCAGGACTTTTCTTTCCATATTTTTCAGGTGGAAACCAGGTGGAAACCCGGCGGACCCCATTATAGTCTATGGGGTCTGTGGGTTTCCACGGGTAACCGCTTTTTAAGTGTATTAGGTTTCCGTTTCTCGGGTCCCCAAGCAGACCCGAAGAATGGAAAGCCGAATGCAGGTTTGAACCTAACGTAATACTGCTTAAACTTCTTTGATCTCCTTTTTTGATTTACCTTGATGGCTGGCAATCTGTGCATTGTAAATTTATTATCCCTGCCCTCTGGTGCACTGGAGTGAGACACATGGAAATATTGTGCCAGTCAGTTTGCAGGCTGATTTCTCTATTTAACTAGTAATATTGTTGATTTTTAAATTAGTTTAGTATCTTTGTCTTTACACTCAGATGTTCAAATGTGCACAGTGTCCACCTGAAATTGTCAGGTGAAAAACACTTGCACGCACAATGGCACTTTCAGTTTGAAAGCATCGGAACCCCAGCTGACCCCATTATAGTCAATGGGATATGTCGGGCTACATATGTGTCTGTTGTTTGGTTCAGCTTCTGAAGTTTGCAATGCAAAACACAAATAGTTCTATAGCAAAGCCATCAGATGACTGTATGACAGCTCATTCTGCAGACCTTGTCTCTCCTGAAAAATCTTTTAGGCTAAGGCCCCAAATTGTGGAAACGCAGTTTTTTGGTTTTTTTTGCAGATTTTGTTGCGTTTTTTTTTTAAGGCAAAGCCAGGAGTGGATTGAGCAAAAGGTAGAAGTATAAGTATTTCCTACAGTGCTGGCCAAAAGTATTGGCACCCCTGCAATTCTGTCAGATAATACTCAATTTCTTCCAGAAAATGATTGCAATCACAAATGCTTTGGTAATAATATCTTCATTTAATTTGTCGTCAATGGAAAACCACAAAAAGAATTGTCAAAAAGCCAAATTGGATATAATTCCACACCAAACATAAAAAAGGGGGTGGACAAAAGTATTGGCAGCCTTTGAAAAATCATGTGATGCTTCTCTAATTTGTGTAATTAACAGCACCTGTTACTTACCTGTGGCACATAACAGGTGGTGGCAATAACTAAATCACACTTGCAGCCAGTTGAAATGGATTAAAGTTGACTCAACCTCTGTCCTGTGTCCTTGTGTGTACCACATTGAGCATGGAGAAAAGAAAGAAAACCAAAGACATGTCTGAGGACTCGAGAAGCAAAATTGTGAGGAAGCATGAGCAATCTCAAGGCTACAAGTCCATCTCCAAAGACCTGAATGTTCCTGTGTCTACTGTGCGCAGTGTCATCAAGAAGTTTAAAGCCCATGGCACTGTGGCTAACCTCCCTAGATGTGGACGGAAAAGAAAAATTGACGAGAGATTTCAACGAAAGATTGTGCGGATGTTGGCTAAAGAACTTCGACTAACATCCAAACAAGTTCTAGCTGCCCTGCAGTCCGAGGGTACAACAGTGTCAACCCGTACTATCCGTCGGCGTCTGAATGAAAAGGGACTCTATGGTAGGATACCCAGGAAGACCCCACTTCTAACCCAGAGACATAAAAAAGCCAGGCTGGAGTTTGCCAAAACTTACCTGAGAAAGCCAAAAACTTTTTGGAAGAATGTTCTCTGGTCAGATGAGACAAAAGTAGGGGTTTGGGGTTGCTTTGCTGCCTCTGGCACTGGACTGCTTGACCTTGTGCATGGCATTATGAAGTCTGAAGACTACCAACAAATTTTGCAGCATAATGTAGGGCCCAGTGTGAGAAAGCTGGGTCTCCCTCAGAGGTCATGGGTCTTCCAGCAGGACAATGACCCAAAACACACTTCAAAAAGCACTAGAAAATGGTCTGAGAGAAAGCACTGGAGACTTCTAAAGTGGCCAGCAATGAGTCCAGACCTGAATCCCATAGAACACCTGTGGAGAGATCTCAAAATGGCAGTTTGGAGAAGGCACCCTTCAAATCTCAGGGACCTGGAGAAATTTGCCAAAGAAGAATGGTCTAAAATTCCAGCAGAGCATTGTAAGAAACTCATTGATGGTTACCGGAAGCGGTTGTTCACAGTTATTTTGTCTAAAGGTTGTGCTACCAAGTATTAGGCTGAGGGTGCCAATACTTTTGTCCGGCCCATTTTTGGAGTTTTGTGTAAAATGATCAATGATTTGACTTTTTTTTTCCATTCTCTTTTGTGTTTTTTCATTGCAAGCAAAATAAATGAAGATATTATTGCCAAAGCATTTGTGATTGCAATCATTTTCTGGAAGAAATTGAGTATTATCTGACAGAATTGCAGGGGTGCCAATACTTTTGGGCAGCACTGTATATATTACCCATTCCATTTGTGGCCATTCTTGGATTTCGCTCAAAAAAAGCAACAAAATCTGCAACAAAAAAATCTGCGTTTCTGCAACGTTGGCCTTAGCCTTAAAGAGGTTGTTCGAGCAAAAAAAAAAAATTTTTAAATAGGTAGGTGGAGGTGAAAAAAAAAAAAATCATACTCACCTGTGCTCTAGTGACCTCTCAGCATGGTCCAGTCCTGCTGCTCCAGTGTCTTCTTGAAGTGAAAGTCCTCACCGGCTGTGACGTCCCGGATTAATTTAGCTGAAGCCACTGTCTGGCCTCAGTGATCATATGACCACTGAGGCCAATCAGTGGCCTCCGCTAGTGACCCCTGGACATCACAGGTAGTGACTTCATGTGTCCTTCGCTATGGCCTCAGTGGTCACGTGTGAAGGGGACTTCCGCCGGAAGACAACAATACTACGGCAGGGCCAGACCACGCAATAAGGCCCTGGAGCACCAGGGAAAGGTAAGTATTTATTTATTTTCCACTTCCCCAGCCTATTTAAACTATAATATTTTTGCCTGGATAACTCCTTTCAGCTGATTTATGGCCAAATCGAAGTTGAACTTTAATTTGGTCATAAGGCACCTTTTAACAAAATCAGTGTTTGGAGGGCTTGGCTAACCTGAGCTTGGTGATGTTGCATGGTGACAGCTCCAGTGTCTATTTCTCATATCGTACCAAATTTGGCTGTCACCAACATTGTATCTACTCCAAAGTGCCCAGGACTTTCCCCTAAGCCCCAGTCCACCTCATGGGGTATTTCTCAACATATTTGGCAGTCTTTTGAAAGTTCAATAACATGGGGCCCTTCCCCTGCTTCCCATCCCAGGACCCCATCTTGCCTACTTGATTGCCAGAGCTCCCCCACCAGCAACAACGCACCCAGACAGTGGCCCCACTGGCTGGAGCTGAACAACACATTGGGCCACTTCCTGCTATCCCCTGGCCTGCAGAGCTGTATGTGGAGTCTGCAGCGTGCACACCCTCCCACCAGGAGACCTGCTATCCCTAGACACTCTGGCCGCCAGCAGCGGAACGCACTGGCCACCGCACTCTAACACCCAAGATCGCTACTACCACATACACCGGAGTGACTGCCACCCCTCGGCATTCTCCAGTGACCGAAGAGGCTGAGGTCTGGGCACCCACTTCTCAATCCTGATGTCTAACCACCTACAGCTAATCCCAGGAGGCTGGTTAGAATAAGGACCTCACTGCTCTCCTGTGACAGTACCCTTCAACACCCCTGGCCAGGTAAGATTGTGTGCCTGAATTCAAATTTCCTGTTGCTGCACCCTACATCCCCTGCTCCTTGCTATCCTATGCCTTCTACCCTGCTGAACTTGCTTAGTGGCTAGTCCTAAACATGGTCACTCTTAAAGCTGCCTGTTTTAGTCCCTAAGGGTTGGATGCCCTATTGCACTGCATGACCTTTGAGGCAACTCTGCATGTTTGCACTCTGCCTATCCTATATTCATTTACTACTATCAACCATATGGTACGCAGAAGCAAAAGACAGGCTTAAAGAAACTCAAAGCACTCCCTAGATCTACCTGCCAATTTACTGAACTGAATAAGTATCTTATGAAACAACCCTATTAAAGAAAAGAGCCCCATAAATCAGTGAGGCTCCCATTTGGGACACCAGAACAGGGGTTAGCAACCTCTATGTATCGTGAGCCGATTTTTAAAAAGTCAAAGATGAAGCAGTCAGTGTGCCATGCATTAATTGTAAGGATGTTGACCCCTATATAAAAGTTATATAATGAACACATTATGCACTGCGCATGCTAGCCAGAGCCCAGACACAGGATGCCATGACACATGCTCCCATTGCTCCTCCCTCCAACTGTGTGCCATGAGAGAGATGGACCACCGGAGCAGAAGGTTAAGCAAGAGAGAACCGTGCCAAGCAAATATGCCGAAATGCCGACCCGGACAGGGCGGAGGGCGACCCCTGTCCAAGAAGATCCCTCCAGTATCTGACAAGAAAGAACAAGAAAGATGAGGACCCAAGGGGAGTCCAACACCACGCCCCCGTACCATCAGATATTATTAACACGCCCCGCCCTGTAAGGTTGAACCGAGATAAAACACAAACAGTTACAGGAACCCGCCCAGCCCTATAAACCTGGGAAAAGCCCGATCCAGATGGGCTTCCCACCCTTTATTACAAGGCTTTTCAAGACAACCTCCTCCCACATCTGTTGGAAACCTTTCACCTAACCAGTCTATAAATTTCCCCATAATGGAAGATAGCCTGTAAATCCAGCATTGAGAATTGATTGCGAAGGATTTAGTAACAAAACTTTTTAACTAATATACAAATAAAGATATTAAGTGTTTAGACAGGCAGTCAATTCTTCTATAATCATACTACAATATTCTAAACACAAACAATACAGTACAACATTTTTGTGACCTTTAATGTCCTGGCTAAAGGTAACCCTCTTCCTGCTCAATCACTTGAGGCCCATATCACTCTTCAGGATGGAAAGATCCAAGCTTGTGCAGAATCTATCGCCTTATTTCTCTGCTGAATACAGATGTTAAACTCAATACAAATATGATTGCCTCATGCTTGGGTGAGATCTTGTCATGCTTAATTCATTCTGAACAGAAAAAGGCATTTGACCGGGTGGACTGGACATTCATACACTTAGCATTGCTCGGATATGGCTTTCCTTCATGCCTGATCTCGTTAGTTATTGCTATCTACTCTAACCCGACTGCGCCACTGCATCAATGGCATCTGATGATCCCCTACTTTATTCATACTTACCATGGAAACTCTGATACAAAACCTTAGACAATGCCAACAGATAGAGGGGATTTAGGTGGGCCCAGTGCACCACCATACAGCAGCTTTCACAGATGACCTATTGATCATCATTTCAAACCCAGTTGTGGCAGTCCCTCAGGTGGCTTATTTGTTTGACCAATATGGTAAGCCCTCTAATTTTAAAATTAATTACTCTAAATCTGAGATACTAGAAGTGCACTGTCCCCCTACTATGGCTTCCCAGACTAAAAAATCTTCCCCCTTTTGTTAGCTTTGGCACCGACCTCTCCCCACTGACAGAAGGGCGGTAAGGAATGCCCCCTCTGACAGTACAGGGCTATGGACGAGTACTGACGGGGTAGGGGGCGTTCCTCACAGCCCAGCTAGACTGTCAGGAACGCCCTTCTGACCCTGGGGGGGAGAGATCGATGCTGAAACTAACGATACCGATATCTCCAGCCCCGGGGCACATAATGGGAAAGTCAACAGTGCGCTGAATTCACTATGGATAAAACAAGTTTGATCCATAGTTTCACATTATATTTGGAAATATATAGGAAACTGAGAATAACTTATCACCTGATAGCCTCTTAGCCAATAGACAGTGTTAAGTGGATACCTTACAGTGCTGATGTCATATACACTATGAAACGCGCTGTAAACTGGAATACAAGTCATTACAGTAATAGTGAAGATAGTATAGGGTCTGTGCTTCATCTCTCTGCTTTATAGGAGGAGAATTTAGTGGGGTATAAGCAATATGCATATATCTGCATAGGCAGATTAGTGATATAAATCATACGGTAGATAGGAGTGAAGGAGCAGACTCTGTGCTGCTGTATACAGAGTGTTTAAACATATTTTTTACTGACAGTCCGTCCTGCAGCTCCTGCTAGTGAGACATATTTTGTTTAGGGTTTTTGGGGGAAAGACATTATTTTATTTCATTAAATATATACAAACTGATGTTGTAACAACAAAGAGCTGATTCCGCCTGTGCAGATCTAAAAAAGTATATATATTATTTAAGCATTTTTTTGTTCATCCAATATACAGTCTAACAGCCTGCGCTAATCTAAAAAAAAAACCTCTTGTTATTTAGTTTTTTTCTGCTCTACTCACCAATATACAGTGTTAATCTGAAAAAAATATTTGCATCTTAAGTGTGTTTTTTTTTTTTTTCCTTTTTTGGTTGTTGCTCAAACTTATATATACAGTACTGCAGTCTAGGCAAATTATTTTTTAAAAATCTCATATTTAAGCCAAAGCCAAGAATGGCTACAAAAGGAATGGGAAATACTGTATATAGGAAGCAGTTAAAAACACAGGCGGGAATGTGATTTTACATGCAGCATGAACGAACTGCTGCATATTAAATTGAAATTCCCGACTGTGTTTTTCACTAATGATATTTCAGATTATGTTATAGCTAGTGTTGAGCAAACCAGTCAAAGTTCAGGTTGGACGAGTTCGGACGAACTTTGCCCAAAAGTTTGGTTCGGGTACCCAAACTTGACCTGAACCCAAACCCCATTAAAATCAATGGGGACCTGAATTTGATGGCCCAAAAATGACTGCAAAATGGGGATAGTAAGGGGTAGAGGACTGCAAAATGGGGGTAACAGGGCAAGTGCTCTGAAAAAAATAGGGCAAAAAACATAAAATAAAAAAATAAAAAATAAATAAATAAATAAAAAATTAAAAACAAATAAAATAAAATAATAATTTTGAAACAGGTGATAGAGGTCCAGTGTAAGTGGAAGAGGCGGAGGAGGAGGAAAAGGAGGTAGCCAACACTTTAACCACTCACTCAGGAGCTGGCACAGCCAAGCCCTGTGGGATCCATCCATCCGTTCTTCTTAATGAACGTAAGTATGTCCACCTTGATTTTGGATTGGCAGATCCTCTTGTCTGTGATGACTCCCCCTGCGGTGCTGAACACATGTTTTGATAGGACACTTGCCGCAGGGCAGGCCAGCACCTCCAAGGCATAGAGGGCAAGCTCTGGCCATGTGTCCAATTTACCAACTAAGAAATTGAATGGGGAGGACCCATCACTCAGTACCAGGAGACGTGTCTCCTGGAGTCTAATACACTTAACATTTCAAAATAGTATTGGTTTCCTCTCTCGTCAAAGATAAGGTTCCACAAAATGAAAGTAAATAAGTAAGCAGCCCCCCCCCCCCCTTCCCCTTTTTGAGAATGAGACAGGGAAAGCCATACATACTTATCTGCAAAGGTTTATAAAATGCCAGACATGTATAGGTCAACATGAGACAGAGCGAGGATGCCCAGGAAAGGTGAGTATAAGAGTTTGTTATTTTTAATCACTTCCCCTGGGCCTCCAATTATACAATGGAGTCTAAGGAGACCATATTATATTATACTATGTGGGGAGCATATTGTACTGTATGGGGGGGGACACTGTGGGGGAGCATACTGTAGTGTATGGGGGCCACTGTGAGGGAACATATTGTATTGTGTAGACACGTTAGGAGAAGAAAGCCTCTATGCAGGGTTGGACTGGCCCACCGGGGAATCGGTGAATCCACCGGTGGGCCCCGAGCCCCGACTATTAGTCCTCATGTCATGGGGGCCCGATCGGGATCCTGACCATCCCGATCGGGCCCCTGACCAGAGGCGTAACGATCGCGGTCGCAGGGGGTGCGACCGGGCTCAGCGGGGTATGGGACCCGTGGCCAGCTGGAGATGGCCGGGGCCCAGGGCCACTATGATAGCGGTCGGTGAAAGCCTGTTTCCCCGACCGCTATACATACTGTTATTGGAAAGGGGCCCTGGCATATTGCAGGCCCCTTTCCAATAGATGGAAGCCCAGGGGAGGTGACTCAAAATAATAAATAGATATTCTCACCTCTCCTGGGCGCAGCGTCCTCTCCAGCGCTCCTCCGTCATGTGACTGAAGCCTGTGATTAGGCCCCAGTGGTCACATGGGGGCGCGGCCGCGTAATGACGTCAGTGCACCCCCATGTGACCGCTGAGGCCCAATCACAGGCCTCGGCAGCGACGTCGGAAAAGGTCCTGAAGACGCTGAAGATGGCAGGATGGAGCGAGGATGCCAAGGAAAGGTAAGGCAAGGTGAGTATGAATGTTTGTTATTTTTACTTCCCCTGGGCCTCCGATTATTATACTCTGGGGTCTGAGGAGACCCCAGAGTATAGTAATGGCACTGAAGCAGAGGGGGGCTATTGGGCGCATATAATACTGGATGGGGGCCCCTGTAGAGAGCATATAATACTGTGTGGGGGCCCCTGTAGAGCTTATAATACTGGGTGGGGGCCACTGTGGAGCTTATAATACTGGGTGGGGGCCACTGTGGGGAGTATATAATACTGTGTGGGGGCCACTGTGGAGCTTATAATACTGGGTGGGGGCCACTGTGGGGAGTATATAATACTGGGTGGGGGCCACTGTAGAGCTAATAATACTGGGTGGGGGCCACTGTGGAGCTTATAATACTGGGTGGGGGCCACTGTGGAGCTTATACTCCATACAGTGGCTCCTTCATTTTTTTTTGAATTACGCCGGGTCAGGTGAAAAAAACAAAACAAAACAAAAAAAACCCCAAACTTTCTCTCCTGTCCCCAGTGTCTCCCAGCGCGGTTCGGTCCTGCAGTTCTGTTGTTTTCTTCCAGCTGAAGTTCCCCCTGCACATGACTACCTGTGATATCACCCCTGAGGCCAATCAGCGGCCTAAGGGAAGGGACCTGGGACGTCACAGCCAGTGAGGACTTCCGGCAAAAAGAAGACAGCGGAGCTGCAGTATCGGACCGTGCTGGGAGGACACCGGAGCACCGGAGACAGGTGAGTATGTTTAGTATGTTTTTTTTTTTGTTTGTTTTTTTTTTTTGGGGGGGGGGGGGAGTAGGGGGGGATTCACCTCCCCCGGGCTAATTATTAAAAAAGAAAAAAAATTATACTGGACAACCTCTTTAAAGTGTGGCGCATTAGGGGGTCCCTGGGGGGTATATTAAAGTGGTTGTCCAGGCATAATTTGTTATGGTTTATCCTCAGGATAGGACATAGATACCTGATCTGTAGGGGGCTGACCACGGACCGATCAGCTGTATGGAGCCACTTCTCATGCCCGTACTGTACACAATACAGGGCCAGAAGCAGAAAGCTCTGTCCACTGTATATTAGCGGGTCACCTTCACTGCATCTCAGCACTTATTGAAGTCAGTAGGAGCTGAGCTGCAGTGAAGGCGCCGGGCTGCTATACAGCGGATGGAGCTTTCTGCTTCCGGCCCTGTGTTGTGTACAGAACGGGCTCCGGAAGTGGTTCTGAACAGCTGATGGAGCCATGTGTCAGCCCCCTACCGATCAGGTATTTATGGCCTATCCTGAGCATAGGCCATAAAAAAGATTAATCCTGGACAACCCCTTTAATATGCTCCACACAGTTTAATGCCCCCCCCCACAGGATGTCAACCCCCATCACTGCTCCCACACAATATAATGACCACATCACCGTTCCCCATACAGTATGGGGGACCAGTGAAGTAACCATAGAAATATTTGGCCCAGACAACCCCTTAAAAGAGATTGTCCATAAACTGGAGCGACCACTGTGTCGGTCGGCAGAGAGGTGTAAAAATAAGAAAATTAAAAAAAAAAAAAAAACATACTCACCTGTCCCCAGCACCCCGATGTCCCCTGTCTGTGTCTGTTTCGGTCTCATGGCGGCGCCTCATTTCTGGAAATCCTGTACCTAATTGGTCTTAGCAATCACATGAGGTGCAGGACTCCCAGGAGTCGCCAGCACGAGATTGAATGGACACTGACAGTGGACAACGGGGGACAGGTGAGTATGCTTTTAATTTACTTATTTTTTACTTTACACCTCCCGCCAGCTACATTGGTTGCTCCAATGCCTGGACAACCTCTTTAATGGATTTATCCATCTTTCTAATATTGATGGCCTGTCCTTAGGATAGGCCATCAATATTACATCTGCGATGATACAACAGCCAGGACCTCTGCAGATCAGCTTTTCCAGGACAGTGCGGCTACAGGTAAAGGTAACAATTCTTGGAGCCACGCTGCTTACTTGCCATACAAGGTGTAGCAGTAGGTTTAGGTAGTGCAGTGGTGCACATGGTATAGTGGTTGAGCAGCGTGGCTCCCAACATGTTATTACCTTTAGCTGCCCTGTCTCAGTACCGCTGATCTGCAGGGGTCCTGATAGTGGGCCCCTAGAAACAATTCCACTGGTGGGCCCTAAACATCCCAGTCCAACACTGCCTCTATGGCAGACCTTTTATATGACATGGCAGTTTCCATGAGCCCCTATTCTGCAGGTCTTTACACTGTGTAAAAAAACAGATACCAACATGTAGCTCTATTGTAAGAGTATTCTGTTCACTATTGTGTAGCAGTAGAGAGTGGAATTGTATGCATATTTCTTCTTTTTTATTGTTTAACCCTTAGGAGACGCATTTTTCATTTTTGTGTTTTCGTTTTTTATTCCTTACATTCCAAAAGCCATAACTTTCTCATTTTTCTGTTTACATAGTCATATGAGGGCTTGATTTTTGCGTGACAAGTTGTACTTCAAAGTGGTACCATTTATTATTTTGTACAATGTACCAGGAAGCGGGAAAAAAATTCAGAATGAGGAGGAATTGAGAAAAAAATGCAGTACCGCCGTTTTCTTATGTCTTTTTTTTTTTTACGGCTCCCACTCTGTGGTAAAAATGCTACGTTAGCTTTATTCTCCAGGTCAGTAAAATCATGGTGATCCAAATTTATATAGTTTTTTTTTCATGTTTTAATAACTTTACAAAAATTCTAAATTTTGAAGAAAAAAAAATTCTTTGAAATACCATATTCTGATCCCTGTAACTTTTTTATATTTCAGCATATGGAGTTGTATAAGGTGTCTTTTTTTGCAGGACGATATGTAGTTTTTATTAATACCATGTTGGGGGAGGTATGATGTTTTTATCACTTTTTATTCCATTTTATTAGGGATATAATTTGGCGCAAAAATCACCAAATCAGCCATTTAGATTTTTTTTTCCTGCTACGGCGTTTACCGTATAGGACAAATGTTTTTATATTTTAATAGTTTGGGCATTTTAGGACTTGGGGATACCTTATGTGTTTATGTTTACTTTTATTTATTTATATTTATATGTGATCTAGGGAACTGGGGGTGATTTAAACTTTTAGGGTTTTTTTAAAATTTTTTTATATTTTTAAAAACTTTTTTCTTTTATTTGTAACTTTTTTTTAGCCCCCCTAGGGGGTTTAACATGTGATCTTTAGATCACCTGTACCATAGACTGCAATACTACTGTATTGCTTATGGCATATTTGCTATGTAACTATTGAAGCCTGCTACACGCAGTCTTCAGTAGTTACAATATAATGTCAGGGCTGGGAGCCTTCAGAAGGCTCCAGGCTGCCAAGGTAACGGGACGCCTCCTGCGATCGCATCGCGGGGGGGCACCCTGTTACCGAGAAGGAAATAGAAAGTGAAAGTAACCACTCAGATGTCGTGGTCGCACTTGACCACGGCACCTGCGTGGTTAAATGCCCGTGATCAGAGTCATCTCTGATCACGGGCAATGCTTCCGGGTCCCTGCTGTATGAAACAGCGGCCGCCATGTTTAGTCACTTGCACCAGGATGTAACTGTACGTCCTGGTGCGCCTAAGGGTTAAGTTTAACCTGGGTCTTGAATAATATTTGCTTTTGCATCAGACTTAGAACCTTGAGCAAAATTTGTGAGCTATACTTCAGAATATTCAACAAACATCCACATTGGGCACTAGGCATTGTGACAGTCAGTAAATAGTGCCGGGTATCTTCTACTACTGTTCACTCACTGCATTGGGTGCAACTGTTATAAAGTACAGTACAGACCAAAAGTTTGGACACACCTTCTCATTCCAGAGGTTTTCTGTATTTTCATGACTATAAAAATTGTACATTCACACTGAAGGCATCAAAACTATGAATTAACACATGTGGAATTATATACTTAACAAAAAAGTGTGAAACAACTGAAAATATGTCTTATATTCTAGGTTCTTCAAAGTAGCCACCTTTTGCTTTGATTACTGTTTTGCACACTCTTGGCATTCTCTTGATGAGCTTCCAGAGGTAGTCACCTGAAATGGTCTTCCAACAGTCTTGAAGGAGTTCCCAGAGATGCTTAGCACTTGTTGGCCCTTTTGCCTTCACTCTGCGGTCCAGCTCACCCCAAACCATCTCGATTGGGTTCAGGTCTGGTGACTGTGGAGGCCAGGTCATCTGGGATAGCACCCCATCACTCTCCTTCTTGGTCAAATAGCCCTTACACAGTCTGGAGGTGTGTTTGGGGTCATTGTCCTGTTGAAAAATAAATGATGGTCCAACTAAACGCAAACCGGATGGAATAGCATGCCGCTGCAAGATGCTGTGGTAACCATGCTGGTTCAGTATTCCTTCAATTTTGAATAAATCCCCAACAGTGTCACCAGCAAAGCACCCCCACACCATCACACCTCCTCCTCCATGCTTCACAGTGGGAACCAGGCATGTAGAGTCCATTCGTTCACCTTTTCTGCGTCGCACAAAGACACGATGGTTGGAACCAAAGATCTCAAATTTGGACTCATCAGACCAAAGCACAGATTTCCACAGGTCTAATGTCCATTCCTTGTGTTCTTTAGCCCAAACAAGTCTCTTCTGCTTGTTGCCTGTCCTTAGCAGTGGTTTCCTAGCAGCTATTTTACCATGAAGGCCTGCTGCACACGGTCTCCTCTTAACAGTTGTTGTAGAGATGTGTCTGCTGCTAGAACTCTGTGTGGCATTGACCTGGTCTCTAATCTGAGCTGCTGTTAACCTGCGATTTCTGAGGCTGGTGACTCGGATGAACTTATCCTCCGCAGCAGAGGTGACTCTTGGTCTTCCTTTCCTGGGGCGGTCCTCATGTGAGCCAGTTTCTTTGTAGCGCTTGATGGTTTTGGCCAATGCACTTGGGGACACTTTCAAAGTTTTCCCAATTTTTCGAACTGACTGACCTTCATTTCTTAAAGTAATGATGGCCACACGTTTTTCTTTACTTAGCTGCTTTTTTCTTGCCATAATACAAATTCTAACACTCCATTCAGTAGGACTATCAGCTGTGTATCCACCTGACTTCTGAACAACACAACTGATGGTCCCAACCCCATTTATAAGGCAAGAAATCCCACTTATTAAACCTGACAGGGCACACCTGTGAATTGAAAACCATTTCAGGTGACTACCTCTTGAAGCTCATCAAGAGAATGCCAAGAGTGTGCAAAGCAGTAATCAAAGCAAAAGGTGGCTACTTTGAAGAACCTAGAATATAAGACATATTTTCAGTTGTTTCACACTTTTTTGTTAAGTATATAATTCCACATGTGTTAATTCATAGTTTTGATGCCTTCAGTGTGAATCTACAATTTTTATAGTCATGAAAATACAGAAAACTCTTGGAATGAGAAGGTGTGTCCAAACTTTTGGTCTGTACTGTACATTTCTATTTTACAGACAAAAGTGCAAAAAAACGATAACATGAAATGTATGTACAAGCAACCCTTGTAAAGAGCATTTTAATCACATTTACATGCTTCTATTTTGGCATTTGATACACGCCTTTTCCTGGAGTATTTAAAGTTCCATAGAGAAGCCTTTGGATCACATTGTAGGGTCCCAATGGGGCCACCATACTAGAAAAGGTTTTGAAAGTTTTACTGTATTCTTTTATTTTAACATGTTTACACAACAAATGTCTAAGGCAGGGTTCACACTACCGTTGATGTCCGTTCTGATAGTGTCCGTTAAAAAAAAAAAAAAAAAAAAAAAACCGACACCTATCATAAGAGACATTAAAGGACACTAACTGATGTTCATGTGTCCGTTTTTTTAACTGATCCAATTAATGGATTAGTTAAAAAAAACGGACACATTAGCATGAGTTAGCATCAGTTAGTGTCAGTTTTTTAACACTGTCCGATTTTTTAACACTGTCTGTTTTTTTGTTTTTTTTTCTGCTTTCTGAGCATGCGCAGGAAAAAAATGGTCATAAAATAACGGACAATAACTGATAAAATAACGGACAATAACTGATAGCTATCAGTTACTGTCCGTTATAAGTCCATTACCCATAGACGTCAATGTTAAAAAAATAACGGAGACTCGTTGTCCGTCACGAATCCGTTATTTCAAACGGACAAAAAAGTCCTGCATGTAGGATTTTTTGTCCGAGAAAAAAACGGACTTCTGACGGATTGGGTGTAAACAGACACAAACGGACACTAAAAGACACAATATAAAACCCCATTGAAATGAATGGAAATTTTAACGGATTTCTGACGGTTCAGCTAGTGTCCAATGCTAAAATCTTGTAACGGACAATAGCAACGGACACTACTGACGGTCACCAACGGTAATGTGAACGCCCTCTAATTTGTAGAAACGCATAGTAGTTTGTAGGTGGTGAATGCCCAAAATTTCATGTTCGGCTGAACCCAAAAATTTCGGAAAATTTGTAATGACAACCAGTTCAGTCATCCCTATATATGTGCCACTATGGCACATTAAACTGTGTGAAGGGGCTACTGTGGGACAGTATAAAGTCTGGAGGGCCACTACGGACATTATACACATGGTAACCACTAAGGGACATTATACTGTGTAGAGGGGGCTCTATTTGACATTATACTGCATGGTGGCCACTATGGGATATTATATTGTGTGGAGGGGCCACTATGGGACATTATACTGTGTGGAGGGCTGCTATGGGACATTATTCTATCACAGAGATTATTATTTTCTTTGGTTTGAAGGGTGGGCTGTGCTTTCTGAACAGTCCAGGCCCCATGATATATTTAATCTGCCCCAGAGGACAGTACATGCATGAGAAGATAACCCTGTTGTATCCACCTGCAACCAATCAAAACAAGACTGTCACCACAAAGATGGTTAGAGGAAATTTTTAAAACTCTCAAAAAATATTTCTAATTGCAAAGTTTAACTTTTCATTTTCTACAAATTTAAATATGATTCTGTTTGTAGAAAAACTACTTTAACATGTTTATTAGTAATGCAGAAATTGGGATTAAAATGTTCTCTGTATTTGTGGATAACACAAGGCTCTGTAGTTTTATAGATACAGTACAGAATGTCCAATATCTACAGGGTGATCTGGATAAACTAGCCAATTGGCAGTAAAATAACAGATGATGTTTAATCTTAATTAGTGTAAGGTTATATATTTTGAGTCAAAAATACTCATGATAGTAATATCCTAAATAGATCACAATACGGTAAATCTACAATGGAGAAGGATTTGGTAGCAATTATTGACAGCAATCTAAATGATAGCCCCTCCCCCGTACAGTGTCCATATTAGGACATCCTCAGATATCAGAGTCAAACATCAGATTAATAGCAGTTTACAACAGTGATACCTGACTTTGATACCGACACCTGACTTTGATTCCGACACCTGACTTTGATTCCGACACCTGACTTTGATTCCGACACCTGACTTTGATTCCGACACCTGACTCTATGCAGTTTCTGGGCTGGTTGTAAAACTTAGATGACTTCTGACTTTCATATCTGATTGAGTCACAACTCAGCAGTCAGCTATGAAGCACATACAATGTTACACTGTGATTGGCCAGGATGACTAACCTCTGAGTGAACTCACTGCTCACACTCAGGAGTAGAAGATACTTGTATAAGGCTGAAGGCTGAGAGCTCCATGAGTCTGATAATGTTGTCTGACACAAAGTTGTCTGATACCTGACTCAGTCAGAGATCAGACTCACACATCATCTGAGTTTTTCATATACATACAAGCCAGCCAGCACATACAATGGTGGAGAATTATCAATTAAAATGCTCTATAATTCTGGTATCATTTTCACCAAATAAACTCTCTAACATGTTGTGTGCCACATTCATAAAGTGTTTTAAATACTTTTATTACTTGTACAAAAAGGGGTGTGGACTCATAGTAAAGGGGCGTGACCTACACACTGTGCTGCAAAAATACATCCAAATAACCTCTCTAACATTTATCAAGTGTTTTAGGCTGAGGCCCCAGGTAGCAGGCTGCGGCAAAAAAGCACTGTGGGAAAAACCTTGGCAGAAATGCATCACAGTTTTTCCCTCAGATTTTTGCAGAAAGTCTGGCGAGGTTTCCTCTGCGGACTTTCTGCTTCCATTATACCTATAGTGAAACCGCCGGCATTTCCGTAAATAGAATTGACATGCTGCAATTTCCAAAACCGCAACAGTTTTGGAAATTGCAGCATTTTCACTTCGTGTATTTTTCTGCAATGCGTGGATTGCAGGGGTTGTAAAACAGACCAATTGCAGCCACGGTGTGCGGTTCAAATTACCAGTACCAGTTTAACCCCTACAATCCACGCATTGCAGAAAAATACACGCAGTGTACATGCTGCAATTTCCAAAACAGTTGTGGTTTTGGAGATCATAGCAAGTCAATTCTATTTACGGAAATGCTCTCGGTTTCACTATAGGTATAATGGAAGCAGAAAGTCCACAGAGGAAACCTCGCCAGACATTCTGTGAAAATCTCTGAGGGAAAAACTGTGATGCACTTCTGCCAAGGTTTTTCCCACAGCGCTTTTTTGCTGCAGCCTGCTACGTGGGACCTCAGCCTAAAACACTTGATAAATGTGGCGCACAACATGTTAGAGAAGTTATTCGGATGTATTTTTGCAGCACAGTGTGTAGGTCACGCCCCTTTACTATGAGTCCACACCCCTTTTTGTACAAGTAACAAAAGTATTTAAAACACTTTATGAATGTGGCACACAACATGTTAGAGAGGTTATTTGGTGAAAATGATACCAGAATTATGGAGCATTTTACTTGATAAATCTCCACCATTGTATGTGCTGGCTGGCTTGTATGTATATGAAAAACTCAGATGATGTGTGAGTCTGATCTCTGACTGAGTCAGGTATCAGACAACTTTGTGTCAGACAACTTTTTATCAGACTCATGGAGCTCTCAGCCAGCAGCCTTATACAAGTATCTTCTACTCCTGAGTGTGAGCAGTGAGATCACTCAGAGGTCAGACATCCTGGCCAATCACAGTGTAACATTGTATGTGCTTCATAGCTGACTGCTGAGTTGTGACTCAATCAGAAATGAAAGTCAGAAGTCATCTAAGTTTTACAACCAGCCCAGAAACTGCATAGAGTCAGGTTTCAGAATCAAAGTCAGGTGTCGGTATCAAAGTCAGGTGTCGGTATCAAAGTCAGGTGTCGGTATCAAAGTCAGGTGTCGGTATCAAAGTCAGGTGTCGGTATCAAAGTCAGGTGTCGGTATCAAAGTCAGGTGTCGGTATCAAAGTCAGGTGTCGGAATCAAAGTCAGGTGTCGGAATCAAAGTCAGGTGTCGGAATCAAAGTCAGGTGTCGGAATCAAAGTCAGGTGTCAGAATTAAAGTCAGGTATCAAAGTCAGGTGTCAGAATCAAAGTCAGGTATCAAAGTCAGGTATCAAAGTCAGGTATCACTGTTGTAATCTACTATTAATCTGATGTTTGACTCTGATATCTGAGGATGTCCTAATATGGACACTGTACCCCCGGACCACTGACATCATTCAGTCGAGGACGACGGGGTCTCACACCCAACACCACGACAGAGCCTGCGAGAGGTGAGTAAGACTGTTTATTATATTTACTCACCTTCTCTGTGCCTCTGCTTATTATACTCTGTGGTTTGAAGAAACCCTAAAGTATAGTAGTGGTTCGTGGATTTAGCCAAACACAAAATTTTTGGAAAATTTGTAACAAACTCAGCATATTATAAACCAACTCACTCATCCCTAGTGAGTGTGTTCTTTTTTCATTATATTAGCATAGGGGCCATGCTGGAGCACTATACTGTGAATAGGGACATTATATCATATGGGGGGCCACTAAGGAACATTATACTGTATACAGGGACATTATAAACTATAGGTGCCACTATGGGACATTATACTGTATGGGGCCACTAAGAGGTCATTATACTATATGCAGGGCCATTATACTGTGTGGGAACACTATAGGATGTTATACTGGGGGCCATGATTGGATATTATACTGTATGGAGGGGCCACTATGGGACACTATGATGTGTGATTGGCCGCTATGGGACATTATACTGTATAGGGGTCACTTTGGGATATTATACTATGTGGGGGGAGGTGGGCTACTATGGGACATAGTACTGTGTGAAGCGCCACTACTGAACATTACACTGTGGGGAGGTATTAAGGAGGAAGGATTAGTGGCATAATTTATTAAATTTGCTGCATAGTTTGGTTTTCTTTTTTTTGTCTTCAATCTTTTCCCCTGCATATCACTATTACAGTATTTGTGACACCATATTAGGGGTAATGTGGAAAGGTGAGGAACCTAAGATGTTTTTGGAACAAACTCTACATAAATTATTTTTAAATGGAAGAAACATTATGGTGGTCTGTAGGGAAAGGAGAAGATAAAGAAAGAGAATATTTACTTTCCAAGGAAAGTCACTGGATGTAATAAGCATGGCTTCTTTCTTTGATCCCTGTGACAGCATATAATTATGCAGTCACAGGTATCATTGGCTTGAATGGGGCGTGAAGACTTTGAACAGTCCGGGGCCCAATGGCAACCTTAATCTGCCCCTGATCACATGTCAGTTTGCAGTCGGGAGATGGGCCATAGCACTGCTCACTTTATGAACTTTGTGTGCATGACGACGGTGAGGGTAATTTTGGACAGATCTCATAGCTATGATCCTTCATATGAGTCTCAGGACAGGTTGGACACTCTTTTTTGAAGCTGCACACATGTTGAAAGTTTTGAAGCACATTTTTTTTTTTAAAGACTGCCCGTGCAAGGGAGACACTGACTGAATCCAGGGAGTACCATCACTCAGCCTCAGCATGTTCCTAAGAACTGTGCCTCCAATATATGGTAGATTATTCCTTGCGTAAACCATGAGTTACACCATTCTATTTTGTCTCATGAGACCTTTATCGTGCAATCACCATCAAGGGCACTCCAACCACCGTCAGGCTCAGAGGCTTACTACAGGGAAATGTCCTGGGGGATACTACTACATCATTTTCTACACTTCAGGCCTCTTTTTCACTGCACCTGTCCTGAGAAGTGACAAAAGGTTGGTCGAGCTAACTACATTCACAATGAGTACATCCATGTCCAACTACTGTACTATTCCAAACCTTTTGGTAAGCTATAAAAAAAGGCCTAGATAAAGATATCTAACTTCCAAACCACAAAATAGAAGGCTACTGGTATTGATGGCAATCTGTCCAATTGCCAGCAAGGGTCAGGAAGGATTTGTTTCCACTTTAAGGTGCTTTGGGTCTGTCTAGAACGGTTGAACTTAATGGAACTTGGACTTTTTTCAACCTACTAGGGTAACATGCACACCACAGTGTACCTGCACAGGACTGTGAAAAAATAGAAAGGACGACACACAGATAGCATTTGCGAGCCTTCTGTGCTTTCCACTTACCCATACATTTCAATAAACAGACCGTAATAGGACCTGCCCTGAGTTTTGCATCTGTGCTCAAGGCTCTCCATCCAGACCCATGATAAAACACAGTTGTATGTATGGGGCCATCACAAAGAATGGGTTAGTTTTCTATCCATTAAAAACACAGATAGCACACTGACAAACACTCCATAGTATGCATGTAGCCTAATGGTAGGTTCACACTACTATTGCAGGATAAGAGTAACAGACATTAATTGACGGATGCAGACAGAGCCCCCTCCAAATGTCAAGTGTTCATCTGTGTTCACCCCAATGTAAAAAATTGGACATGAAACTTTTTCATCATGTTTTTTTACTTTTCTGATGGAAGAAAAATCCCTGCCCGAAGGAATTTTTTTCTTCCATTACAAAAGTAAACAACCATGATGGAAGTTAGCGTCCATCATGTTCTGTACATTAGATTTAACGGGAAAGGACACAGACGGCGCAATCTATGTCTATTACTCTGCTTGGATGACAGCAACAGACATTAATAACAATAGTGTGAACAAAGCGTAACAACATAAGTAAATTGTCAGTATGAAGTTACTGTACATAGAAAGAAGAATGTTTCAATTAATGTAAAATTTCTTAATCTTTTATTTTAGATACATTTAGGAAACATAGGTTGCAAAAGTGTACATAGCCTGAAACTTCCTGTATACATTAGAAAATGGAGAAGAGAAGTTTTGAAATACTGTATACAGCAATACCATACTATTGAGTAGCAAATATACTGTATATCTAAGTTCGTGAGAAAGTAAAGCTCTACATAGTTACCAGAAGTCTAGCATCTTTGTAATATCTACATTTGCTGTTTAACTTTCCAGATGTTTTTTATTCTGTGTGGTGGGCAACTAGAAAATTAAGTTCACCAACAACAAAATTTATTTGAGATTTAAAAAAAAAAAAAAAAAAAAAAAAAATTAGAATTTTACAGCATGCTTTTTTTTTTTTTTTTTTTTTTTCACAAAACCTTACTCTGCCCTATATATATTCATATGCAGCAGATTTGTTTAAAGGGAGTCTATCATTCGCAAAACCCCTTTTAAGTTAATGGCACGCTGGAATGGCCTTTAAAAAGGCCATTCTTCTCCTACCTTTCAATGTTTTCTTCTCCCTGCCGATTCAAAGATAATTTTTTTTCTTTATGTATGTAAATGAACACCACGGAGCACCTGGGACATTCCTCCTCTTCTGCGAGCACCTACCTCATCATCGCTTTTCACCTCCCCTTCTTCCGTTGCGGTGACTCCCCTCTTGGTCTTCTCTGTATCTTCTTTCTTCTAAGTCCTTGTATGCAGCGCTGTGTGCATGCCCAATCCGAAGTGGCAGAGCCGACTGCGCAAGGCGGGCCGCCATTTTCCGGTGGTCTGTCACAAGAGCGTACTGTGGCAGAGCTGATTGCGCATGCACACAGCGCTGCAAATGAGGACTTAGAAGAAAAAAGATACAGAGAAGACAAAGAGGGGAGTCACCGCAACGGACAAAGGGGAACGCCCCGGGTGCTCCGTGGTACTCATTTACATCCATGAAGAAACTAATTATCTTTGAATCAGCTGGGAGAAAAAAACATTGAAAGGTAGGAGAAGAATGGCCTTTTTAAAGGCCATTCCAACGTGCCATTAGCTTAAAAGTGGTTTTGCGAATGATAGACTCCCTTTAAGAAATTACTGAGATGCTTCTCATGTGAATGGTGCTTGCTGCAAAAACAACCAAATGTACATGCACAGGATTTTCTGTAATGGAAATTTATACTACAAATGTACTATTTTTAATTTCACCCTTAGGGTAAGGGAACATGTTTAGCTTTTATGTACTTTTTGAAGCCAAAAATAGGAGTGAATTAAAAAAAGAGGAAACATACCAAGGTTGTTAACCTTTATGGTCCATACCTGGTTTTGCTTTCAAAAGCTGCCAAGGCCCCATGTTGCAGAAATGCAGTGTAGAAAAAAAAGCTGCATTTTACAGTACCAGCAAAGTAAATGAGATTTCATTAATCTTATCTGCATGTTGCAGAAAAAAAGAACAGTGGAAAAACTACGTTTTCAAAAAAAGTACGCATTATTAAAAAATGCAGCATATTAGCTGCAGAATTGCAAGTGTTTTTCCTATAAATTCAATTGAGGAAGAAAAAAACAGAAAAAATGCACCAAAAACTCAATGAAACACGCAGCAGAAAAAAATGCTATGTTTCTGTTGTGTTTTTTCCACTGCATTTTTTAGCTGTGTTTCACCACGTGGGGCCTTAACCTTATGCAGTTTTTGTTCCTGTTTCAGTCAGATGTGGACAATGGTTTAAAAACTTGTGAAATATGTTTCATTCTCCTGAAAAGAGAAGCATGAGATAATGTCATTGTATTTAACTGGATAGCTGCCAGGTAAAACTACATCTCCACCACAGCAGTTGTTTGCCACGGGTTCCTGGAGCATGACCAATGGCATCTGATTTATCTTTACAGTGGTCGCAATTGGAAAGAGGTTGTCTGTACGGGGATTGCCACTGTAATACAGGTGCATGTCAATAAATTAGAATATCTTTGAAACGTTCATTCATTTCAGTAATACAATACATAATCAGCAGTCTTCCATGATTGTGTGTCCTACTGAACCAGACTGAGGGACCATTTAAAGGCTTAGGAAACCTTGGCAGGTGACACACTGAATTTACAATACTGAACTTTTTTACAATATTCTAATTTTCTTAGATTTTTGGTTTTCATTACTTGTAATCCATATTCAACATTTACAGAAATAAAACACTTGAAATAGAATACTCTGTGTGTAAAGAATCTAGAAAATATAGGAGGTCGCTTTTTTAATTTAATTACTGAAATAAACGTTTCAAAGATATTCTAATTTATTCAGATGCACCTGTAGTTGAAATAACTAAGATACTGCTAACATAAGCACATAGTATACTATCTGATTTCTACTGTATTTCACAAATAGAAATCTCAACTAATAATTATATATCTGAAAAGCTACAACTCCTCATATCTGTTTGGGACTGGTAATTTTACAGAAGCATACAGTACAGACCAAAAGTTTGGACACACCTTCTCATTGCAAGAGTTTTCTGTATTTTCATGACTATAAAAATTGTAGATTCACACTGAAGGCATCAAAACTATGAATTAACACATGTGGAATTATATACTTAACAAAAAAGTGTGAAAGAACTGAAAATATGTCTTATATTCTAGGTTCTTCAAAGTAGCCACCTTTTGCTTTGATTACTGCTTTGCACACTCTTGGCATTCTCTTGATGAGCTTCAAGAGGTAGTCACCTGAAATGGTTTTCACTTCACAGGTGTGCCCTGTCAGGTTTAATAAGTGGGATTTCTTGCCTTATAAATGGGGTTGGGACCATCAGTTGTGTTGTTCAGAAGTCAGGTGGATACACAGCTGATAGTCCTACTGAATGGAGTGTTAGAATTTGTATTATGGCAAGAAAAAAGCAGCTAAGTAAAGAAAAACGAGTGGCCATCATTACTTTAAGAAATGAAGGTCAGTCAGTCCAAAAAATTGGGAAAACTTTGAAAGTGTCCCCAAGTGCAGTGGCCAAAACCATCAAGCGCTACAAAGAAACTGGCTCACATGAGGACCGCCCCAGGAAAGGAAGACCAAGAGTCACCTCTGCTGCGGAAGATAAGTTCATCCAAGTCACCAGCCTCAGAAATCGCAGGTTAACAGCAGCTCAAATTAGAGACCAGGTCAATGCCACACAGAGTTCTAGCAGCAGACACATCTCTACAACAACTGTTAAGAGGAAACTGTGTGCAGCAGGCCTTCATGGTAAAATAGCTGCTAGGAAACCACTGCTAAGGACAGGCAACAAGCAGAAGAGACTTGTTTGGGCTAAAGAACACAAGGAATGGACATTAGACCTGTGGAAATCTGTGCTTTGGTCTGATGAGTCCAAATTTGAGATCTTTGGTTCCAACCACCGTGTCTTTGTGCGACGCGGAAAAGGTGAACGAATGGACTCTACATGCCTGGTTCCCACCGTGAAGCATGGAGGAGGAGGTGTGATGGTGTGGGGGTGCTTTGCTGGTGACACTGTTGGGGATTTATTCAAAATTGAAGGAATACTGAACCAGCATGGTTACCACAGCATCTTGCAGCGGCATGCTATTCCATCCGGTTTGCGTTTAGTTGGACCATCATTTATTTTTCAACAGGACAATGACCCCAAACATACCTCTAGACTGTGTAAGGGCTATTTGACCAAGAAGGAGAGTGATGGGGTGCTACGCCAGATGACCTGGCCTCCACAGTCACCAGACCTAAACCCAATCGAGATGGTTTGGGGTGAGCTGGACCGCAGAGTGAAGGCAAAAGGACCAACAAGTGCTAAGCATCTCTGGGAACTCCTTCAAGACTTTTGGAAGACCATTTCAGGTGACTACCTCTTGAAGCTCATCAAGAGAATGCCAAGAGTGTGCAAAGCAGTAATCAAAGCAAAAGGTGGCTACTTTGAAGAACCTAGAATATAAGACATATTTTCAGTTGTTTCACACTTTTTTGTTAAGTATATAATTCCACATGTGTTAATTCATAGTTTTGATGCCTTCAGTGTGAATCTACAATTTTTATAGTCATGAAGATACAGAAAACTCTTGCAATGAGAAAGTGTGTCCAAACTTTTGGTCTGTACTGTATGCTTTAATTGTATTATCTTTAAGGCTATGTTCATGTCGTCCTTCAAATCTATTGTTCCAATCTGTCAGGATCACAGCAACAGACTGAAATAGTGACAGAATGACTGATGCCAGCCTCCGTCTGCATCTATTTCCATGCACTGTAATGTTAAACACAAGACAGAAGCTTTCTTTAGTCTTCTATGACTCGTTCTATCCTCTTTTTATTAATGTGGGATTTTCATGTTAGTGGTTTATTTAACTTGCATTGTCCATATCATATAGTTGATTAATAGTTTGATATACAGGTATATGATTGCTTAAGTGCTTTTTCCCTGCAATAGACCTTTTTTTTTTTCTTTACTTTGTAGAGTCTATACAAAAGTGCATAGAGATTGTATAGCACCTCCATGCATTGCCATACGATCGCCTTTTTGATGGAGAAATGAATAAATAGAATACCTACCATGTAGGCAAACCAAGTAGCTGCTATGGCGGCCGTCACTGATCTACTTCATATGCTTGGAGTACAATGAGAAGAGATTTTTACAGCTTTCATTGAGTTCAGTAGTAGCTGTATTAACTCCAATGCACGAAGCTTCCCCTAGCAGTGACTGCAGGGAGCAAGTTTTATCACTCTGTAAAACCAAGTGAGCTACATAGAGGATATTCATTAGTGTATTTATACCAGTTTTGTAGTGAAAATAAATTGAAAGAAATGGGGGCGATTTGTACAAGACACACAGCCATAAAATTGCAATTTTTCCCGCATTTGCACCACACTTGCAACTTTTCTTAAAAGCGGGCAAGGAGGGGATGTGCCTTCATACCGCAACAAATTTAGGTTCTATTTAGATCACATTTTTTACATCCATTTAATGGATGCAAAAACGTAAGCAAATGGATGGCTATCCATTTACAAAGACATCAATGTTAAAAAAACGGATGTTGCTGTCAGTAGTATATACCATACTTTTGTTTCTGACCAAAAAAAATGGACAGCAATGGATCTGGGTTTTTTTTAACATTGATGTCTATGTAAATAGATGTCATCCTTATGCATCTATGTGCGCAGTGGCGTAAATACCGGGATAGCAGCGGGAGCAGCTGCCACAGGGCCCGGGACATTAGGGGGCCCGGCGGGCCCCTGATGTGTTTTTTTTTTTTTTTTTTTTTTTTAATAGGCCATTAGCAGCAGGTAATGGGTCCTATTTACTTACCATTCCCCGCTCCTGTTCACGGCCGCCTTCGCTTTTCATTCTGATCGGAGGCCTAGGGGAAGTGAGGTAACATAAAAAACACTGTTACTTACCGCTCCTGTATTCCGGCAGGCTTTGGGCCCCCTTGGTGATGTCCAGGCCGACGTCATTATGCGTCGCGACGTCGGCCTTGACGTCTGGTCCAACATTGAAGAAGGCCGAAAGCGGGGAGTGCGCCAAAGCCAGGGACAGGTAAGTAACACAGTTTTTTATGTTTGTATCCTCCACTGGGTCTCCGATCATTATACTCTGGGGTCTGAAAAGACCCCAGAGTATAATAATTGTTCATGGGTGGTCCACAATGGGGCATAATACCGTGTGCAGGGGCCACTATGGGGCATAATAGTGTGTGCAGGGACCACTATGGGGCATAATACTATGTGCAGGGGCCACTATGGTGCATAATAGTGTGTGCAGGGGCCACTATGGGGCATAATAGTGTGTACAGGAATGAGGGGAATGTGGTTTGTATGGGGGGCGGTTGCCGGGGGGAGGGGGGCCCATGTCAAATGTTCACCTTGGGGCCCAGCCATTCCTAGTTATGCCATTGCATGTGCGTCTGTTTTTGCATCCATTATATAGATGTAAAAAACGTGATCTGAATATAGCCTTACACTGGGTTCACATCTGCGTTAAAGTCTCCATTGGAGGACTTTTTTCAATGAGGTCCGCCGGTCTCTGTGTGTAACCACTGTCGTAGCGGTCCGGCTCTCTGTTGTTCAGGTCCCCATCACAGGTGCAAATATTAAATTAAAAGCTCAGATCTATTTCTAGTACACGGACCACCTGAGATGCACCATAATTATTAAGCAGTGTACACCATTACAGTGAATGGAGACAGATGCAGATGGTGGGTCCTCTGTCTGCATCAGTCATTCTGTCAGCATTTCAGTCTGTTGCTATAATCATAATGAATCGGAATAAGGAACTTAAATGATGGCAGGATAAAAATAGTATTCATCATTTTAGCGCACTTTGCTCCAATATGGTCATTCATTAAAACTTGCATACTATACATCAGTCCTAATAAATCAGCCCCATGGTGTGCAGAATGAGCACCACATTAATAAAGCACCTGGGTGATGAAGCGCAGGAATTATTTTTATAAAAAAAAACTTCCTTGACTTTATTAAAACATTGCAGGGGTTTTACTACACCTTGCTATAGGCCTTACAATCTAATATAAAAACATTTTTATGAAACCTGTACAATACTAGGCTCATGGACCTCTATGAAAGGCATTTTATGTAATATGAAAGTTCAAAGAGCCCCAATTCTATAGGTTTTTACACTGTTTAAAAAAGCAGATACCCACTTGTAGCCCTATTTAAAGGGCATTTATGTTTACTACCGAGTAGACAGTGCACTCATCAGTTCCTTTTTCATTCCTATCTTTTCTTTTTTTCAACTTGTGCATACTCTGCATCTGGAATAATAGTTGCTTTCACGTCAGATTCAGGATCACGAGAACCTGATGAAGACAAATTTGTGAGCTGTACTTCAGAATATTCCGCATCCGTGTTTGGCACTGGATTTTGCGCCAGTGAGTAAATAGTGCTGGATGTTTCCTCCTTTCGTCCACTCACTGCATAGGGCGTACCTGTAATAAAGGGCATTTTATTTAACACACACAAGAGTGGAAAAAGAGATTACAATAATTTCCAACATTAGGTTTCATGTACAAGGAAGCAACCTTAAGATGCTGAGAAAAACATATCACTTTGACCATTTTCCAGCCCGCTTGACACTTTTGAGAAAAATGGTGGAGCAGGGCAGGGATCAAGGAAGAATTGAGATATCTTGGCCCAACAGATTTACTATACCTCACACCAGAAAGCTGTCAGTCCTTTCTTAGGCTAAGGTCCCACATAGCGGAACGCAGCCAAAAAACTTTGTGGAAAAAAAACACGGCGGAAACACATCACTTTTTTTTCCGCAGTGTTTTTCATTACATTTTCACAGAATTTCTCTCTGTGTACTTTCTCCCCCTATTATACCTATACGGAAAAGACCAGCTTTTCCGCTGCAGATTTTTTTCTACAATGTGTGGATGGGATTAGCCAGAATACCATTCACTTTGCAGGTAACTCTAAATCACAGCATTTTTTTGCCACGGCATTTCCGCAGCGCCAAAAATGCTGCATTTTCACAACGTGGGACTTCAGCCTTAGGGTGGATTTCAATTCTAACACATGGGACCTCTCCGAGTGCGCCAGAATTATTAAGAGGCTAGAGCATCTTAGTTTTGATGCCACATCTGCCACCAGAGCTCACAGTATTAAGACTTAATAAATCCTCACTAAGGTTTTTGTGTGTTTTAAAATGAACATTAAAAAAGTGTTTTTTAAACACATTTTTGACAAGCTTCTATGGTGGTGGCATTTGATGCTTTTTCCTGGGAGTATTTGAAATTTTATAGAGAAGGCTACGGAACATAATACCATACCTAGAACATATTGCATTTTGATGATATGCCACTCCCCAAAAATGCTACAAATACACCTGAAACCATAACACTGCATATGCAGATTGTGTAATATTTGCTATAAACTGTACAGTAACAATGCAAGATTCTTGAACACTAAAATTACAGAAAAACTACACAAAAAATGCTCCTGAAATCACAGGTAAATGCTGTGTGTAAAATCAGGCTAAGCCTAAGGCCTCAGGTTGTGGAAAAGATTCTTTTTTGTTGCAGCTTTTTGAGCCAAACCCAGAATTGGAAATAGGAATGGAAAATATAAAAGAATATATATACTTCTCCTTTCTGCTCAAACCACTGGCTTTGGCACAAAAAAGCACAAGGCAAGTCACAGGCGTAACTTCAAGCTCCTGTGTAGAAATGGGTGAATTGATTTCTCACAAACCAGAATTGACCTGAATATTTCAAACTGTTCGGTTATCAATTGTAGGGATCAGCACGCACGGTGGGGCGGCAATGACCAAGTTCACACACAGCAGGTTACTTAAAACGGTGATAGAGCTTTATTTGTGGTAATTCCAGCACAAAACAAAAGTGTCCAAACAAAATAAATGTCTAGGCCTGTCCGGCACTAGATAACAACAGCGTACCTCACTGTCCTCATGCAGGTAACCATAACATAGTGAGCACAGCAGTCCAGTGTAAACGCTCACCTCCAGGAGCGTTTGGTCTTTCTCTCTCCTGCAGTATACCAGAGCTCGCCTTTTGTGTTTGAGCTTCCTTCCTCAATCAAAAACCCACAGGAAACCTCACCTAGGGTTAGGGGAGGCAAATCCCGAAGTGGACTGGAGAGCACCCACTACCAATCCTGCCCTCCAGTCCAGAAAAACCAGCCCATACATTATAATGAAAAACGCTAGCAGACTATGGTCTGCTAGAGCAAGCTAAACCCTGGGTTTCCTCTCTCTCACCTGGCTGAGGAAACTAGGCGAGATATACACCCCGTCCAGGACTTTGCCGTACACTTTACCACATATCCCCCCCCCTCTTCTCCAGACCAGAGGTCTGGGCACTTCCACTGAACATACAGTGAGTTCTGGATAAGGCGTCTGCATTACCTTGTAATTTCCCAGGCCTATGCTCCACCTTGAAACTGAAATTCTGTAAGGAGAGAAACCACCGGGTTACTCTTGCGTTTCTCTCCTTATTTTGCTTCATCCATGCCAGAGGAGCATGGTCTGTCACCAACACAAACTGTCTACCCAGCAGATAATACCTCAGGGATTCTAACGCCCACTTGACAGCCAAACACTCCCTTTCCACTATGGCATAGTTTTTTTTTCTGCAGGGGTCAGTTTTCTGCTTAGGTACATCACTGGGTGTTCTTCCCCATTTACCACTTGTGACAGGACCGCTCCCAAGCCTGTATCAGACGCGTCTGTCTGAACCAGAAATTGCTTTTTAAAATCTGGGGAGATAAGTACGGGTTGTTCACACAGGGCCGATTTTAGGCTCTGAAAAGCTGTTTCTGCCTCTGGAGTCCACTTTATCATTACGGGCTTACCACCCTTTGTCAAGTCCGTCAGTGGGGAAGCCATTGCGGCAAAATTGGGCACAAACCGACGGTAATACCCGGTTATGCCAAGGAAGGCTCTGAACTGTTTTTTTGTTAGGGGTCTAGGCCAGTTTTGTATTGCCTCAACCTTGTTGATCTGGGGTTTTACCAAGCCCTTTCCAATTATGTACCCCAGGTATCTTGCCTCCTCTAGACCCACTGCACACTTCTCTGGGTTTATAGTTAGGCCCGCATCACTGATGGAGTCCAACACTGCCTGTACCTTACAGAGGTGACTTCTCCAGTCAGACGAAAAAATGACCACATCGTCCAGGTAAGCAGCCGCACAATCTCGATGTGGTCTCAAGATCAGGTCCATCAGCCTCTGGAATGTAGCCGGGGCCCCATGTAACCCGAATGGCATCACTACATACTGGTACAGGCCTTCTGGTGTGGAGAATGCAGTTTTTTCCTTAGCCTCATCAGATAGTGGAATCTGCCAATAACCTTTTGTAAGGTCAAGTGTTGTAATATATCTTGCCCTCCCAAGTCTCTCAATTAGTTCATCTACTCGGGGCATGGGGTAAGCATCAAACTTTGATACTTCATTTAATTTTCTGAAGTCATTACAGAACCTCCATGTCCCATTAGGCTTTGGGATTAGTACAATGGGACTTGACCACTCACTGACAGATTCCTCAATAACACCTAGCTCAAGCATATGTTTGACCTCAGAGGATACCGCCTGCCTGCGGGCTTCTGGTATGCGGTACGGCTTCAGGTTCACTCTATGGTTAGGCTCAGTCTTAATATGATGTTTTATCAGGTGAGTACGGCCTGGTAAGTCAGAAAACTTGCGCCTGTTTTCCTGTAAAAATTCCTTTGCCTCCTGCTTCTGGTGCCCTGACAGTGTCTCACCTATCCTTACTGGGGGAACTGGCGGTACCACCTCTTTAGCCACAGCCTGGGTG
The DNA here is from genome assembly GCA_947044405.1 of Leptodactylus fallax. Taxonomy (NCBI): domain Eukaryota; kingdom Metazoa; phylum Chordata; class Amphibia; order Anura; family Leptodactylidae; genus Leptodactylus; species Leptodactylus fallax. Next base: position 3,670,716 of record CAMRHE010000027.1, read on the forward strand.
GCTACTAACGACTCCCGATCTTTCCACGGCTTGATCAGGTTTATGTGGTAGACCTGGAAGGGTTTTCTCCTGCCTGGTTGATGCACCTTGTAGTTCACCTCACTTATTCTTTCTACAATCTCATAGGGACCCTGCCACTTTGCCAGAAATTTACTTGCGACGGTAGGTATTAGAACCAGGACCCTATCCCCAGGATTAAAGACCCTCAGCCTAGCAGATCTATTATAAATTCTGCTTTGGGCCTCCTGAGCTCTTTGCTTATGTTCCTTGACAATTGGCATCACTGTCACTATTCTATCCTGCATCTGGGCGACGTGTTCAACCACACTTTTATAAGGGGTTGCCTCGGTCTCCCAGGTTTCCTTGGCGATGTCCAACAAACCTCTTGGATGTCGGCCATAAACTAGCTCAAAGGGTGAAAACCCTGTAGATGCCTGGGGTACCTCTCTTATGGAGAACATTAGGTAGGGTAACAGATAGTCCCAGTTCCGACCATCCCTTTCTACAACCTTCTTTAACATATGTTTTAGGGTTTTGTTAAACCTTTCCACTAACCCATCCGTTTGTGGGTGGTATACTGATGTATGAATGTGCCTGAGTTTAAATAATTTGCACAGCTCCTTCATGACCTTTGACATAAAGGGTGTACCCTGGTCAGTAAGGATTTCTTTAGGGAGCCCAGTGCGAGAGAACATGTAAAATAACTCTCGGGCAATATTTTTAGAAGTCATGCTCCTTAAGGGTACTGCCTCTGGGTACCGAGTGGCATAGTCCACCACAACGAGAATGTACTGGTGTCCCCTAGCAGATTTGACAATGGGCCCCACCAGGTCCATTGCAATCCTCTCAAATGGTACCTCGATGATGGGAAGGGGCACCAAGGGGCTACGGAAGTGTGACGTTGGGGCATTTATCTGACATGTGGGACATGACTCACAATACCTTTTCACTTCTTCATATACCCCAGGCCAAAAGAACCTCTGAAGGACTCTCTCTCGGGTTTTTTTGGTCCCCAAATGACCCCCAAGTACATGGCTATGAGCCATGTCAAGCACCCTGTGGCGGTATGATTTTGGCACCAGAAGTTGTTCCACAACTTCATTGTTTATCTTGGTGACCTGGTACACCTTATCCCCATTCATGGCAAAGTGTGGAAATTTTGTATCAGCCTCAGGTTCCTGTGGTACACCATTTATTACGGTAACATTGGCCCGAGCATTATTCAGAGTAAGATCTCTCATTTGCTCGGTCCCAAAGTTACCTTGGGACACCTCTAAGTCTAGCATTTGTTGTCCCGATGGGGAAGTTTCTTCTTCTTCCCCGGCTAACACCTGCAAGGGAAAGTAATCATCATCCTGCACTTCAGGTACACTCTCATTTCCACTTTGCCCCTTATCAGTACCACTATTTACTGGAGAAGGTACATATTCTGCTGGAGTTTCTTCACTGGCAGCAGAAGTGTTACCCGTTTTCCACAACTCCCAAAATAACGGAAAATCACGGCCTAGTATAACTTCATACATTAATCTTTTTACAACCCCAACTTCATAGGTCACAGCCCCAGATGGGGTTTCCAAACAGACTGAGGCTACAGGGTAAGCAATAATATCCCCATGAATGCAGAGTACCTTCACTTGTTTGCCTGGCACATAGTCCCTAGCCACAAGGCTGGCCCGAACTAAAGTCACCAGGCTACCTGAGTCCAGAAGGGCCGTCACAGAGCGGTTGTTTACCTTTATCAGGCAAACATGGGGCTCAGTCCCTGACCCTGGAAGGGCTGCACACACAGACTCTGCAAACAGTGACTGTCGCCGATTAGCATCACACTCCATGGGTTCTGAGGTAAGGGGGCAATAGACAGCTATATGTTCCCACTCATGGCACCTCCAGCACTGGGGAGTCCTGGGCCTCCTTGGAAGAGGGTCCTTTTTAAGACCAGAGGGCCTCTGGGGTTCAGGTTCAATCTTTTGTTCTCTGCCATGCTCCAGAGCCCTGCTACCTCTTGTCCACCCACCTCCAGCTGGAACTCTCTTACCCACAGATGTCACGGGTCGGGCCATCCTGGGAGGTGTTGGAGCTGCAGGGGCGTCATGGAGGTAATCCTCGGTTGCCAGGTATCTTTCCACCAGGTTAACGAGCTGTTCCGCGGTCTTGGGGTCTCCATGTCCAACCCACCATTGTAGCTCTGCTGGGAGGGTCCTGAAGAAATGGTCGACCACCACCTTCTCCACAATTTGAGCTGGTGTAGAGGACTCTGGTTCCAGCCACTTTCTCACCAGGTGAATCAGGTCATGCATCTGAGACCGGGCAGGTTTGTCCAGGGTGTAGCTCCAATTTTGCACTCTCCTGGCACGAACAGCTGGCGTAACACCAAGGCGAGCAAGGATCTCCATTTTTAACTTTGCATAGTCCCGGACATCCTGCTCCCTGAGGTCATAGTAGGCCTTTTGAGGTTCTCCTGACAGAAAGGGCACGACCACCTCTGCCCATTCTGTAGCTGGTAGCCTCTCTCTCTCCGCCACTCTCTCAAATATAGTGAGGTAGGCCTCGACATCATCATCAGGTGTCATTTTTTGCATGGCCCGCTGTACAGCCCTTTTCACACTAGTAGTCTCTGGTGGGCTTACCTCCACCCGTTGGGGCTGAGACACGGCAGTCTCTTTGAGCACAGCAATCTGTTCCAACAGCAGGCGATTAGTTTCCTGTTGCTGAGCTAGGGCCTGTTGTTGCTGCGCCGTGGCCTGTTGTTGCTGCATATTGAACTGCAGCTGTGCTTGTTGCTGGGCTTGTAAGACCTCGGAATGGAGCTTCTGTTGCTGCTCCATGGACGTTTCATGTCTCAGATTAGCCTGCACCAGCTGCTTTATTACTTCCTCCATTGTGCTGGATGGGCCTTGCAAAGCAGCAGCAGCTTTCACCCAAGACATACACTTCTGGGTTTTTAAAGTCCGCAATATTTAGCTCTCACTTGGTTTGTCATGCCGTTGCCCCTAGCAACACACTGCCCGCGTTCTCCACCAATTGTAGGGATCAGCACGCACGGTGGGGCGGCAATGACCAAGTTCACACACAGCAGGTTACTTAAAACGGTGATAGAGCTTTATTTGTGGTAATTCCAGCACAAAACAAAAGTGTCCAAACAAAATAAATGTCTAGGCCTTTCCGGCGCTAGATAACAACAGCGTACCTCACTGTCCTCATGCAGGTAACCATAACATAGTGAGCACAGCAGTCCAGTGTAAACGCTCACCTCCAGGAGCGTTTGGTCTTTCTCTCTCCTGCAGTATACCAGAGCTCGCCTTTTGTGTTTGAGCTTCCTTCCTCAATCAAAAACCCACAGGAAACCTCACCTAGGGTTAGGGGAGGCAAATCCCGAAGTGGACTGGGGTGTGGACTGGAGAGCACCCACTACCAATCCTGCCCTCCAGTCCAGAAAAACCAGCCCATACATTATAATGAAACACGCTAGCAGACTATGGTCTGCTAGAGTAAGCTAAACCCTGGGTTTCCTCTATCTCACCTGGCTGAGGAAACCAGGTGAGATATACACCCCGTCCAGGACTTTGCCATACACTTTACCACACAATGTAACTGATCAAATGATGATTTGTCTCAGATGAACTAAAATGGCCACCGCCACATGTATTACACAGGAAAAATACAGAAGAGACATATGTCTTGTGAGTGTGTGACGTTCTAGTGCCACCTCACATCAGCTGACAGCCTCTCAGCCAATAGACAGTGGTGGGTGGACGCCTTACAAGGTTGATGTCAGTATATAAGGCTGTGTGGGTGTTTCAGTGATGGTAGACGTAGGGTAGGGTCTGTGATTCATCTCACTGCATCATACAGCGCACAGCTCTGAAAAGCTTACAAATTTGCAAGCAACAGAGCTAGAAAACCAAGTTAGGAATAGTAGAATTTAGTCAGATTTCAGCAATTACAGGCAGATAGTGATAAAAATCACAGATAGGATGGAATGAGAGTGCATAGCTGTGTTGTTTGAGCCTGATGCTGCATTCCTGCTCTATCTAATACAGAATTACAGACAGACAAAGGTCAGCTAACCCTTTCATTGCCAATAATCTTGGCATAATTTTGTCTAAATCTGTTGTGCAATAGAGCAGTTTCATCTGAATACAATGTTTAACCCTTTAAGGACACACTGTAGTTTGTATAATTTCTTTCATATTTTCCTTCCTCGCCTTAAAAACTGCATAACTTTTTTTTATTTTTCTGTCGAAACAGCAAAGTGAAATCTTATTATTTGTGTGAAGAGTTGTACTTTCATTTGGCACCATTTTGGGGTACACAATGTTTTGATTAGCTTTTATTAACATTTTCGTGGGTCCATTTGAAAAAATACAATTTTATCATTATTTTTTGGATTTTTTTTGTTCCTACAACGTTCAATCTGCATTAAAAATTACATGGCAACTTTATCTGGCGGGTCATTATGATGATGGCAATACCATATTTATCTTGGTTTTATTATATTTTACCACATTTACTAATAAAACATCATTTTTCAATAATGAACAATTTTCCTGGGTTTACCATGATGCCTATAACTTTTTTTACTGTTTTGTTAATGAAGAAATCTAAGAGCGTTTTTATTTGCGGGGCAAGTTATAGTTTTTAATGGTGCCAATTTCTGGTATGTATGACTTTTTGATCACTTTTTATTGCTATTTATGGGGGGAAAGTGGGGTGATCAAAATATTTAGATTTGCGCATTGTGGTAAAAAAAAAAAAAATTATGGCATACACCGTACGGGATAAATAATGCTATTTTTGGATATTGCAGACTTATGCTGTACATACATGGGGATACCTAACATGTTTGTTTATTTTATTTTGTTTACAGTGTGTTTTTGAAATTAAAAGGTGGGATTTTGAGCTTTTTTAATTATTTGTTTATTTTTTTAGACTTTTATTTAACTTTTTAAACTATTTTTGCTTTTTTCCTGTCCTACAAGGGGATTTGCACCTCATATCTGCTCATCCCCAGTGCAATGAACTGATATACAGCATAGATGCCCTCAGACCCCACTATTGATCACGGCATTCAAGTGGTTATGCAGTTGGAGTATTTTCCGACTCTGGCATCTAGTCCCAGGTCTTGACTGTATAATACAACCAATGCTGCAGACACAGCTCCTATGTCCGTGGCATTACAGCGCCGTACAATTACAGCCCTGAGCGTTAAGTGTATGCTCAGCGCAACGTAAAATTATGGCACTGAGTGGGAAGGGGTTACAGTGGTAAATATTAATTTTTACTGATAGTCAGTCCTGCTAGTGAAAAATCTTTTCTTAAGGGTTTTTTGAGGGGCAAGAGTTTACATTTTTAAATTTTTTTAATTGAAATGGCTGTTCTAACAGCAAACTGCTGATTCTGCCTGCATTTATCTGAAAAATCTCCTTTAAACAAATTCAATGGGGTGATTTACTAAGATGGACACTTTGTGCACCTGTCTTAATCCTTTTGTGTGTTTGCTCTGGCCTCTTAATTCAGGTACTTGTGGGAGATTCTGTGCACTAGAAATTAAATCTATGCCAGTCTGGGATTGGAATAGATTTCTGGTATAAATCAAGGCAGTTTTCTATAAATCTGATGAACGAGATGTCCACATCTGAGCACACCGAGATTCCTGCTCCACTCTGCTAACGTTTTTGAGAAAATTTGGGAAAAGCTGCAATTTTTGAGCAAAAAACATGTCATGTGCAAAAAAAAATTTAGACTTTTTCATGCCTTGTATACCAGAAAATTAGTGTACAAGGCATGAAATATTGCCCCCATTATCTTGCACAAATTTAAAAATTTCTGCTTTAGTAAAAATAAAAAGTCACACATAACCGTACACTTTTTATCCTCTATATTTTCTTGTACTACAATCTTCACACTTACCTAGTTCACATAAAACTTGTTATATATGACATGTTACATGTTATGTTATCAGTTCTAGAATGAAATTACTTACATTCATATTCATCTGGAAGGCCTACAGGAGAACTAGAGAATAAAAAAATAAATAAATACAAAACCAGAACAACATATCCTTTGCGTCTAATTGGACTAATACACAAGAAAAAGTTACTATAGTAAGTTATCAACACCCACATACCTACCATTGCCCTAAATAAGAGAAATGCAAGATTTAGCATAGCTTGACAAAAGAATTTTAGAAAAATACATGATTTACAATTATTATATCAAACATATAGGGGGCTATTAAAATGTACCTAAATTTATGAACAACTTTTGATTTTCTGCCAGCATTTATGACATTAATAAATTTTGTAATATACCTTATTATTGGACATTGGCTCCTTTCCATGAAATCTTGCACCGAAATCCACTTTCTTTCCTATATTTATTCTTTCCCCTCTATTGCCAGCAGAAGTCCTATCACTACTTCTTACCGGACTACAGGTTGTCGGGCTCATGTATAACACAGAGAAGCTGATGTTGAAGGGGAGGGTTACTTCAAACCGTTACATATCTCAGACATTTTTAGTGTCATATGAAAGCTGTATATATGTATATACAGCTCCCATATCCCAACTATGTTTTCAACTGGTGATAGGTCCAGAAATAGTACATCTAGAGATGCAAGAATCACATCTTTCATATGATACCAGAACTACTGTTCTAGGTTTCACAGTGCCTGAGATAAAACTGTTTGAAGCAACCCCCCTCCAGCATAAACTTCTTTGTATTATACAGAAGTCTGCCCACCAGTATACCAGTAAGAATCGGTGAGAGGTTTTTCTTTGGCAATAGAGAAACAAGGGAAAGATTAAATAAAGAACAGAAAGTGAATATCGGGACATGATTTCACAGAAGGGAAACAAATCCATTAATAAAGTATATTGCAAATTTTATTAATGTCACAAATGCTGCCAGAAAATCAAAACTTGTTTGAAAGTTTAGGTACATTGTAACTAATCGCAGTGCTCCAGAATACTAGCACTCGTTGATTATATTGTTAATCTGTTTTTCCTTAGTCCTAACAGCAGCACAATATGGGGGGTATTTCTCCCCCTGTGTGTTGTCTAGGACAGGTGGAACTTTTAATTAGCACAAAAATGTACTTACTAACCTGCCCTATAAGAGGGCACGAGAGACCTCCCTCACCTGTGTAAATTATAAAGTAAAAGAAACAAGATTTTAGGGAGGGAAGCCTTGTGCTGCTGTTAGGACTAAGGGAAAACAGATTAACAATATAATCAACGATTCCCTTACGTCCTACAGCAGCACAATATGGGGATATAGCAAGTAATTCCCCTAGGGAGGGTTTCCTCGCCTTACAACCTCAAGAACTGTCTGGCTAAAGGCAGTCGCCTCGGAACTGCGGACATCCAAACGATAGTGTTTGACGAAAGTCAGCTGGGATGACCAAGAAGCAGCCGCACAAATTTGATCCAGTGGAAGCGAGTGATTCTCAGCCCAAGAAGTCGACACAGCCCTGGTCGAATGGGCTGTACAAAAAACTGGAGGAAGCAACCCTTGAGCAATGAAAGAAATTTTGATTGCCTCCTTAATCCATCTGGACAAGGAGGGTCTGGAAGCTTTAAGACCTCTGTCTTTACCATACATATTGATTAGGAGATTTTCAGCTCTCCTGAAAGATTGTGTCCGCGATAAGTAAATACGCAGACACCTCACCACATCCAAAGTATGAAGTTTTAACTCCTCTTCTGAAGATGGATCCGGAAGGAAAACAGGCAAAGAAATCAATTGATTATAGTTATTACGTGAAGGAACCTTAGGGATAAAGCCAGGCAAAAACCTAAGGTGGACTCTATCCGAAAAAAAAATACAATATAAGGTTCTTTGGAGGAGAGCGCCTGTAGCTCTCCTACCCTTTTGGCAGATGTGATGGCTAACAAAAAAGTAGTTTTAAAGGCTAAAAATTTTAGCTCCGTAGCTTCCAGAGGTTCAAAAGGAGGACCACAAAGGCCTGAAAGGACCGTCGCAAGGTCCCATTGGGGAATAGGAGAAGATACCGCAGGTTTCAGCCTCGCCGTTCCTTTAAGGAATCTTGCAACCAGGGAATCCTGGGACAACCGTCTGTTTAAGTGGGCGGATAAAGCCAATACCTGTACCTTTAAAGTAGCAAGGGCGAGGCCCCTGTCCAAGCCATCCTGAAGAAAATCCAAAACATCAGAAGTCAAAGGATTAGAAATATCAACGCCTCTTTTGGAGCACCACTCCAAAAAAATCTTAGCCGTCCTCTGGTAATTCCTTTTGGTGGATTCAGCTCTAGCACAGGAAAGCGTCTTCAGGACGGCTTCTGACAGTCCTCTATACATTCGTAGGGACTGGTCAACCTCCAGGCTGTCAGGTTGAATCTCCTCAGATCCTGGCACTTCAGTGATCCTTGGGAAACCAGGTTCTGGGTGGGGGGAAGCCTCCAATATATCCCTCGACTCATCACCATGAGCTGGGAAAACCAAGCTCTTTTTGGCCAGAATGGAATGATGGCTATTACAGAGACTTGGTCCTGTCTTATTTTCATCAATACTCTCGGTATCATAGGAATTGGAGGGAAAATGTATGACAGCCTGGACCTTCAAGGGATGGACAAGGCATCCACGGCCAAGGGATTGTCCTCCTGGTACAGGGAACAGAACATCTCCACCTTGGCATTGAGTCGGGTTGCCATGAGGTCTATCTCTGGTAGACCGTATTTCAGGGTAATCTGATGAAACACTTCTGGATTGAGTGACCATTCTCCTGATACGGCACGACCCTGACTCAACCGATCCGCTACTAAGTTCAGGGAGCCCTTGATGTGAACCGCGGATAGATGGGTCAGATTTTTCTCTGCCCAGGAAAAAATCAGATCTGCCTCCCTGAGGAGGGATGATGATCTGGTGCCTCCCTGTCTGTTCACATATAATACCGTCGTCATGTTGTCCGAGCGAATCTTGACTGCTCTTCCCTTGAGAAGAGGAGAGAAATGGAGTAAGGCACGGTACACAGCTCTGAGCTCCTTCCAGTTGGACGACGTCCTTCCTTCTGGAGCGCTCCAGACTCCCTTTATGGAGTTTCCGTCCAGATGGGCTCCCCATCCCGTAAGGACCGTGGACCTTCCGTCCTTGAGGTGCAACCACCATCTGAGAGAAAGACGGGTCCTGGGGGAGAGTCGAATCCTCCTGTTGAGACCGGGCAGAGAGCGATCCCAAATTCCTAGGATTTACATCTGAAGAGGACGTAGTGCCATAAGGCCCAAGGAACCGCCATGATGGAAGATGACATCAGACCTAGGATTTTCATCAAAGTTCTGATGGACGCTCTCGGCCTCCTGAAAAGTTGCCGAACCGCTGTAATTAGTTTCTCTTTCCTTGCAGTTGCCAAGGAGATTTCCAGCCGGTCTGAATCTAGGAAGTAACCAAGAAACTTTCTTTTGGTTGAGGGGATGATTTCTGACTTCTCCCAATTTATGATCCATCCCAGGCTTTGAAGCAGGGATATGGCAATCTGTAAATGCTGGAGCAGAACAGACACTGACTGGGCTTTTATCAGCCTGTCGTCTAGATAAGGGACCACAAAGAGTCCCTGAAGCCTGAGGGCGGCTACTATGGGAGCTACCACCTTGGTAAAGGTGTGGGGAGCCGAGGAGATCCCGAAAGGGAGGGCCGAGGACTGATAATGCTTCCTGTGGCCGGAAACTATAACCGCAATCCTTAGGAACTTCCTGTGCGGAGGGTAAATTGGCACGTGCAAATAAGCGTCCTTCAGATCTAGGGTGACAAAAACGTCGCCCTGGAGAAGAAAAGAAGAAACTGAGCTTATGGTTTCCATGCGGAACCGTTTTTTTCTGAGGAAACGGTTTAGATACCTCAGATCTATAATCATCCTCCATCTGCCTGCTGGCTTTGGTACTAGAAAAACGGGGGAATAAACCCCCAAACCTTCTTCTAGAGAAGGAACTTCTTCTAGAGCTCCTTTGCGGATATACTCTTGAATGGAGCGTTCCAAAATACCTAGCTGAGATGAGGGAAGACGGCGAGTTAAGACGAACCGATCTCGGGGAGGACAGAGAAATTCGATTGCATAACCTCGCTGAATTAACTGTAAGACCCAAGGGTCCTGAATTTTTTTCCCGCCAAGCGCTGAGAAAAAGGGAGAGACAACCCCCGACAGGAATTTCGGCCACAGGAAGACAGCTTCTCATGTCAGAAACTGGGCTTCCTTCTATCTTCGGTTTTGGGAAATCTCCGTCCAGAGCCTCTAGAATAATACCTAGAGCCCCTCCGGGACTGCTGACCACGTCGAGGTGAAAAACCTCTGCCGCGGCCAGGGCCAAATCTGCCCCTAAAAGACTGAGGCAGAGTCTTGCCTTTTTTATCAGCCAAGCCTTCTAAAATTTCATCCAGGCTACTGCCAAAGACTCTTCCAGGCTCAAATGGTAAGGCACAAAGGTTATACTTGGAGATAAAATCAGCTCTCCAAGGTTTTAACCATAAGGGTCTCCTCGCCGCTGTGGAATGCGCTAAGGACTTTGACGTCAGCCTTAATTGATAATGGGAGGCCTCAGCTAGGAATTCTGCCGCCAAAGAAGTCGAAGTTAAGAAGGAAAGTAACTCGTCTCTGGAGACACCAGAATCGATGTCCCTCTCAAGCTGGAGCAAATCAGCCCGTAGTTTGAAGGAAACTTCACATGACGCAACAGCGACAGAGGTCTGAGCAGAGGCCGCTAAGTAGGCCTTCTTGAGAGTACTCTCCATGCGTCTGTCCATAGGATCCTGCAGATTTGCTCCATCCTCAGATGGTACTAGAGTGCGGCGAGATAGCTTGGCTACCGCTATATCCACCTTAGGGGGAGGACCCCACTGATCCAGTTGAGACTCTGCGATGGGGAACAAGGCCTTAAACCTACCAGTAGTTATAAAGGGTTTCTCCGGAAATTTCCACTCTGAAGACATTAACTTTTTTAATGTCTTGTCCACTTGGAAGACCCTAGGCCCTCTATAGGTGGACGTGGAGGCTTCCCCATCAACATCATGGTCTTTAGACCGGATGGACTTCAGCAGCCTATTGACTTTCTCGAGTGGGAAGAGAGGTCTGCTGGTATCTTCAGCGGAGTCATCAGAAGACAAAGTTTCATCCACAACCTGAAAATCTTCGTCCGAGACCCGCAAGAGAGGATGTTTTTCAAGACGTGGTCTCTTGGTGATCTGGGAGATAGAATTCCGGATCTCCTTGAGAGAGTCCTCCATATATTCTTTCACCCATGTCACAACCTCACGTATGGATGGCTCCTCAGAAGGGGGGCCACGACACTGGCGACAGCGGGTGAATTCATAGCCGTCAGGCAAGGGAGTCTAAACAGGTTAAATGTTTACGCTTGGAGGATTTCTTCCTCCTAAAATCTCCATCACCAGAGCCGAAAGCAGAAGAAGACATCTAAAAAGACCACAAAAAGTCACAGACAATAACAATACCAATATTACAAACCGCAACCAGAACCAGAAAGAGAGGGGTACCTTAAGGAGGTCGGTCGTCGCAAAAAATGTAGCAACAGCACACAGCAACGGCAATAGTCAAATAGGGTAATCTCTGAATCACAGAGGAGAATTTCTACTCCTTAGCAATAGGAGAGCCAGAAAATCACAGCCCAACCCAAATGGACTATGGGACATTTTAAAGGCAACCATAAGTGGAGGCGGAGCCAAGCACAAAACTAATCCACAATGAAAAAATTCATAGGAAATCATGCAGAGCAAGGCCAGCGATTATGAATCGACAATTCATATAATATATGAACAAGAATGAATAAATATTACTTACCCTCCTGAGATTTATAGCACCAAAACGGGTCAAATGCCATAATGAAACATAGAGGAGCAAAAGCCTAAGTCAGAGGCTCAAACAACAAGCAGCAAAAATCAATTCTATATTTTGCCTTTAAATTTTAAATTTCCAAACTTACCGCACTTTTTCCGAGAACCGGAAGTAGGCGCGAAGGAGTCCGGCGAAATCCGCCCACACAGGAACCCGGACACAGAGAAGGGTTCCGGCCGTCGCAAAGTCCGACGTCACCTCCGGGTAGGCCGAAGCCTACCGCCGGCCGAAGAATTACCGACAGAAGCGCTGAGAAGAACGAACGCAGGCCGGCAACAGAAGGAAACGACCACCTCAAGGTAAGAAAAAACCCCTTAACTCTAGAGAGGTCACAAGAGACCTCCTCCACCTGTCTCACACAGGACAGAAAAAAACACAGGTGAGGGAGGTCTCTCGTGCCCTCTTATAGGGCAGGTTAGTAAGCACATTTTTGTGCTAATTAAAAGTTCCACCTGTCCTAGACAACACACAGGGGGAGAAATACCCCCCATATTGTGCTGCTGTAGGACGTAAGGGAAAATTTGAACCAACTGACATTATAGTTTGCCCTACATTTATTAATTTTTTTTTTAGAAAATTCTAGTTGGCTTACTTGCCAAAAGGGCTTAAAGAAAAAGGATGTGACTGGAGATACAACAATGTCCTCCAAAATTTTGTCACAAAATACTGGTGTAAAGTAAGCCAACCAATAGTTGCTGTAAAGTTAGATAAAAATGTCTAAAGATGCTCAATATTTATCATATAGCATGAGCCACTGTGATAAATCTGGCGCATAGTTAGACTGTTAAGTTTACATTGGCCCAGATTTACTATGCTGAAAAACGGCAGAAAACTGGCATACAAGGTATAAAAAGGTGCAACTTTTGGTTTGCACAAAAAATGGCAACTTTTTAAAATCTGTGCCGCCTTTGCCTCTATTCCAAAAAGAGGGCCTGGTGAAGGCAAGTAGTGGGTGGAACCATAGGCCCTGACAGAAATCTGAGTTGTGTACATTTTTCCCCAGGTACTAAGCCCAGCAGAGAGTGCGACTCATCGTATGAGTTGCACCCTTCGTCGACTCTGGGCCTACGCAGACTGTCATTAGTAACGCTAGCCTTTATAAATCTGCACCGTTGTCTCTATGTATTAGGCCTTTTGCAGATGACCGTGTGCTAGGTCAGTGTGCTATCTGAGTTTTTCTCGAATAGCACACTGACCCATTCATTTCAGATAGCCCACGCACACCACCATGAATTACACTATCCCACGTGCGGGCCGACAGTCCAGGCCGCAAAAGTCAGGACAGGTCCTATTACTGTCCAGTTTTGTGGCCGTGCTTCCATAGGTCCTATTCATTGAATGAATGTGGCCATGGAAGCACGAATAGTGCACGGGTGGTACTCGGATGACATACTAAATCATTCCCATTCTTTTAAAATTTTAAAGGATTAAATGGAAAACTATTAACACTTACATACAGTAAAACCACAGTACACCACATCATGTGAAGCAGAGTTTTTAACTATATTTTTATTGAAAATAAATTTATTTTTACAAAAATAAAAGAAGATAGCTTATGAAGCAGATTTAAAGTAGTATTCCCATCTGGGTCATTTATGGCTTTTCTACAGGGTGTGCACATAGGTCCTAACTCCTTTGTTTACGTACTTGTTCCATCCATATTTTTTAAGGATAAAATATGAACACATTGGCCCAGATTTACTAATAGTTAGCCAGTGTAAATGCACCAGGTGCACCACAGTGGTTGATGCTGGATGATAAATCTGAGACTGTCTAGTCTCAGTTCATACCACCTTTTAGTTGGCTTACTTTGAGCCTGAATTTTACAACACAGCTTTGGTGCATCTTGTCACATGTAAGTCATGTTCTCTTTTTTCCTGAGAAGCCACACCCCCATGTCTGACAAGTCAGAAAAACTTTAGCTCCAACTAGACACGTCTTGTTGCACATTTATAACAGAATCTAGTCATAACTATAATAATAAATCTGCAATGTAAATCACATGTCATTCACATGTATTCACATTTGCATGTATTGAAATGTATTCACATTTTAAGACGCAGGAAAAAAGGAAAGAATCAGAATACAAGTTTATGGAAAAATTTCAAACTCTGCAATTTGGACTTAATATTCATGCCAGCTTCATGTCACACTATGTATGACCTGTGAGCGTCACAAATCACCTCCTGATAGCAAACAGATAACAGATCCCTCTGTCATGCACCACAACTTTCCAGATTGTTTTTGACCTGTTGTAAAAACTCCCCACCTTTGCATTTTGTTTTGGCCTTTTTTTTAAGGACTCTAAAATGCTTTGAAGACCATGTGTATAAAAATCTGTGAATTTTCAGTTATTGTATCACACCATGTCTGATGAAGGGAGCTAGTACTCCTGAAAGCTTACTTATAAATATACTCAGTTAGCCTCTAAAAGGTATCGCCTGATTTCTTCACTCTTCCAATGTATTCACATGTCATTCACATTCAAATGTAATTCACATGTCATGCAATGTAATCCACATGTCAATTTTTATTTAGGCACCATGAGTCTGTAAAAATAAAAACAGAGATATGTTCTATTTTGGCCTAATTTGTGGATCACGGATCCCTGTTAAAGTTTGTAGGTCAGTGAAAAACGGACAAAATGCGGATTTCATCCATGTTCTGTACATTTTTACGGATCAAACTCAATACAAAGTATCTTTTTTTTCTAAAAATGATTGATCCATTTTTCACTGACATGAAAAACGGATGAACCACTGACACAACAGGACCATGAAATCGAAACCTCCATGTACTGTCAGTGGAAGACACTGACACCACACGTTAATGAAAAATGGACACGTAAATAAGGCATTACAATTATGTGATATACCGTACTACCTTGGGTTTCATATGAGATGTATGATGGGGTCACATACTATAAATATAAGACTCATGATGATCCTATCAAGTACCTCAGTCTTAATAGTCAACATTGGGTCAATGTGGAAGGTACATGATGGGGTTAACTACTGTTACTTGGCACATGGACATACTAATTTAATAATAATTGACCTCATAATTTCCAATAATAATGGTAACATTGTGGTTAAGGTGAGTCAAATTAACCTGTTGGCAGGCAAACATACATATTTTTAAAATTGCAGACACGAGAAACACAGACAATAGTACATCATTAAGAACCGACTGACTGTACACAAAGAGGGCAACCCTGGGAGGCCTATCATTTCTGGCATTGGGACACTGACAGAAAACATCTCTGGTTGGGTGGAAAATTTCCTAAAACCCCTTGTCAGGGATACTCCAAGCTATATCCAGGACACCACTGACCTTCTTAACAAACTGAATGCCCTGGGCCAACTACCTGAGGGTACCATTTTAGCCACCATGTATGTGGAATCCCTGTATACCAACATTCCCCACAAGGATGGAGTTGCAGAATGTCGGGTACACCTGGTAAAACAAAACCTCCCAGCAGAACCAGTAACGCAGCTCATACAATTCATCCTTAGCCACAACTATTTTACTTTTGGAGAGGATCTAAAGTCATGGCCAAAATTTTTAAAAAAAAAAAAAAAAAATAATTTTTCAATAAATCCCCCCCCCCTTTTTTTTTTTTTTTTTTTTTTTTTTTTTTTTATTATAAAAAAAAAAAAAATTATATTTTTTTATTATGAGTAACAGACGCTTATATTGACAGTTAGAATGAGTTAATGCAGCAAGTCAATATTTGCAGCGTTGACCCTTCTTCTTCAGGACCTCTGCAATTCTCCCTGGCATGCTCTCAATCAACTTCTGGACCAAATCCTGACTGATAGCAGTCCATTCTTGCAGAATCAATGCTTTAATTTTGTCTGAATTTGTTGGTTTTTGTTTGTCCACCTGTCTCTTGATGATTGACCACAAGTTCTCAATGGGATTAAGATCTGGGGAGTTTCCAGGCCATGGACCCAAAATCTCTATGTTTTGTTCCCTGAGCCATTTAGTTATCACCTTTGCTTTATGGCAAGGTGCTCCATCATGCTGGAAAAGGCATTGTTGAGCGCCAAACTGCTCTTGGACGGTTGGGAGAAGTTGCTGTTGGAGGACATTCTGGTACCATTCTTTATTCATGGCTGTGTTTTTAGGCAAGACTGTGAGAGAGCCGATTCCCTTGGCTGAGAAGCAACCCCACACATGAATGGTTTCAGGATGCTTTACAGTTGGCATGAGACAAGACTGGTGGTAGCGCTCACCTCTTCTTCTCCAAATAAGCTGTTTTCCAGATGTTCCAAACAATCGAAAAGGGGATTCATCAGAGAAAATGACTTTACCGCAGTCCTCAGCAGACCACTCCCTGTACCTTTTGCAGAATATCAGTCTGTTCCTGATGTTTTTTGGGGGGGGGGCTCGCGCCCCCCCCCCCCCCCCCCCCCCCCCCCCCCCCCCCCCCCCCCCCCCCCCCCCCTCTGGAGAGAAGTGGCTTCTTTGCCGCCCTCCTTGGGGCCGGGCCTCGCCCCAAAAGCCCCCCCCCCCCCGGGCCCCCGACCCCCCCCCCCCCCCCCCCCCCCCCCCCCCCCCCACCCCCCCCCCCCCGCCGCCCCCCCCCCCGCAGCTGAAACACTTTTAAGAGACGGTCCTGCCGCTTGCTGGTCTTTCTTGGGCGCCCTGGAGCCTTTTTGGCACCAATGGAACCTCTCTCCTTGAAGTTCTTGATGATGCGATAGATTGTTGACTGAGGTGCAATCTTTCTAGCTGCAATACTCTTCCCAGTTAGGCCATTTTTGTGCAGTGCAATGATGACTGTACGTGTTTCTTTAGAGATAACCATGGTTAACAGAAGAGAAACAATGATGGCAAGCACCAGCCTCCTTTTAAAGTGTCCAGTGGTGTCATTCTTACTTAATCATGACAGATTGATCTCCAGCCCTGTCCTCATCAACACCCACACCTGTGTTAATGGAGCAATCACTGAAACGATGTTAGGTGGTCCTTTTAAGGCAGGGCTGCAATGATGTTGAAATGTGTTTTGGGGGATAAAGTTCATTTTCTAGGCAAATATTGACTTTGCAAGTAATTGCTGTTAAGCTGATCACTCTGTATAACATTCTGGAGTATATGCAAATTGCCATTAGAAAAACTGAAGCAGTAGACTTTGTAAAAATTAATATTTGTATCATTCTCAAAACTTTTGGCCATGACTGTATATCTACAGAAAATGGGAACTTCAATGGGGACGAGATGTGCACCCCAGTATGCAAATCTCTTTATGACTGAACTGGAAGGAGCATATTTATCAACATGTACCACTAAACCTATGATTTACCTTTGTTATATCGATGATATCCTTGTCATCTGGACTGCAGGTGAGGAGGCCCTACTTCAATTCCATAATGACTTCAATGACTTTCACCCTACCATCAACCTGAAACTTAGCTATTCAGAGAGTGAAATCCACTTTCTGGATACCACAATATACATTAAAGACCACCGGCTACTCACATCAATATACCACAAACCCACAGACAGAATCGTATTTGCTCCGACAAAGCAGACCTGGACAAGCACCTCCAGGATCTGAGGATGAAATTTCTCCGATTAGGATAGAAACCAAAAGTGACAGACAACCAATTAAACAAAGCGGCAGCCATTAACAGAGACAGTCTTCTCACATATAAAGAGACCCAGAAAGAAGCCCAAGTGCCCCTAGTTGTCACCTACAACCCACAGCTGGAGATCCTACGAAGGATTGCCAAGGAGCTCCAACCTGTGCTACATAGGGACAAGAGACTCAAAGACATATTTCTAGTCCCCCCTCTCCTCTCCTTTCCTTTCGACAACCACCAAACCTGAGGCGTATTATTGTCCGGAGTGCCCTGAAGGCCCCAACTGAAAATAGCACCTCACCTTGCCTGAAAACAGACGCAAGACCTGCAGGCACATCCACACTGCTGACAGTGTACCTGTTCCACAGTCACAACAGGTGCACAGAATTAGGGGGACATTTTCCTGCAGGTCTTCCAATGTGGTATATCTGATAATGTGTGTGCAATGTACCACCACAGACCTCTATGTGGGGGAAACAGGGCAGAGACTTAGTCAGCGCATGAACTCACACAGATTCAACATTAATAACAGCAGAACAGATCTCCCAGTGGCCGCACATTTAACCGGAGAAGACCAGTCTATTGAAGATTTGCGGGTTGTGGTTTTAATGGGACATTTTAAGACGCAGAGGGAGAGAAAGGAATGGGAATACAAGTTAATGCAAAATTTTCAAACTCTGCAATTTGGACTTAATATTCATGCCAGTTTCATGTCACACTATGTATGAACTGTGAGGGTCACAAATCACCACCTGACAGCAAACAGATAACAGATCCCTCCGTCACGCCCCACAAAGTTTCCCAGACTGTTTATTTCCTGACCTGTTGTAAACAACTTCCCTACTTATATTGCATTTTGTTATTCCAAAATCCTTTTGAAGATCCATGTCTTGTGTGTGTATAAAGAGTGTAAATTTTCAGTTTCTTGCATTACACCATGTCTGAAGAAGAGAGCTAGTACTCTCGAAAGCTCACTATCAAATATACTCAGCCTCTAAAAGGTATCACCTAATTTCTTCACTCTTCCACCATTCTGCTTGAAAAATGTGGAGAGAAGTGTCCTGCAAGTATGACTATTCTCTCCGCATTTTTTGTGTGGAAACCAGGCGGAAACTAGGTGGACCTCATTATAGTCTATGGGGTCCATGGGTTTCCGCAGGTAACCGCCTTTTAAGAGGACTGATTTTCCGTTTTTCCGGTCCCAAAGTGATCCAAAAGAATGGAAACCCAAGCGCTGGTGTGAACCTAGCGTAAGAACTGCAAGTCATGTCTAAATGTGGCAATAGCATTATCTGCAAACTATATAAATCAAATACATTACCTTCTTATCATTTTCTTCTGTTTGCCTACCAAGAAAAAGTAGAATGTCAGTTACAATGGGTCATTCATATACCATGTATTGACTCTTCAACACCACTTTAGTCTCTCTAAGACAGTCTCTATGACAGCCGCTCAGCATTATCTCAACAGATGAGTCTCTTTCAAGCTGGTCTCAGACCCTTTCTCTGGGTCACCTTCACTTGGCTGCAATGCATTGGAAGTAACTTGTGTGGACTCACAGCACACTTTCCTACAGCCTTGTACACTTAATGGTCTACCTTTTTCAGTCTACGTGGGGCAATCGCTCATAAACAGTCTCCTAGTGTCTCTAGTGTGGCATTACTCTTCACACTCAAGCATCAACTCCGAGACTGACTGGGAATCACTTCTAACTTCACCATGCTAAAGGTGGACTCATTTCACCTCAATGGCAGACGCACTCACTGACTTATGAGAGGTGGGCTAGTCTAGTCCACCTTGGGCAAACTATTACAGTTCAGGCTGTAATCTTTAGAACTCTTATGTGGCGTTAAAGAGGTTTTTTCATCTCCCTCTCTCAGCAGTTTGCCTGCTGTCTCTGCTTCTCAATTCATATATTCTTCCACAAGCAGGGGGGACTGTTTGATGGACAGGACACTGTCAGTACCTCAGTAAATATAGACATTGCCTTTAACATGAGGGATTATTTATTATGATTACCAGAAATCTAATATAAATGCAGATCCAATATGCACAGTAAATGTATATTACATTACACAGGGTTGGATACACAACAGACTTGCAGTAAACTCAATGTTATCTTTGTGTTTACATAGAGGGATTACCTACACTCTGAGCCTTTATCATCAACTGCAATTATAAACATGAAAAAAGGAGAACAAAATAACTAGCTCCTCACGGATCAGTTAATTAATTACCAGAAGCATAGATCCATAACATATCAAAAAGATAAATAAAACTTAACACTTAATATAATAGTTAAAAATTCAACAAGGTCCTAATTTGCATGTAAATAGACAAACAATCAGAACAATCTTACTGATTTCAACGGTGGACTGTAGTGGGTCCAAATGTGGCAGAGATTGTACCAAAGGATGGGTATAGGGAACTGATAGAATCATAGGAGGAATATCTAGCTCTTTCCCTAATACCCAAAGGTATAGAGCTCCCGCCCTGACAAGGGCAGTCCCGAAGCTTGCCTTAAAAAAGCCCAATATGCACCTTCTGCCGACGCATTTCACCATCCTTTAACGGGTGCTCCTCAGGGAAATGTGGAGGAAGAACCCGGAGGTTCAAAGTGAAAGTTGCACTACAACCCCTTGTGCGGGGGAGCTTACAGCTGTCCCTCAGTGGAGTGACTTAGCTCAACTTTCACTTTGAACCACCGGGTTCTTCCTTCACATTCCCCTGATGAGCACCCGTTACAGGGTGGTGAATCGTGTCGGGGGAAGGTGCATATTGGGCTTTTTAGGGAACTCTTCGGGACTGCCCTTGTAAGGGCGGGAGCTTTGTACCTTTGGGTATTAGGGAAAGAGCTAGATATTCCTCCTATGATTCTATCAGTTCCCTATACCCATCCTTTGGTACAATCTTTGCCACATTTGGACCCACTACAGTCACCGTTGAAATCGGTAAGATTGTTCCTATTATTTGTCTATTTACATGCAAATTAGGACCTTGTTGATTTTTTAACTATTATATTAAATCTTAAGTTTTATTTATCTTTTTGATATGTTATGGATCAACTGCAATTAGATAACTTGATTGCCTGGACTGAAGAGCAGTAAATAACAGCTCCAGGGAGCAGTGAGTGAATCACATCATCCGACCTAAGATCAGATATAGGTCGGGAGCCTTGACAACGCTGCGTAAACAATGGGAGGAATAAATATAGTACATAGCAGGCAAATGAAGCAGCATTGATAAAGCAATGTATTTACGAAAACTCTTGAATTTACATAAGATAGCAATATAGATAGGATTACTGAGATGAGAATACCCCTTTAAGACTAGAACTTAGGGTGGTGCACCTTAATAGCAAGTGCTATTCAACTCAACTTGCTAGCTAGCAACTTGCGTGACTTTGTGACTTTCTGATCAGTCTGCTTGTCTCTTACATCTAACATCTACTCTTAGATGCCTAAGGGAACATTGGGATCATGTTGGCCTAATGTGCATGATATACAAATATGTTGTATATCAGTTATATGTCAGTTGCATACTGTACCTGTCATAAAGCTGTCGCTTTACAGAAACATTACAAGACACATGGCAAACACTACATTGCCTAACATGTACAGTGTCCATATTAGGACATCCTCAGATATCAGAGTCAAACACCTGATTAATGGCAGTTTACAACTGTGATACCTGACTTCTGACATCTGATTTGTCTGACACCTGACCTCTGACACCTGCCACTGACTCCTGACTTCTGATACCTGCCTCTGACACCATAAGTATCATCCTGGCCAATCATTAGGAGGCACACAGTGTAACATTGCATGTGCTTCATAGTTGACTGCTGACTTGTGACTCAGTCAGAGATGAGAGTCAGAAATCATCTGAGTTTTTCAACCAGCCCACAGACTGCACAGTGTGAATGGGACCTGTTTAGATGCATCATTCACATCAGAAAATGCATATGTTAAATGTTGCAAATAATAAAGAAAGGGGAGAATAGTATCAGGAGTCAGGTGTCGAAGTCAGGTATCAGAATTCAGAGTCAGGTGTCAGAGGTCAGGTGTCAGACAAATCAGGTGTCAGAAGTCAGGTATCACCATTGTAAACTGCCACAAATCTGATGTTTGACTCTGATATCTGAGGATGTCCTAATATGGACACTATAAACATGTACAATGAAGTTACACAGGAACAATAACCAAACGGTATTTCCTTTGCAAGGGGGTCAACAATAATCCATAGCAATAACAAGAAATCTACAGTCTCAGAGATAAACAATAGGGTAAAGTTTATGTCCTTATTTTGTAAGAGTGTGGTAGATCACTTTCAACCCCTTTACAGGGGTGCATATGGGACCTAAAGATGCATTTCCCATAAAATAATTATTGTGTTATAAGTGGCACATGGAAAGTGGTCCCTGTTACAGATTTTGCATGTTATGCCTTAGATGCGATTGTTGTCAGTAGGTACTGTATGTAAATATATAGCCATGGCCGTAAATGTTGGCACCCTTGAAATTTTTCTAGAAAATTAAGTATTTCTCCCAGAAAATTATTGCAATTACACATGTATTGTTATACACATGTTTATCTCCTTTGTGCGTATATAGGAACAACACGAAAAAAGAGAAAAAAAAAGCCAAAAATGATATAATTTCATGCAAAACTCCAAAAATGCACCAAACAAAATTACTGACACCCTCAACTTATTTGGTTGCACACCCTTTAGAAAAAATAACTGAAATCAATTGCTTCCTATAACCATAAACAAGCTTTTTACACCTCTCAAGTGGAATTTTGGACCACTTTTCTTTTGCAAACTGCTCCAGGTCTCTTATATTTAAAGGGTGCCTTCTCCCAACAGCAATTTTAAGATCTTTCCACAGGGATTTAGGTCTGGACTCGTTGCTGGCCACTTTATAACTCTCCAACTCCAATTGCTTCCATCCATTTCTGAATGCTTTTTGAAGTATGTTTGGGGTCATTGTCTTGCTGGGACCTAGGATGCAAACCAAGTTTTCTGACACTGGCCCTACATTTCAAACCAAAATCTTTCGTTAATCTTCAGATTTCATGATGCCTTGCAAATTCAAGGCACCCAGTGCCAGAGGCAGCAAAACAACTCTATAACATCTTTGAACCTCCACCAACCTTTGTAGGCCTCATTCCATTTTTGGTAAACAGTAGAATGATTTGCTTTACCAAAAAGCTCTATCTTGGTATCTTCTGTCCAAAAGACATTTTCACAGAAGGATTTTGGCTTACTGACGTACATTTTGGCAAACTTCAGTCTAGCTTTTTTATGTCTCTGTGTCAGTGGGGTCCTCATGTGTCTTCTGTCATATTTCATTTCATTCAAATGTCAATGGATAGTTTGCGCTGACACTGATGCACACTGAGCCTGTAGGATATCTTGAATTTCTTTGGAACTTAATTGGGGCTGCTTATCCACCATCCGCACTATCCTGTATTGCAACCTTTCATCAAGTTTTCTCTTCCATCCACATCCAGGGAGATTAGCTACAGTGCCATAGGTTGTAAATTTCTTGATTATGTTGTGCAAGGAACATCAAGATCTCTGCAGATGGACTTGTAACATTGAAATTGTTGTTATTTTTACACAATTTTGGTTCTTGAGTCTTCAGAAAGTTCTCTTCTCCTCTTTCTGTTCTCCATGCTTAGTGTTGGCACACACAGACACACAGTGCAAAGATTGACAAACTTCTCTCCTTTTTGTCTGGTTTCAGGTGTGATTTTTATATTGCCCACACCTGTTACTTGCCACAGGTGAATTTGAACAAGCATCACATGCTTGAAACAAAGTTATTTACACATAATTTTTAAAAGGTGCCAATAATTTTGTCCAGCCCATTTTTGGAGTTTTGCGTGAAATTATGTCCAATTCGTCTTTTTTTTCTCAATTTTTTTGTGTTGCTCCAATATACACAAAGGAAATAAATGTGTATAACAAACCATGTGTAATTGCAATAATTTTCTGGGAGAAATACTTTTTTAAATTTTAAGGATACAAACACTTACGGCCATGACTGTACAGCACAGGAGCTACTGTGACTAGGTGAGGAAACCTGCAGTTTAATCAGTTACCTGACAAGACAATGGTTATGTATCATTGTGTTACACACTGGAAGATTCTGCACATTACTGCTTTTGAATATTGATCTTTTATGTAATTCCTGCTAACAATAATAATAAAAAGAAAAGATCTATCCATTTGTTAATCCATCTTCACTCCTAACTACCATCCAACCTACAAGCCCATAGGTCTAGCTATTATGTTTTAATTTGAACTTTTTACCTCCTTTTCGGATGCAAAAAATAGCCAGCAATAAAATGGCAAGAACTGCAATAAAGCCACCTATAGATCCAGCAATGATAATGATATAGGAAGGAGTTCCTGTAAAACAACATAAATTTATTGTTTGGTGATTTCAATTGTACATTAAAAATCCTTATATAAAATAGGCATTTATGAATACAAGAAGATAAGTAATATTACAGTATATTTTTCACTAATTATTATTTAACTTGTTAACTACACAAACATAAAGCCTGTATGAATGTGTTTGCATGAGACTTTCAGCTTCATTTACACAAAGTTGTAAATAGCCATTGCTCAATGATCACGGAGGTAGACAACTGTTAAAATCGTAAAGTTGAACATTTATAACATTACATATAAAGCTGCCATTTTGTAATGTGAATTCAATAGTTTTTCACACCATGCTTTTATCAAAAAAAAATTATATTTAAGAATTACCCCTTAAAGATCAACTTATAAGGCAAGGTTCTCATCTGTGCACGGATCAGGGACCCGAACGATGGAGAGCCAGACTGCTAAAACAGCCCTTACCCACAGACACTCATGGACTCCATAGACTATAATGCGGTAATATAGACTCCTCAGTACAGGACTTCTCTCCGCTGAGATGTGAGCCTAGAGGGCTATTCTCATCTCAGACATCCATCACATATACTGTGGATATATTTTATAAATGTTTGATATATTTGAGTCATACCTCTGAGACTGGCATCCATCTCCTGAATATATAGCTTAACTATACTTGGAACTCCAATAGAAGTGAGAAGAGAGAGGAGCACATGCACAGCCACCTCCCCATTTACAACAGCTTTAGTATAGACAGTGTTTTACTTAAAGAGGTCCTTCCATGTCCTCATGTATATGCAGTTTTACATACTGCTAGAAAGCCAACAGCACGCTGAATTCCCGTTATGTGCCCCGGGGCTGGAGATATCGGCGGTTTTAGTTTCACAGTTCACCGTCAGAAGGGCGTTCCTGACAGTCTAGCTGGGCTGTGAGGAACGTCCTCCCTGATTGTACTCGATCATAGCCCTGTACTGTGGAGGCGTTCCTCACAGCTCAGCGTCATTGCCGTGCTGTAAGGAACGCCCCCTCTGACAGTACAGGGCTATGGACGAGTACAATCAGGGAGGACGTTCCTCACAGCCCAGCTAGACTGTCAGGAACGCCCTTCTGACGGTGAACGGTGAAACTAAGACCACCGATATCTCCAGCCCCGGGGTACATAACGGGAAAGCGGTATGTAAAACAGCATATACATGAGGACGTGAAAGGTCCTCTTTATTTAACCATTATTTGCTCCATTTCATCTATTTTTTAATTAATAAATTGGGACCTAATAATTAGTTATAAATAGGTCTAAACTTCCATGGCAATTGTTAGGGAATTGCCAGTTAGGCAATACCCCAGGGGCTGCTGCTGAAACCTGGAAGGAAGGGAATGACAGAGACAATGAGTTTTAACCTTTTCCATGCCAGCCACATATGCTCTACGTCCTCCCAGGGTGGCACTTCTGTAGCCAATCACAAATCATCTAATAGGTCCTTACTTCTAATGACGATATCTCAGGATCCCTTAGGTCTATTAAAAAGATCTTAGATTCATTTTAAAGATGAGAATTTCATCTTTAAAATGATACCAATACAAATTCATAATAGCCTGTACAGTTTAGGAGCGATTCACTGTTGAAAACGCTATTCGGCATTGAGATCCCATTGCAGATCTCAATTCCCGACAGCGGTTTTAACAGCTATTTGCTCCGAATTTGTAAGAGTTATCATGAAGTTCTTGGTAATATTTTAAAGATGAGATTCTCTTCTTTAAAATGAATCTAAGACCTTCTTAATGCTCCTAACGGATCCTGAGATATGGGGCTCTAAAATGTCCGCCCCCCCCCTCCTGTCTCAGGAAGTATAAGAGCTGCAGTAGGAGGAGGAGGGGGAGGAGCTGCCCTGGAGTCTGCACAGAGATGAGAAATCGTTATCATCATCTATGCATAACCTGTATGTGATCCCAGGGGGGGGATAGCAGGTACTTCTATCAATCAGAGATCATACTATACTTTTGCTCTCTGATTTTTGCATAGAGGGATAATGTAATACCCCTCTGAGCCTTATTAGACAGGTATTCTTATGTAATACCCCTCTGAACATAACCAGGAGGTTCATTGGCGCTGTGACCCAGATGTTTACCATTGTCCAGGTCGCAGCGCCGAAAGAGTCGCACCAAACACTTACACAACACATGCACAAAGTCATCAATAAAGTTTACATTTCACTCAATCCCTGTCCTGTCCATACCTGATCTTTCTAGAGTAAAATACGCCTCTAGCGATATCCGTTACACGCTAAAATAATAGCAATAACGATTATCACTAGAGATGAACATATAAATTGCTACAAATTTTATAAGGGAATAGAAAATTATATTTTTATGTAAACTCATATTTAACTTGCATGCACAAAATTGGTTGGCGCATTTCTGCGATTTTGGCGTTTTTATGTATGAATTCTTGCAGTTTTTTGGAAAGTACATTTTGTTTGCAGAAAGGGACTGCTTGAGCATGCACTTTAGTGGCAAATTTGAATTTTTGTGCAATTTTTGCTTAAAATCTCTGTTTGCTGCAAAGTTGCATGAAGGTGGTTGTATATATGAAATATTAAGTTGTGTTTTTATATACGGTATGCTGTGCAATCTCAAAAAAGTTAGATTTTGGTATCACAGTCACAGTTTTCTAGGTGCAGTATAGATTTTTAACATATTAGTGAATAACATCAAAATCTTGTTTGTCTTCTGTATCAGTGTTTTTGAGAGTACAAGCTCTTGTTGTAGCTGATGTTTGTGGTATATATAAATAGTGTGCACCTTGATCTTTTATTTTAAATGTATTTTGTTTGTGAATGTAAGATTGAATAGGAGTTTTAAGTGCAAATATATGTTTTAGTGCATTTTTTCAAAAAATTATTTGTGTTTGTCACAAAGTTACATGAAGGTGGATGTGGCTATTGATAACCAATTGAGACACATGTAATCTTCAGGTTGTCTACTTTCAAAAAATAATAGGGTTTAGGGGTTCACTTGCTTTCCACGGTGTGTAATCCCTACATTTTATAGGATGATACTTTTTCAACATTTCCAACTTCAAAGCAGATTTTTGCTCATTCCAGTTCTAGTGATTTTCTGAAGATATGTGCATGCAGGTGTAGGCCTTAGTGATATGAATGGACTCTGCACATGTTGATCTCTTATTTTTAGGAGGTTTGGTGCATATAACTTTTTGTTTGGTTTCCACTTTTAGCAACTAATATTCATTTATTTGCATTTT
The DNA here is from genome assembly GCA_947044405.1 of Leptodactylus fallax. Lineage (NCBI taxonomy): Eukaryota > Metazoa > Chordata > Amphibia > Anura > Leptodactylidae > Leptodactylus > Leptodactylus fallax. The sequence goes on from CAMRHE010000027.1 coordinate 3,697,827, forward strand.
TTTTTTATAAAACATTCACTTTAAATCAAAATTGCATGAAGGTGCTTGTTCACATACAGTACCAAGTGACATTCTGACAATGCTGCAGGTGTCTACTTTAAGAAAATATATAGGTATGGGCAGGGCCGGCGTTAGGGGGGTGCAAACCGGCCATATCAATAACAGAAAGGGACTCAGCGTCATGTGCCGCAGGGCCCCTTTCCGAGGTGAGTAAAAATAACATTTTTACTCATCTGTCCTTGCGTCTGACGTCATCTTCTGGCGATCCGGACATCACCGCTGAGGCCTGGCATCGGCCTCAGAAATCACGTGAGGCGTGCTCACGTAACCGCTGAGGCCCAATCACAGGTTTCAGCGGTGATGTCCACAACGCATGACGTCAGCTGCAGAGAAGAGGAAGCCTGGCACCGGCAGGGATAGCGGAGCAGCGTGAGGAGGTCCAGGAGAGGTAAGGCAAGGTAAGTATAACTGTTTGTTATTTTCCCTCACCTTCCCTGGGCCTTCAATTATTATACTCTGGCCTTCAATTATTATACTCTGGGGTCTGAAGAGACCCCAGAGTATAATATAATGATAGCACTGATGGAGTCTGTAGGTCCCCTGTGGAGCATTATACTGAGGAGGGAGCCCTCTGGATAGCATATTATACAGTGTGGGGCCCCTGTGGAGCATTATACTGAGGAGGGAGCCCTCTGGATAGCATATTATACAGTGTGGGGCCCCTGTGGAGCATTATACTGGGGAGGGGGCCCTCTGGATAGCATATTATACTGTGTGGGGCCACTGTGGAGCATTATACTGGGGAGGGGGCATTCTGGATAGCATATTATACAGTGGGGGGCCCCTGTGGAGCATTATACTGGGGAGGAGGCCCTCTGGATAGCATATTTTACTGTTTGGAGCCCCTGTGGAGCATTATACTGGGGAGGGGGCCCTCTGAATAGCATATTATACAGTGTTTTGGCCCCTGTGGAGCATTATACTGGGGAGGGGGCCCTCTGGATAGCATATTTTACTGTGTGGGGCCTCTGTGGAGCATTATACTGGGGAGGGGGCCCTCTGGATAGCATATTATACTGTGTGGGGCCCCTGTGGAGCATTATACTGGGGAGAGGGCCCTCTGGATAGCATATTTTACTGTGTGGGGCCACTGTGGAGCATTATACTGGGGAGGGGGCCCTCTGGATAGCATATTATATAGTGTGGGGCCTCTGTGGGGGCCATTCTGGAGCATGTTATACGTGTAGGGTCACTGTGGAGCATTATTCTGGGGGGGCCATCTGCAGAGCATATTATATTGCGTGGCGCCACTGTGGGGCATTATTTGGGGGGAACTAAGGAGCATTATACTGGGGGGACACTCTGGGGAGCATAACATATTGCGTGGGGCCACTGTGGAGCAAAATACTGGTGGGGCACGGTGGAGCATTATACTAGCGGGGGTGCCCTCTGGGGAGTATATTATACTATGGGCCACTGTGGAGCTTTATACTGGAGGGGAAAGGGCAGTGTGGGGAGCCTGTTATACTCTGTGGGGCCATTGTAGAGCATTATACTGGGGGGGACTGGGGGGAGCATATTATACTGTGGGGGACCACTGTGGAGCATTATACTGCAGGAACCCCTCTGGGCAGTATACTATACTGTGTGGAGGCCATTGTGGAGTATGTTATACTGTGTTAGGCCACTGTGGAGCATTATACTGGGGGGGACACTGTGGGATGCATATTATACTGTATGGAGCATATTATATTGTGTGGGGCTGCTGGGTAGCAAATTGTACTGTTTGGGGCCACTAAGAGGTAGTATACTGGGTGGAGCCTTATATACCGTGTGGGGCCACTATGGGGGGCTTAGGGGAGCATTTTATATTGTGTAGGTCCACTGTGGAGCATTATATACCATGTGGGGAAACTGTGGAGGGCTCAGGGGAGCATTTTATACCGTGGAGCATTATATACCATGTGGAGCATTATACTATGGGGGAGGGGCTCAAAATTTCTGCTGGCAGCCCTGTGTGCTATGTCTGCATCACAGCTCCCTCACTATAATTTTGCACATACGTGTAGTGCTCCATGGCCAGGTCATTCCCCCATACAGTACTGTGCATGAACCAGCCATGGAGTTATTGGGGCCTGCACAGTACTATAGGGGCTGACTATACTGGGAACATACTCAGTAACACCAGATAGTCAGCACATATGTAAGACTTCAGTGAAGGAGCCGTGGTGTAGGCTATTAGCAGGAAGCTGTTGAGTGGGGTCCCAGAACAAGTTCCTCTGGTGGGCCTAAGGCCCTTCAGTCCAACACTGTATAACGGAGAACTATTATATATAAGGGTGGGTTACTATATATAATTGGGAAACTTAAATATGAGGGGGCTATTATAAGGGGGAACTATTATTTATAAGACGGGTTATTATTTATAAGGGGGGAACTATTATATATAAGGCATCCATTATAAGGGGGGAGCCTATTATTTATAAGAGGGGAACTATTTATAAGGGGGTATAATTGTTAAGTGGGCTTATTTATAAAGGGGGCTATTAGTGATAATGGGGACTATTATTTATAAGGGTAACTATTATTTATGAGGGGGCTATTATTAATAAGGGAGCAGTATTATTTTATGGGTGACTGTTACTGATAAGGGGGAATATTACTGATACAGGGCACTATTTATCATTTATAAGGGCGCTATTACTGATAAAGGTGTAATATTATTTATAAGCAGGGACTATTAATTATATGGAGGCGCTATAACTGATGACTGCATGAAAAAATCTATTAGGTGGTACAAAGGTGCTCATCTGAATTGTGTGTGGTAAAATGGGGCTTGTTATTACTTTTTTGTTGGCAGAAAGAAGGCGTTATTATAGGGGTTGTCACTGCAAGACGATGGTGTTGTTTGCATATCAGCATTTGGGGCCCCACTTTTAATTTTGCGCAGGGCCCTACTTTGTCTAAAACCGGCCCTGGGTATGGGGGGGGTTCGATGATATTTTAATGTTGCAATTTAGGTTTGATTTGTCCATCTCAAAAATGTGAAAATTGCTGTGGCTACCAGAGGTGCAAAATTTCCGGAGACCCCTGGCATTGAAAGGGTTAAACCTGACCCAGCCCCTGTCCTTACCTACTTGCCTCAGCTACCCTAGGCGGTAGAGGACAATTGGTCGCCTGTCCCTACTCTGGCTAAGTGTTACACAGAACAGGACAAGGCAAAACAACACAGAAGAGGAGTCAGTAAGCCAAGGTCAAACCAGAGAGACAAACAGTACCCAATCCCAATCCAAAGAGAAGTCAAAAGCCAAAAGCAGAGGTCAGTAATATAAGCAACAGCAAGGACAAGAACAAACGCTTAGCTTGGTCAGAGACAAAATAGCCAACAACCATGTGTGGGCTGATGACCTGTTTAAAGGAAGTCCAGAACCTGCCCCAGGCTTGATTGGAAGGTAGGCTGTCAATCACCAGCACACAAAAGTCAACTCCATAGTTACCATAGGACAATAGCACTGCTGAACTGACAAACTGCAACAAATACTCAGCTGTGCAAAAACAACAGGAGCAGAGGATTATATATGGACACGCCTCCTGCGCCATAGCATGTGGCCGGAGGATGGCGCAGAGATCAGAACAGGTGTGGATGTAACAGCAATCTATCAAAGGCTCTTAAATCTGCCATGCATGTAAGCATTTTAAGCCCTACTTACAGTATGTTGATGGAAAAATTGAAAATTAAATGGTCACTAACTTATCAACAAACTTTGCATAAATCAATAATGCAAGTGAATATAACAAACTTTGTAATATATCTTATCAAAGAAAATTGATTATTGCTCCACTAATTTGGCTCTTTTCCTGCCCCCTATCACACAACACACAACATGCCTGAATGCTTGGCCCAATCCCACATCATCACCTTCGGGATGATATCTTGAGTGATCTTGATCTAGAGTGGTACATGCTTCAGTGCCACTAACTGGTAATATGTCTATAAATAACATCAAAAACAGTGTTTACATTAAACACAATATAAACAGTCACATTTTTTCATTGACAGCTTTGTCTTACGTTGTAATATAGTTACTAATAATTTCACATGTTCAGGAAAATTCTCCGTGCAGTAAGTAAGAAATTAAAAACCATAAGCCATTACTTTACTTTCATATTTAAAAAAAATATATACAGTACAGACCAAAAGTTTGGACACACCTTCTCATTCCAAGAGTTTTCTGTATTTTCATGACTATAAAAATTGTAGATTCACATTGAAGGCATCAAAACTATGAATTAACACATGTGGAATTATATACTTAACAAAAAAGTGTGAAACAACTGAAAATATGTCTTATATTCGAGGTTCTTCAAATTAGCCACCTTTTGCTTTGATTACTGCTTTGCACACTCTTGGCATTCTCTTGATGAGCTTCAAGAGGTAGTCACCTGAAATGGTTTTCACTTCACAGGTGTGCCCTGTCAGGTTTAATAAGTGGGATTTCTTGCCTTATAAATGGGGTTGGGACCATCAGTTGTGTTGTTCAGAAGTCAGGAGGATACACAGCTGATAGTCCTACTGAATGGAGTGTTAGAATTTGTATTATGGCAAGAAAAAAGCAGCTAAGTAAAGAAAAACGAGTGGCCTCATTACTTTAAGAAATGAAGGTCAGTCAGTCCGAAAAATTGGGAAAACTTTGAAAGTGTCCCCAAGTGCATTGGCCAAAACCATCAAGTGCTACAAAGAAACTGGCTCACATGAGGACCGCCCCAGGAAAGGAAGACCTGCTAGGAAGAGCTGCTAGGAAACCACTGCTAAGGACAGGCAACAAGCAGAAGAGACTTGTTTGGGCTAAAGAACACAAGGAATGGACATTAGACCTGTGGAAATCTGTGCTTTGGTCTGATGAGTCCAAATTTGAGATCTTTGGTTCCAACCACCGTGTCTTTGTGTGAAAAGGTGAACGAATGGACTCTACATGCCTGGTTCCCACCGTGAAGCATGGAGGAGGAGGTGTGATGGTGTGGGGGTGCTTTGCTGGTGACACTGTTGGGGATTTATTCAAAATTGAAGGAATACTGAACCAGCATGGTTACCACAGCATCTTGCAGTGGCATGCTATTCCATCCGGTTTGCGTTTAGTTGGACCATCATTTATTTTTCAACAGGACAATGACCCCAAACACACCTACAGACTGTGTAAGGGCTATTTGACCAAGAAGGAGAGTGATGGGGTGCTACGCCAGATGACCTGGCCTCCACAGTCACCAGACCTGAACCCAATCGAGATGGTTTGGGGTGAGCTGGACCGCAGAGTGAAGGCAAAAGGGCCAACAAGTGCTAAGCATCTCTGGGAACTCCTTCAAGACTGCTGGAAGACCATTTCACGTGACTACCTCTTGAAGCTCATTAAGAGAATGCCAAGAGTGTGCAAAGCAGTAATCAAAGCAAAAGGTGGCTACTTTGAAGAACCTCGAATATAAGACATATTTTCAGTTGTTTCACACTTTTTTGTTAAGTATATAATTCCACATGTGTTAATTCATAGTTTTGATGCCTTCAGTGTGAATCTACAATTTTTATAGTCATGAAAATACAGAAAACTCTTGGAATAAGAAGGTGTGTCCAAACTTTTGGTCTGTACTGTATACAGTATATATTCTGTCCTTAAGACTATGGTCATGGAGAATGCTAGATCATGGAAGGAGGCAAGTACATGGGCATATAAGTCCCCAAAACTTTGCTTTGTTGATACACCTAAAATGTGCTTTATGAAGATGTATCTAGTGCAATACTGTTAGTGGCAGATTTGAAAAGGATTTCAGGTCACTCCATAGCATATAAAATCAGAAAAAGCTTTGTCCATTACTGCAAACAATATTTTTTTAATCTCAACACATATGAAGTGAAATAAAAATGAAATAGTTTTACAATTCTCTACTGTTTCGCTTCTATAGCTTCTATGTAGATTACGTTTTGTCCTGGTAAGGGTTTGTTCACACTGAGTTGTTGTCATCCGTCATAACAGTTGTGGAGTAACAAATACAGATGGAGCCCCCTTCATCTACTTCTGTTCTATTTGACTATACTATAAAAAATATGAAAGACACTTTCCTCTGTCATGTTCGTTTACATTTTTAACAGAAGACAAAGTCCCGCATGCAGGACCTCTTCTTCTGTCAGAAAAGTAAAAAAACATGACAGTGGAAATCTTCCTGTTTTACATGTGGGCAAATGCAGAAGACACCCGACAGAGGAGGCTCCATCTTCAACTTTCTTTAAATGTCCGTTTCTCTTATCCTGTATGAGAGAAATGGACATTAAATAACAGTAGTGTGAACCTAGCCTAATAGAGAACAAACAAGTCTGTATGTGGTCTGAGCCTGATGTTGTATTCCTGTCTATTTACTTATAGATAACCTACCAAATACACAGGAAGTTTTCACAAAGGTAGGAGACACATTGATAAAAGTATAAGACAACAAAACTGCCTAACAATACTATATCAAATTTGCTGTCTTGTTACCATGTAGACATTAAGTCTATACAGGAGCTAGTGAAACAAAATAAACATTTTCCAATTAAGAAATATTGCAATAGTTAATTTCCCATTTTAGATATATTAGGACCATAAAAAACAGTTTCTAAAGTTTTACATATACCTGCAGACTCCTACCGTGCTATCTACTGTATACAGTATAATTGAAAAGTTCCCTCTGCAAATAACTTTAGCCCAGCTTACACTAGGTTCACACTAGTGGTGGGGTTTCCGTTCTTCGGGTTCACTTGGGGACCCGAAAAACGGAAACTCTATCTGCTTAAAAAGTGGTTACTCGCCCGAAATCGGCAGAGAGAAAAGTCTTACTTGCTGAAGCAGAATCGGGGATGGAGTACCTGAACGGTCATCCAACGCAGGTGTGACCGAAGCCTTAGGAGATTGTTCCCAGCACAAGCAGTGCAATGAGAAAATGTTCCAGTAATCCACAGAGCATAGCTGTGGATGTGGCTGATATTGGTGGATAACATGAGAAGTTGTTTGCCAGAGGTTTATATTTAAAAAAAATAAATAAATAACAGAAGTGTACTGTTAAAGGAGTATTCCAGTAAAATCAAGTTATTTCCTATATACTGTGCAGGTAATAACTTGCAAATTGGTGGGGGTCTGACCACAGGACACATTAAATAAATCAATGAATAACATATGAGTAAGTACCACCTATTAAACCTAACATACCTGATGTTACTTTAAGGGAATATTTTTTTAACAGTTTCCATTTCCATATACCATTGCTATGGAAATAGTTGATACATGAATATTCTCCACTGTCCGAGGATGTAAGATTAACAAGGTCCAGCTGAATCCTTTGAATGGTTTCATGTACAGGTGTTAGATTTCGAAACATAATTCTTTCCTCATCACTTATGTCCTCAGTAGAACAGCACAGTGGATTGCATGAAAAGTTATAGGCAGCTGATGATCTTATTCCCGCAACTGAATATACACACTTTGAAACATTTTGCCGCTGAGCCATCCACAACATAGTATATGAGGAAGTATTATTAAACTCACTAGTAAAGCTAACATTTTGCCCAATATCTCTTGTAATATTTTCTGAGACTTGTAAATTATTTCCTGCAAATAAAAAAAAATGACGGTTATTTAGCTCTCTATCACATTTCACTACCAGAGAATGCTTTTTATGTTTAGATTGTTCTATGAATATAAAATATCTAAATGTTACATACCATTAATTGAGAGGATTATAAATAAACTGTGGGATTTACAGCTGACATTTGCTGTTAATGTAGAATGAGATCCGTTTTTATCACAAGTGAATATTCCACCATTAGCTGGAACTGCATACATTCTGCCAGTTTTATTAACCTCTGTGCAAAAATGATCTTCCTCATATTTGTACCATACATATTTCCCATCTTCTGCAATCACATTGCAGGTGATGTTCTCTGTCTTCTCTTTAAATAGGACATCTGAGAATACTGTAAAATATTTAAAGCTGGCAGTTATTTTTTTAGAAAATAGAATCCATATAGCCTACAATAAATACATGAGCTACATAATAAATATTGTGCCAATATTGTACTTTAATAACTAATACTAGAATTTCCCTGTAATGGGTATGAAAATAGACAACTACTGACACAGAGGCAGGATGGTACTCATAAGAGTAACACCTTATAGTTTTTCTATAGGCAAAACATTACTCTTTTTATTTGTTTTACAATACACAGTATGGCCTATGCAGCTCAGGGGCTACAATCTACTGCAATGCGACCCTGTATGCAACCATCAGGACACACACATGCTTGTTCAGAAAGGCAGGGCTGTCAAAGGAAAGACGCAAGCTTGAAGTAATGAAGAATATTTGGTCTTCCCTTCACTGATTACAGATAGTGCCCCCTGGAGGCTGCTTCTTCTAGGTCAAAGTGAGGATAAGCGGAGTAGGGGTACATTCATTAAGAATATGCGTCACATTTCTGGTATAAAAAAGTCACAAACCCATGGTTTATAACTTTTTAACACCACTTGTGACTACAATAGTACTTGTGACTATTGTAGACACAAGTGGTGTTTTTATGACCCCCCCCCCCCCCCCGCACACACACTTTCTGATGGTCAGGGCCATCGGTTGTGCCAGATTTATTTATATAGTGTAAATGACAGCAAAAATCTACGACAGCAAGAACTAGCGTAAATTTTAGCCAAGGTGCATGGCTCTCTGAGAATGTATTTACTTCATGATGAGGCATGCACTTTGTCATGAACTAAGTGCACCCTCCGCTGGTGCAGGGGACATTAAGATCAGCCTTGATGAATCCCCCCATAGAGTGCATGAGCACCAATACTAGAAGCCTGAGTAACAAAATGGAAAAATTAAAATTGATAATGTTGGAAGTGAAATATGACATAATGAGATAAGTGAGACATGGCTGGATGACAGCTATGACTGTTACTTTACAGAGCTATTGTCTATTTAGAAAAGAGTGTGCAAATAGGAAAGGGGGAAGGGTTGGTTTGCATATACAGTATAATCTTGCCTTAACCCCTTCCCGACATCCACAGTAACAGAATGACAGATGTTGGGCCTTTAAAGATGGCACCCAGTCAGGAGCTTTGGGCTAATTTACATGGTTGTATTTATTATGTTCAGATGTACAGTATTTTGTGTCATCCCTATTGGCACCATATTTTCCACATAAAAATCCAAGGAGCCTGAAAAGAAAACCTTGTATGTTAACTAGTGCGTATGACCACATATGATTCACCTTTGTGAGTGGGCAATGGAAGAAAATATGCATACAATATGCCTGATAAAACTGATAACATCAAGCTCACAAAATCAGCACAGATATGGGCAATATTTCAGTATTCTCTATTTTTATTTCTATAGTTGAACAATAATTCTATATGCTCATGTATGAAAAAGACCTTACAACCTGCCAGAGCAAACTGGGCAACATCACATCAGAAATCCCATGCAATACCTTGGACAGTTTTCTACAATGAGCGGGTGGACAGGGGCAGTATCTAAGCTATATAGGGAACTTATGCAAGTGTTCCTGAAATCCAAGAAGGATAAAGATATTTACTAACTGGTCATCAGTTTTTCAGATCACTGACGCCTCCACCAAGGTCAAGGAGGGCATGGCACAAGTAAAAAGAGTAGGGATAAGTGAGAAATGGAGGGAAACCAATTTTTGGTTCATACACAAAGCCATATATGTGTTTACTATACTGCCACACCCAAATGCATGATCTCGACTGACAGCTTGCCCAAATTGATGGCTGGAGAGAATGGTTTTAATACACTACATTTGGAGTTGCGAGGAGGTTCAGAGATACTGGCATTCAGTTCTAACCTATATAGCAGATGTTTGGCATAACTGGTTGCCCCTTGACCCTACCCACATCTTATTTTATGTTGATCTAACAGTAGGTACATTTTCATTCATTGATGTAGCAGCACAACTAGCATCGAAGAACATTCTCCTGCAGAATTGGCTACACCCTTCCCGGAATGGGGGAGCTGACTCTACAGCTTGACACATTCTTGGAATTGGAATGACTGGAAACTCTGAAGAGGAAGGAGCAGAGGACTAAACATTTTTTCAAAAAGTGGAAAACTTTCATGATAATATACTCCTGTGGAAATAGAAAGTATCCTCCAACTTTTCCAATATATGACATGGTATTTGGAATTGTTGCTTCGTGATTACCTGGGGTGGTTGAAGCTGCCCACAAGAAGGCCTACATAGCTAAAGGGTTGAGCCAACACCATCCGGTGAAAAATAAAGGTGGAAAATGAGATTCTAGGGTTATGGCATATAACATGTTATGATGTTAACTGTTCCAAGGTTAATGTAGGTACAACTTTCAGAAAGACAAAGCCCTGAAATAGGGCAAAACACCTCTGTTTTTATTACACATTGTATATATGAAACTTGTACTTATTGTATAATTACATGCTACAATGTCTTTATTCATGTTATAGTCATGATGTCTGCACATTATGGTAATACAGTGAAAATAAAGAAAAGTTTGTCTTTTTGTTTTGTTTTTTTAAAGGCCTTAGAACCAAGAAATCAACAGAACAAAGAAGACAAGTGATCACATTTATGTATATGTTACCGTTAAAGTGCAGAAATCAGTTAATCTGCAGATTAACTAGGTAATGTGCAGATTCACTAGCGCAATCCGTTAAACTGCAGAAAACTGCTTTCATTTCTGACATAACCTAGGTAATCTGCACATTACCTAGCTAATGTGCACATTACCTACTAGGCATTCATTAAAGTGCAGATAACGACATGTTTTGCCGGTATAACAGCAATGTCGCTGTAGGCTTAAGCAAACTTAATGTCGGCAAAAAAAAAAAAAAAAAAAAAAAAGGATCGGGACAGGATAGGGAAAGGTTGAAGATGGTTTGCTTCAAAACCCATTCAACTTGAATGGGTTTTGAAAGCAAACGGGCGGGAGTGTGCGCTTACACCCTCTGCGCTGCGAAAAGCCGTTTTTTTTTTCCGTCGGAAACAAAGTCCTTCATGTCCGAAAAAACAAAAAAGCCGGCTTCGCGGCACAGAGGGTGTACGCGCACACCCGCCTGTTTGCTTTCAAAACTCATTCAAGTTGAATGGGTTTTGAAAACAAACCGTCTTAGCTATGCTACGCACTGGCAGCCCACGGCAATTGTGACACATAAAAACACAACCGGCAACAACGAGATGCTGGCGAAAGAAGACTAACAGTGGAGGGAGAAGAGGGGGGACGGAGTAGGGACAACAGGACACGAGAGAAACAAACTTCTGAACTTTAACAATCCCAAGCCGGGAATATGCACATTACCTAGGTAAAGTGCGGAAAACTCCTGAGCAAATTAGTTAATCTGCACATTACCTAGGTAATGTGCACATTCACGGATTTTGCACTTTAGCGGTAACATATACAAAAAGACATGTACACAGTCATATTACAGCTCTGTTCTGTAACAGGGCTCCCATAAAAATGTATGACCCTCTTCTGTGCCTCTATATGCCACAAATTTCATATAAAGCTACAAATATAGGTTTCTTCTATTGCATTCTGTACAGATCTATTGGATGCATGGTGGTATTACAATACAATACATTAAGAGAAGAATATCTTTGTACAAATGGCACCAGATCTCCCATGCACAGCAGCACACAAAGACTAAATTCATAACTAGAACAAGATTTTAAATATTTTAAATCCAACATGTTCATGAAAAAAACATTTTTATATTAAACATACCTTTTTCTTGAAATGTTAATAAATAAACTAGTAGAGTAGTCGTTATCACTTTCCTCACAGCAGTCATTTTTCACAATGCTTTGTATATAAAGTACAGCCCAGCAGGTTAATCATTCCTAACCATAGCCACATCCTTCCTCTTAAGCGTAAACATTTTGAAACAGATTATCTGTGGCCTAAAACAGGAACTATTTTATACTGACACATAGGAGGGTGAGAGCACGCTTTGAAATAATCATCAATAGAAAAATTGTAGAGTTACCATTAGTATAGTATAGTATAGTATATTCACACTTTTGCAAATCCAGAAATCTGGACCTATATACTAGGGTACCACCAACTTGCAAGACTCAAGCGATGCTTCTATAAGATAATGCAATTATGTGGCATCAGTGTGGAGTACACTGGGAAAGTGCCAGAGTGGACATGTGATGACTTCTTTGCTCATGTTCCCCATTTGCAAAAGTAAATGTTAGTGGTCAATTTTGGTCAATAAGTTTTGTGTTTAATTATGAAAAAATTGGAAATGTGTTGAAAATTTTGAAAAAATATGCAATTTCAAAAAGTATCTGATTTTCATACAGATAATCATAACGCCCAAATTAGTTCAGAAATTTAAAATACCATATCTCTGCTTTATGTTGTTATCAAACTTTAAACATACTTTAAATTTTTATTGGCCATTATAAGGCTTACAAGTCAAACAACAATTTTCCAAATTTTCAAGAAAATTTTCAAAACCAATTTTTCAAGGCACTAATTCAGTTCTGAAGGGGCTTTGAAAGGTCTCTGTACTAGAAACCCCCATAAGTCACCCCATTTCCAAAACTACAACCTTTAAATAAGACAAAATAGCATATAGGAAGTTTGTTAACCCTTTAAGCGTTGGAGGTGGAATTTACACCTTTCAATTTCCTTTCAATTTGTTATGAAATTTCTACTGATCACGGATATATCCCACATGTGGATGTAAACTGATGTATGGGCACATAGCATGATGCAGTAGGGAAGAAGTGCCATTGAACTTTTTGAGGGCAGATTTTGCTGGAATCAGTTTCAGACACCATGTCGCATTTGCAGAGCCCCAAAGTAATCAGAACAGTGGAAACCACCAAAAAGCTACATTCATCAAGGAATTTATCAAGGGGTATAGTTAGTATTTTGACCCCAGAGTTACTACACAGAATTTACTACCATTGGAACACAAAATATAATACAATGTCACTTTAGCCCCAGATTTCTCATTTTCACAGGGTTAAAGGAGAAAAAGCAACCCCATATGTGGTCAAAAACTGCTGTATGGGTACACAAAGAAGTGTGGAATGGAAAGAGCACTATTTGGCTTTTAGAAGACAAATTTTGCTGCAATGTTTTTTAGGATGTATTGTCTCATTTGCAGGCCCGTAAAATACCAGTACAATAGAAAACCCCAAAAAGTGAACCCATTTTGAAAACTACACCCTTAAGGAATATATCAAGGGCAATAGTGAGCATTTTGATCCCACAAATGTTTCATAGATTTTATTAACACTGGACAGTGAAAATGAAAAATTTAATTTTTTTACAATAAAATGTTTCATTTTCAAAAAGGAGAAAATACACCCCACAATTTCTTCCAAGTACAGATATACCCCAAATATGGATGAAAACTTCTGTTTTGATACATGGCAGGGTACAGAAGACAGGGAGCGCCATTAAGCTTTTGGAAACCAGAATCTCACGTGCCATGAAGCATTTGCCCCTTAGGTGCCAGTGCAGTGGAAAGAACCAAGAAGTGACTTCCTTTTGGAAACTACCACTCAAGAAATTTATCAGGGGGTATAGTGATCATTCTGACCCCAGAGATGCTTTCCAAAAAGAAATACGCAACAGATGGTTCAAATTGAAATTGAAATTTTTCCCAGATAAATGCCATTTCAGTGTCCAATATGTTATGCCCAGTTTGTGCCCAGCATTGGACTGGCCCACCAGAGGACCAGAGGATCTCCTGGTGGACTCACGCAGGGCCAGTACCGGCCACATGGCTAACGGAAAGGGGCCCGGTGTCATGTGTTATGTGCCACCAGGCCCCTTCTCATAGAAGCCTTCCCAGGGAAGGTGAGTAAAAGTAATAAACATTTATACACACCTCTTCTTGGCATCTTTTCTGGTCTGTGGTTGACATCACACATCCCGAGCATTATACTGTGTGGTGGCTCTGGGGATTTTTTTATATTGTGTGGGGCCACTGTGGAGCATTATATATCATGTGGGGCCACTGTGGGGGGCTCAGGGGAGCATTTTACACTGTGTGGGGCTTCTGTGGAGCATTATCAGGGCGCCCACAAATTTTGCCAGCATTGGGCCTCAAAATTTGTGGTGGCAGTCCTGTGTGCTATGCCTACATCACAGCTCCCTCACTAAAATCTTGTGCATGCATGGAGTGATCCATGGCTGTGTCATTCACTATACAGGACTATGCATGAACCGGCCATGGAGCTATTGGGGCATGTACAATATTATAGGGGATGCCGATACAGGAAAAATACTCAGTAGTGCGCAGTGCTGGTTGTCAGGTAGTGAGCAAGATTTCAGTGACGGAGCCACGGTGTAGGCTATTAGGTGGAAGCTGTTGGGTGGACCTCCAAAACAAGTTCCTCTGGTGGGCCCTTAAGCCTGACACTTCTTGTGACCAGTTGCATAACAATCGCGGTTGCTGGAAATGGCCAGGGCCCTGGATCACCATGATAGCGGTCAGAGAAAGCCTGGTTCACCAACTGCTATACATTTTGCATGTTGCCGGGCCCCTTTCCAATAGATGCCAACCTAGGGGAGGGAACTAAAAATAAGAAATACTTATACTCATCTCTCCTGGGCTGCTGACGATTCCTGGCATCTTCTCCCAGGCTCTTCCAGCCTGTGACTGAAGCAAAATCACAGGGTGCAGCAGTGACGTGTGGGGAGCATTTACCTCAGTCGCAGGCAGAAAAGTACCAAAGAAGATGCTGGAGAGATCCAGACGGAGCGAGGAAGCTCAGGAGAGGTATGGCAAGTTTTTGCTATTTTTAATCACTTCCTCTGGGCCTCTACTTATTATAATAGTAACACCAGCTCTATGGGGGCCCTTGGGAGCATTTTATACTGTGTGGGGGCCACTGTGGAGCATATAATACTGTGTGGGGACCACTGTGGAGCATATGATACTGTGTGGGGGCCACTGTGGAGCATATGATACTGTGTGAGGGGCCACTGTGGAGCATATGATACTGTGTGGGGGGCCACTGTGAGGAGCATATTATACTGTGTAGGGGCCACTGTGGAGCATATTATACTGTGTGTGGACACTGTGGAGCATATTATACTGTGTGTGGACACTGTGGAGCATATAATACTGTGTGGGGGCCACTGTGGAGCATATAGTGCTGTGTGTGGGCCACTGTGGAGGATATAGTGCTGTGTGGGGGCCACTGTGGATCATATTATACTGCGTGGGGCCATTGTTGAGCACATTATACTGTGTGGGGTGTGTGCTCTTTTACTATTCACATCACACGCCATCTTTTTTATAGCAGCTGTGCACTATTATTACAGGCTGTAATAACATTGCATAGTGATTATAAAACAGATACTGTGCAATGTGAATAGTGAAGAGATCACAGCGCTCGCAAAAGCACCAAAGTATTTTCAAAGAGTTGATCAGCAAGGGCCCTGAGTGTTGGACCCTCACTGATCCCTTACATCTCTTAGACTGTTAGGATGCTGCAGATCAGCTGTTTCCCTGCAGATCAGCACATAGCTCCCAGTATTGTTTACATGCTGGGTGCTGCTCACTCACTGTATTCTTGATAACCACAGTTGTGGGTACTATAGTTGTATCCCTTTCAAGTATCCACTGCAGAGATACCACTGCAGCACCCATAACCGTCATTATCAACAATTCGCTGTAGGGAGGGGGTAAGGGGCCCTGGACAAAAGTTTGCACCGGAGCCCACAAGACTTTAGTCACAACACTGCTTGTGGCACTGAGAAAAGTCAAATCTCCAGTTATTATGCTCTGTTTCCTGATTTTAGAAACACCCTATATGCAGCCGTAATCTCTTGCTTGGGCTCAGAAGCAAAAGAGCACCATGAACATTTGAGGCCTAATTTGGTTATTTACACTGCATTGACAGACACTTGCAGAAGGTTTGAGGTAGAATAAAAAAAAGATCCCAAAAAGGAATTTCTCAAGACATGTAGTGATCATTTTCAGCCCAAGAGTGCTTCCCAAAAATTAAAGTTCAGTATTAAGATTGAAATATGTTCTGCCCACTTTGTGTCAAAAGATACATGCACATAAAAGTGGGTAGTAAAAAGTTGTATATATGGCTGTAAACTGCTGTTTGGGTATAAAAGGGAAGGAGCTGTGCACTTTTTGTATTTAGGAGTGTAGATTTTGCAGAACTGGTTTTTGTATACCATGCTGCTTTTGCAGCGCCCCAGAGGAGCCAGTAAAGTGGAATTCCCCAGGAAGTGATCCCATTTTACAAACTAAACCCCTCAAGGAATTTATAAAGGGGTGTAGTAAGCATTTCTACCCCCTGAGTGTTGCATTATTTTAATTTCCAGAAATTAATGTACAGCATTTAGTGAAAAATTACATTTGTAATTTTTCCAGAGATACGCTATTTCTGTTTCCAAAAATTGTTAAGCAGGTTATCCTGGGTACAACAGCTTTTGAAGTGTTTGTCTCTGATACATGTTGTACACAACATATTACGTGCTGAAATTATGTATTTGTGGAAAAATTCACTTTTTACCATCAACTGCACATTAATTTCTGGAACATTAATTAATGCAACACTTGGAGGAGGGGGAATAAAAATGCTCACTACTCCCCTAGATAAATTCCTTGAGGGATGTAGTTTCCAAAATGGGGTCACATGATAGATATTCTAATTTACTAGCATTTCAGGGACTCTGAAAATGGCATGATATGCAAAAACTAAACAGTACATCTGTGCTCTAATAAACAAATAGCACTCCTTCCCTTCTGTGTCCAGCTGTGTGCCCAAACAGTAGATTATACCCACATATGTCACTGTTAAGTGGGTTACCCAAGGTACAACAATGTCATATATGTGGACATAAACTGCTGTTTGGGTACACAGCAGGAAACCCAAGGGAAGGAGCGATGTTTGACTTAGAGTGCAGATTTAGATGGTCTGTTTTTTGGACACTGTACCATGTTTGCAGATCCACTGGGGTGCCAGTAAAGTGTAATACTCCAGGAAATAACCCCATTTTGAAAACTACACTCCTGGTACTTCCATACCGGAAGCTTTACCCTCATTCCGGACCAGGCACATGCAGTGGTGAACCTAGCCTCTTTGCTGCCTGAGGCGGACTATAGAAAGACGCCCCCCCCCCCCCCCAAAAAAAAAAAAAACGGAGTTTCCATGCTACTAGTTTAACACACTGTTATCGTCGCACAATATACACAATACACAAAGTTATAAAGCAGTTTTTAAGAATTCTTCTTCCTGTATTACTTCAGTATCAGATCAACAACACGGCATTAACAATGAAAGTAACGTCACACATCTTCTGCTTGGTGGATGGACGAGCCCACGTGGCCCCCATTCTCTATAATAGGAGCGCCGCAGATAGCTGAGTACTGGACTTCGGGTATCTTTGGCACTCCCATTGAAGTGAATGAGAGCCACGCGGGTTCGTCCATCCACCAAGTGACACACCTATATATATGGCTGCGGTCAGGCTGAATTCCCACCTAGTGGGGGGAAAAACCCAATTCTCAGGCTCAGTGGGGGTCTCAGCAGACAGACCCCCATCACTCAGGTATTTATCCTCTATCATTTAGATGAATACAGGGCAGTAACATTTTGTGACTTACCGGTGACGTCTCTGACTAATCCTTCACATTTCCCTTCTCTTCCCTTTGGACCGCCATGACCACTTCTTCCAGCTGTGACTTGTCTCTGTAAAGGTTGCAACACAGACATCTTTGGCTCCTCACTTTTCCAGGCATCCAACCCACATTGTCCTCACCTACACAAAGCCCCCATTCTGCTGTTACCCCCAATTATATAATATATGATATAACCCCCCATAATGAATAATACTCCCAAGTGCATCTTTATATTAATAATGTCCGTGTGTACCCTGTATAAATAGTGCCCCTTATTAATAATACCCCAGGTGTTAACTAATTAAAAGGTTTTCCAGGTCATTAATAAACTAATCAGTGGGATTCAAAAACCCAGGACCCCCACTGATCAGCTGTTTGAATGTTACCTGTGTAAGCGCCGTGACCGCTTCTCTGTTTACATAGTGTAATTCATCTCATAGCGGCCATGTAATGTAACTACAGCCTCGTCCTGTACATGTCTACAGTATGTGACAAGGCTACAATTACATCACACGGCCACTATAAACAGACAGCGTATAATATAAACAGGCACCATAGCCCATGTTTATAGCGCCCCATTTACACACACTATAATGTTCCACAGCAGCCCCTGCACACAGTATTACGGCCCGCAGCGGCCCCTGCACACTGTATTATGCCTCGCAGCAGCCCCTGCACACGGTATTATGCTCCATAGTGGCCCCTGCTCACGGTATTATGCCCCGCATTGGCCACTGCACACGGTATTATGTTCCGCAGCAACTCCTGCACACAGTTTTATGCCCCATATTGGCCCCTGCACTGGTATTATGCTCCATAGTGGCCCCTGCACTGGTATTATGCTCCATAGTGGCCCCTGCACTTGTATTATGCTCTATAGTGGCCCCACCACACGGTATTATGCTCCATAGTGGCCCCTGCACTGGTATTATGCTCCAGAGTGGCCCCTGCACAGGGTATTATGCTCCATAGTGGCCCCTGCACTGGTATTATCCTCCATAGTGGCCCTTGCACTGGTATTATGCTCCATAGTGGCCCCTGCACTTGTATTATGCTCTATAGTGGCCCCTGCACTCGGTATTATGCCCTATAGTGGCCCCTGCACCCGGTATTATGCTCTATAGTGGCCCCTGCACCCGGTATTATGCTCTATAGTGGCCCCTGCACTTTTATTATGCTCCAGAGTGGCCCCTGCACAGGGTATTATGCTCTACAGTGGTCCCTGCACAGGGTATTATGCCCCATAGTGGCCCCTGCACAGGGTATTATGCTCTATAGTGGTCCCTGCACAGGGTATTATGCCCCATTGTGGACCACCCATGAACTATTATTATACTCTGGGGTCTTTTCAGACCCCAGAGTATAATGATTGGAGACCCAGGGGAGAATACAAACATAAAAATCAGAGTTACTTACCTATCCTGGACGCCGGTGCACTCCTTGCAGCTTTCGGCCCTGTTTAATTGCGCACACACGTCACGTGATCAGGCCGGCGACGCGACCTGATGACGTCACCACAGGCCTCAAGCCTGCTCGGAGTTACATCGGATCGCAGGAGGTGAGTAACACTGTTTTTTATGTTCCCTCACCAACCCTAGGCCTCCGATTATTATACTCCGGGGTCTAAATAGACCCCGGAGTATAATAATAGTAGTATTTGCGGCCCGCGGCCTAACTTACCGATACCCGCGGTCGCTCACAGTGGCATCCACTTCCCTTTCTGCGGCCCATAGCAGAAGGGGAAGCGGGGGCGGCCACGAGTAGACGCGGGTAGGTAAATAAATAGGCCCTGACCTGACGGGGATACTCCAACAGGTTACGGCCTATTTATATAGATAAAAAAAAGCTATACTCACCTGCGATGCCTTGATGCAGCCGCCGCCTCCTCCTCTTGTCCACGACGTCTGTGTCTCAGTGTAGGCGGCGTGATGACGTCATTGTATCGCCGCCTGCGCTGAGATGCGACGTCTTGTAAACCAGCCCAGGACAGGCCGCGCTCAGCTCTGTTTTTTTTTTTTGTTTTTTTTTAAAGCGGCCTGTCCTGGGCTGGTTTACATTAAATAGTAAAATGTCGCCCCCCGGACAGTGCCGCCCGAGGCGGCCGCCTCACCTCGCCTCATTAGCGGTGCGCCCCTGGGCACATGTTCCAGTTTAATTGCAAATTGTTTTTCTATTACTGTGCCAACCTACATGTGTTTGGTATTTTTTTGCAGAGCCAGATGTACTTTGTAATTATACCTTTTTGGAGACTGTGTCTTGCTTTGGTCACTTTTAATTAAAATTTTTATGAAAATCGAAACAGAGAAAAAACAGCAGTACAGCTCTTATGATTTTTTTTTTTCCCCCTGTGCGTTCACCGTATGGGAAAAACATGATGCCCCCGAAGAGTGCAGGGGGGTGAAGAGGGGGACATTTCTACCCACAACCCCTTAGATGCCATGTTTATGTTTGACTGCAACATCTAAAGGGTTAACACCTCAGCTGAGTTCCAACAGTGGGTGCCAAGGCTGTATGTAACAGCACAGTGGCCTCTCAGCTTCTGAGTGGACACCATGCTACTGCTGTAATACTACAGAGGAATGAGGGCTTGCCAGCTGTGCTATACTATTGCGGCACATGTCCGCAAGGGATTAACAACAATGACCGTTTTCCAGTCTGAAGGCCACCACTGTAAGTCAGTAAATTTAGCTTTTACCGGGCAAGGACTACCACACCATTGCTGTAACATCTATGAACGCCACATGGCACACCATATGCAGGAATGACAGAAAGAACTTCAAACATGCAGTCTTCTATGATATCTCATGGAACAAGCCACTTTCAATCTGAGGCGGACGGGCAGGTAGTTCCACAACATACATATCACAAGGCATTATGGGAAAGGAGCTGGGAGCTCATGCGCCCTCTGTTGGATGTAACAGATCCTCAGTTTGCTTTTGACTCACCGAGTCTGGAGACAGCAAAATGGATTTTAGCCAAGCCAGTTTCACTTATCTGCATACAGCGCTGTTTCAGGATTTTTGTCCCTCATCAGTACAGAGCAAAGTGAACTGGCTGGCTTTGTGGGAGGCAATGAGTGGGTTATGGACAGGGACATCTCTCCTTGAGGAGAGCACCAGTTAAGGTGTGTAGAGTTTTGAATTGCCTTTCGCCCTCTACTAAGCATCTACATATCACAAGGCATTATGGGAAAGCAGCTGGGAGCTCATGCGCCCTCTGTTGGATGTAACAGATCCTCAGTTTGCTTTTGACTCACCGAGTCAAAAGTCACAGTCAGTGGCCATATCCTTAGGCACTTCATGGCCTGTCAGAATGTTAGCCCACAGCTTCTGACTCTGACCACCACATACATGCTCTGCTGACATGGTACATTTTTCCAGGTTTGCTGCGAAAGAAGTAAAAATGCATTCGGAATAATATCTCAATTACAATAGTTATACATCTCAAACAGTTAAAGAGGTTATCCAAGACTAAAAGTTAATAACCACTCTGCTTAGGATAGACCATTGAAGGAGGTGCACACTGTAGTGGTGGTGCCAAAGAACTGCAGGTGCAAGTGTTGTGGATAGATCAGTTGCCTGAGTCTTGCACAATTCCTTTTATGTGAGATAGTTGGGGGTCTGACATCCAGTCCCTGCACCAATCTGTGCTGTTCTAAGAACAGTGTACAGAATCAGGAGATAACTGTCCCTAATCTCTTACAATATGTATTGCAGTTTGTACTAGTAACTGCTATTATACTAGTAACTGCCAAGTAGTGGTGAAGTAACCAAGGGGGGCTCATTAAGGTACATTGACAGAAAAATAGGCTCATGGAAGGTGACAATGAAAAAAATTAAAATAATGCTTTGACATTAAGGCCCAAATAAGCCTAGTCATTGAGTGCTTAAACAAACCAGAAAAGAAACAGTAAAAAACATTACTAAGGGTCGTATTATAGCACAAAAGTAGAAGTGTGCCAAGACACTGCTTTTTTGTGTTTTATGGATATTATATAATTGAAATGTTTTTTTGCTCTTACATTTTTCTTGGGGTCTGGCCCCATCATTTCTTTAGATATTGTAAAGTAAACTATAGGGTCTGTTCAAATTGCATTCAAGCTCTAGGCATATACGTATCCATACACCAAGTACAAAATAATATTAGGACAGAAAAATAGCCAGGTAACGAAATTTACCCATTATAGCACCATGACTTAATAGTACTATTACTTCATGGTATTGGAGCATATAATACTGAACCAGCAATCAGAAACCACTGTTTCATGTTTCTTATTTGGACAAAAAAAATGCACAAATATTAAAAAATAAATAACCCCCCATAAAAATCCCCTTTTCGCATATAAAATATAAAAATTGTAAAAACATACAAAAATAATATAAAACACACATTTGGTGAACTAAGTTAATGCAACACAAAAGGGTTAAAAATGTTCGCTACGTCCCTTGATAAAGCCCTTGAAGAATGTAGCTTCTAAAGTGTTTTCTAAAATCCACATGTCACGTGGATTGCACTTTGCTGGCAATTTAGCAAAAGTGGTATGACATCTAATTACCAAATAGCGCTCCTTCCCTTCTGTGCCCAGCTGTGTGCACAAACAGCAGTATATGACCTTGTTAAGTACCTTATCCTGGGCACAGCAGTGTCTTACATGTGGGCACATCTCTAGCAGGGTCCAGATGTGAAAGACTGGTATGTTGCATATTTCTTTATATATTTCAATTTGCACATTAATTTTTGGGAAGCA
The DNA here is from genome assembly GCA_947044405.1 of Leptodactylus fallax. Lineage (NCBI taxonomy): Eukaryota > Metazoa > Chordata > Amphibia > Anura > Leptodactylidae > Leptodactylus > Leptodactylus fallax. Next base: position 3,720,244 of record CAMRHE010000027.1, read on the forward strand.
CTCTTGGGATTAAAATGATAATACCTCTTTTCCTACCTGCATATCTGGTGGGAATGCGAAAAAATAGCCCCTTACTGGTCACTCGTTCAGCAGATACTGAACCAGGTTTGTGGATTCACCGAGCCTCTGACGCCTGTGGCCCACTTCCCCCGCCTGGGTCCCACAGACGTCTTTGGCTTCAACTGGTGGCTATCGCCAAATCTATGATCCCTCTATACTGGGCATCCGATTCCCCCCCTCCAGTATCCCACTTTCTGCGGAAAGTATTCCAAGTTGCATGGATGGAGGAACTTTCCCACTTAGAACTTCGTACCCACCAGAAGTTTTGCGCTATTTGGGCGCCTTGGTATGAGTTCTCTAAAGACACTACCAGGACGCATCTGTGGGAACCCCCTGTTTAACAAAATAACTTACTGAGACCCTTGGCCTTTCACCCTAAGGATTCTTTGTATCTTTTCCACCGCTAACGTTCCATTCATCATTGTGTTATTAGTCAATTGTTGTATGTAATACGCCAGTTTATCCGATTGTTTAATAAATGATTGTTGTGCCATGCACATTGTCTGTTACTATGTATATTCATTGATGATATTTGAAAATCTAATAAAAAGTTAATTATAAAAAATGATAATACCTCTTGAGAAATTCCTTGAGGATTGCAGTTTCTATGCAGTCATATTTTGGGGGTGAATTATTTATTTTATCTCTGGGCCTCTGCAAATGCCCACCAATGTAGTGTAAATGTCCAAATTAGGCCGAAAATGCGCACGGCGCTCTCACTTCTGAGCCCTGTTGTATTTCCAGGCAAAAGATTAGGGCCACATGTAGGATGTTTCCAAAATCAGGAAACAGAGAATGATAAGAGGACAGCTGACCTTTCACAGTGCCAAAAGATATGCATGACATAGTTCACACTGAAATAGCCTGTATCTGGGAAAATTTAATTTTTCATTTTATATTATCCACTGCACATTTCTTTTTGTAAACCTTCTTTTGGGTCAGAATGATCACTATAACCCTTAATAATACTTTTGAGGAGTGCAGTTTCCAAAATGTGGTCACTTCTAGGTACTTTCCATGACACTGGCACCTTAGGGGGCTCTGTTAATGCATCATGGCAACTGAAAATGATTCTGCCCTTCAAAAGCCTAATGGAGCTACTCTCTTTCTGTGGCCTGCTGTGTGCCCTAGCAGCCGTTTTCATCCACATGTGGAGTATTTCCGTATTCAGGACAAATTGTATATCAAATTATGGAGAGTATTTTCTATTTTAACCCAATGTGAAAATGAAAAATCTGGGGCAAAACTGATGTTTTATTGGAAAAAAAAGTAATTTTTCTTTTTGACATCCTTATGTTAATAAAATCTGTGAAACAGCTGTGGGGCCAAAATGCTCTCTATACCCCTTGATAAATTCTGTGAGGGGTGTAGTTTCCAAAATGAAGTCACTTTTTGGGCGTTTACATTGTATTGGTACTTTAGGGGTTCTGCAAATGCAACAAGGCACCTGAAACTTATTCCAGCAAAACTGCCCTCCAAAAGCCAAATAGCGCTCTTTCCATTCTGAGCCCCACCATGTACCCATACAGAAGTTTATGACCACATATGGGGTATTGCCATGTTCAAGAGAAATTGTATAACAAACTGTAGTGTGTTTTTGTTTTTTTTAACCACTTGTAAAAAATTGAAAATTTGGGGCTAAATGGTTGGATTATTGGAAAAAAAGTAATTTTTTTATCTTGATAAATTCCTTGAAGAGTGTAGTTTCCAAAATGGGGTCACTTTTGGGGGTTTCCATTGTACTGGTACTTTTGTGGCTCTGCAAATGCGATATGGTACCTGAAAACTATTCCAGCGAAATCTGCCCTCCAAAAGCGAAATAGCGCTCTTTCCATTCCAAGCCCCCCCCATGTACCCATACAGCAGATTACGACCATATATGGGGTATTCCCATTTTCAGGAGAAATTGTGTAACAAACTGCGGTGTGTTTTTTTCTTCTTTACCCCTTGTAAAAAATTAAAAAATTGGGGCTTAATGGACGATTTATTGGAAAAAAAAGTAATTTTTCATTTACATCCCAATGTTAATAAAATCTGTGAAACAGCTGTGGAGTCAAAATGCTCACTATACCACTTGATAAATTCTGTGAGGGGTGTAGTTTCCAAAATGGGGTCACTTTTGGAGGGTTTCCATTGTTTTGGTACTCTAGGGGCTCTGCAAATGAGACATGGCAGCTGAAAACTATTCCATCAAAATCTGCTTTTCAAACACCCAGTGTCGCTCCTTCCCTTCCGCGCATTTCTGTGTGCCAAACATCAGTTTACATTCACATTTGAGGTATTTCCGTGCTCTAGAGAAATTATGTAACAAACTGTGAGATGTATTTTCTCCTTTAATCACTTGTGAATATGTTAATTTTAGGGATAAAGTAATGTATTATTGTTTTAATTCCTACGATATGCTTAAATTTCCCAAATGCTGTTTTGAATTATTTCAGGGGTGTACTTTGGGAGGGGGGAATGGGGTTATTTATGTGGGGGTTTCTAATATATAGGCCTTTATAATCCCCTTCAGAACTGAAGTGGACCCTAAAAAAATAGTTTGGGAAATTTTTTTGTAAATCTGGAAAATCTCTGTTACACTTGTAATCCTTCTAACGTCCAAAATAAATTAAAGGACAATTAAAAGATGAGGCCAATATAAAGCAGAGATATGATAGATAATATTTATTAATGTCCAGCAAAATATAAATCCAGGAGCAGCACTATCCCTATCCACAATACAATTGTTAATATTGCTCATAGAGATTATGTCTCAATTAGAGGGCAGCAGAGGTGTATAAATATAAGACACTGGAAAAGTACTTGCAAAAAAAGAATCTGAGAGAGGGCCACACTGCAATAATTATTATACAGTGGTTTCCAGAACAACTATTGTGATCTGAAACCATTGTATCCTGAGACCATAACTCTATGGGAATCTAGTAATTGGTTCCAAAGACCCCAAAATGACACCGAAAAAATGAAGATTAATGGGGATGTCCAGTTTCAGACCAATATTAAGAGACAAATGCTCTTCTTTGTATAATAAAAAAGTTATACAGTTTTCCAATATACTTTCTGTATCAGTTCATCGCAATTTTCTGTGCTTGCTGTCATTCATTCTTCCAGTTCAGAGTATAAAAACAGACCATGGTCATGTGATACATATACAGTCCATGTTCATGTTATATATGGTCCATGGTCATGTGATAAACACACAGGTGCACAGATCTTTATAGCCACAGCACAGTAATCAGACATCTGACTGGTAGTGAGCTGGGCTCCTGTGTGTTCATCACATGACCATGGATTGTATATCACATGAACATGTGGTTGGGAAATCTACAGTAAGCTAATGTAAACATGACTGGTATAAAAACATGTCTACCCTAATATTAAATGGTCACTAACTTTTCAGACAACTCATTCTCATTTCATAGGGCATGTGAATCTGGACCAAAATGTAATGCACTTTAATTAAAAACTGCCACTAGGTGTCCCCCTTCTAGCTAATTTGCTGTTTGCTGCCTTTTGTTAGGTAAAGGTTTGTACATAGATTCATTAGATAAGAAAGACAGGGTAACAGTTAATGGATGGGTAGTTCTTTTCTCTCCTCACATAGTGAATGGAGAGGTAAGGGGCTGATTCTCCTCAATCTCCACACACGTCTGCAAACTCTTGCTCTATGCAAAGGACTAAAAATTTTGCAATTCTAACAGTTTACAATGTAAGAAAATATATCTTTATTTTCCCTGTGTTTTAGCTGCTTAGCTGCATGTATTTGCCCTGTATTTGCAACAGGTCACATGGGCTTTTCTCAGCGACTTGTTTGTTATTGTACTCCTGGCAGTATGGCAGAACATTATCAGTAATGGATAGGGGAGAGGGCAGACTGCTCTTTATCGTATATGCTCACTGCTTGAGAGAGAAATGTAATCTATGCTGCAGCTATAATGGGCCTATGAGCAGCAGAAAAACTGATAGGACATCATGTATGAAGGCTTATACAGTCATAGAACAGACTACCTAGCAAAACTCTGCACATATTTTACAAAATCATACATTTTTCTGCCATCATATTGTAGTTGTGACTTCATTGCTGTAGCCAAGTAAATAGTCTGACAGGAAGAAAGGCTTTTCTTGCTAGTAATGCCTTTCTCCATCATTCCCCCAAATTTGTTTTGAGACCGGGAGCACATTTAATAATAATAACAAACTTGTAACTGGTGCAACCCAGTAGTCAGTCAGGCAATATGATGCTCACCTGGCTACAACTAATGCTGTGATCCTCAGCTGTCAATATGACACCCATCCAGTTGGACCTCATGGAGCGGCCGTCCAGTCACACAACTTCCCAACTGCAGAAGAAGACACTCGGGACAGAACAACAGAGAAGGTGACACAAGCAGTTGAAGAGTAGAACATTGTGAAAGAAGAACCAGTGAGCAAATCTCTGGGTCCCAGTGACAGACACCGTGCATCCACTATCACGGGGGATGCAATGTCCACCTTCTGCAAATGTGTAATTGCTGCATAGGATACTTGTCATGCCCTGGTTCCAAGAAACAGCTGACATCAGGCCTTTTTTGCTGACCATCAAGCAAGCTCTCCTACCACCATCTCCAAGCACTATCAAGAGCCTGAGATCTCATGGTCCTCCTCTTCACTGCGTAAGCAGCTGACACTGTCTTCAGCGGTATCAAAAACACGTCCATGTGCTGTCGAGTTCGGGCAGAGCCGACAGCACAAGCTCAGCAACCATCTTTATTCTATTCCTACACAAGTATACTGCACACGTGTACCGCGCACTTTTTTCATTGGAAACAAAGTCCTACATGTCCGACTTTGTTTCCAGCAAAAAAAACTGGATTTGCAGCGCAGAGGGTGTAAGCGCACACCCACACATTGCTTTAAAACCCCATTCAAATGAATGGGCTTTTAAGCAATGCGTTGCAGACCTTTCCCTATCCAGTTCCTATACAGTTTTCCGAGATTTTCAGTCGGATTCGCGGCAGACGGACTCCGGCGCAAGTGTGAACCCACCTTGAGCTGGTGAAAAATTCAAACTGTGCTGGAATCAGTGGAGCACCTACTGAAGGATGCAAAGAGCTGGAGTCGGAGGAGAGGGTGAAATGTCCCCTTTAAAGTGGCATGTACTAATCAATACAATACACAGTACATGTCATACCCTGTGATGTATGCAAATACAACATAACGTGATACAACCTTTTTAACTATTAGCTCTGAACATGCTATGTTGTGGCACACTGCGCTGAGACTGCATGTCTGTCAAAAAGGACATGTGCAATGAACAGTGAAGAGTTCCCCCACCTGTCCTTTTACGCAACTGGTTTAAAGTATGTGCCCACAACATCTTACACACTGACTAAACATATTGATTAAAACATAAATTTTGTGGGGTTTTTTTTTTTTAAATCCCACTAGTATTAAAAATTAAAATCACCCCCTTTTCCCTTGAACACATGCAAAAGTACATAAATAATGTGAAGCACGTACAGATTAGGTATCCTTGTGTCCAAAAATACTGGTCTACAAATTTACAAAACTATTTTTCCCCATATGGCGAACGCCGTAGCAGGAAAAAAATAATCAAAGGAGCCTCTCAATAGACATCCACCAAAATGGTATAAATAAAAAGTACATCTGTGCCCCTAAAAAAGATACCTTATGCATCCCCATACATGGAAATATAAAAAACTTATGGGTGTCTGAATATATGATATGATTTTTTTAAGGGGTTAAAACAGAAAAAAAAATTCTAGATATTTGGTATCACCGTAATCATACCAACTCATAGAATACAGGTGACATGTCATTTTGGTTGCACAGTAAGTGCCATAAAAACAAAGCTCATAAGAAAGTCGCACAAATGCAGTTCTTCTCCATTTCCAATTGTAGGGAATATTAAATGGTATCATTACAAAGTACAATTTCTCCGGCAAACATTAAGCGCTCATACTTTTCTATGAATGGAAAAATAAAATCAGTCTACAGTCCAGTGTAAGCACTGCCACCAGTCATCCCACAGTCTAGTGTAAGCACTACAGTCAGTCTTCAGTCTAGAATAAATGTTGCCACCAGTCAGTCTGTAGCTTAGTATAAACGTTGCCACCAGTCAGTCTGTAGCTTAGTATAAATGCCGTCACCAGTCAGTCTGTAGCTTAGTATAAATGTTGCCACCAGTCAGTCTGTAGCTTACTATAAATGCTGCCACCAGTCTGTAGCTTAGTATAAATGCTGCCACCAGTCAGTCTGTAGTTTAGTATAAATGTTGCCACCAGTCAGTCTGTAGCTTAGTATAAATGCTGCCACAAGTCAGTCTGTAGCTTAGTATAAATGCTGCCACCAGTCAGTCTGTAGCTTAGTATAAATGTCGCCACCAGTCAGTTTGTAGCTTAGTATAAATGTCGCCACCAGTCAGTTTGTAGCTTAGTATAAATGCTGCCACCAGTCAGTCTGTAGCTTAGTATAAATGCTGCCACAAGTCAGTCTGTAGCTTAGTATAAATGCTGCCACCAGTCAGTCTGTAGCTTAGTATAAATGTCGCCACCAGTCAGTTTGTAGCTTAGTATAAATGTCGCCACAAGTCAGTTTGTATCTTAGTATAAATGCTGCCACCAGTCAGTCTGTAGCTTAGTATAAATGCTGCCACCAGTCAGTTTGTAGCTTAGTATAAATGCCGCCACCAGTCAGTCTGTAGCTTAGTATAAATGCTGCCACCAGTCAGTCTGTAGCTTAGTATAAATGCTGCCACCAGTCAGTCTGTAGCTTAGTATAAATGCTGCCACCAGTCAGTCTGTAGTTTAGTATAAATGCTGCCACCAGTCAGTCTGTAGCTTAGTATAACTGCTGCCACCAGTCAGTCTGTACCTTAGTATAAATGTTGCCACCAGTCAGTCTGTAGGTTAGTATAAATGCTGCCACCAGTCAGTCTGTAGCTTAGTATAAATGTCGCCACCAGTTTGTAGCTTAGTATCAATGTCGCCACAAGTCAGTTTGTATCTTAGTATAAATGCTGCCACCAGTCAGTCTGTAGCTTAGTATAAATGCCGCCACCAGTCAGTCTGTAGCTTAGTATAAATGCTGCCACCAGTCAGTCTGTAGCTTTGTATAAATGCTGCCACCAGTCAGTCTGTAGCTTAGTATAAATGTCGCCACCAGTCAGTTTGTAGCTTAGTATAAATGTCGCCACCAGTCAGTTTGTAGCTTAGTATAAATGCTGCCACCAGTCAGTCTGTAGCTTAGTATAAATGCTGCCACCAGTCAGTCTGTAGCTTAGTATAAATGCTGCCACCAGTCAGTCTGTAGCTTAGTATAACTGCTGCCACCAGTCAGTCTGTAGGTTAGTATAAATGCTGCCACCAGTCAGTCTGTAGCTTAGTATAAATGTTGCCACCAGTCTGTAGCTTAGTATAAATGCTGCCACCAGTCAGTCTGTAGCTTAGTATAAATTCTGCCACCAGTCAATCTGTACCTTAGTATAAATGCTACCACCAGTCAGTCTGTAGCTTAGTATAAATGCTGCCACCATTCAATCTGTACCTTAGTATAAATGCTACCACCAGTCAGTCTGTAGCTTAGTATAACTGTTGGCATCAGTTAGTCCTTAGTCTAGTATAAATGTTGCCACCAGTCAGTCTGTAGCTTAGTATAAATGCTGCCACCAGTCAGTCTGTAGCTTAGTATAAATGTCGCCACCAGTCAGTTTGTAGCTTAGTATAAATGTTGCCACCAGTCAGTCTGTAGCTTACTATAAATGCTGCCACCAGTCAGTCTGTAGCTTAGTATAAATGCTGCCACCAGTCAATCTGTACCTTAGTATAAATGCTACCACCAGTCAGTCTGTAGCTTAGTATAACTGTTGGCATCAGTTAGTCCTTAGTCTAGTATAAATGTTGCCACCAGTCAGTCTGTAGCTTAGTATAAATGTCGCCACCAGTCAGTTTGTAGCTTAGTATAAATGCCGCCACCAGTCAGACTGTAGCTTAGTATAAATGCTGCCACAAGTCAGTCTGTAGCTTAGTATAAATTCTGCCACCAGTCAGTCTGTAGTTTAGTATAAATGCTGCCACAAGTCAGTCTGTAGCTTAGTTTAAATGTCGCCACCAGTCAGTTTGTATCTTAGTATAAATGTTGCCACCAGTCAGTCTGTAGCTTAGTATAAATTCTGCCACCAGTCAGTCTGTAGCTTAGTATAAATGCTGCCACCAGTCAGTTTGTAGCTTAGTATAAATGTTGCCACCAGTCAGTCTGTAGCTTAGTATAAATGCTGCCACCAGTCAATCTGTACCTTAGTATAAATGCTACCACCAGTCAGTCTGTAGCTTAGTATAACTGTTGGCATCAGTTAGTCCTTAGTCTAGCATAAATGTTGCCACCAGTCAGTCTGTACCTTAGTATAAATGCTACCACCAGTCAGTCTGTAGCTTAGTATGACTGTTGGCATCAGTTAGTCCTTAGTCTAGTATAAATGTTGCCACCAGTCAGTCTGTAGCTTAGTATAAATGTTGCCACCAGTCAGTCTGTAGCTTAGTATAAATGCTGCCACCAGTCAGTCTGTAGCTTAGTATAAACGTTGCCACCAGTCAGTCTGTAGCTTAGTATAAATGTCGCCAGTGTCGGACTGGGATGTCTAGGGCCCACCAGTGGAATTGTTTCTAGGGGCCCACCATCAGAACCCCTGCAGATCAGCGGTACCGAGACAGGGCGGCTAAAGGTAATAACATGCCGGGAGCAATGCTGCTCACCCACTATACCATGTGCACCACTACACTACCTAAACCTACTGCTATACCTTGTATGGCAAGTGAACAGCGTGGCTCCTAGAATTGTTACCTTTACCTGTAGCCGCACTGTCCTGGAAAAGCTGATCTGCAAAGGTCCTGGCTGTTGTATCATCGTAGGCCATCAATATTAGGAAGATGGACAAATCCTTTAAAGAGGTCGCCGAAGGAATTGGAACTATTTTATTAGAAAAATAGAAAAATTTTACAAACAAACACTTAATCTGTCACTCCAAAAAATACAGTATAAAACCATAATCAGACACAATACATAAAACCAAAGTAAAATCATAAAATAACATCAGAACATAAGTATAAAACACTGGGACAAAAATCAAAACAAAAACCAAGCGCGAACCAGCCCCCATCCATTCTGCCTTTCACTCCGCCTTTCATTCTTCTTCAGTCTATCTCCAACCATCCTTCAGTCAAAACTCTAATCATCTGGAAAAAAAAAAAAGAAAACCAATATGAGCGATATACAACAACATAGAAACAAACATAAAACAACAAAAACCCCAACTAAAACTTACTAGAAAATTTTTTTTTTTTTTTTCCCTCCCTCACCACACCCGGCCAGCACCACGCCCCATGTCCTCCCATGTCCGCATAGTCCTGGTGCTGGCACCACCCACCACCAAGCCCCTGAACCCCGACCTGGCTCTCCGCCTCATGTCCTCCCATGTCCGCATAGTCCAGAGCCAGGCCAGGCACTCGAAACCTATAAACCCAAGCCCTCCACCCGCAAAAAGAAACCCCCCTCCCAAACAACCTACCCCCCTAAAAAAAACCTTTTACGATCAACATATTATGGAAATGGGAATAAAAAAAATGGAACAACGGACATAGAAACAGTACAATAATATGAAAATAACAGAAATGACACAATAACAAAATACCAGACAAATGCTATAATAACGGACAAAACCCACAATACCATAAACTGTACAAACCAACCCTCCCTCCCTGAACCTCCCATGGGCCTAGGGTCGGTTATCCTCAAGCCTCTTACCCTTCCATCTGATTTCCAAAACAAAAATGCCTATGTGGTGACACGCCAGCCCTCCACCAGGAAGAGAGCACAGGAGGCCCATCCCTGTCTACTCGCCCTACCGCTATATCCCTATCTATCATTCTGTCCCTACCCTGTCCCTACCTGTCCCTCCCTATCAGAAAATAATAAACCCCACCCCTCGTGCAAACCTTGCCCTACCTATCCCTATCTGGCCCTAACCTACTTTAAATCCCTTATCTAACCCTCAGGGAACAGAAAAAGTGAACCCCCTCCAGAGGGTACCAGCCCTTTCTGCGCCCAGCCCCTCGTACTCCCGAGAGCGCACCCTCACCAGGTCCACCATGATGTTTTTAACCACCTCCACCTCCGGGAGGATTTTGCCTCTCATCGATACTAAACACCGTGCTGACCATAGGTGAAACCTGACCACTGCACTAACTACAAAAAGTGTTTGGCAGTCCCTGCCCTCCGGGTGTTTGAATGCCCCATAGGCCCACTCGGCATAGGAAAGGCCAGCCAGCCGCAGCCAACCGGTGGAGGTCCCCACCAATTTGCAAACCCTTATATTGAAGGGGCACTTAAGCAGGAAGTGCTCCATGCTTTCCAGCATGTCGCCACACTCCTCCCGAGGGCAGCCTCGCTCGTCGGAGTTCCGGTACTCCAAGTTCCCCCTCACATATAACTTACCTAAGAGGCAGCGCCAGGTCAGATCCCAAAACTTCCAAGGAAACCTTTTGGAGTTAAGAAAACGCAACCCTCCCTCTAAGGTTTCTCCTAGGCAATCTTTGAGCGCCAGAGGCTTCTGGAAGCGGGTCAACAGGACCTTGTCGTCAAGAAAACGTCTTGACTGAGTCCTGATCTCCCACGCCCCCAGACCCCACCGACGAATCACTTTCAGGACCAGGGAAGCATAGGCTAGGAGATATCCATGGGGTGCACGAAGATCTTTCACTTGCCCTCCTGACTCCCATTTCTGGAAGAAGGGCCGAAACCACCCCTGGCAGGAGGATACCCACGAAGGAGCCCCCTCGGAGGAGAGGTTTGGTAAATTAATCTTAAGAAAGGTGTTCATTAAGAACACCACGGGGTTAACCATATTTAACCCCCCTAGCCTCCTTGTGCGGTATGTAACCTCCCTCTTGATTAGGTTGAGCCTGTTCCCCCATAACAGTTGGAAGAACAGGCAACAGATCCTACTCCAACAAGACTCTGGCAAGGCACAGACGCTACCTAGATAGATCACCAACGGGAGCAGGAAGGCTTTGGCAAGGTGAACCCTTTCTCTCAGGGTCAAAGACCAACCCTTCCAGCAATCAACTCTCTGGGCGACATCCTTAAGCCTACCTTCCCAATTTTGGAGTGGGTAATCACCCTGGCCAAAATGGATGCCTAAGATCTTTACAGACCCCTGGGGTTCTGGTAGGGTGTCCGGGAGAGAAAAACCAGGCTCTCCCCCTCCCAGCCAGAGGCTTACACACTTATTCCTGTTTACAGCTGATCCGGAAGCCTCCGAGTAACTGTCCACTTCAGACATCACCCATTCAATCTCCTCCCGTGACGAGACAAGAACGGTGACATCATCCGCGTAGGCTACTGTCCTCAAAGGGGAGCCGGTGCCCTCCAGGTCCATCCTGACTCCCGCCACCGGCCCACCATTAATCCGCCTAATCAGGGGATCAATGGCGAACACATACAGTGGCGGGCTCAAGGGACATCCCTGTCGGACGCCCGACCCCACCTCAAAAGGACGACCAACCCAACCATTCACAGGTGGGAAAGACTCAGCCCCAGCGTATAAGGTCTGCAGCCACTGAATGAACCCCCCAGGCAGGCCATACCTCGAGAGAGTTGACCACAAATACTCATGATTCACCCTGTCAAAAGCCTTAGCCTGATCTAGGGACAGCAAGTACCCCTTCCACCGACCTGCCCTACTCTGCTCCACAGCCTCCTTGACACTCAGGACCGCACTTAAGGTGCTACGACCGGGAACAGAGCAGTGCTGAGCCGGCGAGAGGAGCCGGGGCGCAAACTGTACCAGCCGGTTGAAAAGTACCTTCGCCAGAATCTTTCGGTCTGTATTGAGAAGTGCTATGGGCCGCCAGTTCTCAATATGGCTCGGATCCTTACCCTTTGACAGAACTATAAGGGCGGACCTCCTCATTGACTTCGGCAGAGTGCCCGAGGATAGACACTCATTAAGCACGTCAGTCAAGAGGGGAGCCAAAGCTCCTTTAAAGGTCCGATAGAACTCAGATGTTAAGCCATCTGGGCCAGGTGACTTCTTGAGGGCAAGACCCTCAATAGCCCTGACGACTTCCTCTTCCCTTATAGGTTCTATCAAAACACCAAGAGAAGGGTCTTCTGCTGACTCAGGAATGGCTTCAGCCAAGAAACCTGAAATCCGATCCCGATTCAGTTCCTTCTTTGCCAAAAGGTTCGAGTAGAAGGACCTGACGACCTCCAAGATCCCTGACCTGGATCTTGTCAGGGATCCTGTACTGTCAATCAGGCCTGTTACTGTCTTACAAGTCACTGACATCTTACAGTTCCTGTAGGGGTCGGGCGAGCGGTATTTCCCGAAATCCCTCTCAAGAACCAAAGATGCGTGCCTATCATACTGACACCTTTTAAGCAAAGCCTTCACACCGGAGATATCCTCCTGGCTACCTCCGGTCGAGACCAGATGTTCAAGTCTCTTCCTCAGTGCACTGTACATGCGGTACATGTCCAGTGACCTGAGGCTTGAGAGCCGGCGGAAAAATCCCGCCACCCTTTTTTTGAATATCTCCCACCACTCTGACCTAGTGCCCTCAAGACCCAGTAATAGTACCTGATCCTGAAGAAACTCCTCAAAGGCTTGTCTTACAGCTGCCTCCTCAAGGAGTGACGAATTCAGCCTCCACAAACCTCTTTCTCTCCGGAGGGTCTCTGAAATATTCAAAGAAAACAAAATTAGACAGTGATCAGAGAACTCCACCTCCACCACGGACACAGGGGTGGTGACGGAATTCTCCTTCAAAAAAAACCTATCTATCCTAGACCTAACACTACCTCTCTGAAAGGTGAACCCACGGTGACCTGGGGAATGCCTGATGTGGATATCCTCCAGGCGAGCTTCACTCACTATGCTATTTAACGCGGCGCCATCATAGGGCAGTCTATCTCTGGTACCTCCTCGGTCTTGGGGTCTAGTTATGGTATTAAAATCCCCACCAAAGATGACTTGTTTGCCCGTAAAAAGAAAAGGCTTAATCTTCATAAAGAGGCTTTTACGGTCCCACTTTGTCTGGGGACCGTAGATGTTAATGAGGCGCAGGCTTTGCCCCTTCATGAAGACGTCTAAGACTAGGCACCTTCCCATTTCGAGCTCGATCAGTCGCTGGTATTTCACCTCTGCGGTAAAAAGCACCGCCATTCCACTATACGGCTCACCCGCAAGAGACCAGTAGGACGGCCCCCTGCGCCACTCCCTCCTTGCTCTGTTTATCTCTGATAGAGTACAGAGCCTGGTCTCCTGCAAAAACAAAATGTCAGCTTCAACCCGGCCAAGAAAATCAAAGGCTGCAAACCTAGCCGTATCAGACTTAATGCTGGCCACATTAATGGTGGCCAGCGTCAGTGGAGAGGGGACTGCCATTATGACCGATTGAGCTCAATGACCTTCAGCTTCCCACTCCCTTTCCTCCTATCACCACCACCCCTAGATGAGTCTGAAGAGGACCCGCGACTTCTCCTCATCTTGCGGGTCCTCTTCTTACATTGGGATTGGTCCATCACCTCCCCCGGTGCGGTTTGGCCAGAGGAGGGATGGACCTCCCCCACAACTTCTCCCTGAGGAGTTACAGTGGTCGCAGAGACAGTAGCAACTTCGGCCCTGGGTGCATCATCTCCTCCTCCAGGCTCCAGGCCAGCCTCCCCCCCAGAGGGCAGGGGGCCCCTCCCGGAGGGAGACTCAGCAGCCCCTGACAGCTCCACCTCTCCCTCTGAAGCCTCCCCTGAGGCCGACGCATCCTCACAGAGGGATTGGTACCGGTTGGGACCTACCATTAGAGGGCCGTCGAGTCTGCGTTCCTTCGTCGGGGGGGGGGGGGGGCAGATGTTTTTGCCCTCACTTTACTCGGTGACTTTCTCCGCTTGACCGTCTCTCCCTCCCCAGCACTGACGTACTGAGAAGAAGACGACTGGTCAGCCTCTTCCTCCCTCTGCAGTCTCCTCATCTCCTCAACCAGGGTCGTGCCCACTGCTGCCTCGGCATCAGGATCTGGCCCAGCAGAGCCAGGGGCAGAAGGAAGGCACATAACTCCCTCCCTCTGCTCCCTCCTCCTCTCGCGCCTCCTTGCCCTTGATGGTGGCTGGGCCTTCTCCCTTTGCCTTGGCAGACTAGTCTCTCCTCCCCCACTCACCCCCACCGCAGCAGGGACAGCCTCCTCAACTGCCCCTGCTTGCCGAAGGGTGGTGTTGGCGAAAGACCGTGGACACGCCCCGATCGGGTGCCCAAGGACACCACACAGGTGGCAACGCACCCTGCCACAGGTCGCCGCGAGATGGCCCACCTCCCCACACATGGCGCACTTCTGCACACGGCAGGAGGCGCTCAAGTGTGAGGGGTCACCGCACCTGTGACAGAGTTTTGGCTGCCCCTGGTAGAAGACAAGGATCCTGTCTTTCCCAAGGAAGGTCGAGGACGGGATATGCATCACCGAGTTATCTTCGTGTCGCAACTTGACCATGAAAGTCCAGGCCCCCGACCAGATCCCAAACTCATCCAGGTTTTTCTTGGGGAAGTCTTTGACCTCCCCATACCTGTTGAGCCAGGTCATGATGTCCATATAAGAAAGTGACTCGTTACGAGTTAAAACGGTCACTTTCTTAATGCTATCCTGGCGTGACACCGCCCACACCATAAAGTCACGCCAGGCGGGCTCGTCCTTCACCAGCCTGTAATTTCCCCAGAAGGTTTCTAGGCCCTCCCGGGGTAACAAAGCTGATGTCGAACTCCGAGGAGCCGACAGGATGAATCAGGGCAAAGATGTCGCTCGCCCTGAAACCCATCCCGAGTAGGAGTTCCACGACCCCCCTCCTCTGGGGACAAGGGCCGGCTCCCCCCCACACGAGACGAGCCACGTTCCTCCGTGTCGGCCCCCTACGCCCGGGTGTAGGGAGAGTCCATCTGGTCTCACCTCCTTCCTCTCGGAACTTCCCTAGGCCAAAACGCTCGACCCAGAACCTAAGGTCTCTCGACTGCCCATCTATGGTCATTGTGGACTGGCCCGCCCGTAAAGCCTCCAGGAGCTGCCGTTGCAAATCGCCGTCCCTGGAGCCCGGCGGAAGACATGATGCACCCCCAGGGGCCCCAGAAGCGACGCTGGCATAGGAGCGTGGGGGCCCGGAGGCCGCAGCAACCTCCGCTGTTGGAGTGCCAGCGCCACTCCCAGGGACCCCCGCAGAACTACTTGGCCCAGCCATGGCAACCGGAGCACCAGAGGCGGCAATAGTCCGCCCTGGCATAGCCGCCGCGGACCGGGTCACTCCAACTGCAGCAGAAGGAACAGCGGCAGAGAGGACAACAGGAGCAACAATATCAGGAGCAATAACATCAGGAGTAACAACAGGAGCAATGACAGCATCAGGAACAGCAGCAGAAACAACAGCAGGGACAACAGCAGAAATACCAGAAACAACAGGGGCCACAACAGAAATATTACTAGCAGTAGAAATACTTTTTTTCGCAGCAATGGTAATAGCCCCTCCACCCGCAGCCTCCCCGACTACAGGCTCTTGGACCCCCATGTATACTACACCACCTTCTTCAGGAAGACTACTAATTACCCCTTTTGTCCCACCCGCTTTCCCCTTTACCTTACCCGTCTGCTTAACTAGCTTCTCCACTCGTCCATCATTCACACCTGCAGTCTTCCTTCTTACAGCGGGGTCGGCTGCACCACTCGCTGATGGCTTCCCCGCTTTTACCTCTGCCTCCGCATCCACAGTCACCCCGGCACCTGATGTTGTAGGAGGACACGCCCCCTTAGCCCCGGAAGTGACCTCCGCATCACCGGCTTCATCAACACTGGCTGAGGATGAGCCACGCCCACCTGCCACTCCCCCTTTCCTACGTCTCACTCTGGGGGAAGCCATCGATATTTTAAAACCTCCTACCAGGGAGGGAGGTTTCCCTACGCCACTCCCCTCCGCAGTGGGGGCTTCTTTGCCTTTGCCCTTGTCCGCAACTATGAGCGCCTTGTCCGCCACCACCTGAAAGGTACTATCAGGCACCATTTTGACTGCTGGCACCCCGGGCACCCCGCCACTTGGCGTGACCCGAGGTGCCTGCGCCTCCCTTTTCTCTCTTGGAGGCATCGCAACCTGGGCTGAGGTCCCGGCACGATGCTCCCCAGGCAACGACCTGACAAATTTAAATGTCTGTATTTCTTTTTTTTTTCCTTCCTTGCCTTCTTCCTGGTCTTGGCTCCTTTTCCCGCCTCCTCCCCGTCCAGATCTAACATGCTGAATGCTAATTGGTCCATTCTGGACGGGGACTCTAATTGGTAGATTTGCCTCATCAGCTTCCCACCTTCTCCCGAGGCTCCGCCCTCCTCCTCCTCAGTCTCGGGCAGTGGTTGATTCTCTGGGAGTGCTGGAGATTGCATCACTTCCTGTCCTGTCATTCTGACTTCCGGCTTCACTGCCGGCGCTGATGCCTGTGTATATGTGGGTATCGGGCTGCTGCTACTAGGGACGGCTACTCGACTATACTGTACCGCCATGCTGTCATCCGACTCCAGGTCTGACTCACAATAGTCGTCCTCTCCCGAGCTGTCTGAGGACGCGGGGCCATCCTTCAACAACCGCTCCTGCTGTTTGCGGAAGAAGCGGTCATCTTTCAGCAGCTTCTCTCTGAACGGCCCCGCGCCCTCCAGAATCTCCGTGCACCTGGCTTCCAGGGCCTTTATTTGTTTTTTCAGGCTCCTTACCTGCTTACTGAAAACCGGGCGGTCCTTCCTTGAGGCCCTGTCGCTACGGGCGCGAGCACTCTGAAGCTCCCCACTCATTGCGAACAGGGACCTCCGGGCCCGGTCATACTCCTCCAGGACCGCCTTGATCCTCTGGCTGTAGATGGCAACCTCTTCTCCAGCTTTCCGGATGCCCCATCCTGCGGGTGATTGCGGCAGCGATGACGGTAAGCTTGTGTCATTTCTCCTGCTTGCAGGGACCCTTCCAGAGGGAACCGCATATCCTGCGGCCGTAGCCCCCTTCGGACCAGCTTCACCCGCCACTGCCGCTGATGTTACCGCCGTGGCTGATGTCGCCGTTTTCACGGATCCACCTGCCGGGACTGCTGACACCCCTGTCGCCACCGCTACTCCTGCCGGCGTCGCCCGCTCTACGGACGTCGCTGCTTCTGATGCTGTTCCTGATGCTGCAGCCGCCAATGCCGCTGCTGCTGCTCCTGATGCTGCTCCCGATGCTGTTGTCCTGGTCGCCAGTCTCATTGAGGCTTGCTGCCTCAGCGACCTCCGCCTGCCCTGCTCTGCTGGTGCTGTGTCGGCAGACATTCTCCTGCCCCCCCGCCTGTAAGGTCCGGGGAACAGGAGCTCCATGATAAGGCTCCCCTCCACACGGGGAAGGGAGTCGGAGCTACGGTCTGTAACAAACAAAAGACCGAAGATCACACACTATAAACGGTCTCCAAGTATCCAAAAGCCACGTAAGCCTCTGAAGCTAGGAGCTCACACAGACACGTCTGACTCCCACGGTTGCCCCGAAGGAATTGGAACTATTTTATTATAAAAGTAGAAAAAGTTCACAAACACTGTCACATATGAAAAATACCATACAAAAACCATAAACAGAGACAATACATAAATCCAAAACATAGCATAAATAACATCAAATACAAGAAAATGTCAAGACAAAATTAAAAACCCAAAAACATGCGCAAACCAGCCCCCATCCATTCTGTCTTTCATTCTGCCTTTCACTCCGTCTTTCATTCTTCTTCAGCCATCCGTCAGTCAAAACTCTAGCTATCCTAAAAACAAAGAAAAAAAAACAAAATGAGCGATGTACAATGAAACATATAACGAAAACATATAACACTAATAAACCCCAACTGAAACTTACTATGAATTTTTTTTTTTTTTTTCCCTTCACCACACCCGGCCAGCACCACGCCCCATGTCCTCCCATGTCCTCATAGTCCTGGTGCTGGCACCACCCACCACCGAGCCCCTGAAACCCCGACCTGGCTCTCCGCCTCATGTCCTCTCATGTCCGCATAGTCCAGAGCCAGGCCGGGCACACGAAAACCTATAAACCAAACCCTCCACCCCCAAAAAGAAACCCCCCTCCCAAACAACCTACCCCCCTAAAAAAAAAACCTTAACTACTAAAATGGAATTATGAAATGGAATATGGAAAATGAAAATGGGATATGGAAAAAAAATGGAAATGGAAATGGGAAATGAATATGGGATATGGAAAAATGGAAAATGGGAAAACGGGCACAACACATGACAAACGACAACAACAACAAACAACAAGTACCAGACAAATCAATACCAGACAAGCAACAAAACCCACCATCCTACATAACCCACCATCCTACATAACCTGTTAAGATTACCCTCCCTCCCATGAACCTCCCATGGGCCTAGGGTCGGTTATCCTCAAGCCTCTTACCCTTCTATCCGTTTTTCCAAAACAAAAATGACTATGCAGTGACACGCCAGCCCTCCACCAGGAAGAGAGCACAGGAGGCCTGTCCCTGTCTACTCGCCCTACCACTATGTCCCTATCTATCATTCTGTCCCTACCCTGTCCCTACCTGTCCCTCCCTATCAGAAAATAATAAAACCCACCCCTCGTGCCAACCTTGCCCTACCTGTCCCTATCTGGCCCTAACCTAACTCACCTACTTTGAATCCCTTATTCTAACCCTCAGGGAACAGAAAAGGTGAACCCCCTCCAGAGGGTACCAGCCCTCTCTGCACCCAGCCCCTCATACTCCCGAGAGCGCACCCTCACCAGGTCCACCATGATGTTTTTAACCACCTCCACCTCCGGGAGGATTTTGCCTCTCGTCGATACTAAACACCGTGCTGACCATAGGTGAAACCTGACCACTGCACTAACTACAAAAAGTGTTTGGCAGTCCCTGCCCTCCGGGTGTTTGAATGCCCCATAGGCCCACTCGGCATAGGAAAGGCCAGCCAGCCGCAGCCAACCGGTGGAGGTCCCCACCAATTTGCAAACCCTTATATTGAAGGGGCACTGAAGCAGGAAGTGCTCCATGCTTTCCAGCATGTCGCCACACTCCTCCCGAGGGCAGCCTCGCTCGTCGGAGTTCCGGTACTTCAAGTTCCCCCTCACGTATAACTTACCTAGGAGGCAGCGCCAGGTCAGATCCCAAAACTTCCGAGGAAACCTTTTGGAGTTAAGAAAACGCAACCCTCCCTCTAAGGTTTCTCCTAGGCAATCTTTGAGCGCCAGAGGCTTCTGGAAGCGGGTCAACAGGACCTTGTCGTCAAGAAAACGTCTTGACTGAGTCCTGATCTCCCACGCCCCCAGACCCCACCGACGAATCACTTTCAGGACCAGGGAAGCATAGGCCGGGAGATATCCATGGGGTGCACGAAGATCTTTCACTTGCCCTCCTGACTCCCATTTCTGGAAGAAGGGCCGAAACCACCCCTGGCAGGAGGCTACCCACGAAGGAGCCCCCTCGGAGGAGAGGTTTGGTAAATTGATCTTAAGAAAGGTGTTCATTAAGAACACCATGGGATTAACCATATTTAACCCCCCTAGCCTCCTTGTGTGGTATGTAACCTCCCTCCTGATTAGGTTGAGCCTGTTCCCCCATAACAGTTGGAAGAACAGGCAACAGATCCTACTCCAACAAGACTCTGGCAAGGCACAGACGCTACCTAGATAGATCACCAACGGGAGCAGGAAGGCTTTGGCAAGGTGAACCCTTTCTCTCAGGGTCAAAGACCAACCCTTCCAGCAATCAACTCTCTGGGCGACATCCTTAAGCCTACCTTCCCAATTTTGGAGTGGGTAATCACCCTGGCCAAAATGGATGCCTAAGATCTTTACAGACCCCTGGGGTTCTGGGAGGGTGTCCGGGAGAGAAAAACCAGGCTCTCCCCCTCCCAGCCAGAGGCTTCCACACTTATTCCTGTTTACAGCTGATCCGGAAGCCTCCGAGTAACTGTCCACTTCAGACATCACCCATTCAAGCTCCTCCCGTGACGAGACAAGAACGGTGACATCATCCGCGTAGGCTACTGTCCTCAAAGGGGAGCCAGTACCCTCCAGGTCCATCCTGACTCCCGCCACCGGCCCACCATTAATCCGTCTAATCAGGGGATCAATGGCGAACACATACAGTAGCGGGCTCAAGGGACATCCCTGTCGGACGCCCGACCCCACCTCAAAAGGACGACCAACCCAACCATTCACAAGCGGGAAAGACTCAGCCCCAGCGTATAAGGTCTGCAGCCACTGAATGAACCCCCCAGGCAGGCCATACCTCGAGAGAGTTGACCACAAATACTCATGATTCACCCTGTCAAAAGCCTTAGCCTGATCTAGGGACAGCAAGTACCCCTTCCACCGACCTGCCCTACTCTGCTCCACAGCCTCCCTGACACTCAGGACCGCACTTAAGGTGCTACGACCGGGAACAGAGCAGTGCTGAGCCGGTGAGAGGAGCCGGGGCGCAAACTGTACCAGCCGGTTGAAAAGTACCTTCGCCAGAATCTTTCGGTCCGTATTGAGAAGTGCTATGGGCCGCCAGTTCTCAATATGGCTCGGATCCTTACCCTTTGACAGAACTATAAGGGCGGACCTCCTCATTGACTTCGGCAGAGTGCCCGAGGATAGACACTCATTAAGCACGTCAGTCAAGAGGGGAGCCAAAGCTCCTTTAAAGGTCCGATAGAACTCAGATGTTAAGCCATCTGGGCCAGGTGACTTCTTGAGGGCAAGACCCTCAATAGCCCTGACAACTTCCTCTTCCCTTATAGGTTCTATCAAAACACCAAGAGAAGGGTCTTCTGCTGACTCAGGAATGGCTTCAGCCAAGAAACCTGAAATCCGATCCCGATTCAGTTCCTTCTTTGCCAAAAGGTTAGAGTAGAAAGACCTGACGACCTCCAAGATCCCTGACCTGGATCTTGTCAGGGATCCAGTACTGTCAATCAGGCCTGTTACTGTCTTACAAGTCACTGACATCTTACAGTTCCTGTAGGGGTCGGGCGAGCGGTATTTCCCGAAATCCCTCTCAAGAACCAAAGATGCGTGCCTATCATACTGACACCTTTTAAGCAAAGCCTTCACACCGGAGATATCCTCCTGGCTACCTCCGGTCGAGACCAGATGTTCAAGTCTCTTCCTCAGTGCACTGTACATGCGGTACATGTCCAGTGACCTGAGGCTTGAGAGCCGGCGGAAAAATCCCGCCACCCTTTTTTTGAATATCTCCCACCACTCTGACCTAGTGCCCTCAAGACCCAGTAATAGTACCTGATCCTGAAGAAACTCCTCAAAGGCTTGTCTTACAGCTGCCTCCTCAAGGAGTGACGAATTCAGCCTCCACAAACCTCTTTCTCTCCGGAGGGTCTCTGAAATATTCAAAGAAAACAAAATTAGACAGTGATCAGAGAACTCCACCTCCACCACGGACACAGGGGTGGTGACGGAATTCTCCTTCAAAAAAAACCTATCTATCCTAGACCTAACACTACCTCTCTGAAAGGTGAACCCACGGTGACCTGGGGAATGCCTGATGTGGATATCCTCCAGGCGAGCTTCACTCACTATGCTATTTAACGCGGCGCCATCATAGGGCAGTCTATCTCTGGTACCTCCTCGGTCTTGGGGTCTAGTTATGGTATTAAAATCCCCACCAAAGATGACTTGTTTGCCCGTAAAAAGAAAAGGCTTAATCTTCATAAAGAGGCTTTTACGGTCCCACTTTGTCTGGGGACCGTAGATGTTAATGAGGCGCAGGCTTTGCCCCTTCATGAAGACGTCTAAGACTAGGCACCTTCCCATTTCGAGCTCGATCAGTCGCTGGCATTTCACCTCTGCGGTAAAAAGCACCGCCACTCCACTATACGGCTCAGCCGCAAGAGACCAGTAGGAGGGCCCCCTGCGCCACTCCCTCCTTGCTCTGTTTATCTCTGATAGAGTACAGAGCCTGGTCTCCTGCAAAAACAAAATGTCAGCTTCAACCCGGCCAAGAAAATCAAAGGCTGCAAACCTAGCCATATCAGACTTAATGCTGGCCACATTAATGGTGGCCAGCGTCAGTGGAGAGGGGACTGCCATTAAGACCGATTGAGCTCAATGACCTTCAGCTTCCCACCCCCTTTCCTCCTATCACCACCACCCCTAGATGAGTCTGAAGAGGACCCGCGACTTCTCCTCGTCTTGCGGGTCCTCTTCTTACATTGGGATTGGTCCATCACCTCCCCCGGTGCGGTTTGGCCAGAGGAGGGATGGACCTCCCCCGCAACTTCTCCCTGAGGAGTTACAGTGGTGGCAGAGACAGTAGCAACTTCGGCCCTGGGTGCATCATCTCCTCCTCCAGGCTCCAGGCCAGCCTCCCCCCCAGAGGGCAGGGGGCCCCTCCCCAGAGGGAGACTCAGCAGCACCTGACGGCTCCACCTCTCCCTCTGAAGCCTCCCCTGAGGCCGACGCATCCTCACAGAGGGATTGGTACCGGTTGGGACCTACCACTAGAGGGCGGTCGAGTCTGCGTTCCTTCGGGGGGGGGGGGGGGGCAGATGTTTTTGCCCTCACTTTACTCGGTGACTTTCTCCGCTTGACCGTCTCTCCCTCCCCAGCACTGACGTACTGAGAAGAAGACGACTGGTCAGCCTCTTCCTCCCTCTGCAGTCTCCTCATCTCCTCAACCAGGGTCGTGCCCACTGCTGCCTCGGCATTGGGATCCGGCCCAGCAGAGCCAGGGGCAGAAGGAAGGCACATAACTCCCTCCCTCTGCTCCCTCCTCCTCTCGCGCCTCCTTGCCCTTGATGGTGGCTGGGCCTTCTCCCTTTGCCTTGGCAGACTAGTCTCTCCTCCCCCACTCACCCCCTCCGCAGCAGGGACAGCCTCCTCAACTGCTCCCGCTTGCCGAAGGGTGGTGTTGGCGAAAGACCGTGGACACGCCCCGATCGGGTGCCCAAGGACACCACACAGGTGGCAACGCACCCTGCCACAGGTCGCCGCGAGATGGCCCACCTCCCCACACATGGCGCACTTCTGCACACGGCAGGAGGCGCTCAAGTGTGAGGGGTCACCGCACCTGTGACAGAGTTTTGGCTGCCCCTGGTAGAAGACAAGGATCCTGTCTTTCCCAAGGAAGGTTGAGGACGGGATATGCATCACCGAGTTATCCTCGTGTCGCAATTTGACCATGAAGGTCCAGGCCCCCGACCATATCCCGAACTCGTCGAGATTTTTCTTTGGGAAGTCCTTGACCTCCCCAAACCTGTTCAGCCAGGTCATGATGTCCATATAAGAAAGTGACTCGTTACGAGTTAAAACGGTCACTTTCTTAATGTTATCCTGGCGTGACACCGCCCACACCATAAAGTCACGCCAGGCGGGCTCGTCCTTCACCAGCCTATAGTTTCCCCAGAAGGTTTCTAAGCCCTCCGGGGTAACAAAGCTGATGTCAAACTCCGAGGAGCCGACAGGATGAATCAGGGCAAAGATGTCGCTTGCCCTGAAACCCATCCCGAGTAGGAGTTCCACGACCCCCCTCCTCTGGGGACAAGGGCCGGCTCCCCCCCCACACGAGACGGGCCACGTTCCTCCGTGTCGGCCCCCTACGCCCGGGTGTAGGGAGAGTCCATCTGGTCTCACCTCCTTCCTCTCGGAACTTCCCTAGGCCAAAACGCTCGATCCAGAACCTAAGGTCTCTCGACTGCCCATCTATGGTCATTGTGGACTGGCCCGCCCGTAAAGCCTCCAGGAGCTGCCGTTGCAAATCGCCGTCCCTGGAGCCCGGCGGAAGACATGATGCACCCCCAGGGGCCCCAGAAGCGACACTGGCATAGGAGCGTGGGGGCCCGGAGGCCGCAGCAACCTCCGCTGCCGGAGTACCAGCGCCACTCCCAGGGACCCCCGCAGAACTACTTAGCCCAGCCACGGCAACCGGAGCACCAGAGGCGGCAACAGTCCGCCCTGGCATAGCCGCCGCGGACCGGGTCACTCCAACTGCAGCAGAAGGAACAGCGGCAGAGAGGACAACAGGAGCAACAATATCAGGAGCAATGACAGGAGTAACAACAGGAGCAACGACAGCATCAGGAACAGCATCAGGAACAGCATCAGGAACAGCAGCAGAAACAACAGCAGGGACAACAGCAGGGACAACAGCAGAAATACCAGAAACAACAGGGGCCACAACAGAAATATTACCAGCAGTAGAAATACTTTTTTTAGCAGCAATGGTAATAGCCCCTCCTCCCGCAGCCTCCCCGACTACAGGCTCTTGGACCCCCATGCATACTACACCACCTTCTTCAGGAATACTACTAATTACCCCTTTTGTCCCACCCGCTTTCCCCTTTACCTTACCTGTCTGCTTAACTAGCTTCTCCACTCGTCCATCATTCACACCTGCAGTCTTCCTTCTTACATTGGGGCCGGCTGCACCACTCGCTGATGGCTTCCCCGCTTTTACCTCGGCCTCCGCATCCACAGTCACCCCGGCACCTGATGTTGTAGGAGGACACGCCCCCTTAGTCCCGGAAGTGACCTCCGCATCATCGGCTTCATCAGCACTGGAGGAGGATGAGCCACGCCCACCTGCCACTCCCCCTTTCCTACACCTTACTCTGGGGGAAGCCATCGATATTTTAAAACCTCCTACCAGGGAGGGAGGTTTCCCTACGCCACTCCCCTCCGCAGGGGGGGCTTCTTTGCCTTTGCCCTTGTCCGCAACTATGAGCGCCTTGTCTGCAACCATGAGCTCCTTGTCCGCCACCACCTGAAAGGTACTATCAGGCGCCATTTTGACTGCTGGCACCCCGGGCACCCCGCCACTTGGCGTGACCCAAGGTGCCTGTGTGGCATCCCAGAGCTGGCTATGGCTGGGCTGAGGGTGATCTCTGTGCATTGTATTATTTCCTGTTGCTTCATAGCCTGTGTGACATAGCAGGGGGTCCTGAGTCTCACACAACACAGCGCCACCTAGTGAGCCTCACACATGCATTACACCTCCCATAGGATTGAATAGTAACCAAATGTCCAATGGGAGGACATCGCCTGGGAAAAGGGGAGGAGTCAGCTGATCACTGGGTCCCCATGGTAACACCCCTGCAGGAAGGTCCTGCGTGTGAGGAGTTAGAAGTGTGGAGTGTTAGGAGGAGGAGGTGAGGAGAGAAGTGTGATGTCCTGTGAAGAAAGCAGTGAGTTTAGTGCAGGAATCTCAAGTCCTAGACAGGCCCAGGAAGGTTGGAGAGCTGACATACTCCAGCTATTCAGAAGATCCTGTCCCCTGTCTGCCTAGCCATCGCCCTGAAGGAAGTCAAGCATCATTATCTTGTCAGCATGAGACTGTGGAGAGAACATTCTGGAACACGTGCTCCATAGCAAGTATCACAGGATCCAGGGGCCAAGGCCAGACCTGTGGAATATCCTGCCACCCTGACTATTGCACCCCGAAACTCTGAGCTATCAGGACCACATAACGTGAGTGGGGAATATTATGTACTAGTATCATGGTGGGCATCCTCCTATGTGCCAAATAGGAGCCCAGACGCACCTTAGGGCTGTAACACTGAAGTATAAGGGGCTAGGAACACCTTTCATCAAGTCTACCCTGCATCCCAGGACTTTGCTGTGTCACCAGGCGTACCCCGTTGTTTTGTATTGAAGAAACTGTTTAAGCATTTGTGCCTCCACACCCATGGAAGTAAAAGTTCAACTTTACAACCGTTTCTGTGTCTGACTCTGCACCGACAACATCAGGGCGCCCCAAACACCACCAGTCGGCACAGTATAGGGGAAGCGCCCCGGGGGAACATTTGTGCAGCCCCCTCATCACCGGTACCAGTGGTGGTAACGTGGGACAGCACCAGCGCTGCGCCCTCGTGCCCAGAGACCGTGACAAGTCTGCGCTGTTTGCACCCCGCAATCCCAACTGCAGCGTTGCCTTCCATCTGGTCACCGCACCTGCGCCTCCCTTTTCTCTCCTGGAGGCATCGCAACCTGGGCTGAGGTCCCGGCACGATGCTCCCCAGGCAACGACCTGACAAATTTAAATGTCTCTATTACTCTTTTTTTTTCCTTCCTTGCCTTCTTCCTGGTCTTGGTTCCTTTTCCCTCCTCCTCCCCGTCCAAATCTGACAAGCTGAATGCTAATTGGTCCATTCTGGACGGGGACTCCAATTGGCAGATTTGCCTCATCAGCTTCCCGCCTTCTCCCGAGGCTCCACCCTCCTCCTCCTCCGTCTCGGGCAGTGGTTGGTTCTCTGGGAGTGTGGGAGATTGCGTCACTTCCTGTCCTGTCATTCTGACTTCCTGTCTTGTCATTCTGACTTCCAGTTTCACTGCCGGCGCTGATGCCTGTGTATATGTGGGTATCAGGCTGCTGCTACTAGGGACGGCTACTCGACTATACTGTACCGCCATGCTGTCATCTGACTCCAGGTCTGACTCACAATAGTCGTCCTCTCCCGAGCTGTCTGAGGACGCGGGGCCATCCTTCAACAACCGCTCCTGCTGTTTGCGGAAGAAGCGGTCATCGTTCAGCAGCTTCTCTCTGAACGGCCCCGCGCCCTCCAGAATCTCCGTGCACCTGGCTTCCAGGGCCTTTATTTGTTTTTTCAGGCTCCTTACCTGCTTACTGAAAACCGGGCGGTCCTTCCTTGAGGCCCTGTCGCTACGGGCACGAGCACTCTGAAGCTCCCCACTCATTGCGAACAGGGACCTCCGGGCTCGGTCATATTCCTCCAGGACCGCCTCGATCCTCCGGCTGTAAATGGCGACTTCCTCTCCAGCCTTCCTGATGCCCCATCCTGCGGGTGATTGCGGCAGCGATGACGGTAAGCTTGTGTCTTTTCTACTGCTTGCAGGGACCCTTCCAGAGGGAACCGCATATCCTGCGGCCTAGCCCCCTTCGGACCGGCTTCACCCGTCACTGCCGCTGATGTCACCGCCGTGGCTGATGTCGCCGTTTTCACGGATCCACCTGCCGGGACTGCTGACACCCCTGTCGCCACCGCTACTCCTGCCGGCGTCGCCCGCTCCACGGACGTCGCTGCTCCCGATGCTGTTCCTGATGCTGCAGCCGCCAATGTCGCTGCTGCTGCTCCCGATGCTGTTGTCCTGGTCGCCAGTCTCATTGAGGCTTGCTGCCTCAGCGACCTCCGCCTGCCCTGCTCTGCTGGTGCTGTGTCGGCAGACATTCTCCTGCCCCCCCGCCTGTAAGGTCCGGGGGGCAGGAGCTCCACGCCCCATGATAAGGCTCCCTTCCGCACGGGGAAGGGAGTCGGAGCTACGGTCTGTAACAAACAAAGACCGAAAACCACACACAATAAACGGTCTCCAAATATCAAAAGCCACGTAAGCCTCTGAAGCTAGGAGCTCAAACAGACAAGTCTGACTCCCACGGTTGCCCCGAAGGAATTGGAGCAACCCATGTAGCTGGCGGGAGGTGTAAAGTAAAAAATAAGTAAATTAAAAAGCATACTCACCTGTCCCTGGCGCTCCATTGTCTGCTGCCAGTGTCCATTCAGTCTCATGCCAGGGACTCCTTGCTGGGAGTCCTGCACCTCATGTGATCGCTAAGACCAATTAGGTACAGGATTTCCAGAAATGAGGCGCCGCCATGAGACCGAACAGACACAGGCAGGGGACAACGGGGTGCTGGGGACAGGTGAGTATGCTTTTTTAAAAATTTTCTTATTTTTACACCTCCCTGGCGGCCGACACAGTGGTCGCTCCAGTTTATCGACAACCTCTTTTAAGGGGTTGTCTGGGCCAAATTTTTCTATGGTCACTTCACTGGTCCCCCCACATAGTGGCCTCTTCACTGGTCCCCCATACTGTATGGGGAATAGTGATGGGGTCATTATATTGTGTGGGAGCATTGATGGGGGCTAACATCCTGTGGGGGGACATTAAACTGTGTGGGGCATATTAAAGGGGTTGTCCAGGGTTAATCTTTTTTATGACCTATGCTCTGGATAGGCCATAAATACCTGATCGGTAGAGGGCTGACACACGGCCCCATCAGCTGTTCGGAGCCACTTCCGGCACCTGTTCTGTACACAACACAGGGCCGGAAGCAGAAAGCTTCATCCGCTGTATAGCAGCCTGGCGCCTTCACTGCAGCTCAGCTCCTACTGACTTCAATAAGTGCTGAAATACAGTGAAGGTGCCCAGCCCCTATACAGTGGACAGAGCTTTCTGCTTCTGGCCCTGTATTGTGTACAGTACGGGCATCAGAAGTGGCTCCATACAGCTGATCAGTCCGGGGTCAGCCCCCTACAGATCAAGTATCTGTGGCCTATCCTGAAGATAAACCATAACAAATTATGCCTGGACAACCCCTTTAATATACACCCCTTAATGCACACTTTAAAGAGATTGTCCAGTATAATTTTTTTTTTTTTACCCCCCCCCCCCCCCAAAAAAAAAAAAAACATGCTAAACATACTCACCTGTCTCCGGTGTCCTCCCAGCACGGTCCTGTCCTGCAACTCCACTGTCTTCTTTTTGCCGGAAGTCCTCACTGGCTTTTTTCCAGGTCCCTTCCCTTAGGCCGCTGATTGGCCTCAGGGGTCACGTGACGTCACAGGTAGTCACGTGCAGAGGGAACGTCAGCTGGAAGAAAACAACAGAACTGCAGGACCAAAGTGCGCTGGGAGTCACTGGGGACAGGAGAGAAAGTTTGTGGGGGGTTTTTTTGTTTTGTTTTTTTCACCTGCCCCTGCGTAATAAAAAAAAAAAATGAAGGAGCCACTGTATGGAGTATAAGCTCCACAGTGGCCCCCACTCTGTATTATAAGCTCCACAGTGGCCCCCACCCTGTATTATAAGCTCCACAGTGGCCCCCACCCAGTATTATAAGCTCCACAGTGGCCCCCACCCAGTATTATAAGCTCCACAGAGGCCCCCACCCAGTATTATAAGCTTCACAGTGGCCCCCACCCAATATTATAAGCTCCACAGTGGCCCCCACCCAGTATTATAAGCTCCATAGTGGCCCCCACCCAGTATTATAAGCTCCACAGTGGCCCCCACCCAGTATTATAAGCTCCATAGTGGCCCCCTCCTAATATTATAAGCTCCATAGTGGCCCCCTCCTAGTATTATAAGCTTCACCGTGGCCCCCTCCCAGTATTATATGCGCCCAATAGCGCCCTCCGCTCCGCTTCAGTGCTATTAATATACTCTGGGGTCTCCTTAGACCCCAGAGTATAATAACGGAGGCCCAGGGGAAGTGATTAAAAATAACAAACTCTCATACTCACCTTGCTTTACCTTTCCTTGGCATCCTCGCTCCATCCTGTCGTCTTCAGCGTCTTCAGGCCCTTTTCCGACGACGCTGCTGAGGCCTGTGATTGGGCCTCAGCGGTCACGTGGGGGCGCACTGACGTCATTACGCGGCCGCGCCCCATGTGACCGCCGGGGCCTAATCACAGGCCTCAGTCACATGACAGAAGAGCGCCGGAGAGGACGCTGTGCCCAGGAGAGGTGAGAATATGTATTTATTATTTTCAGTCACCTCCCCTGGGCTGCCATCTATTGGAAAGGGGCCTGCAATATGCCAGGGTCCCTTTCCAATAACAGTATGTATAGCGGTCGGGGAACCGCTATCATAGTGGTCCGGGGCCCCGGCCATCTCCAGCTGGCCGCGGGCCCCGTACCCTCCCGGGTCCGGTCGCGGTCGCACCCCCTGTGACCGCGATCGTAACACCACTGGTCAGGGGCCCGATCGGGATGGTCAGGATCCCGATCGGGCCCCCATGACATGAGGACTGATAGTCGGGGCTCGGGGCCCACCGGTGGATTCACCGGTTCCCCGCTGGGCCAGTCCGACCCTGAATGTCGCCACCAGTCAGTTTGTAGCTTAGTATAAATATCGCCACCAGTCAGTCTGTAGCTTAGTATAACTGCTGCCACCAGTCAGTCTGTAGCTTAATATAAATGCTGCCACCAGTCAGTCTGTAGCTTAGTATAAATGCCGCCACCAGTCAGTCTGTAGCTTAGTATAAATGTTGCCACCAGTCAGTCTGTAGCTTACTATAAATGCCGCCGCCAGTCAGTCTGTAGCTTAGTATAAATGTTGCCACCAGTCAGTCTGTAGCTTAGTATAAATGTTGCCACCAGTCAGTCTGTAGCTTAGTATAAATGTTGCCACCAGTCAGTCTGTAGCTTATTATAAATGTTGCCACCAGTCAGTCTGTAGCTTAGTATAAACGTTGCCACCAGTCACTCTGTAGCTTAGTATAAATGTTGCCACCAGTCAGTCTGTAGCTTAGTATAAATGTTGCCACCAGTTAGTCTGTAGCTTAGTATAAATGCTGCCACCAGTCAGTCTGTAGCTTAGTATAAATGTTGCCACCAGTCTGTAGCTTAGTATATATGTTGCCACCAGTCAGTCTGTAGCTTAGAATAAATGGTGCCACCAGTCAGTCTGTAGCTTAGTATAAATGTTGCCACCAGTCAGTCTGTAGCTTAGTATAAATGCTGCCACCAGTCAGTTTGTAGCTTAGTATAAATGCTGCCACCAGTCAGTCTGTAGCTTAGTATAAATGCTGCCACCAGTCAGTCTGTAGCTTAGTATAAATATTGCCACCAGTCAGTCTGTAGCTTAGTATAAATGCTGCCACCAAACAGTCTGTAGCTTAGTATAAATGCTGCGACCAGTCTGTCTGTAGGTTAGTATAACTGCCGCCACCAGTCAGTCTGTAGCTTAGTATAAATGCTGCCACCAGTCAGTCTGTATCGTAGTATAAATGTTGCCACCAGTCTGTAGCTTAGTATAACTGTTGGCATCAGTTAGTCCTTAGTCTAGTATAAATGCTGCCACCAGTCAGTCTGTAGCTTAGTATAAATGCTGCCACCAGTCAATCTGTAGCTTAGTATAAATGCTACCACCAGTCAGTCTGTAGCTTAGTATAACTGTTGGCATCAGTTAGTCCTTAGTCTAGTATAAATGTTGCCACCAGTCAGTCTGTAGCTTAGTATAAATGCTGCCACCAGTCAGTCTGTAGCTTAGTATAAATTCTGCCACCAGTCAGTCTGTAGCTTAGTATAAATGTTGCTACCAGTCTGTAGCTTAGTATAAATGTTGCCACCAGTCAGTCTGTAGCTTACTATAAATGTTGCTACCAGTCTGTAGCTTAGTATAAATGTTGCCACCAGTCAGTCTGTAGCTTAGTATAAATGCCGCCACCAGTCAGTCTGTAGCTTAGTATAAATGCTGCCACCAGTCAGTCTGTAGCTTAGTATAAATGTTGCCACCAGTCTGTAGCTTAGTATAACTGTTGGCATCAGTTAGTCCTTAGTCTAGTATAAATGTTGCCACCAGTCAGTCTGTAGCTTACTATAAATGTTGCCACCAGTCAGTCTGTAGCTTAGTATATAACTGCTGCCACCAGTCAATCTGTAGCTTAGTATAAATGCTACCACCAGTCAGTCTGTAGCTTAGTATAACTGTTGGCATCAGTTAGTCCTTAGTCTAGTATAAATGTTGCCACCAGTCAGTCTGTAGCTTAGTATAAATGCTGCCACCAGTCAGTCTGTAGCTTAGTATAAATTCTGCCACCAGTCAGTCTGTAGCTTAGTATAAATGTTGCTACCAGTCTGTAGCTTAGTATAAATGTTGCCACCAGTCAGTCTGTAGCTTACTATAAATGTTGCCACCAGTCAGTCTGTAGCTTAGTATAAATGTTGCCACCAGTCAGTCTGTAGCTTAGTATAAATGTTGCCACCAGTTAGTCTGTAGCTTAGTATAAATGCTGCCACCAGTCAGTCTGTAGCTTAGTATAAATGCTGCCACCAGTCAATCTGTAGCTTAGTATAAATGCTACCACCAGTCAGTCTGTAGCTTAGTATAACTGTTGGCATCAGTTAGTCCTTAGTCTAGTATAAATGCTGCCACCAGTCAGTCTGTAGCTTAGTATAAATGTTGCCACCAGTCTGTAGCTTAGTATAAATGTTGCCACCAGTCAGTCTGTAGCTTAGTATAAATGCTGCCACCAGTCAGTCTGTAGCTTAGTATAAATGTTGCTACCAGTCTGTAGCTTAGTATAAATGTTGCCACCAGTCAGTCTGTAGCTTACTATAAATGTTGCCACCAGTCAGTCTGTAGCTTAGTATAAATGCTGCCACCAGTCAATCTGTAGCTTAGTATAAATGCTACCACCAGTCACTCTGTAGCTTAGTATAACTGTTGGCATCAGTTACTCCTTAGTCTAGTATAAATGTTGCCACCAGTCAGTCTGTAGCTTAGTATAAATGCTGCCACCAGTCAGTCTGTAGCTTAGTATAAATGCTGCCACCAGTCAGTCTGTAGCTTAGTATAAATGTTGCCACCTCAGTCTGTAGCTTAGTATAAATGTTGCCACCAGTCAGTCTGTAGCTTAGTGCTTAGTATAAATGTTGCCACCAGTCAGTCTGTAGCTTAGTATAAATGTTGCCACCAGTCAGTCTGTAGCTTAGTATAAATGTTGCCACCAGTTAGTCTGTAGCTTAGTATAAATGCTGCCACCAGTCAGTCTGTAGCTTAGTACAAATGCTGCCAGCAGTCAGTCTGTAGCTTAGTATAAATGCTGCCACCAGTCAGTCTGTAGCTTAGTATAAATGTTGCCACCAGTCAGTCTGTAGCTTAGTATAAATGTTGCCACCAGTCAGTCTGTAGCTTAGTATAAATGTTGCCACCAGTCAGTCTGTAGCTTAGTATAAATGTTGCCACCAGTCAGTCTGTAGCTTAGTATAAATGTCGCCACCAGTCAGTCTGTAGCTTAGTATAAATGCTGCCACCAGTCAGTCTGTAGCTTAGTATAAATGCTGCCACCAATCAGTCTGTAGCTTAGTATAAATGTTGCCACCAGTCAGTCTGTAGCTTAGTATAAATGTTGCCACCAGTCAGTCTGTAGCTTAGTATAAATGTTGCCACCAGTCAGTCTGTAGCTTAGTATAAATGCTGCCACCAGTCAGTCTGTAGCTTAGTATAAATGCTGCCACCAGTCAGTCTGTAGCTTAGTATAAATGTTGCCACCAGTCAGTCTGTAGCTTAGTATAAATGCTGCCACCAGTCAGTCTGTAGCTTAGTATAAATGTCTGCCACCAGTCTGTAGCTTAGTATAAATGTTGCCACCGGTCAGTCTGTAGCTTAGTATAAATGTTGCCACCAGTCAGTCTGTAGCTTAGTATAAATGTTGCCACCAGTCAGTCTGTAGCTTAGTATAAATGCTGCCACCAGTCAGTCTGTAGCTTAGTATAAATGCTGCCACCAGTCAGTCTGTAGCTTAGTATAAATGTTGCCACCAGTCAGTCTGTAGCTTAGTATAAATGCTGCCACCAGTCAGTCTGTAGCTTAGTATAAATGCTGCCACCAGTCAGTCTGTAGCTTAGTATAAATGCTGCCACCAGTCAGTCTGTAGCTTAGTATAAATGTTGCCACCAGTCTGTAGCTTAGTATAAATGTTGCCACCAGTCAGTCTGTAGCTTAGTATAAATGTTGCCACCAGTTAGTCTGTAGCTTAGTATAAATGCTGCCACCAGTCAGTCTGTAGCTTAGTATAAATATTGCCACCAGTCAGTCTGTAGCTTAGTATAAATGCTGCCACCAGTCAGTCTGTAGGTTAGTATAAATGCTGCCCCCATCAGTCTGTAGCTTAGTATAAATGTTGCCACCAGTCTGTAGCTTAGTATAAATGTTGCCACCAGTCAGTCTGTAGCTTAGTATAAATGCTGCGACCAGTCTGTCTGTAGCTTAGTATAAATGTTGCCACCAGTCTGTAGCTTAGTATAAATGCCGCCACCAGTGAGTCTGTAGCTTAGTATAAATGTTGCCACCAGTCTGTAGCTTAGTATAACTGTTGGCCTCAGTTAGTCCTTAGTCTAGTATAAATGTTGCCACCAGTCAGTCTGTAGCTTAGTATAAATGTTGCCACCAGTCAGTCTGTAGCTTAGTATAAATGTTGCCACCAGTTAGTCTGTAGCTTAGTATAAATGCTGCCACCAGTCAGTCTGTAGCTTAGTATAAATGCTGCCACCAGTCAATCTGTAGCTTAGTATAAATGCTACCACCAGTCAGTCTGTAGCTTAGTATAACTGTTGGCATCAGTTAGTCCTTAGTCTAGTATAAATGCTGCCACCAGTCAGTCTGTAGCTTAGTATAAATGTTGCCACCAGTCTGTAGCTTAGTATAAATGTTGCCACCAGTCAGTCTGTAGCTTAGTATAAATGCTGCCACCAGTCAGTCTGTAGCTTTGTATAAATGTTGCTACCAGTCTGTAGCTTAGTATAAATGTTGCCACCAGTCAGTCTGTAGCTTACTATAAATGTTGCCACCAGTGAGTCTGTAGCTTAGTATAACTGTTGGCATCAGTCAGTCCTTAGTCTAGTATAAATGTTGCCACCAGTCAGTCTGTAGCTTAGTATAAATGCTGCCACCAGTCAGTCTGTAGCTTAGTATAAATGCTGCCACCAGTCAGTCTGTAGCTTAGTATAAATGTTGCCACCAGTCAGTCTGTAGCTTAGTATAAATGTTGCCACCAGTCAGTCTGTAGCTTACTATAAATGTTGCTACCAGTCTGTAGCTTAGTATAAATGTTGCCACCAGTCAGTCTGTAGCTTAGTATAAATGTTGCCACCAGTCAGTCTGTAGCTTAGTATAAATGTTGCCACCAGTCAGTCTGTAGCTTAGTATAAATGTTGCCACCAGTCAGTCTTGTATAGGGCATCAGTAGTCCTAGTCTAGTATAAATGTTGCCACCAGTCAGTCTGTAGCTTAGTATAAATGTTGCCACCAGTCAGTCTGTACCTTAGTATAAATGCTGCCACCAGTCAGTCTGTAGCTTAGTATAAATGCTGCCACCAGTCAGTCTGTAGCTTAGTATAAATGTTGCCACCAGTACCTGTAGCCTAGTATAAATGTTGCCACCAGTCAGTCTGTAGCTTAGTATAAATGCTGCCACCAGTCAGTCTGTAGCTTAGTATAAATCTGCCACCAGTCAGTCTGTAGCTTAGTATAAATGTTGCCACCAGTCTGTAGCTTAGTATAAATGTTGCCACCAGTCAGTCTGTAGCTTAGTATAAATGCTTGCCACCAGTCAGTCTGTAGCTTAGTATAAATGCTGCCACCAGTCAAAAAAACCAAGTCTGTAGCTTAGTATAAATGCTACCACCAGTCAGTCTGTAGCTTAGTATAACTGTTGGCATCAGTTAGTCCTTAGTCTAGTATAAATGTTGCCACCAGTCAGTCTGTAGCTTAGTATAAATGCTGCCACCAGTCAGTCTGTAGCTTAGTATAAATGCTGCCACCAGTCAGTCTGTAGCTTAGTATAAATGCTGCCACCAGTCAGTCTGTAGCTTAGTATAAATGTTGCCACCAGTCAGTCTGTAGCTTAGTATAAATGTTGCCACCAGTCAGTCTGTAGCTTAGTATAAATGTTGCCACCAGTCAGTCTGTAGCTTAGTATAAATGTTGCCACCAGTCAGTCTGTAGCTTAGTATAAATGTTGCCACCAGTCAGTCTGTAGCTTAGTATAAATGTTGCCACCAGTCAGTCTGTAGCTTAGTATAAATGTTGCCACCAGTCAGTCTGTAGCTTAGTATAAATGCTGGCACCAGTCAGTCTGTAGCTTAGTATAAATGCTGCCACCAGTCAGTCTGTAGCTTAGTATAAATGTTGCCACCAGTCAGTCTGTAGCTTAGTATAAATGTTGCCACCAGTCAGTCTGTAGCTTAGTATAAATGTTGCCACCAGTCAGTCTGTAGCTTAGTATAAATGTTGCCACCAGTCAGTCTGTAGCTTAGTATAAATGTTGCCACCAGTCAGTCTGTAGCTTAGTATAAATGCTGCCACCAGTCAGTCTGTAGCTTAGTATAAATGCTGCCACCAGTCAGTCTGTAGCTTAGTATAAATGTTGCCACCAGTCAGTCTGTAGCTTAGTATAAATGCTGCCACCAGTCAGTCTGTAGCTTAGTATAAATGTTGCCACCAGTCTGTAGCTTAGTATAAATGTTGCCACCAGTCAGTCTGTAGCTTAGTATAAATGTTGCCACCAGTCAGTCTGTAGCTTAGTATAAATGTTGCCACCAGTCAGTCTGTAGCTTAGTATAAATGCTGCCACCAGTCAGTCTGTAGCTTAGTATAAATGTTGCCACCAGTCAGTCTGTAGCTTAGTATAAATGTTGCCACCAGTCAGTCTGTAGCTTAGTATAAATGCTGCCACCAGTCAGTCTGTAGCTTAGTATAAATGCTGCCACCAGTCTGTCTGTAGGTTAGTATAAATGCTGCCACCAGTCAGTCTGTAGCTTAGTATAAATGTTGCCACCAGTCTGGCTAGTATAAATGTTGCCACCAGTCAGTCTGTAGCTTAGTATAAATGTTGCCACCAGTCAGTCTGTAGCTTAGTATAAATGCTGCCACCAGTCAGTCTGTAGCTTAGTATAAATGTTGCCACCAGTCAGTCTGTAGCTTAGTATAAATGTTGCCACCAGTCAGTCTGTAGCTTAGTATAAATGCTGCCACCAGTCAGTCTGTAGCTTAGTATAAATGTTGCCACCAGTCAGTCTGTAGCTTAGTATAAATGTTGCCACCAGTCAGTCTGTAGCTTAGTATAAATGCTGCCACCAGTCAGTCTGTAGCTTAGTATAAATGTTGCCACGCAGTCTGTAGCTTAGTATAAATGTTGCCACCAGTCAGTCTGTAGCTTAGTATAAATGTTGCCACCAGTCAGTCTGTAGCTTAGTATAAATGTTGCCACCAGTCAGTCTGTAGCTTAGTATAAATGTTGCCACCAGTCAGTCTGTAGCTTAGTATAAATGCTGCCACCAGTCAGTCTGTAGCTTAGTATAAATGCTGCCACCAGCGCTTAGTATAACTGTTGGCATCAGTTAGTCCTTAGTCTAGTATAAATGCTGCCACCAGTCAGTCTGTAGCTTAGTATAAATGTTGCCACCAGTCTGTAGCTTAGTATAAATGTTGCCACCAGTCAGTCTGTAGCTTAGTATAAATGCTGCCACCAGTAAACAGTCTGTAGCTTAGTATAAATGTTGCCACCAGTCAGTCTGTAGCTAATAAATGGCCACCAATCTGTAGCTTAGTATAACTGTTGCCACCAGTTAGTCCTCTAGTATAAATGTTGCCACCAGTCAGTCTGTAGCTTAGTATAAATGCTGCCACCAGTCAGTCTGTAGCTTAGTATAAATGCTGCCACCAGTCAGTCTGTAGCTTAGTATAAATGTTGCCACCAGTCTGTAGCTTAGTATAAATGTTGCCACCAGTCAGTCTGTAGCTTAGTATAAATGTTGCCACCAGTCAGTCTGTAGCTTAGTATAAATGCTGCCACCAGTCAGTCTGTAGCTTAGTATAAATGTGCCACCAGTCTGTAGCTTAGTATAACTGTTGGCACCAGTTAGTCCTTAGTCTAGTATAAATGTTGCCACCAGTCAGTCTGTAGCTTACTATAAATGTTGCCACCAGTCAGTCTGTAGCTTAGTATAAATGCTGCCACCAGTCAATCTGTAGCTAGTATAAATGCTACCACCAGTCAGTCTGTAGCTTAGTATAACTGTTGGCATCAGTTAGTCCTTAGTCTAGTATAAATGCTGCCACCAGTCAGTCTGTAGCTTAGTATAAATGCGCCACCAGCAGCGAGCAGAAAACTGCCACCAGTCAGTCTGTAGCTTAGTATAAATGTTGCCACCAGTCTGTAGCTTAGTATAAATGTTGCCACCAGTCAGTCTGTAGCTTAGTATAAATGTTGCCACCAGTCAGTCTGTAGCTTAGTATAAATGTTGCCACCAGTCAGTCTGTAGCTTAGTATAAATGCTGCCACCAGTCAATCTGTAGCTTAGTATAAATGCTACCACCAGTCAGTCTGTAGCTTAGTATAACTGTTGGCATCAGTTAGTCCTTAGTCTAGTATAAATGTTGCCACCAGTCAGTCTGTAGCTTAGTATAAATGCTGCCACCAGTCAGTCTGTAGCTTAGTATAAATTAAACTGCCACCAGTCAGTCTGTAGCTTAGTATAAATGTTGCCCCTCTCATGTTGCCACCAGTCAGTCTGTAGCTTAGTATAAATGCTGCCACCAGTCAGTCTGTAGCTTAGTATAAATGTTGCCACCAGTCAGTCTGTAGCTTAGTATAAATGCTGCCCCCATCACCAGTCCCAGTCTGTAGCTTAGTATAAATGTTGCCACCAGTCAGTCTGTAGCTTAGTATAAATGTTGCCACCAGTCAGTCTGTAGCTTAGTATAAATGCTGCCACCAGTCAATCTGTAGCTTAGTATAAATGCTGCCACCAGTCAGTCTGTAGCTTAGTATAACTGTTGGCATCAGTTAGTCCTTAGTCTAGTATAAATGTTGCCACCAGTCAGTCTGTAGCTTAGTATAAATGTTGCCACCAGTCAGTCTGTAGCTTAGTATAAATGTTGCCACCAGTCAGTCTGTAGCTTAGTATAAATGCTGCCACCAGTCAGTCTGTAGCTTAGTATAAATGCTGCCACCAGTCAGTCTGTAGCTTAGTATAAATGCTGCCACCAGTCAGTCTGTAGCTTAGTATAAATGTTGCCACCAGTCAGTCTGTAGCTTAGTATAAATGTTGCCACCAGTCAGTCTGTAGCTTAGTATAAATGTTGCCACCAGTCAGTCTGTAGCTTAGTATAAATGTTGCCACCAGTCAGTCTGTAGCTTAGTATAAATGCTGCCACCAGTCAGTCTGTAGCTTAGTATAAATGTTGCCACCAGTCAGTCTGTAGCTTAGTATAAATGTTGCCACCAGTCAGTCTGTAGCTTAGTATAAATGTTGCCACCAGTCAGTCTGTAGCTTAGTATAAATGTTGCCACCAGTCAGTCTGTAGCTTAGTATAAATGTTGCCACCAGTCAGTCTGTAGCTTAGTATAAATGTTGCCACCAGTCAGTCTGTAGCTTAGTATAAATGTTGCCACCAGTCTAGCTAGTATATGCTCCACCAGTCTGTAGCTTAGTATAAATGTTGCCACCAGTCAGTCTGTAGCTTAGTATAAATGCTGCCACCAGTCAGTCTGTAGCTTAGTATAAATGCTGCCACCAGTCAGTCTGTAGCTTAGTATAAATGCTGCCACCAGTCAGCTCTGTAGCTTAGTATAAATGCTGCCACCAGTCAGTCTGTAGCTTAGTATAAATGTTGCCACCAGTCAGTCTGTAGCTTAGTATAAATGTTGCCACCAGTCAGTCTGTAGCTTAGTATAAATGTTGCCACCAGTCAGTCTGTAGCTTAGTATAAATGTTGCCACCAGTCAGTCTGTAGCTTAGTATAAATGCTGCCACCAGTCAATCTGTAGCTTAGTATAAATGCTACCACCAGTCAGTCTGTAGCTTAGTATAACTGTTGGCATCAGTTAGTCCTTAGTCTAGTATAAATGTTGCCACCAGTCAGTCTGTAGCTTAGTATAAATGCTGCCACCAGTCAGTCTGTAGCTTAGTATAAATGCTGCCACCAGTCAGTCTGTAGCTTAGTATAAATGTTGCCACCAGTCTGTAGCTTAGTATAAATGTTGCCACCAGTCAGTCTGTAGCTTAGTATAAATGTTGCCACCAGTCAGTCTGTAGCTTAGTATAAATGTTGCCACCAGTCAGTCTGTAGCTTAGTATAAATGTTGCCACCAGTCAGTCTGTAGCTTAGTATAAATGCTGCCACCAGTCAGTCTGTAGCTTAGTATAAATGCTGCCACCAGTCACTCTGTAGCTTAGTATAAATGCTGCCACCAGTCAGTCTGTAGCTTAGTATAAATGTTGCCACCAGTCAGTCTGTAGCTTAGTATAAATGTTGCCACCAGTCAGTCTGTAGCTTAGTATAAATGTTGCCACCAGTCAGTCTGTAGCTTAGTATAAATGTTGCCACCAGTCAGTCTGTAGCTTAGTATAAATGTTGCCACCAGTCAGTCTGTAGCTTAGTATAAATGCTGCCACCAGTCAGTCTGTAGCTTAGTATAAATGCTGCCACCAGTCAGTCTGTAGCTTAGTATAAATGTTGCCACCAGTCAGTCTGTAGCTTAGTATAAATGTTGCCACCAGTCAGTCTGTAGCTTAGTATAAATGTTGCCACCAGTCAGTCTGTAGCTTAGTATAAATGTTGCCACCAGTCAGTCTGTAGCTTAGTATAAATGTTGCCACCAGTCAGTCTGTAGCTTAGTATAAATGCTGCCACCAGTCAGTCTGTAGCTTAGTATAAATGCTGCCACCAGTCAGTCTGTAGCTTAGTATAAATGTTGCCACCAGTCAGTCTGTAGCTTAGTATAAATGCTGCCACCAGTCAGTCTGTAGCTTAGTATAAATGTTGCCACCACAGTCTGTAGCTTAGTATAAATGTTGCCACCAGTCAGTCTGTAGCTTAGTATAAATGTTGCCACCAGTCAGTCTGTAGCTTAGTATAAATGTTGCCACCAGTCAGTCTGTAGCTTAGTATAAATGTTGCCACCAGTCAGTCTGTAGCTTAGTATAAATGTTGCCACCAGTCAGTCTGTAGCTTAGTATAAATGTTGCCACCAGTCAGTCTGTAGCTTAGTATAAATGCTGCCACCAGTCAGTCTGTAGCTTAGTATAAATGTTGCCACCAGTCAGTCTGTAGCTTAGTATAAATGTTGCCACCAGTCGCGCGTCCCAGTCTGTAGCTTAGTATAAATGTTGCCACCAGTCAGTCTGTAGCTTAGTATAAATGCTGCCACCAGTCAGTCTGTAGCTTAGTATAAATGCTGCCACCAGTCAGTCTGTAGCTTAGTATAAATGCTGCCACCAGTCAGTCTGTAGCTTAGTATAAATGCTGCCACCAGTCAGTCTGTAGCTTAGTATAAATGTTGCCACCAGTCAGTCTGTAGCTTAGTATAAATGTTGCCACCAGTCAGTCTGTAGCTTAGTATAAATGCTGCCGCCACCAGTAAAGCTGCCCCAGTCTGTAGCTTAGTATAAATGCTGCCACCAGTCAGTCTGTAGCTTAGTATAAATGTTGCCACCAGTCTGTAGCTTAGTATAACTGTTGGCACCAGTTAGTCCTTAGTCTAGTATAAATGTTGCCACCAGTCAGTCTGTAGCTTAGTATAAATGTTGCCACCAGTCAGTCTGTAGCTTAGTCCCCATAAATGCTGCCACCAGTCAGTCTGTAGCTTAGTATAAATGCTGCCACCAGTCAATCTGTAGCTTAGTATAAATGCTACCACCAGTCAGTCTGTAGCTTAGTATAACTGTTGGCATCAGTTAGTCCTTAGTCTAGTATAAATGCTGCCACCAGTCAGTCTGTAGCTTAGTATAAATGTTGCCACCAGTCAGTCTGTAGCTTAGTATAAATGTTGCCACCAGTCAGTCTGTAGCTTAGTATAAATGCTGCCACCAGTCAGTCTGTAGCTTAGTATAAATGTTGCCACCAGTCTGTAGCTTAGTATAAATGTTGCCACCAGTCAGTCTGTAGCTTACTATAAATGTTGCCACCAGTCTGTAGCTTAGTATAACTGTTGGCACCAGTTAGTCCTTAGCTCTAGTATAAATGTTGCCACCAGTCAGTCTGTAGCTTAGTATAAATGCCGCCACCAGTCAGTCTGTAGCTTAGTATAAATGCTGCCACCAGTCAGTCTGTAGCTTAGTATAAATTAAATGCTGCCACCAGTCAGTCTGTAGCTTAGTATAAATGTTGCCACCACAGTCTGTAGCTTAGTATAAATGCTGCCACCAGTCAGTCTGTAGCTTAGTATAAATGCTGCCTGCCACCAGTCAGTCTGTAGCTTAGTATAAATGCTGCCACCAGTCAGTCTGTAGCTTAGTATAAATGTTGCCACCAGTCAGTCTGTAGCTTAGTATAAATGTTGCCACCAGTCAGTCTGTAGCTTAGTATAAATGTTGCCACCAGTCAGTCTGTAGCTTAGTATAAATGCTGCCACCAGTCAGTCTGTAGCTTAGTATAAATGTTGCCACCAGTCAGTCTGTAGCTTAGTATAAATGTTGCCACCAGTCAGTCTGTAGCTTAGTATAAATGCTGCCACCAGTCAGTCTGTAGCTTAGTATAAATGCTGCCACCAGTCAGTCTGTAGCTTAGTATAAATGTTGCCACCAGTCAGTCTGTAGCTTAGTATAAATGTTGCCACCAGTCAGTCTGTAGCTTAGTATAAATGTTGCCACCAGTCAGTCTGTAGCTTAGTATAAATGTTGCCACCAGCAGTCTGTAGCTTAGTATAAATGCTGCCACCAGTCAGTCTGTAGCTTAGTATAAATGTTGCCACCAGTCAGTCTGTAGCTTAGTATAAATGTTGCCACCAGTCAGTCTGTAGCTTAGTATAAATGTTGCCACCAGTCAGTCTGTAGCTTAGTATAAATGTTGCCACCAGTCAGTCTGTAGCTTAGTATAAATGCTGCCACCAGTCAGTAGCTTAGTATAAATGCTGCCACCAGTCAGTCTGTAGCTTAGTATAAATGTTGCCACCAGTCAGTCTGTAGCTTAGTATAAATGCTGCCACCAGTCAGTCTGTAGCTTAGTATAAATGCTGCCACCAGTCAGTCTGTAGCTTAGTATAAATGCTGCCACCAGTCAGTCTGTAGCTGATAAATGTTGCCACCAGTCAGTCTGTAGCTTAGTATAAATGCTGCCACCAGTCAGTCTGTAGCTTAGTATAAATGCTGCCACCAGTCAGTCTGTAGCTTAGTATAAATGCTGCCACCAGTCAGTCTGTAGCTTAGTATAAATGTTGCCACCAGTCAGTCTGTAGCTTAGTATAAATGTTGCCACCAGTCAGTCTGTAGCTTAGTATAAATGCTGCCACCCAGTCTGTAGCTTAGTATAAATGCTGCCACCAGTCAGTCTGTAGCTTAGTATAAATGTTGCCACCAGTCAGTCTGTAGCTTAGTATAAATGTTGCCACCAGTCAGTCTGTAGCTTAGTATAAATGTTGCCACCAGTCAGTCTGTAGCTTAGTATAAATGTTGCCACCAGTCAGTCTGTAGCTTAGTATAAATGTTGCCACCAGTCAGTCTGTAGCTTAGTATAAATGCTGCCACCAGTCAGTCTGTAGCTTAGTATAAATGCTGCCACCAGTCAGTCTGTAGCTTAGTATAAATCCACCGTCAGCTTGCAGTATAACTGTTGGCATCAGTTAGTCCTTAGTCTAGTATAAATGCTGCCACCAGTCAGTCTGTAGCTTAGTATAAATGTTGCCACCAGTCAGTCTGTAGCTTAGTATAAATGTTGCCACCAGTCAGTCTGTAGCTTAGTATAAATGCTGCCACCAGTCAGTCTGTAGCTTAGTATCATCTGTAGCTCAACCCCCAGTCAGTCTGTAGCTTAGTATAAATGTTGCCACCACCAGTCAGTCTGTAGCTTAGTATAAATGTTGCCACCAGTCAGTCTGTAGCTTAGTATAAATGCTGCCACCAGTCAGTCTGTAGCTTAGTATAAATGTTGCCACCAGTCAGTCCTTAGTAATGTCGCCACCAGTCTGTAGCTTAGTATAAATGTTGCCCCAGCAGTCAGTAAATGTTCCACCAGTCTGTAGCTTAGTATAAATGTTGCCACCAGTCAGTCTGTAGCTTAGTATAAATGCTGCCACCAGTCAGTCTGTAGCTTAGTATAAATGCTGCCACCAGTCAGTCTGTAGCTTAGTATAAATGTTGCCACCAGTCAGTCTGTAGCTTAGTATAAATGTTGCCACCAGTCAGTCTGTAGCTTAGTATAAATGTTGCCACCAGTCAGTCGAGCTCTAGTATAAATGCTGCCACCAGTCAGTCTGTAGCTTAGTATAAATGCTGCCACCGCAGTCTGTAGCTTAGTATAAATGTTGCCACCAGTCAGTCTGTAGCTTAGTATAAATGCTGCCACCAGTCAGTCTGTAGCTTAGTATAAATGTTGCCACCAGAGGGCGCAGTCAGTCTGTAGCTTAGTATAAATGTTGCCACCAGTCAGTCTGTAGCTTAGTATAAATGTTGCCACCAGTCAGTCTGTAGCTTAGTATAAATGTTGCCACCAGTCAGTCTGTAGCTTAGTATAAATGTTGCCACCAGTCAATCTGTAGCTTAGTATAAATGCTACCACCAGTCAGTCTGTAGCTTAGTATAACTGTTGGCATCAGTTAGTCCTTAGTCTAGTATAAATGTTGCCACCAGTCAGTCTGTAGCTTAGTATAAATGTTGCCACCAGTCAGTCTGTAGCTTAGTATAAATGTTGCCACCAGTCAGTCTGTAGCTTAGTATAAATGTTGCCACCGTTGCCACCAGTCAGTCTGTAGCTTAGTATAAATGTTGCCACCAGTCAGTCTGTAGCTTAGTATAAATGTTGCCACCAGTCAGTCTGTAGCTTAGTATAAATGTGCCACCAGTCAGTCTGTAGCTTAGTATAAATGTTGCCACCAGTCAGTCTGTAGCTTAGTATAAATGCTGCCACCAGTCAGTCTGTAGCTTAGTATAAATGCTGCCACCAGTCAATCTGTAGCTTAGTATAAATGCTACCACCAGTCAGTCTGTAGCTTAGTATAACTGTTGGCATCAGTTAGTCCTTAGTCTAGTATAAATGTTGCCACCAGTCAGTCTGTAGCTTAGTATAAATGTTGCCACCAGTCAGTCTGTAGCTTAGTATAAATGTTGCCACCAGTCAGTCTGTAGCTTAGTATAAATGCTGCCACCAGTCAGTCTGTAGCTTAGTATAAATGCTGCCACCAGTCAGTCTGTAGCTTAGTATAAATGTTGCCACCAGTCAGTCTGTAGCTTAGTATAAATGTTGCCACCAGTCAGTCTGTAGCTTAGTATAAATGTTGCCACCAGTCAGTCTGTAGCTTAGTATAAATGTTGCCACCAGTCAGTCTGTAGCTTAGTATAAATGTTGCCACCAGTCAGTCTGTAGCTTAGTATAAA
The DNA here is from genome assembly GCA_947044405.1 of Leptodactylus fallax. Lineage (NCBI taxonomy): Eukaryota > Metazoa > Chordata > Amphibia > Anura > Leptodactylidae > Leptodactylus > Leptodactylus fallax. Next base: position 3,765,184 of record CAMRHE010000027.1, read on the forward strand.
TGCTGCCACCAGTCAGTCTGTAGCTTAGTATAAATGCTGCCACCAGTCAGTCTGTAGCTTAGTATAAATGCTGCCACCAGTCTGTAGCTTAGTATAACTGTTGGCATCAGTTAGTCCTTAGTCTAGTATAAATGTTGCCACCAGTCAGTCTGTAGCTTAGTATAAATGTTGCCACCAGTCAGTCTGTAGCTTAGTATAAATGTTGCCACCAGTCAGTCTGTAGCTTAGTATAAATGCTGCCACCAGTCAGTCTGTAGCTTAGTATAAATGTTGCCACCAGTCAGTCTGTAGCTTAGTATAAATGTTGCCACCAGTCAGTCTGTAGCTTAGTATAAATGTTGCCACCAGTCAGTCTGTAGCTTAGTATAAATGTTGCCACCAGTCAGTCTGTAGCTTAGTATAAATGTTGCCACCAGTCGAGTCTGTAGCGCTTAGTATAAATGCTGCCACCAGTCAGTCTGTAGCTTAGTATAAATGCTGCCACCAGTCAGTCTGTAGCTTAGTATAAATGCTGCCACCAGTCAGTCTGTAGCTTAGTATAAATGTTGCCACCAGTCAGTCTGTAGCTTAGTATAAATGTTGCCACCAGTCAGTCTGTAGCTTAGTATAAATGTTGCCACCAGTCAGTCTGTAGCTTAGTATAAATGTTGCCACCAGCCAGTCAGTCTGTAGCTTAGTATAAATGTTGCCACCAGTCAGTCTGTAGCTTAGTATAAATGTTGCCACCAGTCAGTCTGTAGCTTAGTATAAATGTTGCCACCAGTCAGTCTGTAGCTTAGTATAAATGCTGCCACCAGTCAGTCTGTAGCTTAGTATAAATGCTGCCACCAGTCAGTCTGTAGCTTAGTATAAATGTTGCCACCAGTCTGTAGCTTAGTATAAATGTTGCCACCAGTCTGTAGCTTAGTATAAATGCTGCCACCAGTCAGTCTGTAGCTTAGTATAAATGTTGCCACCAGTCAGTCTGTAGCTTAGTATAAATGTTGCCACCAGTCAGTCTGTAGCTTAGTATAAATGTTGCCACCAGTCAGTCTGTAGCTTAGTATAAATGTTGCCACCAGTCAGCTAGTATAAATGCTGCACCAGTAGTCTCTAGTATAAATGCTGCCACCAGTCAGTCTGTAGCTTAGTATAAATGCTACCACCAGTCAGTCTGTAGCTTAGTATAACTGTTGGCATCAGTCTAGCCCTAGTATAAATGTTGCCACCAGTCAGTCTGTAGCTTAGTATAAATGCTGCCACCAGTCAGTCTGTAGCTTAGTATAAATGCTGCCACCAGTCAGTCTGTAGCTTAGTATAAATGTTGCCACCAGTCAGTCTGTAGCTTAGTATAAATGTTGCCACCAGTCAGTCTGTAGCTTAGTATAAATGTCTGCCACCAGTCAGTCTGTAGCTTAGTATAAATGTTGCCACCAGTCAGTCTGTAGCTTAGTATAAATGCTGCCACCAGTCAGTCTGTAGCTTAGTATAAATGCTGCCACCAGTCAGTCTGTAGCTTAGTATAAATGTTGCCACCAGTCAGTCTGTAGCTTAGTATAAATGTTGCCACCAGTCAGTCTGTAGCTTAGTATAAATGCTGCCACCAGTCAGTCTGTAGCTTAGTATAAATGCTGCCACCAGTCAGTCTGTAGCTTAGTATAAATGTTGCCACCAGTCAGTCTGTAGCTTAGTATAAATGTTGCCACCAGTCAGTCTGTAGCTTAGTATAGCGCCCCGCAGCTTAGTATAAATGTTGCCACCAGTCAGTCTGTAGCTTAGTATAAATGCTGCCACCAGTCAGTCTGTAGCTTAGTATAAATGTTGCCACCAGTCAGTCTGTAGCTTAGTATAAATGTTGCCACCAGTCAGTCTGTAGCTTAGTATAAATGCTGCCACCAGTCAGTCTGTAGCTTAGTATAAATGCTGCCACCAGTCAGTCTGTAGCTTAGTATAAATGTTGGCCACCAGTCTAGTCCCCAGTCAGTCTGTAGCTTAGTATAAATGTTGCCACCAGTCAGTCTGTAGCTTAGTATAAATGTTGCCACCAGTCAGTCTGTAGCTTAGTATAAATGCTGCCACCAGTCAGTCTGTAGCTTAGTATAAATGCTGCCACCAGTCAGTCTGTAGCTTAGTATAAATGTTGCCACCAGTCAGTCTGTAGCTTAGTATAAATGTTGCCACCAGTCAGTCTGTAGCTTAGTATAAATGTTGCCACCAGTCAGTCTGTAGCTTAGTATAAATGTTGCCACCAGTCAGTCTGTAGCTTAGTATAAATGTTGCCACCGTCAGTCTCCGCCACCAGTCAGTCTGTAGCTTAGTATAAATGCTGCCACCAGTCAGTCTGTAGCTTAGTATAAATGCTGCCACCAGTCAGTCTGTAGCTTAGTATAAATGTTGCCACCAGTCAGTCTGTAGCTTAGTATAACTGTTGGCATCAGTTAGTCCTTAGTCTAGTATAAATGTTGCCACCAGTCAGTCTGTAGCTTAGTATAAATGTTGCCACCAGTCAGTCTGTAGCTTAGTATAAATGTTGCCACCAGTCAGTCTGTAGCTTAGTATAAATGTTGCCACCAGTCAGTCTGTAGCTTAGTATAAATGTTGCCACCAGTTAGTCTGTAGCTTAGTATAAATGCTGCCACCAGTCAGTCTGTAGCTTAGTATAAATGCTGCCACCAGTCAATCTGTAGCTTAGTATAAATGCTACCACCAGTCAGTCTGTAGCTTAGTATAACTGTTGGCATCAGTTAGTCCTTAGTCTAGTATAAATGCTGCCACCAGTCAGTCTGTAGCTTAGTATAAATGTTGCCACACAGTCTGTAGCTTAGTATAAATGTTGCCACCAGTCAGTCTGTAGCTTAGTATAAATGCTGCCACCAGTCAGTCGGAGCTTAGTATAAATGTTGCCACCAGTCTGTAGCTTAGTATAAATGTTGCCACCAGTCAGTCTGTAGCTTACTATAAATGTTGCCACCAGTCAGTCTGTAGCTTAGTATAAATGCTGCCACCAGTCAATCTGTAGCTTAGTATAAATGCTACCACCAGTCAGTCTGTAGCTTAGTATAACTGTTGGCATCAGTTAGTCCTTAGTCTAGTATAAATGTTGCCACCAGTCAGTCTGTAGCTTAGTATAAATGCTGCCACCAGTCAGTCTGTAGCTTAGTATAAATGCTGCCACCAGTCAGTCTGTAGCTTAGTATAAATGTTGCTACCAGTCTGTAGCTTAGTATAAATGTTGCCACCAGTCAGTCTGTAGCTTACTATAAATGTTGCCACCAGTCAGTCTGTAGCTTAGTATAAATGTTGCCACCAGTCAGTCTGTAGCTTAGTATAAATGTTGCCACCAGTTAGTCTGTAGCTTAGTATAAATGCTGCCACCAGTCAGTCTGTAGCTTAGTATAAATGCTGCCACCAGTCAGTCTGTAGCTTAGTATAAATGCTGCCACCAGTCAGTCTGTAGCTTAGTATAAATGTTGCCACCAGTCAGTCTGTAGCTTAGTATAAATGTTGCCACCAGTCAGTCTGTAGCTTAGTATAAATGTTGCCACCAGTCAGTCTGTAGCTTAGTATAAATGTTGCCACCAGTCAGTCTGTAGCTTAGTATAAATGTTGCCACCAGTCAGTCTGTAGCTTAGTATAAATGTTGCCACCAGTCAGTCTGGCGCGTCAGTCTGTAGCTTAGTATAAATGTTGCCACCAGTCAGTCTGTAGCTTAGTATAAATGTTGCCACCAGTCAGTCTGTAGCTTAGTATAAATGTTGCCACCAGTCAGTCTGTAGCTTAGTATAAATGTTGCCACCAGTCAGTCTGTAGCTTAGTATAAATGCTGCCACCAGCAGTCTGTAGCTTAGTATAAATGCTGCCACCAGTCAGTCTGTAGCTTAGTATAAATGCTGCCACCAGTCAGTCTGTAGCTTAGTATAAATGTTGCCACCAGTCAGTCTGTAGCTTAGTATAAATGTTGCCACCAGTCAGTCTGTAGCTTAGTATAAATGTTGCCACCAGTCAGTCTGTAGCTTAGTATAAATGTTGCCACCAGTCAGTCTGTAGCTTAGTATAAATGTTGCCACCAGTCAGTCTGTAGCTTAGTATAAATGTTGCCACCAGTCAGTCTGTAGCTTAGTATAAATGCTGCCACCAGTCAGTCTGTAGCTTAGTATAAATGCTGCCACCAGTCAGTCTGTAGCTTAGTATAAATGTTGCCACCAGTCAGTCTGTAGCTTAGTATAAATGTTGCCACCAGTCAGTCTGTAGCTTAGTATAAATGTTGCCACCAGTCAGTCTGTAGCTTAGTATAAATGTTGCCACCAGTCAGTCTGTAGCTTAGTATAAATGTTGCCACCAGTCAGTCTGTAGCTTAGTATAAATGCTGCCACCAGTCAGTCTGTAGCTTAGTATAAATGTTGCCACCAGTCAGTCTGTAGCTTAGTATAAATGCTGCCACCAGTCAGTCTGTAGCTTAGTATAACTGTTGGCACCAGTCAGTCCTTAGCCTAGTATAAATGTTGCCACCAGTCAGTCTGTAGCTTAGTATAAATGCTGCCACCAGTCAGTCTGTAGCTTAGTATAAATGTCTGCCACCAGTCAGTCTGTAGCTTAGTATAAATGTTGCCACCAGTCAGTCTGTAGCTTAGTATAAATGTTGCCACCAGTCAGTCTGTAGCTTAGTATAAATGTTGCCACCAGTCAGTCTGTAGCTTAGTATAAATGTTGCCACCAGTCAGTCTGTAGCTTAGTATAAATGCTGCCACCAGTCAGTCTGTAGCTTAGTATAAATGCTGCCACCAGTCAGTCTGTAGCTTAGTATAAATGTTGCCACCAGTCAGTCTGTAGCTTAGTATAAATGTTGCCACCAGTCAGTCTGTAGCTTAGTATAAATGTTGCCACCAGTCAGTCTGTAGCTTAGTATAAATGTTGCCACCAGTCAGTCTGTAGCTTAGTATAAATGTTGCCACCAGTCAGTCTGTAGCTTAGTATAAATGCTGCCACCAGTCAGTCTGTAGCTTAGTATAAATGTTGCCACCAGTCAGTCTGTAGCTTAGTATAAATGTTGCCACCAGTCAGTCTGTAGCTTAGTATAAATGTTGCCACCAGTCAGTCTGTAGCTTAGTATAAATGTTGCCACCAGTCAGTCTGTAGCTTAGTATAAATGTTGCCACCAGTCAGTCTGTAGCTTAGTATAAATGTTGCCACCAGTCAGTCTGTAGCTTAGTATAAATGTTGCCACCAGTCAGTCTGTAGCTTAGTATAAATGCTGCCACCAGTCAGTCTGTAGCTTAGTATAAATGCTGCCACCAGTCAGTCTGTAGCTTAGTATAAATGTTGCCACCAGTCAGTCTGTAGCTTAGTATAAATGTTGCCACCAGTCAGTCTGTAGCTTAGTATAAATGCTGCCACCAGTCAGTCTGTAGCTTAGTATAAATGCTGCCACCAGTCAGTCTGTAGCTTAGTATAAATGTTGCCACCAGTCAGTCTGTAGCTTAGTATAAATGCTGCCACCAGTCAGTCTGTAGCTTAGTATAAAGCTGCCACCAGTCAGTCTGTAGCTTAGTATAAATGCTGCCACCAGTCAGTCTGTAGCTTAGTATAAATGCTGCCACCAGTCAGTCTGTAGCTTAGTATAAATGCTGCCACCAGTCAGTCTGTAGCTTAGTATAAATGCTGCCACCAGTCAGTCTGTAGCTTAGTATAAATGCTGCCACCAGCAGCGGTCAGTCTGTAGCTTAGTATAAATGCTGCCACCAGTCAGTCTGTAGCTTAGTATAAATGCTGCCACCAGTCAGTCTGTAGCTTAGTATAAATGCTGCCACCAGTCAGTCTGTAGCTTAGTATAAATGCTGCCACCGCAGTCTGTAGCTTAGTATAAATGCTGCCACCAGTCAGTCTGGTAGCTTAGTATAAATGCTGCCACCAGTCAGTCTGTAGCTTAGTATAAATGCTGCCACCAGTCAGTCTGTAGCTTAGTATAAATGCTGCCACCAGTCAGTCTGTAGCTTAGTATAAATGCTGCCACCCAGTCTGTAGCTTAGTATAAATGTTGCCACCAGTCAGTCTGTAGCTTAGTATAAATGTTGCCACCAGTCAGTCTGTAGCTTAGTATAAATGTTGCCACCAGTCAGTCTGTAGCTTAGTATAAATGTTGCCACCAGTCAGTCTGTAGCTTAGTATAAATGCTGCCACCAGTCAGTCTGTAGCTTAGTATAAATGCTGCCACCAGTCAGTCTGTAGCTTAGTATAAATGCTGCCACCGTCAGTCTGGGCAGCTGTAGCTTAGTATAAATGCTGCCACCAGTCAGTCTGTAGCTTAGTATAAATGTTGCCACCAGTCAGTCTGTAGCTTAGTATAAATGTTGCCACCAGTCAGTCTGTAGCTTAGTATAAATGTTGCCACCAGTCAGTCTGTAGCTTAGTATAAATGTTGCCACCCCAGTCTGTAGCTTAGTATAAATGTTGCCACCAGTCAGTCTGTAGCTTAGTATAAATGTTGCCACCAGTCAGTCTGTAGCTTAGTATAAATGTTGCCACCAGTCAGTCTGTAGCTCTAGTATAAATGTTGCCACCAGTCAGTCTGTAGCTTAGTATAAATGCTGCCACCAGTCAGTCTGTAGCTTAGTATAAATGCTGCCACCAGTCAGTCTGTAGCTTAGTATAAATGTTGCCACCAGTCTGTAGCTTAGTATAAATGTTGCCACCAGTCAGTCTGTAGCTTAGTATAAATGTTGCCACCAGTCAGTCTGTAGCTTAGTATAAATGCTGCCACCAGTCAGTCTGTAGCTTAGTATAAATGCTGCCACCAGTCAGTCTGTAGCTTAGTATAAATGTTGCCACCAGTCTGTAGCTTAGTATAACTGTTGGCATCAGTTAGTCCTTAGTCTAGTATAAATGTTGCCACCAGTCAGTCTGTAGCTTACTATAAATGTTGCCACCAGTCAGTCTGTAGCTTAGTATAAATGCTGCCACCAGTCAATCTGTAGCTTAGTATAAATGCTACCACCAGTCAGTCTGTAGCTTAGTATAACTGTTGGCATCAGTTAGTCCTTAGTCTAGTATAAATGTTGCCACCCCAGTCAGTAGCTTAGTATAAATGCTGCCACCAGTCAGTCTGTAGCTTAGTATAAATTCTGCCACCAGTCAGTCTGTAGCTTAGTATAAATGTTGCCACCAGTCTGTAGCTTAGTATAAATGTTGCCACCAGTCAGTCTGTAGCTTAGTATAAATGTTGCCACCAGTCAGTCTGTAGCTTAGTATAAATGTTGCCACCAGCAGTCTGTAGCTTAGTATAAATGTTGCCACCAGTCAGTCTGTAGCTTAGTATAAATGCTGCCACCAGTCAGTCTGTAGCTTAGTATAAATGTTGCCACCAGTCAGTCTGTAGCTTAGTATAAATGTTGCCACCAGTCAGTCTGTAGCTTAGTATAAATGCTGCCACCAGTCAGTCTGTAGCTTAGTATAAATGCTGCCACCAGTCAGTCTGTAGCTTAGTATAAATGTTGCCACCACAGTCTGTAGCTTAGTATAAATGTTGCCACCAGTCAGTCTGTAGCTTAGTATAAATGCTGCCACCAGTCAGTCTGTAGCTTAGTATAAATGTTGCCACCAGTCAGTCTGTAGCTTAGTATAAATGCTGCCACCAGTCAGTCTGTAGCTTAGTATAAATGTTGCCACCAGTCAGTCTGTAGCTTAGTATAAATGTTGCCACCAGTCAGTCTGTAGCTTAGTATAAATGTTGCCACCAGTCAGTCTGTAGCTTAGTATAAATGCTGCCACCAGTCAATCTGTAGCTTAGTATAAATGCTACCACCAGTCAGTCTGTAGCTTAGTATAACTGTTGGCATCAGTTAGTCCTTAGCCTAGTATAAATGTTGCCACCAGTCAGTCTGTAGCTTAGTATAAATGTTGCCACCAGTCAGTCTGTAGCTTAGTATAAATGTTGCCACCAGTCAGTCTGTAGCTTAGTATAAATGCTGCCACCAGTCAGTCTGTAGCTTAGTATAAATGTTGCCACCAGTCAGTCTGTAGCTTAGTATAAATGCTGCCACCAGTCAGTCTGTAGCTTAGTATAAATGTTGCCACCAGTCAGTCTGAGCTTAGTATAAATGTTGCCACCAGTCAGTCTGTAGCTTAGTATAAATGTTGCCACCAGTCAGTCTGTAGCTTAGTATAAATGTTGCCACCAGTCAGTCTGTAGCTTAGTATAAATGCTGCCACCAGTCAGTCTGTAGCTTAGTATAAATGCTGCCACCAGTCAGTCTGTAGCTTAGTATAAATGCTGCCACCAGTCAGTCTGTAGCTTAGTATAAATGCTGCCACCAGTCAGTCTGTAGCTTAGTATAAATGTTGCCACCAGTCAGTCTGTAGCTTAGTATAAATGTTGCCACCAGTCAGTCTGTAGCTTAGTATAAATGTTGCCACCAGTCAGTCTGTAGCTTAGTATAAATGTTGCCACCAGTCAGTCTGTAGCTTAGTATAAATGTTGCCACCAGTCAGTCTGTAGCTTAGTATAAATGCTGCCACCAGTCAGTCTGTAGCTTAGTATAAATGCTGCCACCAGTCAGTCTGTAGCTTAGTATAAATGTTGCCACCAGTCAGTCTGTAGCTTAGTATAAATGCTGCCACCAGTCAGTCTGTAGCTTAGTATAAATGCTGCCACCAGTCAGTCTGTAGCTTAGTATAAATGTTGCCACCCAGTCTGTAGCTTAGTATAAATGTTGCCACCAGTCAGTCTGTAGCTTAGTATAAATGTTGCCACCAGTCAGTCTGTAGCTTAGTATAAATGTTGCCACCAGTCAGTCTGTAGCTTAGTATAAATGTTGCCACCAGTCAGTCTGTAGCTTAGTATAAATGTTGCCACCAGTCAGTCTGTAGCTTAGTATAAATGCTGCCACCAGTCAGTCTGTAGCTTAGTATAAATGTTGCCACCAGCGTGCTTAGTTAACTGGGCACAGTTAGCCTGCTAGTATAAATGTTGCCACCAGTCAGTCTGTAGCTTAGTATAAATGTTGCCACCAGTCAGTCTGTAGCTTAGTATAAATGTTGCCACCAGTCAGTCTGTAGCTTAGTATAAATGTTGCCATCAGTCAGTCTGCACCAGTCTGTAGCTTAGTATAAATGTTGCCACCAGTCAGTCTGTAGCTTAGTATAAATGCTGCCACCAGTCAGTCTGTAGCTTAGTATAAATGCTGCCACCAGTCAGTCTGTAGCTTAGTATAAATGCTGCCACCAGTCAGTCTGTAGCTTAGTTAATGCGCCACCAGCAGTCTGGCTTAGTATAAATGTTGCCACCAGTCTGTAGCTTAGTATAAATGTTGCCACCAGTCAGTCTGTAGCTTAGTATAAATGTTGCCACCAGTCAGTCTGTAGCTTAGTATAAATGTTGCCACCAGTCAGTCTGTAGCTTAGTATAAATGCTGCCACCAGTCAGTCTGTAGCTTAGTATAAATGTTGCCACACAGTCTGTAGCTTAGTATAACTGTTGGCATCAGTTAGTCCTTAGTCTAGTATAAATGTTGCCACCAGTCAGTCTGTAGCTTAGTATAAATGTTGCCACCAGTCAGTCTGTAGCTTAGTATAAATGCTGCCACCAGTCAGTCTGTAGCTTAGTATAAATGCTGCCACCAGTCAGTCTGTAGCTTAGTATAACTGTTGCAGTAGTCTTAGCTTAGTATAAATGCTGCCACCAGTCAGTCTGTAGCTTAGTATAAATGTTGCCACCAGTCAGTCTGTAGCTTAGTATAAATGCTGCCACCAGTCAGTCTGTAGCTTAGTATAAATGCTGCCACCAGTCAGTCTGTAGCTTAGTATAAATGTTGCCACCAGTCAGTCTGTAGCTTAGTATAAATGTTGCCACCAGTCAGTCTGTAGCTTAGTATAAATGTTGCCACCAGTCAGTCTGTAGCTTAGTATAAATGTTGCCACCAGTCAGTCTGTAGCTTAGTATAAATGCTGCCACCAGTCAGTCTGTAGCTTAGTATAAATGTTGCCACCAGGGCAGTCAGTCTGTAGCTTAGTATAAATGTTGCCACCAGTCAGTCTGTAGCTTAGTATAAATGCTGCCACCACGTCTGTAGCTTAGTATAAATGTTGCCACCAGTCAGTCTGTAGCTTAGTATAAATGCTGCCACCAGTCAGTCTGTAGCTTAGTATAAATGTTGCCACCAGTCAGTCTGTAGCTTAGTATAAATGTTGCCACCAGTCAGTCTGTAGCTTAGTATAAATGTTGCCACCAGTCAGTCTGTAGCTTAGTATAAATGTCTGCCACCAGTCAGTCTGTAGCTTAGTATAAATGTTGCCACCAGTCAGTCTGTAGCTTAGTATAAATGTTGCCACCAGTCAGTCTGTAGCTTAGTATAAATGTTGCCACCAGTCAGTCTGTAGCTTAGTATAAATGTTGCCACCAGTCAGTCTGTAGCTTAGTATAAATGCTGCCACCAGTCAGTCTGTAGCTTAGTATAAATGCTGCCACCAGTCAGTCTGTAGCTTAGTATAAATGTTGCCACCAGTCAGTCTGTAGCTTAGTATAAATGTTGCCACCAGTCAGTCTGTAGCTTAGTATAAATGTTGCCACCAGTCAGTCTGTAGCTTAGTATAAATGCTGCCACCAGTCAGTCTGTAGCTTAGTATAAATGCTGCCACCAGTCAGTCTGTAGCTTAGTATAAATGTTGCCACCAGTCAGTCTGTAGCTTAGTATAAATGTTGCCACCAGTCAGTCTGTAGCTTAGTATAAATGCTGCCACCAGTCAGTCTGTAGCTTAGTATAAATGTTGCCACCAGTCTGTAGCTTAGTTATGTCTGTAGCTTAGTATAAATGTTGCCACCAGTCAGTCTGTAGCTTAGTATAAATGTTGCCACCAGTCAGTCTGTAGCTTAGTATAAATGTTGCCACCAGTCAGTCTGTAGCTTAGTATAAATGTTGCCACCAGTCAGTCTGTAGCTTAGTATAAATGCTGCCACCAGCGCGCTTAGTATAAATGCTGCCACCAGTCAGTCTGTAGCTTAGTATAAATGCTGCCACCAGTCAATCTGTAGCTTAGTATAAATGCTACCACCAGTCAGTCTGTAGCTTAGTATAACTGTTGGCATCAGTTAGTCCTTAGTCTAGTATAAATGCTGCCACCAGTCAGTCTGTAGCTTAGTATAAATGTTGCCACACAGTCTGTAGCTTAGTATAAATGTTGCCACCAGTCAGTCTGTAGCTTAGTATAAATGCTGCCACCAGTCAGTCTGTAGCTTAGTATAAATGTTGCCACCAGTCTGTGCTTAGTATAAATGTTGCCACCCAGTCTGTAGCTTAGTATAAATGTTGCCACCAGTCAGTCTGTAGCTTAGTATAAATGCTGCCACCAGTCAATCTGTAGCTTAGTATAAATGCTACCACCAGTCAGTCTGTAGCTTAGTATAACTGTTGGCATCAGTTAGTCCTTAGCTGGCCCCGGCCTAGTATAAATGTTGCCACCAGTCAGTCTGTAGCTTAGTATAAATGCTGCCACCAGTCAGTCTGTAGCTTAGTATAAATGCTGCCACCAGTCAGTCTGTAGCTTAGTATAAATGTTGCCACCAGTCAGTCTGTAGCTTAGTATAAATGTTGCCACCAGTCAGTCTGTAGCTTAGTATAAATGTTGCCACCAGTCAGTCTGTAGCTTAGTATAAATGTTGCCACCAGTCAGTCTGTAGCTTAGTATAAATGTTGCCACCAGTCAGTCTGTAGCTTAGTATAAATGTTGCCACCAGTCAGTCTGTAGCTTAGTATAAATGCGCCACCAGTCAGTCTGTAGCTTAGTATAAATGTTGCCACCAGTCAGTCTGTAGCTTAGTATAAATGTTGCCACCAGTCAGTCTGTAGCTTAGTATAAATGCCCCGATGTGCCACCAGTCAGTCTGTAGCTTAGTATAAATGCTGCCACCAGTCAGTCTGTAGCTTAGTATAAATGCTGCCACCAGTCAGTCTGTAGCTTAGTATAAATGTTGCCACCAGTCAGTCTGTAGCTTAGTATAAATGTTGCCACCAGTCAGTCTGTAGCTTAGTATAAATGTTGCCACCAGTCAGTCTGTAGCTTAGTATAAATGTTGCCACCAGTCAGTCTGTAGCTTAGTATAAATGTTGCCACCAGTCAGTCTGTAGCTTAGTATAAATGCTGCCACCAGTCAGTCTGTAGCTTAGTATAAATGTTGCCACCAGTCAGTCTGTAGCTTAGTATAAATGTTGCCGTCGGCTTGTTTGCCACCAGTCAGTCTGTAGCTTAGTATAAATGCTGCCACCAGTCAGTCTGTAGCTTAGTATAAATGTTGCCACCAGTCAGTCTGTAGCTTAGTATAAATGTTGCCACCAGTCAGTCTGTAGCTTAGTATAAATGTTGCCACCAGTCAGTCTGTAGCTTAGTATAAATGTTGCCACCAGTCAGTCTGTAGCTTAGTATAAATGTTGCCACCAGTCAGTCTGTAGCTTAGTATAAATGTTGCCACCAGTCAGTCTGTAGCTTAGTATAAATGTTGCCCCAGTCAGTCTGTAGCTTAGTATAAATGCTGCCACCAGTCAGTCTGTAGCTTAGTATAAATGTTGCCACCAGTCAGTCTGTAGCTTAGTATAAATGTTGCCACCAGTCAGTCTGTAGCTTAGTATAAATGCTGCCACCAGTCAGTCTGTAGCTTAGTATAAATGCTGCCACCAGTCAGTCTGTAGCTTAGTATAAATGTTGCCACCAGTCAGTCTGTAGCTTAGTATAAATGCTGCCACCAGTCAGTCTGTAGCTTAGTATAAATTGCTGCCACCAGTCAGTCTGTAGCTTAGTATAAATGCTGCCACCAGTCAGTCTGTAGCTTAGTATAAATGTTGCCACCAGTCGTAGCTAGTATCACCAGTCAGTCTGTAGCTTAGTATAAATGTTGCCACCAGTCAGTCTGTAGCTTAGTATAAATGTTGCCACCAGTCAGTCTGTAGCTTAGTATAAATGTTGCCACCAGTCAGTCTGTAGCTTAGTATAAATGCTGCCACCAGTCAGTCTGTAGCTTAGTATAAATGCTGCCACCAGTCAGTCTGTAGCTTAGTATAAATGCTGCCCCAGTCAGTCTGTAGCTTAGTATAAATGCTGCCACCAGTCAGTCTGTAGCTTAGTATAAATGTTGCCACCAGTCAGTCTGTAGCTTAGTATAAATGTTGCCACCAGTCAGTCTGTAGCTTAGTATAAATGTTGCCACCAGTCAGTCTGTAGCTTAGTATAAATGTTGCCACCAGTCAGTCTGTAGCTTAGTATAAATGCTGCCACCAGTCAGTCTGTAGCTTAGTATAAATGTTGCCACCAGTCAGTCGGCTTGTAGTCTGTAGCTTAGTATAAATGTTGCCACCAGTCAGTCTGTAGCTTAGTATAAATGTTGCCACCAGTCAGTCTGTAGCTTAGTATAAATGTTGCCACCAGTCAGTCTGTAGCTTAGTATAAATGTTGCCACCAGTCAGTCTGTAGCTTAGTATAAATGCTGCCACCAGTCAGTCTGTAGCTTAGTATAAATGCTGCCACCAGTCAGTCTGTAGCTTAGTATAAATGTTGCCACCGCCCCTCAGTCTGTAGCTTAGTATAAATGCTGCCACCAGTCAGTCTGTAGCTTAGTATAAATGCTGCCACCAGCAGTCTGTAGCTTAGTATAAATGTTGCCACCAGTCAGTCTGTAGCTTAGTATAAATGTTGCCACCAGTCAGTCTGTAGCTTAGTATAAATGTTGCCACCAGTCAGTCTGTAGCTTAGTATAAATGTTGCCACCAGTCAGTCTGTAGCTTAGTATAAATGTTGCCACCAGTCAGTCTGTAGCTTAGTATAAATGTTGCCACCAGTCAGTCTGTAGCTTAGTATAAATGTTGCCACCAGTCAGTCTGTAGCTTAGTATAAATGCTGCCACCAGTCAGTCTGTAGCTTAGTATAAATGTTGCCACCAGTCAGTCTGTAGCTTAGTATAAATGTTGCCACCAGTCAGTCTGTAGCTTAGTATAAATGTTGCCACCAGTCAGTCTGTAGCTTAGTATAAATGTTGCCACCAGTCAGTCTGTAGCTTAGTATAAATGTTGCCACCAGTCAGTCTGTAGCTTAGTATAAATGCTGCCACCAGTCAGTCTGTAGCTTAGTATAAATGTTGCCACCAGTCAGTCTGTAGCTTAGTATAAATGTTGCCACCAGTCAGTCTGTAGCTTAGTATAAATGTTGCCACCAGTCAGTCTGTAGCTTAGTATAAATGTTGCCACCAGTCAGTCTGTAGCTTAGTATAAATGCTGCCACCAGTCAGTCTGTAGCTTAGTATAAATGCTGCCACCAGTCAGTCTGTAGCTTAGTATAAATGCTGCCACCAGTCAGTCTGTAGCTTAGTATAAATGCTGCCACCAGTCAGTCTGTAGCTTAGTATAAATGCTGCCACCAGTCAGTCTGTAGCTTAGTATAAATGTTGCCACCAGTCAGTCTGTAGCTTAGTATAAATGTTGCCACCAGTCAGTCTGTAGCTTAGTATAAATGTTGCCACCAGTCAGTCTGTAGCTTAGTATAAATGTTGCCACCAGTCAGTCTGTAGCTTAGTATAAATGTTGCCACCAGTCAGTCTGTAGCTTAGTCTAGTATAAATGCTGCCACCAGTCAGTCTGTAGCTTAGTATAAATGCTGCCACCAGTCAGTCTGTAGCTTAGTATAAATGCTGCCACCAGTCAGTCTGTAGCTTAGTATAAATGCTTAGTATAATGTTGCACCAGTCGCCACCAGTCAGTCTGTAGCTTAGTATAAATGCTGCCACCAGTCAGTCTGTAGCTTAGTATAAATGTTGCCACCAGTCAGTCTGTAGCTTAGTATAAATGTTGCCACCAGTCAGTCTGTAGCTTAGTATAAATGTTGCCACCAGTCTGTAGCTTAGTATAAATGTTGCCACCAGTCAGTCTGTAGCTTAGTATAAATGTTGCCACCAGTCAGTCTGTAGCTAGTAAATGCTGCCACCAGTCAGTCTGTAGCTTAGTATAAATGCTGCCACCAGTCAGTCTGTAGCTTAGTATAAATGTTGCCACCAGTCAGTCCTTAGCTTAGTATAAATGTTGCCACCAGTCAGTCTGTAGCTTAGTATAAATGCTGCCACCAGTCAGTCTGTAGCTTAGTATAAATGCTGCCACCAGTCAGTCTGTAGCTTAGTATAAATGTTGCCACCAGTCAGTCTGTAGCTTAGTATAAATGTTGCCACCAGTCAGTCTGTAGCTTAGTATAAATGTTGCCACCAGTCAGTCTGTAGCTTAGTATAAATGTTGCCACCAGTCAGTCTGTAGCTTAGTATAAATGCTGCCACCAGTCAGTCTGTAGCTTAGTATAAATGTTGCCACCAGTCAGTCTGTAGCTTAGTATAAATGTTGCCACCAGTCAGTCTGTAGCTTAGTATAAATGTTGCCACCAGTCAGTCTGTAGCTTAGTATAAATGTTGCCACCAGTCAGTCTGTAGCTTAGTATAAATGCTGCCACCAGTCAGTCTGTAGCTTAGTATAAATGTTGCCACCAGTCAGTCTGTAGCTTAGTATAAATGTTGCCACCAGTCAGTCTGTAGCTTAGTATAAATGCTGCCACCAGTCAGTCTGTAGCTTAGTATAAATGTTGCCACCAGTCAGTCTGTAGCTTAGTATAAATGCTGCCACCAGCGGTAGCGAAGTTGCCACCAGTCAGTCGCTAGATTGCTGCCCCAGTCAGTCTGTAGCTTAGTATAAATGTTGCCACCAGTCAGTCTGTAGCTTAGTATAAATGTTGCCACCAGTCAGTCTGTAGCTTAGTATAAATGTTGCCACCAGTCAGTCTGTAGCTTAGTATAAATGCTGCCACCAGTCAGTCTGTAGCTTAGTATAAATGCTGCCACCAGTCAGTCTGTAGCTTAGTATAAATGTTGCCACCAGTCAGTCTGTAGCCTAGTATAAATGTTGCCACCAGTCAGTCTGTAGCTTAGTATAAATGTTGCCACCAGTCAGTCTGTAGCTTAGTATAAATGTCGCCCCAGTCTGTAGCTTAGTATAAATGTTGCCACCAGTCAGTCTGTAGCTTAGTATAAATGCTGCCACCAGTCAGTCTGTAGCTTAGTATAAATGTTGCCACCAGTCAGTCTGTAGCTTAGTATAAATGTTGCCACCAGTCAGTCTGTAGCTTAGTATAAATGTTGCCACCAGTCAGTCTGTAGCTTAGTATAAATGCTGCCACCAGTCAGTCTGTAGCTTAGTATAAATGTTGCCACCAGTCAGTCTGTAGCTTAGTATAAATGTTGCCACCAGTCAGTCTGTAGCTTAGTATAAATGTTGCCACCAGTCAGTCTGTAGCTTAGTATAAATGTTGCCACCAGTCAGTCTGTAGCTTAGTATAAATGCTGCCACCAGTCAGTCTGTAGCTTAGTATAAATGTTGCCACCAGTCTGTAGCTTAGTATAAATGTTGCCACCAGTCAGTCTGTAGCTTAGTATAAATGTTGCCACCAGTCAGTCTGTAGCTTAGTATAAATGTTGCCACCAGTCAGTCTGTAGCTTAGTATAAATGCTGCCACCAGTCAGTCTGTAGCTTAGTATAAATGCTGCCACCAGTCAGTCGCTTAGTATAAATGTTGCCACCAGTCTGTAGCTTAGTATAACTGTTGGCATCAGTTAGTCCTTAGTCTAGTATAAATGTTGCCACCAGTCAGTCTGTAGCTTACTATAAATGCTGCCACCAGTCAGTCTGTAGCTTAGTATAAATGCTGCCACCAGTCAATCTGTAGCTTAGTATAAATGCTACCACCAGTCAGTCTGTAGCTTAGTATAACTGTTGGCATCAGTTAGTCCTTAGTCTAGTATAAATGTTGCCACCAGTCAGTCTGTAGCTTAGTATAAATGCTGCCACCAGTCAGTCTGTAGCTTAGTATAAATGCTGCCACCAGTCAGTCTGTAGCTTAGTATAAATGTTGCCACCAGTCAGTCTGTAGCTTAGTATAAATGTTGCCACCAGTCAGTCTGTAGCTTAGTATAAATGTTGCCACCAGTCAGTCTGTAGCTTAGTATAAATGTTGCCACCAGTCAGTCTGTAGCTTAGTATAAATGTTGCCACCAGTCAGTCTGTAGCTTAGTATAAATGCTGCCACCAGTCAGTCTGTAGCTTAGTATAAATGTTGCCACCAGTCAGTCTGTAGCTTAGTATAAATGTTGCCACCAGTCAGTCTGTAGCTTAGTATAAATGCTGCCACCAGTCAGTCTGTAGCTTAGTATAAATGTTGCCACCAGTCAGTCTGTAGCTTAGTATAAATGTTGCCACCAGTCAGTCTGTAGCTTAGTATAAATGTTGCCACCAGTCAGTCTGTAGCTTAGTATAAATGTTGCCACCAGTCAGTCTGTAGCTTAGTATAAATGTTGCCACCAGTCAGTCTGTAGCTTAGTATAAATGTTGCCACCAGTCAGTCTGTAGCTTAGTATAAATGCTGCCACCAGTCAGTCTGTAGCTTAGTATAAATGCTGCCACCAGTCAGTCTGTAGCTTAGTATAAATGCTGCCACCAGTCAGTCTGTAGCTTAGTATAAATGTTGCCACCAGTCAGTCTGTAGCTTAGTATAAATGTTGCCACCAGTCAGTCTGTAGCTTAGTATAAATGTTGCCACCAGTCAGTCTGTAGCTTAGTATAAATGCTGCCACCAGTCAGTCTGTAGCTTAGTATAAATGCTGCCACCAGTCAGTCTGTAGCTTAGTATAAATGTTGCCACCAGTCAGTCTGTAGCTTAGTATAAATGTTGCCACCAGTCAGTCTGTAGCTTAGTATAAATGTTGCCACCAGTCAGTCTGTAGCTTAGTATAAATGTTGCCACCAGTCAGTCTGTAGCTTAGTATAAATGCTGCCACCAGTCAGTCTGTAGCTTAGTATAAATGTTGCCACCAGTCAGTCTGTAGCTTAGTATAAATGTTGCCACCAGTCAGTCTGTAGCTTAGTATAAATGCTGCCACCAGTCAGTCTGTAGCTTAGTATAAATGTTGCCACCAGTCAGTCTGTAGCTTAGTATAAATGTTGCCACCAGTCAGTCTGTAGCTTAGTATAAATGTTGCCACCAGTCAGTCTGTAGCTTAGTATAAATGTTGCCACCAG
Source organism: Leptodactylus fallax (assembly GCA_947044405.1). Taxonomy (NCBI): domain Eukaryota; kingdom Metazoa; phylum Chordata; class Amphibia; order Anura; family Leptodactylidae; genus Leptodactylus; species Leptodactylus fallax. Next base: position 3,783,243 of record CAMRHE010000027.1, read on the forward strand.
TCAGTCTGTAGCTTAGTATAAATGTTGCCACCAGTCAGTCTGTAGCTTAGTATAAATGTTGCCACCGGCCAGTCAGTCTGTAGCTTAGTATAAATGTTGCCACCAGTCAGTCTGTAGCTTAGTATAAATGCTGCCACCAGTCAGTCTGTAGCTTAGTATAAATGCTGCCACCAGTCAGTCTGTAGCTTAGTATAAATGTTGCCACCAGTCAGTCTGTAGCTTAGTATAAATGTTGCCACCAGTCAGTCTGTAGCTTAGTATAAATGTTGCCACCAGTCAGTCTGTAGCTTAGTATAAATGTTGCCACCAGTCAGTCTGTAGCTTAGTATAAATGTTGCCACCAGTCAGTCTGTAGCTTAGTATAAATGTTGCCACCAGTCAGTCTGTAGCTTAGTATAAATGTTGCCACCAGTCAGTCTGTAGCTTAGTATAAATGTTGCCACCAGTCAGTCTGTAGCTTAGTATAAATGTTGCCACCAGTCAGTCTGTAGCTTAGTATAAATGTTGCCACCAGTCAGTCTGTAGCTTAGTATAAATGCTGCCACCAGTCAGTCTGTAGCTTAGTATAAATGCTGCCACCAGTCAGTCTGTAGCTTAGTATAACTGTTGCCACCAGCCAGTCCTGTAGCCTAGTATAAATGTTGCCACCAGTCAGTCTGTAGCTTAGTATAAATGTTGCCACCAGTCAGTCTGTAGCTTAGTATAAATGCTGCCACCAGTCAGTCTGTAGCTTAGTATAAATGTTGCCACCAGGGGCCCGCGCTAGTGCTGCCACCAGTCAGTCTGTAGCTTAGTATAAATGTTGCCACCAGTCAGTCTGTAGCTTAGTATAAATGTTGCCACCAGTCAGTCTGTAGCTTAGTATAAATGTTGCCACCAGTCAGTCTGTAGCTTAGTATAAATGTTGCCACCAGTCAGTCTGTAGCTTAGTATAAATGCTGCCACCAGTCAGTCTGTAGCTTAGTATAAATGCTGCCACCAGTCAGTCTGTAGCTTAGTATAAATGTTGCCACCAGTCAGATCATCGTAGCCTTAGTCTAGTATAAATGTTGCCACCAGTCAGTCTGTAGCTTAGTATAAATGCTGCCACCAGTCAGTCTGTAGCTTAGTATAAATGCTGCCACCAGTCAATCTGTAGCTTAGTATAAATGCTACCACCAGTCAGTCTGTAGCTTAGTATAACTGTTGGCATCAGTTAGTCCTTAGTCTAGTATAAATGTTGCCACCAGTCAGTCTGTAGCTTAGTATAAATGCTGCCACCAGTCAGTCTGTAGCTTAGTATAAATTCTGCCACCAGTCAGTCTGTAGCTTAGTATAAATGTTGCCACCAGTCTGTAGCTTAGTATAAATGTTGCCACCAGTCAGTCTGTAGCTTAGTATAAATGTTGCCACCAGTCAGTCTGTAGCTTAGTATAAATGTTGCCACCAGTCAGTCTGTAGCTTAGTATAAATGTTGCCACCAGTCAGTCTGTAGCTTAGTATAAATGCTGCCACCAGTCAGTCTGTAGCTTAGTATAAATGCTGCCACCAGTCAGTCTGTAGCTTAGTATAAATGTTGCCACCAGTCAGTCTGTAGCTTAGTATAAATGCTGCCACCAGTCAGTCTGTAGCTTAGTATAAATGCTGCCACCAGTCAGTCTGTAGCTTAGTATAAATGTTGCCACCAGTCAGCTATAAATGTTGCCACCAGTCAGTCTGTAGCTTAGTATAAATGCTGCCACCAGTCAGTCTGTAGCTTAGTATAAATGTTGCCACCAGTCAGTCTGTAGCTTAGTATAAATGTTGCCACCAGTCAGTCTGTAGCTTAGTATAAATGTTGCCACCAGTCAGTCTGTAGCTTAGTATAAATGTTGCCACCAGTCAGTCTGTAGCTTAGTATAAATGCTGCCACCAGTCAATCTGTAGCTTAGTATAAATGCTACCACCAGTCAGTCTGTAGCTTAGTATAACTGTTGGCATCAGTTAGTCCTTAGTCTAGTATAAATGTTGCCACCAGTCAGTCTGTAGCTTAGTATAAATGTTGCCACCAGTCAGTCTGTAGCTTAGTATAAATGTTGCCACCAGTCAGTCTGTAGCTTAGTATAAATGCTGCCACCAGTCAGTCTGTAGCTTAGTATAAATGTTGCCACCAGTCAGTCTGTAGCTTAGTATAAATGTTGCCACCAGTCAGTCTGTAGCTTAGTATAAATGTTGCCACCAGTCAGTCTGTAGCTTAGTATAAATGTTGCCACCAGTCAGTCTGTAGCTTAGTATAAATGTTGCCACCAGTCAGTCTGTAGCTTAGTATAAATGTTGCCACCAGTCAGTCTGTAGCTTAGTATAAATGTTGCCACCAGTCAGTCTGTAGCTTAGTATAAATGTTGCCACCAGTCAGTCTGTAGCTTAGTATAAATGCTGCCACCAGTCAGTCTGTAGCTTAGTATAAATGTTGCCACCAGTCAGTCTGTAGCTTAGTATAAATGTTGCCACCAGTCAGTCTGTAGCTTAGTATAAATGTTGCCACCAGTCAGTCTGTAGCTTAGTATAAATGTTGCCACCAGTCAGTCTGTAGCTTAGTATAAATGTTGCCACCAGTCAGTCTGTAGCTTAGTATAAATGTTGCCACCAGTCAGTCTGTAGCTTAGTATAAATGCTGCCACCAGTCAGTCTGTAGCTTAGTATAAATGTTGACCACCAGTCAGTCTGTAGCTTAGTATAAATGTTGCCACCAGTCAGTCTGTAGCTTAGTATAAATGCTGCCACCAGTCAGTCTGTAGCTTAGTATAAATGTTGCCACCAGTCAGTCTGTAGCTTAGTATAAATGCTGCCACCAGTCAGTCTGTAGCTTAGTATAAATGTTGCCACCAGTCAGTCTGTAGCTTAGTATAAATGTTGCCACCAGTCAGTCTGTAGCTTAGTATAAATGCTGCCACCAGTCAGTCTGTAGCTTAGTATAAATGCTGCCACCAGTCAGTCTGTAGCTTAGTATAAATGTTGCCACCAGTCAGTCTGTAGCTTAGTATAAATGTTGCCACCAGGTAGTCGAGTCTGTAGCTTAGTATAAATGTTGCCACCAGTCAGTCTGTAGCTTAGTATAAATGCTGCCACCAGTCAGTCTGTAGCTTAGTATAAATGCTGCCACCAGTCAGTCTGTAGCTTAGTATAAATGCTGCCACCAGTCAGTCTGTAGCTTAGTATAACTGTTGGCATCAGTTAGTCCTTAGTCTAGTATAAATGTTGCCACCAGTCAGTCTGTAGCTTAGTATAAATGCTGCCACCAGTCAGTCTGTAGCTTAGTATAAATGTTGCCACCAGTCAGTCTGTAGCTTAGTATAAATGTTGCCACCAGTCAGTCTGTAGCTTAGTATAAATGTTGCCACCAGTCAGTCTGTAGCTTAGTATAAATGTGCTGCCACCAGTCAGTCTGTAGCTTAGTATAAATGCTGCCACCAGTCAGTCTGTAGCTTAGTATAAATGTTGCCACCAGTCAGTCTGTAGCTTAGTATAAATGTTGCCACCCAGTCTGTAGCTTAGTATAAATGCTGCCACCAGTCAGTCTGTAGCTTAGTATAAATGTTGCCACCAGTCAGTCTGTAGCTTAGTATAAATGTTGCCACCAGTCAGTCTGTAGCTTAGTATAAATGTTGCCACCAGTCAGTCTGTAGCTTAGTATAAATGTTGCCACCAGTCAGTCTGCCACCAGTCAGTCTGTAGCTTAGTATAAATGTTGCCACCAGTCAGTCTGTAGCTTAGTATAAATGTTGCCACCAGTCAGTCTGTAGCTTAGTATAAATGCTGCCACCAGTCAGTCTGTAGCTTAGTATAAATGTTGCCACCAGTCAGTCTGTAGCTTAGTATAAATGCTGCCACCAGTCAGTCTGTAGCTTAGTATAAATGTTGCCACCAGTCAGTCTGTAGCTTAGTATAAATGTTGCCACCAGTCAGCCAGTATAAATGCTGCCACCAGTCGGAGTCAGTCTGTAGCTTAGTATAAATGTTGCCACCAGTCAGTCTGTAGCTTAGTATAAATGTTGCCACCAGTCAGTCTGTAGCTTAGTATAAATGCTGCCACCAGTCAGTCTGTAGCTTAGTATAAATGCTGCCACCAGTCAGTCTGTAGCTTAGTATAACTGTTGGCACCAGTTAGTCCTTAGTCTTAGTATAAATGTTGCCACCAGTCAGTCTGTAGCTTAGTATAAATGCTGCCACCAGTCAGTCTGTAGCTTAGTATAAATGCTGCCACCAGTCAGTCTGTAGCTTAGTATAAATGTTGCCACCGTCACCAGTCAGTCTGTAGCTTAGTATAAATGTTGCCACCAGTCAGTCTGTAGCTTAGTATAAATGTTGCCACCAGTCAGTCTGTAGCTTAGTATAAATGTTGCCACCAGTCAGTCTGTAGCTTAGTATAAATGCTGCCACCAGTCAGTCTGTAGCTTAGTATAAATGCTGCCACCAGTCAGTCTGTAGCTTAGTATAAATGCTGCCACCAGTCAGTCTGTAGCTTAGTATAAATGCTGCCACCAGTCAGTCTGTAGCTTAGTATAAATGTTGCCACCAGTCAGTCTGTAGCTTAGTATAAATGCTGCCACCAGTCAGTCTGTAGCTTAGTATAAATGTTGCCACCAGTCAGTCTGTAGCTTAGTATAAATGCTGCCACCAGTCAGTCTGTAGCTTAGTATAAATGCTGCCACCAGTCAGTCTGTAGCTTAGTATAAATGTTGCCACCAGTCAGTCTGTAGCTTAGTATAAATGTTGCCACCAGTCAGTCTGTAGCTTAGTATAAATGCTGCCACCAGTCAGTCTGTAGCTTAGTATAAATGCTGCCACCAGTCAGTCTGTAGCTTAGTATAAATGTTGCCACCAGTCAGTCTGTAGCTTAGTATAAATGTTGCCACCAGTCAGTCTGTAGCTTAGTATAAATGTTGCCACCAGTCAGTCTGTAGCTTAGTATAAATGTTGCCACCAGTCAGTCTGTAGCTTAGTATAAATGCTGCCACCAGTCAGTCTGTAGCTTAGTATAAATGTTGCCACCAGTCTGTAGCTTAGTATAAATGTTGCCACCAGTCAGTCTGTAGCTTAGTATAAATGTTGCCACCAGTCAGTCTGTAGCTTAGTATAAATGTTGCCACCAGTCAGTCTGTAGCTTAGTATAAATCGCCACCGTCTGCAGCAGTAAAAGCTGCCACCGCAGTCTGTAGCTTAGTATAAATGTTGCCACCAGTCAGTCTGTAGCTTAGTATAAATGCTGCCACCAGTCAGTCTGTAGCTTAGTATAAATGCTGCCACCAGTCAGTCTGAGCTTAGTATAAATGTTGCCACCAGTCAGTCTGTAGCTTAGTATAAATGTTGCCACCAGTCAGTCTGTAGCTTAGTATAAATGCTGCCACCAGTCAGTCTGTAGCTTAGTATAAATGTTGCCACCAGTCAGTCTGTAGCTTAGTATAAATGTTGCCACCAGTCAGTCTGTAGCTTAGTATAAATGTTGCCACCAGTCAGTCTGTAGCTTAGTATAAATGTTGCCACCAGTCAGTCTGTAGCTTAGTATAAATGTTGCCACCAGTCAGTCTGTAGCTTAGTATAAATGTTGCCACCAGTCAGTCTGTAGCTTAGTATAAATGTTGCCACCAGTCAGTCTGTAGCTTAGTATAAATGTTGCCACCAGTCAGTCTGTAGCTTAGTATAAATGTTGCCACCAGTCAGTCTGTAGCTTAGTATAAATGCCCGTCAGTCAGCTAGTATAAATGTTGCCACCAGTCAGTCTGTAGCTTAGTATAAATGCTGCCACCAGTCAGTCTGTAGCTTAGTATAAATGCTGCCACCAGTCAGTCTGTAGCTTAGTATAAATGTTGCCACCAGTCAGTCTGTAGCTTAGTATAAATGTTGCCACCAGTCAGTCTGTAGCTTAGTATAAATGTTGCCACCAGTCAGTCTGTAGCTTAGTATAAATGTTGCCACCAGTCAGTCTGTAGCTTAGTATAAATGTTGCCACCAGTCAGTCTGTAGCTTAGTATAACTGTTGCCACCAGTCAGCCTGTAGCTTAGTATAAATGTTGCCACCAGTCAGTCTGTAGCTTAGTATAAATGTTGCCACCAGTCAGTCTGTAGCTTAGTATAAATGCTGCCACCAGTCAATCTGTAGCTTAGTATAAATGCTACCACCAGTCAGTCTGTAGCTTAGTATAACTGTTGGCATCAGTTAGTCCTTAGTCTAGTATAAATGTTGCCACCAGTCAGTCTGTAGCTTAGTATAAATGCTGCCACCAGTCAGTCTGTAGCTTAGTATAAATGCTGCCACCAGTCAGTCTGTAGCTTAGTATAAATGTTGCCACCAGTCTGTAGCTTAGTATAAATGTTGCCACCAGTCAGTCTGAGCGTTAATGCTGCCACCAGTCAGTCTGTAGCTTAGTATAAATGTTGCCACCAGTCAGTCTGTAGCTTAGTATAAATGTTGCCACCAGTCAGTCTGTAGCTTAGTATAAATGTTGCCACCAGTCAGTCTGTAGCTTAGTATAAATGCGTGCCACCAGTCAGTCTGTAGCTTAGTATAAATGCTGCCACCAGTCAGTCTGTAGCTTAGTATAAATGCTGCCACCAGTCAGTCTGTAGCTTAGTATAAATGCTGCCACCAGTCAGTCTGTAGCTTAGTATAAATGTTGCCACCAGTCAGTCTGTAGCTTAGTATAAATGCTGCCACCAGTCAGTCTGTAGCTTAGTATAAATGTTGCCACCAGTCAGTCTGTGCAGTCTGTAGCTTAGTATAAATGTTGCCACCAGTCAGTCTGTAGCTTAGTATAAATGCTGCCACCAGTCAGTCTGTAGCTTAGTATAAATGCTGCCACCAGTCAGTCTGTAGCTTAGTATAAATGCTGCCACCAGTCAGTCTGTAGCGTCGGCTTAGTATAAATGTTGCCACCAGTCAGTCTGTAGCTTAGTATAAATGCTGCCACCAGTCAGTCTGTAGCTTAGTATAAATGTTGCCACCAGTCAGTCTGTAGCTTAGTATAAATGCTGCCACCAGTCAGTCTGTAGCTTAGTATAAATGTTGCCACCAGTCAGTCTGTAGCTTAGTATAAATGTTGCCACCAGTCAGTCTGTAGCTTAGTATAAATGCTGCCACCAGTCAGTCTGTAGCTTAGTATAAATGTTGCCACCAGTCAGTCTGTAGCTTAGTATAAATGTTGCCACCAGTCAGTCTGTAGCTTAGTATAAATGTTGCCACCAGTCAGTCTGTAGCTTAGTATAAATGTTGCCACCAGTCAGTCTGTAGCTTAGTATAAATGTTGCCACCAGTCAGTCTGTAGCTTAGTATAAATGTTGCCACCAGTCAGTCTGTAGCTTAGTATAAATGTTGCCACCAGTCAGTCTGTAGCTTAGTATAAATGTTGCCACCAGTCAGTCTGTAGCTTAGTATAAATGTTGCCACCAGTCAGTCTGTAGCTTAGTATAAATGCTGCCACCAGTCGTCAGAGGCCCCCGTCTGTAGCTTAGTATAAATGTTGCCACCGAGTCAGTCTGTAGCTTAGTATAAATGCTGCCACCAGTCAGTCTGTAGCTTAGTATAAATGCTGCCACCAGTCAGTCTGTAGCTTAGTATAAATGTTGCCACCAGTCAGTCTGTAGCTTAGTATAAATGTTGCCACCAGTCAGTCGGCTTAGTTGTAGCTTAGTATAAATGTTGCCACCAGTCAGTCTGTAGCTTAGTATAAATGCTGCCACCAGTCAGTCTGTAGCTTAGTATAAATGCTGCCACCAGTCAATCTGTAGCTTAGTATAAATGCTACCACCAGTCAGTCTGTAGCTTAGTATAACTGTTGGCATCAGTTAGTCCTTAGTCTAGTATAAATGTTGCCACCAGTCAGTCTGTAGCTTAGTATAAATGCTGCCACCAGTCAGTCTGTAGCTTAGTATAAATCTGCCACCAGTCAGTCTGTAGTAGATAAAGCTGCCACCAGTCTGTAGCTTAGTATAAATGTTGCCACCAGTCAGTCTGTAGCTTACTATAAATGTTGCCACCAGTCAGTCTGTAGCTTAGTATAAATGTTGCCACCAGTCAGTCTGTAGCTTAGTATAAATGTTGCCACCAGTTAGTCTGTAGCTTAGTATAAATGCTGCCACCAGTCAGTCTGTAGCTTAGTATAAATGCTGCCACCAGTCAATCTGTAGCTTAGTATAAATGCTACCACCAGTCAGTCTGTAGCTTAGTATAACTGTTGGCATCAGTTAGTCCTTAGTCTAGTATAAATGCTGCCACCAGTCAGTCTGTAGCTTAGTATAAATGTTGCCACCAGTCAGTCTGTAGCTTAGTATAAATGTTGCCACCAGTCAGTCTGTAGCTTAGTATAAATGTTGCCACCAGTCAGTCTGTAGCTTAGTATAAATGTTGCCACCCAGTCTGTAGCTTAGTATAAATGTTGCCACCAGTCAGTCTGTAGCTTAGTATAAATGTTGCCACCAGTCAGTCTGTAGCTTAGTATAAATGTTGCCACCAGTCAGTCTGTAGCTTAGTATAAATGCTGCCACCAGTCAGTCTGTAGCTTAGTATAAATGTTGCCACCAGTCAGTCTGTAGCTTAGTATAAATGCCCAGCAGTCTGTAGCTTAGTATAAATGTTGCCACCAGTCAGTCTGTAGCTTAGTATAAATGTTGCCACCAGTCAGTCTGTAGCTTAGTATAAATGCTGCCACCAGTCAGTCTGTAGCTTAGTATAAATGCTGCCACCAGTCAGTCTGTAGCTTAGTATAAATGTTGCCACCAGTCAGTCTGTAGCTTAGTATAAATGTTGCCACCAGTCAGTCGCTCCCAGTCTGTAGCTTAGTATAAATGTTGCCACCAGTCAGTCTGTAGCTTAGTATAAATGCTGCCACCAGTCAGTCTGTAGCTTAGTATAAATGTTGCCACCAGTCAGTCTGTAGCTTAGTATAAATGTTGCCACCAGTCAGTCTGTAGCTTAGTATAAATGTTGCCACCAGTCAGTCCGTAGCTTAGTATAAATGTTGCCACCAGTCAGTCTGTAGCTTAGTATAAATGCTGCCACCAGTCAGTCTGTAGCTTAGTATAAATGCTGCCACCAGTCAGTCTGTAGCTTAGTATAAATGCTACCACCAGTCAGTCTGTAGCTTAGTATAACTGTTGGCACCAGTTAGTCCTTAGTCTAGTATAAATGTTGCCACCAGTCAGTCTGTAGCTTAGTATAAATGCTGCCACCAGTCAGTCTGTAGCTTAGTATAAATGCTGCCACCAGTCAGTCTGTAGCTTAGTATAAATGTTGCCACCAGTCAGTCTGTAGCTTAGTATAAATGTTGCCACCAGTCAGTCTGTAGCTTAGTATAAATGTTGCCACCAGTCAGTCTGTAGCTTAGTATAAATGTTGCCACCAGTCAGTCTGTAGCTTAGTATAAATGTTGCCACCAGTTAGTCTGTAGCTTAGTATAAATGCTGCCACCAGTCAGTCTGTAGCTTAGTATAAATGCTGCCACCAGTCAATCTGTAGCTTAGTATAAATGCTACCACCAGTCAGTCTGTAGCTTAGTATAACTGTTGGCACCAGTTAGTCCTTAGTCTAAAATAAACTGCCACCAGTCAGTCTGTAGCTTAGTATAAATGCTGCCACCAGTCAGTCTGTAGCTTAGTATAAATGTTGCCACCAGTCAGTCTGTAGCTTAGTATAAATGTTGCCACCAGTCAGTCTGTAGCTTAGTATAAATGCTGCCACCAGTCAGTCTGTAGCTTAGTATAAATGTTGCCACCACAGTCAGTCTGTAGCTTCGTATAAATGCTGCCACCAGTCAGTCTGTAGCTTAGTATAAATGCTGCCACCAGTCAGTCTGTAGCTTAGTATAAATGCTGCCACCCACCAGTCAGTCTGTAGCTTAGTATAAATGTTGCCACCAGTCAGTCTGTAGCTTAGTATAAATGTTGCCACCAGTCAGTCTGTAGCTTAGTATAAATGTTGCCACCAGTCAGTCTGTAGCTTAGTATAAATGCTGCCACCAGTCAGTCTGTAGCTTAGTATAAATGTTGCCACCAGTCAGTCTGTAGCTTAGTATAAATGTTGCCACCAGTCAGTCTGTAGCTTAGTATAAATGTTGCCACCAGTCAGTCTGTAGCTTAGTATAAATGTTGCCACCAGTCAGTCTGTAGCTTAGTATAAATGCTGCCACCAGTCAGTCTGTAGCTTAGTATAAATGTTGCCACCAGTCAGTCTGTAGCTTAGTATAAATGTTGCCACCAGTCAGTCTGTAGCTTAGTATAAATGTTGCCACCAGTCAGTCTGTAGCTTAGTATAAATGTTGCCACCAGTCAGTCTGTAGCTTAGTATAAATGTTGCCACCAGTCAGTCTGTAGCTTAGTATAAATGTTGCCCAGCGGCAGTATAAATGCTGCCACCAGTCAGTCTGTAGCTTAGTATAAATGTTGCCACCAGTCAGTCTGTAGCTTAGTATAAATGTTGCCACCAGTCAGTCTGTAGCTTAGTATAAATGCTGCCACCAGTCAGTCTGTAGCTTAGTATAAATGCTGCCACCACAGTCTGTAGCTTAGTATAAATGCCCACCAGTCAGTCTGTAGCTTAGTATAAATGTTGCCACCAGTCAGTCTGTAGCTTAGTATAAATGTTGCCACCAGTCAGTCTGTAGCTTAGTATAAATGTTGCCACCAGTCAGTCTGTAGCTTAGTATAAATGCTGCCACCAGTCAGTCTGTAGCTTAGTATAAATGCTGCCACCAGTCAGTCTGTAGCTTAGTATAAATGTTGCCACCAGTCTGTAGCTTAGTATAACTGTTGCCACCAGTCAGTCTGTAGCTTAGTATAAATGTTGCCACCAGTCAGTCTGTAGCTTAGTATAAATGTTGCCACCAGTCAGTCTGTAGCTTAGTATAAATGCTGCCACCAGTCAGTCTGTAGCTTAGTATAAATGCTGCCACCAGTCAGTCGAGCCCAGTCAGTCTGTAGCTTAGTATAAATGTTGCCACCAGTCAGTCTGTAGCTTAGTATAAATGTTGCCACCAGTCAGTCTGTAGCTTAGTATAAATGCTGCCACCAGTCAGTCTGTAGCTTAGTATAAATGTTGCCACCAGTCAGTCTGTAGCTTAGTATAAATGTTGCCACCAGCAGTCTGTAGCTTAGTATAAATGTTGCCACCAGTCAGTCTGTAGCTTAGTATAAATGTTGCCACCAGTCAGTCTGTAGCTTAGTATAAATGCTGCCACCAGTCAGTCGTAGCTTAGTATAAATGCTGCCACCAGTCAGTCTGTAGCTTAGTATAAATGTCCCAGTGCCACCAGTCAGTCTGTAGCTTAGTATAAATGCTAGAAAATGTTGCCACCAGTCAGTCTGTAGCTTAGTATAAATGTTGCCACCAGTCAGTCTGTAGCTTAGTATAAATGTTGCCACCAGTCAGTCGGGCCACCAGTCTGTAGCTTAGTATAAATGTTGCCACCAGTCAGTCTGTAGCTTAGTATAAATGTTGCCACCAGTCAGTCTGTAGCTTAGTATAAATGCTGCCACCAGTCAGTCTGTAGCTTAGTATAAATGATGCACCACCAGTCAGTCTGTAGCTTAGTATAAATGTTGCCACCAGCGGTAGCTTAGTATAAATGCGCCACCCGTTGCCACCAGTCAGTCTGTAGCTTAGTATAAATGTTGCCACCAGTCAGTCTGTAGCTTAGTATAAATGTTGCCACCAGTCAGTCTGTAGCTTAGTATAAATGTTGCCACCAGTCAGTCTGTAGCTTAGTATAAATGTTGCCACCAGTCAGTCTGTAGCTTAGTATAAATGTTGCCACCAGTCAGTCTGTAGCTGTAATGTGCCACCGCAGTCGTAGCTAGTTAAATGCTGCCACCAGTCAGCGACTCTGTAGCTTAGTATAAATGTTGCCACCAGTCAGTCTGTAGCTTAGTATAAATGTTGCCACCAGTCAGTCTGTAGCTTAGTATAAATGCAGTGCCACCAGTCAGTCTGTAGCTTAGTATAAATGCTGCCACCAGTCAGTCTGTAGCTTAGTATAAATGCTGCCACCAGTCAGTCTGTAGCTTAGTATAAATGTTGCCACCAGTCAGTCTGTAGCTTAGTATAAATGTTGCCACCAGTCAGTCTGTAGCTTAGTATAAATGTTGCCACCAGTCAGTCTGTAGCTTAGTATAAATGTTGCCACCAGTCAGTCTGTAGCTTAGTATAAATGTTGCCACCAGTCAGTCTGTAGCTTAGTATAAATGTTGCCACCAGTCAGTCTGTAGCTTAGCTTAGTATAAATGTTGCCACCAGTCAGTCTGTAGCTTAGTATAAATGTTGCCACCAGTCAGTCTGTAGCTTAGTATAAATGTTGCCACCAGTCAGTCTGTAGCTTAGTATAAATGTTGCCACCAGTCAGTCTGTAGCTTAGTATAAATGCTGCCACCAGTCAGTCTGTAGCTTAGTATAAATGCTGCCACCAGTCAGTCTGTAGCTTAGTATAAATGTTGCCACCAGTCAGTCTGTAGCTTAGTATAAATGTTGCCACCAGCAGTCTGTAGCTTAGTATAAATGTTGCCACCAGTCAGTCTGTAGCTTAGTATAAATGTTGCCACCAGTCAGTCTGTAGCTTAGTATAAATGTTGCCACCAGTCAGTCTGTAGCTTAGTATAAATGTTGCCACCAGTCAGTCTGTAGCTTAGTATAAATGCTGCCACCAGTCAGTCTGTAGCTTAGTATAAATGCTGCCACCGTCAGTCTGTAGCTTAGTATAACTGCCACCAGTCAGTCTGTAGCTTAGTATAAATGTTGCCACCAGTCAGTCTGTAGCTTAGTATAAATGCTGCCACCAGTCAGTCTGTAGCTTAGTATAAATGCTGCCACCAGTCAGTCTGTAGCTTAGTATAAATGTTGCCACCAGTCAGTCTGTAGCTTAGTATAAATGTTGCCACCAGTCAGTCTGTAGCTTAGTATAAATGCTGCCACCAGTCAGTCTGTAGCTTAGTATAAATGCTGCCACCAGTCAGTCTGTAGCTTAGTATAAATGCTGCCACCAGTCAGTCTGTAGCTTAGTATAAATGTTGCCACCAGTCAGTCTGTAGCTTAGTATAAATGTTGCCACCAGTCAGTCTGTAGCTTAGTATAAATGTTGCCACCAGTCAGTCTGTAGCTTAGTATAAATGTTGCCACCAGTCAGTCTGTAGCTTAGTATAAATGTTGCCACCAGTCAGTCTGTAGCTTAGTATAAATGTTGCCACCAGTCAGTCTGTAGCTTAGTATAAATGCTGCCACCAGTCAGTCTGTAGCTTAGTATAAATGCTGCCACCAGTCAGTCTGTAGCTTAGTATAAATGTTGCCACCAGTCAGTCTGTAGCTTAGTATAAATGCTGCCACCAGTCTGTTAGCTTAGTATAAATGTTGCCACCAGTCAGTCTGTAGCTTAGTATAAATGTTGCCACCAGTCAGTCTGTAGCTTAGTATAAATGTTGCCACCAGTCAGTCTGTAGCTTAGTATAAATGTTGCCACCAGTCAGTCTGTAGCTTAGTATAAATGCTGCCACCAGTCAGTCTGTAGCTTAGTATAAATGTTGCCACCAGTCAGTCTGTAGCTTAGTATAAATGCTGCCACCAGTCAGTCTGTAGCTTAGTATAAATGTTGCCACCAGTCAGTCTGTAGCTTAGTATAAATGTTGCCACCAGTCTGTCTGTAGCTTAGTATAAATGTTGCCACCAGTCAGTCTGTAGCTTAGTATAAATGCTGCCACCAGTCAGTCTGTAGCTTAGTATAAATGCTGCCACCAGTCAGTCTGTAGCTTAGTATAAATGTTGCCACCAGTCTGTAGCTTAGTATAACTGTTGGCATCAGTTAGTCCTTAGTCTAGTATAAATGTTGCCACCAGTCAGTCTGTAGCTTACTATAAATGCTGCCACCAGTCAGTCTGTAGCTTAGTATAAATGCTGCCACCAGTCAATCTGTAGCTTAGTATAAATGCTACCACCAGTCAGTCTGTAGCTTAGTATAACTGTTGGCATCAGTTAGTCCTTAGTCTAGTATAAATGTTGCCACCAGTCAGTCTGTAGCTTAGTATAAATGCTGCCACCAGTCAGTCTGTAGCTTAGTATAAATTCTGCCACCAGTCAGTCTGTAGGCTTAGTATAAATGTTGCCACCAGTCTGTAGCTTAGTATAAATGTTGCCACCAGTCAGTCTGTAGCTTAGTATAAATGTTGCCACCAGTCAGTCTGTAGCTTAGTATAAATGTTGCCACCAGTCAGTCCTATCCCCTTAAACCACAGTTAGACTGTAGCTTAGTATAAATGCTGCCACCAGTCAGTCTGTAGCTTAGTATAAATGCTGCCACCAGTCAATCTGTAGCTTAGTATAAATGCTACCACCAGTCAGTCTGTAGCTTAGTATAACTGTTGGCATCAGTTAGTCCTTAGTCTAGTATAAATGCTGCCACCAGTCAGTCTGTAGCTTAGTATAAATGTTGCCACCAGTCTGTAGCTTAGTATAAATGTTGCCACCAGTCAGTCTGTAGCTTAGTATAAATGCTGCCACCAGTCAGTCTGTAGCTTAGTATAAATGTTGCCACCAGTCTGTAGCTTAGTATAAATGTTGCCACCAGTCAGTCTGTAGCTTAGTATAAATGTTGCCACCAGTCAGTCTGTAGCTTAGTATAAATGCTGCCACCAGTCAGTCTGTAGCCTAGTATAAATGCTGCCACCAGTCAGTCTGTAGCCTGCCACCAGTCAGTCTGTAGCTTAGTATAAATGCTGCCACCAGTCAGTCTGTAGCTTAGTATAAATGTTGCCACCAGTCAGTCTGTAGCTTAGTATAAATGTTGCCACCAGTCAGTCTGTAGCTTAGTATAAATGTTGCCACCAGTCAGTCTGTAGCTTAGTATAAATGCTGCCACCAGTCAGTCTGTAGCTTAGTATAAATGTTGCCACCAGTCAGTCAGTCTGTAGCTTAGTATAAATGTTGCCACCAGTCAGTCTGTAGCTTAGTATAAATGTTGCCACCAGTCAGTCTGTAGCTTAGTATAAATGCTGCCACCAGTCAGTCTGTAGCTTAGTATAAATGTTGCCACCAGTCAGTCTGTAGCTTAGTATAAATGTTGCCACCAGTCAGTCTGTAGCTTAGTATAAATGTTGCCACCAGTCAGTCTGTAGCTTAGTATAAATGTTGCCACCAGTCAGTCTGTAGCTTAGTATAAATGTTGCCACCAGTCAGTCTGTAGCTTAGTATAAATGCTGCCACCAGTCAGTCTGTAGCTTAGTATAAATGCTGCCACCAGTCAGTCTGTAGCTTAGTATAAATGTTGCCACCAGTCAGTCTGTAGCTTAGTATAAATGTTGCCACCAGTCAGTCTGTAGCTTAGTATAAATGTTGCCACCAGTCAGTCTGTAGCTTAGTATAAATGTTGCCACCAGTCAGTCTGTAGCTTAGTATAAATGTTGCCACCAGTCAGTCTGTAGCTTAGTATAAATGTTGCCACCAGTCAGTCTGTAGCTTAGTATAAATGCTGCCACCAGTCAGTCTGTAGCTTAGTATAAATGTTGCCACCAGTCAGTCTGTAGCTTAGTATAAATGCTGCCACCAGTCAGTCTGTAGCTTAGTATAAATGTTGCCACCAGTCTGTAGCTTAGTATAAATGTTGCCACCAGTCAGTCTGTAGCTTAGTATAAATGTTGCCACCAGTCAGTCTGTAGCTTAGTATAAATGTTGCCACCAGTCAGTCTGTAGCTTAGTATAAATGTTGCCACCAGTCAGTCTGTAGCTTAGTATAAATGTTGCCACCAGTCTGTAGCTTAGTATAACTGTTGCCACCAGCGAGCTAGATAAGCATCAGTTGCCAGCTCAGTCTGTAGCTTAGTATAAATGTTGCCACCAGTCAGTCTGTAGCTTAGTATAAATGCTGCCACCAGTCAGTCTGTAGCTTAGTATAAATGCTGCCACCAGTCAATCTGTAGCTTAGTATAAATGCTACCACCAGTCAGTCTGTAGCTTAGTATAACTGTTGGCATCAGTTAGTCCTTAGTCTAGTATAAATGTTGCCACCAGTCAGTCTGTAGCTTAGTATAAATGCTGCCACCAGTCAGTCTGTAGCTTAGTATAAATGTTGCCACCAGTCAGTCTGTAGCTTAGTATAAATGTTGCCACCAGTCAGTCTGTAGCTTAGTATAAATGTTGCCACCAGTCAGTCTGTAGCTTAGTATAAATGTTGCCACCAGTCAGTCTGTAGCTTAGTATAAATGTTGCCACCAGTCAGTCTGTAGCTTAGTATAAATGTTGCCACCAGTCAGTCTGTAGCTTAGTATAAATGCTGCCACCAGTCAGTCTGTAGCTTAGTATAAATGTTGCCACCAGTCAGTCTGTAGCTTAGTATAAATGTTGCCACCAGTCAGTCTGTAGCTTAGTATAAATGCTGCCACCAGTCAGTCTGTAGCTTAGTATAAATGCTGCCACCGCAGTCTGTAGCTTAGTATAAATGTTGCCACCAGTCAGTCTGTAGCTTAGTATAAATGCTGCCCCACCAGCAGTCTGTAGCTTAGTATAAATGCTGCCACCAGTCAGTCTGTAGCTTAGTATAAATGTTGCCACCAGTCAGTCTGTAGCTTAGTATAAATGTTGCCACCAGTCAGTCTGTAGCTTAGTTAATCCCCCGCTTAGTATAAATGCTGCCACCAGTCAGCGAGCTCTGTAGCTTAGTATAAATGTTGCCACCAGTCAGTCTGTAGCTTAGTATAAATGTTGCCACCAGTCAGTCTGTAGCTTAGTATAAATGTTGCCACCAGTCAGTCTGTAGCTTAGTATAAATGCTGCCACCAGTCAGTCTGTAGCTTAGTATAAATGTTGCCACCAGTCAGTCTGTAGCTTAGTATAAATGTTCGCCACCAGTCAGTCTGTAGCTTAGTATAAATGTTGCCACCAGTCAGTCTGTAGCTTAGTATAAATGTTGCCACCAGTCAGTCTGTAGCTTAGTATAAATGTTGCCACCAGTCAGTCTGTAGCTTAGTATAAATGCTGCCACCAGTCAGTCTGTAGCTTAGTATAAATGCTGCCACCAGTCAGTCTGTAGCTTAGTATAAATGCTGCCACCAGTCAGTCTGTAGCTTAGTATAAATGTTGCCACCAGTCAGTCTGTAGCTTAGTATAAATGTTGCCACCAGTCAGTCTGTAGCTTAGTATAAATGCTGCCACCAGTCAGTCTGTAGCTTAGTATAAATGCTGCCACCAGTCAGTCTGTAGCTTAGTATAAATGTTGCCACCAGTCAGTCTGTAGCTTAGTATAAATGCTGCCACCAGTCAGTCTGTAGCTTAGTATAAATGTTGCCACCAGTCAGTCTGTAGCTTAGTATAAATGTTGCCACCAGTCAGTCTGTAGCTTAGTATAAATGTTGCCACCAGTCAGTCTGTAGCTTAGTATAAATGCTGCCACCAGTCAGTCTGTAGCTTAGTATAAATGTTGCCACCAGTCAGTCTGTAGCTTAGTATAAATGTTGCCACCAGTCAGTCTGTAGCTTAGTATAAATGTTGCCACCAGTCAGTCTGTAGCTTAGTATAAATGCTGCCACCAGTCTGTGCTTAGTATAAATGCTGCCACCAGTCAGTCTGTAGCTTAGTATAAATGCTGCCACCAGTCAGTCTGAGCTTAGTATAAATGCTGCCACCAGTCAGTCTGTAGCTTAGTATAAATGTTGCCACCAGTCAGTCTGTAGCTTAGTATAAATGTTGCCACCAGTCAGTCTGTAGCTTAGTATAAATGCTGCCACCAGTCAGTCTGTAGCTTAGTATAAATGCTGCCACCAGTCAGTCTGTAGCTTAGTATAAATGTTGCCACCAGTCAGTCTGTAGCTTAGTATAAATGTTGCCACCAGTCAGTCTGAGCTTAGTATAAATGCTGCCACCAGTCAGTCTGTAGCTTAGTATAAATGTTGCCACCAGTCAGTCTGTAGCTTAGACGCACCAGCGAGCAGTATAAATGTTGCCACCAGTCAGTCTGTAGCTTAGTATAAATGCTGCCACCAGTCAGTCTGTAGCTTAGTATAAATGCTGCCACCAGTCAGTCTGTAGCTTAGTATAAATGTTGCCACCAGTCAGTCTGTAGCTTAGTATAAATGTTGCCACCAGTCAGTCTGTAGCTTAGTATAAATGCTGCCACCAGTCAGTCTGTAGCTTAGTATAAATGCTGCCACCAGTCAGTCTGTAGCTTAGTATAAATGTTGCCACCAGTCAGTCTGTAGCTTAGTATAAATGTTGCCACCAGTCAGTCTGTAGCTAGTCAGTCTGTAGCTTAGTATAAATGCTGCCACCAGTCAGTCTGTAGCTTAGTATAAATGTTGCCACCAGTCTGTAGCTTAGTATAAATGTTGCCACCAGTCAGTCTGTAGCTTAGTATAAATGTTGCCACCAGTCAGTCTGTAGCTTAGTATAAATGCTGCCACCAGTCAGTCTGTAGCTTAGTATAAATGCTGCCACCAGTCAGTCTGTAGCTTAGTATAAATGTTGCCACCAGTCTGTAGCTTAGTATAACTGTTGCATCAGTTAGCCTCTAGTATAAATGTTGCCACCAGTCAGTCTGTAGCTTAGTATAAATGCTGCCACCAGTCAGTCTGTAGCTTAGTATAAATGCTGCCACCAGTCAGTCTGTAGCTTAGTATAAATGCTGCCACCAGTCAGTCTGTAGCTTAGTATAAATGTTGCCACCAGTCAGTCTGTAGCTTAGTATAAATGCTGCCACCAGTCAGTCGTAGCTTAGTATAAATGCTGCCACCAGTCAGTCTGTAGCTTAGTATAAATGTTGCCACCAGTCAGTCTGTAGCTTAGTATAAATGTTGCCACCAGTCAGTCTGTAGCTTAGTATAAATGTTGCCACCAGTCAGTCTGTAGCTTAGTATAAATGTTGCCACCAGTCAGTCTGTAGCTTAGTATAAATGTTGCCACCAGTCAGTCTGTAGCTTAGTATAAATGCTGCCACCAGTCAATCTGTAGCTTAGTATAAATGCTACCACCAGTCAGTCTGTAGCTTAGTATAACTGTTGGCATCAGTTAGTCCTTAGTCTAGTATAAATGTTGCCACCAGTCAGTCTGTAGCTTAGTATAAATGTTGCCACCCAGTCTGTAGCTTAGTATAAATGTTGCCACCAGTCAGTCTGTAGCTTAGTATAAATGCTGCCACCAGTCAGTCTGTAGCTTAGTATAAATGTTGCCACCGTCAGTCTGTAGCTTAGTATAAATGCTGCCACCAGTCAGTCTGTAGCTTAGTATAAATGCTGCCACCAGTCACTCTGTAGCTTAGTATAACTGTTGGCACCAGTTAGTCCGTAGCCTAGTATAAATGTTGCCACCAGTCAGTCTGTAGCTTAGTATAAATGTTGCCACCAGTCAGTCTGTAGCTTAGTATAAATGTTGCCACCAGTCAGTCTGTAGCTTAGTATAAATGTTGCCACCAGTCAGTCTGTAGCTTAGTATAAATGCTGCCACCAGTCAGTCTGTAGCTTAGTATAAATGCTGCCACCAGTCAGTCTGTAGCTTAGTATAAATGCTGCCACCAGTCAGTCTGTAGCTTAGTATAAATGTTGCCACCAGTCAGTCTGTAGCTTAGTATAAATGTTGCCACCAGTCAGTCTGTAGCTTAGTATAAATGTTGCCACCAGTCAGTCTGTAGCTTAGTATAAATGTTGCCACCAGTCAGTCTGTAGCTTAGTATAAATGTTGCCACCAGTCAGTCTGTAGCTTAGTATAAATGTTGCCACCAGTCAGTCTGTAGCTTAGTATAAATGTTGCCACCAGTCAGTCTGTAGCTTAGTATAAATGTTGCCACCAGTCAGTCTGTAGCTTAGTATAAATGTTGCCACCAGTCAGTCTGTAGCTTAGTATAAATGCTGCCACCAGTCAGTCTGTAGCTTAGTATAAATGCTGCCACCAGTCAGTCTGTAGCTTAGTATAAATGTTGCCACCAGTTAGTCTGTAGCTTAGTATAAATGCTGCCACCAGTCTGTAGCTTAGTATAAATGTTGCCACCAGTCTGTAGCTTAGTATAAATGTTGCCACCAGTCAGTCTGTAGCTTAGTATAAATGTTGCCACCAGTCAGTCTGTAGCTTAGTATAAATGTTGCCACCAGTCAGTCTGTAGCTTAGTATAAATGCTGCCACCAGTCAGTCTGTAGCTTAGTATAAATATTGCCACCAGTCAGTCTGTAGCTTAGTATAAATGCTGCCACCAGTCAGTCTGTAGCTTAGTATAAATGTTGCCACCAGTCTGTAGCTTAGTATAAATGTTGCCACCAGTCAGTCTGTAGGTTAGTATAAATGTTGCCACCAGTCAGTCTGTAGCTTAGTATAAATGCCGCCACCAGTCAGTCTGTAGCTTAGTATAAATGCTGCCACCAGTCAGTCTGTAGCTTAGTATAAATGTTGCCACCAGTCTGTAGCTTAGTATAACTGTTGGCATCAGTTAGTCCTTAGTCTAGTATAAATGTTGCCACCAGTCAGTCTGTAGCTTACTATAAATGCTGCCACCAGTCAGTCTGTAGCTTAGTATAAATGCTGCCACCAGTCAATCTGTAGCTTAGTATAAATGCTACCACCAGTCAGTCTGTAGCTTAGTATAACTGTTGGCATCAGTTAGTCCTTAGTCTAGTATAAATGTTGCCACCAGTCAGTCTGTAGCTTAGTATAAATGCTGCCACCAGTCAGTCTGTAGCTTAGTATAAATTCTGCCACCAGTCAGTCTGTAGGTTAGTATAAATGTTGCTACCAGTCTGTAGCTTAGTATAAATGTTGCCACCAGTCAGTCTGTAGCTTACTATAAATGTTGCCACCAGTCAGTCTGTAGCTTAGTATAAATGTTGCCACCAGTCAGTCTGTAGCTTAGTATAAATGTTGCCACCAGTTAGACTGTAGCTTAGTATAAATGCTGCCACCAGTCAGTCTGTAGCTTAGTATAAATGCTGCCACCAGTCAATCTGTAGCTTAGTATAAATGCTACCACCAGTCAGTCTGTAGCTTAGTATAACTGTTGGCATCAGTTAGTCTGTAGTCTAGTATAAATGCTGCCACCAGTCAGTCTGTAGCTTAGTATAAATGTTGCCACCAGTCTGTAGCTTAGTATAAATGTTGCCACCAGTCAGTCTGTAGCTTAGTATAAATGCTGCCACCAGTCAGTCTGTAGCTTAGTATAAATGTTGCCACCAGTCAGTCTGTAGCTTAGTATAAATGTTGCCACCAGCAGTCAGTCTGTAGCTTAGTATAAATGCTGCCACCAGTCAGTCTGTAGCTTAGTATAAATGCTGCCACCAGTCTGTAGCTTAGTATAACTGTTGGCATCAGTTAGTCCTTAGTCTAGTATAAATGTTGCCACCAGTCAGTCTGTAGCTTAGTATAAATGCTGCCACCAGTCAGTCTGTAGCTTAGTATAAATGCTGCCACCAGTCAGTCTGTAGCTTAGTATAAATGCTACCACCAGTCAGTCTGTAGCTTAGTATAACTGTTGGCATCAGTTAGTCTGTAGCTTAGTATAAATGTTGCCACCAGTCAGTCTGTAGCTTAGTATAAATGTGCTGCCACCAGTCAGTCTGTAGCTTAGTATAAATGTTGCCACCAGTCAGTCTGTAGCTTAGTATAAATGTTGCCACCAGTCAGTCTGTAGCTTAGTATAAATGTTGCCACCAGTCAGTCTGTAGCTTAGTATAAATGTTGCCACCAGTCAGTCTGTAGCTTAGTATAAATGTTGCCACCAGTCAGTCTGTAGCTTAGTATAAATGCTGCCACCAGTCAGTCTGTAGCTTAGTATAAATGCTGCCACCAGTCAGTCTGTAGCTTAGTATAAATGCTGCCACCAGTCAGTCTGGCTAGCTTAGTTAAATGTATAAATGCTGCCACCAGTCAGTCTGTAGCTTAGTATAAATGTTGCCACCAGTCAGTCTGTAGCTTAGTATAAATGCTGCTTAGCACCAAGCCACCAGTCTGTAGCTTAGTATAAATGTTGCCACCAGTCAGTCTGTAGCTTAGTATAAATGTTGCCACCAGTCAGTCTGTAGCTTAGTATAAATGTTGCCCAGTATAAATGTTGCCACCAGTCAGTCTGTAGCTTAGTATAAATGTTGCCACCAGTCAGTCTGTAGCTTAGTATAAATGTTGCCACCAGTCAGTCTGTAGCTTAGTATAAATGCTGCCACCAGTCAGTCTGTAGCTTAGTATAAATGCTGCCACCAGTCAGTCTGTAGCTTAGTATAAATGTTGCCACCAGTCAGTCTGTAGCTTAGTATAAATGTTGCCACCAGTCAGTCTGTAGCTTAGTATAAATGTTGCCACCAGTCAGTCTGTAGCTTAGTATAAATGTTGCCACCAGTCAGTCTGTAGCTTAGTATAAATGTTGCCACCAGTCAGTCTGTAGCTTAGTATAAATGCTGCCACCAGTCAGTCTGTAGCTTAGTATAAATGTTGCCACCAGTCTGTAGCTTAGTATAACTGTTGGCAGCAGTTAGTCCTTAGCGTCTAGTATAAATGTTGCCACCAGTCAGTCTGTAGCTTACTATAAATGCTGCCACCAGTCAGTCTGTAGCTTAGTATAAATGCTGCCACCAGTCAATCTGTAGCTTAGTATAAATGCTACCACCAGTCAGTCTGTAGCTTAGTATAACTGTTGGCATCAGTTAGTCCTTAGTCTAGTATAAATGTTGCCACCAGTCAGTCTGTAGCTTAGTATAAATGCTGCCACCAGTCAGTCTGTAGCTTAGTATAAATTCTGCCACCAGTCAGTCTGTAGCTTAGTATAAATGTTGCCACCAGTCTGTAGCTTAGTATAAATGTTGCCACCAGTCAGTCTGTAGCTTAGTATAAATGTTGCCACCAGTCAGTCTGTAGCTTAGTATAAATGTTGCCACCAGTCAGTCTGTAGCTTAGTATAAATGTTGCCACCAGTCAGTCTGTAGCTTAGTATAAATGCTGCCACCAGTCAGTCTGTAGCTTAGTATAAATGCTGCCACCAGTCAGTCTGTAGCGTTCCCTCTCGTATAAATGCTACCACCAGTCAGTCTGTAGCTTAGTATAACTGTTGGCATCAGTTAGTCCTTAGTCTAGTATAAATGCTGCCACCATCAGTCTGAGCGCCCCAGCAGTCTGTAGCTTAGTATAAATGCTGCCACCAGTCAGTCTGTAGCTTAGTATAAATGCTGCCACCAGTCAGTCTGTAGCTTAGTATAAATGTTGCCACCACAGTCTGTAGCTTAGTATAAATGTTGCCACCAGTCAGTCTGTAGCTTAGTATAAATGTTGCCACCAGTCAGTCTGTAGCTTAGTATAAATGTTGCCACCAGTCAGTCTGTAGCTTAGTATAAATGCTGCCACCAGTCAGTCTGTAGCTTAGTATAACCATCGCTGCCACCAGTCAGTCTGTAGCTTAGTATAAATGCTGCCACCAGTCAGTCTGTAGCTTAGTATAAATGCTGCCACCAGTCAGTCTGTAGCTTAGTATAAATGCTGCCACCAGTCAGCTAGCTTAGTATAAATGTTGCCACCAGTCAGTCTGTAGCTTAGTATAAATGTTGCCACCAGTCAGTCTGTAGCTTAGTATAAATGTTGCCACCAGTCAGTCTGTAGCTTAGTATAAATGTTGCCACCAGTCAGTCTGTAGCTTACTATAAATGTTGCCACCCAGTCAGTCTGTAGCTTAGTATAAATGCTGCCACCAGTCAATCTGTAGCTTAGTATAAATGCTACCACCAGTCAGTCTGTAGCTTAGTATAACTGTTGGCATCAGTTAGTCCTTAGTCTAGTATAAATGTTGCCACCAGTCAGTCTGTAGCTTAGTATAAATGCTGCCACCAGTCAGTCTGTAGCTTAGTATAAATGCTGCCACCAGTCAGTCTGTAGCTTAGTATAAATGTTGCTACCAGTCTGTAGCTTAGTATAAATGTTGCCACCAGTCAGTCTGTAGCTTAGTATAAATGTTGCCACCAGTCAGTCTGTAGCTTAGTATAAATGTTGCCACCAGTCAGTCTGTAGCTTAGTATAAATGCTGCCACCAGTCAGTCTGTAGCTTAGTATAAATGCTGCCACCAGTCAGTCTGTAGCTTAGTATAAATGCTGCCACCAGTCAGTCTGTAGCTTAGTATAAATGTTGCCACCAGTCTGTAGCTTAGTATAAATGCTGCCACCAGTCAGTCTGTAGCTTAGTATAAATGCTGCCACCAGTCAGTCTGTAGCTTAGTATAAATGTTGCCACCAGTCAGTCTGTAGCTTAGTATAAATGCTGCCACCAGTCAGTCTGTAGCTTAGTATAAATGTTGCCACCAGTCAGTCTGTAGCTTAGTATAAATGCTGCCACCAGTCAGTCTGTAGCTTAGTATAAATGTTGCCACCAGTCTGTAGCTTAGTATAAATGCTGCCACCAGTCAGTCTGTAGCTTAGTATAAATGTTGCCACCAGTCAGTCTGTAGCTTAGTATAAATGCTGCCACCAGTCAGTCTGTAGCTTAGTATAAATGTTGCCACCAGTCAGTCTGTAGCTTAGTATAAATGTTGCCACCAGTCAGTCTGTAGCTTAGTATAAATGCTGCCACCAGTCAGTCTGTAGCTTAGTATAAATGCTGCCACCAGTCACTCTGTAGCTTAGTATAAATGCTGCCACCAGTCAGTCTTTAGCTTAGTATAAATGTTGCCACCACAGTCTGTAGCTTAGTATAAATGTTGCCACCAGTCAGTCTGTAGCTTAGTATAAATGCTGCCACCAGTCAGTCTGTAGCTTAGTATAAATGTTGCCACCAGTATAAATGTTGCCACCGAGTCTGTAGCTTAGTATAAATGCTGCCACCAGTCAGTCTGTAGCTTAGTATAAATGTTGCCACCAGTCTGTAGCTTAGTATAAATGCTGCCACCAGTCAGTCTGTAGCTTAGTATAAATGTTGCCACCAGTCAGTCTGTAGCTTAGTATAAATGCTGCCACCAGTCAGTCTGTAGCTTAGTATAAATGTTGCCACCAGTCAGTCTGTAGCTTAGTATAACTGTTGCCATCAGTTAGTCCTTAGTCTAGTATAAATGCCACCAGTCATTCCTCAGTTTAGTACAAAACCCGAGCCACCAGTCAGTCCTCAGTCTGGCAGGTTTCTGAGTCTGAGTCGCTACTTGACCCTGAAACCTTAGTGGCCGGCCCCAAAATTCCCTCTGCCACATAAATTATACCACTGTCTTAAATTATGTGCAGCATGGTGGCTCAGTGGTTAGCACTGGAGCCCTGAGTTCGAATCCTGCCAAGGACAACATCTGCAAGGAGTTTGTATGTTCTTTCTCCCTGTGTTTGTGTGGGTTTCCTCCCACATTCTAAAGACATACTGATAGATTGTGAGCCCTATATGGGACAGTGACCACAATGTCTGTAAAGCGCTGTGAAATATGCTGGTGCTATACAAGTAAGCATAATAAATAAATGATATGTAATATTTGGGGCCCCAATACAGATTTTGCTTTGGGGTCCAGGAGCATCAAGTTACGCCTCTGGTTCAGCAGGAGCATCAGTCCGACCCTGCAGCTCTAGTGGTGGCCCCTACTTCCTCTCTGCAGAATGGTGTTCAGTAGCAAATCTATCAGATGAGTGTTTGCTTGCTCATTCTCCAGCCCCTTTCTCTTTTTTAGGCTATGGCCACACATTGATGAAAAGCTGCATTTTCTCTTCATTTGCAGATTTTGCTGTAGTTTTAGAAGCCTCAAGACATGCCATCATTACTCTAAAGCCTTGTGCATATATATGGGGCCATCCTTTGCTTTTTCTCTCTACAGTGCTGGCCAAAAGTATTGGCACCCCTGCAATTCTGTCAGATAATACTCAATTTATTCCAGAAAATTATTGCAATCACAAATGCTTTGGTAATAATATCTTCATTTAATTTGTCTTCAATGGAAAACCACAAAAAGAATTGTCAAAAAGCCAAATTGGATATAATTCCATACCAAACATAAAAAAGGGGGTGGACAAAAGTATTGGCACCCTTTGAAAAATCATGTGATGCTTCTCTAATTTGTGTAATTAACAGCACCTGTTACTTACCTGTGGCACATAACAAGTGGTGGCAGTAACTAAATCACACTTGCAGCCAGTTGAAATGGATTAAAGTTGACTCAACCTCTGTCCTGTGTCCTTGTGTGTACCTCATTGAGCATGGAGAAAAGAAAGAAGACCAAAGAACTGTCTGAGGACTTGAGAAGCAAAATTGTGAGGAAGCATGAGCAATCTTAAGGCTACAAGTCCATCTCCAAAGACCTGAATGTTCCTGTGTCTACCGTGCGCAGTGTCATCAAGAAGTTTAAAGCCCATGGCACTGTGGCTAACCTCCCTAGATGTGGACGGAAAAGAAAAATTGACGAGAGATTTCAATGAAAGATTGTGCGGATGGTGGCTAAAGAACCTCGACTAACATCCAAACAAGTTCTAGCTGCCCTGCAGTCCGAGGGTACAACAGTGTCAACCCGTACTATCCGTCGGCGTCTGAATGAAAAGGGACTCTATGGTAGGATACCCAGGAAGACCCCACTTCTGACCCAGAGACATAAAAAAGCCAGGCTGGAGTTTGCCAAAACTTACCTGAGAAAGCCCAAAACTTTTTGGAAGAATGTTCTCTGGTCAGATGAGACAAAAGTAGAGCTTTTTGGGAAAAGGCATCAACATAGAGTTTACAGGAAAAAAAAAAGAGGCCTTCAAAGAAAAGAACACGGTCCCTACAGTCAAACATGGCGGAGGTTCCCTGATGTTTTGGGGTTCCTTTCCTGCCTCTGGCACTGGACTGCTTGACCGTGTGCATGGCATTATGAAGTCTGAAGACTACCAACAAATTTTGCAGCATAATGTAGGGCCCAGTGTGAGAAAGCTGGGTCTCCCTCAGAGGTCATGGGTCTTCCAGCAGGACAATGACCCAAAACACACTTCAAAAAGCACTAGAAAATGGTTTGAGAGAAAGCACTGGAGACTTCTAAAGTGGCCAGCAATGAGTCCAGACCTGAATCCCATAGAACACCTGTGGAGAGATCTCAAAATGGCAGTTTGGAGAAGGCACCCTTCAAATCTCAGGGACCTGGAGAAATTTGCCAAAGAAGAATGGTCTAAAATTCCAGCAGAGCATTGTAAGAAACTCATTGATGGTTACCGGAATCGGTTGTTCGCAGTTATTTTGTCTAAAGGTTGTGCTACCAAGTATTAGGCTGAGGGTGCCAATACTTTTGTCCGGCCCATTTTTGGAGTTTTGTGTAAAACGATCAATGATTTGACTTTTTTTTTCATTCTCTTTTGTATTTTTTCATTGCAAGCAAAATAAATGAAGATATTATTACCAAAGCATTTGTGATTGCAATCATTTTCTGGAAGAAATTGAGTATTTGACAGAATTGCAGGGGTGCCAATACTTTTGGCCAGCACTGTATAATAGTAGTTAAATGCCAGAGGGAACTGATGCCAGAACTGATCCTATAATTTTTTACATGATTGTTTCTAGCATCCAGTGCCTTAGTTTTAATAACAGTCATTTTTTCTGCAACATTTTTCCTGTCTGGCTATGTCCAGCTATGGATACTGGACCAGTACACAAAGTAGGAAAAAAATTCATCAATTTTGTGCGGATCAGGTATTAAACAACTGACTGTATACAACTGATATATATTAACACAGGTTAATATATGCAGTCAATAAGGGAATTGGTAAGAATCTTTCAAATTTTTTAGTGTTTTGGCAGAATCATTAAACATTGGGATAAAACGGATTCTAAGGGGTTCTGGAAAGCGGATCAACGGTTTCCTCTGTAATATAGGTCAGTAACCCGAAACACACCTTCAGCCTATGTAGAAACTTCTTGACATAAAAATGATGGCGTGCTGTGTCCCCTGAACACCTAAACCTAATAAAGATGGTTTTGGATGAGTTGGATATGACAGTCAAGTTAAAGCAGACAAGAAGTGTTGTTCAGCATACAGTCATGGCCAAAAGTTTTGAGAATGATACAAATATTAATTTTTACAAAGTCTACTGCTTCAGTTTTTCTAATGGCAATTTGCATATACTCCAGAATGTTATAAAGAGTGATCAGCTTAACAGCAATTACTTCCAAAGTCAATATTTGCCTAGAAAATGAACTTTATCCCCCAAAACACATTTCAACATCATTGCAGCCCTGCCTTAAAAGGACCACCTAACATCGTTTCAGTGATTGCTCCATTAACACAGGTGTGGGTGTTGATGAGGACAGGGCTGGAGATCAATCTGTCATGATTAAGTAAGAATGACACCACTGGACACTTTAAAAGGAGGCTGGTGCTTGTCATCATTGTTTCTCTTCTGTTAACCATGGTTATCTCTAAAGAAACACGTGCAGTCATCATTGCACTGCACAAAAATGGCCTAACTGGGAAGAGTATTGCAGCTAGAAAGATTGCACCTCAGTCAACAATCTATCGCATCATCAAGAACTTCAAGGAGAGAGGTTCCATTGGTGCCAAAAAGGCTCCAGGGCGCCCAAGAAAGACCAGCAAGCGGCAGGACCGTCTCTTAAAAGTGTTTCAGCTGCGGGATGGGGCTACCAGCAGTGCAGAGCTTGCTGAGGAATGGCAGCAGGCAGGTGTGAGTGCATCTGCACGCACTGTGAGGCGGAGACTCTTGGAGCAAGGCCTGGTCTCAAGGAGGGCAGCAAAGAAGCCACTTCTCTCCAGAAAAAACATCAGGGACAGACTGATATTCTGCAAAAGGTACAGGGAGTGGACTGCTGAGGACTGGGGTAAAGTCATTTTCTCTGATGAATCCCCTTTTCCATTGTTTGGAACATCTGGAAAACAGCTTATTCGGAGAAGAAGAGGTGAGCGCTACCACCAGTCTTGTCTCATGCCAACTGTAAAGCATCCTAAAACCATTCATGTGTGGGGTTGCTTCTCAGCCAAGGGAATCGGTTCTCTCACAGTCTTACCTAAAAACACAGCCATGAATAAAGAATGGTACCAGAATGTCCTCCAAGAGCAACTTCTCCCAACCGTCCAAGAGCAGTTTGGCGCTCAACAATGCCTTTTCCAGCATGATGGAGCACCTTGCCATAAAGCAAAGGTGATAACTAAATGGCTCAGGGAACAAAACATAGAGATTTTGGGTCCATGGCCTGGAAACTCCCCAGATCTTAATCCCATTGAGAACTTGTGGTCAATCATCAAGAGACGGGTGGACAAACAAAAACCAACAAATTCAGACAAAATTAAAGCATTGATTCTGCAAGAATGGACTGCTATCAGTCAGGATTTGGTCCAGAAGTTGATTGAGAGCATGCCAGGGAGAATTGCAGAGGTCCTGAAGAAGAAGGGTCAACACTGCAAATATTGACTTGCTGCATTAACTCATTCTAACTGTCAATATAAGCTTCTGTTACTCATAATATGAATGCAATTATATTTCTGTATGTGATAAAAACATCTGACAAACACACATAAAAACCAGAGGGCAGCAGATCATGTGAAAATATAATATTTGTTTCATTCTCAAAACTTTTGGCCATGACTGTACATAGGATTTTCTTCAAGACTGCTAGAAAGGCATTCTTGATAGCACATAAAGTTGACTAACAAATATGGCAAGTGTGTGCCAAGGTAGGGTAACCAAGGGAAAGGATGACTACTGCAAGAATTGAAAATATAACACAGTTTTGAACCATATTAACTTGTATTGGTCTCTCTATAGTGTCAGGATTCTCTGTCCGGCTGTTGCACCTTTAATGTTATGATACCAACCTGGGAAGTTTTTGCAGTTTCAGATGCTTCCTGGCTTGGTCCAGTTAGCAGCTGAGGATGCCTATATAAGACCCCGTCCTCTTGACACAAGCGCCAACTAATTTAATTTGCTTCCTAGTCTGGCTCTCCATCTTGTCTATGTATACCTGTTTACTTATTGACCTTTGGCTTGGATTCCCTGGATTCTCTATTTGCCTCCTGATTCTGCTTTGTCGTGTCCATTTGGTTTTGTGACCCTTGGCTTATTTCCTGGATACTGTTTTCGTTTCCTGATTTTGAATATTATGTTCTATCCTGGTTTTGACCTGTTGTTCTACGGCTTCTCTTGTCTCCATATCACTGTGTAAATTTTAGTGGATTTTGTGTTTGGTTTCTGCTACAGTGCATTTATTATTGGTACATCTTTCTGTTTGGTGACAATTGAGATCCCCAGATCAAAGCACAAGTCCACTTGGCTCACGGTGAGCTCTGGTGAAGGTCCCTGGGGGTCTATCTTGGCTTGCAGAGGTGTGCTAGTTTTAAATAACTGTCTCTGCTGCTCGGAGTTAGCAGCCAATCTCCTGCTTTTGCTTGTATTGTGGCCTTGCATAATACTATAACAGTATAATTTGTATTACATTTTAGTTCCAGCAACTTTACTGTTATACTAAATTGTGTAATATAATAAATATAAATATAATCAGTAGGTGTATCCAAACTGTTGAATGTATGAACATAATTTACCAGCAAAACTATTCTGCTTCTTATCTACAAGGACAAAGAGATATCTTTTTCCTATTCAATCTAAAGCCTAAGCTTCTGAAATAGGCAGAGGGAAACACAAGCATGTCAATACCTCAAGAAACAATGCTGGATTTTAGCCAGATAAGGCAATCTAATTCATCATGTTGGTTTGCACCACATCCTTGCATTTGATCACTAAATGTACCCCTTGAAGTGATGTAGAGCCAAGGAAAATATAGGACATTGGAGTATTTTCAAACACTGACCAATGACAGGTCTTAACCTGCAACAGGCAAATACATCAACAGGATCAAAATCCAGGAAATAACCATGTAGGGTCAGCCTTACTCATGACATCTGTGGGAAGCAATGGGAATAGTAATAGGAAATGCTTTAGCTTAAACTGTTCCACAAAAACAAAGCTACTATACAAGACGGAAAACGAAATACCTCCTGCACACAAGTAGTTCTGAAGTGGAGTTTCACATAAATTTTCTATTGTTAGCACAAGTGAATCTGTGTGTCAGAAATAAGATTAAAAAAAAGAACCAGTGGAACAATAAACCTAGAAATCTATTAGGCTAAGTCCCCACGTAGTAAAACGCAGGATAAAAAATACTGCGGAAAAATGATTCTCTGGTGGGCCCAGTGCAAAGGTTTCATAAGTGGGACCCCCAATCACCACCACTTAGAAATACCTGACCTGCACAAATTATAATGCCCCCTCAATGGCCCCCACATAGTATAGTGCCACTTAGTGGCCCTCACATAGTTTAATGCCTCCCTAGTGGCCCATACAATATAATGCCTCTCAGTGGCTCAGTGACCTCCCAACTTTCAAAGGACCAAAAGAGGGATAGAATGTGCCATGCGCAAATTTAACCCCACCCACTTCACCCATTCATTTACTTTTGTGCTCCCACATAGTATAACGCCCCTAAAGTCACCCTATCATATGTCCCCACATTATAATGTCCCCTCCAGTTGCCCTCACAACATAATGTCCCTTCCATCTGTACCCACAGAATATTGTGTCACTAAGCTGAAGAATGCCAGAACATTACATCCTGGTGTTCTTCAATGTCTGGTACAGTGCGCCCTAGAGCGTGGATAAGTGAGTAAATTTTTGGCTGCTACCTATTACAATAATCCAATAGGTAGCAGCCTAACATATCACTATGTGGGGGCCATATAATGTGTGGAGGACAAAAAAGGGAGCCATATACTGTGTGGGGTCAGCTAAAGGGTTCACTCATAGGCTCATGAGCCCCCTCGTCACACTACTGTCTCCAGGTGTAGGGAATTGAAAACTTACCTATTTTTCCTGCAAATAGCTGATGTGGTGCCCAGCTGTGCGCCTCTTTTAATGTCCTTCCGACCATGCTGTCTCCCGCTCTATGGTACCGCTTATGGTACAATAGTGTAAGTGACAGGGTAGCCAGTAGGACAATAGAAGAGGTGCATAGCTGGGTGCCACATCATCACTTTACAGGAAAAAGAGTATGAAATTCACCAGAATTGTGTAGCCTGGACTGTGATGTAGTTTGAGGTGGGGTGGGGAGAACTATTACCTGTAGGGATCACCAATATCTATGTGGGGGTACAAATAGGACACTATTACCTATGGGAGGACTGTTACTTATAGGGGGAAGATAATTAGGACACTATTACCTATGTGTATATACAATATGTTAACATCAGCCTTATGGTTGCCTTCAACAGGCTATAAATGTAACTACACCTAACTGGTATAGCTATATATATAGCTTTATACAGTTTTATACAGCAGTTTCCGTATAGGTATAATTGAAGCAGAAAGTCTGCAGAGGAAGCCTCTGCGAACTTTCTGTGAAAAGCGCTGAGGAAAAACCACGATGCGTTGCTCCCACGGTTTTTCGCGCAGCGTTTTTTTGCTGCAGGACGCTATGAGGGGCCTTAGCTTAAAGGGGTTTGTGTATATCAGGGGTCAGCAACCCCCGGCAGGTGTGCCAAGAGTGGCACATGAGGCATATTTCTCTGGCACGGCGACCCGAGTCCTCATCCAGCAGTTTCTATTGGACCAAACATGGCCGAAACGAAACTGCTGTTATTATACTCGGGGGTCAGACCCCCGAGTATAATAAGCGGAGGCTCAGGAGAAGTGATGAAACCTAAAAAAACAATGTAAGTCACCTTTCCTGCGCTGCGCAGCCGCTGTGTGCTCTGCAGGCGCTTCTGTCTGATGTAAGAGACCTCTGACAGGACCTCTGGGATCACGTCCGACGTCATTACACATAATGACGCGTGTGACCCCTGAGAACCAATCTGCGGTCGCTGACTACAGGCAGAAGCGCCCAAAGAGAACACAGCGGCTGCGGAGCGCAGGAAAAGGTGAGTAACTTTGTTTTTTTATGTTTGTCACCTCTCTTGGCCCTCCACTTATTACACTCTGGGGTCTGAAGAGACCCCACAGTATAATAATAGCTAGTGAGTGGCGAAAATGATAAAAGTTAGAATGTTATACCATGTGTAGGGGCCGCTATGAGACATAATAGGGTGTGCAGGGACCACTATGGGGCATAATACTGTGTGCAGGGGCTGCTATGGGACATAATATCATGTGCAGGGGCCACTATGGGACATAATACCGTGTGCAGGGGCCACTATGGGACATAATACTGTGTGCAGGGGCCGCTATGGGACATAATGCCGTGTGTAGGGGCCGCTATGGGACATAAAAGGGTGTGCAGGGGCAGCTATGGTACATAATACGTTGTGCAGGGGCCGCTATGGGACATAATACGGTGTGCAGGGGCTGCACCATGTGAACGCCGTTTTACATCAAGCTAAAAGTTCCAGTGGCCTAAGAATATAGCTGCATCCAGATACATAGTGTGTTTCCACCATAAGGATGCTGCCATTCGGTGCTCCTGGACACATACATTTACCACTAATTGGGGGCTGCACATGTACTTTCATTGCTTCTAATCGGAAAGTACAGGAGCGTCCCAGGAAATAGCAGTAAACGCATGTGTCCTAAAGCATCTGGTGGCAGCACTTCTGTGTTATGGTTTGTGGTATATGACTTTAGTTTAGGGGTTGTCAGACTTACAATTATTGTGCGGCACTCCGAGTACCTCATCTTTGATTTCTTAATTAAAATCGGCACCCCGAACGAAAAAGGCTGCCTACCCCTGGTGTATATGGAGCCTTATGTTACTGCAAATCTAAACTTGACTTTTCAACATAATAAAGCCATCTTATTAATGTACTGTTCAACATAATAAAGTAAGGTCCATTTGGATTGTGATTTTTTTTTTCCTTTGTTTTTGGTTGTTGACTGGATAAACTTAGCACTATAGCATTTTTTTTTTTGCTGTTTCTTCTCTTTGGATTTTATAGCTGGATCTATATATACACATATATAGAGATATAGATAGATAGATGGACAGACAACTATATAGATATACACACACACACACACCCCCCCCCCCCCTATATATATATATATATATATATATATATATATATATGTGTGTATTAATTATGTATATGGTATCAATGACTAAAAGTTTACAGCAGCCGCTGTTCACCCCCCCCCTCACAGTTTAGCTCTATTACACATGGAAAGCGCGCATAAAAACTACATTTCCCAACACCCTTTGCTCTCCTGCTCTCCAGTACTATTCCCTGGGGTGGCGGTGACGCTCTGTCAGGCGGCCGCTGATTGGCTGAAGTGAAGCTTTGTTTGCCATTTATGGACAGGGATAGCCCGGACTGGTGCCTGGCTTATCATTGTGAATCGTATGACTGAAGGAAAAAAAAAAAAAAAAAGCTCATACACACGGCTGCCGCAGCTGTAACCTCAGCATCCACTGGGGAAGAGGCAGCAGGCAGAGCAGACAGAGCTCCTTCTTCCAGGAACTGCCAGTGACGGCTCGTCTACAGCACACACTGTCTACAGTCCTGCTGCTCTCTGCCTGGCTGCATGGAGACGGTCCCTGCTGCCGTCCTGTACCTTCTGTAGGAGCGCTTCATGCCTGCTAGACTCGGGATACACATACGGAAGATAGTCCTGTAACCAGTTGTGTCCTCCAGCCCTCAGCCTGCACAATGGTAAGTGGATGGAGCCTGTGCTACTGTCCTCACTGCCTTACATTATAGTATATGCGTTATTATATATTGTGCAGCACATTGCATTATGTATATTATTAGTATTAGACAGGATCTACTTGTTAAAGCATCTTCTAACCTGTCAGCATTGGCAGAGGTCTCAACAGTAACTAAGTGTATCATAACTCCCCAGAAATATTAACAATGTGTACTAACATATTCTATCACTATACCCCAGTGCCCTGTGATGGTGCCAAACAAAAGAGAACCAAAGTGTCCTTGTAATGTTTTCCATGGAGGGTTGGTGATGGATCATGTGCTGAGAAGCCACTCTCATGGACCAGCGTATTTCGATATAGGACCAGTACAATGAACAAACCTTTGCCCTGGGTTAGGGAAAGCCTAGCTATGGCACTAATCATCACACTGGTAAAAAAAAAAAAAAGTGGCACTTTTAAGAAGCAGCCACTGTTCCTCCTATAAAACAGCCTGTCACACTGATACCTGATATAGAATCTATCTTCTGGACTATGTGTACTTTTTTATGTGGTTATGTGCTTGGTATGATGCAAGGTGTCATTATACTACTGTATGCAGTGCTTACAGTTGTAGATAATGTCCTGCTCGACTATCTCAATGTTTGTTTGTTTCTAGCAAATCTTTAACTTTGCCCCTTGAAGGAAGCATTGGGCTTGAGGGATTTGTTGTACCTGCCTGTAGGGTTTGATCATTTCCCCTGCTGAATGAATTTGCAGATGGTGACAAATTTAATGCAGGCGGAATTAATAAGAGGTAGAAATATGTGTCATCATCTGCAGGACAAAGTGTACTCCACTCCTAGAGAGCGGCCCTGTGTGTTCCTTGCCAGTCACTAGGGTAACAGACTCCATAGGGACACATGCATGTATCTGACTTGAGGGTTTTATTACTGCATCCTTAAAGGGAATTTAACTGTGCTGACAGAAACACCTTTATATTCAATGTTCTGCATAGTAACAGGAGAAGTGCTCGGTGGATGAGAGATCTATACCCCACACTCTTGTAGAGATCATGTGTCACTCACATCAAAGCAGTTATCTAATGAAGGCAACCCTCTGTCCATATGTCCTATAAAGGATTATAGGGAAAGTCTCCTACTCAGGACTGCCAATATGAGCCAGAACAGAGCATGGCTTCTGCTATGGTGGACCTGGTCCACATACTGTAGACTGCCTTTCATATGTTACTGCAAGGAAAATGTCTTGTTAGAAGTGATACCAACTGCTTGCCAAGGGTTTGTGGAGCTGAACCAGCAGCATTTATTTCAGTACCACACTAGCTTCCCTACAAAGAGGGGTTGCCTATATGAGACACAGAAAAAGAGTGGCTGAAGAAACATAGCCTTAAACAGTAGGATGCATGCATTTACATCCTCAAAAAGGGATGCAAATAGCACCAAAGTTATCATAATAGAGAGTGTGGCATTTTCAGGTTGGATACATTTCCTCATGCTACTCTCATAGACTGTAAGCCCTTGTGGGCAGGGCCCTCTATCCCACTGTGCCAGTTGGTCACTGTTAGTATTATATTTGTCTTGTATATTTTGTGTACTGTATGTAAACCCTCAAATGTACAGCATGGAATTAATGGTGCTATGTAAATAAATAATACTTCATGGCTGAGATAAATATGATACAATATACATACGTATTTATAGAGGACCTGTTGCCTTTCCTGACATGTCTGTTTTATAAAATTGTTATTTCTTGTGAAGTAACAATTCTGCAGTATCTTTCTTCAGGACTCTGCTTTGTGCCACTCCTTTGTTATTTCTCCTAGAAATTTTATGAATAAATTGACAGCCGGGCGTTACTGGTTTGGGATGTGTCTTACATAGTCTGATCCAGTTGTCAATATAATCATACCTTTTTAGTAGGAATAATAGAGGAATGGTACAGTGCAAAGTTGTGTGTTTGTCTTTGTTATGCAAAGATATTCTAGAATTTTCACATTAAGGGAGTGTGTCAACAGAACCCAGTATGTCAACCCAGCCCTGCAGATAGAATGAAGATCAAATAGTCTCTTACCCTTGTGAATTGGTGCCTCCATTGCTGAGATATTTCTGTTTATGTATATATGAAAATGAGCTCTTTGGAGCAGTGAAAGCATTGTGCTTACCTCTTTGGAGCAACAGAGTCACCGATTTACAAGGTGAAAACACAGTTTGATTCTGGTGACCCAATCTGCGGGGCTGGGTTGATATGCTGGGTTCTGGTCACATACTCCCTTTAAGGGGAGTGCAAGTAGTTACTAAAACACAAAGGGTCATAAATAAATTTGGTGTACTTTAGGGCCCCCCTCTACCCTACCACAAACATCTGTGTTGCATTTTATATTCAACATTAACCACTAGTATATTTTTTCTAGAGCATCTAATGGGGACCCTTGCCGATCATCAATGCTTTCAAGTAGAATAGAGCGTCTTTAAGGTGTTGGCCCACAGTTATTGCCTATCCACAAGATAGGTAACAAACAAATGATCGCAGAGGGTCTGATTGCCAATTACCAGAACGGGAGTCCTGTCTCCCTGGTTGAATGGAACAGTGGTCACACATATGCACTATTGCTCCATTCAGTTATTGTAAGACTTATGAAGATAGCAGAGTACAGTGTTCAGCTATTTCCACAGTCTTATAGACTATAGTAGTAGTGCATTTTCTTGACTGCTGCTCTGTTCAAAGAAGGGGATTGGGACCTCCGTTCGCAATAAACCCCAGCATTTATACATTTATTACTTATCCTTTGGTTGTATTTCATTGGCCAACACCTTTAACTTAGGGTCCATCTACAATACACTTCAGGGAATGGAATAAATGGTAGTTTAACCCTCTGTAAGTTTAACATTTCTATCAGCTATGAAAATCCTGAAAACTGGTGGGTTTTTTTACTATTTAAAAAAAATATAGCTATTCTTAAAAGCAGTGTTTTGACAACTTGGCAGTATGTCAGTAGTCTGGTTTTTAGAGGTATAAGGGTTAACTCTGCCTTTGAAAGGAAGGTTGGAGCCAGCATGTGTATGCAGAGAGAAGGCTATCTTTGTATGTCCTGCCCTCCATACTGTTCATGTTTACGCTTTTTCCCACTGGGTGAACTCACAAGGTGAATGGATGCAGTGTCTTGGCAGAACACTGAGCTGGGTGTAAGCGTCTGTGGCTCCTTTTTGCTTGCGTTCATTTCCTGACTGACTTAGAACTGTTTCTGGGAAAGACAGAGTGGAGCAGTCATCATGGACTTTCATCACACACGATTATTTCTAGAGTCCGTACATCGCTAGATTCTAATGTCACAGTCTCAAGTATCAATTTTAAAGACGTGGTAAATACTTGAGAAGAATTAGCATGTAAGGTATTACTCATTACAACAAGGAAATACATTTGCTTTGGCAGTGGCATTGTTGTCACTCTGTGTCACGTGTCTAGAATGAAAGGTGTGTCACAGCGATGACATGCTACAGGTGTGTTGCTGTCCCCAAGGGAGTCAGACTGTACGTGCTCACACCCATCTAAGCTCTGAAAATTTCATTAGTGGTTTGTTATTGCAACAGTATATAAAACTCATACAAAATGATCTATAATAGAGGTTAAGGTAGTAATGCAAAAGCCCTGGCGTAAGTAAGGGAACCTTTTGCTTCCAAAGGAGAGGTGTCTTTTGTGTAAACTAAGTCGCCATTCACTATAGTGAAGCCTGAGAACGATGTCCTACTTCATAAGATGTATGTATGTTTTCAAAAGGGTTGCTAAGCATCCATGCTACTATCAGTCAGCCAAGTTCTATATGTACAGCCATATTTATGTAGAGAGAACCTTTGGTTTCTAGGCTTTCCATTCTTTTTTTTTCTTCCTGTATGAATTAAAGTCCTTAAGCAAAATAAATAGAAAAAACAAGTATAAAACCTTATGAGTATAGTTGCGCATTCCCATTTTATCACTTTTTTACCTTACATAGTACTGTATCCGTTTAAAAGAAAAAAAAAACAAATAACTGTATGACCAAAAACCACTGTAAAGTGCATGTGGTACAGTGTCCCTTTTTCATCAGGTGTGAATAAACACTTGTAGTTGAATGAGGAACATTTAGAACTATGCGATGTCACATTTTTTGGGGTTGGAACTATGTAGTCTAACCAGTCAGACTTGCTGTGAATGTTGGTAAGTGTGTTTTCTACAACTATGGGGGGAACTGTGACTACAGGGAAGAATGCTGAAG
This sequence comes from Leptodactylus fallax, assembly GCA_947044405.1. Classification (NCBI taxonomy): domain Eukaryota; kingdom Metazoa; phylum Chordata; class Amphibia; order Anura; family Leptodactylidae; genus Leptodactylus; species Leptodactylus fallax. The sequence continues at coordinate 3,821,985 of CAMRHE010000027.1, forward strand.
GCTGTTTACTGAATAAGGCAGTGCTGTATATACTATTGGCATAGGGGTAGGGTGGTACTATGTTTATGATTGGTGAAGCAGTGGCTACTGTAACTACTGACTTGGAAAGTGGTCGTTGCTGTGTCTACTGGCTTGTGAAGGAGTATAGAAGTATATAGTTATTGGTGACCTTAGCTGCTTGAAAAGTTGCAGCAGGAAAAATTGAACCCATAATGCCTCTAGTTTTCAGAAATGTGTGTGTGTGTGTGTGTGTGTGTGTGTGTTTTTTATTTATTTATTTATTTTTCTTTAATTTTTTACAATAACTTACAATGGGTGGAAGCTCACATCAGCCTAGTCATTCATTTATAGACGGAAGGAAAGCTAATCTCCTGTTTGTGACTAGGTCCTGTGTTGTCCAGTGTAATAGTGCTAGCATTTCACTTGTGTCTGATCTGTACATTCTCATCATTGCCTACACTACAAGATTTCTCCTTACATGGTGATTTATTCCTTCCTGCTAACTCCATTCTTGTGCAGTTACTATATGTAAATCTACTCAATGTTCAACAAAAACAGCAGCAACACTTCTTAACTTTTGTGCAGTTCTTTATTTGCTTGGCACTGGTGCTGGGCAACACTGCCATCCTAGTCATTCAGCCTTGAGATTCAAGAAATATCAGCTACTACAGTTAATGGGAAGTTAGATTATTACTGCGATTAGTTTTTGTTGCCTTTCAGACCAGCATAGGTTACATTACACTGTAAAAATAACATGCACACAATGAGATTTACTGTAAGGAGTTACTGTGTACTCTTTTAAGAATGCTTCCTCCACCATACCTTTCCCGAAAAAGCACAGAGTAGGAACAATAAAAACATTAGGGTTCAGCCTACAGAACACTCCCAATTACTTTAGAATCAAAAAAAGAATTCTTGTCTGTTTAAACATTCCCAAAGTCTCCTAGAAAGAGTCCTAGAAAACTGAGGATGTGTTCCATAAAATGAGAAAGAGTAATGGGTTTCATTGTGCATTGTTGTAATTATCAAATTGAATCTACAGACGAAATCCCAAAAATCGGGTACTAGAAATAGATTTCTATGCACATGGACTGCCAACCCTTTGGGATTTTGCAAGCCTTATTTATTTTACTGGGTTGGAAAATTAACCCCATGGCGAAGCAAGTAAATCTCATTTCAGTTGCCCTCATGTGCTCCATTCTATTGATGTGGTGAAACTCTTCTGCCCACTGCGTTCTCAAAGGGGTACCCTCGGCTCATACCCTCAGGATTATCAGTCTTGAAGGACAGCAGCAAGTGACATAGCAAATGGAAAAGGGATCATAGACCGCAAAGCCTACCTGGCTGGCATGAAGGAAACCTCTACCTGCAACAGATTAAAGAGGGCATTAACATCGTTCCTCTAGGGTTGGAACCTGTGGCAGCTCAACCAGATATGCAACATGATTCCTCTCTAGGATTCACATCTCCAGCATGCCTTGTGGGGAACATAGTGTGTAACCTGTCCAAGCTCTTGTACCACCAGGATAAAATATTTTGAAACTATTCTCCTGTATCTTGTAGGAGACACATTTGTGGGTTAGTAGGAAGATCTACAAGCTGTTCAAATACCATGAGAAGCTGTGCTAGTGCCACAGGTGTGAAATTGCCATTCTGCCAACCAAGCTCCTCTAGGTGTCAGTTTCCCCCAATATTTTGTCAGAGGTTTAAGTTTCCATCCATTGTGCAACCCACCCACACATGGCCTCATACCCAAGAACCCACTTAGTACAGTTCTTGTCTTTGATGCCATCTGTTTTTGTTTGGGTAGGGGGGTTCTTAGAGACAACCCATGAACAGGTGCAGTGCTGGTTTATTTATTTATTTAAAGGAAGCTTCCTTACTTTGCAATACTGTACAACCCCTTTAAGTCATACAGTTCAATTTCAGACGTATTTCCTGCTGTCATATAGATGAAAAGCACATCATAGAGTAGACAGGACATGCAGGACAGGACATTGTGGAGGCACACTTTTCACATGGTCACTAGAAATAGAAATCAGTGTCATGTTGTCCATGGCACTTGATAGTATTTCCAGGTGTGGTTCATAGATTTATTGACACAGTTATGGAGCTTTTTATAGACTTCAGAAATATTCTTGACTAGTCAGTCCTCTAATGTAAGAATTAGTTTGTAAAATAGAATATATGCATACAGCATATAACTGTAGCAAAAGAAACTGAGAGTAAAATTCTTATTTCATCCTTCCTAGATGCAATTATTCAGTGTTAGCTTCATGTGTAGCCACTGACCTGGAGACTCTTTATACAGCCCACAGGGGAAGAATAATAATACAATACCAAGCTATACTCAGGGGGTTATTGAAAGTTCTCTATGATAAACATATTTTTTTGTTTCCAGCAGAGTGTAACAAAGAAATCAGATGAAAGTGACGCACTATGTGTATACACTACAACTATGACTAAAAAGAGGCAACGGGGTGGGGAAGGCTTGTGCTTCTCATGTTAACTTTAGAGAGCATACCATAACAATTCTTGATGGTATTTTGAGATAAGTCACTCACATTGTGAAAATACTGTAATTTGTGAAGAGCATTATTACATTTCTTGTGGTAGAATTAATATTCCATTAATGACTTATCTGACCAACCCCCACCAATATCAAATGAATGGCCTATCCTAAGAATTAAAGGGGTTATGTGGGGAGATCTTCTTTTTTATTTTGTGTTCACTACACTGAATAAACATCATGGGGTCCATTCACTTTTTTACACCCTGTTTAGAAGATCCGTTTAAGGCTGGGTTCACAGCTGCGCCTGAGTCCATTGGAGACTTTGTTGCAGAAACCGCCGAAAAGTGTACGGAGGACATTTTTCTCTGCCACTTTCAGTTAGAAAACTGTGGACCCCATTATAGTCAATGGGATCCACCGGTTTCTGCATGTAACCACTGTTTTAGCGGTCCGGCTCTCTGTCGTTTGGGTCCGCAGATCGCAATGCTAACGTGAACCTAGCGTAACAGGAAAAAAATGCCTCCATTTACAGTACATAGAGATCAATGGAAAAAAAAATTGGTCTGTTTTTGTTAAGTTTGTTTATTTAGTCACTTAAACATTGATCTCTATGTAAGATCATGTATGATGGCCGTCCATTTGCAACTTTTTCTTTGTATTAACAGATCTAAACGGGTGTCAAAATTGTCATACTGTGTCATACTGATCCCCTGGCATCTGTTACTAGCATTGCAGAGCATGGAGGAGCTGGAGTCCCATTCCTCTGCCTCTCCTGCCGATGTTCAGACTCTGTCACTTGACTGACTCTGCTATACTCTGTGTAAATGCAGCATGAGTACTTTGGAGTCAGTGATGTCACAGAGAGTGACTCTGACAACCCCTTTAAGACTGTGTGTATTTTGCGAGGTTAGCATAAATGTAAATTTTGCAAACATAAAATGATTTCTGCCAGTGATGGTGAATATGCCAAGGTTACTGAAGTGTGTTACATTGACAGTGGTCTGGATTAGTGGCTTCAGTGTCATTCAGAACAGTATCTGATAGGTCGCATCTAAGTACAACTGCATAGTGTCCTGACCTGTTTGACTAGTACCCTGCCTACTTAGACAGCACAGCCTTGAAGGTTATTGTGAGTCCTTATGGTAAACTTGTAGAGTTTATGTCTAAGGACTTTTACATGGTATATTGTCTGTACTTTTCCTTTCTAATCAGCAACAGACATTTGGTCTCTGAGAATGGAGAACACTACCGTGATAGGTTGTGTTTACCAAGGAAAGTCAGCAGGGCAGCCTTAGGCCAAGTACACATTACTGTGTTTGGGATTTGTATCATTCAGGTCCCAGAAACAAATATATTAGTAACAATTGGGGGTAGTTTAGCATCAAAGGTAGCAGCTTCCTGGACTTAACAGAGGTGTTTGTGGCGCCGGGTGCCAAATAAACCGCAGAGCAGGTAACAGCAATCCAAAAGAAATGGCTTTATTCAGCTAGTAAGTGATAACAGGAACAAAAATAACAAAACAGCCTAGCCCACACACAGGGCAATACCTTACTTCTTGAACCCTGACTAACTTCTGGGGGCAAGAAGCTTTACTGAGGTTACTTCTTTGTGATCATGCTCACACTGAGGTTAACCAGTCCTTTTGGAATCCAGTCCTCTTGGACAGACCACCTGTCAGTCTCCAGCTGGTTCCACAAACCACCTGCTCCCTGCAGGTTACCAGCAGCACTCTCCTTCTGTCTGCACTCCCTCTGGAGTAAAGCCCCCAGGTATGGGTGTGGTCAAGGTCCTTATCAACCATATTTTTTGGTCGCTCTCCAGCGCCCTCTAGGTTCACACCCTCACTATAAAATAAATATATATATTATACTAGCCTATTAGATACCCTGTAACAAATGCATGGAAAGTAAATATAGATATCACATCTGTATGTTTGGAATTTTTAATCTCTGCTGTTTTTTTAAAATCTTAATTTTGAGAACATGTTAGAGGGTATTCTAACATTTCTTATCAGAGGGTGTCAGTTTTGTGCTTACTCTTACATTATGTGTCTTCCTGAATATTGATGGTAACCTATCCAGATGGTGAACAAAGCCTTCAGTACGCGGCCTGTAATTGAGAAGCATGTGTCATTCTGATTCTTTGCACTTTGCTTTTGTTTGATTTAGTTCCAGCTATATTGCTTTCAGGCTTCATACTCTTCATGCCCTTTTGTTTTGATATGAGGAAACATACTATACCCATGCCATGTGAAACAAGTATTTTATATGGCATAGCTGACCATGTAACCTTTGCTAAGGAAAGTTTCTGGTTGTACTTTGAGTTTGGTGTTTTATTATGCGTGAGCTTTATTTTTTTTTTTTTTTTTTTTCTTCTTTCCTAAAGCAAGTAACATTTTGTTGCTGGACAAATGACATGAAAATTGCATCTACAATCTCAGATCTTTTTAATCATTTGGGAAAGGGTGAGAATATATTGCATTCCTTTGACTTAAAATAGTTGTCCTGTTTCGGACCAATATTAAGAGACAAAACTACCTATGTGTTCATCACACGACTATGGACTGATTTTTATATGTTGGATGAAAGCAGAATGAATGACAGCAAGCAGAGATCTAGAAAACCATGAAGAATTCATAGACAAAGTATACTGGAAAATTGAATGACTTTTATGATACAGACAATAACATTTGTCTCTCAATATTGAACTGAAACTGGACAACCCCTTTAAAGACCTTTTACCACTTCCGCAAAGTCCAGCTCTTTACATGATTTAATAGGCGCTGCTACACTGATTCTGGCAGAGTTAGTTTTTTTTTCTCTAGTCCCCACCATTCCTGAGCAATAAGTGCTGTTAATTTTGGTGCCTAATCTCTCTACTGTCAGGTGGGTGGTGTCAGACACAGTCCATCTCTGATTGGGATTCTGAATCATGCCCCATTGCCTGCTCCTGCCTGACTGTGTCCACCTGAGGCTACAGAGTCTAAATAGTATGAGGTACCAAATTAACAGTTTGGGAACAGTGGGGGCTAGAGATAAAAAAGCCAATTGCGCTTGAATCAGTGGAACAGCAACTATTAACAGATGCTAAGAACTGGAGTGGCTGAAGGTAGGGAAAAGTTCTTTTAAAGTTGCACATGGAGGCAAGGACTCTAGTGGTTTTTGATATTGCAGCCTTCATTATGATCACTAATGTTATACTATGGGGGTTATACAGAATTACATGTGTATATAATGTTTCAGGCACCTGCTATTTAACTACTGCAAGAAAAAAAAAATCTAACAATGACTAAGAAATCTGTAGGTGACTGGCTCCACAAAATTCATTTAGCAGCCCAGTAAATTGTTTTCTGTCAAACCCGTATATTATACTGCATGTGAAAGGGTATTTATCTACCCAATCTGCCTTCCATCTGAGGAGTATTTTACTTTACACATTAGCTGAAATGAAGGGACCAGGATCTGTATGTTGATAGCTATAACAGCATAAGTGCATATTTACAGTGTATAGTATAATACTGATAAGAGATGGACACAGATGGCTGCAGATATTATATACAAGAGCTTACACTTGTATTACTATAAACATTCAAGTAGCTTTTCTGTTTTAGTGGGTTTTATTATTTTGTTGTATACAGGATGATCTATTAGTAGAAGTAACATTTCAAGAGACTACTGTCTGCTTTCTCTGGTTTAACAGGACGTAAAATCCTTAAAGCTGAATGTGAATGCAATAATACATTTTGCCAAGTTGAAAGTAGTGAGCAGTACATGGCAATGAATGCTTACTGAATTTCTTCTCTATTTTACAGAAAGTCTGTAAGGATCTATGGCAGGTTGAGAAAGATTGGTTGAGACCATCCTCCCTCTCTAATACCATTTTCAGGCCTAATTTTCAGATAAAGTGGATGCTAGCCTGAACCAAATGATGCCTATGTGTTCACAGTCGATCAGTATTGTCCTCTGTATCCTGTGCAGCCAGAATCTCTGTGGACATGTCACATGGCTTTCATAGGCCCAAACAAGCAGGGCAGCAAAATTGGAGCTTTCAGTATAGAATACATTTACATAGGAATGAATTCACCACCTGCTTCAGCATCTGAGCTACACATGTGCTGAATAGATTTCCTGCTCCATACATTATATAAACAGCAGCTGGACCTGCAGTCTGTGACTAGAAGCTCAGCTGTATGACTTTATCATCTACTGCAGAGCATGTACAGTACACGAACACTAGATATATTCTATTTAAGTATCAGTGATGAATTTCCCTACCAAAATGTGCGTTACTAAACACACTGAAAGTAACATATCCATGTGAGGACAGCAGCAGCCCTGTAAAAACATGCAATGGACAATGTCAACATTATATTGTCATATATATTATATATAGTGTGTATGCTCTGCGTATAGAATATTTATACTCAGATCCTGTTTTTACTGTGGCTGTTCACTTTCTTGTATCTGGATGGCTGTCTGAAATATAAGCCAAACCTCCATGCTTTTAGGAGGTGTTGTTTTTGGTAAATTTAGTACATGTATTGTCATTTGGGGCATCCAGTAGTTTTCTTTTACCTTAGTAGGCCTTATGGATGTGGTTTCCGTTGTCCTGCTATTTCTGCTGACGGAGCCAAGTTATTTTTAGGACACAAGAAAGTTCTATAAATAAGTGATATTTCTGGGCTCTGCAGAGATTTCAGTTTCATGTGAATCTTTTGTTTTACTTGTTTATTTCTGAGAAGAATAAGAATATAAACAGTGTACACTTAAGTCTACACAGGCTTGCTCTCACAGAGCTATATCTGATTGACCATTTTAGCTGGAAATCTTTGAAATGACTAATAATACAATTGAAAGAAATGTCACTACTGTATACTACTCTGTTTACTGAATTGGTATGTATACATTACCTTGACTATTAGTTAAGGTGTTTTCAAACAAGATCTTCTACATTTTCAGATGCTCTGTAGGACTCCACAGTTTCAACACTTTATTAGCCGGAGCAGAGAGTGAATGCAAAGAGGATTCATCAATCCAATATAAGGGGTTTGCCATCTTCCCACCGCTATTTTAGTGCTTTGTCCCCTTCTAAGTTTTCCCAGCCACCCAGCTGTGCAGAGAGCTGCAGTGCAAAGGAATTAGCACAAAGGCTTCACTTTCTGGATCTGTGGGGTTTCCAGAGATCATATCCCCTCCAATCATAAAGTGATAGCATATTACAGCAATATGCCATCATTTTATAAGATGGGAATACCCTTTTAACTCTCAGATATGTCTGTAGAATAGACAGTGGGTGGATTAAAGTATACTGGTCTTGATGATCCCTGTACCACAGGAGGATTACCCTGATTTATGACAAGGCGCAGACCTCATCTTAAATTGGAGACATCCTCTGGGGTGTGAGGGGGTTATACCTTAAGCCAGCTTATAGCTGGTGTAGCCTTCACGCTTCATTTACCCAGAAAACTGTCTTAAATGATGAGGAATCTAGTGGGGTCTCATGGTATCTGAATTTTTAATTCCACAAAAGTAGCATAAATTGTTCATGGATCTGCCACATTGTTTTTTTTTTTTTTTTTTTGTCTGTACTACTACCAGTTAAATATTAATACATTAGACTTGAGTATAAAGTGAATGAATGTTGAAGCATAAGCCATGCAGCTGTGCAGATTCTGTCTGTTCTGATTAATAGTGAAATTCATTTTTGTGCCAAAACAGGTTTATTATTTGTCTGAACTGACACCAGTTATGTTATGTCCTATCATAACAGCTCGCCTATGAAATGAAATGTGACATGCTCATCTCTATAAGACATACTGTCCTTTGAATACTTGTACACTCCTATGCTGTCTGACTAGACCTGCCTTTCCCAACTTTACAGACATGTCACACCTAATGATAGTATAGGTGACACACCAATGTTTTCAGCCTAAATAGCTTTTACTGTGCTTTTTCCAGAGCACTAAGTTTTATTTCAGTCCTGGACAAATCTTGGCAAGTTCAAAGAGCCAATTCCAAAAGCTAGGTGCCAGGAACTATGAGCTGTAGAGTTGGGTCCACGTACCTCTGGAGAAGCAACTGATATCCATTAAAAAGTGAAAAATTCTTGAGACAATCCCTTTGGACAATCCTTTGGGGCTAGAAGATTGGCACACTATTGCCATCCCCATGGTAAGGGTCACCACGTGGCAAATAAAGCAATACACAGCAGTCTGTTCTTGTAATGTAAGATATGTTTGGGTCCTCCAGAGTCAGGGGTACTTTTCATAGCTGCTCTCTGCTATAACTAATATATCAGGGGATCGATTTCTTTTAACACATAATTCCCTAATAGTGTATTTGAAAATGCATATTAGAAACCAGACACCTTCTTTAAAGGGGTTGTCAAATAAATTGAGGAGGAAGAAGCTGCAAATGTTCTAATATAAATGAATGTGCCATACTGCTGGCATCATCACTTGGTGATACCAGTAGTATGGCAAATCAGCTCTTGGTGATACGGTATCTGAGTCCAGTCATTGACTGCATGTCATATAACTTGTCTTCCCTTGCAGCCTGTAAAAATGTCTCCATTGGTAGGCGATTGAAGATATGTAGTGCGTTTTTGTTGGATTATATCACTTACAAGTTTGTTTTTCCAAATTTTTGGACAACCACCTTTTTAAAACAGTTGCTTGGGACTACAATAAAAGGGTCTCCTTATTCAAGAAACTCCACTACTCATATCTATATATTGTAACTCGTATTGTGTACAGCCTAATCTACTTGAAAGGAATGAGCTCCCTGGGCTTTGGTTTTGGCTCTAGATTCCTGAGCTAAGCACTTTCCACTCACTTACATATGAATAAACAATTTACATAAAAATGGGGCTCCTAAGCAGAATAACAGAGGCATATTCGGAAACTGTAGAATCACCTCTACAAGGTACTATGAGAAGGTTTATTACTAATTTACTGCTTACAAACTCCCTTTAAGCTGTCCGAACATATTGAATAGTTTTCTGGCTGACAACCATGTTCCCCAGCTACCTGGTAAACAAGCAGGCGTTTTGATTTCAGTAAATCATTCTTTGTACCTTCTGTGTAGTGATGAAGACAGCAAATATTTTTTAAAGAAATGTTTTAGTTCTATGAATTGGGATGATCAGTCCTCTATTTTATAGGCCTAACAGTTTTCCTAAAGAGAGGATTTCAGACACTTTGGAATAAATTTCATACTGAATGCAGAAATTTTCTTCCAGTAGCATTTACCAAAGTTCTGAATTCTGGCAGAGGTCAGAATACTTGGGTAGCTAAGAGCACATGGTTCACATTAGTTGAACCATTTTTTTCTCTCAATATACTTTCTTCGCCAAGGTAAATACATGGAAAATATGTTAGCTACGTGGTTACAGCATGAGAAGCCCAATGACTCTCTTGCAAACTTATATGGAACTGTTTTTCAAGGCAAGTTCCTCTAAGCAATTTTTGCAGTTCAAAGAAATTTGAAGCACTTGGAAATACAATGTGTACAATGGCAGGTCAAAAAAAAACATATTCAAGAAAACAAAATGTAGCTTTTTAAGCAATAATCGTAGATAAAAAAATGGCTGAAAAATGCCATATGTTCTTTCAATTTGGCGAATTAATACATTTGACTGATGTGTAATAACATAATTCTGTTATGGGAAGTGATGCTAGGATTTGATGCTAAATTCTAATTTGCTCTAAGCTTTTTTCATTCTTATAAAAAATACACAATAGTACCTGGAAAAGCTCGCCAGGTGATGCCACCATAGCTTGGAAGTAATTATTTTTCATATACAGTTCTGGAATTTCTTTGTTTTGATCCTGCCAGACTTGCTGTGTGTAGGATTACTAATGTGAAGAACTACAGTTCCTTTGATTCCTCTCCAGACAGTGCCTCTGTTTACAGCTATCTGCATTTCTGTTACAATTTGCAATTGCTTTAATTACACCTTCTTTGCTCTTCTATTCTTTTCCTCACTGTCTCTGCCTTAGTTGCTGCCCAGCATGTGAAACACAGTTCTTCTAGAGACAGTTTGGGAGGAAGAAGAGACAGAAAGTAGTAGAAATAAGAAGTATGGGATGTGAAACTCTTGTTCTATAGGATGGGAAATGATACAAGCAGGAGATAAACACTAGGGGGCTTTTGGTTTGACTCCATGTGAGTCTGGCTCATTGAGGCTTTTCAGCTACAGATGGTACATAAGTACATGACTGTTTTTACTGCATAAAAACCATTTGCAAAGATAAATTTATAAAAACTGGTTAACCCCTGGTAAGCAGCTCTTCCACTACTGCTGTGTGATTATTACAACATGTTTGCTTTTTTTCTAATGCTTATGTCGCCAGATTTACTAACCTAAAATTGCACATTATCTTTGCTTAAAATGAATGTGTACAGTGCTGCCTACTTAATGGATTGTCATGGGAGCTTTACAGCTAAAACTATTGATGGCCAGCTGACATTAGATGGACCTCAGTGCCTTTTGAAAATGTGAGCTTCTGTAAGATACATTATGGACTCCCTTGTGTGACATACATTATTTATTTTCATACAACTGATAAAATGTTCTAAGGTTGATCCTGCTGCATGTTAACTATGACAAGGACACCTCTCCCTCAAGATAAAGGGGTTTTCAGGGTTCAACATGAATAAATAGAAATAGTCTATCCCTCTTTGTGAAGTCTTCATGAATTTCCCACCATACCTTGATTTAATTTTCTGGGCCCTGTAATAACGTGTTTGCCTCTGTATACTCTGCACTGTAAATACATCCTACATGGCATTTCTGCCAGGAGCTTCCAAGATTACTTGCACTGATTTACAGTCAAGCACAAGTACAGATGTAGCAGAGTTAACCCGAACGTCTGCAATTGGTTAGACTTCTGCAGCGTGATATTTTATCAAAGACAACAAAAGACTGAAAAGTCATAAAAATTTTTTTTTTTTTTTTTTTTTTTTTTGTGATCAAATACTGCGCTGCAGCAGTTTAACCAATTGCAGAAGTTGGGATTAACTTTGCTGCATTTGTATATGCCTCACAGCATGCCCACTTACTGCCTGATCCATGTGGTAAGTTGTTCTCTCCAAGCCTTTTTTACAGAAGTAATGCCTCCAGATTTCTCCACTTCCTCCCTCTCTGCATTTGCTCTTTTTCCCTTATGAGCTGATGTCACCCGTCTCTGGCTGCTACGTCAGAGGAAGTTTATAAAGTGCTGTGAGAGCTGTCATGTGAGAGCTGTCATGTGGCAGCTTCAACGCAAGAAAAAACTGCAGAAAGTAACCAAAATATGGCTTAATATATGTACTGTGGCAAGTGCTTTGAAAATTGGAAATAAACCATAGTTCCTGAAAACCCCTTTACATTTCAGAATTGCCATATAGTGCAGAGTAATAACAAGAGAAACTGCTTGATTGTTTTATGTCTTACCTTAGCCCACACAGAGAAGGCCTTGTTCATATTAGTACAGTTTCTTATGCTATTACATGGCAGTGTATGGTATTTCTTATTCCCTTTTATAACTGTACTATTACAGATGTAAAATTGTATTACTGTTCAGCCTTGACAGTAACAGAAATTCTCTCCCATTCTCTTAAAATAAGGGTAAGACCTCTAAATTTTCTAAAATTGTGGTTGACCTGTTTCAAGAGTCAAACCTTGACCAATAGTGGCAACAAATCCATTGGTTTAACAGCATCTTTCAGTGAATCTTGCTTTATCGTGCCATCAGAATACATTGCCATCTCAACCATACGCGATATAGATAGGAATAAACTTAGTACCTTTCATGGCAATACTGGAATAAATGAGGTAGATAGGTAAGTAACCTACTTAGTGATCTTCTTGTGAATTTGAGAAAGTGGTATTGACCCTGCTGTGTGTTACCCTGAGAGGTCTAAAGTAAAGATCACTAAGATGATTACTTGGACTACCTCATAATGTTCCACTGATGCCACGTGGAACTCTGTGCTTGTTCCTATCTATATTGCCTCTTTTATTAATGAATGAGACCACCCATGAGTGGGATCTTGGGAAGAACCTGTGAAATTATTTAATGTCTATACACAGCTGTTATCTTCCATCTATCATTGTGCGCTGCATATTTTTCTCTGGCAAACTCTGTTCTTTACAGTTGTAATTCGATTTCAGCCCTATGCAAGCCTAAAGTAATATAGGTCGAGTCTCATCGGCATCTGATCATAGTTCTAATTGGACATATAGTCAGAGGGATCAGTTCACACTGCTATTACATTGTTACATTCATAAACCTCACAATACAAATGAATGTACTTTGCAGAACTGTATTTAATGGAATGTCAGCAATAATCTTAATGTCCATAAGATATATTTAATTTTCCAAATAAAAGTCCTTTTGAACATAAATGTAAAAGGTATCTACCCCAAAAGTCACATGGTAATGTGAATAACCCTAAACAAACACCCATTTGTTTTCATTGTTTTGCTTACACAATTTACATGGGTAGAATGACCTAAGCTAAATACATTGTTTAGTTGAAGTCATCATCCTGTCTGAGTATGTGTAACTTTTGGGACTTTGTAATCATGTTACATGAATAGGTCTGTTTGAGAACCTACAAATGACTCTGTTTTAAACAAAAAGTGCTACCTGTATAGCATAAACCTACACACATCCATTTACAGATTGACAGGTGTTTGTGTCTATGCAGGAAAGGGGAGGATGGGAACTACTGTCACCTCTACTTTGCAAATGATGCATTGGCTATTAGAGAGAGCACCAGCTGTCTACATGTGGTTGGCTGTTAGAAAAGACTCTGTTTTATAACCAGTAGTTTGTCAACCACACTGCACGTATTCACTAGAAAGCAAAAAGGAATATACTATACATATGTAATATTTGTAGGCCCAGTATTCACCATTTAGGAGATTATAGACAACCTTTGATTTTTACTTTAGCTGTTACTGCCTAGGGTAGATTCCTAGTAAATCAGATCTCTAAAGAAACTTTTTGGCTCAAACTGTATAGGGAAAATGAGATCGACCTGGCAAGAGTGTTGTTAAACCATGTTACATTGTAAATCTTCACATGCTCAGAGTTTTGTATATTTTTAACATAACGCATTTGTTAATCATTTTTCCTTCTCCCCCAGTTTAGTAGCAATCCATGTCTGGCATAGATCTCTAGAATAAATATTGTATTAATATAAGTCAGCAGTAATGTGTTTATTTTAACAAATGGTGATATGCATCTTAGAATTTCTTGGCTTGTACCCTTCGGGCATACAAGTACCAGGCTGAGAAAGCAAGATGTTAAGAAATGCTTTTTATTTGATCTTTTTTTTTTCCTAAGGACTCTCCTCAATAGGAGTCCCCATGTAAATAAAACATGTTTGAGGATGGTTTTATTTTTTTTTTAACATTAAGACTTTTATTGAAGTTTTTTTTATATAACAATAGTAAACAAGTAACAACCCAATAACAGCAAAGGTGATATACAGAAGGGGTCAGGATGACGGTTAGGGTAAGGGAGTGGAACGGAAGGAATGAGGAGAATATGATACATCAGGTGGATAACAGGGAGGATCCGGGGGGGAAGGGCAATAACAAGGACTCAGTCGCAGCAGAGTCAAACAGTAAAACCAATAGTAAAAAGCAAAGACTGATATATATCAGAACAATAAAAACAAACAAAAAAGGAGGGGGGTTGAGGAGAGATAATAACAAAGTGACGGTTATAAAGAAGTGGAGGGGAAGGCAGACAAACTCAGCAGAGTAGCAGAAGTGATTCCACAGGAGCCACGTTTGTTGGTGGGCACTATCATCCTGCTTCAATTCCGCAAGCAAGGTTTCCATGCTGCAGATGCTCAAGACCTCCTGAAGCCATGACAAAAGGGAGGGGGCATTGGGGATTTCCACAGTCGAGGGATAACTGTCTGGCCGCTCTTAATAAGAATCCTAACAATCTACAAGTATGCTTTTTGAACTTTCGTGGGAATATAGAGAAGGAGTGGAGCAGGGTCATCCTCCAATGCAATACCAGTGACATGGTTTTATTTTTAATTAAAATTATATATTAGCTGCAACATTAAAACAAATAGGTCTCCATGGTGCTGCTAAAATGGTTCTGATCCAACAAGGTGTTCTTGGGTATCTGTTACCCCTTCCTATTCCTCAGATCATCCCTGAACAATTTTGTAGCATAGCAGGGTACATTACTGCTGTTAGCGAATATGAAGGGGGTGCCATGAAAGGGCATATCTGCGTACAGAAGAACTTTACCCAGAACATTTCCAAGAGCATCAAAAAGGCTTGCCTCCTTTCCATAGTGCAACCTTGTGCCATCTTTTATGTCTGTCATGTACATATACATGCTTGACTTGTCTGTATCACGATAAAAAATAGCATGGACATTGTGGTCTTATTTGCTTTTACCAAGTAAGCTTTACACACAGCCATTTTACATAATATAAAGGAAAGCATGATTCGTCAGATCAGACATCCTTGATTCATCAGATCAGGATCAGCATTTTTCATTACTCCATGGTCCATTGTAGGTGCTATTGGCAGTGGAAAAGAGTCCGCATGAGCACTTTACACAGCAGACTGTGATGCCCTATGTCTTCTGACACGTTTGTCATAGTCAGCATTACTTTTTTATACAATTTGTGCTACAGTAGCTCTTCTGTGGGATAGGACTAAATTGCCTATCCTGCGATCCCCATGGAATCATTGAGCCTTAGGCACCAGGGTTCCTTATCCATGTTGCTTAAAATGTAACATTTGTCCGTCACCACTGTTTGCCAGTTCATTACCTGGTCAACTGTGGCTTAAAGCATATATTGCTTACAATACAGTGAGTTGTAATGGAATTTATCCTAAAAATAGAACATTTGAAATGATAGAAGGCCATTGCATCCTTTATCTTTACTAACCTCTTATTAAGGAACATCAAAAATGTTTTGATAACCTTATTAGACTTGAAAGATGACAGGAAAAAACTATTTAAAAATAAAAATCAAACCAAAAAATGCCATAAAGTGTTATGAAAACACTGGGTAGTGCTTTGTTTTTACAAAAAGCTCTATGAAAATAGGAGTTGTTGGAGTTTCACAAGTGTGAATCATTTCCCCCCTTCCCATTCTTATTCACTTGCCTATTTCATCTCTCATACAATTTCTTTGAGTTCAAGTTAGCACTATAGAAATGGATACCTTTTTGCTTTCAGAGCTTTGACAACTGAATTTTAGGTTGTTGTACCAGGCACTAGCGAAGGAAACCTGATCACAGCTTCACAAAGCTGCCAGTTCCACTATGTGGATTGACTGCATAGACCATTGCGTTTGATTCTCACAAGCCCCTCTGGAGGTTTCAGACTTATTGCTGCTTTTCCTGTTTAGGAACTGGAGAAGGTACAAGTGGTTGGGAATGTACTATATTTATTTGAAAGAAACCAGGGTGGAGCTATTCAGGAAGAAACTATTAACAGTTTACAACATGTAAACCGTTTCTTGCTAATTTGGAATTCTTCTGGCCAGACAGGATCTTTGTATTTCATCTTTTATGTACTGCTGAGCCAGTATTTTTATGACTAGTAGCTTGGAAAACCTGCAGAGTCTTCAAATCCTTGTGCCGTGTATTGCCCTCTCTGCACTATGCATAACAGTGTATCAGTTTTTCCTGGATGGTTCCTCTTAACCAATTGATGACCGAGCCATTTTGCCTGGTTCATGACTAGTCACATTTTCAGTGTGTGGTGTGTGTGTGTGTTTTTTTTTTTTTTTTTGTTTGTTTGTTTTTTTTTTACACATATTGCCCCACATAAGGTCATAGTAGATCTTTGGGGGACATTTTAACATTACATTTGTTTTTATGATTTCCCCAGTAACTGGGACTGGTACAATAGCCCCAGGTACAGAAGAAATACAGTCTTCTAATATACACTGAAAAGCTGACCTGGGTCCTCTAGGGAATAGCAACTAATGCAGTTTTCCAGCACCTGACGATCTCATGGTGGCCCTAAAGCAGTAAGATGCTTTAAAGCAGTAAAGTGCCTTCCATAGCTCTTTACACAGTTCTCATTGAGCACTGGGTTTACAGCAGTCAAGAAGCAAGAGACAGTAGTAACCATCCCTGCCTTCTCTTTGGGGAGTCCGGCTATCAACCCGTCATTGCAGACTTAAAGAGGACTTGTCAACAAGTACAAAATACTAAATGCCATACATCACTTGAGTCCCGCTGAAAACCCCAAACAAGTTGGTATTTTTCTTTTTAAAATCCGTCCACCCATTCAAAAAATATGGCCCCTGCAAGGTTATATGTGAACTAGCTCTGATTCTCCATGTCGGAGGGAACCGTTTTAGGTTCGCCCACATGGAGAATCAGAGTTAGTTTACAGGGGTCATATTTTTTTTGAATGGGTGGACAAATTTAAAAAAGCACCAAATTACAGCAGAGACAATCACATGATGTATGACATTTAGCATTTTGTACTTGGTGACAGGTCCTATTTAAATGGCCGGACATATAGAGAACCCAATTTTCTACAATTGGCTAAAGCACTGTAGCATGATATCTTATCCTAGAATACAACAAACAAAAAAGTCATTAAGGCTGGGGACCTGTGTTGCAAAAAACGCTGTACTTTACATTACCTGCAAAGTGGATGGGTTTCTGGCTAATCCCATCGACACATTGCAGAAATTTTTTTTTGAAAATTGCAGTATGTCAACTATACCTAAGAAGAAAACGCTGCAGAAAAGACCGCAGTGGAAGCACATCGTGGTCTTTTCTGCATCGCTTTTTGGCTGCGGCTCACTACATGGTATCTTAGCCTCAAAATGTTTTTCCAGTGACTTTTCATTGTATTTTGTTGTCTTGTCATAAGAAGTCAGGCTGCAGCAGTTTAACCAATTGCAGAACTTTGGTTTAATCCTTCTACATCCGTATATAGTCAGTGGACAGTTGGCAAACAGTTAAAGCAGGCCTGTCAGTTTTCGTGACATTTCTGTTCTGTTAAATAGTTGCATTCCCCATGAAATAACAATTCTGGTGCATCATTTATTAGACTTCTGTGCTGTGACATTCCTCAATTACACCTCTTGGAAATGAATAAATAGAGAACTTGGTGTTACCAGTTGCGGGGGGGTGTCCCTACACTCTGACACTGTTCATTCAGTGCTAGTAATTCAGACGATGTAGGTACACCGTGAGAATGGTATCAATCAGTTGGCAATTTACTCATACATATCGATGAGAAATAACAGGGATATTGCACAATATATAGTTATAAGAAATGATGATCCTGAATTTTTTCATTATGTGGAATACAAGTGTTTAATGAAATAGACATGTCAGGAATGGTGACAAATTTTCCTTAATGGGGTTGTCTAGTTTCATACCAATATTGAGAGGGATAAATATTGTTTGTAGAATGAAAAGTTATAGAATTTTCCAATATACTTTCTGCATCAATTCCTCTTTATTTTTTTAGATTCCTGCTTGCTATTATTCATTCTGCTTACTTCTAGTGGGGAAAAAAAAATCAGTCCATGGTCATGTGATATACACCTGTGTGGTCACATGACCATGGTCTATCACTTGACCATGGACCGATTTTCATCCACTGGAAGTAAGCAGAATGAATGACAGCAAGCAGAGATCTATAAAACCATGAGGAATTGATACAGAAAGTATATTAGAAAATTGTATAACATTTTATCACAAACAATACCATTTATATCTCAATATTGGTCTGAAACTGGACAACCTCTTCAATGTATCATTATCACTTTACATAGTTTTATCATTAGATCAACTTTCTGTGTATGATCCTTGTAGATGTATGGTTTTAGTGGTATATGCTTTAGAGACTTTTGTGCATAGTAGCCCACTTTTTTTTTTTTTTTTTTTGGTGGTGATTTGCCAAAACGGGAGATTATATATTGAATTTTGGGGCCTCCCGGCTCTTCCCTAATTATGTCAGGGATGATAAAGATCAGGCAGTTGACCGACCAACTATCTGGCAGCAGCTTCTTCCCCTCTTCCTAGTAAGGGTTTATGGATGTTCAGTGAACATCAGGTGATAGAGCTGTTCGCTGACAGCTATATGTAATGTATATGGCCAGCCTTGGTGTCCTTTTTATGACTGTTAAACCATGGCATCTAATGGTAAATCCAATCGAAACTGTGGTTGTGGCTAATATAAAATCCGTTCATACTAGAAGAAATGCATTTTCTGACTAATGGTCCATTAATTTTTTGCTTAAATTGTATTTTTTATTATCCATATATCTATTGACCAAGCTGCATCCTTAATACAAGGTCAAGTGTCTGCAGCATGCTTGGCTGACGGGAATGAACTTTATTCTGTATTTGTCTATATTGAAAATATATTTATGAGTCATATATTGCAAGATCAGATGTGAATCTGAAATATCTTCCTGGGACTCGATGCTGACAAGGTAACGTTTTGTCTAATGCAGCATGTCCGGCAATGAACAGGAGAGGTATTTTAAAAAATGCATGATGTGGTTACATTATTAAAGCTAGGATTTTATTAGAGCTGGACTGAGTGGTGTTTCTTTGGCATAAATAATAAATTGATCAGCGCAAGCAGAGTTACCTCAGACGTCTCTAGCAGCCAAGTTCATTTTAACTGTGCTTTTCAAGTCTCGAATGCTAACCTCAGACAACCTCCAATGAACAAAGATATTCACTCTATGCAGCAAAACAGAGGTGACTTCAAAATCTTATACTGTATTGCAGACGTCTGAAGTCATGTAGACTTCACTTGTTATCCGGCATAAATATGGTGCAAGAATTGGTGATCTGTCTTAGATTTAACATTGCAATTCTATCAAACTATATAAGATATTGGGACAATTCTCCAATATCCATTTGTTGAAATTAGGTACAAGGCGAAAGTTGTTCGAACTGTTTGTTCTGCTTCAAAAAGGGATAGCTCATGGTAGTATAACTTTGTAATGTCCCTTGTACATAGCAAAAGCAGCTTAGCTGAATGGCTAGATCCATACTCTTAAGTTTATCACAAAAATCCAGAATAGGTGTTCCTTTTACAGGTCACTTTTTTTTTTTTTTTTTTTTTTATCCTCTGTGAAGTAGACCACTTCTTCCTCAGTATTGCTTCCTCCAAATACTGTACTACCAAACCTACTGTATAGAAAAAAAAAAAGGTGCTAAAGTCTAACCTATTTGTATAGTCTCTACCTAGTTATTGAATTCTACCTTTTGGTATTTTTGTGTAGAGTCTAATAGATGTTTCTATATGAACTCAATTTGTTTATCAGATTATTGTTGATCATTTGTATATGCAGAATAAGTGTCATATAGCGGCCATCTGTGTCGGATTTGTCAGAACTGTCCCACATTTTTTGTAAGCAATCTTGGGCTTATGAAACTCATGCTTACCAACTTAGTGGGTATAGTGACCACCTGAAGCTTGGCTTAAACATACATATTTTAACAACATATTATTTTAGCATGTTGTTTAGTATGGCGTTGGGCTAGGGTACAAGGTCTACTTTTTCTCAATCTCCTAGACAAAATACTACTTTAACCAAATTAATTGCCAGAAAGCTATAGTGAAACACTATGTGAGTGATGCCACAGGGAGGCAGGATTTGTATACCCATTTATGTGAGTTTTCTGGCATACCTTGGTGCATAACCCTTTTTTTTTTTTTTTCTGAAAAAGATGGGATTCCTTTTTCTGCTCCCTTCTCTCCACTTTGTAACACAATGGTTGGAGCAGAGCAAGGATCAAGGCAAGTGCCATCAGTTATATCCGAAATCTGCAGCAGTGGCCTCAATTTCTGGTGCACTGAACATCTTGTGTTTCACCAGAAATTATTAAATTATTAAGCATCTGGAGTCTCTTAATTCTGGGGGAAGCGGGGAAAATGAATTGAGTGGCATAGGAAACACTAGTCTTAATAAATTCCCCCATTTAATATATAATGTGTGTAAATAAATATCTAGATCTATATCTAGATAGATCTATCCATCTATCTTTATCTACTTAATAAAGTGTAAATCCGGTGTTTTTTTTGGTGTGAATTAATTACTGTATAAACAGTTGCGTATTTAGTATTTCTTGTCAGTCTCACTACAGTTCTAGATTTCATATACAAAGGGGCTTTATGTTATGTTGACTACATTTTCATCAATAAACAATGCAAGGATTCATATAGCTGAAGCTCTGTAGTATTGACCATGCTGACGTTATAGCTTGTTTGCCCTCTACTACTGAAGTTGGTTAACACAGCGCATAGATTAGTCAAATCATCTTGGAGTTAAGAGTACACGATTAAAAAAACTTGTTTTTTATATGTCTTTACATTGTGGTAGCAGAGAGAAGACTTAAAGGGGGCAGAAGTAAAATGTTCCATGCATAGTGGAAGGATTATTGATCAGTACACTGATACTTATTGTTCTTCATACAGACAACATTGAAGGATGCATAACATAGGGAGTCTAGATGTCTCCTTAGATTTTGATTGAATGACCTGTTATCGTAATTGAGCATGCTCTATAATGTATTTGTGCTCTATCTTTATGTGACTGTATAGTCAATACTTTGTACAAGTCTGGATAAAACTCAACATATACAACAAACTAACTGACCAACAGCAATATATGTTTCTCTGTCTCTGAGGGTTTCATCCAGATACCTTGGTGTCTTCCCACAATCAAAAAACCTTGTAATAGGTTAATTGGTTTCCTATAAAATTGTATGTTTTGTGTGAATCTTGCATCACTTTGCTGGGCTCAGAATATGTTGGTGTTCTGTCAGCAGTGCCACATGAATCTAGTTTATCCTATTACTATCATGAAATATGAGAGCTTATGGGGTATAGTTATTAAATCTATAGACTTGTATTGTGGTACCTTATTATCATAGCAGTGTTTTAATGTTGGTTTTGGCTGGCCACCGCCACCCAGCGTGTAGCGTAGGAATGATTCTTGCACTTTTGGAATGTATTAGCTATTTGTGCAACTTCCTGCCCTACCAAAAGCTATGCCATTTCTCCAATTTGCTTACAATCCAAACTACAGTAGTTTAATATGTTAGCCAATATATAGAGTGTAAATTTGATATTTATACCCTTAACACTGCCACTGGGACTTTTTTTTTTTTTTTTTTTTTTTTTTTATTAAAAGGAATCAGTATTAGACTGGGTTCACACCAGTGCTTGAACTTCGTTCGGGGTTTCCATCTCCGAACCTGCTTAAAAAATGCGGTGAGAAGTCCTGCAAGCGTTTTTTTTGGGTAGGTAATGGCTTTTTAAGCGGGATAGTTTTTCGGGTCCCCAAGCGGACACCAAGGAACAGAAAGCCGAACGCTAGTGTGAACTTAACGTCAAAAGTGTTTTAGCTTATGTAAAATGATTGTGTATTACTAGTGCAGGAAATTTGTTTTAAGTGTAATTTATTAAAGTGGTTATCCGCTTTCAAATATTTATGGCTTATCCTTAGAATAGGCCATCAGTATTCCCTGCAGATCAGCTACTCAAGAACAGCATGGCTCCCGGCTGCAGAGGCAGCTTTAGGAACAGCAGTGCTGCCCCATTGAAGTCTATGGGACAGCATTGCAGTACCTACATCCACCACTACAGTTTGTACAGCAGGTGAGCAGTGCGGCTCCCAGCATGTAAACATTGCCAGTCGCTCTGTCCTGGAGCAGATGATCTGTGAGGTTTCCAGTTGTAGGTCATCAGTATTAGAAAGCAGATGACCCCTTCGGTTATATATTTGGTTTCTATTATTCTGTATGTACACTGTCCGTCATTGGAGATGGGCAGTAAGATCTTTAGACTCAAATAACCATGACCCGCCCTTTGAATTAAACACCTACATCTTTCCCATTACTATTGATAGTGTCTTGGGCAGTATGATAGACCTGTGAATCTGTTGTCAACCCTTTGCTTACAAGTAATGCTGATAATATTTTTAACTATAAAATTAGATTGATTTATTTTTTTTAACCTGTTTGAAGTGTAGTCTGTTGTAACAACATCAGATGGCCAATATGCCAAAGGGGAAAATTTCATTATTACATTTATTTTGAAAAGTTTATATAAAAACATTTTGCAAAAATAATTTTAAAAAGGCTTTTTTTTCTGGTTAGTTACTTAGCAGAAGTGAGGTATGGGTTGACACCACATGTATAAAATGCAAGTCTGTCATTGTACGCCCGCTCTGGACGTGTTTGAGTCAGAACAAAAAGCCCGACTCTAGCAGTGTGTGGGCTTTAGAACTTGGCAGTGGTTCTCTGACCAGTGACTTACTGTAATCCTTTACTAGTCTCTCATTGTTAACCTTTCATGAACCAGACTGGATTACAATTGTTGGAAAGTTCTGTAAATAGTGGTTCTCTCTTACAGTGCTTAAGAGAAAAGAAATCTGGTCTATTTAGTATTTATGTTGGGTGGTCAGTCTAGTGTGCAAAAGTAAATCATGTCAGACAACCTAAGCTATAGTGTTACAAGTTCTTGCCCATCACTTACCCATTATTTTATAATAATTGATGGCCATATTTATTGAGCAAAATGGCCAAGTGCTTTCTTGGCACGCTAAGAACAGACACTTTCTAGTGCCCTATGATTGATATAAGTCCCAGGGATATTCTCTGTTCTTGTATATTTCTCTAGTATATCTTCTGTTTCTACTTTCTCTAGCCCTGTTAATGCAGAAAATAATAAAATAGTGTTCTGGAAAACATGATGAATTATTTTAGTGCCATCAGACATGTATGGTTTGCTATAACTTCATATCACAGACACTCTTGCACTTATGGAGGCAGCAGATTTGTATTTTATTTTTACCTCCACACATTCTGGCAGTTATACAGTGGGTACGGAAAGTATTCAGACCCCTTTAAATTTTTCACTCTGTTTCATTGCAGCCATTTGCTAAAAGCAAAAAAGTTCATTTTATTTCTCATTAATGTACACTCAGCACCCTATATTGACAGAAAAAACACAGAAATGTAGATATTTTTGCAAATTTATTAAAAAAAGAAAAACTGAAATATCACATGGCCATAAGTATTCAGACCCTTTGCTGTGACACTCATATTTAACTCACAGCTGTCCATTTCCTTCTGATCCTCCTTGAGATGGTTCTACTCCTTCTTTGGAGTCCAGCTGTGTTTAATTAAACTGATTGGACTTGATTAGGAAAGGCACACACCTGTCTAGATAAGACCTCACAGCTCACAGTGCATGTCAGAGCAAATTAAAATCATGAGGTCAAAGGAACTGCCCAAGGAGCTCAGAGACAGAACTGTGGCAAGGCACAGATCTGGCCAAGGTTACAAAAGAATTTCTGCAGCACTCAAGGCTCTTAAGAGCACAGTGGTCTCCATAATCCTTAAATGGAAAAAGTTTGGGACAACCAGAACTCTTCCTAGACTTGGCTGTCCAGACAAACTGAGCAATCGTGGGAGAAGAGCCTTGGTGAGAGAGATAAAGAAGAACCCAAAGATCACTGTGGCTGAGCTCCAGAGATGCAGTAGGGAGATGGGAGAAAGTTCCACAAAGTCAACTATCACTGCAGCCCTCCACCAGTCAGGGCTTTATGGCCGAGTGGCCCGAAGGAAGCCTCTCCTCAGTGCAAGACATATGAAAGCCTGCATAGAGTTTGCCAAAAAACACATGAAGGACTCCCAGACTATGAGAAATAAGATTCTCTGGTCTGATGAGACGAAGATTGAACTTTTTGGCGTTAGTTGTAAGTGGTATGTGTGGAGAAAACCAGGCACTGCTCATCACCTGTCTAATACAATCCCAACAGTGAAACATGGTGGTGGCAGCATCATGCTGTGGGGGTGTTTTTCAGTTGCAGAGATAGGATGACTGGTTGCAATAGAAGGAAAGATAAATGCGGCCAAGTACAGAGAGATCCTGGAAGAAAACCTCTTCCAGAGTGCTCTGGACCTCAGACTGGGCCAAAGGTTCACCTTCCAACAAGACAATGACCCTAAGCACACAGCTAAAATAACAAAGGAGTGGCTTCGGAACAACTCTGTGACCATTCTTGACTGGCCCAGCCAGAGCCCTGACCTCAACCCAATTGAGCATCTCTGGAGAGACCTGAAAATGGCTGTCCTCCAACGTTCACAATCCAACCTGATGGAACTGGAGAGGATCTGCAAGGAAGAATGGCAGAGGATCCCCAAATCCAGATGTGAAAAACTTGTTGCATCATTCCCAAGAAGACTCATGGCTGTACTAGCTCAAAAGGAAGGGGCTTCTACTCAATACTGAGCAAAGGGTCTGAATACTTATGACCATGTGATATTTCAGTTTCTCTTTTTTAATAAATTTGCAAAAATATCTACATTTCTGTGTTTTTTCTGTCAAGATAGGGTGCTGAGTGTACATTAATGAGAAATAAAATGAACTTTTTTGCCTTTAGCAAATGGCTGCAATGAAACAAAGGGTGAAAAATTTAAAGGTGTCTGAATACTTTCCGTACCCACTGTACATTTCTTTCGTGTGTGTTGATGTAGTGGTGTGAGGGATAGTGTGTTTTTTTTTTTTTTTTTTTTTTTTTTTTTTTTTTTTTTTTTTTTCAGGCCATTTGTTATTTTTAATTGGTACCATTTTGTGAGCATTTAATGGCAGTCCTTACAAAATATAAATTGATATGACTTATAATATGCAGCTAAAAATTCAGCTGCTGT
The DNA here is from genome assembly GCA_947044405.1 of Leptodactylus fallax. NCBI lineage: Eukaryota > Metazoa > Chordata > Amphibia > Anura > Leptodactylidae > Leptodactylus > Leptodactylus fallax. Next base: position 3,847,186 of record CAMRHE010000027.1, read on the forward strand.
ATCATTCTCCTCTTACTCAGAGATGCAGTGTTCTTTGCAAATGGGTGAAAGATCAGGAAACCGTTTTGGTATAATTTTAATTACTATAAATGGATAGCTTTATGTCTTTATAATTTTCGTCAGTAGAAATGAATTGTAATTACCAAAAGTAGGTTTGAGGCCAGGGCCCCAGGTGAGGTTTTACAGTCTCTGCATAGCGAATCCCATCCACATACTGCGGAAAAATGCGTGTAGTGGACATACTGTGATTTCCAAAACTGTTGTGGTTTTGGAAATCGCAGCATGTCAATTGTAAATACGGAAATGCCAGTGGTTTCCCTATAGGCATAATTGAAGCAGAGGTTTCCTCTGCGGACTTTCTGTGAAAAGCACTGCGGGAAAAACCTTGATGCGTTTCCGCCGCAGTTTTTCCCCACATCACTTCTTTGCTGGGGCCCACTACATGGGGCCTTATCCTCAAGGACCCCCATTTGTCTTTGCTTGATACTAGTCGTACTCACTAACATTTTCAGTTCCACAGCTAAAATGAAAATGCAGCTTTCCCCAATGTGTGGACAAGTTGAATGAAATCTCATTCACTTTGCCGTTACTCTAAAACGCAGATATTTTTTCCTACAGCAGCCACAGGTGCTGCATTTTCGCAATGTAGGGCCTTAGCCTGAGGTTGGTTTCACATGCAATGTTGTGTGTGTGTGTGTGTGTGTGTGTGTGTGTGTGTGTGTGTTTTTTTTTTTTTTTTTTTTTTTTTTTTTGTGGAAAAAGTCGCCATAGCTCTTAATGCCAGAAGTGGAATAGCATGAAAAAGAAGTGTCATTACTTTGCTTTCCATTCTTTTTGAATCTACTTCTGGTTTGTATGAAACACTACCGCCAAAACCGGTGTTAGTTTTTCCAACTAATGCTATGTGTGAAGCCAACCTTACCAGGATTTTCATAGTATGAAAATGTATAGTAAATTGCATACAAGTTTGAAGTTAGCAAGTCCAACAGATCATCACTTCTAGTAGGTCGCCTACAAACTTTCCCATAAAATGTTTCTTCAGTAAACTGATGAATGTTCTCTCATTTGCAAAAGAGGTAGAACTATGACCCAATCTATATCCAGGTTGTTAAAATCTCCCAGTATTACTTTCATAGCGGTAGCAGTTTTCATTTGTTTTAGATTCTGAGTCTGTCTGCTAAGTTATGTGGGGGCAAAGCTCCATACTCCAAAATATTCAAAAGGATATAAGGTAACCGTTCTCACTTTTGAACTAGTTACTATGCAACAAACTTTATGATAAAACTCTGGGTTCACCTACACCTATCCATCTAAAACATATAATATATTATACTGGATTGATTATTAGATAATATATGCTGGGACCCCTACAGATCATGAGAACGGGGTTTGTGTGAATGGATATGGTATGGTAGTGCACATATGTGGATATGTGATCAGTGTTGTTTATAGGAAAACATATTTTCATCTAATGCAGATATCAAAAACTGAGTTTTATTAACTACGACCTGTGTAGTGTGACTCAGTATTCCTCTAGGCATGTTCTGCTTATAAAGAATGACAATCTTGTCACACCCCTTAAGATGGTCACACCTTGTGTTCAGGTATGGTATAAACATACTAGTTACTGACTCATAGAATAACTGCTTATTGTGCTCATAAGGTTGTCATCCATGAAACGGAGCTGTTAAAATTCAAGTTTTTATGACTATTTTATTCCACACTATGTTGCTTATCCACTTTCAGACCAATATTGAGAGATAATTATTTGTTTGTATAATAAAAAGTTGCACACTTTTCCAATATATTTTCTGTGTCCGTTTCTCATGGTTTTCTAGATATTTCCGTGATATACGGTCCATGGTCATGTGATATACGGTCCATGGTCATGTGATATATGGTCCATGGTCATGTGAGATACGGTCCATGGTCATGTGATGGACACACAGGTGCACAGCTCGTTACCAGGCAGATGTCTGATTACTGTGCTGTGACTATAATGAGCTGTGACCATCACATGACCATGGACTGATTTTTATCCACTGGTGGTAAGCAGAATGAATGAAAGCAAGCAAGCAGAGATCTAGAAAACCATGAGGAATTGATACAGAAAGTATATTGGAACATTTTAGAACTTTTTATTATACAAACAATAACATTGGTCTCTCAATATTGTTCTGAAAGTGAATATCCCCTTTAACGTTTCTGCTACCTCTTTTTTGTAAAAAGGATTCTGTTTTCTCAGGATGCTTTTAAGTTGCTGCATCATCGGAAGTGTAAGACTGCCGTATGACAGTTAAAATATGGAAACACCTGCATGGTGGAGGCAGTGTAAACATTGGATCTTAGTTACATTAGAGTTTAAATGCTGCTCTGTACATAATGTGTGTGCTGTGTACACCGGTTACTGTACAGTCATGGTGACATCATCTAATATGCAGTGCTCAGAGGGTCAATCTTCCATGGAAACTAATCTACTTAAATGGAGTCTCTCAGAACAGTCCCCACTGAACTAAAAGGACAATGACATAGCCAGGGTGTGAATAAGACCTTTTTTTTTTTTGCGTTTCAATTTCTGTTTCTGAGATATTGGCTTTTACCCTGTTATTCTAATGCACTTCTGGTGCAACAAGGGTGTCACCACTGCCCTCATAGCACCAAAAAGCTACTCTACCTCCCTGCTATGATTGACAGTCAGGCAGTGCACAACTGAAAGGACTGGATGCTGAAAGGTAACTTTGGTGCAATGAGAACACTGGTGACACCACTTGCTGAGCCGTTATATGTATGGAGTAGAAAAAAAAAAGACTGATAATCTCCAACATGTTCTATAGCACTTTACAATTACTATGGTACAGTCACAAATCAAACATTACAGAACAGCAATCTAAACAAGTGAAAATAGAGGAGTGAGAGTCCTGCTTAAAAGAGCCAAGCAAGGGGCACCGCTATGGTGGATAATCTGTGTAGAGGCCCTAAAACATATTACTTTTGGGTATATTTATGCACTATAGAATTTTACCAGTGCACTCCACATATTTACTATTTGCCTTATTCTGTAACATAGATGACCTTCCCAAAATATATTTACATTTTTTTTATTTGCTTATGTCCACACGATTTTTGCAGGTAAAATTTTTGTTTTACCTTTAAAAACCTTGTGAACATTAGAGCAGAACTCCCACAAAAGTTTTTATTCTCAGGCCTGGTAGAAAGTACATGATGTAAAATGTAGTAAAGGTAATCTTATTAATGGTGGCTGTACTTGTGAGTTATCCATTCTTTTCTGGTCCTCAGCTGTGTCATGTGACCAGCATAAGACTCTTCAACTCTTCATTTTTGAACAGGAAATTAGTTTTCTCCATGTATTCCTATGACCGACTCGATGTGAGTCTCATAGGAATGAATGGAGAAACTAATTTCCTCTCCAAACATGAGATGCTGCGTTAGGTGGAGAGTCTGATTGCTAGTCATATGACACAGCTGAGGACCAGAAAAGAATGGATAGCCTAAAAGTAGCTGTATTTTTGAGTTAAGGTCCCACGTTGAAGAAAAGCTGTTTTTTTTTGTTTTTTTTTCTTTTTGAGCCAAACCAGGGAGTGGCTACAAATGGAATAGGAAATGTATAGGATACACATATACTTCTCCCTTCCCTCCATTCCTTTCTTTGGCTCAAAAAAACACAGCAAAATCTGCCAAAAAAGCAGCTTTTCCACAACAGCCTTAAAGAGGACCTTTCCTTTTTTTTTCTCTAGCTTCCACTGTTCCCAAGCAACAAGCACAGTTAATTTTAATGCATATTGCACATTTTCTGTTAGTACAATAAACCTCATTTCAATCCTGAAATATTACTGTGTCCATCAGTTATTAGATATATCAAATTGAAATGGCTGTTGCAAACACCCAAATATTTAGAACTAAAAATGATTAAGATTAATAGGGGTGCCCAAACTCATAGGGTTCACCACCCCCAGGGGGGGCCCCCCCCGGGGGCCCGGGGGGGGGTTGGGGGGGGCCCCCCCCCCCCCCCCCCCCCCCCCCCCCTTTTCATATGACTGTGTGTCAGTAATATTTGAGTCATAAATTCAAAATCTGCAATAAAAACGTCACAATTTCGGGAGGGTTAGGGGGATGTCCTCATCAATGTGCGGTATTATATACTGCTAGAAAGCTAACAGTGCCCTAAATTCAGCACACTGTCGGCTTTCCCAGGATGTTACCCAATGCTGGAGATATCGGTGCCGTCAATTTCGGCACCTATATCTCCCCACTATCAGAAGGGTGGAACTTACAGCCCAGCGTCATCGCTGGGCTGTGAGGAATGACCCCCTGACTGTACTTTAGCATAACCTCGTACTGTCAGAGGGGGCGTTCCTTACCGCCCAGCCATGACGCTGAGCTGTGAGGAACTCCCTGAATTCAGCACACTATCTGCTTTCTAGCGATATATAATACCACACATTGAGGACATGAAAGGTCCTGTTTAAATAATGCAAAGAACTGGGCTTGTTGGAGGTGATGAAAGGTCCTCTTTAAGAAGATTACCTTCATTACATTTTACATCATATGCTTTTAACAGGTCAGAGAATATCAATTTTTCTGGGAGTGCTTCTTTAACAATCATTAGAATATTGTGTTAAAACCATATATAGTTTATAGCCTCAAATTTGGTAGTTCAATTGCTTTTTCAATATGTATTTTGTGATTTAGTGCTAAAAACATAAAGTTTTCACCTTACATAACACTGTTACGTGACTTTGTGCGTTATTGCATCTTCATTATGCATGCTTTTCTTGTGCTCTTCAGTTTGTGCATTGTTCGCACATAACTGTTCTCCAATAAACTAAGATGATGATCTTGACATAGTTTGTTCATTATCCATTATAGTAATAACCTTGTGATTTGAATGGTCTCAAAATAGTCCTTAGCATCACTAGGTTCTTCATTTTTATCCCTGTAATATAGTATTGCAGTATTTGCACTGATGACCTTATATTTCTTATCACCATGGAAATAGTCTGTATACTTATTAACCTCCTCATCACCTGTAAGACATGTATTGATATTCTCCTGGTTAATGATCAGCCCGTCCCTCTTTGTTCAAGATTTTATTCCCCCCCCCCCCCCCCCCCTGTTGATCTGCTTAGCAAATGGAGCTCATCCATAAAATTGCCACCTGAAAACTGGCAGTGTTAAATGTTCCATGAGTGTTCATAAATTTGAGTTGGAATGCTTGGCCATACTAAAATAAGAGTGTTTGGCACGATTGGCCACTCTTGGTCGATAGTCAGGAAGTTTGCACTTCACTAAACAGGCAGTTTAATTGTTAAAGGGTTAGGATAGATCTTCAATTAAAAAAAAAAAGTGTGGTCTGACTCCCTGGACCCGTGCTAATCAGCTGTTTGATTCCTTCACGGTTTGCATTGCACTCCATCTGATTCATAGCGGCTGTGTGATGTACAGTGCTGGCCAAAAGTATTGGCACCCCTGCAATTCTGTCAGATAATACTCATTTTCTTCCAGAAAATTATTGCAATCACAAATGCTTTGGTAATAATATCTTCATTTATTTTGCTTGCAATGAGAAAACACAAAAGAGAATGAAAAAAAGTCAAATCATTGATCATTTTACACAAAACTCCAAAAATGGGCCAGACAAAAGTATTGGCACCCTCAGCCTAATACTTGGTAGCACAACCTTTAGACAAAATAACTGCGAACAACCGATTCCGGTAACCATCAATGAGTTTCTTACAATGCTCTGCTGGAATTTTAGACCATTCTTCTTTGGCAAATTTCTCCAGGTCCCTGAGATTTGAAGGGTGCCTTCTCCAAACTGCCATTTTGAGATCTCTCCACAGGTGTTCTATGGGATTCAGGTCTGGACTCATTGCTGGCCACTTTAGAAGTCTCCAGTGCTTTCTCTAAAACCATTTTCTAGTGCTTTTTGAAGTGTGTTTTGGGTCATTGTCCTGCTGGAAGACCCATGACCTCTGAGGGAGACCCAGCTTTCTCACACTGGGCCCTACATTATGCTGCAAAATTTGTTGGTAGTCTTCAGACTTCATTATGCCATGCACACGGTCAAGCAGTCCAGTGCCAGAGGCAGCAAAGCAACCCCAAAACATCAGGGAACCTCCGCCATGTTTGACTGTAGGGACCATGTTCTTTTCTTTGAAGGCCTCTTTTTTTTCTCCTGTAAACTCTATGTTGATGCCTTTTCCCAAAAAGCTCTACTTTTGTCTCATCTGACCAGAGAACATTCTTCCAAAAAGTTTTTGGCTTTCTCAGGTAAGTTTTGGCAAACTCCAGCCTGGCTTTTTTATGTCTCTGGGTCAGAAGTGGGGTCTTCCTGGGTATCCTACCATAGAGTCCCTTTTCATTCAGACACCGACGGATAGTACGGGTTGACACTGTTGTACCCTCGGACTGCAAGGCAGCTAGAACTTGTTTGGATTTTAGTCGAGGTTCTTTAGCCACCATCCGCACAATCTTTCATTGAAATCTCTCGTCAATTTTTCTTTTCCGTCCACATCCAGGGAGGTTAGCCACAGTGCCATGGGCTTTAAACTTCTTGATGACACTGCGCACGGTAGACACAGGAACATTCAGGTCTTTGGAGATGGACTTGTAGCCTTGAGATTGCTCATGCTTCCTCACAATTTTGCTTCTCAAGTCCTCAGACAGTTCTTTGGTCTTCTTTCTTTTCTCCATGCACAATGTGGTACACACAAGGACACAGGACAGAGGTTGAGTCAACTTTAATCCATTTCAACTGGCTGCAAGTGTGATTTAGTTATTGCCACCACCTGTTATGTGCCACAGGTAAGTAACAGGTGCTGTTAATTACATAAATTAGAGAAGCATCACATGATTTTTCATAGGGTGCCAATACTTTTGTCCACCCCCTTTTTTATGTTTGGTGTGGAATTATATCCAATTTGGCTTTTCGACAATTCTTTTTGTGGTTTTCCATTGACGACAAATTAAATGAAGATATTATTACCAAAGCATTTGTGATTGCAATCATTTTCTGGAAGAAATTGAGTATTATCTGACAGAATTGCAGGGGTGCCAATACTTTTGACCAGCACTGTAATTACAGCCTCTCCCATAGAAGTGAATGGGAGAGGCTGTGACCCCTTCAAACAGCTGATTAGCAGGTGTCCTGGGTGTCAGACCTCCAATGATCTTTATTTGATAACCTATCCTGAGGATAGATCATCAATAAAAAGAAGCTGGAATAACCCTTTAATGTTGTTGTTGGGACACACAAGCAATCCCACCCTCAATCAATTTACCACTTCATGTCCATTCAAAATTGTGTTTGACCAGCTTTATACTCAGTGCATATTGCATCTAAGCCATAGGCAGCCTAAGTAGAAAAGGTTATCAGACGTATAACTTCTACACATGCCATAGTATAACTATACATTCATATATAGCTTTCATTGGTTCCAAGTATAAAAAAAAAAGTATACTGCATGTGATATGTCTTTATTCGGTGACACTCCGAATTACACTATGCTTTATTTTCCTCTAAGTCAGGGGCCCCCCACTGTATATCAACATGTAACACCCTGAAGGAGGCCCTCTTGCTTGGTCCCTGATGAGTGAATAGAGCTTTGTTTGTGCTGGTTGCTTTTACCAGGTTATATGCTCAAAGACAGTGCACACTCAACCCTCACTAGGTTATAGGCTACAGTCCTCTAGTGTGAGACTCATTCATTTGTACAGTCCAGCAAAAAAATCTTTGCCTTATGCATGAAGTGTAGTATTCCCAACAATATGACTTTTCAGTACTGAATATTAAGGAGGTGACACGGTTTAATGTTCCTGTTGACAGGCTGTCTGGACAATTAAGGCATTTACTGGCTGGCTTCTATCTGGCACCAGTTCAGTGGATGTGAAAGTCAAAGACCTGGCAATTTAGAGCACTTTAGTCAGGGTGTAACCAAGGCATACTTGTATGGGACGGTTAATACATAGGAACAATTAGGTCATCAGGGTATGGTTTCTAAGCCAAATTTCTAATGACTAACTTCCTTCATTTGCTGATCTAAGGGACAAACTCTTCATGAACAAATTGCGCAATATTTTAAGACAATCACTGTGAAACAAAGGCCTTTATTTAAGCTGTGTGCATAAATTTTATTAAATGTGCTACAAATACACTATGGCAATAATATTCTGAAATCTTGTGTTAGTATGTTTTTTGTCAGGCTGCCACTGGGCAGTTGTCCAGAAATATTCCTAGCCTTCATAACTAACTTATAGGGAAATGGAATTGGTGACTGACTTTTGTCCCAAGCAGAATGAGTAGCTATATATTACTTGCGCTAGGTTCACACTAGCGTTCGGTACCTGAAAATTGGAAACTCTATCTACTTAAAAAGCAGTTACCCGTGGACCCCATAGACTATAATGGGGTCTGACGGGTTTCCGCCTGATATCGGCGGAGAGTAAAGTCCTGCTGAACGCTAGTGTGAATCAACTCTTACTCTTATTACTAGTAGTATGTTGTAGAATTTCAGTGCTGTTATTCTAGAACCATGAGTTCAGTCATATAAGATAAAACAGTTAATAAAAAAATAATACCTTGACAAGATTTTCCCTGTATGATTGGTAGGGTCCAAACTCTGGGACCCCAGTGATCCTTGAAAGGAACCTGTCACCAGTAAGATGCAGAGCAATCTGTTACAGAGCAGGAGATGCTGAGCATATTACTCTATAGATTTGTGGGAAAAGATTCAGTATAGCTTATATGATCTTTAAAATCTCTACTCTCTTTGCTGTAAAGTCAAGGGGGCAGTCCTGTTAGTGGTTAACAGTCTCCCTTCTATGACTTTGAATACAGAGAACTGTCAATCACTGATAACACCGCCTCCTTGACTGTATAGCAAACAAAGAGCACATATTTCAGTGAATAAATGACGGTTTATGCTAAATTTTGTCCCACAAAGCTATATATCAATGTGTTCAGCGATCTCTGCTCTATAGCCTGCGGATAGCACAGCATTTTCCTGGTGACAGGTTCCCTTTAAGTTTAAGGGACTGCAGTGCTACAAGTTTTCCCTGCAGGATGGCACTTTCGGTCACCCAAACTGGGGTCACACTGTTCAGGGAAAAACATTAAAGTGAATGTAGTGTAAAACATGTGTAGTAGTCTCTTGCTCGGTGTGGGTCTAAAATCTAGGACTTCCACTGATCCTGAGAATTTGATTATCTACTAATAAAATTGGAGTACTTCTTTAACAGGGGAGGTGTAAAATAGAAAAAAAAAATCTTTTTAAATGATGGGATTATACAGCATTTTTAGGTCTAAAGCAAATCATTTTGTTGGATTCCTGTTTTTAGAGAGCTGAGCATTGTGAGAGCAGAGATGAGTTGCAAACTTAGCTTTAAAGGGTTATTCAGCGAAGAGCTTCTGAGAAGACAATAGCTGCTTGTTTCTGTAGTTCTCATAGATGTTAACATAGCACTTTTAGCTACACTGTTTCCGTAACTGTAAAGCTACTGAAGCAGTGTAGCTGCTTTGCTGTTTCTGTAGCTCCCATTCACCACTGTGAGACTTACAGAATCAGTGTAGAGCAACACTGCTTTGGCTGTTCCCATAAATCAAAATTTAGGAGTAGTCATTGCCATTTTGGCAGTGAATTGCTGAGATTAGAATAATCCCACTGTTTGTTACATGTCCCAGTGCTCAGTGCAGATAAACTGCTGTCTGTAATGGTTACCCTTGGAAACAAACTGAAAGCAGCTCTGTATGTATATTGTAAAGGTACTTAATGTATGCAGATATATACACTGTTAAAGGTAGATGTGTGTTAACCAAACATTTCTAGTTCTTGTAGATGATGAATTAGTTTGCCTATGTATAGGGTTCTTATTATGTTAGTCTGTAATGTCGAAAAAGCTATAATATACTTCCACATGTAAGGGGTTCATGGGCGAATGGCAAACAAATAAGGAGCAGTGTATTTTTATTTGGGAAACCACCATCTGCAGATGTTGATGACTAAGGCAGCAGTAAGAAAATGGATTGCATTTTGTTTAAGAAAGAGGGGGCATCCTGTTTTTCCTAGCTGAATAGATGCAGCAGAATTAAGATTAATCATAGCCAACCAGAAGTGCACATTAACTCTTTGTAGTTTTACAAGTTATTCTGGTACTTCAACTTTTTTCCTTTTTGATTTTCCTTAAATTTGAACTTTGGGATAAAAATTAATCTATATTGTTTTTTTAGCACTTCCTGCAAGCTACTGTGGATATAATTTATCGTGTCTTTATTTGTATCCTAACTGGTACCTAGAAATACCCAATTTATTGTGAATCAACCACCCAGGACTGGGGTGAGGGGACTTGTGTAACTGACTTTGAGTCTTTCATGCATATTCCTCTCTGCACCCTTACAAAACCCTGTAAAAAATTTTGTTTTTGTGAACTTTCCTGTGTATCCACGGCATTGCAACCACACATGTCCAAAACTATGCCCATATGTATTGGTCAACATCTGCATGTTATGAGCAAATACAGTAAACTTAGACAGGCCTAATTAGTTCCAGAAACCAGTTATAACTGAAAACTATAGTAAGAGAGCCCACAACTGAGACAAAGCCAACCTCGGGACGTGTTCACCAGAGCCCCTAGTGGTGGGGATGGACTTGGCCGATTCCTTCAGCTGAGATTTGCAGCTGGTGAGAAGGCACTGAGTGCATGGAGCACCACTGGTATCAGCAGACCCAAGAGACTAGAACCACTCACCAGAATAGTGCTGGAGTGACTGGCAGTCTGGAAATGTCCATGGAAGCAGAAGGCGGCTTCAGGCGTCAGACAAGATGGCAGAGTGAATATCGTGGTTGTCGGTCCGGTCGGTAACAAGAGGGCAGCGCGGTACAGGAGGATAAGACAGAAGAATGGTCAACAGTCCGGTTGGCAACGTGAAATCTGTGTGATACAAAGTCGGATCAGCGGCGAGAAGTCTAGGAAGCAAGCAGGGTTCGTAACCAAGAGGAGCGTAGAGACAGAATCAGCAGGCAGATACGAGGTCAGGAAACGGGGCCAGGAGTCAGATACAAACACACGAGCAGGTAAAGGAACAGACAGCTAAACCACCAGAGAACTGAATAGCCAGCAGTGAAAACGGGACGGAAGTGGACTAATAAAGACTCGGGGCAGACAAACAAGCAGACCTTAAAGGGAAACAAACAATAACACCGCACGTGTTAAGAAAAGACCAGCAACCTCACAGTCGCGAATGTAGAGGTCCCAGACCGATCTCTAACACTGCACACATTTACAATTACTTCCTCAGTTTACTTGCAAATTTGTGTGAACATTAGCCACTGTGGTGGGCAAGGTTCCTACTGAGTGCCATTGTGGCACTGTGAAAACACAACCTGAAAGCTGGGATTTCTCCTTGGTTGGGGTGAGGTGTTTCTGATGCTGTCAGTGTAATAGTGTTCAATTGTATAGTAACACAAACACACCTGGGGCAGATGCATTAAAGAGGTTGTCCAGTTAAAAAAAAAAAAAAAAAAAAAAGGCATAGGAAGGGGATATCTTAAAATAAGAAACAGAAGAGTTCTTACCTTCTGAATCCCCACCACTCCATTGCCCCCTGCAGTTGTTTGACAGTCACAGCAGTGATGTCAAGTTTATGCTACGTGACTGGCTTCAATGGTGTACTGCTGAGGCAGGTGATGGGCTGCATCGGGCCACATGATTAGCTGCAGCCCCATCAACAAACTCTGGCAGGCACCAGTAGGGGCTGAGTATCGGAGCTGTTACAGATTCAGAAGTTAAGTCCCACTTGGTTTCCTATTTTAAGAAACAAAATGGCCGCAGGCAGGGGATATCTAAATCTGGACAACATCTATAAAACTGGTGTGTAGTATGCTATTTGTATATGTATTTGATATTGTTAATAAGCTGTTGTCCTGAGGTATCAGACCTATTAATAGACATAGGCTATGATGTGGCATAGATTTCAGGTGTTGCTTATGCCAGTTTTCTGGTGTAAGTAATAGGTAATGAATTAGCCTGTGAAGGCCTGCCCTTTCCAACCTAGCGCCACCCACACTTTTTACCCACTTACCCTTTTATACAAGCTTGAAATAACATAGGGAGAAAATATGTTATTTGCATACTTTACTTTCCTCAATACTCTTTCTTATATTAGAAGCGGCCTCTATATGGTTGCTTTCCTCTCAACAGTGCCACCAGTAGTGATCACTTCAGTGGAGCTGGGCAGCATTACCATGCCCTACCCCTGGACAGCTGTGACGTGGTTCCTGGAAGTACAGCCCTCTCTATCATGTTTCATGTTGTGTTGTAAGTTTATTTTTAGTTATCTTTTTGATGCTTTGTATCAAGTCAGTCTGCTGTTCACATTTCTGTCTTTTAGGGTTTCTGTTCCTGTACACAGCTTGATCCCATATTAATATAAAAAGATTAGGAGTTCAGTTTTACTTTTAAGTGTTCCTAGTGTATCTGTGGTTTTGATTCCTGCTTTGTATTAATGTGGCTTCCATATATAAGCACATCTGTCCACCATCGTGCACCAATTGTTCCTATTTATATAAAATTTGGAGTCTGTTATTTATTGTTGAAATACGATGTCTTCCTAAGTTATCATAAAAAGACCCTGCCACTTTTTTTTTCATATCATTTGAGAAATATACTGGGGTGCATATCACATACAGAATCTGTGTGATCAGTCTTTTTCATTAATGTGTTGCAGCAGCTGAGAAATGTTTCCACCATATTTTAAATGTTTCTTCTCAATCTGTACCATTCCTGTCATCGTGGTCTGACTATCCAGTTAGTTAAAGTGGACAGCCATATGCCAATAACATATGTTCATATCTGCATTGGAATCTGTTAGGAGACTCCTTCAGTGTGTGTCAATATTGCCTGACAATAGTATAGATATTCTAGTTAATGGTATCCGTTAGGCTCTGTATGTGAGTGCTGTTTTAGTGGTCCATCTATCCATTTTATGGTCCTCTGATGGACCAGGACAACACAAAGGCTGACGCTAGTGAGAATCTAGTGTACGTGAGTCACCTATTTTGTGCACCTGTCATCCCTAATGAGTTTGTCAGCACTCATGAACTCTTGTACCATACAACACAGAAGCGAGGAATGTATATAACAGTTATTAGAAATGATGGATGGTAAAGTAGTTATGGTATATTGTTTTATTTTTGATAATTACCAGTAATAAACATTGTTTGGACTAGTCTAATACTTACATGCATACATTCTTACATACATGCATTCATTCATACATATGTACAGATGTTGCAAACTTTGACTTGACAGTTAACATGTTAAATACACGTTGAAGCAAATGTTAATCTGACTTTTGTACTGTTTTTTTTTTTGTCAAGTGTCAATTTAAGGTGTGCTGCGACATGTTAAGGCTGAGGCCACATGTTGCCATAAAGCTGTGGTTTTTCTTGTAGATTTTGGTGAGTTTTTTTGAGCTAAAGCCAGAAGTGTATATATCAGAATGAAGTGTAAGAGCTTTCTTTTAGATTATCAATTCCTTTTGAAGCCACTCTGCAGCAAAGTCTTCATCTGAAAATGCAACTTTTGCACTATATGTGGCCTCAGCCTAAGGGCAGCAGCACACGACCGTGTTTCACCCATGAAACACGGTCTGTGTGTTAGCCAGATTTACCAGCTTGAGCTTTGTGCTGGGAGTGGGACTCCTAGCATCCTAGTGATCTATGACGCTAGGAGTCCCTGCCTCCCAGCGACATACTGTCCTGTACTGTAATTTATACAAAGTTAGTGATGTCTTGTTCATTTATCACAACATAATGAATTGGACGAGGCTGTAATTGCAATGCATGGCCACTATGACGCACACAGCATGTCAAGAGGTAATGGTACTTGCACAACCACTGCGACCCCAAGGGGATATCCTCTACATTTAGAGGAGAGAATTTTACCTGCAACATAGATTCTTTACTATTTAAGATATTCTTTACTATAAGGGAAGTGAGACTATGGATAAATCACTGCCACAGGATGTTGTGGATGGTGGATTCATTGTGCAAGTTCAAAGAGGACCTGGATGCCTTTCTTGCACAGAAAAATTGTATGGGTTATGTGTTTTAGATTTTGATCCAGGGGTTTATACTGATTGCCAGATTTGGAGTTGGAAAGGATTTTTTTTTCATCTGACATGGGGCAATTGGCATAAGCCTAATGGGGGGGGGGGGTGTGTGTGTGTGTGTGTGTGTGTGTTTTTTTTTTGTTTTTGTTTTTTTTGTTTTTTTTTCCTTCCTTTGGATCAACACTGTAGGGTTATAGATTCCAACCTCATGTACTATGTATGTAATTATTAATGACCTATCCTGTGGACAACCCCCTTAAGGCTAGGTTCACATCTGCGATAGTCTCCATAGGAGGACTTTTCCTCTCTGTTCCTGTATAAAACCATTGGAAACTCGACGGACGCCCTGCGGACTCCATTATAGTCTATGGGGTCCAAGGGTGTCGTCGGGTAACCGCTTTTTTGGCAGCTGGGATCTGTGTCTTTCGGGTCCCCATAAATATGATATAGTATATTTACAGAATGGATAGGATTTTAAGCTATGGATTTACCTTTTTTATTACTGTGGAATTTCAAATAGCACTGACATCTGTGAAGAAATTCTTCATCTAAAATCCATAACACAGACACTTTCCTCAGTGGGGGGTTTTTTTTTGAATAGAAAATACACAGGTTTTATGCTTCATGTGAATCTTTGTATTGATATTTTGTATATATGCCACTGTCAGCAGTGATTATAGAAGGAATCATTAATATAGGATCTGAAATTTATCATCTGATCAGACTCTGCTATGGTCCTATTTCCTTCCGTGTCCCATGTATACATACAAGCAATCAACTGAGTTTGGAGGCTAGGGCTGGGAGCTCATGATCCAAGTCAAAGTCATGATTGATTGAACATTTTATCTTGATTACAATTAAATGGGTTGTCCAGGAATTACAGACTTTTGCAAGGAGGGCAGGGAAGGTGATAAAAAACCCAAAACATTGTCACTTGTCCCCAGCGCTCCGGTGTCCCCACCACTGTCCAGTCCAGGAAATTGTTCCAGCGGAAGTCATCGCCGCACATGACTGACCTCAGCGGCCTAAGGAAAGGACCTGGGATATCACTCCAATACATCACCTGGCCTCAACGGTCACGTGTGGCGTAGATTTCAGTCGCAACAAGCCCCCAGGCGCCGCTGGACCAGACAGTGGCCTAGGACATCAGAGTGCTGGGGACAGTCGAGTATGGTGTGTGTGTGTGTGTGTGTGTGTGTGTGTGTGTGTGTGTGTGTTTTTTTTTTTTTTTTTTTTTTTTTTTTTTTCCAACCCCAGCCTTTTGGACAAAAATCTGTAATTCCTGGACAATCCCTTTTAATGAACGATTATTTTGAAGAACCCCCCCCCCCCATTTTTTTACATGCCACACCATGCATTTTGGTTTCAGTCAATGACATATCAGCTATTCTGATTGGATAGCGAATAGTTAGTGACCTATCCTTTTGCCAATTGCAGTGTGGATGGCATGGATGCAAAATAATGTAAATAATCAATGTCCGCAAGTTTATAGCTATTAATTGAACTAACTTTTGATTTTGATTATTCTTTGATTAATTGCCCAGGCCTTAAGAAGTCTGTTTTATTCTCTTGTCTTTTTAGTCACAAATGAACACAATGTGCTCTTTTGACATCCTCTTTACCATGTCAATACCTTAGTACTCTAATGTGAACTTTTAATAGGTTTCTATGTTTTTTGCAATCTTAAGAAAGTAGGAGACTGTTGTCAAAAACAGTTGTTTTTATTTATTGTCTGGAGCTAGAGATATCAAAAACATAATAATAAATAGCACACTAAAATATAACTTTTATTCTTGATAGTATAAAAAAACCTAAAATCATCACACAAATGTCCAACTCTGTTATAAATAATAGGTGGAAATATGGTGTACTAATGCCAGGGATAGAGCATTAGAGGGTGCAGAGTTAGCAGTCACATTGGAGTCTAAAGGTATGTTCACACAGCAGAATTTGGAGACAAAATCCTCTCCGAAAATCGTCCCTGTGGAACCCATGACTGAAACTGAAGCCAAGCCTCAGCTTTCTGCTGTGGGTTTGAACGTGTTGTTAGCCTCATATACAATGGGTCCACTCAAGTGTGAGCCTTGCAATTCGAAGAAACCTCAGCATGATCGAGCAGAACACTTCTATTTTGAGCAAACTGAAAAAAAGACTATCCATCATTTCCTCCAATGGGCACATTCCTTCCTCTTTCTGTAGAGGATTTTGAGGCAGAATAGTGCTTATTATATTATTATATAGCACGTTACACAGCCCCAATAGGAGACTATTTAACATGATATATAGACAGGATAGACTTCAAAGGAGGATAATGTTTAGAATTTGTTGGAGGTGCAAAATGTATAACAAAATAGTTTAACAAACAATGTTGATATGTAAGAGCAACTACAGCTGAGAGAAAAAAATCAGGTTTTTCATTTTGCTGACAACATTGCAAGGAGATGATTTCATAAGATCTGCTGATCATGAGTCAATATTAGACTTTACTCCTATTTTTACACATTAGAATAATTCATTGTTTTAGAAAGCAGACTGCACTTGTAACATTTATTTGGCATGAAAGTTGCATTATTAATCATTTTTATTTTCATTGTACTTGCAGTTGGATCCGCTTGTTCAAAATCAAAACTGCTTCTTGACCGTATATATATTAAAGGGCCAAATGCTATTTCAGCTGTGCATGTGTCTGTCTATGGCAACCCTTCATAGCCTAAAGTGCAAGGAATAGATAACCTGTAACTACAACTTCAAGATCAGACATTGCTGGATTTAATGAGTTTGTTGATTTTCATCTTCTGTTTATTGATGTATAGCAGTTCTTCTGCTACAGGATATTTGATCCTTGTTTGAGTTAGTTTAGCAGTTTAACCATAGGTGGTGCAGATGTGGCAGATACATGCAGGCCTTCATGCCTAAGGGTTGCAAGACTCTAGTATAGTAAATAGCACATGGTAGGTGAAAGGCATAGTTACAGACTTTGCATTGAGACCCAGAAGCTTTAATGGTGTTTTATGGGACCTATGCAATTGGTGGTGTCCGACACCCGGTTTCCCTGCCGATCACTTGTTTGAAGCAGCTGTGGCCTCTTCTGAGTGCCAATGATGTTACATACATTGGTCACTCTAGAGCAGGGGGTCGGCAACCCCCGGCACACATGCCAAGAGTGGCATGCGAGGCTTATTTCCCTGGCACGGGCAGCCAGAGTTCTCACCCAGCAGTTTCGATCGGAGCAAACACGGCCGAAACGAAACTGCTATTATACTCTGGGCGCTTCACCCTAATGTCAGCGACCCCAAAGAGAACAGAGAGGCTGCAGATCCAGGTAAGGTGAGTAACATTGTCTTTTATGTTTGTCACCTCTTGGCCCTCCTCTTATACTGTGGGGTCTGAAGAGACCCCACAGTATAATAGCTAGTGAGTGGTGAAAATTGGAATATTATAAAAGTTAGAATATAATACCGTGTGCAGGGGCCACTATGGGCCATAATATCGTGTGCAGAGGCCGCTATGGATCATACCATGTGCAAGGGCAACTATGGGACATGGGACATAATACCGTGTGCAGGGGTCGTCAGACTTACAATTATTGACCGGCATTCCGAGTACCTCAACTTAGATTTTTTTAATCGCAATTGGCACGCCAAACAAAAATGGTTGCCTACCCCTGCTCTAGAGAATGGGGCTAAGCTGCATTACCAAGCACAGCCCCTATGAAATGTACGGTGTTGTGCTTGGTATTCAATGAAGACCTGAATGCTGCAGCCTCTTTACATCCAGCTGATCTGTGAGGGTGTCAGGTGTGGGACCCTGACTAATCACATATTAATTATTTAGCCTAAGGATATGTCATCAATATAGAAGTCCCGGAAAACCAATTTTAAACTGGTTTCCCCCTTCTCACATATTGTTGGCATGTCTACAAAACACACATACCTGTATCTATAGAGCAGGAACCGGGAACTCCTGTTGCAGTGGCCACTGTGAATGAAGAATTGGTTGTGTTTGTGTGGCGCTTACCGTTTAACTTCAATGTGAGTTCTGAAAACAGCCCAGCATTACTTGAATGTTTAAGAAACTCCTATGGAAATGATTGGAGAAAGTCAGGCATGTGCAGCCACTTTTCTATTCACAGTGGCCACAGGTCCTCTACCGCCACTCTCAATGTATAGGTGGGACACTTCTCTATAAGACATTTATGACATATCTTGTGAATATACCATAAAGGACTGAGATGAGGGAAACCCTTTGAAGTTACGTCTCTGCTTGGGTTTCTAACATGATATGAATGTTCACACTAACAGTCATCAGTGACAAAATCACGAGATATGTACAGTGTTGCATGTGCTAGTGGAAGAAGCAAGATGCCTAAAAGACAAGAAGGTAGCATAATAATCATGTCTCACTTTGATAGTGTATTGGAAAGAATCCCTATAGGGAAAAGATTTGCAGATTTCCATCTATGTAGTGTGTTTTATAGCCTTCCATTTAAAATGTTTGTCAGGTTTAGTGCTGTATAAATTACAGATTTTGCTGAGAACAATCCAATATCATATTGTGGGCAGTAGGGTTGTACATTTGAAGGCTCTGCCTGGTGCTAAAAATTCCACACATTCCTGAGCTACAGCAATGCAGGAAACTGCAGTTAAAATAGGAAATGTATTGAAGAGTTGAATTACTATAGCATTTTTCTTCCTTTTTTTGCTAAAAGGTCTTTTAGGCATTAAAAATGACAACAAGCCACATCACCAGTCTGTCGAGCTGCGTACCAGAATGTTGACATCTGCCCCACATGTGTGCGCAGCCATATAATGCTTTTCTGAATACATTCCTTGCCCATAAGTGGAGGTAGAGATTTCATTACTCCACAATAGATTCAGCTCCTACAACTCTAACTCCCTGTCTGTTATATCGAAGTCTCTCTCCCCCTCCCCCTCTCTCTCTCTCTCTCTCTCTCTCTCTCTCTCTCTCTCTCTCTCTCTCTCTCTCTCTCTCTCTGTCTCTCTGTCTCTCTACAATTCTGGATACAAATACTTCATATTATTCATCTGTTACACAATGTCATCTAACTGATGAAACATTAAAGTAGTTTAATAGCTTGCTTTAAGTGTCAACATCAGATTTAGGGTAAAGGGAAACTCACGTTAAACATGTTGTTTGCCCCGCAGGTACCCTGGTATAGAGCAGAAGGAGCTATATATGTGCAGACTAGGGCTGGGCGATTATGACCAAAATCGCGATTAAGCAGGCATTTTATCTTGATTACGATTAATGGCAATCATTAGGCCACAACACTTTTAAACCACGCCACTGTTACAGTATATGTATGTGTTGGGTGAAACTCGTGAGATTCATTTTACGAGGTTCTCCCAGCTGTTTTGTTCGGATCAAACAAGATATGTATATAATGAGTGTAGGCCCAGAGAAAGTGATCAAACTTTAAAAAAGTGTTACTCACCTCTCTTGGACTTTGGAACAACTCCCTGTTGTCTTCAGGACTTTTGTCTGATGTCAGGGACTGCTGAGGCTTGTAATTGGGCCTTAGCAGTTACATGGGTCATGCAGCATTGTGACTCCTTCGTCTATGCATTACAAACCCACATAACCCGCTGAAGCTCAATAACCCGAAGACAGCAGGCCCAGGGGAGGTGAGTAACACTGTTTTTTATGATTGATCACCTACCCTGCTGGGGTCTAAAAAGACCCCAGAGTATAATAGCAGTTCTGATTCAAACATGTTTGGTCCGAACGAAACTATAGGTAGAACCTTGTAATAACTGAACGGAAACAAAATTACGTTATCCTGGTTGATGTTCATTTTTAGATTATTTTTAGCCCTAATTCATACCCTTAGAATGGAGGATCTATGCAAAATGAGGGGAAGGGATGGTAGAAACATAACTTTAAAAAATGACAACGATTTATGTAGATATAATTTGAAAAGGGTTTTTGTTTTGCTAAGGATAGGCCCGGGATCCTTGCCAGTCACCACTGAAGAAGCTGGCTTTTCACTCTGTGCTGCTGGACCTGCTACTGCAACATAGTCCCACTTGAAGAGAATCTTTCACCACATCCACCAACTCTAGTTCTTAGCATCTGCTAATAGGCCCTGCTCCACTGATTCTGGAACAGTTGGAAGTTTCTCTCTAGCCCCCAGTGTTACCAAACAATCAGTGCTGTTGTTTTTGGTGCTGATATGCTATTTAGGCTCTGTACTGTCAGGAGGGCGGTGTCAGGCAGGAGCAGACAAGGGGTGTGATTCTGAGCTCTGACACTAGCTGCTTCTGACTGGAGCTCTGAATCACACACCCCTGCCTGACGCTGCCCTTCTGACACTACAGAGCTTAGATAGCACATCAGGCACCAAAAATAACTGTGCTTGTTAGTGGAGAAGCCCCTAGTGGCCAAACACTAATGGTCTGTCCTTTTCATTTAAAGATTTATACTTCATTAAACACCACACTATAAAATATGACTGTTTTTTTTTTTTTTCTGTAGCTATGTGTTAATTTGCTGCACAACTTTGCAGTCAGTTATCACCCATCATTATTTAGTTCCCAGTTGTATTACTAACTAGCAAGTCAAGTCACTGCTTTACATTAATAATGACTTATTTTCCATGTCAGTAAGGCGTAGTAAAGGGGGCACACTATTATCACAGTCCTGCTTCATCCAGTTATCCCTCAGATGAAATAATAATAATAATAAAAATAAATTTTATTTATATAGCGCCAACATATTCCACAGCACTGTGCAATTTGTAGGGTTCGAGTACTGACAAAGATACATTACAAAGAAATATTCAATTCACACACTAGGACTGGGGCCCTGCTCACAAGAGCTTACAACCTATGAGGTAGAGGGGGTGACACAAGAGGTAGCAGGGGCGACAACAGATGTAGCATTGCTTATACAATGGTCAGACAATTGTGTAATAGAGGTTACTGTCAATACACATATATAAAGCTGTATGAGCCATCACCAGTCATGTCCTTTAACGTGCAGATGGTGCCTGGACATATAAAGTTAGTCTGATATGGCATCATATCCTGTGAGGTAATGCGGGAAATTCATCTGATCAGTTTTTTTTAAGTGTTTTCTTTTTATTTCATGTTGTTTGTTGCAATGATGGTTACTGCCCCAATGAGCAAACTTAAAACAGTGTTGGGGCACCATTGTTGCACAAAACAGTTGCCCTTTGGCAACATATTCATTACTTTGTGCTGTGTAGTGATGTAACATCCCTTTTAATGTGATCTGAACTAAGGGTAGATGGAGCTTCAGATCCACCAGCTGCTTAATCTGTTTTGCTGGGCTCCGTTTTGTTTTTTGCCACATCCGAAAAATGAGACAGATTTATGAAGGTCTGTAGAACAGATTAATAAATATGTCTAAAACTACGACTAGGATTAGTAGTTTTACACTGTACAAAGTTCATCAGTATTGATAAATGTGCCCCAGAGAGTTTAAAATGACTTGCATTTAACCTCAACATTTTATAACTTCATAAAATATTTATTCTTAATTTAATGTTTCAACTCATTTAATATTTGCAGTTAAACACTGAAAATTATACGTTATACAATTTTCTTTAGACAATACATTTTGTGGCTCATCAAACAAGTGTTGTTGATGCTGCTTTTTTCTTTTGCATCCATTTCTGTCTTATGCTACAAAAGTTGATTCAGAAACTTCATGCATAATTCCAGGCCCAGACTGTAATGTTATGCTCTCATTGATTTATATTTTCTTGTATTTCCAGGGCAGCAAAGGACATTACCGATACCATTGGCAAAGCCATAATGTTAAGCACAGCGGAGTGGATGATATGGTCCTATTGTCCAAGATTTCTGAAGATGCTATAGTGGAAAACTTAAAGAAGCGCTATATGGATGACTTCATCTTTGTATCCTTTGTTGATCACTATATGTTGTGTTGGGTCACCCACATTTTTGATTGCAGAGTAAGATCTCATTCTACGCAATGTTTTGTTTGTTTTTTTTGTTTTTTTGTTTTTCAGTTTACTGTATGGGTCTGTAAAGCTCCTGCATTATAGGAAGCCACCCATTCACCTGATTGGTTAAAAAAACTTATATATTTGGGTGAGTTAGCGTTTTTTCACTGTATGGAATAGCATAAAGCTGTTCTATTCCATGCAGTTGCATCCAGTTATAGAAAATGTACACTGATACATACTGTGCATACTGGATCCTAATGTAACGATGCTAGTTAACAGATCTGGAGTCCAATTGGTGAGGCTAACAGTACAGTACTTAAATAGTAAGAGATGCAGAAATAGTACCTCAGGAGTAGAAGTAACAGTGGTCAGACATTTGCAGAGTTCAGTACACCGGAGCAGTAGATCAGCCGTAGTCAGACGTTTGCAGAGTTCAGTACACGGGATCAGTAGATCAATCATAGTCAGACGTATGCAGAGTTTGGTACACAGGAGCAGTAGAGTAATGATGAAGATCAGTGCAAACAGGATCAGAAGATAGCCAGAATAATCAGGTACAGGATGGAGTAAGCTGTGGGTTTATATAGGGATTGCTATACTGTGGTTGGCCACAGAGCAGGTGAGATCCATAAGCTAATCATTCCAATAGAAAGGACCAGGCTCAGCAAAGCAAAGAATAAACAGGCTTCTAC
This sequence comes from Leptodactylus fallax, assembly GCA_947044405.1. Lineage (NCBI taxonomy): Eukaryota > Metazoa > Chordata > Amphibia > Anura > Leptodactylidae > Leptodactylus > Leptodactylus fallax. The sequence goes on from CAMRHE010000027.1 coordinate 3,869,960, forward strand.
AAAGGCAAAATGGTCAAGGCTGCAGAACATGACCGGGAAGTCAAGGGTCCAAGACCCAGCGAGCTCAGTTCCTGACACCTATGCAGGATGGGAGGGCATGCTGTGGCATCTGTCTTTTCAATCAATTTAATGCATCTGCCAAGAAAATTCTCAGCGAATGTGTTAAACTGACTGGAATATCGCGATGTGGAACAGGTTGGTTAGCAGCAGAATTGTAGCTAAGGGCTCATTGGCCCTGGTGCAAGAGTTTAGTTTTGGGCCCTTCCTCCTTACCATTACCCTAACCACTCACTTCCTCCGACACTTAACTGCTGAACAGCAAAACGGTATTGGGATAACATTATAAGGTCAGAGCAGAGCATCCTCCATCTCCACATGGAGGACAGAGCTGCTTCCCAGTGAAGCAAGTGAGTTAAGAGCTGCTTCTCACAATAGACCCACCACCACCACCACAAATGTATCCAATCACCACACCGGGCTGCATGAATGAGTATATGTTTTTCTGTTATGGTTGACCTGTCTATGCAGCTAGAGAATGCTACTAGAACTGCAACACTATAGTCCAGTATGTAAATCCATACTGAACTTTTTAGGTTAGCTTGGAGATGCTGAATTAGACTGCCATTTTCAGAAGAAATACCCAACATTACAACTGAAAATAAGGAGTAAATTTGATGTATGGTTCCAGTTCCCTTGCACAGGCATATGCTTGTACCTCTAACTGGTGTGCAAGCAATATATTCTCTTGAAATTGTTGCCATTATGCACATTTACTTGTACCTTGTCTCTTTCTTTTAGGAATGTATGTAGATTTTCTCTAGTATTTGACCACCCAAACTAGTGCCACTGTCTATAACTAAGGCTCAATCCATTTTGAGGCATGGTCAGCATATAAAGTATACTTCAAAAATGTACAGTGGCATGCCCATAGATGTACACTGGCCTAAAATTGAATGAAAGAACACCTTTATGGCATATTTCCAGTATATGTTGAAATGCTTCAGCTGTATTGAAAATGTATACAAGGTTTATAAACATAGTCTATGAATGTAAAGTGCACTTAACCTAAAGTTATGTTTGGTATTATTCCAGATGTTTACTTCATGGCGGCACTTGTGACTCATTTCATGCTGGAACTTGGAAATGAAATGTTAGTAAAACCCATAGTGCTGATATTCTCTATTTTATCCAAATATTGCAAACTGCCAGATATGACCTGAAAATTGTTAGATTTGCACATTACAGTATTATTACTTTGTATTAAAAATCTTACTACCAAAACTATTTAGAATCAGTAAAATCTAATACAGGAATTGTTACTGTATGTTATGTCACATCAAAGCCTCCTATTCATTTTTTAATCCCGAATTGGGTTTGCAAAGAATAGCTTAATGTAGATTTTTTTTTTTTTTTTGTGAATGAAAACTCTTCTTCTGGTTCTGAACTTGGCAACTGAGGCTTATACAGTCATATGAAAAAGTTTGGGCACCCCTATTAATCTTAATTATTTTTAGTTCTAAATATTTGGGTGTTTGCAACAGCCATTTCAATTTCTATATCTAATAACTGATGGACACAGTAATATTTCAGGATTGAAATGAGGTTTATTGTACTAACAGAAAATGTGCAATATGCATTAAACCAAAATTTGACCGGTGTACAAATTTGGGTACCCTTATCATTTTATTGATTTGAATACTCCTAACTACTTTTTACTGACTTACTGAAGCACAAAATTGGTTTTGTAACCACACTGAGCTTTGAACTTCATATCCAGGTGTATCCAATCATGAGAAAAGGTATTTAAGGTGGCCAATTGCAAGTTGTTCTCCTATTTGAATCTCCTCTGAAGAGTGGCATCATGGGCTACTCAAAACAACTCTCAAATGATCTGAAAACAAAGATTGTTCAACATAGTTGTTCAGGGGAAGGATACAAAAAGTTGTCTCAGAGATTTAACCTGTCAGTTTCCACTGTGAGGAACATAGTAAGGAAATGGAAGACCACAGGGACAGTTCTTGTTAAGCCCAGAAGTGGCAGGCCAAGAAAAATATCAGAAAGGCAGAGAAGAAGAATGGTGAGAACAGTGAAGGACAATCCACAGACCACCTCCAAAGAGCTGCAGCATCATCTTGCTGCAGATGGTGTCACTGTGCATCGGTCAACAATACAGCACACTTTGCACAAGGAGAAGCTGTATGGGAGAGTGATGCGAAAGAAGCCGTTTCTGAAAGCACGCCACAAACAGTCGCCTGAGGTATGCAAAAGCACATTTGGACAAGCCAGCTTCATTTTGGAAGAAGGTCCTGTGGACTGATGAAACAAAGATTGAGTTCTTTGGTCATACAAAAAGGCGTTATGCATGGCGTCAAAAAACACAGCATTCCAAGAAAAACACTTGCTACCCACTGTAAAATTTGGTGGAGGTTCCATCATGCTTTGGGGCTGTGTGGCCAATGCCGGCACCAGGAATCTTGTTAAAGTTGAGGGTCGCATGGATTCAACTCAGTATCAGCAGATTCTTGAGAATAATGTACAAGAATCAGTGACGAATTTGAAGTTACGCCGGGGATGGATATTTCAGCAAGACAATGATCCAAAACACAGCTCCAAATCTACCAGGCATTCATGCAGAGGAACAATTACAATGTTCTGGAATGGCCATCCCAGTCCCCAGACCTGAATATCATTGAACATCTGTGGGATAATTTGAAGCGGGCTGTCCATGCTCGGCGACCATCAAACTTAACTGAACTGGAATTGTTATGTAAAGAGGAATGGTCAAAAATACCTCATCCAGGATCCAGGAACTGATTAAAAGCTACAGGAAGCGACTAGAGGCTGTTATTTTTGCAAAGGAGGATCTACTAAATATTAATGTCACTTTTCTGTTGAGGTGCCCATACTTTTGCACCGGTCAAATTTTGGTTTAATGCATATTGCACATTTTCTGTTAGTACAATAAACCTCATTTCAATCCTGAAATATTACTGTGCCCATCAGTTATTAGATATATCAAATTGAAATGGCTGTTGCAAACACCCAAATATTTAGAACTAAAAATGATTAAGATTAATAGGGGTGCCCAAACTTTTTCATATGACTGTAGATACAAATTGTCCCCTGGGTGATCTCTAACTAGGGTTGGGCGAATATGACCTAAATCAAAATAACCATTAATTGAATGTTTTACCTCAATTACGATAAATGAACGATTATTTAAGGCCACTCCCATTTTTACATGACATACTCCCTATTTATATGCCACTGAATTTTGGTTTGAGTTGTTCACATATCAGCAATCAGAGCATTCTGATTGGATAGTGTACGGTTAATGATGTGTCCTTTAGCCAATGGCAGTGTGAGACAGGATGGAGGCAAAATAACAACTGAAATAATCGATGTCATCAAGTTCACTTTGATTAACTGAGCTGACTCTTGATTTAAATTATTTTTCAACTAATTGCCTAGCCCTATCTCTAACTGTGAAGTGTCCTGGGCTTTCTACTTAGTGCTCCCAAACCCTTCCCTTCTGCTCTTGAATGGCGGCCCTAATGGTCTCTTGAATGGATGCTAAAGCTAGGAGGCAGAGGGGAAGGTTTGGATAGGGTTCAGTGAAGGGATCCCAGGACATTTCAAAGTTGTGAACATTTAGGGGACATTTTGGTTTTCGGCTAAGGATGGATTAAAACTTATTCTCCATTATGCAGCTAATACCAAGTTGGTATGTTTTAGTTGCTTTACATGTCACCTATTTAGTGATGTCAGCAGTTTTGAGGGCTCAGCACTGCTGAGACTCTTTTTAAAATACAAAAAAAGCAGTTAATTTAGGGCTTTGGGTTTTCTGCTCCTTCCAAATTTTGAAACTTTCTGTTCAGCTGTTTCTTAGTTATATTCCTTTAAGTAAAAGCCTGTTGTTTGATAAGTGATTACAGCTACCACATAGGTTGTGTACCTATACTCCCCTGTACATATGTCTGATTATGCAGTGATACATATCACTATAGCACACAGTGGTTACATAGAACACTAGAACAACCTTGTGGAATAACATAGTAACCTTACATAGGGAGACAACTGAAGAACCTATAAGTAGTAGCGTTTGCTTTTTAAATATGTGTCATTTGTGCTAAGAATTTCCAGTTGTTCAGAAATTAATAACCTTTCTGTTTATTAAAGAGGATCTGTCACCATGTTTGTGCTGCACTACCTAGGCGCCACATGAGACTTAATGCAAGCATTTTGCCCAAAAGAGGCAAATGTGTAATATATTCTATCTACACCTGGATTAAGATTTAACTTTTATTGGACTGCATAAAAAACACTACTAGAGTTAAAATCCTCAATTCCTAGGGCAATAACTACAACTACAGTTTATACTGACCACTGTTTACTGCACAGTGCCTAGTATATTAGTGATACTGGTAGTATTGCATTCAGTGGACCATGCTGCAGATATCTTCACATTATATCTTGCCCTAAATGATTGTTTGAAAACAGAAAGCAATAAAGCCTCCCACATGAAACATAGGGACAAAAACCCTAATTCCAGCGATGTATCACTATGTATTGGTTACAGAACTAGCCAAGTGCTGTGTTAGCCTGGAGTCTTCGTATCCATGAGCTGTGGGTTTTCGGCACTGATTCACAACTTTCTCCCAGTTACTGTGCATAGAGATAAATTATCAGTTGGTGGCAGGTGGCTAAGGGATGCTCATGACTACTCAGTACGTGCACATCATTGAGAAGTCTCCCACAGTGCTACAGCATAAACCTGATGACAGATTACTTTTAAAGAGGACTATTCATGACTTCCATTAATTCCAGCTGTTTGCATCCTTTAATAGGCGCCACTCTAATGATTTTAGCACAGTTGCAATTTTTTCTGTATCCCCCATTGTTCTTGCTCAGTCTTTGCATTTAGCGTTGGTGCCCAATATACTAATTGGGCTCTGTACTGTCAAGTAGGCGGTCTCAGGGAGGAGCAAGCAAAGCACCGTGATTCTGAGCTCTGACACTGTACAATCAGAAACAATCAGTGTGGGAGAGCTCAGTACAGAGCATAATTAGTATATCAGGCACCAAAACTAACTGCATTGATTGCTCTGGAACAGTGGGGGGATAGAGGAAAAATTCCAACCAGAATCCGTGGATGGGCACCTATTGAAAGATGCAAAGAACTAGAGTTGGTGGAGGTTGTGAAAGGTCCTCTTTTAGTGAACAACTGTTTCATGGTTGAAAACAGGGACATTCCATTGATGTTAGTTGAGTATTTGTACCCACAAAGGATTAGAATAGTATCAAATAGACCTTGAATGAACTGATTGTTTATGTGAGCAGTCATGAATGAGTGTTAAACTGTGCTGCTTTAAGCTGGGATTATTCGACACGCGATCAAATGGTGCTATTGTTTATCTACATATTCTTCTATCCATGAGGGATGTTCTAGCAAAAGTGTGTATATGCTGAGTGCCCACAGATCTCTACTCTCGTGAGAGTGACATATTTGCCATAAATATTTCTCATCCGACTTCTTGCTTACATGAAGCCTTGCATTTTACACTTTGTATATGAAATAATTCAGGTTATGTCACTCACCCAAAGAATATTGACTTATTTCTGTATGTTAGTAAACCAATAATGTAGCATTCAATTTATATAGGCTTTTGTTCCCTTATTCTCAACGTGTATATATTTTTGTAATGTAATTGTTGTTGTTTGACATTTATAGTCCCATACTTTTATTTATAATTTTTTTACATCATATACATTTTATACAAAGTCTGGCCTCTATTAGCACAGTTTTTTCCCTAATTTATGCTTTGATGCATCAAATTATGCAGTATAATAGCTTTGCCTAATGATTAGCACAATGTTTTACACACATATATACACTACCGTTCAAAAGTTTGGGGTCACCCAGACAATTTTTGTGTTTTCCATGAAAACTCACACTTTTATTTATCAAATCAGTTGCAAAATGAATAGAAATTATAGTCAAGACATTGACAAGGTTAGAAATAATGATTTTTATTTTAAATAATAATTTTCTCCTTCAAACTATGCTTTGGTCAAAGAATGCTCCATTTGCAGCAATTACAGCATTGCAGACCTTTGGCATTGTAGCTGTTAATTTGCTGAGGTAATCTGGAGAAATTTCACCCCATGCTTCCAGAAGCCGCTCCCACAAGTTGGATTGGCTTGATGGGCACTTTTTGCGTATCATACGATCAAGCTGCTCCCACAACAGCTCAATGGGGTTGAGATCTGGTAACTGCGCTGGCCACTCCATTACAGATAGAACACCAGCTGCCTGCTTCTTCCCTAAATAGTTCTTGCATAATTTGGAGGTGTGCTTTGGGTCATTGTCCTGTTGTAGGATTAAATTGGCTCCAATCAAGCGCTGTCCACAGGGTATGGCATGGCGTTGCAAAATGGAGTGATAACCTTCCTTATTCAAAATCACTTTTATACCTTGTACAAATCTCCCACTTTACCAGCACCAAAGCAACCCCAGACCATCACATTACCTCCACCATGCTTGACGGATGGCGTCAGGCACTCTTCCAGCATCTTTACAGTTGTTCTGCGTCTCACAATTGTTCTTCTGTGTGATCCAAACACTTCAAACTTTGATTCATCTGTCCATAACACTTTTTTCCAATCTTCCTCTGTCCAAGGTCTGTGTTCTTTTGCCCATGTTAATCTTTTCCTTTTATTAGCCAGGATATGGCTTTTTCTTGGCCACTCTGCCCTGAAGGCCAGCATGCCTGAGTCGCCTCTTCACTGTAGACCACAGGTGTCAAACACAAGGCCCGGCACGTTAATCGGCCCGGCACTTATCTGGCCCGCAGGGCTGCGGCATTTTTTATTGTCTATGTAATGTAAACCAGCCCAGGACAGGCCGCTTAAATAAAACAAAAAACAAAAAAAAAAAAAAAAAAAAAAACAAAGCTGCGCTATACCTGTCCTGGGCTGGTTTACGAGACCTCTGCATGTCAGCTCAGGCGGCGATACAATGATGTCATCGCGCCTCCTACGCTGACACGCAGATGTCACGGACAAGAAGAGGAGTAGGCGGCGGCTGCATCAAGGCATCGGAGGTAAGTGAGGATAAGTTTTTTTTTTTTTTTATATATATAAATAGGCCGTTACCTGCTGGAGTATCCCCGGCACGTAACGACCTATTTACTTATCGATCCCCGCTGCTGGTCGTGGCCGCCTCTGCTTCCCCTTCTGCTATGGGACGCAGAAGCGGCTGTGTGCAGGAGCGGGGATGGTAAGTGAGGCCGCGGCCGGCGAACCCCATCAAATACTACTATTATACTCCGGGGTCTTTTCAGACCCCGGAGTATAATAATCGGAGACCCAGGGGAGGTGATAAACATAAAAACCAGAGTTACTCACCTCTCCGGCGATCTGATGTTGCTCCCAGCTGGCTTCGGCCTTCTTTGGTGACGTCCCAGCCGTCATGTGAGCCAGGCCGACGTCATTATGTCGCGACGCCGGTCTGTGCGACATTGAAGAAGGCCGAACGCAGGGAGCGCACCGGGGCCCAGGTAAGTAACACTGGTTTTTATGTTTGTCACCACCTGGGTCGCCGATCATTATACTCTGGGGTCTGAAAAGTGTGGGTCACTATGGGGCATAATACCATGTGCAGGGGCCACTATGGACTATAATACCATTTGCAGGGGCCACTAAGGAGCATAATACCGGTTGCAGGGGCCACTAAGGAGCATAATACCGATTGCAGGGGCCACTATGGAGCATAATACCGTGTGCAGTGGCCACTATGGAGCATAATACCATGTGTAGGGGCAACTATGGAGCATAATACCGTGTGCAGGGGCAACTATGGAGCATAATACCGTGTGCAGGGGCCACTGTGGGGCGTAATACAGTGTGCAGAGGCAACTATAGAGCATAATACCGTTTGCAGTGGTAAACAGTATTTGTATAGTGCTTAATTTTTGATATATTCAGAAAAGGATGAGGGTAGTATGTAACATGCCAATGTCTTAGGTTTTAACAATACATTATGTTCTTCCTGGTTGACCTCAAAGGGCTGATTGTAACAGTAGTAATGTACAAATGTAACTACTGCTTAATAGCTCGCTTATCTGTTAAGGAGAAGTTACTTTTATACATGTGTAAAATAATCTTGGCCCTTCAAGGTACCCAGTGAGGCTGAAGTGACCCCCGGAGAAAATGAGTTTGACACCCCTGCTGTAGACGTTGACACTGGCGTTTTGCGGGTACTATTTAATGAAGTTGCCAGTTGAGGACCTGTGAGGCCTCGATTTCTCAAAGTAGAGACTCTAATGTACTTGTCTTGTTGCTCAGTTGTGCAGCGGGGCCTCCCACTTCTCTTTCTACTCTGGTTAGAGCCTGTTTGTGCTGTCCTCTGAAGGGAGTAGTACACACCATTGTAGGAAATCTTCAGTTTCTTGGCAATTTCTCGCATGGAATAGCCTTCATTTCTAAGAACAAGAATAGACTGTCGAGTTTCACATGAAAGTTCTTTTTCTGGCCATTTTGAGAGTTTAATCGAACCAACAAATGTAATGCTCCAGATTCTCAACTAGCTCAAAGGAAGGTCAGTTTTATAGCTTCTCTAACCAGCAAAACTGTTTTCAGCTGTGCTAACATACTTGCATAAGGGTTTTCTAAACATCCATTAGCCTTCTTACACAGATAGCAAACACAATGTACCATTAGAACACTGGAGTGATGGTTGCTGGAAATGGGTCTTTATACACCTATGTAGATATTGCATTGAAAACCAGACATTTGCAGCTAGTCATTTACCACATTAACAGTGTATAGAGTGTATTTGATTAATTTAATGTTATCTTCATTGAAAAAATCTGTGCTTTTCTTTCAAAAATAAGGAAATTTCTAAGTGACCCTAAACTTTTGAACGTTTGTGTGTATGTGTGTGTGTGTGTGTGTGTGTGTATATATATATGTGTGTGTATATATAATATATTCTAAAGGAACCGCACAATCCTTATCCTTAACAGCCAGCGCTCCTGCAGACATCCAGTAAAAAGTGGAGGTACTTTATTAATTCACTGTGCAATTTTTCCATTTCCCAAATGAAGCCACTAGATTTCTGCTGGAGTGCTGCCTGTTTACTTTGGATGGATATGTGTGTGTGTGTGTGTGTGTGTGTGTGTGTGTGTGTGTGTGTGTATATATATATATATATATATATATATATATATATATATATATATACTGTATATATTTCTATTTCTGGGGGGAGCCGATGGGAAATGTATTGAATATACTTGCGGGTCAAGGCAAACGCGTATACATTAGAAGATTTACAAGTTGAATATGTTGGACACATCACATACATGTTAACAGCGTCTAATACTAAAGAAAATGTAACAATAATACTTCTGAGAGCCTAACCATCAAGATGCAGAACAAGATCACTACTCAAAATCTGATATATAGTGTATTGCACTAAACCCACACCCAAAATCTAACTAACCAACCAACTTCTTCCCTGACTGCACTTTTTAGAAATCTAAGCACTGAGTTATATCTAAGGCTAGGGTCACTCACATTCTGTTAAACTAGTATAAACCATATAGAAACAGAACTTTAACTACCTAAAATTAGGGTGATTGCCCCTCCCGCACACACAAAAGGTAACATCGCTAGGGCTACAGGAGATATAATAGCATCTCAGTAAAAGGACTCATATGGTGTCAGTGAGTAATTTTCCACACTTAATGATGTCTTCATCTTCTCTAAAACACTTACTTCATGAACATTTTTTTTGGTCACTGTTAACTTCTTGACCTTAACTGATAACAGACATATATTGGACCAGTCTTGATATCTGTCAATCCATTTAAACAAATGCCTTATTTTGGAGAAAAGGAGATTGAAATGTACCAAGGAGCTGTAAGTATTGTATTAAATATTATGACTTTTTTTTTTTTTTTCCCCGTTTTTTAATATAAAGTTCTTAAACACTGAGACACTATACATAACAGATTGTTAGGGTATTCTCCTATAGCAGTCATTTATCATTACATTTACATGCATGAAAATGCTGTGGTTCCAGGTAAAATCGTGTGTCAAGGTAAAATCGCCAAATTATGCTAACTGCTCAACCTCAGTGTTTCCCTATGAGAGGAAAAAATTGCGGATGACTTGGTTGATCATGAGATTTCTTACAATGTCTTTTTACACAAAGGTTTCTCCTGCAAGGACATTGAGGTCATTTTTAAGGACCCAATTTAACATGACTTGCAGGTTACCAAATGTCACTGTGGAGCCCTATCCCCATCCCTAGCCCTATGTTTGCTTAATATGGATGGAAATCTGTATTGTACAGGATTACTACTACTGACTGGGATTCCATGCTGTTTTGCCACTGTTTACTAGGCAATGTTAGTGTATATTGACTATGCAGAATGTACTTATTCTTGGTTAGTGAAGATACTTTGATTACCTTTATATATTACCATATCTGGATCATTCAAAGTGAATGTAAATGCTTTATGTTCTTTTATACTTTACTCCACTGTGCAGGCAGTATGTCATCTGGTTTACAGTAAAGAACACCATAACTGCAGTGTTATATACTGTATGCATCTATAATAGTCCTTAGATATCTCAGTTGAGGAATATGCTCTGGTTTACAGTCCACGTTTCACTGTGTGCAACACAGAGCTTTTTGCAATGATCAAACATATTTATTATTACTTAGCACTTAGCACAAAGAGGAAATCAGTAGAAAGATAAAACAAGAAGTCACAGTTACAAAAAAAAAGATGAATCAAACTGTCTGTACAATGAGTCCAATGAAATCCAGCTGGCCACTTCCTCTCTCCTCAGAATAGAATATTGAAGGCAGATCTGGTCATGTGAATGCTGGCATGTCAATAGGGTTTCTTTCTTTTTTTTCCTGGTTGAGATAAAGCCCTGTATGGGCAGACCCTATACTGAGAGGGGAAGTATGTCACCTGTTACCATTAGCACATAGATACAGGTAGCAGGCAGAAGTAAACTGTAGCTGAACTAGTTACAAAGCGTTATTCCATTACAAGACAGATTATTCAGAAAATTCACAATATTGGTTACAAAAAATGTAGTTACAAAAAAAATTCAAAGTTTATTTACCCGTGTTCAGGCATTCCCAAGTATTAGGGGAAAGTGATGAGAAAATAAGTGCTGTGCTGTTTGTCATACGTTTTAGATGGCTGAATGCATATTTAGCAAGCAGATATCTCTCCCTATGCCCTACCATACACATGAATGCCTGGCTGTATAAACATTTGTTAACATAAAATAGATTCCACCAGAAACTGAATTTTATAGAAGATTATTGTAGAAGGTTTTGCATTTTCTTAATACATCTGTGTTTCATTTGTGCTCAGGAAAAGGCCACATTGCTGATTTGAAAGCCTTTCTTCTTGGAATACATAACCATCTCAAATATATTGAAACCAAATACATTTCTGTAAGATTACTTTCTGACAAGTATCACTGAACATCTGCCGAGTGCACCCATTCTTTGGGCCAGCCTTGTTGCTGGACAGCTACCCATAACAATAGTATAAATGATGACCTAATACAGACACATTTTTTTTTCTGTTATAATGGAAAGCCAGCTGCATGAATGTTTCACTTAGAGGACCCACCAATATCACAAGGACATCCAATAACGCATAACATAACACAGAAAAATATGCAATAATATTTGACAATTGGCACATTGGGCTAATGTACTTCAGAGAGGATTAGTAGCATATTATATTGCATATTAATGTTCGGTAATACAATTATTGTAGACACTGGCAACGTCTTTGGACATTTAAGCAAGACAGGTTAAACAGCACTCTGCTTCTCCTATTCTCGTTTTGGGAGTAAGGTCCCTACCCAATCTAAGGCTACGGCCCCACATTTGTAGCGGTTTTTTAAGCCAAAGCCAGGAGTGGATTGAGCAGAAGGTAAAAGTATAACAACTTCCTATATATTTCCCATTCCTTTTGTAGCCACTCTTGGTTTTGGCTCAAAAAACCGCAACAAAAAAAGCTACGTTTCCCGCAGCGTGGGGCTGTAGCCTTACAAAGTTTATAGGTGCCTACTAGTTAATTTTATTCTAGTCTGCAATCCAAAAATATTGGCATTTCAGTCATGGGAGGAAACCCGCAGCAGAATGGTCTTGGACATTTATTACACAGACTCTGTTACCTAAGCATATGTGCTTCCTTTCAAATGGGCAGTGATAAAAGGGAAGCCTTTTCTTAAAATAGGTGAAAAAAAAGATTGAAGCAGCAGTCAAAGTGCCACCCCCTGACAGCCAGCGCCCAAGGCACATGTCCCGTTTGCCCCCCCCCCCCCCCCAACTACACCTTTCTCACAGGTCACTATCACTCTACTTCTGCTTTCCTGTTTAGTCTTTGTTAAACAGAATCCATAAAAAAGAAACTACATCTATTTAAATTTAACAAAAAACAAAAAAAAACAACACCCACAACATCTTGGCAGTCATGGTAGTTTAGATATGATGTTGTTGTTGTTGTTGTTGGTTGTTATTTTCCAACTCTTTATGAAAATTTTTATTGCTGTGTTCTAGGCTCAGTATGAAAATCCACCACATATCTATGCATTAGCTGACAACATGTACAGGAACATGATCATTGACAGAGAAAACCAGTGTGTCATTATAAGGTAAGAATCTAATCCATTTGTTTGCTTTTTTTTTTCCTCTAGGGCTTGCATTCACCTTTTATGAGCTCAAGTGACTTTTCTTGTGATTTATTAAAGAATATTAGGTATAAACTTTCAGCCTGCCTACCTGGTCTAAAACCATGCGATTAAATCAGCATCTCAATGAATTTATGCAGAAATCAACAAATTAGTATAACCAAAAATTAGATTTAATAGTTTTAGGCCAGGGGGCCCCACATGGCGTAAATGCAGTAGTGCGCAATTTAACGTTTCACAGCCACTGCAGGGTGGATGGGATTCTAGCGAATCTCATCCACACCTTGCGGAAAAATATGCGCAGCAGACACACTGTGATTTCCAAAACCATTGCGGTTTTGGACATCGTAGCATGTCAATTATACCTACGGCAATGCCAGCGGTTTCCCTATAGGTATAATGGAAGCAGAAAGTCCACAGAGGAAAACTCTGCGGACTTTCTGTGAAAAGCGCTGCAAGAATTGAGGTTTGCAATGCGTTGCCGCCGCGTTTTCCCACAGCACTTTTTTGCTGCAGCTCACTACGTGGGGCTTTAGTCTTAAAGGAGTATTTTGATTATTTCAAGTTGCTTTCTACAGTATCTACAGGATAGGGGTTAACTTGCCACTTGGTGGAGGTGTGACCATGAGAATGGGGGTTCCTTGTACCCCCTTCAGTGAATGAGGTAGCTGTTTGCCAGTATGTCACCATTTCCTTTGCCTGAGATACCTCTTGCTCCATTCAGATGGGGAAAGGTACTTGTTATCAGTGAAGGTCCCAGTGGTCTGACCCCCAAAAGATCAGCAAGTTACATCTTATACTTTAAATAGGAAGTAACTTGAAATAGCTGGAATACTCATTTAAGTAAGACTTTTTTTCAGTCTGGCATTATGGCTTTCATTTTCTCAGGAAATAGGAAAGTCATGATAGAAGTATTATGAATCTGTTTAGTATCAGATCTTGATGGATCCCTTTGACTGTGGTATTCTAGTACAAAAGAAATAAAACTGGAAAATGACAGAAGTGGGAATGCGACAAATAGTTTCACATAGCACGACTAGAACTTATAGCATGCTATGAGTAAGAGGTACTAACCTCTCAAAATGTGCGCAAAGTTTGTATTTTAAAACTTTACCATTAAAAGTTCGTTTGTAATGAAGAATTGTCTGGTGCTGGATTCCATCTGCAGTACTATGCCAGGTGTCAAATTTCTGCGACTGAAATATGTAGGATCTATCAAACTCGGTGGGGAAGATTTATTATGCCTTGTAGGACACAAGGCATTAAAAAGTCACAATTTTTGCCCAAATCTGGTTTTGCACAAAAATTTGCAATATTTTTATGTATTTATTTTTTCAATTTTGCACTGCACACACCACTTTCATGGTCAGGTGCATATTATCTCTTACACCAATTTTCTTCATAAATCTCCCCTAATGGGTTTCTGCAGCTTTTGCAGAATTTCGACAAACCTAAATTGTTTAACAAATCTACCAGATATGAACATTAATAAGTCACATCCCTGCACCCCATGTCTTCCGGTCTGGTATTTGCTGTTTTGTACCTCAGTGGTTAGCACTGTTGCCTTGCAGAGCTGGGGACCTGGTTTGAGTCCAGCCTTGGACAGCATCTGCATGGAGTTTGTATGTTTTCTCTGTTTCCATGGGTTTCCTCCCCTTAATCCAATTCCCCAGTTATTTCCCCATCCAAACTATAGAGTCTGACAAATAAGCAAACACTTGTTTGTCAGCAGATCATGTTTTATATGGAAATAAAAATAGTTTGTCAGCAGCCCATCCCCTGTTTACCTAAGATGACTATATGTAAACTGTATGAGGATGAACAATCCTATAAACAATCAATCTTCCCCATACAGTATGATGGTTGCCATGTAAATGGCAGTTTAGTAAGCACCATTCACCTTGCCGTATTGCTAGTCGCGCTCATTGTGAGCAGTAATGTGCTCATGTAAAATAACCTTTATTTGTCTTGATACCCAATGTTTCTGTCATAAGTAGTTAGGAAAGCCTCTACAGTTCTCCAAATAAAGGTATGGACTTATCAGATTCTATTAGAAACACACAGTATCCCCCTTTGAGTAAGGTTAGCTGAACGCCACATCTAGGGTGGTCAGGAAATGACTAATTGACAGTTCTGAGGTTTTCTCCTATGATAATGTTTTTACAGTTTGTGTTTTAACCTACTGCAAGCTAGTGTGTTCCACAAAGTTTGTAGAGCTTTCTTCCTAAAATGTTGATGTTTCACATGATATTGCCAATGAACGAATCTGTTCCAATTCTGTCACATCCTGGCAGCTTTTGCCCAAACCTCAAAGGTTTGTTGTGCTTGGGAGCATAAAAGTCTAATAATTCAGTCTATTTTTAGTGAAGATCAAGCTGTGATCACCGATGCAGACCTCAGAGGAGCTCCTTATTAATTAAAGTGCCTAGATAGCAAGGAGCGTGGATGTTACACTTGGGTATTCACAGGAACTGAAGCATTGCTTGCTTTGTTTTCCACAAAAGATCATCTATGAAAGAGACAATAAGTAGGAAAAAATAATGATCTGTATTAAACCAGTGATGCATTGCCTTTGTCAGTGATGTTTGAGAGGAGAATATTGTATGTGCTAAATTATAACATGTTTTCATGAAAGCTATATACAAGCTAAAGGACACATTGGATTCATTGGTAATGACTGTCCTACTTTTAGTTATTGAGATGAATGCCATGAAACATTGGGGCACATTGATAAAATACACTGCTGACTTCACCAAAATATGATGGGGGGGGGGGGGGAGGGCAGATTTACTAATACTGTCTAAGTTTTAGACCATGCATACTTAAATTACATAGTCAAAGTTCTCCAGATTTATCAAAGTATCTAATGCTGCTTGATAAAACTGGTAAATCTTTAGACTGTCTAGTCTGACTTCTTGGTCCTGTCACATTAAGTTCACTGATATTATTATTTTTTTTTTTTTTTTTTGATAAAGCCAGTCCCTTCCCCTGATAAGCCCCACCTACTACTTCTACAAGATGTAGAAACTCTGAGAATGTGTCTAAAACACTTAAAGAGGACCTTTCACGTCCTCATGTATATGCGGTTTTACATACCGCTAGAACGCCGACAGCACGCTGAATTCAGTACACTCCGGCTTTCCCAGTATGTGCCCCCGGGGCTGGAGATATTGGGGGTCTAAATTTCACCGTTCACTGTCAGAAGGGCGTTCCTGACAGTCTAGCTTGGCTGTGAGGAATGCCCTCCTTGACAGTATGCGTCCATAGCACTGTACTGGGGGGCGTTCCTCACAGATCAGTGTCATCACTGGGCGATAAGGAACGCCCCCTCTGACAGTACAGGGCTATGGGACGAGTACAGAGAGAGGGGACGTTCCTTACCGCCCAGTGATGACGCTGAGCAGTGAGGAATGCCCCCCCAGTACAGCGCTATGGATGAGCACAGTCAGGGAGGGTGTTCCTCACAGTGCAGCTAGACTGTCAGGAACGCCCTTCTGACAGTGTACGGTGAAATTTAGACCCCCGATATCTCCAGCCCCGGGGCATATAACGGGAAAGCCGGCAGTGCATATACATGAGGACATGACAGGTCCTCTTTAATAAATGAGGTGTAAATCATGCACGCCAGTTTTTGCATTTTTATTAGTAAATCTGCCCCAGTCTGCATGTATTGATTGTACTAGTGTACTATTTGTTTTGTGAGGAATTGGTCACAACATGTTTCTTGGGAACATTAGTAGTATAATGTTGTACCGTGTTAGCCATAGAAAGTAGTGGAAGAGTGAAGAAATCAGGCGATACCTTTTAGAGGTTAACTGAGTATATTTGATGGTAAGCTTTCGAGATTAGTGTAAGGCACTATAATGTTAAAGTTCATTCACATTTGACAAGCAGAAGTAAACATTTGCTTCAAAAATACTTGACACAGCCAAATTCCCTGGAATGGTATAGGCCACTAGAAAGACAGAAAAAAGTTAATAGGGTGCACATATGTGTACTATTATCTACTTGCAGTAGTGTCTATGCTATTGATTTATAAACTTTCTGTGATGTCTGATTTGTAGACTAGAATTTTATGTCAACATTTCATAGTAACGCTTCAATCTAAACAAGCTGTCCTCTACACCATCCTCATGTGGGCAGATGACATCATCCCCACCACAAAGCTTCCGACATATAATCCCAAACCCACATTTCCATTTCTCCTTTTATGAGCAGCGACATAGTCTTCGCTATACTCTTCTATATATTTTCCATTTATGCTGAGATGTTTTTGAATTTTCTACAAGTCAACACTACTAAGGAAAATAGAGCACTATTCCTGTTTCACTATGCTTTAGCTTTCATACCACGGCTCACCTTTGTGATATATATTATTTTTGATGTCTTTCACAACATAAAAATGTTATCTTATTCTTATTTACTCTTCTACATAATTTTTAACAGTGCTGAACCCTTCCTATACTACTTTTCACATTTCTAGTATCTGGATCAGCCAAGAACTTATCATCCTCACCTGTCACAAGATCCCACTCCATCTGTAGGACTCCTCTTGTGCTGCACTTAAACTATGAAATTCACTCATTGCCTGCAGACTCCTTTATTAATCCATTTTATACTTTGGCTTGGTCCCCTGTAGAAAACAAGGACTTCTACCTACTTATTCTTTTTAAAGGGACTATCTGGGTACTAGACTTCTTCTAAACTAATTTCCCAATCGGATTCTGATAGTGCAGTACGTAAGGTGTCCAGGTAGGTTCCATATCCATGTCATGTAATTGGAATCGGCAATTTAGCCAATCTGTCTCCCCCTCTTCTGTACCTGTACTATGGGGGCTGGCTTTACTATTGCAATGATCTATCCAGCTAACCCCCTATGGTACAGGCAATATTAGTGAACACAGAAGAGGAGGCGGACTGACTTCGGTGTCACGTGACTATGAATCTGAACCATCCTGGAAACTCAATTTACAACACTATTAGAACATGGGCTGGTGAAGCCCCTTTAAATCGTAAGTCCTAACAGACTAAAAGTCCCCCCCTTCTTGGTTCTACGTAGATGGTTAGATCTGTTCTGTATTAGTTTTTACAGTTCATACTGTATAGTGAGACTATGAAGTAAAGGGTTAATCTTTAAAAAAAAAAAAAAAAAAAAAAGCTGACAAGACTGCATCTTCTTTAAATTGAATATTTTCACAAAGCGTGTTCCTATTCTAGTGCAGAGTATAATGTGTATTTCTTTCCCTTCTTTTTTTCCGACATAGCGGAGAAAGTG
The DNA here is from genome assembly GCA_947044405.1 of Leptodactylus fallax. Lineage (NCBI taxonomy): Eukaryota > Metazoa > Chordata > Amphibia > Anura > Leptodactylidae > Leptodactylus > Leptodactylus fallax. Next base: position 3,887,973 of record CAMRHE010000027.1, read on the forward strand.
GTGCAGGGAAAACTGTGGCTGCAAAATATATCATGGGCTACATTTCTAAAGTATCAGGGGGAGGCCCAAAAGTTCAGGTGAGGAAAATCACTTATTTTTTTGTTTATTGTGGAATTATTGCAGAAACAGTGCATCTGTGCCAGAGTTTCTTTGTCTTATGTTTATGAGCATGACATACTATTTCAGGGCTAAAACTTGTTTAGTAAGGATGTTACATCCTGTAGTCCAAAAATATTCAAATTGGATCATTTGGCTTCATATGATGATTGTCTTGTTTCTGTCTTTATTCAGACAGAGAGAAACACAGGACTGCAAGTTCCTCTAGGGCGGGAACAAAAATGTTTGACCATTTCTGCAGAAAATAATTGCTCATCAGATTCAATGATGTGTAAATATACTCTGTCCAATTTTGAATCAAATACATTTACTTTAAAACTGTTTAAAAAGGGTGTCTGGGCAAAAAAAATATTTTTAAAATAGACCAGGGAAGGTAAAAAAAAAAAAAAAAAAATCATACTCGCCGGTCCTTCTGCTGAGCTGTCTTCTCGAAAGTGAAACTGTTCGCTGGCTGTGACTTCCCAGATCCCTTATGCTGAAGCTGCTGATTGGCCTCAGTAGTCACGTGCGGCAGGGGGCTTCCGCTGGAAGACAACAATGGACCGGCAGGACCGGACTGTGCTGGGAGGCACCGTAACAGCGGGGAAGGGTGAGTGTGTGTTTTTTTTTTTTTTTTTGTTTTTTTTTTTTTTTACCTCCCCCGGCCTATTTAAAATATAAAATTTTTGCCTGGACAATCCCTTTAACGCTAAGGCCCCATGTGGCGGAAATGCAGCTTTTTTTTGCTGCAGTTTTTTGAGCCAAAGCCAGGAGTGGATTGAGCAGAAGATAGAAGTGTAAGAGCTTCCTATATATTTTCCATTCCTTTTGTAGCCATTCTTGGCTTTGGCTCAAAAAACGCAACAAAATCTGCAACAAAAAAAGCTGCGTTTCTGCAACATGGGGCCTTAGCCTAAGGCCAGACTGTTTTTACCACACATTGCAGAAAAATATGCGGTTTTGGAGATCACAGCATGTTATTTATACCTACGGAAACGCTGGCGGTTTTCCTATAAGTATAATGGAAGCAGAAAGTCCACAGTGGAAACCTCTGCAGACTTTCTATAAAAAGCTCTGTGGGGAAAAAACACTAAACACTTAGTCTAAAGGAGTTTTCTCACAAAAGCAAATTATGCCCTAGTCCGACTGTTCAGACCACTGTTCGGGAGAACGGAGAACTTTTGTCCCCCTTTTTGAATGGCGAAGTGGTCAGGCAGCACACCTAGCTCTCATTTCAATATGCTAGAGATCACAGAAGCACAGCATACTATCCGACCACGGCACCATTCAGATTGGGAGAATGGGTGACTTTCACTCCCCTATTAGGTTGGGTCTAAGCAGTTGAAATTTTGAGCTAAAGTCAGGAGTGGATTGAGCAGAAAATAGAAGTATAAGAGATTCCTAGATATTTTCCATTCATTTTGTAGCCACGCCTGGGTTTGGCTCAAAAAACATCGCAAAATCTGCAACAATAAAATCTGCGTTTCCACAGTGTGGGACCTCAGCCTTAAAGGGGTTGTTTAGGATAAACCTTACTCGCCTGTCTCTGGTGCTCCAGTGTCTCCCAGCACATTCCAGTTCTGCTGCTCCAGTGTCTTCTTCCTGCGGAAGTTTCTGCCGCATGTGACCACTAAGGCCAATCGGCAGCCTCAGTGGCAGGGACTTCTGCCAAAACAAGACACCAGAGCAGCAGGACTGGACCGTGCTGGGAGACACCGGACATCAGGACAGGTGAGTTTGTTTTTGGGGTGTGTATGTGTGTGTGTTTTTTTTTTTTTTTTTTTTTGTGTTTTTTTTTCACCTTCCCCATTCTCATATAAAAAATGTTTATCCTGGACAACCCCTTTAACAAGCCTATACAATATTAACCTGTGAATTATATTTGATCATATATAAGTGTTTGAAAAGAACCATATCTTATGTTGAAGGCTTTCTCTTTTGCATATTTGCAGCATGTAAAAGATATAATTCTGCAATCAAATCCTTTATTAGAGGCCTTTGGGAATGCAAAGACAGTGAGGAACAACAACTCCAGTAGATTTGTAAGTGGTAGTTACTCCGCACTCCTATGCATTTATTTTTACTTCTAGTACTAATTGATTGTACTAAAAAAATTGATTTAACACAAACTTGTCTAAAAAAACAAAAAAAAACAAAAGGAGGTTAACACTAAGTAAATGTAGACAAATATTAGCTAATAAATGTGAGAATTAACCAGTTTGTAATTTAATTTGCACTGGTCCCTTCTCTAAAAACATCTACCCAGGTGATCACCATATGGCTTATGGAACCCCAATCAACTGACTTTTGCTCGTTTGACGCAGAAAAACTAAATTTGTCAGTGTAAGCCCACTTGAAGACAACCGTATGTCTGGTCAGTGTGCTATCTGGGTTTTTCCCGTGTAGCACGCTGATCCATTCCACACTGATTCCCTGTGCGCCGCCCTTGCCGTTCATTTACTGCCCCATGTTGCGGAAAAGCAGCGTTTTTGGCTGCTGTAGAAACACAGTGAGAGGAAAAAAAAACGCTGTGTTTTACAGTACCAGCAAAGTGATTAATCTCATCCACACATTGTAGAAAAAAAAACTTAATTTCAGCAGCTAAAATTTTCTGCAGCAAACATTTTCCCTATAGATTTTATAAGGGAAGAAAAAATTCTTTTAGTTGTGATTCACTATGTGTGGCCTTAGCCTGAAAGACGTTTTATACAAAAGTTTGTGAAAACTTGTAACTGCAGTACTGTGCCATTAGCATGTACAGAAAATTTTATATCTACTGTATATAATGGAGAAAAAAAAAACACAATGGCAGATCTGTTGTGATCCTTAGGAAAGAGGGGAGAGGGGGACATGAGTGAAACCTTTAAATTTTATAAATAATGTTCAGGAGGGAAGTGTTTAATAATATAAAGCTAAACGCAAGAACAAGGGGGCACAATCTGAAATTGGTTGGGCTGAAGATTAGAAGCAATGTCACTTGTCACAATGTATTTCACTTGAGGCTTGGTAAAAACTTACAGCAGGTATAGTTAAAAATCTACAATAAGTGAATTTAACCTTTTAATGATGCAGACGTTAATACTCATATTTTCCATATTTTTCTGTGTTCCAAAATTCTTAGCTTTTTTATTTTTTAGTTGACATAGCCATGTGAGGGCTTATTCTTTGTGTGACAAGTTGTAATTTCATTTGGCATCATTTTGGGATACATATAATGTTTTGATTAGCTTTTATTAACAATTTTGGGGGGTGATGGGGAAAAAAGCTACAATTCTATCATTATTGTTTGCATTTTGTTTTTATGGTGTTTAGTCTGTATGGCATGGAAACTTTGTCCAGCAGATCATTTCAATTACAGAGATGCCATGTTTATATTGGTTTAGTTTGTTTTACCACTACTAAATAAAACACTACTTTTTTTAAATAAATGATTTACCTGGGGTTCTGACATCTATAACTTTTTTACTGTTTTGTTGACAGAGCTATGTCAGGGCTCTTTAATTGTGGGGCAAATTGTAGTTTTCATTGGTACCATTTTTGCTCACTTTTTATTGCTATTTTTGAAGGATTGAGGCGACCAAAGCACATTATTTGCATATTGCAGTATATATTTTTTGACACTCGCCATGACGGGTCAATAAAAAAAATATCTCTTGATAGCCAGTTCAATGTACTGCATTGTATTGCAGTACATTAAACATAGATTCCCTATGTGCAGTAGGGAAAGGCAGCTGGGAGACTGTTGATTGGATTCCTGTCTGCCATGCCAATTCTTTGGGGTATCCGAGGGGCTGAAGTGAGTGGTTGATCTTGCCCCCTATCTACCAAGATTCCATGATTGCTACTGATCACAGTATCTGAGGGGTTAAGCAGGCTGAGTATTTTATGACTCTAGTAGCTAGTTCCGGGTCCCAACTATGCAATACAGCTGAGACCCAGAAGTCATGTTTTAGACAGAGCTCCTATTCCTGCGGCATGACAACGCAGTACTGTTATGGCACTGAGCGTTAATTGTATACTCAGTGCAGTGTAATAATAATATAATAGTACAGCGCAAAGCAGGAAAGGGTTAAGCATGCCTGTGAATCTGTGGAATAGCCTATGCCAAGTGCTGGTTACAGCAGCAACTGTTGACAACTTGAAAACGGCTTAGATGCCTTTTTACAACAAAATAACATTGATGCTTATGGAAATGTATAGAATGCTTATTTGCTTCACTCATCTCTTCAAGTCTATTTTTCAGTTGTACTAACTATGTGACATGTCTTTCCTAAGATAAAATGGGCAGACTACATGGATCATGTGGTCTTTCTGCCATCAATCTTCTGTGTTTCTTTGTATCCATTTTAAATCAGAATATCAGAATCTAAAGATCTTGTTGGATCTACCTGACTTGCTGTATGATGGGTCTGTCTGACATCTGGATCTTTTTGGAATAGAATAGCACATATCTGGTGTCTTGGTCCATATTACTACAAATGACTTGCTGTGTCCCAAACAGCCCAACAAATTTTATAATATTTGAAAAAGCAGTGCAATTTTATGGTCTACATTAGGTTGGCATGGGCAGGTACTGGTGAATCTTGGAGTGGATTGCCACTGTTTTGTTGCTGTGCTAAATTTAATTGGTAAACATAATTATTTCAGGAAGCATTTTATTCATTATTCATCTTTTAATGTATTTTTGCAAAAGGGAAAGTACTTTGAAATCCAGTTCAGTCCTGGAGGCGAACCAGATGGAGGCAAAATATCCAACTTTTTGCTGGAAAAATCTCGAGTGGTGATGAGAAATCCAGGAGAGAGAAGTTTTCATATATTTTATCAGGTATGAAGACAAACAAACAATAAAATATTGTATAAAGACATTGTTGAATTTGCTGATTATTAGACAATGCACTCGGATTGCAGTCAGTTCTTTCCTTCACTTCACTTTTCTCTTTGTATATATTTGTTCCAAGGCCCTTTTGACCTCCACGATTCTACACTTGTCTGGAGCAATGTCTGGGTGCTAATGTCATATTAATATTATTAAATGTTTCAAAACATACTCCAATGTCAACAGATGTTATTATTGTTTTACTCGTCTTCAATGGCCAATACTTGGCAGTAGTATAGTGCAGTGAATTGTGAAACTCATTATGTATCATCTTGTTGAATAAACAGAAGTTACTTATTACAAGTCTATTTAATGCATGTTAAGTCTGTAAAACAGTCTGAAAAATTAACCACAAAGGCTGTGCCCCTTATATAAGCCAAAGTAGAGAGACACCTAGTAATATTAAATGTATGGCTGGCTGCAAACCCCCTAGCAATAACAACTTATCTCCAGGGGTTTGAGCTGAAGCTTTGATTGTACTGGCCTTGGGGTCATGGCTTTATAGTGAAAAAATAGCGCATGCAGTGTTTTTTTGTGGACACCATACAGCCAATTAAGGCTGGATTCACACTTGTGTTGGAGTCTCCGCCGCAGAATCTGCTTAAAATCGCCGAAGAGAAAAGTCCTGCAAAGAGGACTTTTCTCACCGCTGGTTTTATACTGAAACCGGGCAGAAACCCGACTCCATTAATGTCTATGGGGCCGTGTGCAGGTTGTTGGTACAATGGTGAGCAGATAAACAAACAACCCTGTAAAGTTGATTGTCTGTGGCCTAATGGGATACAACTTTGCATGGCAACAGAATAAACCTTTTAATATTAATAAAATTATAGTGTATATTTTGAAATGTGTATGTGAAATATTATGAAAGGAAAGACCACATAATCCAAATATGATTTCAATGCTTTCCTCCAGTTAATCGAAGGAGCTTCTAAAGAACAAAGGAATGACCTTGGAATTACAAACCTAGATTATTATTATTACCTTAGCCAGTCTGGATCCTACAAAGTGGATGACATTAATGACAAACGGGACTTTCAAGAAACCATGGTATTTATTTTCTTTTATATGTGCTTTTGTTTGTAAGTTCTCCTTAGAAAAGATGTCAGCCTCCATTTTCAGAGCGCCTGTATCAGATTAAGTACAAACATGATTGGTTGCCAGGTTTTTGCTGGTTACAAAAGTACAATCAATAGCTCTGTTCACATTGCACTGAATCCCTATGCATAATAACCTAGTCCTCTACGCCATTCTGTACAGCTAAAGGTATACTGATACATGTGTGAACACAGCCTAGAGGGGTTGTTAGCGGGAACAAATTGGAGCATACTTTCACTGTAAAGTTTTGGGGGTTGTTGAGCTAAACTAGGTTCTTGAAAAAGGACTCAGAAACCATTGTCCATAATACAGTCAGCAAATCCCATCCTTAGGCCCCTTGCAGACGACCGTGGCTGTGATCAGTGTGCTATTCCCGTGTATTCTTTTCTATGGGCCCATACACACGACTGTGAATTTCATGGTCCCGTGTGCGGGCCAACAGTCCGGGCCACAAAATATAGAACAGGTCCTATTCCTGTCCTATTTTGCGGCCCTTGCTTCCATGGCTTCTATTCATTTAATGAAAGGAGCGCAAAAGTGCCGCCCGTGCTTTTAATTTACGGCCAGCCGGTTACAGCATGGTCGTCTGCAACCGACCTAACTCAAATATATCAATACAAAATATGATACTAGGATTGAGCTGGAATAACAATTGTCATTTTTTTTTTTTTCCTTTACAGCATGCTATGAGCGTTATTGGTATTTTTGCTGAGGAGCAAGCGATGGTGCTTCAGATTGTAGCAGGAATTCTCCACCTGGGTAATATTAGCTTCAAAGAAAAAGGAAACTATGCAGCAGTGGAGAGTGAAGAGTGTAGGTATCTCTTTATATGGATTATAGATTGTGATTTATCTTTTCTGACGTGTCAATGTTGGCTCTCAGGACTCTAATTTACTGCATTTTCTCAAGTAATAATAAAGCACAGAATAATCCAAAGTGGTCAAAATATAGAGGCTTTAAGCTATATAATAATAATGATAATTCCCATAAAAAGCAAAACAATTAATGCAACTACAACATGTGAATATAATACCGTAGAATGAGGTCCTATTGCCAGGAGGCAAATTAAATAGGTGTAGGTAACAGGGTTGGCTTTGGCTATGTGTGATGGCTGCTGATGCCCTTGCAACAAAAGGCAACATATATAAACGAGCACCAGTCCCTCTTCCTTGAATAAATTTGTACCATGGTCTTAAGACTCATACATACAGTGGAACGAGTTGCAGCACTGGCTTTGCTAGGTGCAAGGAATCTTAATTAATCTCATCTTAATCTTAAGGCACCAACCCTAGACACCTTTTCAGTGATGCATGCATACAAAATGAAGGCAGTGGCCTTTGTTATTCCTCAGGAGGTTGGCCACAACTGTGAATTCTGGGAGCTAAACCTTTTTTTTGCTGGGGAGGGAGCGGGCTCTTTTTTTATTTAGTCAGTGTGTCATATATATATTCAGGGGACACAGTAATGGTATTTTTATAATCAGGGTGGGGTTTCTTACCCAAGAGGTACAGTGTGGGCATTATACTGGGGGCACAGTGTGGACATGTTGATCAGAAGGTACAGTTGGTGGTGTTTTGTTTTTTTTTTTTTTTTTTTATAATTTGGGTACACAGTGCAGGTATTTGTAAATCAGGTGACACGGTTTTATGTGCAGAGAATTTTACTATGTTGGTTGTTGAGAGGCATCAAAAGTGTATTCTGCACACAGTGCCGCTTGATCTCAGGCCAGTCCTGGATATTACCCAATGTGCTGATCTCGGGGCCCTCATGGTGAAGGCTAGGATACCTTATACTTTACTGACTTTTCAGGTGCTTAAAAATATATAATATAAAATCAATCGTCAAAAAATATGAAACTTAAAATCTATCACAATTATGCCTTAAAAGGAACACATGGAAACTGTGGTTTAATCTGCAGAGAGCATATTATAGAACAGAATCAGCTGAAGAGATTGATATATAATTTTGTGGAAAAAGATTCAGTATAACTAGTCTTTTATCCAATGACATTTCTGCTTTTTCTGTGTTGAGAAGTCAAGGAGGCGGTCCTGACAGCTATCTCTATTCATGTCATAAAGGGGAGGTTGTCAATCTTTTATAGGTCTGCCTCCTCAACTTCTCAAAATAGAAAGAGATTTGAGTGGATAAATGTTAGGTGATACCAAATCTTTTCCCACAAACCTATACATCAATCTGCTCAGTTCTTCCTGGTCTGTAACATGCCGCCTACAGATTCGACTGCATTATTCATGTGACACGTTCGCTTTAATTTCATGACAGAATAACGTGTGACTCGTATAATAACATCATGCTGTGTAACTCTACTTTATCCTTCTGCTTTTTCAGTCTGTCAGTCACCTTACATCACTTCCGTTCTCATAGACCAAAGAGTCAAGTCTAATAGAGCCGCTCATGATTGCATCACTACATAAGCAGGGGCGTAAATACCGGGGTAGCAGCTGCCACAGGACCCGGGACATTAAGGGGCCTGGAGCCCTGTGTCAGCCGCTACTGCGAACCCCACAAACACTGCTATCATTATACTCCGGGGTCTTTTCATACCCCAGAGTATAAGGATCGGGGGCCATGGGGAGGTGAGCGAACTTAAAAAAACGTTACTTACCTCTCCTGCGCTCCAACAGGCTTCGGGCCTGTTTGGTGACGTCTCAGACGTCAGCCGACATCATTATGCATTGCAAAGCCGGCCTGGATCACGCGAGATCTGGTTCAACATTGAAGATGGCCGAAGTAGCGCACGGGAGTTCATTGGAGCCAGGGAGAGGTAAGTAGCATTGTTTTTTTATGTTTGTATCCTCCCCTGGGTCTCCAATCATTATACTCTGGGGTCTTTTCTATAATAATCGTTCATGGATGGTCCACAATGGGCAAAATACTGTGGGCAGGGGCCACTATGGGGCATGTTACTGTGTGCAGGGACCACTATGGCGCATAACAGTGTGCGCAGGAATGCGGTTTGTGCTGGGGGAGGTAGTGTTGGGGGCGGTGGTTCGGAGGTGGGGGCCCCAGGTTAAATATTCACCTTGGGGCCCAGCCATTCCTAGCTACGCCACTGTACATAAGGATGGCTTATGGCTGTTTCTATCTACCATTCTTGAGGTTATGGTTTGAAGAAGGTTCATATGTTTGAGTCTCTTCTCTTGTATATCTACTTGATTAAATTTTAAGATGTGTAAAGATATTTATATTATACATTCCAAAATGCCTGTCTATGGATACCACTTCTATATCTGGGAAGAAGAGTAGCCATTTTATCTCTAAAAATTATCTTTTCTGCTCTCCTTTATACCAACTTAAAGTAACACTAAACACAGAAAATGCACAAAAAAAAACCTAAAACATGAAAAAATAAACTATTCCAGCACCCTCCTCCCTTAAGCTTTTATTTTCATTTGATCCTATTTTGTTAGATAATACAATTAAAACTGAGAAAAAAAAAATATATATATATATAATTGTGTGTGTGTGTTGCCCAGGAGCTCAACCATGTTCACCCTTCTCCACCTCACTGTACTGTTACTGCCTGTAGCCTGTAAAACAACTGGCTGGAGCAAGAATTTACATGCTGTGCATAGTATGCCGTAGGATTATGAGATGAAGTCCCATCCCCTTGTTTGAAACCAGCCCCCTCAGTGAGTCTCCAGCAAAAGATGGACCTGATCAGAAAGAGATTAACCCTTTTGTTCTCTGCAGTATTTTTACACGACTCATGCATGAAATGCTGCAGACTGACAAACCATATTTGTTGCTTACTTTTATAATTTGTTTCTAGATTTAGTGTTTCTTTAAGTGGATATATCCTTTGCCTCCAACCACCGGTACGCACACCGGGACTGGGCCGTTGGGGGACTTTTACCGGTCCGCGGGGCAGCGGGCTGGCCTGGTTAAACGTGGCTCCCGGTACATTATGCAGGGAGCCGCGGCTCCTAGCATGGCTAATGGCGGGGACCTGGTCTACAGCCCTGTACACCGAGGTCCCACCAGCACGGCCACGGTCTACAGCGCTGTTCAGCATATAACCCCGCCCCCATATGACAAAAGCCCCACCCCCCGCTGGGCCTTGACGGGGAAAAGGTTGGGGACCTCCGTAGAACATACAGTTTTCAGTCACAGATTCATTTTAACACAACTAGTCCTTCTCAACAGAGTTTTGAAAGCATTTACAATGCTAAATCTTCCAACAGCATTAACTACACCAGAAGGAGAAAGTAGGCTTATTGCTTTATTCTATAGAAGTGTTGCTGCTCCAACCACTGACTCAGACTCCTCTGTTTTTTTTCACAGCCCAACTCTGACTCCTTCATAAATGTCTGACAGCCATGGTCAGTCAGAAGCTGTAAAGATCCTCTAATTCAGCGGTCCCCAACCTTTTTTTTTTCTCCGCATCCTGGCGGGGAGCTGGTGGTTTAGGGGCAGGGCTTTGGTCATATGGAGGCAGGGTTATACAGTAAATAGCGCTTTAGACGAGACAGGTTGGCGATCTGGCCACAGCGTTGTGTCTCCTAGCATAGCTAATGCCGGGGACCTGTTCTACAGCGCTGTACACCGAGGTCCCGTGCCATTAGCTATGTAAGGAGCCACAACACTGTGGCCAGATTGCCGACCCGCCCCACATAATGTGCCGGGAGCCACCTTTACCGAGGCAAAGACCCCCCCCCAACGGTCCACGGACCAGTAGTTGGGGACCCCTGCTCTAATTCATTAAAGAGCTAGTGACTGAATTCTTATAAAAGTGAATATACAACAAACTATGTATCTAATTAATTAAAAAAATATATTTTATTTTGAAGCCAGAGTTGGTAGCTTTTTTTTTTTTTTTTTACAACTCCACCCAAAATTGGTCCCTAGCCTGATTCCATGGAATCAGGACCAATTTGACCAGTTTTCACTTATTAACACGTGGTGTTTTTTCCTACATCAATGAAAATGAGTAACACTGACAAGTGCAAAACACTTGTGTGGTTTCAATCAATGTATGCACTGACGCATTTGTTTGCTAGCGCCCAAATATGCCCAATACGTATGACATTACTTTAGGACATCAGATAGAATGATATTGAAGTGTGTATGAGACATAAGTCAGAATGGATGAGTAATTAGTAATCAGATCTTTTGTCTCCGCCTTCTGCGTTATTTCATGGATGTATCAGAATATCTTGTATACGCTTTAGAACATTTCTGTAAGCAAAGCTTACCACAAAACAGAATGGCCCATTTATATTTCATGAAGAGAAATTGATATGCCTCCATATCAGATAGATTTGTACGACAAAAGTGTGTTGCAGCTAATATCTTTAGACAAGCTAGATTCATTCCTGTGAGCATGTATTCTGCCTTCTGGGCCATCATCCCATCACACTAAATCCACATTATGTTGCATCATTAGCAGTAATATGGTGTGCAGATATAGCAACAATGTGGCCACAATCTGCTGTTAATCAAGAAGAAAGAGTAGGGGGGAAGTAAAGTACTTTTTAATGTTTAGAAATTGCTTCCAGGATCCTGGGAACAATATGATACAGGAATCACAATCATCATATTAAAAGCTGTTCATCCAATGCCATTATTTTGTTAGGGTCATGACGCTAAAAAGATAAAGCAACACAAAGCAAGCAAATTCTGCAATTATTTCCAGTGAAATTTGGTAGTGGACAGGTACATAATATAATACATGGCACATAGGACTTTTAATACCAATATTGGTCCTAAACGCTCATCATATTACCTTTTAGTATTTGAAATTTAAGCAAAAATAAAAAAAATATAATTTTATAATTTTTATAATGTGTTGAGATGTAAAAATCTAAGCAGATGAAGGAGTTTCCATGAACTTCTTTTGACGTTTTTTTTTCAATCAAAACATATTTGCCATAAAGAACTTACACCCGGTCAAAACTTAAAGATCTGTCACCAGGTGCATACTCATTTGGTTGTCACCGCACCCCTGTTCATTTTTGTAGTTTTATTTTTAAAATTCATCCACCTGCTCAAATGATATGACCCCCTGGAAAATTTATATGTAATTTAGCTCTTATTTAGAAAGTGGGCATTAACTCTTTGGTTTTTCTTATAGAAAATGAAGGGTTAATCCCAACTTGGTAAGAACTTTTTTATACATAATATTCCAGGTGTTGTATCTTTTAAACAGGTACATGGATTTTAAGAATAAAACCGCCAAATTGATCAGGAGCACAATGACAACTGAATGATGTACAGAATTTAGTAATTTGTACTTGGCAACAGATTCTCTTTAAGTCAATACCCATTACGGTCAAGGAAGCGAGCATGTGGGATGCTGAACACAGGTTGCTTGCTTTTGCATGGCCAAGATCTCTAACTGGTTGTATCACCAAGACAACAGCCTCTGGCAATAAAGTCGGGAATGGCTTCTGAGACCCATTGGCAGAGAAAGTCATAGACTTCCTTAGCTTTACCCTGCAGCAACCAAATGACTGGCCATCCATGTAATACATCATTGGGTCAGGTCCTCCATAACAGGAGCCCCTTGTATTCAGCAGCTCTCTACTGTGACTCATAAAGGGTGGGTCCCAAGTAGTGACATCCATATGACCTAATAGGACAGCCCTTAACAAAGGAATATGTTTTAATAAAATACATGGCTTGTGAATGTGCTGTACTTATTTGCTTTATATTATAGTAGTCTCATTTGTTTACAGTTCTAGCATTCCCTACATTTCTTCTGGGGATAAATGAAGGTCGTTTGAAGGAGAAGTTAACAAGCAGGCAGATGGACAGCAAGTGGGGTGGAAAGTCAGAGTCTATCAATGTGACACTGAATGTGGAACAGGCATGCTATACCAGAGATGCATTGGCCAAAGCACTTCATTCCCGTGTATTTGATTACCTGGTGGATGTAAGTATGACCTTATGTGATTGCGAAAACATGGATAGTACTAACCTCATTCTGCTCACATGATGATGCCATAGGCTTTTTTATTTACCTATTTTATATATCTGTTGCTGCAAAGAGCACACTTTGCCCTTCATGTTAATCTAAATATTTGGCTACTACAAGTTATGATTTTTTTAAGAAAATGCCATTTGACCCCATGCATGGCTAATCTACTGGTCTTCATCTGAGGCTGGCACCAACATGGCACATCTTTGGTGCAATATGGTTCATCTAGATTGGGCTAAAAAATTTTGACTTGCTAGACATGTGGGTATGGATTCTCAGAAAAAGGGGATACGGCTTAAATGCACTAGAATGTGTCAACATTGTGTCATAGAATTCTGACTCAAAATAAGCCAACTAAAAGGTGGTGTAAACTTAGACTAAACAGTCTAAAGATACGCTCGATTTATCACCCTGCATCAGCCACCATAATAAGTCTGCTGTATTTTCAGACTGCCTGTCTGAATCAATCTGGGCCTGTGTGTTTTGTGTTTTGTTTTTTTTTTTTGTTTTTTTTTGACAGTAAAGAATGAATTTGCTTTATGGACATTTGCACAATACTGTATGTATGGATTGTTAAGCATGCCATTAGTGTGTGCACTGTAGTTTGTTTTAAGAATATTTTATTTTAATTTTTTTCAGTCAATTAATAAAGCTATGCAGAAGGATCATGAAGAATATAATATCGGTGTTCTTGATATTTATGGCTTTGAGATTTTCCAGGTGAGTTAATAGACAACTACAGATTCACTCTTTTTCCTCTAGTCTATACATGAAAATAATTTTCTGTTTATTTTCAGAAAAATGGTTTTGAACAGTTCTGCATCAATTTTGTCAATGAAAAGTTGCAACAAATATTTATAGAGTTGACTCTCAAAGCAGAACAGGTAACTAAACTGAATTCTCTGGGTATACTTATGTTTCATATAGGTACAGGGTTGGGGTTAATACGGGCAATATTGCCATTATAATCTTATGTGTATTGTAATATTCTCTGATACCATTAATTACAGCTGGTTATTGTTGGTATTGCAGGAAGAATATGTCCAGGAAGGAATTCGATGGACCCCTATAGACTATTTTAATAACAAAATAGTATGTGACCTTATTGAGAATAAAGTGGTAAGTGTAACCAGGCTTGTTATACTGATGATCTCTGAAGTGAATTCTCCTATGTCATTATGGACAGGTCTTTACAGTGTTTTGTGACCATGTTCATTGAATATGCAATGAGCTCCAATGTGAGTTACAATTATTCATGTGAAACATACTTGGCTGTATAAAGAGCAAAATGCAGGATACATTTATTCATAGTTGTTGGAGATATTTTCTTTAGGCCCCACATAAGTCACAGCCAAAAAGCTCTGCGGGAAAAATGCAGTGCATCGCGGTTTTTCCCTCAGTGCTCTTCACAGAAAGTCCACAGAGGTTTCCTCTGTGAACTTTGTTTCAATTATACCTATAGGGAAACTCCTGGAGTTTCTGTAGGTATAATTGACATGCTGCGATTTCCAAAATTGCAACGTGTCTGCAGCATGTAATTTTTTTGCAAGGTGTGGATGGGATTCGCTAGAATCCCATCCACCTTGCAGTGATTGTAAAAGACTGCGTTTTTTTCCCGCAGCGTTTACGCCACATGGGGCCCCAGCCTTAAAGGGAAAATCTTGAGTATTGTTAAATAAAATATGCACATTTTTACGTGACTTTCAGCAAAGCCAACATTACATATCTTTGCATTTTATGGCTCATTTCTTTAATTATTTACTCTATATATGTTTGGTGTTTGTGCTGTTTTTGCTTTTACATTCAGAATCCTCCAGGTGTTATGAGTATTTTGGATGATGTATGTGCCACAATGCACGCTGTGGGAGAAGGGGCAGATCAGACTCTTTTACAGAAACTCCAGATGGCCGTGGGGACTCATGAACATTTTAACAGTTGGAATCAAGGCTTTATCATTCATCATTATGCTGGAAAGGTATGATCTCCATCCTTTACAAGTGGCTTATTGGGTTGGAAAACAGGGTGACTGAAACATCAGAAATTTCTGGAATGTGAAAACCTTTTGGTAGCAATGCTGTTTCACGTGGAGTATCAATAGTGAAAGGGAACCAGTATACCAAGATGGTATGAGGAAGGCTGCTTTATGATTGTGCAGATGCTGGCAAACATAAAATTCCATGAATGGCACATGACACAAAGATCTCGATTCCACATACTGGATGGTTTAATTTGTTGACTGAAATGTTCATGAACCGAGTTGGAGCCCATGAAGGCCTCATTGATATTTATAATACACTTCTTCTTTTTTCATTTGCAGTTAAAGGGGTTTTCCAGTTTCAGCAAATACATTTTATACAATATTCATACTTATATACAATATATATACTTTCTGTATCAATTCCTCATGGTTTTCTAGATCTCTGCTTGATGTGATTGATTGTTTACTTCCAGTACATAAAAATCAGTCCATGGTCATGTGATATACAGTCCGTGGTCATGTGATGGACACACAGGTGCACAGCTTGTTACCAGGCAGATGTCTGATTACTGTGCTGACCTGTAACAAGCTGTTCACCTGTGTGTCCATCACATGACCATAGGCTTATTTTTACACTTGAGCTAAACCGAGAATGACAGCAAGCAAAGATCTAGAAGACCATGAGGATTTCATACTTAAGTAAGGTATATTGGAAAATTGTTTAACTTTTATTTATACAGACAATAACAGTTATTTGCTGAAACTGGACAACCCCTTTAAGAGAAGGTAAATATATTGCATAAGCGAAATTGAGCCATAGTGATCCTACAGGAGAATAATAGAACTATATCAATACACAGAACTGTAGAAATTAACCTTTCTGCTGGTACACACATCTGGCTGAAAAGTTCAGCAGATACCTTCATATAATGACTTGTAGGTGGTAAAAGAAGCAGAGTGTTATATGTGCAATATTAAAAGGAATGCCTTAGAGAAATTATATTTATCATTGTTTTTAATGTTGCTATGTTTTTTTATTCTTAAAAACCTTCCTGTAGACAGCCATGTTGGAAATGCATACATCCTTCCTGTATTGTCTGTCCAGGCAAAGCATTGTGTGCGCTTTATGGCAGCTGCAATGTATGGGAGTATGTGCTTAATGAAATGTCAATAGATTATTACAGTCTTCATAAAGTGACAGAGTACTCCCCCACCACAAACCACAGTGTGTTAGGGAGGGTGCATATAGCCTTATCTCAGTGTGTGTAGTGTTTATCTGGCGATAGACATTAGATGTCTATTTCAACAGGTACAGTTGTCCATCTGGTGCGTGTATGTCTTGCAATACACATGCACTGTCAGGCTGAGCCAAGCATGCATGCTTATTGAAGAGTAGGGTGAAATAGCTTTCTAAAGTGTATGGTTAGCTTTACTATCTTTCCGCATCTAGGCATTCAGCAGTACAAAAAAATTGTCATTAAATCCTCCAGCCCCTGCTGACCCGGTTTCAACCCATGGAGTGTTGGAGTTTTTTGACAACAGATTTTGGAAGCAGTGGCATAAATGTGTAAGTGCTTCTTATTTTCAGACCTAGCTGCCTAAGCTGTCTTGGTAGTTGCACTAGACAGTTATAAGTACAGAGAATGTATTGCACAGTGTAGTACTCCATGAAACTAGATAGGTTTCCATAGCACAGAAGCGTGGCTTTTATGACAAAGCTAATTCTGTCAAACCCAGATTCAATTAATCCAGAATTAATCTGTGTAAAGTCTGCACTGTGTACAGGTCACATTTTTTGCAAAGTCTTCATTTTTTGCTCATGACGCCTGGCTTTTCAGAAACTGGTTTTATGTTTATTTAATACTCCCTGTGTGTATGCATTCTGTTTAATTGCTGAAGAATGTGCTGACAGATGCTCACACTTTGCTCTGCCCGCTCCTTTTTATAATCGTGCTGCGGTTAACACAGTAAAACTGGGAAGCAGCTTTAATTTTATCAGCAGCGAGGACTTAAGTGCAAATAACAAATCCAAGCAATCCCTAATTTAATTACAGCCGGGATAGAAATCCAACACTGGACAGCTGTGCCAGCATTCACGAACAGCATGTGGAATAGTCACTAGCAAATGCTTTCTGATAGTAGTGCATACATTTATATGCCATTTCTCTTTATGAAAAATGATTGTTTATTTGCTTTTTCATTTATCTATGAAGATGTCCACATATCACTGCTTGTTTCATAGTATAAGTAGCCTTCCTTCTCATTAAACTAAGCATCAGTGCAGGGCATGCTCTATGCCGGGCAACTTAGATGCAATGGCTAGAAGAGGGCACAGCAAAAAAAGATAACCATTTTAACTATCATGCTGTCATAACTTGTAGACCTCAAGTAAACAATGCCAACACAATTGTGTGATAATCTATAGTAAAACATGCCTAAGGCCCCAAAAAAGCGCTGTGGGAAAAAACGCGGCGACAACGCATAGCGGTTCTTCCCGCATAGCTTTTGACAGAAAGTTTGCAGAGTTTTCCTCTTTGGACTTTCTGCTTCAATTATACCTATAAGGAAACTGCCAGAGTTTAATTGACATGCTGCGATTTTCAAAACTGCAACGGTTTTGGAAATTGCCATGTGTCCGCAGCACGTATCTTAACGCAAAGTGGGGATGGGATTTGCTAGAATCCCATATCCACTTTGCTGTAACTGTAAAACACTGCGTTTTTTCCACTGTTTCCACCGCGGACAAACCACACCATTTCTGTTACTTGGGGCCCCCCGCCTAAGGCCGAGACCTCACGGTGCAAAAATGCAGCTTTTTTGTTGCCGATTTTGCTGCGGTTTTTGAGCCAAAGCCCAGAATGGCTACAAAAGGAATGGGAAATATATAGGAAGTTCTTCTACTTTCTTCACAATCCACTCCTGGCTTTGGCTTAAAAAAACCGCTGCAAAATCGGCAACAAAAAAAAGCTGTGTTTCCGCAATGTGGGGCCTCAGCCTAAATAATACTTTGAAAGCTAGCATACAAATATGTCTACATATGTACTGTGCATATCAAGATTTTTGCAGTTTTGTCACTGGAGTTACAACCTTACCTACTTGTATTGTCATGTTGTGTGACCTGTGCCATTTTCTCACCCCAGTATTGGCTTTTACATTATTTGAGGCCTTCTAGGGGAGTGAAGTGATTGTCCAACATACAATGTTAGGAAATTAGAGACTGTTCCTATTGTTCCTGCATAACAATAGGGTTATGCTTCTATAATTTCCACCTGCATCCTCTTGCACTAAAGTCAGAAGAAAGAAAACAGCTTTTCAGAATGATCCATAATTGGTTATAAACTGCAGGCAATCCAGGAATTAAACAAATTAAAATAGTTTGGGATATTAACTCCTTCCTCATTGTAGATACCGTTTTGTCATCAGATGCGCTGTTGCTATGATTTAGGATCTGTTCCAATGTAGCGGCAGCCACATACGGATGAAACTCCACCTGCATGTGGCTGGCAGTGATCACACAGTTATACAGGTAAACAACTGTATAGTCTTGTGATTGCTGATGACTGCATTTGGGCAGGTAGTTCCCATCATGCAACTGTTGCTACAGGTGCATCTCAATAAATTAGAATATCTTTGAAACTTTCATTCATTTCAGTAATTCAATTCATAATCAGCAGTCTTCCATGACTGTGTGTCCTACTGAACCAGACTGAGGGACCATTTAAAGGCTTAGGAAACCTTGGCAGGTGACACACTGAATTTACAATACTGAACTTTTTTACAATTTTCTAATTTTCTTAGATTTTGGTTTTCATTACCTGTAATCCATAATCAACATTTACAGAAATAAAACACTTGAAATAGAACACTCTGTGTGTAAAGAATCTAGAAAATATAGGAGGTCACTCTATTTTATTTAATTACTGAAATAAACGTTTCAAAGATATTCTAATTTATTGAGATGCATCTGTATGTTGAAACAGACCCTTAAGGGCACCTGTAGTGTTAAATGTGATGTCTCATCTGCAGGCAGGAGTAGCTGAGCAGTTTGGCCACTTTTTTGGAGACTCCTGTCCTTTCACAACTGGAGTTTATATCCATGGAAATTAGACACATGATCACGGAGTGCAGCATAAAATTAAGTGATCAGGTTTTCTGTGGACCCCTTTTAGGCTAAGGCCCCATATTGCGAGTGTTTTTTAAACTGCAGCATTTCCACTGCAGGTTTTTTTTTTTTTGCAATGTGTGGATGGGATTAGTCAGAATCCCATCCACTTTGCAGGTACCGTAAAACTCAGCGGTTCTTGCCCCAGCGTTTCCGCCACGGCCAAGTCGCAGCATTTACGCAACGCAGGGCCCCAGCTTTAATGTCAATCCACCTTAAAATCAGGAAATTGAGCGATCTGAATGTCTTTGAACAAGACACGGTCATTGGTGGTAAACTAACTGGGGTCAGGATCTTAAAACCTACCAACCTCTTGGGGTTTTCTCACGCAGCCATGTTGAGAGTATAGCGAGGATGGTGTTATTCAGGAAGAATATCTGGGACAGAGGATCCTGTGGACATAAAAAAGGTGGTCAGTAGCATATGACCAGTGTGAGTGCCATTGATGTCTAAGATAAACAGTAAAGCAAGAGTCCAGTGGGCAATAGAGCGCAAAAATTGGATTACTGAGTAGTGGAAAAATGTCTGGTCAGATGAATCCAGGTTTATGTTGCACCATGCTGTTGGAAAGGTTAGAATTTGATGCAAGCATCATAAATGTTGAACACTTCCAGTCAGGTGTGAACAGTTCATACTGGTAGAGTGGAGTATTGGTGTTTGGTGAAATGTTTTCTTGTTACTCCCTGGGTCTTCTGATACCTGTTAATGATAGGACTGTATGTCACGAATTGCTGCTGTTCCAAAGGCCATAGAAGCTCCATATTATTATGCTTTGTTTTTTCCAACAAAAATATTCTATGTAAATCTGTTTGAGTCTTCCCATTCATAACATGCTGCCCACATATAGGACTGCATATATAACATGACAGGTTCCCTTTAAGATGTTAAAAATGCAGCTAGATGGTGGTTTTTCAATCCTAATTTCTATTTATTTGGCAGGTGTCTTATGACATGGATGGATTTTGTGAGCGGAACCGGGATGTCCTTTTTACTGACCTCATTGAGCTTATGCAAAGTAGCCAATTGTAGGTATTCTGCTTTAGATCTTCGCTGAATAAGATTCTATTTGTTTATTGTATCTAAATCTACCTACTCCAGCTGTGGTAATAAGTTATGGCACCGGAATTTCTGCTTTTACTGCTAGCTTATTGGGTACTAATGCAGGTGTGGTTGCAGCTGCTGCCAGCAGACATGTACTATAGTTCTATACTACCTCTCCTAGCATGAATACTTTAGAGCAAAATTTTCTCAAGCCGCGAAGTTATGCCCAATGAACTGTTGTATTCCCATATTATTTTAACTTTTTATGCCCTTATAGAACTGTGCATGAAATTGCACACATAGTATAGTTTAGCATTTCCTCACCATAAAACAGTAGTGTCTGATAAGTATCTTGTTCCTCAATGGAATGGTAAACTTCTAATACTGCTCATGTACATAACATACAGCCATCGCTCTCAATTACCTTATCCACATGCATGCTCTGCTTAGTCAGTCATACCTGTGCTTTGAATAGAAATCTGGTGGGAGCTTATCTCCTCGAGAGAAAAGGCATTGTGCTTGTTGTGGGGAAAGTGAAGAGACCCCATACATACTACTATATGTCAGCTACTCCTGTCAAAATGTGTGGGTTCGGCCAAAATGTGTCTGTGTATGGTCATCCTAAGAGTCAGTGCACCACTGGTTTATATGCTTAGTAACTATAAAGTTTTTTTACTTTTTACTGGTGTCTTTTAGCACATTCATTTCTAACTATTTTAGAATTAGCATGCTTACTGTTCTTCTACTAACAATTTTTTGCATCGAAATCCAATTCTGACCTGTGTAATGAAAAGTAATATGATAGACCCTACATTGCTATCCAAATTGTAATGTTTCTGGTAGCAGAAGAAGAATATAGTGGTACTCACCACTATTCAAATTGTTGTATCATAAAACATTTCAGCAGCATTTCCCCATTTTTTCCACTCAGACACATCTGATTGTTTTCCTGTAAAACCAGCTATTGGTGACTCCTTTGACCATTACAGTTTTACTTTCTTGTACCAAAGATCTCTTGCCATTCACTAAGTGCGTTGTTGACATTCGAGCAGCCATTGCATGACCAGTTCTTTCCTTCTGGATTGCACAGCAAACCACAATCTAGAGAAAAATATAGCACTTGTGGTCTCAGATAGCCTTAGTGGTTATTTTTCCCAACAAAGCCTCCGAAAAATGACTGAGTGTTTTGACAAAGGCGTGCCAAAAATGAAAGGAATACTTGGTAAAAACTGTATAGAACCTCAGGTTTTCCCACAAGCTAATCTTTGATGACAGTGCCCAGCTGTTGTTTATGTCCGTGTACAGTTGAAATTTGCCATGGTTTGGTCTTCCTGGGGGTTAAGTCCCCATTGAAAGCAGCTGGTGAGGAAGGGGATCCAGTACATAGTGCCAGGAACATGCATTTGTTGATTGTCCATCTCAGACGTGGTGCTGCTCCAAGACCCTGTCCACACTGAGGGTCTGATATGTGTACTCCAAATATTATACTGTAATATTTTATTTTATCATATGTGTTTCTCAAGGCAACACTACAGCTGGTTCTGCAACTTACTTTATGTATTAGATATGGACACTGCATTAAAGGAATAACGTTCTTCATGCAGTCCATGAATACATCTTAAGTGGCAGTGAATTGTGTGTTCATCCAGAATTGATGTATATGACTTTGTTTAGGCTGCATGTTTTATAACCCTGGTTTGCTGTGTTTTAGTGGTAGGTCACTTTTGCCAGCAATTTTACATATTCTAATATGGAGGAAGCACAGATTGAATGAAAGGGGTTTTCCAGGAACATAACCATATTTCAATTTGTAGACTATGAAAAGTTTTCTCTAACCATCTTAGTGGTGACAGTCTGTTGTCTTAATTTCTGTACTGTGGACTTGTTATCTTCTCATTTATGCATTGTTCCTGCCTGATAACCTGTCTAAAATAAGGAAATCACGGCTGGGTTTCTGACAAGTCCCAGACAAAAGAAAGTTCCTGCATTTTCATATCCATTGGCAACCTTTCAAGACAACAGGCTGTCACCACTAAAGAAAATCTTTAAAACTGTAAAATGTATATTTGCAAAAATATGTAACAACTGTCTACAAGTTTAAATATGGTTATGTTCATAAGAAATCATTTTTAATTGGTGGATTTTATAAACCAGAAAAAATGTCACTTTTTTAATTCAGTTTATTCATTCAACTTTTTCAGACCTTTCATAAAAGCTTTATTTCCGGAAAATCTTCAAGCCGAAAAGAAGGGTCGTCCTACTACAGCAAGCAGTAAAATTAAGGTAAGTATATAAAAGTATGTAGTTAAGTTATATATATCATATATTGATTTTGGTGCAGGGTTAAATATCATATCCTAGAAAACTGGTAAGCAATACGCCCTTTTTAATTGGCTTGAACTAACTTTATAGATTATATGTTGATGTTTGTGATTTTTTTTTTTTTCTCTGGGCCACTGACAAAAACAAGTCCAACTGGTTCCTGCTGTGGAGCAACTGGCCTATAATGTCTACAGTATTTTGCTAATTTTTTTATGTTTTTTCCTATTCTTTAAAGAAACAAGCAAATGACTTGGTGAACACCTTGATGAAATGTACCCCACACTATATCCGCTGCATAAAACCTAATGAAACCAAGAAACCCCGGGATTGGGAGGAAAGCAGGTAGGGTAGCCTTTAGTTTAAACATTTTGCTAACAGCATAAAGCAGATCCTTCATGGTGGAAAAAAATCTCAGCCCTGTGCGACAATTGGATTGGAATAGTACAAAGTAAGGAGAACTATTAGGTGCTTCTCTGTCCAAAACCCTTGAACAAGGACATCTTTTTTGGGCTGGTTAGATGCATTATAACAGATCTGTCATCTTAATATGCTCCCTGTGTAAGGAAAGCAAATTACTGCTACAGATCCATATTTCTATAGCAAAAACTGTAAAAAGAATTAAATTGTGCAATTTGGCTCATAGGAGTACTGAAATAATCTGACTCATGGTTATGAGTGGTTTATTCAGGAGTACCCTACCCATTCCTCATGCCAGTCATTGACAGGCTGTTGTGTATATTTGGCACACAGCTATTAACAATGCAAATTTATATTTATAGACCAAACTTAAATCTAACTAAAATCACTATAGAAAAGGAACATGTGCCAAACCATTAAAAGAGCAGTGCATCGTCGCTCCTGTAGATCCAATGTAGCTGAGGTTTCCTACATAACATGGCGATGTGTCATATAACATTGGCATAGTCGTGTTAGAATTCAGCATGTCTATATGGTATGCTTGAGAATCTTTTTGTATTTATGTTGCCTTGACCTTTCTATTTCATGTCTATGATTTTTATAAAGGGTGAAACATCAAGTAGAATATTTGGGGCTGAAGGAAAACATCCGCGTACGCCGAGCAGGATATGCCTACAGGAGGGTTTTCAAGAAATTCTTGCAGAGGTGAGGATAACATTTCTCTGTTAAATGTTACATACACGTTTGGGAAGTCTGGACGTCTATCCAGATCTATCTGGTCTCACTATGTACTACAGTTACATTGTAGCCATTTTTTTTGTTGTTGCACTGGATTTCTTTGTCAGTTTTTGAGATTGTCCTGAACACTGTACAAGTTGAACTACTATCTGGCAGAAATTCTCTACAGCAAGTATCCACCAGTGGTTCGTTATAAACCAAAAAAATCTGTGCCCATCTTGTTTTTCTAACATATCCTGTTTGCTGTAGTACTGTTGGGATATCATCTACATGTAGCTCTTCTGCAGACTGCTTACACAGGAATAAGTTACTCCAATGTCATTTCCTTATGTATCCATTGCTTACATTTGTAAAATTTCAGTGTTTAAAGGGGAACCAAACCATGCAAGCAAGTAAAATCTAAAGAATTTTCTTGTCGTAAGTAAAAGAATATATAAATGGTCACCACACCCATGTCTGCTATGCAGTTGAGTATAAATGTTGTTATATGCATTAGGGGGTGTACGGCACAGCTCTTTCTCCACCTCACCAGATAGTCCAGCACGTTTAGCAACATTCAGTTGCAAAGATGTGAAAAAGTGTTTTCCTGGAACGTGACTTCTAACCACATACAAAAAGAGACTGTAAACACAGTCCTGATGTCTTTCCATTCTAACCAATAAAACCAATTAACTTTAACTTGTGAGACCTCTGCGCTGGCTCATGGACAGTTCCATAAAGTTCACTGGGTGGTGGCTGCATGCATAGGTTGCACTTGCTCCTGTCAAACATTTATGGGCTATACTCAAACAACTGTGGCTGTTTAGAAACTGTCAGAAATGGACCAGTTGGTCCTTTTTTGATGGCTGTCCTGGTGACATCTGTATTTAAACACATGCTCATAGACTTCAGTCTATAAGCAATCCTTGAAAAATAGTCAGAAATAGGACATGTTCTGCCTTTTGACTGTCAGTTCACACTGTCTGTCAAAACAGCGGACATGTGAATAGCCCAATAGGCTGACATTGTTTTGGTGATGGTATACCCTAGTGATAAAGCGTGATATTATGAGATGGGAAAATACTTGTACATTGCCATAGAGTCTTTGAAACACAGCTGTGTTCTCTGGAAGAGCAGTGTTTCAGATTGTTTGGTGTTCACCTTGTGATGTCGCAAGGGTCTGTAACTGGGAGCTAATCCGGGAGCCTCAGCAATGAAGAAGCACAATAGGGTGAAGAATTAGGGTAGGTCCACATGCAGTGGATTTAATCACAAATCTGCATTTATAACTTGCATATTTTAGTGCCAGTCTACCGTGGATTTCACCCGTGCTGCACTAAATTTTCCGTGCCTACTACTGTGTTCCCCTGTGGATTTCACCTGGTGTAGATGTCAACAGCGCAAGATGAAAATTGTATCTGCTTACCACAGGGCGGCTTCTGAAACCAAGCCCACTCTTACTCCACCAGGAGCACATAGGCTCTGTTTGTAACTCTGTAACCTTAAGAAGGTTACAGGGTTACACACCATGTAACTTAAGTTGTGTGTGTGTGTGTGTTTTTTTTTTTTTTTTTTTTTTGTTTTTTTTTTTGTCTGATCAGTGGAATATTTCTTTAATAATAATTGTGAAGTCTGATTGTAGTATGCTTTGAGAATTCTGGCTTTTTATGATTAAAACAATTTCACTAGTTAAAAAGACTGTGTCTACTTCTGTTAAATTGGTCCTGTGACTATAAGCAGATGACAGGATGTCATATCAGCTGTAATCCATTTGGAAACACATCAAATGTGTAGCACCACCACAGGAGAAATTGGGCATTACACAGTGTCCACTGTTGGGTACTTTTGACAAATAGTGTAAGGAATTAGCATATGGTTTTGTGATTTGTATTGTGCAGGTGGAATTGTGAGTGTTTGTGAATGCTGGCAGCTTCTCAGTCTATCTCCGGAGTCTCTTTTTTTTTTTTTTTTTTCACAGTAAAAAAAAAAAAAAAAAAAGTGATCACACGATTAATTGTCTGAAATTGAATGTGGAAATCGTATTTAGTATATGTCTGTTTGTCTACCTGTCTACACTTCAGAGGTATTGAAAGAACAAAAAAAAAAAAAAGTTAAAGCCTGGCAAAAGGGAACATAAACACTTGTAGATTTGAAGAGCTTAGATTCGGCACGTATGTTGTAAATCAGGTTTAGTGTGTATCCCTTTGATTTAGTGACATCATTCATGTCCTATGAGTTATAATAAAATGAATAGGTTGTGCAAAGAACCTGGCAGGACTGGAAATGTGTGTTTCTCTGTTTGCTGTTATTTTCTTCTGACAGCTTCCTGGCAGCACTGAGTAACCGGAGATGTGACTCAGCATTTCTGTGCAGTATTTTTTATTTGCATGCAAAGATCATAGTGAATGACCAGTGTGTTAAAGTGTGCAGTCATTGGAAATATAAGCTTCAGTGTGTAAGCCTTCTATCCTGGAACACTACAAAGACGTAAAAATAATCACTCCTTCTTTTGCTATCATAGCTTCCTTGTTACCATAGATGTTGGCCGACCCAATAGTGTTTTTGCAGAAATTGTGCCATATAGATAGCTATATCTACAAACCTGCTTCTTCTACCGATCGGATAATGCAATGTATGAATATAAAGGAAGATTTACTAAGCAAAATGTGCCAAAATTCTGGTGTGATTCATGCCCAAGAAAAAAAGTTGTGCCACATTTGTCAAGTGTTTTAGAAACACATTAGACACAATTACAGCTTGTATGAAAGGGGTGTGGCTTTACATGTAAGGGGCGTGGTTTTGTTTAAAGTGGGCGTGGTCTAAGTTGGAATACACCAAGTCCAACTAATAGGAGGTGTAAAAGTTTGACTAGACATAATAATGCAAATTTTTATTCAGCAGCAGATATTATGATGAATTTGGTACATTTTAAAGCCCCATTCCACCAATATTTATTACTCCTTAGTCCTATAGTACCTGACATACTAATGTAAAGTGTGTGGTGCTCTCACTCACTGGGCACATTCAGATCTGTATGTGAAGCTCCCAGAGACTTGCATAGAAGGTAGGGGCTGTTAAGTCTAACTTTGCACTGTCTAACTTTTAGACATTATTAGTAAATATTCCCTATTATATACAGAAAAAAGTACTACTTAATGGAATGTTTTTTCGGGAGAGAGTATTACCTCTGTGTAGGTAAGATGTGACCTGATTGCGCCAATAATTCTGGTAAAGTGAATTGTGCAGTAAAGAGGATCTATCACTGTGTCTAACGTGTATTTTCCTACCTCTCCTTATTCTCGCTGCTCCACTTATTGTAGAAAGTTTTGTTTTGTTTTTTTCTAGCTTCCCCTCCCCCATCCAAATATTCAAATTAAACATGTGAGTAACTAAACATGCGTAATTGCAATTGCAGGCCACTTGGAATTATTTTTCTATGACTGCCATGACAAGCCTGGCAATATTATAGTCTGTGCTGTAATTTAATTTCGTGTCTGTTCTAAAATTCTTGCGCAATGAAG
Organism: Leptodactylus fallax; assembly: GCA_947044405.1. Taxonomy (NCBI): domain Eukaryota; kingdom Metazoa; phylum Chordata; class Amphibia; order Anura; family Leptodactylidae; genus Leptodactylus; species Leptodactylus fallax. The sequence goes on from CAMRHE010000027.1 coordinate 3,915,138, forward strand.
ATAGTAAATGTTCTTCTATAGTTTTGGGGATTTGTTTGGCTGTATATAACTTTTTGTAGTTGTTTGGATGAAAATATTACTTGGAAAGACATTCAGCTTAACCATACAGTTTAAATTGACATGTCATATGAAAGTTACTGAGCCATATTTCTGCTTACCAGCTAAATTGCTCATCTGTGTGGCAAAGACTAACTCTTCACACATTGCAATTTACACCACCAAAAGTCATCCTATGCTACATTTGTACTCTGGAATGCTCTTCACTCTACCCCTAGCATACATATATATTTAGCCTAAGCCCGTGGTGGCGAACCTATGGCACGTGTGCCAGAGGTGGCACTCAGAGCCCTCTTTGTGGGCACGCACGCCGTCGTCCCAGCCAGGCTCCTCGATCGATCTCTAATGGGGAATCCGGGACACCGGTCCCAGATTCCCCGGCGAACGCTTCTTTCAGGTGTATTTGCAAATGCACATACACCTGAAAATTGTCAGTGTAGGCCGCAGGTCCGCAGCTTACACTGACAAAAGATTATACCTCTGCCCCAATGCAGGTGCGATGACATCTTTCATCAACGTCTGCTTTGTGACTGCTCTGTGTGGGAGTACAGGAAAGTACAGGAGAGTGTTATACTGTGTGGGGGCCACTATGGAGTATGTTATGTTCCACAGTGGCCCCCACACAGTATATTATACTGTGAAGGGGTCACTGTGGCGTATATTACACTGTCTGAAGGCCACTGTGGAGCACACTGTACTGTCTGGGGGCCACTGTGAAGCACACTGTACTGTCTGGCGGCCACTGTGGGGAAGATTGTACTGTGTGGGTGCCCACAGACGTGATATTACTGCAAGCTGTAATAAAATTGCACGGTCACTATAAAACAGATCCTGTGTGATGTAAATAGTGAACATTAATTGTTCAAAAGTATACCAAATGCAAACTTTCAGTACAAAGTTGTTTGGATCATTGAAAGCTCTGTAAAACCTCATTCATACAACCATATTTTGCTGGTCCGTAACTGTCCGCAATTGTGGATCCGCACAATATTAAGGTTAAATTGTCATGTTGGCACTTTGCGATAAATTAGTAGGTTTTGGGTTGCAGTTTGGGCACTCGGTGTCTAAAAGGTTCACCATCAGTGGCCTAAGCTGTTGAAAGTATATATTTATTACAGTCCATGATTTATTACTGAGCTCAGTACTAGTTTGCTGCATCGTCAAGTTCCGTCTACAGTAGACTGTATACCTACAGGTGGTATCTGGGTCATTTACCATGATTTATAACACTCTGAATATCACCTGCACTTCCGTCTACTGTATTATCACATCATGGATCTTAGATTGTAAGCTGTAGCACGCAATGGAATACTTTCCATGTTTAATGTTGTTAGAAGTTTTTGTGTTTGCTGTCATGTAACTAGTTTTACCTGATTTTAGAGCGCAGACAGAATATGTTGGCGCTAGATCCGTCCAGTGTCTTTTTGACTGTCCAGTGTGTAGAAGCTGAGACAGCACCACACCTATGCTCAGCAGGGTGACCCAATTCTCCTTGAAAGAAAAAACGCAACATCCAGTTCTGTCAATATTATTCTATTTTATGCCACTTCTAATGTAACTGGTTGTCAGTGTGGAGTCCCTGAACTGCATCCTCTAAGTTAACCATTCATAGACATCATGCACACAATTACATTTTAACAAATCACTTTAGGGCAATTCTAGTGATTTTTTTCTTTAAGTTTTTTTATGATAAAAGTATTTTTCTCACGATATACTTCATGTGGACAAGCACTCTAATCGTGGGATAGAAATAGTTGCACGTTAGAATGTAGAGATGAAAAAATGAAAAGCCCCCTTACCAATAAAAAAATCACATACAGAATGAAGCTTGTGTTAGCTTTGCCTTCCCAATTAAGTCAAACACCCAATGCAATAGGGTCCATTTTATTTTTTGGGGGGGGGGGGGTTGTTTAACAGTACTGCATGCACTATATCAGAATATGGGGAAAGAAGCTTTGGATCAGACGGTAACATTTTCCTTCCTGCAGGTTGAAGCATGATTCTCATCTCTTGTAGTTAAAAACTATTTTGAACTGCCCTAAGGATTCCCTTCATCTGTCAGATGTGCTTTAATACATTAACTTTGAAGTTTCCAACCCATTTATATTCAGGAAGTTTTCTGCTATTTTTGATAAGAGAATTTAACTAACAGAGCAGTGTTGTAAAACTCAGTTTTATTACTGAATACATAGTCTGTTGAGCCTTGTTATTGTTCCTTACAGCACACAACTTCCTGCTTGTGTCAAAGGCTGCTGAACTCTGTAATAGTGATAAAGTATTTTTCAGTATTTGTCATTCTGAATTTTCAAAGGTGTCCTGCTCTTTACAGAACTAATGTAGTTCAGATACATTAGTAGGTTTTGTCAATTCACTTTTGTCATTTTAATTTTTTTTGTATATTGTTCCCCCTATAAGGTCATAATAGACCTTTGGGGGTCATCTTAACATTTATTTTTTCTGCTGATTTCCACCTGTAACTGGAACCGATACATTATGCAACTTCCTAAGCTCCATTGCAGAGCTGAATCTATACACTGCGCTCATTTCACTTTTCCCCTCATTCACATTTGAACATCGATTTACATGAAAAAGGGGCTCCAAAGCTGAATAACCAAGACATATTTAGAAAATATAGAATCAACCAATTTATCGGTTTATAACCAATTTACTGCTGACAGACTGACGGTTAAGATTCACAGGTATAGCCTACCATACTAGTGATCATCACTATACTTCAGATACAAGCTATCAATTGCAATGCCACTAGGACTTTTCCTATATTCCATTGTAACACATCAAGTAAAATCCAGACTAAACTGTTGTTCTGTTGTGCATCTATTATCTGTGGATGTGACTTGTACAGTCAAAGCCATCCTTTGGTTGAGGGTAATGTACTGACTCAGAAATTGGTATGCTGCATCTTGGCTGTAACAGGCATTGGCAGCATGTTATACTTTTTTTCTTTACTGTGACAAAGTACATAAGTAATGAGGAAGTTCAGTGAGGATTATATCTTCGTGAGGTCTTGTAATGATCATGGTAATGAAGTGCCATTAGTGATAAATGAGTAGCTTTTGGACAAATGCCATAGATATTAGTGAGTGCATCAGCTTGTGTTATAGTGACTATATTATTCATAATAAGTTCTCCTATACAGAGCGCCTTCATACACTTACTGAATATTCAGAAACAAACCAAATGCAATTTTTATTTCGTACAAGTATTTCTCTTTTATTTATACTGTCACAACTGTGTCCTTAAGCAAAGTAAGGTACCCCTTGCATGCCAATTTAGGTTTCTGGTAATTTAAAGGGGTTTTCCAGCACCAAATCAATTTATATCCACAGGATAGGTCATCGGTATGTGATCTGTGAGGTTCCGACACCTGGACAAATCTGCTGTTACATCAGGCTCCAAGTGCTGGAAGCAGCTAATGGACATGCAGCACATTGAGTTTCCAGCCCCTGAAGGGACTTGAAACAAAGTTATTGGAACTGCTTTCATGTGTAATATTAGCAGGTATTTTTAGGGCAAATCTAGGCATTGATCTATATTGAAAAAGTACAAGAAGGAGGACTATGTCCTATACCCTCCCCAACAGGTGCTAAAATACTTGTCATGTTTTCTATGTGTCATTAATATTAAATTGAATTACTTAGAGATTACATTGTTAAAGAGCACTGACATCACTCATAGATTTCATAGGTGTCATGAGTAAGATTGCCAATGACACAATTATATGTTTCTAAAACATCAGTCATTTATTGGTATGCCTAACTATGCATGGCGCACAGTTGTCAATTCATTATCATTTCCAGGAGCTATTACACTATTGACAGGTTTTTATCATGTGATCATTAATGTTAATAACTTAATAGCTTGCAATTTCTTATGTTTGCGGATCGTGTCTTTCACATGAGTTGAATTTTGAATAAAACATCCAAACAGAAATAAATATTCACAATTATATTTGATTTACAATCTGAAGTCCATAGCACTCACCACTTTAGTTGTAAAAATTGAAGTGTTTCATATAAGGATCCTTATTTTAAAAGTTTGTGCACTTTAAGGAACCTTTTATTTTAGATATGCTGATTTTTTTTTTTTTTTTTTTTTTTTTCTTTTTAAAGGGGTTGTACAGAAGTAGTAAACATGGCTGCTTTCTTCCATAAATTCCACTATGCCTGTCTGCAGGCTTTGGGTGGTATGGCAGCTAATCCCCCATTCATTTCAGTTTAGCTGAAATACCAGCACAACCAATGGGCACGTGTGGAGTTGTTTTTGGAAGAGGGTAGGCATGATTTTCTAATCCTGTACAACCCCTTTAATATGGAAAAATGATTGAGTCTGATCCAAGCTTGTAACTAAAGAGACAGTAGGGAAATATTTACCAGACTCTACTAAACTGATTTAATTGATGGGTTACATGACGACACAGAAAATTGGCTTTTTCGCATACACACAGTCCATGCAACTACACATGGGTCTTGTGAGTAAGGGAGGCCATAATCTCCTTAAGGCTAAGGCCCCAGCTTGTTTTGTTGATTTTGTTGTGTTTTTTGAGCCAAAGCCAGGAGTGGATTGAGCAGAAGGTAGAAGTATAAGAACTTCCTATATATTTCCAATTCCTTTTGTAGCCATTCTTGGCTTTGGCTCAAAAACGTCAGCAAAACCTGCAGATTTTGTTGCGGGTTTTTGAGCCAAAGCCAAGAATGGCTACAAATGGACTGAGAAATATCTAGGAAGCTTCTTATACGTCTCCCTTCTCCTCAATCCACTCTTGGCTTTGGCTGAAAAAACTGCAACAAAAAAAGCTGCGTTTCCGCAACATGGGGCTTTAGCCTAAAAGAGAATTGTTTTTCATTTGATGAAAGGCACAAGGGAGATGTTCCATGTAATGAGCATTCTCTTTGCAAGGAGCCTGCATTCTCTTTTGTGCAGGGTCCCTCTGGAGTTTATGTCCCCTGCTGAGTTAGGGCATTAAAAAGTTGTTACCTTAGAAGAAATGTAAAAATACCAAGAATATTTGCGGTACAAAACAGCATCTATGGCGTATACAAGTGTTAACGGAAGACTGTATGTCACACAGAAACTGGGGCTATTTATGTATGTTGCAAACTTGCCCTTACAGATATGCTATACTCACCAAAGAAACCTGGCCGTCCTGGCGAGGAGATGAGAAGCAAGGTGTCCTCCACTTGCTACATTCTGTTAATATGGACTCTGATCAGTTTCAGCTTGGAAAAACAAAAATCTTTATCAAAGCTCCAGAATCGGTGAGTACATTGTATCTGTAGTGCTTAATTGTTAATCATGGTATGGATTTCTAACGTATTCAAGTGACTAAAAGTATAATGCCCCACGTGGCAGAAATGCCACGGAAAAAACTGCAGCGTTTTACAGTCACAGCAAAGTGGATGGGATTCTAGCAAATCCCATGCCGACTTTGCGGTAAAATATGCGGTGTGGACACGCGGTTATTTCCAAAACCATTGCAGTTTTGGAAATCGCAGCATGTCAATTACACACGTGGACAAAATTGTTGGTACGCCTCGTTTAATGAAAGAAAAACCCACAACGGTCACAGAAATAACATGAATCTGACAATAGGAATAATATATATATAAATTCTATGAAAATGAACAAATGAAAGTCAGACATTGCTTTTCAACCATGCTTCAACAGAATTTTTAAAAAAAGAAAACTCATGAAACAGGCCTGGACAGAAATGATGGTACCCTTAACTTAATATTTTGTTGCACAACCTTTTGAGGCAATCACTGCAATGAAACGATTCCTGTAACTGTCAATGAGACTTCTGCACCTCTCAACCGGTATTTTGGCCCACTCCTCAAGAGCAAACTGCTCCAGTTGTCTCGGGTTTGAAGGGTGCCTTTTCCAGACGGCATGTTTCAGCTCCTTCCAAAGATGCTCAATAGGATTTAGGTCAGGGCTCATAGAAGGCCACCCACTTCAGAATAGTCCAATGTTTTCCTATTAGCCATTCTTGGGTGTTTTTAGCTGTGTGTTTTGGGTCATTATCCTGTTGCAAGACCCATGACCTGTGACTGAGACCAAGCTTTCTGACACTGGCCAGCACATTTCTATCTAGAATCCCTTGATAGTCTTGAGATTTCATTGTACCCTGCACAGATTCAAGACACCTTGTGCCAGATGCAGCAAAGCAACCCCAGAACATAAGAGTCTCTTCCATGTTTCACAGTAGGGACAGTGTTCTTTTCAAGATATGCTTCATTTTTCCGTCTGTGAACATAGAGCTGATGTGCCTTGCCAAAAGTTTTGATTTTTGTCTCATGTGTCCATAAGGCATTCTCCCAGATGCTTTGTGGCTTGTCAACAAGTAGTTATATATTACTTTTGTCAGATTCAAGTTATTTCTGTGACCATTGTGCGTTTTTCTTTCATTAAATGAGGGGTACCAGCAATTTTGTTCACGTGTATATTCTAGGGAAACGCTGGTGGTTTTCCCTATTGATATAATTGAAGCAGAAAGTCCGCAGAGGAAACCTCTGCAAACTTTCTTTGCAAAGCACTGCGGGAAGAACCGTGATGTGTTGCCTTGGCAGTTTTTCCCACAGCGCTTTTTTTTGCTGCGGGTTGTCACGTGGGGCCTTAGCCTTAAAGGAGTTTTCTTTGGGATACATTTTTAACAAAAGGGCGGATAAGTTAAAGTGAAGTAAGCATTACTTACCTACTGAATCAGCAGATAATTATGCGAAACGGAGGCCAATGAACACTTTTTTGGGGTCTGTTGATGAAAGCCTATGGGGAGCCTTTTAGGTGCAGACTTTAAATATATTGTAGGTGCACATATAGTTTGTCTGCACAGAGGTGTATAGAGATATCATAGCAAAAAAGTGTGTCTGAGTATGTCATTGTGTCTCTGAAAGCCATTCTGCAAAGAGCAGCATTTGGGGACATCTTATAGCAGAGATACATCAACCCATGTACCTGACTATGTTCATCACAGTTGAAATGCTTGTGTTTTTAAAGTGCTATTCTTCTTGTTTGGTTTGGTTTGCCACAAAAGAGCTAGCTGAGCTGATGTGTACAAAAATGTCCGTGCTGCATCCTTTGAAACATTCTCTAAATTTGCTGTTTGTGCAGATTGAGAGGCCAGCTTGATGCAACTGTGGAGTCAGTGGTGTTACTCTATCTGACACATAGACCACACCTGAATAAATAGGAAATGCATGTTATAGGAAAGAAAGAGTTGATAAACTCACACAAGACCACAACCTGTTTGAGACTGACCCCTGTAGAATAGAACTTCACTGTCCATCAGGCTCATGGGATGATATTCAAGCACAGCTTTGACAGTGACCACATGGTGTTAAGATGTGACATCAGCACTATAAGGCTATGTTTACACAGCAGAATTTTTGCAGTGGAAGCTACCACAAAAGCTTAAAAATCTGATGTGTAATCGAACCTTTGCTGTACAATTTTTTTTGCATCAGATTATGTATGAGTAAAAATTTCCTGTGCAGATAATAAAAGTAATATTTGCAGTAACAGGACTAAGTAGTCTTTGTAGTCTTTCTAGAGCCTGGAGCAACCATTTGTTTTTTTTTCCCAAAGCTTACATATTCTGCTGATCTGATTCAGTGATGTTATTGCCGGCTTCTTAACCTTGTTACACTCATATATATTTAGCTCAAATGTAAAACTAAGAAAAAAAAATCCAGGAACTAAAGTTATTTTTTAGCAGTGCTATCTGCACATCGCAACACATCTCAGGGTTTTTACACAGCCAGGTATTTTTGTTTACATTGATTTTTGCCATTGCCCGCATAAGCCTCTTATCTTGTTCTTGTAAATGCTAGCAGATTTGTTCGTTTAATTCCTCTATGACAATTTCTTACATAGAATATAGGTTCATATATCTAAATCTATATATTAGGAGACTGATTGATGGTAAACCATAGTTGATCCCACCACCTTAGATCGCATCACAGTTGATCTTTTTTTACAGTGAGATTTAAAAGCAAAAACACATGTTTTTTTTTTTTTTCTAGACAGGTTCTACATGGCTGACTGTCTTATTTTGTGGCCAACTGTTTTGAAACTAGATTTTGCTCCTAGACATTTCCACTTCACTATAACACAACTTACAGTTGACTTGTTGGCTTGACTTTTTTGTCACACCCACCCCTTTTGAAAAGAAGCATGTGTGGTGTCATTAAATAACTTTATTGTGAAGTTATCCCACCCAGAGTACTGATCTCATCTATGCTCTTTTGATGCACCTAGTGTTTCCTGTAAGAAGAGGAAGTCAAACTAACAATACAAGTCCACAAGAACCTGATCTGACCCCCAAATACCTGCACTGAGAGTGAACTGTTCATACAGTACAACTGTCAACAGTAAGCACTATGTGCACAGAGGAGTAGAGAGAAGGTTAGTGCTCAGAAGGAGCACAAACCACAATAAAGCTGCAGTAGGATATTCAATATTAAACTCGGCCCGCTAATTTTACAGTGGAAGGGACAAAAGTAAATTTACTGGATCGCATGTTGAAGTCACCTGGTTTCCTGGCATCCCACACATCAAGTGTGTCTAGAGAATACATGGTTATATATTTAATTTATGCAGTAATAGACCGGCTAAAAAATCACTGATTAAATGGGGTCTCCACAACATCTAATGTAATGATGTGAGCAGTGTCAGCTGGGAGTCTAGGGCCCACCAGTGGAGGTTCTAGGGGCCACTCCAGGACCCTGCTCAGCTGTACCAAGACCGGGCAGCTAAAAGTCTTAGCATGCGGAGTCAGCCTCATGTGACCCCTGGTAAGACCAATGTAGCTCCAAGGACAGGCCAATATTAGAACCATGGTAAAGCTTTAGAGGTCGTCCTGCCATGCAGAAACCGAGCAGAGGAAAAAAAAAAAAAAAAAAAAAATCCCCCCCCCCACAGGCAGGGGACAAAGGGGCCCTGTTGGGAGCCCCAGGTGACTGGTAAGACCGGCAGGACGGAGGCGCTGCCAGAGACCGAGCAAACACAGGGAGGGGGAAAAAGGGGGTTGGGGAAGGAAAAATTTTTTTTGACCAACAAGGTTTTTTTTTTTTAACTAATTTTACACCTCCCTGGCCGCCACAGTGGTCGCTCCAATTTATGGACAGCCTCTTTAAAGGGGTTGTTTGGGCCAAATTTTTTTATGACCACTTCACTGGTCCCCCCCATACAGTGACCTCTTCACTGGTCCCCCATACTGTAAGGGAACAGTGATAGGGCCATTATATTGTGTGGGAGCAGTGATGGGGGCTAACATCCTGTCAGGGGGACATTAAACTGTGTGGGACATATTAAAGGGGTTGTCAGGCAGGGAAAAGAGACTCAAACGGCCGGGGACGGGGGGGGGACCGCACCAAGGGCCCCTGAATGGAGCCATACAATAGCCCCTTCACTAGTCCCCCCTATAGCAGCATTAGGTCATTACTTATCTGTCTGCCCCTGTCGCCTCTCGTTCCATCTTGCTCCAGGCTCACTGATGTGACATCGTGTGCGCCCAGAGCAGGAAGAAGCAGGAGGTGACAGGAACAGACAGGTAAGGATTGGTACTTAGCTTGTAGGCCACAGGCTCAATGGAGCCCGTGGCCTACAAGCTCTGTGAGCAGTAGAGCAGGAAGCCTGTGGCTTTCTGCTCTAGTAGCAGAACTGGGTCAGCAGCGCCACTTTTCCCCGGTTTTGCGACTTGTTATTTAAAACCGGATCGCAAAACCAGGGAGAACCTGACTGCATCACTTACCTCTCCCCGCACCTGCTCGTGACCTCTCCTCTTTCCGCTTCCCTGTGCTCTGCACATCATGTCACGATGATGTAATGTGCGGCGTACGTGGGGGCCCGCTGGCCAGAAGCATGGAGAGGTAAGTTAATAGGGGCCATTACCGCAACTCCACTGCCTATTTAAAAAAAAAAAAAAAAAAGCAGTAAAAAGCAGTGGGGGTCCGGTAGTGCCCCCTAAGGGCACGGGGCCCACCCGGGGATTCACCAGTCCCCTAGTGGGCCAGTCCGATCCTGGGTATGAGCCTCTGCTAGTGTCTGCATCTATCCATTTATTTTTGTACAGCTAGGAAATTTCACAAAAACAAAGTACAATGGAAAGAGGACAGTCTAATAGCAACAATGTTGACTCAGTTTTCCATGTGCCTTTAGTAGTTCTTGTAGATATTCATGACATCTGTGGCTTAACTCAAAACCACCAATGAGTTTCAGACACTATATTTAGGCATCTGTTTTGACACAGTTAAAAACCTCTCAAGCTTAGAACATCCCAGGGAAGAAAGTATTTCAGTGTCATTTCCTTTTCTTCTACCGTAACAGGCAGTGAGGTTCAGATTGTAAAACAAGCAAAAAATATTTTTAGCCCCTATATAAACAAGATCATTCATATTTAATGACTGCAAACAGCAATAATACAAATGATGAGGAACTGGAAAAAATCAGTGTATTAGAAAACTGCTAAATTTTCAGTTATTTGTGATCAGAATCACCCCCCAGAAAAATTAGTGAACCAGTTGTCTCTGCTTGGAACTACAGTTTCACCCACTGTATGATGAAACTGCATGAACTGTTCCACACAGACTCTCCACAATTCTTAGTTGTTTGCACTTGATTAGATGGAATCCTGTCACACAGTTATAATGAAGATTGTAAAGTAATCAAGATACTGTAATTAAATAGAAGGTGATTGCTGAGTGGATGCTCACCTAAATCGGTTATGTGATTGTAGGCACAACATTGATAGAGGCTTGGAATGTCAATCTTAGCCCGGTCTGCTGTGTTACCTCACAATAACCACAACAGTATGAATATTATTTTTGCAATGAATAAAGATAATATAATGGCTAGTGGAAAATATGCTGCTCAAAAAAGTACATATACCATACCATAATATACATATTTACTACATACTAATACGTACGTGTGTGTGTGTGTGTGTGTGTGTGTGTGTGTGTGTGTGTGTGTGTTTCAGTGCATATTATATATTTTTACTTTTTCTGTATAATGAAGATGTATACTTATGGTCTCTTAGTATTTTTAGAAGAATATAGAGAAAAGAATAATTACAACATTTAGAACATGCTCAGCTATTTTGCTTAGATTCTACATTTTGGTTCTAGACTATGGACATACAGCATTAGCTAAGGTTAAGAATGTTATATATAATAGATGAGCACCAAGGTAATACAAATCCAATGGTTAAATACTATCTAGATTCTACATTATATAGCTATTTTGTGTGTACTAGTAGTATAGCATTTTTGTAGGTTACCTTTAAGTTCTGCAATTTAGAATCAAGACTGTATGCAAAATCAGTGTATTGACTTATGTCTTATCTTATCTCCATCCTAGTTATTTCTCCTGGAGGAGATGCGTGAAAGAAAGTATGATGGCTATGCTCGAACAATTCAGAAAGCCTGGAGGAAGTATGTTGCTAGGAAGAAGTATGTTGAGATGCGAGAACAAGGTATGGTATTTCACAGTGGAATGGCTGGTCTTTTCAGACCCCAGAGCATAATGATCGGAGACCCAGGGGAGGATACAAACATAAAAAAACAACGTTACTTACCTGTCTGGGACGTCACCAAGGAGGCGAAGACAAGTTTTGTTTTTTTTTATGTTCCCTCACCTCCCCTGGGCTTCCGATGATTATACTCTGGGTTATGAAAAGACCCCAGAGAATAATGATAGCAGTGTTTGTGGGGTCCGCGGTCCTGCGGCCTCACTTACCGCAGAATGGGAAGCGCAAGTGGCCGTGAGCAGGAGCAGGGATCAGTAAGTAAATAGGGTCCATTACCTGCTGGTGTTACTCCAGCAGGTAACAGCCTATTAAAAAAAAAATAAATAAAAAATCAGGGGGCCCGCCGGGCTCCCCTAATGTCCCAGGCCCTGTGGCAGCTGCTACCGCTGCTACCCCAGTATTTACGCCACTGGTATTTCACAATCTAAATTAGATTTATATTACAATACATAACTGCAAAGGTGAATTGCATTCTAAAATGTTTCTTAAAACACTTACTACTTTAATTTCCGTCATACAATATCCTATGAACCTGAAGAGAGTACTTAAAGGGAATCTTTCAACAGTAAATTGGTTATTAACCTAATCCCAGTACCTCATATAGGAGATTCTATAGTTTTCAAATATGCCTCTGTTATTCAGCTTTGGAGCCACATTTTCATGTAAATTCATGCTTTATTCATCTGCAAATGAGGAGAAAAGTTCTAGGGTGTGTCTTAGCATGTCTCGGATTTGGTCTGAACAATAGATTCCTGAATTGTGCACTCTCCCCCCCCACCCTCATTTGCATATGAATAAAACTGTGATTTATATGAAAATTGGGTTCCAAAGTAGAATAACAGAGGCATATTTGGAAACTGTAGAAGCACCACTACAAGGTACTTTGGTTAGGTTTATAACTAATTTATTATTATTATTTATTCCTGGCAGACTACTGTTAAAGTGCCAAAAAAAAAAAAATTAAGGGCAGGCAATTGTTTACAAACCTTATTAGCTAATCTCCTGCCTACACAACTGCTTAGTTCTCTGATGGATCTGTCCAAAAACCGATTGAATGCAGGCTGCAGTTAATAGAAATCTATGTAATGGGGAGGTGGGAAGAGAAAGGATAGTAAGTGAGAACCAGACATACACAGATGTTCTGGGGCAGATTACAGTAGGAAATGTAGTCACATTAGCTTTATTCACATCAGTAGTGCTAAAATCCTCCTCCATAGACTTCTATGTAACCTGATCTGTGTGTGTGTCTGGCCCATATTCCATGAAGTAGAAGCACTATCCTCTAAGAGATATTATAGAGTTTCTTATATTGACCAGAACTATTAAATTACAAAACAAATTTTAGACAAGTTGTGCTTTAAAATAAAAAAAAGTAGTGAGATGACTCATTTTCCCATTCCAGTGGTCTCCCAAAACAATTTATTTATTTATTTTACTTATATCATACTATTTCTTATCGACTTAAAGAGAGGACTTTTCACCACCTCCACCAATTCCAGTTCTTAGTATCTGTTAATGGGTACTGCTCCACTGTTTCCGGCACAGTTGGAATTTTTTCCGTAGCCCCCACCATTCCCGAGCAATCAGTGCTGTTAGTTTTGGTGTCTGATATGCTATTTAGGCTCTGTACCACCCATCTGACAGTACAGAGCCTAAATGGCATATCAGGCACTAAAACGAACTGCACTGATTGCTTGAGAATGGTGGAGACTGGAGAAAAAATTCCAACTGTGCTGGAATCAGTGGCGTAGCATCTATGAAATGATGGAAAGAGCTGAACTTGGTGAAAGTGGTGAAAGGTCCTCTTTAAGGAGAAATCCATCTATCACAATCTGTCCATGTAATGGGGTTTTCTGGGCCAAAAGTAGTTAAGGGCAGACAACTATTTAAAATGGAGTGGAACTCACCCCTTCTTCTCCCCCCCCCCTCCATTTCCAGTGCTCCTGCAGTGACATGAGTGGCCCCCTTTGTGGCCATTACAACTAATCACTGGCTTCAGCAGTCATGTTCAGTTGTCGGTTGCCTCATTGTTGCAGTGGTGCCCTTAACGCTTTGCTGGCCCAGAGTTTTTATCTCTTTTTCTCTTGCACATTAAAGGTGAGACAATTCTGGAAGGAAAACATCAGAGGAGAACATACAGAGAGCAGTTGCAAGTGCTTTCTAAGGGGTCCAGCACTGCTTTGCCTTACACACTAAGCCTATTAACCAATATCTCATATCCTTCATTTTATTATTTGTTCCAGTGTAGGTATGAAGTGCAGGTATTTTTAAAACATTTAATTTGATAACTTGAAATTTATTAAAAGTAATCTATTTTCCCCACCAATATACACAGTGAACTTTGTCTATGTCTGTCAGTGATTATGAGACGTGTAGTCTTTGTACATTATTTCCTCTCAGGACAATTCCAGGCAGATGTAGGAGAGTTAACCTGCACTTCTGCATTTGGTTAAACTGATGTAGCGTGATAACTTATAGAATACAACAAAAAACAATAAAAAGTAATTGGAAAAACATGATGCTATTAAAGTGACATATTTTTTTTTAGGATGTAATTTCTAGAAATGACTTTATATATGCAGAAACTTTGTTCAGATTTTTCTTTTGTTACAATTACAGATTTATTTATATTTTTCTAGCTTCAGATCTTTTCCTTAACAAGAAAGAGCGGAGAAGAAATAGCATTAACAGAAATTTTATTGGTGACTACATTGGAATGGAAGACCATCCTGAGCTCCGTCAGTTTTTGGGAAAGCGTGAAAAAGTGGATTTTGCTGACACTGTTACCAAATATGATCGAAGATCTAAAGTAAGTGAAAATGAGTGAGTTTCTGGTTTCAGAGAATAAATCTTATTCATTGTAAAATGACTTAAAAATCTAAACGTAGTTATTAACTGGCAACGTTCCTTGACACCTGTGAAGGATCTCATCCTACCGAAACCGCTTTCGGCACACCTGAGATCGTTTCATTTACCTCACACCCACCACCAGTGAGTGTTCTGGGCCCATAGGATAATACAAAATGAGCTTTCTAAATTTTATATGTTTATTAATCCCTAAAAGGGTCGGTACTAGACACTTAACACATACAGAAAATACATGTAGCGGTTATCAAGCAAATACAAGTGGAAGAAAAGGAAATATTACCAACACAAGCCTGTGATTGCTTCTCTGGGCTCCGGAGGATGAGCTCAGGGCGCGTACTTAAAGCAGTCCAAAAGCATGCATCCGGGCATGCTATTCCAGTGACAGCACCCCCTTGGCCCTGGGCAGTGCTATCCGGGTGGCTTTCAGCAGAAGAAGACCATATAGAAAATTACCAGAACAAGTAGATGGACCATTTCTCTGAGTCCATGTGGTAGGGTAGGCCTCAGGATTCTTCCTTAAGCAAGTTAGAGAATGTGTCTCCTACATGCTGTTACATCTCTTTCAGGATAACAAAGTTTCTCAGGCCTCAATGCTAGGCCGCATGTTTAGGCCACATGGTTGGAGTCTGCACCATCACCTGCCCTCAGATCTCCTCCAGGAACAACAAAAACAAAAGACCCCGCTCTTCCTGGTCTGAGAACTTTTTAACTAAAAAGGTCTCCTCCCTAAGTGATGTCACTAGATGGAGGAGCCCTTAAGAAGGGCGTCCTTTCTAAATCCCTCAGAATGATATTTCGTTGTAATTCCTCACCTGATGACTATAGGGTCGGGCAGGAGGTATGATAGGGTTTGTGGCGAGATCACGTAGACGCCAAGGATGGCACCCCAATACCCTTTGGTAAGGAGATCAGTGTCTGGACCTTTTCCGGGCTTTAAACCGTGACTTTTGGGGGGTCTAAACGTTCGCCTTGGCCTGGCCCACCTGAGGAATTTATCGGACAACTGTAAGAGGTTCTCCAGGGCAGATATTGTCATAAAACCATAATCCTTTTGTTAGGGCCGTCGGCGTCATGACGTCTGAGCATGGAGTGCCCAGAGCTCCCCCACCACATCCTTGCAGGGACTCCCCCCTGATGTGACATTGAGTGTAACAAAGGTATGCAAATGGAGCTATACATTGGACTACAAAGGGTTGTTGATTACAGAGCCGACATACCACATTTCTCAAGCCTATGACCAAATGGCTGATAACTGACAGGAACCACACAATATGAACAAGTAGTACTACAAATACCATATATCTGGCGAAGACGGCTTTTAACCCCTTAAAATAATGGCTACAGTGGGGGGGGGTCACAACGCCGGATACGGGGGCGGCACTGTGTGAGGTGTTTTTTCCCCGACCTAGATAGCCGATTCCTGGGCCGCCGCGCATGTGTTGCAATCCCCCTCTCACAGTTCATTAGAAGAGATTTAGACGCGCTGGCGGGGGGGGGGGGGGGGGGGTATAGCGGCGGCCCGCACAGCGGTCGGCGTACAGAGCGGGCACAGGCGGCATCAACATGACTGATGGATGTCGGTCATTTTAGATGGGGGGGGTGGCATCCTGCTGTGATGAAAACCCTCACCAGTGTCTGAAACAACCTTAAGAAGGACAGTGCGCAACAGCCTGCGGGTCATAGGCGCTATTTGAAGGCGTAATAGTGCTTTGTCGCTTTCACTAGTTTTCCTTGCACAGTGGGGCCCCAGTGTGGTTCTAGATGGAACCAGATGTTGTTCTTAGCACAGCCTGGTGACTTAGTGTAACAGTATATTGTGAAATTTATCAGCACTGACTTTGGATGATGGCACACTTTAAACTGTTTTCCTTCTTACTAGGGAATAAAAAGAGACCTTATCCTAACACCAAAATCTGTGTACCTCATTGGGAGAGAGAAAGTAAAACAGGGCCCAGAGAAAGGAATGGTGAAGGAGGTAGTGAAAAGGAAGATTGATGTGGAGCGTATCCTTTCTGTGTCTTTAAGGTTAGTATCTGTATATAGAGAGTAAAATTCTGAATTACTATCTGTATTACATTGGTGACCTTTCTTTCGTTGGAAGAATTGTTATTTTACTGTTTTAGTATCTTAGTTAAAATAATTAAAAATAAAAAATATTCCTGTTTTAAAACTGTAGCATGCCGGCAGCTAACCCACAGTATCAGCGCTAAATCTCATCCAGATGCTGCTTTCAACCTGAGCCTTGTTCATATTATCATATATAGCCATAGGTGTAAAATATTCTCAGTCTAAAATGACCAGATTATAACACTTAAAGAATGGACATTATCACAAATCAGACTGATCATTACTTACATACTTCATGGAATGTACTTCAAAAGGGATGTCTCATAAGAGACAACCCCTTTCAGAAGGCGACCCCTGGGAAATTCGCCTCCCTGACCAGGAAAGCCTAGGATTAAAGGGGCTTTCCCACAAAGGAAAGTAATCCCTTATTCATAGGATTTGGGATAACTTGCAGATCAATAGGGGTCTGACCGCTCAGACCCCCACTAATCAGAAGAACAAGGGATTTTCGTACCCTGATCTTAATGGAGCGGTGGTCAGGCAGCATGCACACCATTCCATTTGTTTAAGTGGGAACACTGGAGATAGCCAAAATACACAAGGATGCTTCAGTAGAGCTGTGGAGTTGGGGCCAATTTCAGGCAAGGTTGGAGTTGGAAAAAAGTTACCAACTCAGACTCTGGCATCAAAATAACTTTTTAAAATCATATTATACAATTATCAATATTGTCTAATTATTTAGATGTATAGTTATTTACATAGTAGATGAGGTTGGATGAAGACACTGGTCCATCAAGTCCAACCTATAACCCTACACTGTTCGTATGTTTGTAGAGAAATTCAATCACTAGGTTTTTTTTTAATAAATTAGAGGAACTTTATTGCTTCTGACGACCACAGATGTCTTGCATCCAAGGGACACCCGTTTTCACTGATTTACCCCCCCCCCCCCCCTATACATTTGAGTGCATGGAGGGGTCCTTGAAAATGGACAAAAATAGGACATGACCTATATTTTGACAGTCCATTCCCAGACATTGCATTTAACACAGACAGTTGTCACACAGTCAGTAATCACTTAAGGCTACAGTCACACTACCGAGGTGCAAAACGGCTGTGATAAATGTCCATTTTCACGGCCTTCTTGCACCTGAGGGGCACCCATTTTCAGGGATCCCAAATACATTTGAGTGTATGGAGGGGTCTGTGAAAACAGACAAAAATAGGACATGACCTATATAGCTTAAGAGTCAGAGTCAGGCTGTGGAAAAATAGAGAACTCTGAGTTGGTGGTCTGGCCTACTGACTCCACAGCCCTGTGCTTGAGTCTACCACAGTGGCTGCCATTTACACAGGATGATTCTCTGTTCTGGCACACTGAGGGGGGTTGGTTCCAATTCTGAAGGCTACCCCCTCTGCTTTGTCCATATGCCCTAATAGGTTGACTTTTATGAGAGAACCCCTTTTACTATGCTGTTTATTAGTTATATTACTTTTGTCTTTTTTTGAAGCTTATAGCTTTATACAGTCTTTAGAGATGACATGTTGACGTGTTAATAGAAAATAATTGTATTTCTACAGGCCCATCAATAGTAATCCTGCATATCTATAAGAAATTCCAGTGCTTAGCAGCTGCCGGTAGGAAGAAAGCTCATTATAAACACAGATCTGTCACTAGTCCCATCAGACTACACCGCACCTGCTCAAATGATCCATCTGTGTCTTATGTAGACATTAATATAGTAAATAGCCGTCTATCTTGTATCAACCAAGTACCAATATTCAGTGTGATGACAGATCATATAATGTTTTTTTGTAATGCTTTAGCAGAAGAATGTTACATCCTTTAAAAGAACATTAAAGCACACATAAGACCAGTGGAAAGCTATTTTGGCTTAGTGAGTGAAGAGCATTGTTCTTGAACCTATGTGCATTGTCTGCTCTGTACTAACCAGCACTACAACTGGTACATGCTTATGCGTTAGGGTGCATCATATTAAGCAGATGTCAGTGATTTGCGTTCACCAAAGTAGGACCCTTGTTGAGTTTACCATGCTGTCCTATGAATTCTAGCAAGGCTCCTGTTTTAAAAATTTTAAGGACTTTGTTAAGGAAATACTGACTGCAGTAGTGATCTAGCTCTGCTAAATCACTTATTTCGCATCCAGTAAATGCAAAGTAGTCATTCTAGATGAAGGATGAATATTAAGCTTCTCTTTTTTTCCTAAAAGCTTCCACAAAAAATAATCTATTGAAAACCTAAAATACAGAGCTAAAATGTAATTAAAAAACTGTATTTTTGGTTATCATTTTCCACACATAACACTACTAAATATATTGCTGTACCCTGACCCTCATAATACCCCCTCAACTGTAAGGCAAAAAATGTCCCTTCTTTGTTTTATACTATGTAGTTGTATCCTGCAAGTACTTTCTTTATATTTTTTTGATGTGATTGAATGGGGTAGGGCAAGAGGACAGTCTGGTTTTATGGGATTTTTATAGCAGTAGTAGCATCTTCAAAAGTGGCTTGTGCAACATCCATTAAACATCTGCAAGAGATTGTTAGCCAATCTTCATGAGTAATACAGCTCTCAGATCCAAGTAAAAGTCTGCATAGGAGCACAAGAATCTAGAAAGCCTTGTGTATTTTCATACCCTTTTTTTCTCCCATGTGGTGACAGCTGTTCACTCTTTTATGCTATTAAAATGCTTCCAGTAAAATTAGAAGTTTCTAAAATATTATATGATGGCTACTGCCCGGCATATTGTAATGCTTTATAGACCATGATTGTTCTACATTGTAACACTGTCCAGCACATAAAGGATCTATAGAAACACAAAATCAGATTTATACACAGCACAATTTATTTCTCCAGACGCAATGAGGATTCAGTCTATCCTAGAATTGGTGTAAGCGCTGCTACTATGTAGTCTATAGTTCAGGTCAGTTGGATCACCATTCTTCCTTTTAGATCAAATATCAGGGTATCACTCCAGTTCATTTTGTATATCTTCTACATGAGTTGGTCACTCCAGGTGGGGACAAGTTTATTCATAAAGCTAACTTTATCTAAAAGGCAGATCTAATCATTTATTTTGTCAAATTCTGGGACAGTTTGACAGGCCTGTTCTTACTGGCAGTATGGTTTTCATTTGGATAGAAGCAACGGCTTGTATGACACCATTTTGATCTGTTTTGTTTTTTTTTAAAGTGAATAATGCTAAACCAGAACATTTTTAAAATCTTTCCTTTCCTTTCCTTTCCATTTAGGTTTCTTATATGCAGACCTAAAGATGTTTTATGTAAAACTAGACCAATTTTATCCCAACATTGTGCAGCCTTCATTATGGCATTGGTTTCTATTCATCATATACTTTTATCTTTACAGTACATTCCAAGATGACTTTTTCATTCTTCATGAGCAAGAGTATGACAGTTTACTGGAATCAGTCTTCAAGACTGAATTTATTAGTCTGCTGGCCAAACACTATGAGGAAAAGACCCAAAGAAAACTACCTCTGAAATTTAGCAATACGTAAGTATATTACTTGTTATAATATGGGCGGCTCAGTGGTTAGCACTGCAGCCTTGCAGCGCTGGAGTCCTGGGTTCGAATCCTGCCAAGGACAACATCTGCAAGGAGTTTATATGTTCTTCCTGTGTTTGCGTGGATTTCCTCTGGGCCCTCCGATTTGCTCCCACACTCCAAAGACATACTGATAGGGAATTTAGATTGTGAGCCCTATATGGGACAGTGACCAACAATGTCTGTAAAGCGTTGCGGAATATGATGACGCTATAATAAGTAAGCATAATAAATAAATAAAATAAATAATGCTGTTTATCAGAATCTGAGTACAGCTTTTAAGCAATTTCCTGTTACTACTGACTTATGAGTGATCGTTCAGACAAGCGTTGAGATGTTTCACCTAAAATCCTTTTCTGAACGATCTACTATGTTTATTCTACATAGGAAGGTTTGTTCCGGTAATATCCTCTGCACTCCAGAGGCAGCCCTCTTGTCAGCTCTTAGCATCAGGAAAGAGGTTTCCTTCCTCTTTATGCTTTTCTAAAGCTGGCTGTAGGAAGATTTGCTTCCATTCTGACCAATATTATGGTATTTTCACTATGGAGGTACTGGTCATTTTAGACGCTGGCATTTTGTTGTGGAAAACCATTCACATGCTACATACGTATATTCTTATGTAGTACCAAAGACCCATCTATTAAAATTAAAGTAAAACATTTTTATTGTAAGTTATAATTGGTTATAAATATAATCTCCTTCCTCCTTTTTTTTATTTTGCTCCTTTTATTGCCCCCTGATTTTTCTAGTTTTCCATCTTTCTCTTCTCTGTTACAGATATGTTAATACTCTCAATACTGACTAGCTCCAGTACTGTATTCTCAGTGATAACATGATATTCCAACACTTTGTCAGCTAGAGTGCACATACAATACCACACTTATCTCCTTCAAGGTTTTACACACTGCTCTTTTCATATGAGTAACAAGACTGCAGTAAGCAGACTACCAGCATCTGCTTGCATGTGATCATGTCTGTCTGATAATCCTTGGAGGAATATGTTAGGCACATGCAATCTGTTATCAGGACATATATGTAGAATGTCTCTCAGGACTACTGCGGTGTAAGGAGTCCCACAAGCAGCATGGAGAGTTATTATTTATGTGATAGGTCTTTGGCCTGTGTAGCCATACAAATGAAATATCTATTTCTCCCAGTTTATATTCTGTGGAAGAAAGTATCAGAAATGTTAAAGTGGAGCTATCAGCTTCATCTTTTACCTATTTAAGGGCAGCATATTACAGTTATAGGTCTGTACTATTAGCCGCCAAAACAGCACAAAAAAGTTGTAGTTTGTCTACTAGGAGTGCTGAACACTGGACATATAGTTCAGTGTATTGTGAGGAGAGCACTGTTCCTGCCCCCTCCCTCCCTGGACACACATACAGCTATCTCTCAGTCACCGTCCTGAGGATTAGGAGTCTTTAGAGGAATGCTCTCATCATTCATGAGTGCATTGTATTCATGAGATGTCTGAAGTATTCTTTCAGTGCTCCTAGTAGCCGAGACAGGACGGACTTGTACCTGTAACATACTGCCCCTATGCATTCCAAAGTTTTGTCTAATGTTTAGGGGTAGTATAAGTGGAGTTGATAAAAGCAGATGTATTATATACTGTAGTGATTCTGTATGTTGTAATGTGTGGTGGGTAATGCTGGTTTATAAATATCTTTATCATGCATAGCTGTTTCATAGTTGTTTGTTTAAATATGTTTTGCTACAGACTTGAGATGAAGTTAAAAAAAGAAACTTGGGGTCCATGGAGTGGTGGAAGTGGCTCCCGTCAAGTGCAATTTATTCAAGGATTTGGTGATTTGGCCATACTGAAACACAGCAATAAGGTGCTACAGGTCAACATAGGGCAAGGCCTGCCAAAGAATGCCCGTAAGTAGATTTGTCCTGTATTGATAAGGAATTCAAAGTAGAATTTATTGACCTTTTTCCAGATAATACATGCTCTATATATAGATGTCTTTGGTTCTGTACAGACGTATGGGTTTACTTGAATAGCACAATTCACAGTGTTACTTTCCACATTATTTTACATAAGGTAACGCACACTGTGGTAGATTTAGTTCTATTTTACAGATTATATAAAGTTACTGGCCAGCATTTAAAAAAATCATTGTTTCCTTCATATGCTTTGTGTATGATAACAGATCAGTGTACTTACATTTTTATGTATTATCTAGGACCAACACGGAGAAACTTTGTTGAAGGGAGAGGTAATATGAACAAAGCCAAATCCTACCCAAGCAGGGCAGCCCCACCACCACCAGGTATGCTGTTCTAAAGTACTAATATTACATCTACTACACAATGAAGCTGTAACATGACACTATATTATTTGTCAACAGAATCCTCTGAGATTCTAGTGTCTATTGAACCTGGCAGACATTTGCTTGAGCAGTAACTGTGGGTAAGGCTGGGTGAATTTATCCCCCACAGTTCCTAATGTTCCCTTATGTGATAAAAACTGCATTCTATCTGGAAGCGGCTAGACTCCAGGGGTGTAACTTGAGGGGGTTCAGTTATATGTGCAGTCACATCTGAGCCCAGGAGCAATAGGGGGCCCATATAGTGTCTCTTTCCAGTGCAAGGAGACCAGTACTATAATTGGTACACTATAGTTGGGCAGGCTGGTACAAATTTTGCATTTGGGTGTCACTGTTAATCTCCACTGATATAACATGTATATTTGACCAAGCTAGATGTGCTTGTTATTAAGGAGGCATCATGGCTGTAACCCGTTGGACAATCAATCTTACAGCATTTGCATTCCAGTGCATTTTACCTAACGCTAGACAGGATAATATTTTAGAAGAGTTTTTAGTTATAGGTTATGTGAAAATCAGCTCCTGTCAATATGAACACCACTGGTACCCAAAGAAATTCTCATAATTACATCTTAAATTATGATGACATATGACTCAATTTTTCTAAATACCATTAACTCATAACATCATGTATTAAGATATGAGTAAAGCGGGGTCAGATAATAGCATGGCCTACACTACCCCATACCTACTTTGCACAGTCTACTCTAAACATCTTGCATGGGAGTGTTCTCATCACAGATATTTATGGCATATCCACAGAATGTGGTTCTACCTCTGGGACCTCAGCTTATCTCTAGAATGACCTGCTTTTCCGACTGTTGCTGCAGTTGCAGTAAATAGAGAGGTGGCTGCCTATTCACGTTTCTCTCCATTTACTTCTATGGGAATTCTCAGAACAACTAAGCAAGTGCGTTCATCTGTCATTGAAAATCCCATTAATATCAAAGGAGAGAAACACATGGGTGGCCAACTCTCCATCAATTGGCTGTGGCACCGGTAAGTCTTTGAGTCCTCCTTTTCTGGAGATTGATTTGGCTCCCACATCCAGGATCTGCATCTGCCAGACATTTAAAGCATATCCTGTGAGTAATCTACTTGGGACAGTGAATGATAACAATAGCTGTAAAGCACTGCTCTATATAAGCAAGTAAAATAAATAATAATATGCCACCAATGTCTTTGATGAGTATACCTATATCAGTCAAGGTGCCTATTCTGGTATTTTTATTTTTTTTTGTACATTTGTTTGCTACTGAAGAGTGGTATTATATTAACAAAGTGAGACATTTTTGGGTGCTATTATGGCAATTCCACTCCTTACCTGCACCCTACCCACAAACATATATTTTATACTGGCTCCTTCACAAATATTGATTTTGTCATAAAGGATAGAGAAGAGGCTACTCTTTTAATCATACTGTAGACTTTCTAAAAGTGCCGTGGCACCTTGTAAACCCTACCACACGATTTGATATCATGACAGCATCACTATTATTCCACTACTCATAATCTTATTCTATTCTTACACTCCTCTCTATAAAATATAAAGAACTGGTAGGTACAGTTGCATTGTAAGTAGGTTTGGCAGTTACTCTTTTAGTTCATATTTATCTACATTGTACTTGATTTGTTTCCAGCATTCTCTGTCCCAAAATGCACACCACCTACTTCCTGTCCCTATAAATATGGTTTTGGAAGCCGCCTTCTGTATAATTAGACTTACCAAGCTTGTCATTCCAATTTAAATGGATAAGAGACTCTGAATTTAGTACTGAAATGAATGAACATCATGGATATACAAGATTAGCTGGGTAAAGTTAGGTAAAAGTATAGGGTGAGATCATGTTAATCATGGGTAGGAACTGTGAAAGAGGCTTCTGTGAATTCACAATAGCTTTAGTTCTCATACAGCTCTAGAAGATACATAGCAGGTGCACTTTATCAAACAAAATGTGCCAGGAAAGTGGTATATAATATAATAGAAGAAAGACTTGCATCATATTTTAATATGCAGATTTGAAAAGGAAGCATCATATAAGTGAGACAATATAACACGCAAAAGATTACTGCAGCTTGGCTCTCATTGAAGTGAATGGGACCTGATCTGCAGTAACCTAATTTGGCCACTGCACAGAAAACAGCTGTCTGCTTCCTTCTCCATTCTGTGTATCAGCTGGTGATGGAAGAGTGAAGAAATCAGGCGATACCTTTTAGAGGCTAACTGAGTATATTTGATAGTAAGCTTTCGAGAGTGCTAGCTCTCTTCTTCAGGCATGGTGTAATATCAGCTTCTAGGAGGGGGTTTCGGGTGTGAGACCCACTTCGATCTGATATTGATGACCATTAATATTTTTAGTCTGGAAAACCCCTTTAATCTATTTGTTTCCACTGGGTGATTTTCAGCCACAAGTGTCTTATGATCTTGGCAGCAACGCACTGCACTTAGGCTTTGTTGACTTTTCTGCTGCAAAAAGATGCGGGTTAACCCTAGATGAAGAGGAGTTGACATCAAGATCAAAGGACACTTGCTGCTAAAGAAACACTGAACAGAAATGTAAAGATTAATCTGCTTATAGTGCCATTGTTCAAAGTGTTTTTTTCTAAGGCATGTTGTATTACTGATGGCACACATTGATATGTTCAGAAATGTCTCCCTAGCCTCTACGTAACTTATAACAGTTTAGAGGAGTGAAAAATGTTGACAGGTTTTCTGCATCAACAATTGCATGCACAAAGTCTAAGTTAATAAATATGATCAGTTAAGCAGGTCACCAATAAGATGTATCTTATTGAGCTTTTCCAGAGCTTTGTTCACTTGGAAGGTCAGTATTATTAGCAATATCTACTCACTCACATTCTGTCACTTTGCTCCCTCTTGAACTGCAAGGTTTGATAAGGAAGAAGACCTACAATCTCTCTAACTGATAA
The DNA here is from genome assembly GCA_947044405.1 of Leptodactylus fallax. NCBI lineage: Eukaryota > Metazoa > Chordata > Amphibia > Anura > Leptodactylidae > Leptodactylus > Leptodactylus fallax. The sequence continues at coordinate 3,940,532 of CAMRHE010000027.1, forward strand.
AGCTCTGCTTTGGTGAAGCAGGATGCAGGAACTGCAGGTCCTATTACAGGCACTTCCCGCATCATTGGTTAAATGCAACAGGGGTGACAGCGAAACAGGAATGGAATGTATGTTATATCTAGTGCTTGGGATACAAGTGGTAGAACATGTCCTTTATAATAATAACTTTTATTTATATAGCACCAACATATTCTGCAGCACTTTGCAAATCATAATACAAGTAGCATGACCTACCTATGAAAAATGAAACTGTGCAATTGACAGAAATAAGAGGAAGTTAGGTGGCTTTTGTGGGAATTGCTTAATTGAGATTGCCTTTACTCTGTGTTTAACAATGTTTCCTCAAATAAAATACGAAAATAGTATTCTGTACTTTACTTTAGTGGGTGAAATTCTAAAGACATTAATTTCTTTTCAATATAGGGTCCCACCAGAATGGATTGATACAGAATAACCAATATGGCCAGCAGCAAAGGTCTGGAAAGCAGTTTAACAACTCTAGAACACAAAATCAACCTATGGAGCACCCATCTTTACCAAGGCACATGGCTGGTGCAGTAGCGGGCAGAAATCCACTGCAACCTCAAAGTTTGGACTTCCTTCGTGTGCCAGACCAAGGTGTTGCTGGGTAAGGCTTATTCAACATATAATATAGAGCAACTTTTTAATTCAGACTACCAGTTCTGATTACTCATCTTGACATTCAGGGCATATATGCTTCTTTAAAAGGGGTTATGCAAGACTCGAAAATATGGCTGCTTTCTTCTTCTCAGGAACTGACATGTCCATTGGTCACATGGCAATTCCACATCTTCAATCCCATTCATTAAAATGAATGGGACTGATCTGCAGCATGGCCATGTGACCAACAGACCTGATGTCACTTCCTGAGAAGAATAAAGCAGCCATGTTTTCGGAGTCCTGCACAACCCCTTTAAGTAACATTTTTTTCTAGAAGAGGTGAATGTCTGTCACCTGTTACCCAAACCACTGATTTTTCATCATCAAGCTTATGGTATTCTGCCATCCCTTTTCAATAGGACTCTGCATCATAACAGAAGCAATTAAGGGTGTGTTAAAGTGTAGCTCCAAAAAAATAAATAAATAAAAACTGCATATTACGTCCTTAGAACCTTATGTACATTACCTTTTCTTCAAAGATCAGCTGCCAGTGCTGCAGAACTCTCTTAACTAACCAAAAGGAAGTTGTTATTACAGGTACAACGACGCTGCAGTTCAGTCACCAGTCACTATCTGTAATAGTCTGCTAGCTGACATAACATTTGCTATTTTCTCACTTCCCCTGTTAAGAGACCATCACACTATTACTGTGAATTTACCTTGGTTTCATCTGTTATAGGATAAGTGTAATGAACATTAATGGTAGTAGAGTAAGGGATGCAGACAAAGCTCCCTCCGTCTGCTCCCATTGATGCAAATGTAAAAAACATGATGATTGATTGTTTACTTTTGTAACAAGAAAAAGTCCTGCATGCAGAAATTTTTCTTCTGCCAGAAAAGTAAAAAACATGATGGAATAAAGCTTCTGTTGTGTTTTTTTTTTTTTTAACATGAATGAATGCAGACAGACACAAGGCAGAGGGTGCTCTGTCTACAATCTACCATTAAAGTCTAATGGACATTAAATAATAGTAGTTTGAACCTACCCTTAGTAAACTGTTACACACTGCTTGAATTGTTGCTGAGGCTGCTGTAATCCCAGGGATTCATTAACTAGCAAACTACTCAAAACAGGGAACTGCAAGAGTTTTGCATAAAGATAATCAACTTATTTTAGCTGTCTCTCTCTGTCTATCTGCCCCAGCAGCTGACATGAGCAGGGAGGAAGTAAAGGTTTGCAGAACTTAAGAGTCTTCATATACTTTGCCCTATATTGAAATTAATGCAGTGTGCAGCCTTCAAGTGAATACCAAACAGCAAAGAATACAAATTATTATACGAGAAATATTATTCATATATTAGAAACTTGAATTTACACACAGGGTTTTAAGTGCATCACTGTATGGATTCTTTAGTTTAAAATAGTGTAAGCCCATTGCCATTACCCTGCAAATTCATTAGCGGCATACAAACTACCTTTCAAAGCTGTCTGTATCTTTTATACAAAGCTACAGCCAAACGCTATAAAACACACCGCATAGCATTGATAGAGATGTCTGGAAACTAACAGCATTGTACCCTCTAGTCCTTTTCAATACTAATGTTGTTGAATCGAGGCACTGCACAGAATCTGATCATTGCCCTGTGTGCCCAGTATGTAGACTAGGCCTCAGTGACCCGATAACTCTATTGTCATCCATATTTTAAAGTGCACAGTATGAACAGTACAGTGTCCGGCTTCTCGAGGGAACATTGGGTGGTTTCAACTGAAAAGGTCAGAATAACAAGATGTTAGCTGGCAGAGGGAATAAGTAGAGCAGTTTTATGAGCAAAGTATTCCACAGTGATGAGCAGAATCTTGGAATAACTTTTTCTTGCAAACATGTATGATTACATTGTGTTTTAATTTCATAATTATAACTGTTTTCGCAAAGTCCTAAAACTGAGAATAGTAAATGTATTGTAGTGATCGCCAACAGAGAAAGCAACATGGGATTGAGCAGTATTGAATTAGAGCCTATGGTGAAACCTAGTTCGGCAGTAAACTCTTGCAGCGCAGTAGAGCTTTTGGGCATTGACACTGAATACCTAACAAGCTCTGTGTCATACCTTAAAGCTCCCGGGCTGCAAATCAAAATCTGTAACAAGGCCTTCCATTTACCATGTACATTTAGAGTATCGGTGCCTTATTATGTTGAAGAGGGACCTATGGGCCACCTAAAGCACCAGGGCTTGGTTGCTACTACTCTCCACTCTCCTCTTATTGCTGTAGTCCTGCCTAATTTGTAATGGTTGCAAGGTTGCCGCTTGAAGTTTTTTTGTTACAGAGAAACATTGCACCTGCAGGAATTCCCTTGATTTTTCTACAACTTGTACTTGTGACCAAATGTTATAGCTGTATCTTTAGACCTGTTGCTCATTCCTGTGCTGAATAATTGGATTTTTTTTAGTTCATTTGGTGAAATGTAGTGGTATAGATATTGGTTTTGGCTTTCTGTCATACAGTCCACATTACAGCCAGTGGCTGTCAATAACTTATGTAGATAATGTATGCTATCTTAATACAAGTGTAAATGAGATCTAGAGGACTAAAGGTCTAAAAAGTAAAGTTCTGTGAACCCTCCATTTTCAGTTTGTGTTTATGGGCCCTCCTACCCAGACAGCTGATAATAGTGAAAGGAAGGTTTGGGCATGCTGAAAGTTATCATGTCCTATTCTTTCTTCCCCTAGAAGATAAGGTGCAGTGTCTAGCAGCAGTTTAAGGTACTGCTATTGAATATGTATGGCCACCTTTGCATTGCAGCTTTCCTATTCCTTAATGAATCCTGCATTCAGTGTTCCTAGTACTCATGGTCGTATTTATCTTAACAGGGAAATCCATATAACATTGTATACTATTATACAATCTTAATAGCTTAGGTCTGTGCAGTCTTCCACAAATCTGTACAGCTATATCTAAAATTAAAGTTGAGTCCTTAATACATCACTTAGTAAAGATCTGGGTTAAATTGGAAAGAAAATCTGTATTTGGCTGGTTTGGTGTTTCTTCACTCTGAAGTCATGAGAAAAGTCCTTAGTGATGTTTTAGTTTAAGGAGAATATCATGCAGTCTTCTTTTTTTTTTCCCCCTTTTTGCTGTCCTGCAAATGGAGACACGGTTGTACTGTGAGGAACAAGAGACCACAGAAAAATTGCCCACTGCATCTCAAAGACTCTTTGTACTCAGCAGCTGCTTCTAACCAACATTACTGAGACAATGTTGATTTAACTACAGTAAGGGCCTAGTGTAAAACCACAGGTCGCAATAAAATGTGCCATTGAACAAATATTACACACAAGAAAGCAGCCTGCTCAAGAAATTATACATAGTCTGCAGAACTGTCTGATAATGGATAGGCAGGCAAAATATATACGGCTATACAAATTGTCCACAACACTGGTCTATTCCAAGAACAATATATAGTAGTAAATTTATTGTACATTTATAATTGTTAAATCTGGCTGCTGTTTAGATGTGTGTCTAATGTTACACCATATGCTATTAATTGTGGACAAGGTATTGTACGATGTATATAGACAGGAAATGAAGTGTACATTACTTCCATAATTCATGGATTATTCAGTAATAGTAAATTAAAATGATTACTTTTTAATATCATTGAATCAGGAGTAAGTGCCATTAATTCGGTAGTCCCCAGCTTTACTGTGTGTGTATAATTGTGTACTAAAGAAGATCTTATTGTACAGTCTGTGTAAGTAATGAAGAGAAATTCCAAGGTCCACATCATATAATTTATTAATTGCAGTGCTTTTTCCTTAGTTTGTCAGTGTTTTTATCAGCAGGGCTATTACTGAAGGATTCATATTGTGTGACATGTCACCCTGGTGAGGGTCTAGCTGGAAAAGAAATGCCTTCACATAAATACAAGAATAACCACACATGCATAGCCATTGAAATCTAACCTTACATATATAATCCTTGTACAACAGCGCCATCTACTGGTCAATCATTAAATAAGTCTGGGAAAAAAATCTCAGCCTTGCAATATTTCTACAACTCATTCATGAATAAATATGTTTTGTTTCCTTACAGTGCACGTCGACAGACAACGAGCCGACCCCCTCCAGGTGGAGGAAGACCAAAACCTCAACCAAAGCCCAAACCTCAAGTGCCACAATGCAAGGCCCTGTATGCATATGATGCACAGGATACAGATGAGCTTAGTTTTAATGCCAATGACATCATAGACATTATCAAAGAAGGTAAATGGCTGACTCCACACTGTACTGCATTAGTTGGCATGATTTGTAGGTTGCTTCAGGTTCTGGTTTCTATCAAGTTCAGTGGGCATTCACGTATTACTTCCAATGGTGAGAATTTGAGTTCTTTTTATGTAGATGATGATTTGGATCCACAGAGTATTCTGGGGCAAATACATGGGTATTTAGGCCAGATGCCACATTTATTTTATTTTAACATTTTGGAAATCATGGTGCAGGGGCTTTATGTGTTGGAAAAGTGAGTTTAATTCCATGCGACTTCTTTATTAAGTGGCAGGAAACATCCTTAGTCTGACTTGGCATTGCTTTTAGCTTGCACTACATCAGTCGTGAAGGTCATGTTAACAGTGTAGTGCAGGCTTTAGGCAGAGAACGTCATTATTTTTCAGGCAGACTAATAATGTTGCACACATTCTTCTGTCTGGTCTCCTATAGGCTTATCGCTCGGTTAACTGTTAGGGTGGGTGTCTATATAGTAGATCATTTCTGGATTATGTTCATAAATGAAGGATTATTGTGAAATCTCTGCGACATGACACTTTTAAACATGGATGGCCTAAGGCTACTGAGGGGAAGATCAAAATAATCTCTTGTGGTGGAGAGGAATAACATGTTTCTTTTCCTATTCTTTACAGACCACTCAGGTTGGTGGACCGGAAGACTGCGGGGTAAACAGGGACTTTTTCCTAATAATTATGTCACCAAGATCTAAGAGACTGTAAAAATAGGTCTGGAGTCTGTAACCCATTTAACCTATTTACTGTCTTCCAGTAATTGTCAAATAGGAGAGCAGTGCCTCGCCTAGTAGCACATTGCCTGAGAAGCGCAAACCAAATTGTAGCACTGTAAGAACTGAATGCTGCACCATACAGACACCAAAGACCTGAACTGGAAGATATTTATTGCTGTTTATCCTATTTGGGGACAATTTTTGCGGCTGGTGGCCTGTGATGCATTGCTGAGCAGTGTGTTCCAAGCCTCTCTAGTGGCATGAGGGTTACAGAGTGAATGGAGTTCTGCTGGGATTTTCTACCTAATGAAGGTTGTGTGATAGTAAGTGCCTCTTTAGTTTACTGATGTTAAATTATACAAAGATTTTATCTGCACATTTCCTCTCTCCATGTGCATCTGGATGAAGGAAAAGTTTCATATGCTGCTAATGCATCACTAACCAATGGAGGGAAGTGTAATTGATGATGGATACAGGAAGAATGTATGTGCTAATAAACGATAACTGAATATTTCCATAAGGCACTGCATATCGAAGTAGATGCACAGCTGCATAGTCTTATATTGAAATATGGCTGGCCCATGTTAATATCTTGGTATAGAATGTTGTTACCTGTTACAGGAAGCATCTCATTCTTTTAAGCTGTAAATTTATATAGCAAATCATATATACTGTACATATATACATATATATATATATATATAAAATGATGTTATAACATGTATGGATGTATAACATAGGACTCTACTGTATTCTTATGGCAGATTTTAGGGCTAATATATCAGGTACTTATGAAATATGCACTTAGAACCATGTTTTTAATGCTTTTTAGCCTTTTTATTGCTTATACGATGGAAATTCCATAGCTGTCGCCGATTTCCTGAATACCAATTAACAGACGCCAGCCCAGTCCAACCAGATTTGCTTTCTGTATTATGTATTAGGCTATTTAATAAATATCATTCTGTTTTTATCATTATTGGTGTTTTTCTGTCAAATAGTATTATTACTTGAAATTTGTTCATTTTTTTTTCTTTTTGCAACATATTGACACATGTCTGAAATATGAATTGAACTCGTTGACAAACCACACATCTAGGCAGTTTATGAAGCCAAAATCAGGTGTGGATTATAAACGAAAGTATAAATGACAGATGCTGCTCCTCTTTTTTGCCACTCTTGTTTTTGCTGTCAAAAACCGCATCTGAAAACCTGAACATGTAAACACAGGAGAGTCCAAATAGAAGACACCTGATAAGAATGTAAGGATGGATGCCTGAGAAAGACCCCATGCACACGACCAAGTGTGAATCCGAGGTGGGCCCGAGTTTGCTGCAGTTGGATGACACTTGGAGTGACATCTGAGTGCATTCCATGATGCATTTACATCTATGGGGGTTTTCGATCTGTTCTGAAATGGAGTAGGGTAGGACCTGCTCTATTTTCATCGAAATGCCATGTACCATCAGATGTTCCCCTTGGATGGCACACTTAGGCGTGAGTCTTAGGCTGTGTTTTACATGGTGCATATTTACTTAAAGGGCTTGCCCAGGATTTATTTTTAATTTATAACCTATCCTTAGGATAGGTCATAAATATCTGATTGGTGAGGGCCGGAAACCGACCTCTGTACAGATCAACTGTTTGAGGGTTCATTCTGTATGTGTACTATACAGTGCACGGAACCAGAAATAGATAGCTCTGTGCCTTCCATAGTGGCCAGGCAACATTACTGCAGCTCTGCTCCTATGGAAGTCAATGGGAAAAGAGCTGCAGTGATGACACCTGGCCACTTTACAGGGCACAGAGCTATCCACTTCTGGTCATTTTCCACATTTAGGAGCCACAAAAACTTCTGTAACAAATGACCGTATTGGAGATTTCAAATTCAATGCCCTTTTCAGAGTGAATTCTATTGCTGGCTAGAAAGCTGCCAAATAGTTTTTATTAATATAAATAGCAGAAAATTCTAATATAGCCTTCACATCAAGCATATAATTAGCACTTGGATGACAAGGCTGGGTTCACACCTGCGCCTGATCTCTGCTCGGCGATTGTGTTCCCCATTCCGCTTTAAAAATGCAGAGAAAAAAGTCCTGCAAGCAGGACTTTTCTCTTCGCATTTTCGAGCGGAAACCCGTTGGACTCCATTATAGTCTATGGGGTCCACGGGTTTCCGCAGGTAACTGCTTTTTTTAAGCAGATTAAGTTTCTGTTTGTGGGGTCCCCAAGCAGACCCCACGAATGGAAACCCAAACACAGGTGTGAACCTAGTGTTAAACTTATGAATACATATTAATGCGGTGCATCTTGTCCTATGGAGGACATAGAGAGAGTGGTGTATTTGGGGAAATTTACTTAGGCTCGTGCTGTTTCAACAAACTTGAATGGTACAGGCAATAATATGAATTTCTCTATGTATGTCCAGTATGTTTCAGAGTGGGAGAGAGAGACAATTATAGAGCAGATTCTCCTCTACTTACTGTGTGCAGTGTATGGCAGCTAGTCTCCACCCACCAAGCTCAGATAGAAATGAGCACTCAGAATAATTATGGCACCCCACAGGAGGACCTGTGTGCCAAAACTGAAATCTTTGCTAGTCAGGGATTGGTATAACATTCCAGTTTTTTTGTGTGAGTTATAGTAAATCAAGTGGGCTGAGGCATCCTGGCCCACATGCTCTCCCCACTTTTCAAAAAGTGGCACAGGAGTTAGAAAATTTTGTGGCATGAAACAGGCATGCACCTAAATGTGCCACTTTTATGCAAGAAAACTGGCATACTTTGTATAATAAATTTTGCCTCATTGTGTCTGGAGAGGGTTACATTGAATGGAGGTTAATGATCTAAGCATGCTGCCACACAATGTATGGTGCGACGATGTAGCCGCATTCCAGCACAGGCCATTGCTGCTTTCACTTAAGTAAAAATAACTACAGTAATAGAAGTGTGCATATAAGCCCTTATTCTTAAAGTGCGCACTGTGTTCCTAAATTCCTGCCAGACGGTCATACATGTGAGTAATTCATTTTAACCCTGCTGTTCTGTTCGGTCAAAAATGACCGAATTTGAAATTTGATATTTTTTAAAATACTCATTATGTGGTTCTGAAACTTGTGGTTCATTGACTTTTCCTCATTTGAGGGGTTCTTACTAATAGCAGTTTTTATTTATTTATTTTTTGTTTACTTTTTGCTCCACGTCTTTTTTTACACTTGTACTGTTCGGTCAAAAATGACCGATAGCCTTTTATACTAATCTCCAGCCATTTTTTTTTTTAAATAAAGAAGTTATAATCTCATTTTGGTCTATATAGTTCATCTACTACTATTTATCAATTTATCTAGGTTCTTTTGATCCATGCAGAGTTACACATACATACATTTTCAAATTATGATACTGTAGATGGACACCTGTAAACGCAAAACTAATCGGTGGCCAATGGTTGTTTTTTACAACATTCTTGATGTGTCGACGTACAATGCATTTGTGTTATGGCGTGAAATAGACCCAAATTGGAACAAAAATAAACTATATAAAAGAAGAATTCCCCTTACGTCCGACAGCAGCACAATATGGGGTATCTCTGCCCCTGTGTGTTGTTTAGGACAGGTGGAACCTTTAATTAGCACCAAAAAGGTGCCTCCTACTAGCCCTATAAGAGGGCACAAGAGACCTCCCTCCACTGTGTTTTTTTCTGTCCTGTGTGGAACAGGTGGACGGAGGTCTCTTGTGACCTCCCGTTGCTAGGGGTTTTATTTACTCCTGGCTTACCTTTTTGGGGTACCTCGGTCCCAAAGAAAAAACCTCCGGGCCTTCGCACCGCAGCGCAGCGTTATCCGGCATCCATCTGCAGGCAGCGCGATCCCGGAAGTAAGCGGGGAACCTCCTCGGCCAGAACTTTTCTCCGGTCCCATGTTCCCAGGGGAAGGAAGCCTTTGCGCACCACCGTGCCCTACTTCCGCTTTTCTCGGAAAAAGTGCGGTAAGTTTGGAAATTTAAAATTTAAAGGCAAAATATAGAATTGATTTTTGCTGCTTGTATTTTAAGCCTCTGGTTTAGGCTTATGCTCCTCTATGTTCCATTATGGCGTTTGACTTGTTTTGGTGCTGTATAAATGTTTCTTTGTTGGCTTCCTCCCCTCGCTGCTGGATTACATTTAAAAGGTCTGAATGCAGTCCTTTATTTGTTGAGTGAGTGGTTTCTAGCTCCTCTGCTGCAGGTTGCGGTGGCTGGTTTTTTTCTGACGTTTTTTTTCTCTCTTCAAGTGACCGATTCAAAAAAAAAAAAAAAAGTGGTACCCCTTGGGTTTTTATGCGATGCTTTGTGATCTTCCCTGTTTCAGTGTCACGTGGCTGTTTGTTTCAGATGTCATCTTCTGCATCACGTAATGGCGATGCGCTTAGGAGGAAAAATTCCTCTAAACTTGAAACACCTAATGTGTTTGGATTGCAATACCCCTTTACCTGACGGCTATGATTTTACCCGCTGTCACCAGTGTCGTGGACCTCCGCCGTAAGTACCTTCTATAAGAGGTTGTTACTTGGGTAAAGGACTATATGAGGAGTCTCTTAAAGGAGATTCGTTCTTCCATCGCCCAGATTGCCAAGAGACCGCAGATTGAGACACAATCTTCCTTACAGATCTCTGATGAAGATTATCAGATAGTGGACGAGACACTCTCATCTGACGATTCCACTGAAGATCCCAGCAGGCCGTGCTTCCACTCGAAAAATTAAGCCGGCTGCTGAAGTCCATCCGGTCTAAGGATCGTGATGTTGACGGGGAAGCCTCCGCGTCCACCTATAGAGGGCCTAGGGTCTTCCAAGTGGACCAGACATTACAAAAATTAATGTCCTCAGAGTGGAGAAGTCCTGAAAAACCTCTTGTGGTTCCTAGGAGGTTCAGCGCTTTATTCCCAGTTGCTCAATGGGGTCCTCCTCCCAAGGTGGATATGGCGGTGGCTAAACTGTCCTGCCGCACTAAGGTACCATCAGATGATGGAGCAAATCTGCACGACGCCATGGCAGGCGCTTCGACAATACCTTCAAGAAGGCTTATTCAGCTGCCTCGCCCAAGACCGCTGTGGCGGTTGCGTCCTGTGAAGTTTCAGCCAAATTATGTACTGACCTGGTCCACCTCGAAAGTGACCGACTCTGGAGTCTCCAGAGACGAGCTGCTAGGGTTTCTAGGCTCAGTTTCCCTAGCAGCTGAATATTTAACGGCAGCCTCCCACCATCAATTAAGGCTGGCGGCCAAATCCCTGGCACTTACCAAGAACACTGCAGCAGGAAGACCTCTATGGTTAAAACCTTGGAGAGCTGTGTTCCCCTCAAAGTATAATTTGTGTGCATTACCCTTTGAGCCGGGTAGAGTCTTTGGCTGTGCCCTAGACGAGATCCTAGAGGGCTTGGCCGACAAGAAGGGTAAAACTTTACCCCAGGCCTTCAGAGGTAGGTCTGGCTCTGGCCGTGGTAGAGGCTATCCGCCTCGTCGTGGAAGGCAGTCCAGAGAGGCTCTAGTTATTCCTCTAGAGGCGCCTGCCAGAGATTCCGAAGTCTGATGATAAAAAAGTCAAGCCCAGCTTTTGACATCAGAAGCAGTTTTCCTGTGGCCGAGATTCCTGTCGGAGGTCGTGTCTCCCACTTTCTCAACTGCGGGCAGGAAAAAATTCGAGACCCATAGGTCCGATAGGTAATCCAAAGAGGTTATGCAATCAAGTTCCTCCGTCCTCCTCAGGATCGGTTTGTTAACTCGCAGCCTCCCTGGAATGCTTCATCCGAGAGTACATTCACAAGGGAGCCCTGGTGGAAGTCCCTTCTCTAGAAGAAGGATCCAGTGTCTATTCTGCCGTCTTCCTGATGCCAAAACCGGCAGACAAGTGGAGAATGATCATAGACTTAAGGTACCTCAACCGCTTCATCAAAAAGAAGCGCTTCCATAGGAAAACCATAAAGTCTGTCACCACCTTTCTCCTCTAAGGCGATGGTTTTTGTGACTTTGGATATAAAAGACGCCTATTTGCATATTTCTATTTACCTCCACACAGAAGGTTTTTTTCTAAGGATTGCCGTAGTAGTTTCCGGCCACAGGAAGCACTTTCAATTCACAGCACTACCCTTCGGGATCTCCTCTGCTTCCCACACCTTTACAAAGGTAGTGGCCCCCATAACGGCCGCCCTCAGGCTTCAGGGGATAGTCTTGGTGCCTTATCTAGACGACTGGTTGATAAAGGCCCAGTCAGAGTCTGTTCTGCTCCAGTACCTACAGACAGCCTTCAGAGTCTGTGATGGCTTATAAATTGGGAGAAGTCAAAAATGATCCCTTCAACTGGAAGGAAGTTCCTCTGAGAAAACTACTTCCTAGATTCAGTCCGCCTGCAAATCTCCTTGACACCAGCAAGGAAGGAGAAGCTGGTTGCGGCAGTCCGGCACCTCTTCAAAAAGCCGATAGCCTCCATCAGAACATTGATGAAGATCCTGGGCTTGATGTCTTCCTCAGTGGAGGCAGTCCCATGGGCCTTGTGGCACTTACGTCCCCTCCAGAAGGAGTTACTAGAGGCTTGGGATCGCACCCTTCTTACATTCAGCAAGAAGATTCGACTCTCCCCCAGGACCCGCCTTTTTTCCCTCAAGTGGTGGTTGCACCTGAAAGACGGAAGGTCCACGGTCCAACCTTCTTGGACCCTGTTGACTACAGATGCATCCCCCTCGGGATGGGGAGCCCATTGGACGAAAACTCCATAAAGGGAGTCTGGAGCGCTCCTGAAAAAAGGACCTTGTCCAACTGGAAGGAGCTCAGAGCCGTATATCGTGCCTTACTCTATTGCTTGCCTCTTCCCAGGGGAAGAGCAGTCAAAATCCGGTCAGACAACATGACCACAGTGCTGTACGTGAACAGACAGGGAGGCACCAGATCATCAACCCTCCTTAGGGAGGCAGATCTGATATTTATATGGGCAGAGAAAAATCTAACCCATTTTATCCACAGTTCACATCAAGGGCTCCCTGAACATAGTAGCGGATCGGTTGAGTCGGGGTTATGCCATATCAGGAGAATGGTCACTCAATCCAGAAGTCTTTCATCAGATTGCCCTGAACAGGGGTCTTCCAGAAATAGACCTCATGGCAACCCGACTCAACGCCAAGGTGGAGAAGTTCTGTTCCCTTTACCAGGAGGACAATCCCTTGGCAGTGGATGCCCTGTCCATCCCTTGGAGGTCCAGGCTGGCATACATCTTCCCTCCAATTCCAATAATACCAAAGGCATTAATGAAAATCAGACAGGACCAAGTCTCTGTGATAGCCATCATTCCATTCTGGCCAAAAAGAGCTTGGTTTTTTCCCAACTCATGGAGATGAGTCGAGGGATGTATTGGAGGCTTCCCCCCATCCAGAACCTGGTTTCCCAAGGATCTCTGAAGTGCCAGGATCTCTGGAGATTCAACCTGACAGCCTGGAGGTTAAGCAGTCCCTACAGCAGGATAGAGGACTGTCAGAGGCCGTCCTGAAGACCCTTTCTTCTGCAAGAGCAGAATCTACCAATAAGAACTACCAGAGGACAGCCAAGATTTTCATGGAGTGGTGCTCCAAGAAGGGTATTAATAATCTAGAACCTTCAACGGCTGATATTTTCTTCAGGACGGTTTGGATAAGGGCCTTGCCCCTGCCACTTTGAAAGTGCAGATTGCGGCCCTCTCCGCTCATTTGAACAGATGTCTGTCTCAGGATCCTCTGGTGGCAAGGTTCCTTAAAGGGGCAATGAGGCTAAAGCCCTCAGTATCATCCCCAGTGGACCTTGCGGTAGTCATTACAGGCCTGTGCGGTCCTCCATTTGGACCCTTGGAGACTACGGAGATAAAATATTTAGCCTACAAAACCACTTTTTGTTGGCTATTATATCTGCCAAAGAGTAGGGGTACTCCAGGCCCTCTCTTCTAGAGAACCGTACATTTTGTTTTTGCAGATAGGGTGCACCTTATGTTTACCTGGGTTTATCCCTAAGGTCCCCTCATACTATAATAGCAATCAGCTAATTTCGTTACCTGTGTTTTTCCCCTCTCCAACCTCTGAGGAGGAAGAAAAGCTCAACACCTTAGATGTGGTAAGGTGTCTGTGGATTTACCTATTCCACACTCAACCGCTTAAGAAGGCCGAAAGCCTACTAATTGATATGCAGGGTAAAAACAGAGGCCTCAAGGCTTCCAAGCCTACTCTATCCACATGGATCAAGGAGACAATTAAGTCTTCCTTTCTTATTCAGGAGTTATTCCCTCCAATCTTTCTACGGCCACTCGACCTGGGTTGTCGACTTCTTTGGCTGAGTATCGGTCCTTACCATTGGACCAGATTTGTGCGGCTGCATCATAGTCATCTCAGTTGACCTTTTGTTAAACATTATCATTGGACATCCGCAGTTTCCAGACAACTGCCTTTGGTCAGTCAGTCCTTGACGTTGTAAGGCGAGGAAACCCTCCCTAGGGGAATTACTTGCTATCTCCCCATATTGTGCTGCTGTCGGACGTAAGGGGAATCATTGATTGTAATGTCAATCTGTATTCCCTTAGTCCAGACAGCAGCACAAGGCTTCCCTCCCTAGAAGCTTGTTTCCTGTTACTTTATAATTTACACAGTGGAGGGAGGGCTCTTGTGCCCTCTTATAGGGCTAGTAGGAGGCACCTTTTTGGTGCTAATTAAAGGTTCCACCTGTCCTAAACGACACACAGGGGCAGAGATACCCCATATTGTGCTGCTGTCTGGACTAAGGGAATACAGATTGACATTACAATCAACGATTTTTTTTAGAGGAGTTGGGAAAATCACTGGTTAGCCCATATATTGAACAAAGAAAAGTAACACCCAGAGATGATGGAGCTGCAACCATTGTCCACAGGATCCAACAGCATGCTGAAGAAAGTGAACCAAGGGCTTTCCGCTAGCACTGCGACGATACCCATGGCCTCCACCAGCAGTGCAACCAGCCTAAAACGGAAACGATGCGCCTTCTTTCCAACATCAAGTAATCATAAATCAAATGTGATATGTTGCAAATGTGCAAAGTACTTATGCAAAAGACATGTAAATTATACTTGTGACGAATGCAAACAGTAAATTTAGCACCTTCAACCTTATTTCACATTTTATATAGAAAAAACGAGACTTTTTATTTTTTTGTTAGTTTTTTTTTTTTTTTTTTTTTTTTGAAAAAAATATATTTACATACAGTTTGATGTTATTAGTTATAGTTTAGTTTTATAAAGGTTTTTTTTTTGTGCAAATGTAAAATATTATATGAATAATGCAATAAGGCCATGTAACATTTTTTGACACAAAAAAATAAAAATTAAGTTTTTGATTTCATTTTTCATTTGTTTATGAACAACCATGTTCACATACAGTATAATAATGCAAAAGAAATTCAAATAAAACACTTAAATTAGTTAAAAATCCAGACTTTAATAGGCCCGGTCAAAAATGACCGGAACTTTATATGTGTATAGTAGAACCGAACAGAACAGCAGGCGCCGCTGAAGTGGCTGCCTGTTAGGCAGCTCTGAGACTCTCTCTCTCTTATTTTTCTTTCTCTGTCTGTTTTTTTTATCTCTCTACTTAATGGACTTTACACTATGAAGAAATGAAGAAACAAAGACTTGGAATTGGACCTTTGTGATACTTTTTTTTGTTTTTATCTGTCTTTTTGTCCTGCTGAAATGGGAACTCTTGTGTGTGCAGGCATTTCTTTTTTTTATATAACTGTAATTTTATTGAAAAATTTTTCATTAACAAGGAATAAAGAAAAAACAAAAAAACAATAATAATCAAACAAACAGGAAGCATTGAGGTAAATAGAGGCTATCTGCCTCCTCCCCCTTAAGCAATATGCATTTAAATTAAGCAGTGAACAAGGGAGGGGGGAATGGAGGGGTTAAGAAGACAAGGGTAGGACCAAAGGGAAGGGGGGGGGAGGGAAGGAGAGGACTAGAGATCAGAGACCCTGTAATGTACAATACATGTCCCAGGGTGCCCAAATAGCCCCAAAGGCTTCCTGTGAATTATGTAGGCCAGCAGTCAGGTATTCAAGACTCCTCACATCCTTCATTCTAGCCACAAGCGCAAGACTAGATGGGGGACTCACCTTCTTCCAGTTTCTAGCTATGAGAGTTTTAGCTGCAGTACAAAGATGCAAGAAAAGCCTGGATGACTTATTGCTCAGGTGTCTGGGGGGAAGGTTCAGGAGATAAAGAAGAGGGTCAAGAGGAACCTCTTGCAAAAAGAGAGCAGTCGTCAGAGTCCTGACCTCCCTCCAAAAACCGAGGATGAGAGGGCACGTCCAAAAGATATGGTGCAGGGTACCCACCGCAGCTCCACAGCGCCAGCACCATGGGGGAACTAATGGGTTTAAAGTATGAAGGAGAGCCGGAGTATGATACCAATGCATCAACAGCTTATACTGCGTTTCCCTAAACGTAATGCACTGAGATGATTTCTGGGCCCGAGACCATACAATCCGCCACTGTTCCTGGGAGATGGGTTTACCCACCGCCTCCTCCCATTTAAGCATATAGCGATGATTAACAGGAGAGCCTGTAGTTTGTGAGTTAAGAAGTTGGTAAATAGAGGATATAAAGCCCCTAGTGGACGTGCCTGCACGGCAAATCTTTTCAAAAGCGGTGGGGAGTGACACCTTAAGAGACCCATGGAGGGAGCGGACAAAGTGAACCACCTGCAAGTAATGGAACCATTCAGTACTTGGCAGGTCTTGATTAGCTGTAAGATAAGCAAAGGACCTGAGTTCCAAGGTTCCAGGGTCAACCATGTCAGCAATCCGGTAAAGGCCAGCTTCAGACCACACTTTAGTCATGGCAGAAGTCAGGCTCTCTGGGAGAAGGGGGTTGTATAGTATGGAGACCATAGATGAGCGCGGGGACATCAGGGAGAATCTAGCACAACAGGTAGACCAGATAGATCTAGTAAACCGAATGGGGCCCAACAGGTACGAGGCAGGGGGGTGGGGGGGGGAGCTGACCCACAGAAGCGCGTTAGGATGCATGGGTGCCAGCCATAGCTTCTCTATCTGCACCCATCTGGTGTATGCTGGCATAGCCGCCCAGAATGGGATATGGCGTAAGTGGGCCGCCCAGTAATAATGTAACAGATGTGGGACAGCCATACCCCCAGACCCCCTATCCGCCAGCATAACAGATCTAGGTATTCGGTGTCGTTTTGCTTTCCAGATAAACTGGAAGATAGCTTTCTGTAGGTTCCGTAATTCTCCCCGAGGTATCGCGACTGGGAGCGTCTCGAAAAAATACAGTAGCTTCGGGAGGAGAGTCATCTTGACCGCAGCAATTCTCCCCAAAAGGGAGATAGGCAAGGGTTGCCATTTGTCCAATAGGGCTCTTAGCTCACAAAACAATCGCGGGTAGTTTGCCGAGTAGAGGGTCGCATAGGAGGTGGATATATGGACTCCCAGGTAGCGGATAGAGGACTCCCGCCACTGGAAATCGTAATTACTGCGGAGGAGAAGGAGAAGGTCCCGTGGGATGTTAAGTGGGAGTGCCTCAGTCTTCGCGGGGTTCACCTTATACCCTGAGAGATCACCATAGGTCTCTAGCGAGCGCAGCAAGTTTGGAAGGGTAGTATGAGGGGAGGTGAGAGTGAGGAGTACATCGTCCGCAAAGAGAGATATCTTAAATTCCTTATCTTGGACCATGATGCCCTTGATATTAGGGTCTCGCCTAATCTTGGCCGCTAGCGGTTCAATGCAGAGGGCAAATATGATGGGCGACAGGGGGCAACCCTGCCTAGTGCCATTTCGAATAGGGAAGAAGGGCGAAGATGCATGGGGAAGCTTAATTGCTGCTGAGGGTAAGGAGTAAAGGGCCTGGATAGCTGTGAGAAACGGTCCCGTAAGCCCGAACGCCTTAAGCGTAGTATGCATAAACGACCAATTTATGCGGTCAAAAGCCTTTTCAGCGTCCAGGCTCAAGAGAAGGGCCGGGGTAGAATAATGATTGGCCACCTCCACCAAATCCACAGTCCTCCTGGTGTTGTCACCACCCTGACGACAGGGGATGAATCCCACCTGGTCCTTATGGACAAGCAGAGGGAGCCAAGCATTCAGTCTATTGGCTAAGAGTTTGGTGAAAAGTTTCAGGTCCGTGTTCAGCAAAGCAATCGGTCGGTAGTTAGCACAATCCTGCAAGTCCTTACCCGGTTTAGGGACCAATGTGAGTAGTGAAGAGAGCATAGTCGGGGGTATAGGGGAACCTGAAAGGAAGGAATTGAAGAGGGACAATAGATGAGCAGAGAGTTCACCCTGGAAAACCTTATAATAATTGTAAATGAACCCATCTGGGCCTGGGGCTTTCCCATTTGGGAGGTCCCTCAGGACCCCTTCTAGTTCCTCCCTGGTGATGGGGGTATTCAGGGAGGTTAGGGCCTCAGGAGGAAGGCGTGGGAGACAACAATCCTTTAAATAGTCTTCCAGTAGTGTTGAGTCATCCCCAGGGAGTAGTGCTCGTGGGGGGGGGTAAGTCATACAGCTTAGAGTAGTAAGAGTGGAACGCCAGCGCCACAGCATCAGGGTGATGTTGAAGAGTACCCGCGGGGTCACGGACAGAGTGTGGTGTGGAAGAGGCCCGATGATCCCTGAGGGTTCCTGCCAGGAGGGTATGAGATTTATTACCTCGTTCAAAAAACCGCTGACGGGTATAAAGGAGAAGTCGTTCCACATGGCGGGTCTCCAAATCACGGAGGTCCGCCCGGGCCAGGACCAAACGGCGAAGAACCCCCAGGGATGGATGCGCTGCCAAAGTCGTCGTAAGGGACCGAATACGGGCTTGGAGGAGCTGTTCCTGGGCCTGTCTGTCCCTTTTAAGCCTAGAAGCCAATGCGATACAGCATCCTCTCATGACCGCCTTATGGGCTTCCCAGAGAATGGCAAGAGAGTCTACCGAGCCTAAGTTGTCCCTAAAATAATCTATCAAGTGTGTGCGCAGGGTCTCGAGGGAGGTCGGCGAATTGAGCAGTGTTTCGTTAAGACGCCAATGACATTGGCGAGTAGGCACTGGAGTCGTAGATAAGGTAACCACGACTGGGGCATGATCAGACCAGGTGAGAGGGCCAATGTTCGTGTCCCTAAGCAAACGAAGAGCGGGAGCATTTCCAAAGAAGTAGTCAATGCGGGTGTGAGTGTTATGAGGGTGAGAAAAGAAGGTGTAGGAGCGCGCCGTAGGATTGTCCACTCGCCAAAGGTCATACAAAGAGTGGGCGCGGATCAGCCTGCGGAACTCCCTTGCAAGTTGGGCCAACCTATGGGGGGTTGGGCCCTGGGGTAACGCCAGACGATCCGCCCGTTCAGAGAAGACCATGTTAAAGTCTCCCCCCACCAGCCAAGCTGATGGTGGGAGAGCGCGCAGACGGGAGAATACCCGGCGCAAGAACGGGATCTGTGCTGAATTGGGGGCATAGACATTGCATAAAACAATCGGGGCACCATAAAGGAGCCCCTCCAAGATAACAAACCGGCCACCTGGGTCTATGTGGGAAGTCGTCACTGTAATTGGGCAGGATCGAGAAAGAAGGATAGCCACCCCAGCTCTGCGTCGATTGTGGAAGGCTGAAAAAGCTACGGGAAAATAATGCTTAGCGAAGGCAAAAGTACCAGCGCGGTCAAAATGAGTCTCCTGAAGAAACGCCACATCCGCTCGTAAGGAGCGGAGTTCTCTAAGGACATGGCGCCTTTTAATGTTGGAACCCAGGCCCTTGACATTAATTGTCACGCACCTAACCATTGGGACCCAGGATTTGAGGACAGTGGCGGATTGCAATAAGCTCACCCATCTCACATGACGCTGGCAAGTTTCCCTCGGAGAGGCAAAAGGGCAATCCACAAACAGGTACCCAAAGTCGAGGCAGGGTCTCTAGATCAGGGAGGGGGGGGAAAGAGAGGGAGGGAGGGAGGCAAAAGACATCATAAATGACAAAGTAAAAATAAAAACAGTTAAACAATACTTTGTGGGCGAGGCTAAGTCACTCGCCTGGGGACCAATGAGGGCAGCCAGAGGTCCAATCAGGATCAATGGCCGCACAGTCCAAGTATCCCCTTAGGGGGGAGAGCGTGGACAAGAGGTCGGAGGGGAGGCGGTGGATCCCCAACCACCAGTAAAAAGAAGGAAGGAAGGGGAGTCACCGGAACCCCACCCCGCCCCACTCCGCTAAAACAATCCAATAATAAGCATAATAGATGAGACCCGTAGACCTAAAAAAAGAAAAAAAGAGAAGCAAACATAACATTAAGGCATGCAGATTCCAAAGCACCACCGAGAAAAGGGAGAACGTCTCAAGGGAGGGCAGCCTCCTCAGGGATCAGTCTCCAGCCGGGGCCTCCGAGTGGTCACCACCGCGGAGGATGCATGACGTCGTCTGGGCTCCAATCGTTGCCAAACCGGTGGTGGGGGAGGGGGTGGAGAGAATAGCTCCCAGTCTGTTAAATCCGGCAGGGGAACATCCAATAGGTCACAGAAGAGAGGCAAATCCGCAAAGGAGCGAAGCGTAGCGGAGCGACCATCCCTACGAGCAATGAGAGCAAACGGAAATCCCCACCGGTAAGGAATTTGGTGCTCCTGAAGAATCTGGAGGAGGGGTCGGAGATGGCGGCGTTTCTGGAGGGTGATTAGCGACAGATCCTGATAGAATTGTAGTGGAGCTCCCTGAAACTCGAAGTCTTTGAGTTTGCGCACTTTGCTCACTATAGCCTCTCCAAGGGTGAAGTCGTGGAGGCAGCAGATGACATCACGGGGTGTGGCGGAAGATCCTCTGGGTCGAAGGGCTCGATGTGCCCTATCAAACTTAATTTTGTGGGACGGGGGCTCCTGCAGTATAGTGGTGAAGACAGCCTCCAGCAGAACAGGCAGATCCTCAGATTGGTCAGCCTCTGGGAGTCCCTTGATGCGTATATTGTTGCACCGGCCCCTGTTGTCAAGATCCTCCAAGTGGCGTTGCATGTCCCGTATAGCTGAACCCTGTTCAGTGGTAGTATCATGCAGTGAGGCAACATAGTCCCTGGTAGTGTCATGGTCATTCTCCAGCGTGTCCATTCGGTTAGCAATGGAGTGTAAATCAGTGCGGAGGGTAGCAATTTCAGATCGGAAGGATGCTGTGATTTCCGCAACCATACTTTTAAGGTCTTGTTTAGTAGTAAGTTGAGGAAGAAGGTCCGCCATGGATAATGGTGCTGAAGATGGGCCTGGAATGCAGCTCTGGGGGTACAGGACTGGAGGGGGGGAGCCATAATCCTTGGGAGTGTGGGGCGGAGGAG
Source organism: Leptodactylus fallax (assembly GCA_947044405.1). Taxonomy (NCBI): domain Eukaryota; kingdom Metazoa; phylum Chordata; class Amphibia; order Anura; family Leptodactylidae; genus Leptodactylus; species Leptodactylus fallax. Next base: position 3,961,484 of record CAMRHE010000027.1, read on the forward strand.
CCCCTACGCCAGCACCTTCCACCGCGCCATCCCCCCCTGAGCTATGGAGGGGAGGGGCGATGGGGGAAGATAGTAGATGGGGGGCCACAGAGACCAGCTCTGTGGCCACAGGCTGCAACTCATCAGCGGTGTAGGAGGGAGCAGAGCCACTGACCTCAGAACTCCTTGAGAAGCTGGAAACATCCGGGGTCCTCTCATGCCGCTCTGCCAGGAGTGCTGGTGAAGCAGAATGTAGTTGCTGGGACATCCCAGGGTGAGGAGACTGTGGGAGTACTCGTGCTGGGGAAACTCTGGGTTGCCCAGGCGCCGACAGGGATCTCTGTTGAAGCGGCGCTCCGCTGGCTGACAGGGGGAGCGCGGGAGGAGAGAAGCTGCGCTGCGACCCCTGTGCCTGGAGAGCGGAGGAAATCCAAGATGGCCGCCCCGCAGCAGCCTGGCCCAGTAGAGAAGGCCGCTGGGCCAGAAAGGCGTCCAGGGTGGCCCCCCCAGACCTCTCCACGGGCGCTGGGGTGCCCGGGGCCACCTTCCTTGGTAAGCGCTTGCCCATACTGCGCCTGCTGAGGGGTCCACGGGTCTCAGTAGCGAGCGGAGGAGCGGAGAAGGACCTGCGCGCGTGCTACTCCATGCGCGTCCAGGCCACGCCCCGTGCAGGCATTTCTTTTGTCTACACAAGAGAGAAATTACTGCAGCTTAGAGTCACAACAACAGGGCTGCATACCATTTGCCCACCCATCCCCCAAGAACTCTGGAGAAAGAAAAAGCGGGAGAGGGGCTGCAGAGCAGGAACTCTTCAGAGGATTAAAAAGAGGCGTTACCGACCAACTGTTCCCTCCATCATTATGGGCAATGTATATGCAATGTGAGATCTCTTGCAAACAAGATGGATGAACTAACAGCGCTCACCAGGCATCATCAGGAGTTTCGGGTGTGCAGCATGATGCTACTTACAGAGACTTGGCTCACTGAAGTTACTCCTGACTCTCTGGTCTCCTTGGATGGTTTTAAACTCCTTCGGGCAGACAGGACAAGGGAGAGCGGTAAGAGGAAAGGAGGGGGGCTGGCAATGTTTGTGAATAATACATGGTGCAATCCTAGGCACATTGTGATTAAGGAGCAAACTTGCTGTAAGGACATTGAACTATTAGCTGTGAGCATGAGACCTTTCTATCTACCAAGGGAACTATCACATGTCATCGTGATAGCTGCATATGTCCCCCCCTCTGCGAAAGCTGACGCTGCCTGTGAGGTCCTACAAGCCACGCTGAGCCTTTTACAGTTAAAACATCCCCAGGCCCTCTTTCTTCTGTCGGGTGATTTCAACCATGCCTCTCCATCATCCACACTGCCCAGTTTCACACAGTATGTAACCTGCCACACAAGAGACAACAAAACACTGGACTTGTTCTTTGCCAACGCGAGGGAGGCATATAACTCATCAGCCCTACCGCCCCTGGGGAGATCGGATCACAACCTAGTACATCTCTGACCTGTGTACAAGCCACTTGTATGTAGAGAACCAGCTGTCACCCGCACAGTGAGGATATGGTCCGAGGAGAGTGATGAGGCTCTGAGGGATTGTTTTGACACAACCGCATGGGAAGTTCTGCAGGATTCTTATGGAGAAGATATAGAAGGACTCACACACTGCATAACGGACTACATTAATTTTTGTGTGGACAACACAGTACCCACAAAAGTGGTGAGGTGCTTCTCCAATAACAAACCATGGATTAACTCTGATATAAAAACACTACTTAAGGAGAAAAAGATGGCATTCAGGACAAGAGATAAGGAGGGGTTGAGGGAAGTACAAAAGGAGCTGAGGCATCTAATCAGGCAAGGAAAAGCCAGTTATAAGGAAAAAATGGAAAAGCAAATGGAAAGAAAAGACATAAGGGGGGGTCTGGGAGGGGCTTAAGTCAATTTCGGGTCATAAACAGTCTGTCTGCCAGATTGAGGCAGATGTTAATTGGCTTAATGAACTAAACCTATTCTTCAACAGATTTGATCACACACCAGCTCCTCCCACCCCAGCATGTCCTTCAGCTCCCCTCACCACAATGACTTCACCCCATTCACCCCATGTGGCTACTTCCCAACAGACCAGTAAATCCAGAAATCTGTCTTTATCTGACCACAGTCTGACCTTCACACTGGCCCAGGTGAGGAAGGAGATGAAAATGATCAAGGCGAGGAAAGCCGCAGGGCCAGATGACATCAGTGCAAGGCTAATTAAGACTTGTGGGGACCAGCTGTGTGGTATAATTACATATATGTATAATATGAGCCTGAGGCAGGAAATAGTCCCTGAATTATGGAAATCTTCTTGTGTTGTACCAGTTCCAAAGAAACTTCATCCTATGGACCTCAACGACTACAGACCTGTAGCACTGACATCCCACTTGATGAAGATCTTAGAGAGATTGGTTCTCACACATCTTCGCCCTCTAGTGAGCCCCGCTATGGACCCTCTCCAGTTTGCTTATCGACCGGGCATTGGGGTAGATGATGCCATCATCCACCTTCTGCACAGGGCTCTGTCTCACCTGGAAAAACCAGAGAACACGGTGAGAATAATGTTCTTTGATTTCTCCAGTGCTTTTAACACCATACAGCCCAGGTTACTGAGAGACAAGCTGGGCCTTGCTGGAGTGGACCACCACCTCTCCAACTGGATCCTAGACTACCTCACAAATCGACCTCAATACGTGAGAGCCCAAGACTGTGTGTCAGGTACCGTTATCAGTAATACGGGGGCACCTCAGGGTACGGTTCTCGCCCCTTTCCTCTTCACACTGTACACTGCTGATTTTAGGTGCAACTCATCCAGCTGCTACCTACAGAAGTATTCTGACGACTCTGCAATAGTAGGCCTCATCACAGACGATGATGACAGGGAGTACAGAGAACTGAACCGGTTTTTTGTGGACTGGTGCCACCAGAACCACCTGAAGATTAAAGCGGGGAAGACCAAGGAGATGGTGGTGGACTTCCGTAAAGGCAGATGCCCTCCAAAACCAGTGGACATCCTGGGGACGGGCATCGAGATTGTGAACACCTATAAGTACCTGGGTTTGCTCCTTAATAATAAGCTGGATTGGGCAGATCATATGGAGGCCCTGTACAGGAAGGGCCACAGCAGGCTCTACCTGCTTAGGAAGCTGAGAGCCTTTGGAATCCGGGGGGCACTTCTTTGGACTTTCTTCAACTCTGTAGTGGCATCAGCCATCTTCTTTGGAGTGGCCTGCTGGGGGAGCAGTACATCAACCAGGGACAGAAATAAACTTGACAAGCTGATTAGAAGGGCCAGCTCTGTCCTGGGGAGCCCACTGGACCCAGTGCAGGCGGTGGGTGACAGAAGGATACTGTCCGTGGTGAGCTCCATGCGGGAGAATAACTCCCATCCCATGCATGAGACTGTGATTGCGCTGGGCAGTACTGTCAGTGACCGACTGCTCCACCCTAGGTGTGAGAAGGAGCGCTATCGGAAGTCTTTCCTCCCCACCGCGGTTAGGCTGTACAACCAACACCGACCTAAGCGGAGATCATTACATACAGAGAACTGAAATATCTCTTTGCCTGTTAAATCCCCCCCCCCCCTCCTCTGCTACGTCCTATCTGTCTGTCTGCTATTAATGTAATGCCTCTCACCTTGGAACATTCCTGTACATGTTGTATTTGTATTTGTATCTGCTTATCTTATCTTATCTTTGCTGCTGTAACACACTGAATTTCCCCATTGTGGGACTATTAAAGGACTATTATTATTATTATTATTATTATTATTATTATTATTAATCAAGAGGATTAGAAAAAAAAGTCCATGAGAAAAACTCCTGAACAGGGTGAAAGGACAGAATGTTCAGAAGCAGCAGAAAATTTCAGACATGGATAAGACTGCCAGTGCACAGGAAATCTGGACCAAATGCGTCATGCGAGAATTTTTTTTCCAAAATCCATAAGCAAGGCTAGGTTCACATCTGTGCTGCAGAAACCGCCAAAAATCAGCAGAGAGTCCTGCACGGAGGACTTTTCTCTCCTCCAGTTTCAGTATAAAAATGGTGGAAACCCGACGGACCCCATTATAGTCTATGGGATCTGCAGGTGACCACTGTTTTGGCGATCCGGGTCTCCATTCTTCAGGTCCCCCAGCACAAGTGTGAACCTAGACTTAGAGGAATCTACTACTTTTGACAAAAGCAAAGAATAAAACCAGTGCAACAGAGAGACATGTAATTTCTAGTAAGGGACTGATCAACCTCTTGTCTTTTAGATTAATCCTCTTCTGGACCAGACTATGCTGATTTTTTGAAACTCCAAGTCTTCCATTTGGGGAAGTCTCTAGTAGGACTCTTAACGCCTTTCAAATGGGTTGGGAAAACCGTTTGTCCAGAAAAGTGTGTCAGCTATGACCATGACTTGGTTAGTACTCTATATGAATTGCCTTCCCTCAGACCTGTTGAGCAAGTGCTTTTGAACCCTGTTAGGATGCATGCATATTGAACAGGTTCATTGAAGGCTGGATAACAGGCTTTGTGTCTCAGCAAAATTTCCACCATCTGAAGGAATGGTAAGCTTCAGTAGACAGTGTGCCACATTATCAGAGCTGCTAAAGAGTAAATGCAACAAGTGTTCATAGTCTCCTCCGGGAACAACATGCCTACCAAAAGCAGTTCACATGTATGATGGAGTCATCTCCAGAGAGTTTGCTGAAACTGAGAACTTTATTTGTATGAAATGGAGTTCAAACAGGTTCCTATTTTCATTTTCCATTATTCAACATTCCTGAGGTGGAATATTTATTTATCATGCTTACTTATATAGCGTCATCATATACTGCAGCGCTTTACAGACATTGACAGTCACTGTCCCATATAGGGCTCACAATCTACATTTCCTATCAGTATGCCTTTGGAGTGTGGGAGGAAACCGGAGTATACTATAGGCAACCATTCTCCATTTGTACTAGATTTGATCTGAAATGGGCCCTAAATTCTCTTTACTCTATAGCTAAGGTACATCTGAGATTTGTTGGGTTCTATGTTTAGCAGTGGAAATGTTAGAGGACATTTACCGCTTTCCATCTCTTAGAAACCTCCTGTGGCTAATGCTCAACTCACATGCCACTGATATTGGTAAAGTAAATTGCAATGGGCTACTGTAATAGCTTGTGTGCAAGTAACTTTATTCTTCTGGTTGCCAGTTGTACTTCAACCTCTCAGGTTATTGCAAACAAACCCGTCATATGTGTAAACTGTTGTTTCACTTTGTTCCACAAAGTCATCTAGAATCTTCTGGTGTACGATTTATTTGCAACCCAACCTCATCCCAAGAAATATGCAGAACAAGACTGTTGGGTATGATGTAGAAGACTCCAAAAACAAAAAGAATCAAAAGATAACCGGGTCACCCTAATGACTTAGCAAACCAAATCCAAAATGGTGAGCCAAGGAAGTCGATAAAACATGGCTTTTAATCACAACATTTAAAATGTCAAAAATCTTCCATAGTAACATGGAGCCATTACTTACTCATGATGCTCCTAAGAAACAGCCAAAGAAAAACCATATCACGTAGGAGCATTTCACATCACTAATGCCCAACACGGAAATGAGAAATTATATATAAATCAGTGTATCTTGCTCATATGGGAAATATTCACCCCCTGGGGTAGATGATGTGGTCTAAGGCATGGGTGGTCGGTTAGGACAATATATTGTGTAGGACAACTGTAAAGGTGTAGGTAGAAAATTTGTGGTGCAAATTCTCACCCTAGTAATGCCCTAGCAGGATGACCTATCTCAGGGCCACCGCTGTATGTAGCGAATGACCCTGACCGGAACCTGACCCAATTCACCAAGACCCTATGCGCCCCTAACATGAGCGAAGAAAGGGATAGGTGAAATGCAGATTAGAGGAGAATTAAGATTAATGAGTCTTCCCATAAATTCTAAAAAAAAGAATTTGACGTGTATTACATGTAATGGTACTAAATCTCGAAATGCATTTCGTATATAATTTAAATACTCATCAGGGGATTCCACAAACATATACAAATACATACCACGTCTAACATGAATAAATAACAAATGTCTCCCTCAGGAAAAACACTGTGAGCCATTTGGTCTCCCACACAATCCTCATTAACCCCCTAGATTAGATGCAGAGAGGGTAGGGTAAAGAGAGAGCAAAGGCATGTCCTAAGTAAGGAGGCCAGGATATATACCAAAGACATGTTCCCCCGCAGTTGAAATAGTCCAGAAGACGGCCCACACTAGAGGCGCGCTGACGTTATCTGTGATTGTCCACCTGCGCAATAGTGTGGACCCAACTAAGTATACGGTACGCATGTGCAAAGTTAACTGCATGCGCAATGGCCCCAAGTGTCTGAGAGTAGGTGACTACAGCACAGAATGCCTTAATAGGATTGTATCGCGAGGTTTGTAATAGCAATAGGTCAATGCCAGTTCAGCACACAAGTGTGGGTATTAAAGGGTAGTTTGCCTAAATAAAAAAGTTTGACAAAACCAGATGTTTCATATTTAAAATCCCCTATATGGCAATAAACATAAAAACATTACTGAAATAAAACTAAACATACTAATAAGGACAATCATTATGGAAATACAATATAAAGAGCTGTCACAGAAGTAATCGGCTGATTATTGAAGGCTGTGCATGCCCACTGTCTCGGGGTTATGTTTGACTCAGACCTTTCCTTCACCCCCCATATCCAATCACTCGCACGCTCATGTCATCTCCACCTCAAAAACATCTCCAGAATCCGCCCTTTCCTTACCACAGATACACTAAAGACACTTATTGTTGCCCTGATTCACTCTCGCCATGACTACTGTAACTCCTTACTAATTGGTCTTCCCCTTACTAAACTCTTCCCTCTACAATCTATTCTGAATGCAGCGGCAAGGCTCATCTATCAGTCTAGACACTACAGTGATGCCTCCGGTATGTGTCAGTCACTACATTGGCTGCCTATTCAATACAGAATACAATATAAACTTATCACCCTCATCCACAAGGCTCTCCATAATGCTGCACCTCCTTACATTTCCTCCATCTCTGTCTATCGCTAAAGACCTATCTTTTCAGACAGGCCTATCACAACTCCTAATGTGAACCCTTCCGTAGTTAAAATCCTTAAAACGTACCCTCTGTTCACGCTCCCGCATTACCTCACAGGATATGATACCGCTTCAGACTAACTTTATATGTCCAGGCACCATCTGCACGTTAAAGGACACGGCTGGTGACGGCTCATACAGCTTATATATGTGTAATGACAGTAACCACTATTACAAAATTGTCTGACCGTTGTATAAGCAATGCTACCTCCGATGCCGCCCCTGCTACCTCTTGTGTCACCCCCTCTACCTCATAGATTGTAAGCTCTAGCGAGCAGGGCCCTCAGTCCCATTGTGTGAATTGACTATTTCTTTGTAATGTATCTTTTTGTCTGTACTTGAACCCTACAAATTGTACAGTGCTGCGGAATATGTTGGCGCTATATAAATGACATGTATTATTATTATTAATTCACTATGACATATAGTCAAAGTGTAAATGCATGTGTAAATTGGTAAAGACCCCACAGATTTATTTTTTTTTTTTGGTTGGAACTTAAGGGGATCCTTGCTGAAGCTCTTTCTGCCCAACTAATCAGTAGGGATGAATACTAATTTTTGCTACCAAAATATCTGCGCATAGCATCCTTTTATAGCCTCCCCAAAAATCACAAGGGGACCATCTAATTGAAGGGGAGACCTACAGTCTCCTGGGTGGGTTTCCGATTTGGATCAAATAGTTTCCCAATTTGTGTGCTCACTGCCATTGTACACACAAGACATGATGGATCCCATCAAGAGATTAGAAGGAATACATATTGGAGATGAGTTCATTATTGCATCAGTTGATGTAAAAGCACTGTATTCATCCACTCCCCATCAGCATAGAATCATGCCAGTGACATCATTCTTGGAAACCAGGGGATGCCAGTTTTGGGCCCACGAGTTTGTTCTGTAGCTCCTTGAATTCTCCCTTACCCATAACTATTTCATCTTTAACCATAGGATCTTCCACCAGCTCAGGGGCTGTGCCATGGAGAGTCCCTGTGCATCATCATATGCAAACTTGTTCCTGGGCTGGTGGGAGCATACTTTGGGATCGGAGGAGTTGGGGACTCAAATTTTTGAACGGATTCATATGTGGGCCTATTACATTGATGACATATTTATAATCTAGGAAGGCACTAGTGATGAGTTGAGTCCCTTAATAATATTGGACTACGGTTCACATATGAGACAAACCCTAAAAGTTGATATTTGCATATCTAAAACCCCTGATGGCAATATTCAAACTACGATCTTTTGCAAATCCACAGCCACCAATTCGTTGTTAATGTGGAAAAGACACCACGCCTATTCACTAAAATGTGGAATCCCAAAGGGGCAGCATTTGTGGCTGTGACAAAATTGTTCTGACTCTGATTTTAAGAAATAGGTGGGGGACCTACATAAAAGATTCATGGCACAGGGATTACCCTGTTTGTGTCTTGCGCCTTGCCTTTTAACACGCTCTGTCATGTCATCGCACATTATTAACTCCTAGGGAGATAAGGAAATTCTAGAACCAAATCAGGTCAATAGCAACTTCTGATAGCGAAGCGAACAGAGTATGGGATATCATCTCTAGACTGAGATTTTCTCACTATGGACCCAGACACAGCAACAGTTGTTGGTCAGTATCCACAAATTACATACAGGAAGGGTAGGAGCATCATATTTTTAAAAAAACAACTTGCTGCCCCGTTTCAGCACTAGCCTCTGATTAAATACGACCAAAAGTATGGGGCTGTTTCCGATGTAGCAGCTGCATTGCCTGCACATTAATACAAACATGCAAAAGCTTCCATGGTTGGATTACCAATAAATCCTACGAAATTAGGAAATTTATCAGTTGTCTTTCTAAAGGGGTCATCTACAAGGCCACATGTGTCTGTGGGTTTGAGTATGGTATGTGGGTAAAACCATCAGAGTTTAGAGGGAGGATCGGGGAACATCTTGGTGACATCCAGCACCAAAGGGATAATACTATTGCCTGACATGTCCATCAATTAAAGTGGCAACCCATCAGTTTTAAAGTTCATGGGCATCAATTTAGTGGACCCCCTGCTATGTAGAGTCAATTAGGACTGTCTGGTCACCCAATGTGAGACCAAATAGATCTTTAAATTGAAACCTGTAAATCCTCACAGCCTCAAAGAGTAGCTCTGTTTCACATCTTTTAACCGGTTATTTAATTTATCATCCATCTTCGGCCATGGTCGAACGGATAGCGGCTCTATTGATTAGATCATTTTATTAGTGTATATTGTACAACTCACTATGTATTTACACTTTGACTATAAGTCAGTGAGTTAATGCACAATGTTCAATAGTCAGCCGATTGCTCCTGTGACACCTCTATGTTGTACTTCTATAATCATTGTCCTTTAGTGTGTTTAGTTTTAATTTGAGTAATCTTTTTATGTTCAGTGACATCTAGGTGATTTAAAATCTGAAACCCCTGGTTTTGTCAAACTTTAACAGAAACTACACTTGTGTGCTGAAACAACATTGTCCTATTGCTATTACGAGTCTTGCAATACAATCCTATTGAGCCGTTCCATACTGTAGGCACCGCAGTGTCCTACTCAAGACACCTGGTGGTCATTACACATGTGCACGAAGTTAAAGTTGTCCAGAGAAGCCACCGGAGCAGAAGGCCCCAGGAGGACACCTGAGCATGATTGATATATTTTTTTTCCCCCTTCTCATCTTCCCTACCTAGAGGAAAAAAAAAAAAAAAAAATAAAAAAAACCACAACCTACTGGAGAATTTCTGGTGCAGAATTCAGTTTGTTTTGTGTCAGAAAGTGTTTCTCTGGAACCCGGACAGTCTTTGATACTAGGCTTTAGGCTGTTGAGCTCTCTGGGGAGATCTGCCTTGTCTACCACTACTCTGATAGTACAAGGTTATGGAAGAGTACTGATTTTGAGCTGTAATGCTGGACGCTCTGACAGTGCAGAGAAGTCTGTGCCAAAACTAAATGGCACAGATACCTCTGTCACATGCTGGCAAATCTGATATCTTTCTAGCAGTATAACACCAATAATGTCAGGACATAAAGTCCCCTTTAAAGCATAACTACATGTATTTCCCTTTCAAGAGTTTGGGAAATTTAGGTGGCATTGTGTTTGGAGCTGTACTGTGTTACTTCAAGTTAGTGATGTACAGCTGGCTGGCATCATTGCTGTTGGCACTGTTACCATATCTATTTCATGGAATCATTTGCTTCATAAAAAGTGACCACACTCATTGCATAGACAAAGTATGCAGCATACATGGCTGCTACTTTGAACACTACCACCGATTTCTTATTCATGCTCTAAATGTGATAGAGAACAGAAGAGCAAGATAAGTAATGAGCTTTGGGGAGTCATAGGGATTTATTCTTAGTTTGGATTCTGGGTTTAGTGGTCCTTTTATGCTGTAGACTGCCCCATATCTGCCTTGTACCCTCCATAGAATTCATTATAAGCAGACAATACTTGAGCAAGTCCAGATTAAAAAATCACTTAGATAAGAGGACACTTAAGGGAATCTGTCAGGGAAATTTGGAACACCAAACCACCCACATGTCCATATGGACCTGGGGTTTAGAGTCCCAAATCAGCCTGTTATAACGCAATCCATGGCTGCATATAAAAAAAAAAAAAAAAAAAAAAAAAAAAAAGAAGAAGTATATATATATCTTTATACTCACCCTGCCACTGTACTCCCCGCACCTGAGCAGTTCTTCAATGAAGCCATAGGAAAACCATCTTTGGCTTCACTGAAGAGCAGTGCAGGTGCGTCAACAAAGATGCTCATGAGTAAGCCAGACTGTTCTTGGCCGAACAGCGTTCATCAGACCTTTCTCTAGGTAAGTATAAAGGTTTTGTTTTTTTTAAATGCGCCTGCGGATTGCATTACAATAGCGTGATTTGGGACACTAAACCCTAGGTCTATAAGGACCTGTGGGTTGTTTTACTGTCCCAGATTGACCTGACAGATTCCCTTTAAATACACAGGCACTATAGTGAGACATATTGCAAAGTTCGCCTCCTTTACCTGAACTATTGAGGCAAAAAAAAGCCCTGGTCTTAAAAAAAGGAAAAAGTTTATTTAAAACAGACAGTTCAAAGGTAACAGAACTAAAAAAGTCAAAGTCATAAAACAGTATTTACAGAGTCAGCAGCCTTAATGCCTGAAATGGCAGTGTTATAAAAGTGCAAGAAGTGGTTGTCCCCATGCTGTTCAGATCAGAGATATTAGGAAGATAGACTGGCAGCCAGGTCCGTAATAACTGGAGACATCAGCTGAGGAATGGTGCTAATCTTCATTAGCTTGCTGCTGGCATACTTGTTTCTCACAGCCTGCAACAGATACAGATTTAAGTGTTTACAGAGACATTTTCCCCCACAAATTCTCTCCTTTTTTGCAGTCCACAAATACATACCACATGCTTTGTCAGGTTCTTGTTGACTTTGGTAACATTCTTAGCCATGTGTTTCATGATATGTGTCAAATCTTCCTCAGTATACCCAGTGTAGTGAAGTTGTGTGGCTCCCTGTAGAAGAGAACAAGTCCAAGTCAGTGACTTGCTTCCTAGATAGGATCTTGGACATCTTAAACACACACCAACTCACCCAGCTGCCCTGATCAAGAACCTTCTGTGCCAGACATAGTGCAGCCGATGCAATTTCTGAAGGCCTGAAGTGTACCATATCATAGTCTATTAGGGCCAGTTCCATCAGATATTTTGCAAGTGTATGCTGTTCTGCATCAGCCTGTAGAGAACATATGTTGTAAAGCACTGCACAGTTTCAGGATTCTTTTGCAGCATTAAACTCTGGTCAAAGCCAAATTTTTCTAGGAGTGTCTAAAGAGTTTCCATTTCTACTTTTATTACAATATGGCTCTTTGGATCCATTTTTAGTGCTAGTTGCATTGAAAACCCCATACACTAAGGTTTATTCTGCCAGGCCAATTTGCCTTACATTCCTCCCACTAGGCTCCTGTAAACTTACACTGCCAGATTTTGAAGCACGTCGCAGGAAGTGGAGTGATAGTGGACGTCCCAAGTCAAAGTTTAGTTCACGCAGCATCAAAATTTCCATTTCTCTGATCTGAGATGCTGTATAAGCATTGTCTGTTATGTAAACAAAGTCTGCAACCTCTGGTGTGTACATTTCTTCATATTTGGAAGCCAGAAGAAGTGCAGTTACACCAACTAATTGAAGCTTTCCACGAGAGATAGGCTGAACCTGTGTGCAGAAGGCCAGTCAGTCAAATTGCATAACCAGATTAGCGCAAAAAAAAAAAAAAATAAATAAAAAATTTCATATATTATATATAGAGAGCACTTACTTGAAGAAACCGATCCATGATGGCAATACCCATGTACAGAGTTTCCTGAAGAAGCTGGAACCTAGAGTGAACTTGGACAAGCCAGTCAACCAAGATCGCCCTCATACGTTCATTTACCTCCTTTCCTTCAAGGTATTTTGGTCTTATTGATTGATTTAGCTAGACCCAGAAAAAAAAAAAAAAAAAAATTTGTGTTATTTCACATGTGCATATTAACCAATCAATGTCAGTTTTTGCTGTAGGAATCAGGCCAAGAAAGTTTCTAAGCTGATAGTTTACTTCACAAAAAAAATTTGTAAAGTCAGACTAGAAAACTGGTCAGTATCTGGTTACTGTTGAGGTGTATTCCTCTGGATTCATTGAATAACTGCGCAGGCGTGGGGAGTACAGTGGCAGGGTGAGTATAAAGCTTTTTTTTTTTTATTTTTTAATGCGGCCACAAATAGCATTATATGGGTGATTTGGGACACTAAACCACCCACATGTCCATTAAAAAAGCATTATACTCACCCTGTCACTGTACTCCCTGCGCAGTTCTTCAATGAAGCCAGAGGAATACACTTCGGCTTCAGTGCGCATGTCCCGCAATTGCGTAGTGAAGCCGGGGTGTCCATCTTTGGCTTCACTGAAGAACAGCACAGGTGCCGGGAGGCATGCCAACGAAGAAGCTCACGAATAAACCGGACTGTTCTCGCCGAACAGCGTTGATTGAACTCTTCTCTAGGTAAGTATAAAGGTTTTTTTATTTTTAATGCGCCTGCGGATTGCATTACAACAGGGCGATTTGGGACACTAAACCCCAGGTCCATAAGGACCTGTAGATGGTTTAGTGTCCCAGATTGACCTGACAGATTCCCTTTAAAGGAAATCCATTAACTTAGGCGTAAGGATACCATACAAGTTAATTGAATGTCTAGACTCTGAAGTTTATGCAGCCACATCTGTAAGAGCATGCTGCAGTTAAGACTTACCTCCAGTTGTTTCAGGTAGTTGTAGATATCCATTACATATTCACTACATAACTGTGGGTTTCCACAATCTTCAGCATCAATATCATCCACATTGTTCAGTGCATCAGAGAATGCTTGACAGAGTTCCTCTTCATCCTTTATTGACACATCCATAGGAACTGGAGAAGATTCCTTAGATATACATAGATATGGTTAGAAGTTATGTAACCATAACTAAATAAATAAATCTTACTACATTTTTATTGTTTTAAGGTAGAAGCACAATGACTTGGGGACTCATTTACAAACCTATTCCTGAATAGCAGATGCTAAGTTATGGTGTTATCCACCCCTACAAGCTGGCCCTTTAACTTGAATGTATCCTTCTCCCTTACTAAAGGAAATAAACCACCATTAAACATTAAGACATGCCTCCAGTTAGACGATTGTCAAATTACAAGAGAATACAAAGTTTGTAATCTCAAATAGGTTTCACCATCTGTCAAACTGAGCTATTTTAAACACATTCCACATTGTGTTTTTTTTTTGTTTTATAGAATTCACCACACAAGAGATTATGCCTGGATAGTGCAGATGTACATTAGGCATTGCTGTGCGCATGTGCTTGTTTTCTGTTTAGAATTCTGAAGTGGGAAAGGTTATTTTTTCATTTTACACTAAGAAATTTGCAGTCCCACAAAGGGACCTGAACCTGGGATCACTTGATCCTTATACAATATACAGCAGCACTCCTGTACATAATCTCCCTATATACAATAGGGAAAGTCAGTCAGGAAACAGTAGACTGGCCTCTTGGCTGCCAAGGCACCCCTGTGGTGGGACCCAGGGAGGAAGCACTACAGTACCTATATCCACTGCTACAGTTTGTACAGTAAGTGAGCAGCAAGGCTTTCTGCACAATTCCCAGTATTTACATCCAATCTCGTTATGGCTGAACTATGGGGGTTCTGGGTGTCAGGACTTTGCAGATCTAATATTGAGGGCCTATCCCAAGGCATGGCCATCAATAGCAGAAACTGAGACCTTTAAGGGGTTAATAAAATTACCAATTTTCCTAGTCACATTTCATTTAAGTTTTTTAAGTGGATGTATGCTTTAAGAAACTTAGTTCTCATGTCAATGCCTAGTATCAAATTCTGCAAATGACACTGGCCACTAAGCCAGTGGCTAAGGAGGTTATTTAAATCATAGAAGGCACAGAATGTGAAAAAAAAGTCAAATAGAGAGATTGGAAGAGGACATCTCCATTCCATTAAATGCCTTCACATTACATTACTAAATACTTACTTTTGCTGGAGCTTCAATCACAGTCACCTTTACAGGGACGGCCTTTGGTTTCATGTTGACATTTGCAGATTTAGTAGTAACAGGTTTGGTTGGCTTCACCACAGCATTTGAGTTCTGGCAAGAATAAAGTCAAACATTTAAAAAAAAAAAATAAAGAACAAAAACTCAACATGGGACCTCCAAGAAGCCCATAGAAGTCAGTGCTTAAAAGGGGGGATCTTTCAAATAGATAATGCAGCAGAAAAAAAAAAAAAAAAAAAAAAAAAAAAAAAAACCACACACACACCACACCATTTTATTACTGCAGTTCTCCTAAATAATTTGGTGTTTTTCACTTCTAATTCTTCAAGTGGGTGGGAACCTTGTTCTCTCAGAAACAAGGTTCCTGCCCCCTTGAAGCATCAGAACTTGTTTACATGTTATCTTCCAGGGGCTGTGTCTTTTGAATGGACCATTGGATCTTAAATGGGGAGGGGGGGGGAGGAGTCATCTTTTGAATGGACGAATTTTAAAAAAAAAAAAAAAAAAAAAACCCACACCAAATTGATCAGGGACACAGCGAGAATCAATTGTATGGCATTTAGCACTTTGTGTCAGATCCTCTGACTGAAGATTGTTCAGACTGATGTTTAGCTATAACACATTGATCAGCACTTGTTCAGCCATACAACTATTCGTCCATTAGTTTGCAACAACATGTCCAATAGTCCCATGCAAACAACTTCTCTTTATTTTCATTTTTTATAGGCAGCACATCTCCAGTGTTCTGTGGTGTAGAAATCTTAGCACAAGAGATGTGATCAGCCAAGCGAGTTTGCTGGTCAGTCGATTTTCGCCACATTGAAAGTTTCTTTTTTGTAAAACCAAACTGCTGGCAAAGGACACTTAGGACAGTCTGATCAGTATTTTCATTCTGCATCCACAACTGTTCCAGTCTTAGCTGCCAGGACTGCAGTAGTGACATTACCATTGCAGCCAGTCATTGGCCTCAGTAGTACATCACTGAGGCCAAGGATTGCTGATGGAGCTGCAGCCAAACACCAGCATGAAGCATCTGGAAACAAGAAGTGGAAGATTCCGTAGGCAAATACTGATCAGTTTAAAGCATGCCTTGCCTTGAACCAACTATAAACAGCCCTTTAGAACAGAAGCACAGTGTGAACCTAGCCTTGAACTGGCCAGCCGTGAAGCATGAGCCCAAAGGTTGAAAACAAGGCAGTGCCAGACACATGCTTGTTTGAGACACTAGCGTCTTCCCTCAAGTATTTCTGCATGGCACATTTGTCTGAATATGGATAAACAGTGAGAAAAGACACTGGCAGCCCAGCCCAGTGTGCATGCAGCAATGCATCAGGGTTTCCACCTTAAAATTCACAAGGATTAGCCTTACCCCACTATGCAAGTTCAACTTAAGCATGTAGCCAGACAATTTTGCCTAGAAATAAAGTCTTTAAATCTTGGGGATGGTTTAGTTTTACGTGAACTGGTTGAGGTGGTGAAAGCTCCTCTTAAGAGAACCTGTTACCACCTTCACCAATACAAACACTGTTCCAGAATAAAAGTGACATGTTAAAGGATAAACAAATAGAATTTCTCTAGCTCCTACTGTTCCTGAGCAAGTGATGATGTTAGGGCTTAATTAGCATATCGGGCACTGAAGCTGTCAAGTGGGCAGTTCAAGACAGTATAGTTATGCGGAGACTAAAATTATTGCGCTAGATAAAGGATTCCAGTGTGCCAGAAAGAGGATCAGCACCTGTTGTAAATAACTATAGGTGACAGTTAAATGAGCTGGCACCAGGAGTCATTTCATATAGGCTTCCTCAGACTAACACCCAACTAGCGACTACAGTGAAGACACTTGACCAAAGCTTGCAGCAGGAGGAAACCTGCATGACCCCAGACCATCATTAATTTACACTTTCAAAGCACAACTTTGATTTTCATCAAACTGTGAAATTGATGTGGAATTAAATTCCATTAATCGCCCAACCCTAGGCCATCAAGTTCTAAATTAGCGGGGGTCTGGCTGTTGATACATCTGCAGTTCAGCCATTTCCGGAAGCTTGCAGCTCCTAGCATAGTTTACATGCCAGGCGTTGCTCACTCGTACTTTTAGTAGCAGTGGTCATGGTTACTGCCCCAATGTCCCATGGCTTTGAACATGAAAATGAAGTACCTATAACCAGCGCTACAAGCAGTATTGCAAGTCAGCAGCACAAAAGAGGTATAGCTTCTCATGACAAGAACATAGTTATGCCTCTATACAAGTGACTAATACAGCCACACATTGTACAAGAAGGACATAGTTAAACTAGAGAGTGCAGACAAGGGTGACCAAAATTAGGAGAATGGGTGGATTGGAGTACAACGATGGTTAAACTTGTGTTTTTTTTTTTTCTCTAAACTGAATAACCCCATCTATGGAGAGACCTAATATACAAATAAATGAAGGGACAGCAGAAAGTTTTCTAATGATCTTTTTACTCCAAGGCCAGTGACAGGTGGACATCTACGTCTGGAAGAGAGAAAGTTTCTCCAACATAGAAGGGGATTCTTTACTGTAAGAACAACCAGGCTATGGAACTCATTGCCACAGGAAGTGGTGATTATGGATTCATTGAACAATTTCAGAGAAGGCTTGGATGTCTAGTCTCAGACAGAATATTATGGGTTCTAGATTTTGTTAAGGACAAGTTGATCCAGGGTTTTATACGGATTGCCAAATTGGAGTCGAATGGGCAATTGGCATAAGCCTCATAGGGTTTTTTGCCTTCCGCTGGATCAACACTGTAGATTTATAGGTTGGACTGGCATCTTCATCCAACCTCATCTACTATAACTTTAGAAGACAGCTGATTAACAGTTGAGACCCCTGATTAACACCAATAAAAATCTGCATAAACAGTCATACTAGAATACTTACAAGTTTCTATTTTGCATTGAATTTGAGGCCTCAGTGTGCCCCCTCCTATTACAGTCAGTAGAAGCTTTATGCCAGAGACTGCAGGGCTCTGCCCATGGAACAGCGCAGGCCACTAGAGTGTGTAATACAGGTACATGTGCTGCAGATGGAGACTTACAATGCAGTTAGTAAAGCTAAGGCTTACTTGGAGAAAGTTTTCATTGTAGGAGTGTAAACCTTCCTTATACATACCTTTACTGCAGGCTGCTTCCCACGCACTGTCACCTTATTTCCTATTTCTCCCAGAGCAGCTCTCCTAACATTCAATTGAGCTTTTGATCTCATGGATCCTGCAAAAGCATTGTCAGCTTCACGGGAAATCTGAAACGACATCATGATAGGTAAGAAACAAGCTCAGATTTCAGTGTCCCAATATGAATCATGGAAATGAACACAGTAGTCAAACTGCCATTTACTTCATTGAATGAGAGCTGGCAGGGGCACCCTATCCTGGAGATGGGACCTATGTTTATCAGACACTTATGTCTGGGACCTAGGCATGTGCAAAGCATAGGACATAAGGCTAATAATATTTGTGCCTTTACAAACAATTACCAAACCCCCCCATTAGAAGGTTTTACTTATGAGAGATCATACAAGAGGAAGCCTTTTAAAATAGAAACTTCAGAAAGCTACTCTGCTGAATAAAAGTATTTCCCATCTGGGACATTTGTGCTGCATCTACAGGATGTGTCATACATGTGGATCCTACTTCTGGGACCTGCATCACTGCATTAGCCTACCTACCAAACTGTTCTCAAAGTCCTACTCATTGTAGTTGGAAGACCGGGTCAGGGACAATCATACCACAAAGCAGCAAGACCCATATCTATGAAATATGGAACAACCACAAACTGTCTACTCACATCCCTCAATGATGGAGCCATGAAACTAGTCTTACAGCACATTAGCACTGCAGCCACATGCACAGGTTCACTTTATGGACACATTTACAGACACTAAAATTTAGAGTCATTACAACCAGTCCCACAAATGTTAGTGTCACTTATATCACATTGTGATTTCACCATGTGTAGGCATTGCAGAGATCTAGCCATTATTTTGTCAATATGCAAGTAAGCTCTGAAGCAATAAGGGCAGTGCCATTTCTCTAGAGGTAAGCAGAACCCTCATTGCTTCACAGAGCTTATTTGTATATTGACCAAAAAAAAAAAAAAAAAATAATGGATTAGAGGCAATGGTTCACAAGTAACCCTAACATGTATTTGCTGGACCAGGATGTTATGCTGTCTTCTGATGAGACTCCCTTTTAAATGGGGTGGGGGCATGGAGCACACGCATGCAGCTCCTATTCAAGTAATAGCAGCCCCATCCACTGTATAGCGGTGGTCATGGAGGAATTTCAGAATCCTCTATTACTTTAATAGAAACAGCCTACACATGCTTCCTGACCACTGCACCAGATTCTGGCACCTGGAAGCTGCCAGAATAGCTGATCTGTGCAGGTCTCAGAATCAGTTCCCCCCACCCCACAAATCACATACTGATGACCCATCCTGTAGGTAGATGTAAGTGTTCACTGGGTGCTGGCAAGAGATCCCATTATATGTTCCAGGGAGCATGTAAACAAGATCAGGTATGGACTAGACACACAGTACTGTAGGTGATCACTCCAATAGGGGTACCTTTTAAACCTCTTACACTCAGAAGTTAAGCCTACTAAATATGCAATACAGAAAGATCCATGAGCAATGGGGTCGCAGCAAGTTTAGAATACATTTTATTTATATAGCACCAACATATTCCACAGAACTCTACAAGGTGGTTTAAGCACAGACAAAATGAGACATTACAGAGTAAGGGTAGCAGCACACGACTGATTTTCACCCATGAAACTCAGTCCATGTGTTAGCCAGATTTACCAGCTTGAACATCATGATGGGAGCGGGACTCCTAGCATCCCAGAAATCCCTGCCTCCCAGCAACATACTGTCCTGTACAGTAATTGATATGGGACAGTATGGCACTGGGAGGCAGGGACTCCTATCATCATAGATCACTAGTGTAGGGAACTGCCATTTCTACTAGTATATAATGTATCTGGCTTCTTTGCCCCTGCAGTTTGGCTTCAGAGACCCCAGGCATTCAGTGCAAGTTTTGTTTTGTAAATACAGTGAGTCAGACATGTGAGGCAGAGCTGCTGGGGGGAGAGATGTGAGCAGAGCTGCTGAGACAGACATGTTATGTCTGGGGGAGTCTAAGAGCCACTTGTTCCTCTTTACTTCACAGTATATAGTTAGGTATGTGTTACCCCCTATATACTCACAGGACCTAGCTAGTAACCGTAGTTAGGGATCTATATATATATATATATATATATATATATATATATATATATATATATATATATAGTTCAGGGCAGTGATAGGTTAGGCTTCCGAAGGCCAACTAGCTAGTTAGAGGCCCGGTGGCACTAGTAGTTTAGCTGGCAGGTTAAGGACTCAGTGTTAGGGTAGTCAGGCCTGCATCTACTGCCGTCACCGTCGCCCTGTTTGCTGCCTGTGAAGAATCTCACCATCTCATCATCATCATCATCATCATCTCCTGATCGGCTGTGTCATCTCCTGGAAGAATCCGAGGATCCACAGTCATCCACAGGGGCCCCTGCATCTCTTCTGTTGCCTGGAGGTATTGTGCACTGGACTCTTGCTATATATCTATATATATACCCGGGTATATAACCTAAGACGGTTGAGGACTTGCTGGTTGTTGTAGTATTGCTGTGTTCTGAGCAGGGCTGTGGAGTCGGTACACCAAAGCCCCGACTCCGACTCCTCAATTTCCCCTGACTCCGACTCCACCAAAATAGGCACCGACTCCGACTCCACAGCCCTGGCACTGCTAAACCTTATAGGTTCACTCAGAACTCAGTCCCATCATTATATGAGGAATAGAACAGACCTTTACAGGACATTTCATCATTTTCCCAAATTCTTATGAAAATATATTCAGCACATACTGCATTGTACTACTAACTGTACCAATTTATTATATATTTTGGGAGTCGGAGTCGGTCCATTTTATACCGACTCCGACTCCACAGCCCTGGTTCTGAGTATATTTTATGTATGTATTATTACCCTGTTGATTCTTATAAAGCTACTGTTATAACCTTATGTGGTATCTGTATGTATTCTTCAGACTGTGAGATTAGTAGGGATCCTTGTTAAGGCTACTAACTGTACTTCATGGGTAAGTCCCAGGAAGAGATCCTCCCTGTAATACACAGGCTCTATCCTGGGTGGAGGCACTGATATATTACTGGTATGTTCCCACTCTTCCCTTCAGCGAAGGCTTCAGGTCCCATTATACACACAGGTCAGCGCCAGAGTCTGTTGCGGGAGGGATAATACTCATACCCCCCCCCCCCCAAATAGGGCTACACTAGCATGCTAGTAGTCTCACTCCCAGCACAAAGTTCGAGCCGGTAAATCTGCCTAACACACGGACAGTTTCATGGGTGAAACAGTCGTGTGCGGCTACCCTAACTAGGTTCACTCTAGCATTTGAGTCTCCATCCCACTTAAAAAAATCAGTGGAGAAAGGTCCTGCAAGGAGGATTTCTCTCCATTTTCAGCAGAAACCCAGCAGATCCCATTATAGTCTATGGGGTCCACTGGTTTCCACTTTAAGTACATAAGGTTTCCATCTTTCAGATCCCCAAGCAGACATAAACCCAAGTACTAGTGTGACCCTAGCATAACAAGTCAATTCACACAATAGGAGTGAAGGCCCTGCTGACCAGAGCTTACAATCTAGAAGACTGACCTAAAAGCTACTATGGGAATAATGGCTGCTTGTAACAATGCCAGGCCATAGAATGCCTGCCCGGGAATCCAGAATAACATGCTATTATATGTAACTATATATAGAAGTTGTTACTACAGACTCCATGACATGGCGTGGCTGCAGGCCTGCAGCAGTGACAGCGACCGCTGAGCAGAGAACCAGCCTGCAGAAGCTGTGAGAAAACCGCACATTACCAGGAGCAGCTATTACCGACATTGCAGGCACCCACACACCACAGTAAACAAAGCTACCATCATAGTGTAGAAAGAAAGGACAGACACTGAAGCACAAGCACTACTTACTGCAGCACGGCGGGTAGCCATTTCTAGAGACACTAAAACTCTAAGACACTAAGATAAAATCACAAATCCCGCTGCGGCTTCTACTTCCTCCTCTTACAAGACGCTCCGACTCTTGCCAGCCACGACGCAGAATGAATTTTAAATATTGCTCCTCGTCTTCTGATTGGTCAGAGCTTAGGGTAATGCTCACTTCCTATTGGTTTACCCGTCCTGCACAACGCACCGTGCTGCAAGCATTGGCGTTCAACCCTTTTATTAACCCTTTTTATTAACGCCAGTCCTATCCAAACCAGCGTAATCGGTTCATTTATTGCATTCTCACTCCAATGTTCAGCTCATATGTGGAACGTAAAAAATTTGCATAAACCGACAAAATCGAAACATCGCGAGAAAAATAAATGAGCAAAGGACCATGGGAAATACTTCTTAACGTCACGTACTGGTGTCCTAGAAACTGCAAATCCCGACATGCTTTGCTTTCAGCGACAGCCCTGGAGGCTGGAAACCATTATTATTAGTAGTAGAAGATTGCTCTGTTTGGTGCTGCTTATATTATGCTTGTAATTAACCCAGTTATTACCAGAGCTAATTTCAATTTTTCCCCGTAACAAAGCATGAATTCCTACTAACAGCACTATATGGAGGGGCTGTGCCTGCTATAGATTATACTCCTGCTCACTTTGTGTATGGCCTTGGTTGTTTGGCTAGGTCTTCATTTACACATGATAAAATTATCTGAATACAGACATTGCATTAAATCAAGAAATAATACAGAAGTGGGTTCTAATATGGAGTTGGGAGCCAGGCAGATGCTTTCATACCCACATAAGGGTAGGTTCACACTTGGAATGCCACCATGACCTGTGCATTGATCTCCAATGCCACCAATGAGCAACCAGTAGTCACTTGCTCTCATGGCTCTGATCAGAGACAAACATGAGAAGAGCTTATTTGTCCATTAGAAGCTGTCTATAAATGACACCTGACATAGATATATGGTCTGTGGTCTCACTTCATGTTTGCCGCCTCCAGAGCAATGTCTGTGTGAACACACGTATGGCTCAAATGAACTAGATTTTTTTTTCAAGCAGTTGCATTTACTATTAGTACCATATTGGAATGAATATAATTATAAGCGGAATTCTAGGATATATACCCTTGATATTTCTTAGCTGTAAAGTCATAATTAATAGTACCTGGAGTTGTGCACATATTTATATACTTTTCTCATCCTTGGACAGACGTGCACCCAAGTGCATTCCGCTGAAAACTCAGCCCCACTTTGGATGCATGGATTCTTAGAGTAAAAATTCATAATCCATTTTGTTTTTTTCTTATAAAAATCACTTGCAAATTGTAATACAGCTGTCATGTAAACATGGCCTTGTTTCTTAATTCAGGTTTGCACATATTTTCAAATCCATCAGTCTTTTTATTTTTTATTTAAAAGGTCTTTATTGCCGTTTTTTCAAATATACAAATGTAGTCCCCAACACCCTTCCACCACACAAGCCTCCAATTCCTTAAAAAGATTTGCATTTATAGACAACATGGTCTAGTTTCTGTAGCTGAATAAAGATTCCAGAAACAGACGCTTGTGCCACTTAGGCAGTGGCATAAATACCGCTGTAGCGGCTGCCACAGGGCCCGGGACATTAGGGGGCCCAGCGGGCCCCCGATGTTTTGTTTTGTTTTTTAATAGCCATTACCTGCTGGAGTAACACCAGCAGGTAACGGGTCCTTTTTATTTACCGATCCCCGCTCCTGCTCATGGCCGCCTGCGCTTCCTCTTTTCAGACCCCATAGTATAATAATCGGAGGCCTAAGGGAGGTGAGGGAACATAAAAAACAATGTTACTTACCTCTCCTGCGCTCCGGCAGTCTTTGGTGACGTCCCAGACGTCATATGGGTCAGGCCAGCGTCATTATGCGTCGCGGGTAGCAGGGAGTGTGCTGGAGCTCGGGAGAGGTAAGTAACATTGTTTTTTATGTTCCCTCACCTCCCCTGTACCTCTGATCATTATACAGTAATACCTCGTACACTCGCGTTTCCGAATTTGCGAATTCACAGATTCGCGATATTTTTTTGGCAACTAACATATATAGATTTTGCTCTTTTTTTCTCAGATCTGTGACATAAAAAAAAAAAAAAACACCTTTGCTATTGGGTAGTAGCGTCCTGTTCGTTACGTACCCGGTAATTAGTTTCATTTTACTGTGAGTGTATAAGAAAAATGAATGAATGTATTAATATACAGTACTGTACAGTATACTTTAGTATGCTGTACAGTACTGTAGGGTAAAGTTTATTGATATTTAGGGGTTAAACATTAGAAACTGGCATTGTAAGCGCGTCTAAGCGCTTGTACCAAACATTCGCGATCCACGACCGGTTCTGGACCCTAACCTCGCGAATGTACGAGGTATTACTGTACTCTGGAGCCCACAATGGGGCATAATAGTGTGTGCAGGGGCCATTATGGCACATAATAGTGTGTGCAGGTGCCACTATTGGGCATAATAGTGTGTGCAGGAATGTGGTTTGTGCAGGGAGGCGCGGGGGGTAGGGGGCCCATGTCAAATGTTCGCCTTGGGGTCCAGCGATTCCTAGTTACACCACTGCATCTATTACAACAAATACAGTGCCTTGCGAAAGTATTCAGCCCCCTTGAACTTTTCAACCTTTTGCCACATTTCAGGCTTCAAACATAAGGATATAAAATTTAAATTTTTTGGTGAAGAATCAACAACAAGTGGGACACAATCGAGAAGTGGAACGAAATTTATTGGATATTTTAAACTTTTGTAAAAAATAAAAAACTGAAAAGTGGGGCGTGCCAATTTATTCGGCCCCCTTAAGTTAATACTTTGTAGCGCCACCTTTTGCTGCGATTATAGCTGCAAGTCGCTTGGGGTATGTCTCTATCAGTTTTGCACATCGAGAGACTGAAATTCTTGCCTATTCTTCCTTGGAAAACAGCTCGAGATCAGTGAGGTTGGATGGAGAGCGTTTGTGAACAGCAGTTTTCAGCTCTTTCCACAGATTCTCACTGGATTCAGGTCTGGACTTTGACTTGGCCATTCTAACACCTGGATACGTTTATTTGTGAACCATTCCATTGTAGATTTTGCTTTAGGTTTGTGATCATTGTCTTGCTGGAAGATAAATCTCCGTCCCAGTCTCAGGTCTTTTGCAGACTCCAACAGGTTTTCTTCCAGAATGGTCCTGTATTTGGCTCCATCAATCTTCCCATCAATTTTAACCATCTTCCCTGTCCTTGCTGAAGAAAAGCAGGCCCAAACCATGATGTTGCCACCACCATGTTTGACAGTGAGGATGGTGTGTTCAGGGTGATGAGCTGTGTTGCTTTTATGCCAAACATATCGTTTTGCATTGTGGCCCAAAAGTTCGATTTTGGTTTCATCTGACCAGAGCACCTTCTTCCACATGTTTGGTGTGTCTCCCAGGTGGCTTGTGGCAAACTTTAAACGAGACTTTTTATGGATATCTTTGAGAAATTGCTTTCTTCTTGCCACTCTTCCATAAAGGCGAGATTTGTGCAGTGTACGACTGATTGTTGTCCTATGGACAGACTCTCCCACCTCAGCTGTAGATCTCTGCAGTTCATCCACAGTGATCATGGACCTCTTGGCTGCATCTCTGATCAGTCTTCTCCTTGTTTGAGATGAAAGTTTAGAGGGACGGCCGGGTCTTGGTAGATTTGCAGTGGTCTGATACTCCTTCCATGTCAATATGATCGCTTGCACAGTGCTCCTTGGGATGTTTAAAGTTTGGGAAATCTTTTTGTATACAAATCCGACTTTAAACTTCTCCACAACAGTATCACGGACCTGCCTGGTGTGTTCCTTGGTCTTCATGATGCTCTCTGCGCTTTAAACAGAACCCTAAGACTATCATAGAGCAGGTGCATTTATACGGAGACATGATTACACACAGGTGGATTATATTTATCATCATCAGTCATTTAGGACAACATTGGATCATTCAGACATCCTCACTGAACTTCTGGAGGGAGTTTGCTGCACTTAAAGGGACCGAATAATATTGCACGCCCCACTTTTCAGTTTTTGATTTTTTACAAAAGTTTAAAATAACCAATAACTTTCGTTCCACTTCACAATTGTGTCCCACTTGTTGTTGATTCTTCACCAAAAAATTAAAATTTTATATCTTTATGTTTGAAGCCTGAAATGTGGCAAAAGGTTGAAAAGTTCAAGGGGGTCGAATACTTTCGCAAGGCACTGTAAGAGAAAAAAAATCCATTCCACCAGCATTATGCAAAAAAGATTGTGCTAACACCAGATATCGATCCTCATAGGGGTCTTTATCAAGGGTCAATACATGGTGTCAGCAATTTCCATTAAAGGACTTTATCTTTTTTGCATAATGCTGCCGGATTGGATTTTTTCTTCTCTTTTATGTAACTGAATGTGGAGACAGAGTACTGCTGTGCATTGGGCGAGTACAGATATTTCCCTGTGGTTGGTGCTTTTGCATTCCATTTGTATGAATTACAATAAATAGATACAGACCAACACTACTACTTACTTTGGGCTGAGAATCTGAACATACACCAATATCAAAATTAAATTTGGGCATTTTATATACTCATTGCAGCAGGTAAATATAGGGCAGCCTATGGGTTTTGCTCAAGGATGGTTGTGGCATTCTCACAAATATGTCACACGAGTGGCCCTCTTGAGTAGGTCTAATATCCCCCACTTACCTGTTTTTACTCTTTAATGGGCTTCAGGACAGGGTTCAATAGGCATGCATAGACTCAGTAAATAATACCAGAAGAATTATATGATGTCTTAATCAATCTATTACATTGGAAATGTAAAAACCCCCAGAGGTCCCCATCTCTGCTTGATCGGTTTGGTGCAACTGAAGATATTTGTGAAAGTCAGTGGAAAAGACAGCAAATTCCTCCTGCAACTCAGAAAATGTGACAAAAGGTATCCTCCCTTACAACCTATGATCTCCTCCATATAACTCTCTCTCTACTTTTCAAAGCCCTCTAGGAAGTACAGATGAGGCATCCACAGGGTGTCCCAAAATGAGGTATACTGGATCATGCCTTTGATCCCCTGTAACTCTCCACCATAGTTTATGTAATATAATGAGTGTAGGGGAATTATGAGCTGTGATCTGGAGTATACAGCAACAGATTCTTAGTTGAGACCTGACATGGTGACTTCTTTAAGCCATGCTGGTCTAGCTTTATGTTTAAGGTCTTCGGTAGATTTTTTTTTTCTCCAAGAATTTCCTGGTATTACATGTTCACACATGATGCTGACACCACCAAGTTTTACAGTAAAGGTGGTGTGGTTTTAATAGTCTGCAGTATTTGGCTGGGACATTCATTAGTGCCACATCCAGTCTCATCTCAGTCATGTTAGCTTGTAATTCCCTGGGCAAAAGTCTCTTGGTAGCTAACTAGATAATGCCCTTCTTTCATAGTCAGTTTTTGAGGACAGCCTACCTTGGAGAAATTTACAGCTGTTACATATCTCAAGTTTCCAGAGTTTCTAATTTTTCCAAAGTTTGCAAGATATGTAACAACAGTGTGATAAGTATAGGGTTTTTCCCCGAAAGACATTTATGGAATAACTATTATAGGAGTGGAAAAAAAAATCTACACAAATGCAAATAGCAAACTTATGTGCTTCCCTGTATAGTCCTGCAGAATATATGCCACAGCTATAGTACATAATTGAGTAAAAAGCAATTAGGTAAATGCAACCTCAAATGAACTACAAACCACAGCAGATACATTAACAAAAAAAAAAAAAAAGTTTAGTAATAGTACACCTCATGTAATCAATAACTTGTAGAAACACTTTCAGCAGCAATAACTTAATAGTTTTCTGTATGACTATCAGTCTCCCACATTGCTCTGGAGAAACTTTAACCCACTCTTCTTTACAAAGTTGCTTCAGTTCATTGAGATTTATACACAGCTTTCTTAGGGTGTGTTCACACGGCGGAAAATGAAAATAATTTTCCGCTGCCGGAATTTTCGCTGCGGTCTGCCGAGATGGGATGCCGATGCAGTGCATCAGCATTCCGTCGCGGCATCCCGCTCCTGATTAGGCCCGGGGGAATGGGCCTAATCAGGAGGGAGTCTCGAGCCACGGAATCCGCCTGAAGATAGGTCATGTTGCTTTTTTTTTTCCACTAGCGGAAAAAAAAACAAAAAAACACTACTGACTCCTATTGAAATGAATGGGAGGCATTTTTTCAGACGGATTTTGAGGCGGATTCCGCATCAAAATTCGCTGCCAAAAAATTCTGTGTGAACACAGCCTTTAGGTCCCAACACAGCATTTCAATTGGGTTGAAGTGTGGACTTTGATGAGCCATTACAACACCTTGATTCTTTTCCAGACCCCACATTTAACGCTAGATTTTTTTGGGTATTCAGAGGGGTTCATGGGCAACTCAAGGACTGCAGGGTACTCAGGTCCCAGATTTACAAAAAGTTAATGTAAACTTTAGGCAACCTGAAAATGTGCCAAATTTATGGCAGTAGGTGATGCTGGATCATAAATCTGGGGCATTTCTAGATTGCCTAGTCTCAGTTTAGATCAGCTATTGTTTGACAGAATCCTGGTGCAATTTGGGCACTGACTGACACATCCTAAGCCATATGCTCCTATTTTGCTAAGCCACACCACCTTATCTAGCAAGTCAGAAAAATAGTCTAAAGCTAGATGTGCACATTTTATATTTAATCAAAGTTTAGTAAAGATTTTTTTTTTTTTTTTTTTTTTTTTTAAGTACAGTGGAAAAAGAAAACAAAATAGTGCGAGCAAACAAATGACGCAAAGGCACGCAGGCCTCGCCTATAAACAAGAAGCTTGGGATAAAACCCAAGCTAACGCTGTGGAGCACAGTGCAATAACAGGAACTGAAGGCCCAGATATACGGGACCATAAAGCAACATCTTAAAAGTAATGGGAGAAGAACAAACAGACAAAAGAACACACAATGGGAACTACGATCAGGAAAACATATACTAGAGAGAAAAAGGGAGGGAGAGAGGGGAACAGTGAGGTGGAAGAGCGACCAATAACCTCCTCCAAAGGATGGAAGAGAGAAAAAGGGAAGAAAGAAGTAGCAAGGTATCAATATATCAGGCAAAGAAGGAAGAGAACTCAGACGATTCCTGGACCAGCACCCAAGGCCGCCAGAGAGCATCAAATTTGGAGGGGTCGGGGGAATCCTCCGCCACCAGGGCCTCCATTCTCCTTATGAGGAGAAGCTCCTGAAGAAATTCAACCAGGGAGGGCGAAACAGTGCTTCGCCAGTGCCTGGGAATGACGGTTCTAGCAGCCGTGAGAAAGTGTCGCAGGAGGTCTTTTTTCACCGCAGAGATCCTGCCAGGGACAACTGAAAGAAGGGCCAGTTGGGGAGTTGCTGTGATGGTGCGACCACACACTTTAGTATACAGAGCGAACACAGCGTCCCAAAAGTGCCTGAGAACGTCACACTCCCACCACAGCGCCAACATCGGTCAGTTACAGCAGGATAAATTCTGTAGAGAAAATCAGGGCACCGATACCACTGAGACAGGATCTTGAAATTCTTTTCTTGCGCACTGCAGGGTAACAGAAGCTTATGTGCGAACAGGAAAACCCTATCCCAGTTGGCAGGGGAGAGGCCCACGCGAATGTCTGAGTCCCAGGGGCCTGTCTAAGAGGGGGGGCCCCGGGGTAGCATCTCGGAGAAGAACGCTGTAAAGAACCGAGTGTGCACGCAGGGAAGACTCAGCATGAGAAAGGACGGACTCTAGGTCAGTCATGGTAGAGGAAAGAAGAGGGGACAAAGAGAATTTCCACAGGAAGGCTGTAAGTTGACCATACTCCAGCCAGGATAAATGAAGGTCCGGGTGAGAAGCGCTGAGCTGGGCCAACGGAAGAAGGAGCAGATCCCCAGTGACCTGTCTAAGCCTAACGTCGTCGCTGCTTCGCCAACAAAAATCTATCTGCAGAGCAACCCGGTGGAAACATAGGATTGCTAAAGAGAGGACTAAGGGGGCCAGGGACTCTGGCCACTCTCCCACTGGAACAAACAGAATCCCAGGTCTTAAAGGAAGTGCGAAGAGAGGAACGAGTGCCTGACGGATCTCGGGTGGAAATGAAGCGGAATCCACAGCAATGAGGGGAGCGGGACTGATAACAGATCAGCCTCGATAGAAACCCATTGCTTGTCCATGCTTCAGTAGCACCAGTCAAAAAGATGGAGCAAAACCGCAGAGCGGTAATAAAGTCTAGGATCCCGAAGGCCCGCACTTCCCCTGACCTTGCGGCGGGTCAACGTCTGGTATTTTATCCTACTCCGCGCCGAACCCCACACAAACCTCCCAAATGGACTGGACTCTAGTGAAAAAGGTGCGCAGGAGGTGAGTGGGGAGCGCCTGGAACAGATATAAAAGCCAAGGGACCACGTCCATCTTGAGGGCGTGAATACGGCCAAACCAAGTAAGGTCCTGTGTACTGTATCTCCAGAGGTCTGTCGCAAGAGTTTCGAGTAGTGGGAGGTAGTTGAGACAATACAAGTGGGAAGGGTCAGGGGGGGGATATGAATTCCCAGGTATTTGAGACAAGCGGTCTGCCACTTAAAGGGAAAGTTGTCTGCAAGATGGGCAACCTCTGCGTGGGGTATTGTGATGTTAAGGGACTCGCTTTTGGAAAGGTTTACATTAAAGTTACTAAGGTGACCAAATCGGCTAAACTCACATAATATAGACACGCATGGCTGAGAGACGTATAGAAGGAGGTCGTCAGCATACAGCGCTGCCTTAACCTGGCGACTGCCCATCTGAAGGCCATGGATGTCCGGACACCACCGTATCGCCACCGCCAGATGTTCCATAACTAGGGCATACAGCGGCGACAGAGGGCAGCCCTGCCAAGTGCCGTTCCGTCCCAGGAAAGGATCAGAGAGTATCCCATTTGTCCTAACCCTTGCATCACCATAGAGGGAGAGCACCTTACTCAAGAAAACAGGACCCACACCCACCTGCTGAAGCGTTGCACACAAGAAGCCCCAGTGTACCCGGTCGAATGCTTTTTCGGCATCTACAGAAGGAAGGCACATAGAGTTGTCGAAACGAGCCAGTGAGATTGCCAAAAGGGTCTTACATATATTATCCCGGGCCTCGAGACCGCGGCTAAAGCTGACCTGATCGGTGTGAATTAGGCCCGGCATTAGGGGGGACAAACGATCGGCCAGCAACTTGGAAAACAATTTGATATCGATATTAATGAGGGAGATCGGGCGGTAGCTGGCACAACTGATTGGATCCTTACCCAGCTTGGGAAGGACCGTGATCAGGGCCGAGAGAGACTGCGCCGTGAAGGGGGAAGAGATATTGACGCTATTAAATACCCGAGCCATTGCGGGAGAGATGAGATCCCTAAAACATTTGTAAAAACGAGTAGTAAACCCGTCCGGGCCAGGAGACTTACCCGTCGGGGAGGACTGTATGACGAGGGAAACGTCCTCAGAAAAAGGTGCTTCAAGGAGGACCCTGTCAGGGTCCGTGATAGTGGGAAGAGTCGTGTCTGTTATGTACTCCTGGATTTTAGCACGGAGAGAATCTGGGGCGAGGTCGGCGTACTGCCTGCGGAGGTTATATAAATCATGGTAGAAAGAGCGGAATCGTGGTGCCTGACCGTCACACAGTCGAGGGATATACGCTAGATTGCTACACGGGTGGAGGTGACGAGCGAGGGAGCGGCCGCATTTATCCGCAAACTCGTAGTAATGTTTCCTAACCTGGTCTCTACTATGCAGATACATTTCATCAAGATAGGAACGCAGTTCCTCCCTAGAATTAAGAAGTTCAGTCAACGCCACCTGGGAACAGGTCCGTTAATGAGTCAGCTCGAGAGAACAAATGTGCGCAAGGCGCGTAACAACCCAAGTACCACCACCCCTTCACTAAATTCCGTCAACCTGCCAACTAAGTTCTTGCAATACAGTAGCTGCACTTGGTTCGGGAGATAACAGCCAGCCACAGTGAGCACGGTGCCTGCAATGCGCAATTTAAGAAACACAAATCTCTCCTCAGGGTCAATCAGGGCGTCTGATGTGCCCATTTTAATCCAGAATTGAAGCACAGCCGCTTTAGTATATTCCCCAATTATTCCAGACGTTTTGTGGTTTGTTCCAATGCAACTTTGCAAGCTTAAACCTTGCAGTCATGTTCTTTGAACCTATACCTACTCAGGCTAAGGCCCCACAGCGAAAAAGCACTGTGGGGGGGGGGGAAAAAAAATATATATAATATATGCAGTGGAAACGCATCGTGGTTTTTCCCACAGCTCTTTTCACAGAAACTTACTTTGCAGACAATTATACCTATAGGGAAACCTCCAGCATTTACGTAGGTATAATTGACATGCTGCAATTTAAAAAAAAAAAATAAAAATTTCCGCTGTGCATATTTATCTGCCATGTGTGATTGGGCTTTTACACTATGCGGGGCCTCAACCTTTTTCTAATTGTACTGTCATGAACTTGAACATCATTTAAGGGTGGGTTCACACTTGCGCCCGGAGTCTGTCCACCGCGAATCCGACCTAAACGTCAAAAAACTGGATAGGGAAAGGTTTGCGACGCTTTGCTTAAGTGAATGGGTTTTTAAGCAAAGCGTCGCAAACCTTTCCCTATCCAGTTTTCCGACATTTAGGTCGGATTTGAGGCGGACGGAGTGCCGGCGCATTTGTGAACCTGCCCTAACATGCTAACTGAGGCCTGTAGAGTCTGCAAAAAAACAAAACAAATCTGAGTTCTGTTAATCTGGGCATCTCAGAGTTTGCCCTTGGGGCGAATTTGATAGGACGTCCACTACTGGGAACATAGTAAACAATCTTAAAGGTTTTCCACTTGTGAATACTCTCTCACTGGAGAATGATATACTTCAAATTGTTTGGAAATGACCTTATAATTCTTCCCAGATTGATGGCCTGCAAAAATTGCATCTCTAAAATAATTGCTGATGTCTTTTCTCCTTGAAATGGTGTTAGCACATGCCAGAATGCTTCAGTCCAGCAAACTGCCAAAACTGTTTTTATATGGGTGGTCAAACTTGCTGATGATCAGATACCACAATTAATTGATCAGCAGCTCCTTTCTTCTGCTTAACCTCTTTATTCTTATGCAAGCGCTATGGTATACTTCATTTTTCACACAATACTTCGGCATTTTTGTCTAATTTATGTTAAACAATTATACATTATCTTTTGAAATGTGTTGTGGTTTGTCCAAGGTTGTATTTACCACTTTCACACAGTCATTATTTTGCATTAGTACTTTTAAAGGGAATCTGTCAGGGCAATTTGGGACACTAAACCACCCACACGTCCATATGGACCTGGGGTTTAGTGTCCCAAATCACCCTGTTATAACACAATCCATGGCTGCATTAAAAATAAAAAAAGCTTTATACTCACCCGGCCGCTGTACTACCGGCGCCTGCATAGTTCTTCAATGAAACCAGAGGAGAACACCTCGGCTTCAGTGCGCATGCCCCGTACCTTCAGCAATTGCGCAGTGAAGCCGGGGCATCCATCTTTGGCTTCACTGAAGAACAGCGCAGGCGCCGGGAAGCATGCCAACAAAGAATCTCATGAATAAGCCGGACTGTTCTTGCCGAACAGCGTTGATCGGACCCTTCTAAAGGCAAATATAAAGGTTTTTTTTTATTTTTAATGCGCCTGCGGATTGCATTACAACAGGGCAATTTGGGACACTAAACCCCAGATCTATAAGGACCTGTTGGTGGTTTAGTGTCCCAGATTGACTTGACAGATTCCCTTTAAGCCAAATCCAGGAGCAGGTCCAATAAATACACTGAAGAGATATAAAGCTATCCATTCTACTTTTTCACTGTAGGTTTCCACTTCTGGTTTTGATTTACAAATACTGATCAAATGCTGACTGTGTTAAAATGGCATAAAACCTTTTAAGGACCAGATTATTATATATGACAGAGGGTGTACTACTTTTTTTTTTTTTTTTTAAACACAGGTCACAGCAATATTTAAGGTTGAGAATTTGAAATATTTTATTTAATAAGGAATGCTTAATGAAAACTAAAATATAAGCCAACAATGACATAAAAGCTATATACAATGGTTACAAATTATTAATAAAAGAACACACATTGCGTCCTTCAAGCTAGGTAGCAGACAGAAGCGGAGCAGCAAGATGTAAAATGACTTGAGAGTTCAGCTGTGAGATGGTACTGATCCGACTGAGTTTTCGGCTTGCAAATTTGTTCTTAACATACTGAAAGTGAAAACATTCAAGCAAAGTTATAGCTATCACTTAGAACCATAATCTTGCAAAATCAGATATTCTACACAAATACTAGAACAAAGGGAAAGCTTTCCAGGCAGATAAAATTAATGGTCTTTCCTCAGGATAGACCATTAATATTAATAAGGACCTGTCACCAGGTCAATACATCTGATAGTGTTCTGTATGTCATGTAATGTTTACACCCACTTGGCAAGTATACGCCAATTTACATAGAGAGAAGAAAAAAAAAAAAAAAAAAAAAAAAACACACACACACACACACACACACCACAAAAATGCTCTGAGTGATAGTGAAAATGTAATTTTTTTTTAACTGGCAAAATCAGCAGAGAAGGTGTTCAACATTTGGCACTCCCACCAGTCAGCTGAAATTAAATGGGGAACCTATGATACCACTAATAGCCACTATGGATTGTGATGACATTTTGCAAGAATGAGAGCTGTGGCCCATTCAAACTGCTGATTGGCAAAGGTGCAGAGAGTACTATTCTAATCCTGCAGAGAGGACTGCCTGAAGGAGCAGAGGATAGCTTGGAGTGTCATCAGCTTGATAAGGGAAGCCTCCTCTTAGCCATAGGCACCATTTCGGTTCCAAAAAACAAATGCACCGAAGACACCAATGAGTAGCAGGAGGACAGGTTCTCCAGTGATGGACTGCAACAGTGGAAGCGTGCTGTTAAATCGCCTTGGTCTTTGAACGTACAAACTGAGCTTATTGTACAACTGTCATCTGTTGCTTGCCACTGAAGTGTCACATATTTTATACATGTACTCAGAGGCGTAGCTAGGGGTTCAGCACGAGGGGGGGACCCCCAACATGTCCAAGTGGGCCCCCAACTTGGACATGTTCGTATACCGATACTATCAGTATACAGTGACAGTATAGTGGTATATAGCGGCTCTACAGTCGATTTAGGTGAATATAGGGCAGTAACATTTAGTGACTTACCGGTGACGTCTCTGACTAATCGTTCACATTCCCCATCTTTCTCATCTGGACAGCCATGACCACTTCTTCCAGTTTCTGTAAAGTTTGCAACACAGACATCTTTGGCTGCTCACTTTTCCAGGCATCCAACCCACATTGTCCTCACCTACACAAAGCCCCCAATTATAAAATATATAATATACCCCCCCATAATGAATAATACCCCCAAGTGCATCTTTAAATTAAATAACTTCCCTGTGCACCCCTTTAAATAGTGCCCCTTAATGCCCAGGTGTTTCCTAATTTAAAAAAAAAAAAAATTGGGGTTCCAATACCCAGGACCCCCAGGATCAGCTGTTTGAATGAACCGTGGTACCTGTGTAAGCGCCGTGACACCTTCTCTGTTTACATAGTGTCATTGTTTTCATAGTGGCCATGTAATGTAACTACAGCCTCGTCCTATACATGTCTATGTGACAAAGCTGTAATGACATCACACGGTCACTATAAACAGACAGCGTGTGTTATAATCAGGTGCCATTGCCCATTCATACAGCTGATCAGTGGGGAATCACTTATCTCTTATTGATGATTTATTCTGAGGATAGATCATCAATAAAATGAGCTGGAAAACGCCTTAAAGCTAAGGCCCCATGTGGTGTCCCGAAGCAAAAAAGAGCTGTGGGAAAAACCGCGGTGGTGACGCATCGTGGTTCTTCCTGCAGCACTTTGCATAGAAAGTTCACAGAGGTTTCTTCTGCGGACTTTCTGCTTCAATTATATCTATAGAGAAACCACTGGCGTTTCCGTAGGTATAATTGACATGCTGTGATTTCCAAAACTGCAACTGTTTTGGAAATCGCAGCGTATCCACTGCGCGTATTTTACTGCAAAGCGGGGATGGGATGGTGGCCCCCCAATGTGGAGAAAACCCACAGGGGTGGGGGGAAAAAACAAACAAAAAAAAAAAAAAAAAAAAACGCGGAATTCTAGTAAATCCCATCCACACATTGCGGAAAAATACGTGCAGACGACGCACTGCAATTTCCAAAACCGTAGCGGTTTTGGAAATCACAGAATGTCAATTATACCTATGGAAACACTGGCGGTTTCCATATAGGTGCATTGAAAACAAAGTTCACAGGGGAAACCTCTGCGGACCTTCTGTGAAAAGCGCTGCGGGAAAAATCACAATGTTACCACCGCGGTTTTTCATGCAGCGCTTTTTTTGCTGCGGCCCACTACGTGGGGCCTTAGTCTTAATGAAGCCCAAGTGCCACCTTAATTAAATTAACTGACCCTCATATTACGACCCCGATTCCCCCTGACAAATACTGTACCTCTAATGACCCCTTATATCAATGACCACCCCCTTATGTTCATAAAGCCTCCTAATATAAGTGATGTCCCCTAATAAATAACCTCCCCCCTTGTATTCATAATACCCCGTAATAACCCTTATATAAATGATCCCCCCATCTTCATAATGCCCACTAACGAATCCTCCCTTTATAGTTATAATTCCCCCTCCTAACCACCCCTTAGACTATTAATATACCCACAACTGGGGAAAAAAAAAAAAAAAAAAATCTACTCACCTACCTGCGATCCTGATGACTGGAGCCGCCATTGCTTCTTCCCTGTCCACGATGTTTGTGTCTGAGCGCAGGCAGCACGATGTTGTGACGTCATCACGCCACCTGTGCAGAGAAGCAGACATCCGTGTCTGTGGTCTCGGGGTCTTGTATACCGCAGACCTCAAGTGGCTTGCGGTTTACAATACTGTTAAGTTGCAGGATACGTTTTAACTAGATCGGTGTCTGCAGACACCGATCTAGTTAGAAACGAAGGATATATTAATGGCAACCCCGGGATGGGCCCCCCCCCCCGCTAGCTACGCCTCTGCAGGTACTGTTACCTCAGTCAGTAGGACTTCAGTGAGTTTTCCTCTTCATTGGTGGACAGCTTTGGGGGATTTGAAGGTGGTGGAGTCTAAGCAGCAGCTCGGGAGAAGACTGGCCCTGACACAGTGGCACATTAGCCCCAAGAATGCAGCGTCAGCTGCAGTGGAACAGCCATATTGCTACCATCCCAGGAGCTTTGGCGATTCCTCAGTCAGGGGGCCAGCTTTACATATACACTCCAGTATTTATACCTATAATGCACACTTCTTAAGAGCTCTTACTCAACATGGATTTCAGGGCCAATCCTCCAATCCAGGAGTACGTTTTGTAAAGCTGTGGCCACACGTTACAATCCCAGCAATGTGAATGAGAATTTAATTAATTATTCTCTTACTCACACTGTGGACTAAAACGGCACAGAAGAACTATGAATAAACGCAAGCAATTTTGCATTTTGGCTGCATTTTTTTTTTTCTGCAGAATTTTTCTACATGTGGGGAATACTGTAACTTATTGAGCCATGTTCTTCTTTACATAGTTCACTTTAACCTTTCTGCGTGTTAGGATGGGGGGGGGGCACATTAGTAATTTCATTATACATCGTGCAATTTTAAAGCCATGCATCCCAAGTTTACAGCAAAAATTCTTTGAATACTTACAGTAAATTTTGTTATGTTGTTGTTCACCTTAACTACATTCTTTGCTATATGTTGCATGACTGGCAAAAGATCTTCTTCAGTGTAGCCAGTGTAATGCTGGACTGTAGCATCCTGTACAGTAAAGCATATATGATCTGGTAAACAGCATTCACATGGTATGTGTCATATTAGAGGAATCACTGCAGACCTTTCTAGCCAATTTAGTTTTGAAGTAATTAAAACATATAGGCAAGTAGGTGGACTTTGATTTATTCCAGTGGCAACTACGTAAGAGATTGAAAATTTAGGGGCAATTCTACATTTTTTAAGTTTCACTGTTTATAGGGATAATGTTTATCAGTTATATCTTCCCCCTCCCACCTTCACCTGTTTTCTTAACAACAATATTTTAGAACTAGGTGACCATGTATGCACACGACCACGGCTATGTATTCTCACAGGTCCAAGTAGGGGCCAGTGAGTCTGGAGCAAAATTCTATCCATTTTGCAGCCTGGGCTTACTACATGAAATGAATGGGTCTGTGGAAGACAAGGCTGGCACATGAATATCATCCATGTGCTATCCTTGCCGTTTTCCCATGGACTCAGATTCACACGTTCAATGTGCATGTGGCGAAAGAGAGATGCAACAGAAACAAGCATTTAGCGTGATGCTGGAGTCTAAGAGAAGTAAAGTAGTAACCAAGTTTAGCATGACTTTTAGCATGTTAAGTAAACAATTACTAATTGCTGTATGTCCGTCCTGCAATGTCTAGGGTCTGTTTCAAAGTGAGAGAAAGACTACAATG
Organism: Leptodactylus fallax; assembly: GCA_947044405.1. NCBI lineage: Eukaryota > Metazoa > Chordata > Amphibia > Anura > Leptodactylidae > Leptodactylus > Leptodactylus fallax. Next base: position 3,999,924 of record CAMRHE010000027.1, read on the forward strand.
GACCAGACGTTCCTCTATTCATTGTGTGTACTGTATAGCAGTTCGTCTCCACCAACTAACTCAAAAAGAAATGCAAACTACAGACAGCAATTTCTGCAGACTCTAAAAAGTGCCAAAAATGGCTAAATCCAAGCCATAAAATGGGCAGACATAATGAGTCCCCTTATGTACACACATACTGTACTACCGATTTATGCCTGTTTTAGGCTAAAGCCCCACATAGCAAGTCGCAGCCAAAAAGTGCTGTAGAAATAAAACACGTCGAAAACGCGTTGCGTTTCTTTCCGCACCAGTTTTCACAGAAAATTCGTATGCAGACTTTTTGTCCCTATTGTACCTATATGGAAAGCACCAGTGTTTCTGTAGGTATAATTGACATGCTGCGATTTACAAAAACTGAAGTGTTTTTGAAATCTCAGCGTTTCTGCTGTAGATTTTTTTTCTGCAATGTGTGGATGGGATTAGCCAGAATCGCAGGTACTGTGAAAATGCAGTGTTTTCACAACATGGGGCCCTAGCCTAAAGATCAGGTCCAGTTTAAACTTACATATTTGCTACTTACCCAAAAACCCAAGTTAAGAACTTTTTGTGTCAAGCACAGGGATGCGGCTGCTATAATGGAAGGCCGATAGTGAACCATGTCATAGTCCATCAGTGTAAGTTCCATAAAGTATTTTGCAAGAATGTGTTGTTCAGCTTCTGCCTAGAAGAACATTGATACAAAAGATATATTGTATATGGTGAATACAAAACAGAGGTACCTTTTCATTAGCTTCATTTTCAGTGATAAGCGAGATTCCACTTCAGAGAAAACCATCAGTCAGGTTTTGCTCACATTAACATTATGGCGTCAGTTACAAAAGTAAACCACAACACTGTCGGATCAGTCACATGAAGGGTTCCACTGGTACCAGATGGACCTCTTTGGCTTACAATGTGCTTTATCAGGTTCCTATGTGGTTTCTATCATTTATCCTCATCACACAGGACAAGACTGGGACTGGGGGAATGGGAGCACCTGTTAATAAATTTGGGTCCCAAAAGTTGGAACCTGCATCAATATAGAAAATAAGTAGACCGTTTTATAGTGTTTGGCAGATTTTGCTACTTTTTTTTTTTTTTTTTTTTTTTTTTTTAAATACCATAAACGTGGCATTAATAGTCATCAAAATCACACATACATGGCAACACCTTGAGGCTCTGCGAAGGAAGTGAAGTGGTAATGGTCTTCCCAGGTCAAAATTTAGTTTATCAAGAATTATTTTCTCCATTTCTCGAATTTCAGCTTTTGAATAGGTATTATCTGTTATATAGACAAAGTCTGCAATCTCCGGATAATACATTTCTTCATATTTTGATGCCACAAACAGTGATGAAACGCCCACCAATTGGAGCCGATTCCTACGGACAGGGTGAACCTGGAGACAATTGCAGATGTTACGAAAGGTAAATGCATTTTCCCCCCAAGATATACCTAGAACCTCTTACAAATCACATTACTACATCTAAAGTCTCTGGATATGCTGTCTAAGTTTTTTCACACAGACAGAATATCCAAGATAAGACAAACACAAGATGCACTGTATTTATCAGAGTGGCACATGCTGTGTGTATGTTTGGTTTATCTTGAATTATTTTAGACCATTTCTTTGCCTTAGATCAGCGCAAGGCTAGCTGCCACACATTTTTATTACGTAAATTGGTATTTTAATTCCCTATAGAGAAGTCTATAAGAAAACAAATTCCTTTTGACTTTAATTTTATGTCTAGACATGTGGGGTGTCTCCTATGCCAGTCTTAATTTCCCTGCTGGCATGAGATGTGACTGAATTATTAAGAAACTCTGGCCCACCTTGTTCTGTGTCCAATTTCATAAAAAATGGTGAGTGAGGCACAGAACCAACAATGTGGCATGTCTTTGTTGCAAAAAAAAAAAAAATTATTATATATATATATATATATATATATATATATATTGTAATATATACAGTACAGACCGAAAGTTTGGACACACCTTATTCCAAGAGTTTTCTGTATTTTCATGACTATAAAAATTGTAGATTCACACTGAAGGCATCAAAACTATGAGTTAACACATGTGGAATTATATACTTAACAAAAAAGTGTGAAACAACTGAAAATATGTCTTATATTCTAGGTTCTTCAAAGTAGCTACCTTTTGCTTTGATTACTGCTTTGCACACTCTTGATGAGCTTCAAGAGGTAGTCACCTGAAATGGTTTTCACTTCACAGGTGTGCCCTGTCAGGTTTAATAAGTGGGATTTCTTGCCTTATAAATGGGGTTGGGACCATCAGTTGTGTTGTTCAGAAGTCAGGTGGATACACAGCTGATAGTCCTACTGAATGGAGTGTTAGAATTTGTATTATGGCAAGAACAAAGCAGCTAAGTAAAGAAAAATGAGTGGCCATCATTACTTTAAGAAATGAAGGTCAGTCAGTCTAAAAAAATTGGGAAAACTTTGAAAGTGTCCCCAAGTGCAGTGGCCAAAACCATCAAGCGCTACAAAGAAACTGGCTCACATGAGGACCGCCCCAGGAAAGGAAGACCAAGAGTCACCTCTGCTGTGGAGGATAAGTTCATCCGAGTCACCAGCCTCAGAAATCGCAGGTTAACAGCAGCTCAGATTAGAGACCAGGTCAATGCCACACAGAGTTCTAGCAGCAGACACATCTCTACAACAACTGTTAAGAGGAGACTGTGTGCAGCAGGCCTTCATGGTAAAATAGCTGCTAGGAAACCACTGCTAAGGACAGGCAACAAGCAGAAGAGACTTGTTTGGGCTAAAGAACACAAGGAATGGACATTAGACCTGTGAAAATCTGTGCTTTGGTCTGATGAGTCCAAATTTGAGATCTTTGGTTCCAACCACCGTGTCTTTGTGCGACGCAGAAAAGGTGAACGAATGGACTCTACATGCCTGGTTCCCACCGTGAAGCAAGGAGGAGGAGGTGTGATGGTGTGGGGGTGCTTTGCTGGTGACACTGTTGGGGATTTATTCAAAATTGAAGGAATACTGAACCAGCATGGTTACCACAGCATCTTGCAGCGGCATGCTATTCCATCCGGTTTGCGTTTAGTTGGACCATCATTTATTTTTCAACAGGACAATGACCCCAAACACACCTCCAGACTGTGTAAGGGCTATTTGACCAAGAAGGAGAGTGATGGGGTGCTACGCCAGATGACCTGGCCTCCACAGTCACCAGACCTGAACCTAATCGAGATGGTTTGGGGTGAGCTGGACCACAGAGTGAAGGCAAAAGGGCCAACAAGTGCTAAGCATCTCTGGGAACTCCTTCAAGACTGTTGGAAGACCATTTCAGGTGACTACCTCTTGAAGCTCATCAAGAGAATGCCAAGAGTGTGCAAAGCAGTAAGCAAAGCAAAAGGTGGCTACTTTGAAGAACCTAGAATATAAGACATATTTTCAGTTGTTTCACACTTTTTTGTTAAGTATATAATTCCACATGTGTTAATTCATAGTTTTGATGCCTTCAGTGTGAATCTACAATTTTTATAGTCATGAAAATACAGAAAACTCTTGGAATGAGAAGGTGTGTCCAAACTTTTGGTCTGTACTTTTTTTATATATATATATATATATATATATATATATATATATATATACAGTCATATGAAAAAGTTTGGGCACCCCTATTGATCTTAATCATTTTTAGTTCTAAATATTTGGGTGTTTGCAACAGCCACTTCAATTTGATATATCTAATAACTGATGGACACAGTAATATTTCAGGATTGAAATGAGGTTTATTGTACTAACAGAAAATGTGCAATATGCATTAAACCAAAATTTGACCGGTGCAAAAATTTGGGTCCCCTTATTTTATTGATTTGAATACTCCTAACTACTTTTTACTGACTTACTGAAGCATAAAATTGGTTTTGTAACCTCACTGAGCTTTGAACTTCATAGCCAGGTGTATCCAATCATGAGAAAAGGTATTTAAGGTGGCCAATTGCAAGTTGTTCTCCTATTTGAATCTCCTCTGAAGAGTGGCATCATGGACTCCTCAAAACAACTCTCAAATGATCTGAAAACAAAGATTGTTCAACATAGTTGTTCAGGGGAAGGATACAAAAAGTTGTCTCAGAGATTTAACCTGTCACTTTCCACTGTGAGGAACATAGTAAGGAAATGGAAGACCACAGGGACAGTTCTTGTTAAGCCCAGAAGTGGCAGGCCAAGAAAAATATCAGAAAGGCAGAGAAGAAGAATGGTGAGAACAGTCAAGGACAATCCACAGACCACCTCCAAAGAGCTGCAGCATCATCTTGCTGCAGATGGTGTCACTGTGCATCGGTCAAAAATACAGCACACTTTGCACAAGGAGAAGCTGTATGGGAGAGTGATGCGAAAGAATCCATTTCTGAAAGCACGCCACAAACAGAGTCGCCTGAGGTATGCAAAAGCACATTTGGACAAGCCAGCTTCATTTTGGAAGAAGGTCCTGTGGACTGATGAAACAAAGATTGAGTTGTTTGGTCATACAAAAAGGCGTTATGCATGGCGTCAAAAAAACACAGCATTCCAAGAAAAACACTTGCTACCCACTGTAAAATTTGGTGGAGGTTCCATCATGCTTTGGGGCTGTGTGGCCAATGCCGGCACCAGGAATCTTGTTAAAGTTGAGGGTCGCATGGATTCAACTCAGTATCAGCAGATTCTTGAGAATAATGTACAAGATTCAGTGACGAATTTGAAGTTACGCCGGGGATGGATATTTCAGCAAGAAAATGATCCAAAACACAGCTCCAAATCTACTAGGGCATTCATGCAGAGGAACAATTACAATGTTCTGGAATGGCCATCCCAGTCCCCAGACCTGAATATCATTGAACATCTGTGGGATAATTTGAAGCGGGCTGTCCATGCTCGGCGACCATCAAACTTAACTGAACTGGAATTGTTTTGTAAAGAGGAATGGTCAAAAATACCTTCATCCAGGATCCAGGAACTGATTAAAAGCTACAGGAAGCGACTAGAGGCTGTTATTTTTGCAAAAGGAGGATCTACTAAATATTAATGTCACTTTTCTGTTGAGGTGTCCATACTTTTGCACCAGTCAAATTTTGGTTTAATGCATATTGCACATTTTCTGTTAGTACAATAAACCTCATTTCAATCCTGAAATATTACTGTGTCCATCAGTTATTAGATATATCAAATTGAAATGGCTGTTGCAAACACCCAAATATTTAGAACTAAAAATGATTAAGATTAATAGGGGTGCCCAAACTTTTTCATATGACTGTATATATATATATATATCTGTGTGACGCTAGCCTTTGTCTACACCACGGACCACACACCACAATTGCACAGGGTTAACTGAAGATCTACAGTAGCAGCACAGTGACGAAGCAGACGTCAATCAAACTTTTGACGTCAAAATGCTTGTCGTCATTTTTCTTCACTTTTGGTGCGTTTTATTTGTGAGGTGAGAACATTTTTTCCGCCCACAAAACACAGCAGGCTGTTGTATGGTGGATTTTATTTCAAATTTCCGCAGGCTTCTTAAGACATGACAAATGGCAGAAGGAAACAAATAAGTTATAATTGTAGACAGAGTATGTAAAACAGTCATACTTGTAAGAAGCGGTCCATAATTGCAACAGCCATGTAGAGAGTCTCTTGTAGTAGTTGGAATTTGGCGTGGACTTGCATTAGCCAGTCTATGAGGATGGCTCTCATACGTTCATTCACCTCCATTCCTTGCAGGTATTTTGGACGAATACATTGCTTGACCTTCACAAAATAAGATATGATATAGACCTCATTCTGTACATAATGGGGGAAATTTACTATTCAAAATGTGCCTAGTACGGTTTGCAGCAAAAGAATGTACATGCCTTGTCACACAATTTTTTGTATTAGAGAGATTTTACTGTCTTGTCCAATAAAGGATCAAAAGGATGTAGCTTAAAGAGTGACAATGCATGCCAAATTAAAAAGCCCAAAGATGCCAACCCTCTATTTCCTGGGTATTGTGAAAAAAAATAGAACACTTTCTTCCCCATGCCTGTTCTGTTACCCTATATTCAGATCTGCGTTGGGATATTCCGTTCTTCTGGTCAGGCACAGAAACAGAAAAACTGTCTGTCTAATGATAGACACAAAGGAACCCCAAGGGACCCTATTGGCTATGAAAGGAGATTGTCAAGTAACTTTTTTTTTTTTTTTTTTTTTTGTGAAATCTGCAGACAAAAGAATCAGGCTTGCAAACCTTTTGTGTTCAGGATTTCCAATGGATTGGTGCTGTACAGACACCTGGCACAAATGTGAATTTAAAGGGAGTCTATCATTAGAAAAACACCTTTTTAACTAATGGCATGTTGGAATAGCCTTTAAAAAGGCTATTCTACTCCTACCTTCCATTCTTCTCCCCGCCGTTTCTGATAAAATCCGTTTCTTCTGTTATGCTAATTACGATCACGGAGCACCAGGCTATACCAACATTCCATTAGTTAAAAAGGTGTTTTTCTAATGATAGACTCCTTTTAACCTTAATGTTTAAAAATTACCTTCTTTGACACAAAATTCATCTTGTGTAAAACTGTAGATGAAAGAGTAGCAAGATACTCTTACAATACAAGAGGAAGAGCCCACCTACTTGAGCAGGCAGGGAGAGAGAAAATGAACAGTTATAAAAGCTAGCAAAAGGAAGGAAAATGACCAAAAAAAAAAACAAACCAGGATACACAACATTGAATATACAGCGGTAATTAAATGTAAGTTGAACTAAATTGTATGTAACAAATGTCAAATACAACCCATCACCATGAAAAATGAAGTTTAAACTGCAAGCAGCATGTTACATGTGAAATATAGTTTTGTAGGAAATATGCTGTAAATTCTGTAATGTATTTATATCATTGCTATTTCTATACTTAGAAGCAGACATCTCATCATGGGAGGGGCAGTCCTAGCCGTGACTGACAGCTCTCTGTACACATATATGAACAGCTGTCAATCACGGATAGGACTACCCACATAACTACATAACTTAGTGACATATATAAATTAATAATTGACAAGTTATAGCACAAACACTATATTAATCTGCTCAGCTCAGTCTGCTGTATAACATGGTGCCACAAATTGTCACAATAGGTACATTTTAGTCAGAATAACCAGTTCACATTACAAACCTCTAACTGTTTTAGGTAAGCATAGATATCTTTCGTATAGTCACTGCACATTTGTGGATTGTCACTGTCTTCAGCATCAATATTTTCCACATGGTTAAGAATCTCAGAAAATGCACTGCAGAGGTCCTCTTCATCCCTCATTGTTACATCTGACTTTAAAGGGACCTTCAAGAGAAAATGAGGCATATTTGTGCCATAGACCAGCAAAATAACATTCATCATACAGCACAGTTAAAGGAGCAAAAGCCAAGTATATAAGTTTAGAATAGTTCCTTGAATTTCTGAAATGTTCCTTTCCTGTAGCCCAGAGGCAGCACATACAATCAGAAGAGACAGGTTAATAAGCAGTAATTAAGAGCAATTAATTAATCACGCACAGCCTATTTATGTCTGGAGAGACCACACCTCACTTGTATTGTATGTAGCAATGAAAAACATACCTAAGGGTGGCTAAGCTGTGCTGCCTCCGGATTACAGGAAAGGAAAATTTCAGTAAGCAAGTTCTCTCATTCCTGGTCATCCGTCGGCAGCACACACATGGAACTGTAATGCAGTGATAGTTTGGGTGGGATCTGAGAAACTTTTATTAGTTTTGCTAAAGGATAAATTCTCCACACTCTGCCAGTGTCATGGACTAATGGACCAGAGACACCTCTGATATTATGCACCATTAATTTGGCCAGAGCCACACCTTTAGCACCAACTGGATACTCCCGCCATGATGAGCCTTATAGACGTGCAGAGAAGCTTGGAAATGTCCACATGATGTCATCCAGCATGGGGAGCTCAAAATAATAGTACATAGCCATACACTAACGTATAAACTCCAAAGAAGAGTGTTTAGGCTCTTCAGGACAAAAGGAGCAGATTTTTCATGTTATACAGCCAGGAATACAGACACAGGTTATATAAAAAATAAAAAGGACTCAGAAGGGTCAAACCTGTTCTTTTAATTTTCGTGAGAAGAGACAAAAATACAAGTGAGGTGTGGTCTCTCCAAACTTATATAGGCAGTCCATGATTAATTAATTGATCTTAATTACCTGTCTCTTCCGATTGTATCCAGGGACATAAACCCATGTGTGTGTGTCAATGGACAACCAGGAAAGTATTCACATGTGGCAGATTTGTAGCAGAAAATTCTGCTACTGACCCATGCATTTAAACTGGGCATGTGCGCTGCCACTATATTCAAAGTCTATAGGACCGACTAAAACATTTGTACTTTTCTGTCTATTAACCTGTGTCTCCTATCTGGTATTAAATCAATACTGCAAAAAAAAAAAAAAAAAATTTAGAATTATAGTATACCAGTCTGAATGGGTTATTCCCATCTTAGCAAATAGCTACCGAGATGGGAATAACTGCTCTTTGTCCCTATCCTAGAGCAGTACTCCCATAAATTCTGTAGAGAAAAATGGCAATAGTAACAAGAAAAGAAAAAAAAAAAAAAAATAAATTTTTTATACCTGAAGTAGTGTTGGCTCCACTGTCCATATTACTTTATGTAGCACGTTTCTTTCAGAGTCTTCCTGTGTCATGGTCTTAACTGGCTTAAGCATCTTATTGGTCTACATTGAAAAAAAATATAATACGTGTAATCATAAAAAAAGAAAGGTAGAAAGAAAAGCGGACACAAAAGGAAGAAAAGAAAAATTATACCACAACTGCTGCTTTGTTTGCTGGAACTATGGTCCCATTGCGGATTTCTTCAAGAGGGTGCCTGCACAATTTGTTTTTCATAAGGTTTATCGCACCTTCCATAGCGTTGTCAGTTTCCCAAAGCTGAAATAAGAACAACACTCCGGTATATTTATCAATGGTGCATGTTTGTCTTTGAGCCTTTTTATTTGAATGCAAAAAAAAAAAAAATATTCAGGCAGACCATCATAATTATTAATCATACCCAAAATACACAGAATTGTGCAACTGTAGCAGGTTTCCCGCAAGGTCATCTCATGCACATGCCATTTCCATTATCCGTATCCTACGATTTTATTTTGACACACTGTCACCTAGAACTAATGCGGTGACAAAAAAAAGAAAAAAAAAAAACCCACACACAACTTCCTGCAAACCTAGTTTACAAACAGCCACAGAATAAAATGTGGTATAAATATTTTAAGCGTAACATGACCCCTGCCAAGTTCATGATTTCCAGAATAAATTAGCCACATCATACAGCTAAAAGGCCTTTTTAGGTTGCTGGTAAACAATGTTCCTGGAATTTGGCTGTATAAGGAGGACAACGGGATAACCACCTAGGGCCAGGGCCCCATGTGGTATAATCTAGTGAATCCCATCCACACATTGCATAAAAATACGCACAGTTTTGGAAATCGCAGCATGTCAGTTATACATACAGAAACGCCAGCGGTTTCTCTATACGTATAATGGAAACAGAACGTCCCCATAGGAAACCTCTGTTTTTCCTGCAGCACTTATTCGTTGCGTGGGGGCTTTAGCTTTATACTGCATCCTTAAGTGGTACCTGTAGTTGTAACAAGATTCATTGCCATCTCAATTGGAATGGTGTTTTCTTTGATTATTGTACGTTTTGCAATCATTTTCCCAAATTTGCTGTGGACTATTGACTGGGTATTTTCTGCTTTCTTTGCATGTACCTCAAGCGATGGTAGATCATTGGTTGCGCTAAGGAGATTTGTTTTAAAGGAGTTTTCTGGAGGAATATCTCAGGACACCATCCTCTGCTTGCTGAGGCATGACATTGGGTTACACTGGGGCGAAAGTATGCTGTATAAGACAGGTGGCTTTCCAAAACAAAAAGCCATCAAAAATGATCCCTTCATGGGAGCAGATGTGAAATCAAAATGGCGTTGGCATTGAAAGATACACAACTTTTTTTTTGATGTGGGGACCCTTTTCAATCAAACTTTTTATTTTATGCCAACACTGAATGTAATAAACCAGACTGAAGGACATTTCTATCTGTGTGGTGGCAGTTGTGGCAACATGAGTGCCAGTACGGCATGGAGTAATATGATGGACCAGTGTGCGCAGGCCAAGTCTGGCTAGCTGTTACAGATCAAACTCTTCTATTATTACCAAACAGACAGACAAAATTAAATTAAATGTAATGAAAGGGTTAAAGGGGTTGTGCTGCTATGGACCCTGGATCCACAGGACAGGGGATAAGTGTCCATTTGGCAGGTACTCCAGTGATCAGAAGGACAGGGGACTGAAAACTCCCCTAAGGCCTTCTTGTAAATGGAGCACCAGTGCACTTGCATGGCCGGTGCTCCATTCACTTCTGTGAGGCTTCACGTGCATTATAGAGTCGGCAACTCCATAGAAGTGAATGGATCACCAGTTATGCAAGTGCACTGCCACTCCATTCACAAAGAGGCCTTAGAGGGACTTTCTGTCCCCCATCCTCCTAATCACTGGTGATTGCACCCCCAGGGATCAGGCACGTATCCTGTGTCCATAGCAGCACAACCCCTTTAACTGTCCATTGTCTGGAATGCTACAGCAGTTTGACTCACAGCACAGATATTCTCCCTCATTCCCATCTAAGATTTATATCACTATATACCTGTAAATTATGAAATCTGACTAAACTTTTCTCTAATTCTCCTACTCCTACAGTTCTTGACCTCTATTGCAAGTTTTGCTGCTGTCAATTAAGTAATTGCTGTGGACCATGCAGTGGCAAATAAGTCTTTTCCTTAGCTCGACAATCACCAATATGTCTCTTCTTCTTGCCCACAGCATTTTATATACTGTATGAGACATCAGTACTGTAAGATGCCCACCTACCACTGACTATTGGCTGAGAGGCTGTCTGCTGACGCCACAGACACGTTTGTCTTCTGTATTTTCATTCCGCAATTCCTGATGTGGCGGCTATTTTAGTTTGTCCAAGATTAATTGCAAAGTACTTGGTGTCATTACAAAACAAACAGTTTAGAATATTTAGGTAAAGTCCAGCTCCTGAATGAATGGGCTTGCTGATCTATACTACATGTATTCCTGAGACGCAGCCAGCATGACACAGGAGTTTGAATCTTAGTCTGTGAGGAAGGCCGGTTGCAGACGACCGTGCTGCAACCGGACTGCCGTGAATTAAAAGCACAGGCTGCACACGAGGGATGCAGGTATAACCCTGTGTGCCACTCGTGCACGGGCTGTGCTTCCACAACTCCTTTCATTAAATGAATAAGAACCACAGAAGCACGGGCCGCAAAATAGGACCTGTCCAATCTGATGCCGCCCGGACTGTCGGCCCGCACACAGGACTGTGGAAATCATGTCGTGTGTACGGGCCCATAGAAAGAATGGGTCAGTGTGATATCCGTGAAATTCATGGATATCACACTGACCCACACCATGGTCGTCTGCAAGGGGCCTAAACCTGGGAGTATCACCTGTGAAATCAGGAGGGAAAACTATTGGGTGGAATTAAAACCAGCACATTGTGCGCACATAACAGAAGGTTCCATGTGCCAGAAGCAAAGTCTACATGACTCAGGAACGTGTGTAGAATTCTAGTATAACACAAGCTAGTTATCTAGCATGAGTTATAGTAAATCTAGCAAGTTGATTCATCCCTACCCCACCTACTTTTCATAAGAGTGGCGAAATAGAAAGGAGAATGACAAAGTGGCACATCTTTGGTGCAAATATGCGATACATCTAGGTCCATCTCAGTCAGTTTTCTGACGTAGATGAAATATCATTTGCATTTTCAATACGGTTTGTGCACCATATCCTGGGTGTGTATCTGCTACAATCAAGCTAAGCAAAGACTTGGTTCCTGTAAATAATGAGTTTCTGGGATTTCCATGGCCCAACTACACAATACAAAACTGCCAGTATTGCATTTGTGGTCTATATTGGGCATAGTCATCAGAACTGTCACCCTATGTGGCGACCTCACAGCTACTGCACCATAGGACATTTTATGGCAGCAACATAACATGGGGTGACAATTGATTGTTTACACAGTGAAATGTCTGTACAAACATGTTCACAACTTGTTGAATGCATGTTTTATGCAGGCATAAAAATCTTTTGTCAGCTTCTTATACCCTCATAAAAGAGGTTGCCGATAATAATAAAAGCTGTATGAGGACAAAATCATTTGTCTGAATATACTTCTGGTGACAGTATTTAAATTGAACAAAACAAGTAATGTCAGTCACACACCATTCCAGACCACTGGTGTTTCCACTATTGTTTACAGCTTGGTAACTTAACGGGACAAGTCATAATGAATAAACCTAAGTGAAATACCAGTGGGCCAGTATACAGACAACACTGCATCAAGTATCTACACACTATACCACTCATTACTGGCAGCTCACATGCCTGTGAATAATGGAACCAAGATGGATTCCCTAGCTATACTTTTTGTCAAGACTAACATCAATGGTAAGGATAAATATCCAATATGGTACCTATGATGGGAAAGATTCATCCAGAAAAATGTACCAGAATTCTGGCATAGTTTAAGCCAAAAAACTGTCTTAGGCTAAGGCCCCGCGTTGCAGAAACTGAGCTTTTTTTGCTGCGTTTTTTTTAGCCAAATCCAGTAATGGATTGAGCAAAAGGTAGAAGTACTTTATATATGTCTTCCATTTCTCTTTTAGCCATTCTTGGCTTTGACTCAAAAAACAGCAACAAAAAAAAAAAAAATAGCTGCATTTCCCCCACATGGGACCTCAACCTAAGGCTGGGTTCACACCAGTGGATGAACTATGTTCGGGATTTCCTTCCCTGAATCCGCTTGAAAACAGGCAGACCCCATTAGGTTATCCACAGATAACCGTTTTTTAGTGGGTTAGCTTTCCATTTTTCGGATCCCCAAGCAGAAATCCGAACACTAGTGTGAACCTAGTGTCATATTTTCTGTGCAACATTATCAAGTGTTAAAACCACTTTTAGAACTTGTTGAAAAAAGGGGTATGACATCACAGGGAAAGTCGTACATTACAACACTGTGTGCGGAAAAATGTTGGTGCCTTTTTGGGTGTAAGCTAAACCAACTAATAGGAGGTGCAAAGTTAGACTACACAGTCTAATAATGCATCAGATTCATCAATCATTTTGATAAATCTGATGCAGGTTAAGACTGTCCACTCTACATTTCAAGACTCTAACTTTTAGACAGTATTAGTAAAGCTTCCCCAATGTGTCACATTTTTGTAAAACAGCATACATATGTGTATATGTATGATAAACTTTCCATGTCCAACTTACCACAGAGCTCCTTGAAGCCATTGTTATAAACTTTGTGCTAGGCAGCCACTTCCAAATGTGATTGCAAAACTGGTCTATTTGTTTCAAGACAGGATCCTATTGGATGCAAGCCCTTCTAAGGGTGGGAGTCATTTAACCCCTTTGCTCCTAAAAAGATTGTTGCACTACTGATCGATTTTAGCTGTCATATGATAGCTACAGTACACAAGATTATATACAACGTCCGGTTAGGCTGGGTTTACATGGTGCATTTTTATAACAAAAAGTTATCTTTTTTTACAAAATGTGCTTTTTTGAAGAAAAAAAAAAGGTTTTTTGAGCAAAAATACACTGTATAAAACCAACCTTACTACTACTTTGACTACAGATGCTGCTTAACAGTTAAAATCAGTTAGTAGTGCTAGCAAGGCCCCTTGCAGACGACTTTGGCTGTGGTCAGTGTGCTATCCATGTATTTCACAGATAGCACACTGACCCATTCTTTTCTATAGGCCCGTACACATAACCGTGAATTTCACAATCCCGTGTGCAGGCCAACAGTCCGGGGTGCAAAATATAGAACAGGTCCTATTCCTGTCCTATTTTGCAGCCCTTGCTTCCGTGGCTCCTATTCATTTAATAAAAGGAACCACAGAAACACGGGCCGGGCGGCGCACGGAGGACATCCCCATTTCCCCCGTACTTTTAATTCACGGTGGGCCGGTTGCAGCACGGTCGTCTGAAATCGGCCTAAGGCTCTTTTCTCACGTTCCAATAATATCATGGTTTGCCACAACACATAAAAAAACAGCAAAAAACGTTTGATCTTACCACAACTTGTGGACATAGTCAAACATCTAGGTGTAGCCCCAGTTTAAATGGGGTATGGTAAAATAACAATCACATGCAGTGCAACAAATCCCCTGGAAGCTGAAAGTTGTAGATTTTCAGGCTAGTTCTTGGGCTGTGTTCACAAGTTACAGTAGTGTACCAAAACTGCACCTGTTTTACAGTGAATTGCCACAGTATTGGCATGTTACAATGCCATTGTATAGCAATATTATGGCATAGTGTGATGGTTTTAGCTCAAGCCTTGTGCACACAGTTGCATTAGGATAAGTTCACATGGAGGAATTTAGAGTTGTTTTTTAGATAGTGTCTTCCTTAAAATCAGTTCCAAACTCCATTCTGAATCTGCCTCCCACTATATTCAAAGGGTGGCAGAGACTCAAGCACTCAGACAATCAGAGTCCTGCCAGATCTTATCGCGTATTGTGTGCCAGACAGTGGAGAGGAATTTGAGGCAGAAGTTCATTGTGTGAATGGGCCCTTACAGGTTCATTTGTACAGAGCTCCTGTTGGTGCGTAAGGCCTTTCCAGTACCTGTGATTTCATACTGAAACTATAGCAATCAATCACAGCACAGCTTTCATTTTGTATTTTGCCTCTGAAAAATGAAAGCTTTGCTGAGATCAGTTGCTATAGGCAATAAAGACTATTTTTCTTTTAGTTATGTTAATAACTGTGCCCCATAGAGTTTTCTTGTTGAATCCCATGGTTGCATGCTTCATAAGATGCTGTATGTACAGAGCATTGCTTCTAGGGCAGGATAGCGCCATACAAACAGCGCCTAATAGAGTCTGTATGAGCCTCACAGGCTCCATGGATATAGCTCTGCCATGTTTGTGTTTAGCATTGGTATTTCAGCACTGTATGGTAGTATAATTAGTTGTGCACTCAGGCAATATTTGGGTAGTAGTAGTGTACAGTCATGGCCAAAAGTTTTGAGAATGATACAAATATTAATTTTTACAAAGTCTACTGCTTCAGTTTTTCTAATGGCAATTTGCATATACTCCAGAATGTTATAAAGAGTGATCAGCTTAACAGCAATTACTTGCAAAGTCAATATTTGCCTAGAAAATGAACTTTATCCCCCAAAACACATTTCAACATCATTGCAGCCCTGCCTTAAAAGGACCACCTAACATCGTTTCAGTGATTGCTCCATTAACACAGGTGTGGGTGTTGATGAGGACAGGGCTGGAGATCAATCTGTCATGATTAAGTAAGAATGACACCACTGGACACTTTAAAAGGAGGCTGGTGCTTGCCATCATTGTTTCTCTTCTGTTAACCATGGTTATCTCTAAAGAAACACATGCAGTCATCATTGCACTGCACAAAAATGGCCTAACTGGGAAGAGTATTGCAGCTAGAAAGATTGCACCTCAGTCAACAATCTATCGCATCATCAAGAACTTCAAGGAGAGAGGTTCCATTGGTGCCAAAAAGGCTCCAGGGCGCCCAAGAAAGACCAGCAAGCGGCAGGACCGTCTCTTAAAAGTGTTTCAGCTGCGGGATCGGGCTACCAGCAGTGCAGAGCTTGCTGAGGAATGGCAGCAGGCAGGTGTGAGTGCATCTGCACGCACTGTGAGGCGGAGACTCTTGGAGCAAGGCCTGGTCTCAAGGAGGGCAGCAAAGAAGCCACTTCTCTCCAGAAAAAACATCAGGGACAGACTGATATTCTGCAAAAGGTACAGGGAGTGGACTGCTGAGGACTGGGGTAAAGTCATTTTCTCTGATGAATCCCCTTTTCGATTGTTTGGAACATCTGGAAAACAGCTTATTCGGAGAAGAAGAGGTGAGCGCTACCACCAGTCTTGTCTCATGCCAACTGTAAAGCATCCTGAAACCATTCATGTGTGGGGTTGCTTCTCAGCCAAGGGAATCGGCTCTCTCACAGTCTTGCCTAAAAACACAGCCATGAATAAAGAATGGTACCAGAATGTCCTCCAAGAGCAACTTCTCCCAACCGTCCAAGAGCAGTTTGGCGCTCAACAATGCCTTTTCCAGCATGATGGAGCACCTTGCCATAAAGCAAAGGTGATAACTAAATGGCTCAGGGAACAAAACATAGAGATTTTGGGTCCATGGCCTGGAAACTCCCCAGATCTTAATCCCATTGAGAACTTGTGGTCAATCATCAAGAGACGGGTGAACAAACAAAAACCAACAAATTCAGACAAAATTAAAGCATTGATTCTGCAAGAATGGACTGCTATCAGTCAGGATTTGGTCCAGAAGTTGAGTGAGAGCATGCCAGGGAGAATTGCAGAGGTCCTGAAGAAGAAGGGTCAACACTGCAAATACAGTCATATGAAAAAGTTTGGGCACCCCTATTAATCTTAATCATTTTTAGTTCTAAATATTTGGGTGTTTGCAACAGCCATTTCAATTTGATATATCTAATAACTGATGGACACAGTGATATTTCAGGATTGAAATGAGGTTTATTGTACTAACAGAAAATGTGCAATATGCATTAAATCAAAATTTGACCGATGCAAAAATTTGGGACCCTTATCATTTTATTGATTTGAATATTCCTAACTACTTTTTACTGACTTACTGAAGCACAAAATTGGTTTTGTAACCTCACTGAGCTTTGAACTTCATAGCCAGGTGTATCCAATCATGAGAAAAGGTATTTAAGGTGGCCAATTGCAAGTTGTTCTCCTATTTGAATCTCCTCTGAAGAGTGGCATCATGGGCTCCTCAAAACAACTCTCAAATGATCTGAAAACAAAGATTGTTCAACATAGTTGTTCAGGGGAAGGATACAAAAAGTTGTCTCAGAGATTTAACCTGTCAGTTTCCACTGTGAGGAACATAGTAAGGAAATGGAAGACCACAGGGACAGTTCTTGTTAAGCCCAGAAGTGGCAGGCCAAGAAAAATATCAGAAAGGCAGAGAAGAAGAATGGTGAGAACAGTCAAGGACAATCCACAGACCACCTCCAAAGAGCTGCAGCATCATCTTGCTGCAGATGGTGTCACGGCATCGGTCAACAATACAGCACACTTTGCACAAGGAGAAGCTGATGGGAGAGTGATGCGAAAGAAGCCGTTTCTGAAAGCACGCCACAAACAGAGTCGCCTGAGGTATGCAAAAGCACATTTGGACAAGCCAGCTTCATTTTGGAAGAAGGTCCTGTGGACTGATGAAACAAAGATTGAGTTGTTTGGTCATACAAAAAGGCGTTATGCATGGCGTCCAAAAAACACAGCATTCCAAGAAAAACACTGCTACCCACTGTAAAATTTGGTGGAGGTTCCATCATGCTTGGGGCTGTGTGGCCAATGCCGGCACCAGGAATCTTGTTAAAGTTGAGGGTCGCATGGATTCAACTCAGTATCAGCAGATTCTTGAGAATAATGTACAAGAATCAGTGACGAATTTGAAGTTATGCCGGGAATGGATATTTCAGCAAGACAATGATCCAAAACACAGCTCCAAATCTACTCAGGCATTCATGCAGAAGAACAATTACAATGTTCTGGAATGGCCATCCCAGTCCCCAGACCTGAATATCATTGAACATTCGTGGGATAATTTGAAGCGGGCTGTCCATGCTCGGCGACCATCAAACTTAACTGAACTGGAATTGTTTTGTAAAGAGGAATGGTCAAAAATACCTTCATCCAGGATCCAGGAACTGATTAAAAGCGACTAAGGAAGCGACTAGAGGCTGTTATTTTTGCAAAAGGAAGATCTACTAAATATTAATGTCACTTTTCTGTTGAGGTGCCCATACTTTTGCACCGGTCAAATTTTGGTTTAATGCATATTGCACATTTTCTGTTAGTACAATAAACCTCATTTCAATCCTGAAATATTACTGTGTCCATCAGTTATTAGATATATCAAATTGAAATGGCTGTTGCAAACACCCAAATATTTAGAACTAAAAATGATTAAGATTAATAGGGGTGCCCAAACTTTTTCATATGACTGTATTGACTTGCTGCATTAACTCATTCTAACTGTCAATATAAGCGTCTGTTACTCATAATATGAATGCAATTATATTTCTGTATGTGATAAAAACATCTGACAAACACACATAAAAACCAGAGGGCAGCAGATCATGTGAAAATATAATATTTGTGTCATTCTCAAAACTTTTGGCCATGACTGTACTATGCTTTTTGGTTTAGGCCACGACCACTTTAATTTAACCACTTCGTCTTTGCTATTGAACGCCCATAAGTGGCTCTCCTACTTTCCTAAGGGCACAGTTAATTTTGTATTATGGTCTATCATCATCCCAACCAGACAGTCGTAGCACCCTGATGGGTTTTCACAGCACCAATGTTGGAAATCAATGGTGTAGATTATTACAGCCTAATCCTATCCAGAGACATTTGCTCTATATTAATATTTGGAGCCATGTCTGACATGCCTCCTGGAAGTTGGGCTAATCAGTCTGTAAATAGAAATACCTGTGACACTCCTCAGCCTCGAGTGATGACCCAAAAAAAAAAAAAAAAAAAAAAAAAAAAAGATTCCCATAGCAACTAATTAGAGTTTGGCTTTCATTTTGTAAATGTAATTCGTTGCTAGAAGAAAGAAAACCAGCCACTTGTTACGTGAAACAGTATTCATATATGGAGTGCAGTCTGCTACAAAGATAGAGCACAAAGTGGCCATGCAAGAGCAGATTCTTAGCAGTTTTCTTCTGAGATAGGGTATCACGGCACAGCAGAAAGTCAAGTTCAACAGTGCTAGATGTATACGTCACTGTATTGCTACACACGGGGCATTCAGCAGGGATTATTCCCAATTGCTACCTCCAATGTCTCGTATCACGTCACGTATGTTACGTGATGTTTACATTATTGGTTACTTTTATGCAAAACATACCTTGTGCCATTTAGCTAATGTCTATAGGAAAAGTCCAGAGACAGAGAGATCCAAGAGACACAACTATGGGTACCTTTTGAAAGGAAATGCAATAGTTCCAAATCCCCTCTGAGGTTTGCCTTAAAAAACCATGGTGTGTAACAGAACACAAGCGTTTTGATCTGGAGTATGTTCTGCCTAGAAATACTACTGTTTAGCAACAAAAAAAAAAAAAAATTATTTCACTTTCAACTCCTTATTCAGTAGAACATCAAATCTTTCAAGACAGTGACAGCTGAGGCAGAACATCAGCTGTCGAAGAGGCGGGATTGAAGCCACCATTTCTGGAGTTGTGCTCTCTTCATGCAAATCATGGCTACACTATAACCAATGCAAGCCTATATGGACAGTTTTCTTAAAGTTCCATAAAAAAATATATACTAGCAGAAGGACCTGGCTTCGCACGGGTATATTTCATTTTATGTTTGTGTAGTGACCCCATAAGAATTGGCCAGTTTTGCACTTGACATCCAGTATGGCAGTCCAGTATAGGTACCGTCTATTTATGGATGGGTTGCTATGGAAACCTGGTAAATGAAATGTGAACTTATATTGGCTGATGTACGTCATATGACTGAATATTTAAGGACCTGCGAACTGATATTGACTCATACAGGTCATAAATAGCTTGGTTGCTATGGAAACCTGGTGTAAAGCTGTGTGTATGTCAAGACTGAAGAACCTGCGATTTTTCATTGGTCCATAAGCGTCATGTGATCATGTGTATCTCAGTTTGGATATCAGTGAAAGACCTGCGATCAGTTGTTATGGAAAACCTGGAGTAAAGCTGTGTGTATGTGACCTTGTGTAACAGTGTCATCCACAGCGCCCTGCCCCTTTAAAGCTGACCTACAGCAGTGAAGAAAAATGGCTGGGTTGTTATGTAAACATGGAGTGCAGCTGTGTGCATGTGGCTGACAATGCCTTGTCAGATTGGAGACGGGCTTGGGTCTTCTGGGTTGTTTCAGCAGCTCGCTGTTGTCTGTGACATACCTTGTCAGATTAGAGACAGACTTGGGTCTGCTGAGAGTTTTCATTAGCTCGAGCAGCAGCCATGCGTTTTGCTGCAGGGGGCATGAGTAGTTTAAAAACGTTTCAATTTATAAGAATGCTGAAATCCAGTATGGCAGTCCAGTCAGTGGCGTAAATACCGGGGTAGCAGTGGTAGCGGCTGCCACAGGGCCCGGGACATTAGGGGTCCTGGTGGGCCCCTGTTTTTTTTTTAATAGGCTGTTACCTGCTGGTGTAACACCAGCAGGTAACGGGCCCTATTTACTGACCGATCCCCGCTCCTGCTCACGGCTGTCTGCGCTTCACCTTCTGCAGAGTCGGCTGTGAGCAGGAGTGGGGATCGGTAAGTAAGGCCTGCGGGCTGTGAACCCCAGAAACACTGCTATCAAGACCCCAGAGTATAATATCAGCAGGCTTTGGGCCTCCTTAGTGACGTCCCAGATGTCGGTGGGCCAGTCTGACGTCATTATGCGTCGCGATGCATGCCTGGCTCATGTGACATCTGGTCCAACATACTGTGTACAGGTGCCACTATGGGGCCTAATAGTGTGTGCACGGGCCACTATGGGGCCTAGTAGTGTGTGCAGGAATACAGTTTGTGCGGGGGTGGGGGCGGTTGCCGGGGGGGCCCATGTCAAATGTTCTCCTTGGGGCCCAGCCATTGCTAGTTACGCCACTGAGTCCAGTATAGGTAAAGTCTATTTGTGGCTGTGTTATGGAAACCTGGTAAATTAAATGTGAACTTATATTGGCTGATACACGTGATATGACTGAATATTTAAGGACCTGCGAACTGCTATTGACTAATACAGGTCATAAATAGCTTGGTTGCTATGGAAACCTGTGTGCCTGAGGAGAGTAAGCGCCTGCGAGCTCTTATTGGCTGATAAGGGACATGTGACGGTGTGTATGGCAGTTGGAATATGAGTGAAAGACTTGCAAGCTTGTATTAGCTAATGTTGGTAATTTTTTGGGAATACTGTATCTCAGGAACGGTACGTGCAAGAGAGCCGAGACCCAGTCTAAAATATTCCCGGACACCTGATGTACATGTGTGCCAAATTTGGTGAGGATCGGTCCAGTCATTTGGTCGCGCATAAAGAACAGACAGAAACTCTATCTATCTAGGAGATAGGGCATCTATGTTTGTCTGTTTTCTAGAATTACTCAATAGAGTACCAGCCACAATGAGAGGAAAAGACCCTGTAGATGGTGAGGCATAAAACAATAGTGTTTTGCGCTATATAGGCAATAAGATACACAGTAGGCGCTAATCAATTGGACGATCTGGCACCAAAATGGCTGTAGCTGTAGAGAAGACCATATAGAATAGTACAGGTCAGTTTTTTAGACTTTGTCTTCTGGCTTGCACAGAATGCAAAGTGGCATTTTGGTGTGGTGGAATATTAAAAGTGTAGCTAGCTTTGTGGCTGAAACATAGAGTTTCTCTCTATTGTTCATTTAGAACTGCCATTTGGATCTCATCTTTGAAAGTTTTGGAATCTCTGTTCAGTTCCTGAAAATAGCTAATGAGATGTTCCCTGTATAACTAATAATAATAATAAAAACACACTAGTCCACTATAAAGATATGTGATCAAGCTCCTACCACATGCCTGCTTGATGAAAAAGTTGTTGCGCCGCAGGTCTTCCAAGGGATTCTTCAGCATGACTATGCAGTAGGCCAGGAGCTGAGTGAACTTTGAGACTTACCTTCTTTTGTATGAAGTTTGAGACACAAACAATTCCTGGTCTGTGTGCCATAAACCAACCACATGCTGAACCTCACTGCAGTGCCAAGAAAAGAAAAGCCTGTTTTTTCTATGGCAGAGGGAAACTCCAAATGTAGTATGGCTTAAGTGCTGCAATCATAGAATTTATCATTGTAAAGCACAACAGGGGGATTTAGAAGACCGGCATAGGGAGCGCTGGTCTTCATATTTGTGGTGCCAGGGAAGAATGCATCTATTCATAAATGAGGCACATTCTCTTTCAGGACCATCTGCCTGGACTGAAATCTACACTCTGGGTGTGAAGTCCCCCAAAAAAAATCTACCACATTTTAAGCAACTTTATATGCCTTGTACACCAGAAAACAGGCAAACAAGGACATCTTCAAGGAGTTTGTATGGTAACCCAATGTTTGCGTGGGTTTTCTCTGGGTGCTCTGGTTTCCCTCTAAAGACATACGGATAGGGAATCCACCCTACTTTGGGACAGTGTTGACAAAATCTCTCTCATATAAATCTGGCTACGTAATTACATAAGTGAAAATGCTTTTGCATAGTTAAAAATGACCATTTTGGGGGATTCTGGCTTATAAATGGGCAAAATTAGTATGCAACCAATCAAATCATTTTATGATTTGTTGTATTTTCTGCCATTGGGTTCTAGATGTACAATATGTGACACTTACATTTTATTACTTATGATATTCAAAATATTTTAGACTGGTGTTAGAGAAGGTATGCATTAAAGGGAGTCTGTCAGCAGGTCACCCATAGTAGACTCAGTGGAGAACTGGGGTGTTTTGTACCCCAGTTTAGAATGGAGTGACAGAGCATGCTACTCCGTTCATTACAATGGCAATCACCAGACATAGTTGAGTGATTACTCTCTCTCAGCAGTCCCTATCAAAATGAATGTAATAGCGCACACTGTCTGAATTGACGTTCCATTCCAACCTGGGGCGCAAGCCACCCGAATTTTTGTGATCAGTGGGGGTCCAGCAGTTGGACCCCTACTGATTAGCACACTTACCCCCATTTTGTGGTAACTTGCCATGGCCAGACAACCCCAGATGCTTTTACATGTAGACATTTGACCAATTATCGCTCCATCAAACCAACAGGTGTGTCAACGGCCAATTGATTTGATAGATAAAAACCTAATATATTGTGTGTATTTCTGACAAACAACATGATTGCAGTGTCTAAACATCTGAAACATTATCTGACAGACAACTCCATTATAGGGAATAGCAAGTTTGATGTGGCTTTTGATACAACTCTGGGAATTTTTCTCTTTTAAGAACAGTTTTTGTAAACTTGATCTTGTTCATAGTGCAGTTTATATCTTATGCATGCAAAGATAAATCAAATTTTACATCATAAACAAGAAATAAAGACACAATTGGCTTGATTTAGCTAAGTTTATTAAACCAAAAACTCTCTATGCGAAAGTTTTTTGGGACCTTGAAAAAGTTCTCTGGATGCATGGACACCTGCCATATAACAGCTGCTATTAAGACTATACATTTAATGTTAGAGTTGTTGGAGACCTCTTACCAATATTAGTAAGAACATGTACCTGACTACTTGCTATTGGACAATTTGTTAGAGCGATTTCACAGAAGCAAAGAAAATCACATCCTTAAAAGAAATAAATAGGTGAACAGCAGTCTAAACTCCTTAATATCGACATTTAAATATATTTTCATTGTGCTGAAAAGTGATTTTAACACCTTTGAGGAAACCGAACAAAATGTGGCAAATATTTATTCTATGTTATTCTCAAAGCAGTGTGATCTCAGCGCCATAAACGTTATCTGAATCAGCACATTTTTTTTGTTTTTTGTTTTTTTATACAGCAGCCCATATTTCCAAAATTAGGAATGTTTTCATACTTTATTTCCTTTTTGACAACTATAACTTCCATACATACAATCTAAAAATTAATGATCGATTAAATTAAGGACTTCACTGTTAGTAATGAATGAAATCCATGTAGCCTGGGCCTATGTAAAAACACACGCGCACACACGCTCACAATTCTACCAACTAGAGCAGCTAGATCTTGCCTGCAAGTTTAAGGGTTCACAAAGCCCATAAATGTGCAAAGAAATGCAATAAGAGAAACCATGCAAAATACACAGAGGAAAACAAACTGTAAAATAACAAAATAATGGAAATGGCAAAAAAAAAAAAAAAAAAAATGCTGTATAAATACACTTACTCTCCCCTGCTTTGTGAGCAGCAAAGGACCTAAACATGATCTGTATACAAATGGTAGTCTATAGTATTAGTTGTATACTGAGGCAGAGCCGACACACCAGATTTAATGCTTCCACATCTGTGCAGTTAAGTCATGCCATCTTTTTAAAATTCAAAGGAAAGTTTATTCTGGATTTCAACATAAGTCATGCCATCTTTGGTTGGCTGCAGTACCGAAGGGAGTGAAGGGGCATATTATTTATTGATTTGAGAAAATGTCAACTATCAGAAGGAAGTTGAGCTTCAATGTCCACTCTACAAATGGGGCACTTTTTATTTGTGATCAGCCACTGGTCCACACACACTTGATGGAAGAGATGCATACATGGGAGACGCCTAAATCAAAAAAACAAAGACGCATTAGTAAAAATCTAGATTTTTTATATAGTGCCTTTTCAAGCATATTTGTAAAACTCAATACAAAGTGGCCCCTTTATAGAAGCCCCCTCTCCTTGTCAGAGCACTGCATGTAGTACAGGGACATAACAGTGTTTCCATTGTTATGAAGATATTATAAATTATCTAATGGCATATTCTAAGTAATCACATTTCAACATGGGAATAGTATTTTAAAAGGAAAAAAATATCACCACAGAAAACGTTAAGACACTATGCAGTGATACCTGGCATCCCCCCACTGATCAACTGTTTGCATCAGCTGCTGCCAGTGAAACTATAAAATTGGTACAACCATAATCAGACTTCTCCATCCACTTTGTAGAGGATGTTCCTTGTGGCTTTGTCAATTATGTTTCAAAACCAGTGCCTGCTGCCAACATCTGTTTAGAGGGAGCGCCAGACCCTCAACAATCTGATATGGATGAGCTATCCTATAGATTGGTCATCTAAATCAAAAGGATGTACAACCCCTTTAAGTAGCCATAGACATGATATAATGAAGACCCTGCTAGGCTGATAACTATTTTCAAACTCTGCAATTTGGACTTAATATTCATGCCAGTTTCATGTCACACTATGTATGAACTGTGAGGGTCACAAATCACCACCTGATTACAGATAACAGATCCCTCTGTCACGCACCACAAGTTTTCCAGACAGTATTTCCTGACCTATTGTAAATAACTTCAAGTATATTGCATTTTGTTATTCCAAGATCCATGTCTTGTGTGTGTATAAATAGTGTGAATTTTCAGTTTCTAGTATTACACCATGTCTGAAGAAGAGAGCTAGCACTCTCGAAAGCTTACTATCAAATATACTCAGTTAGCCTCTAAAAGGTATTGCCTTATTTGGCAGTCAGACTCCTCTGGCAAAAGACATATCTCCTGAAGGAACAAACGATTGGACTTCTTGAAATCCTAATGAGTAAATATGTCAGTGTCACTACTATTTCCTCATGGCTTTGGGATGAAGATATAGAAGGCATTTAGGACAGGTACGATTGTTATGGTATATTACCTGACATCTTCACCTTCCTCTAATATAGAAAGGCAAATGGTACACTTTTCTTCAGTATCCTCCTCAGTGGCTTCCTCGCCATCTTGTTTGCCATGCAGTTTCCTCTGTGAGAACCAATCAGTGGATACCTTATTAGAGATGAAATTATTGGCAAACTTTATAAAGACCAGTTTTCAGGAAAACGCATACATTTACCACAATACAGAAAATATTCCACGAACCCCAACTTTCTGTGCAGCTATAGTGACAACCCAAGTCTTTTTAATACTCTTCGTAAATCTGAATCACATTAAATATGCAGATTAATAGAGGACTTCTCTTATGAGAGTTAGTTTAGTAAATATTTTTATTCCTCATAACATAACTTTGGAGAAAAATCTCTCATAACTCAGTGTTGTGCTCCCTCTGTTATTCCTCCTAGAAATTAAAGAATAAATTGACAGCTGGACATTACCATTCATACTTGTCATATGGGTGTGTCCCTACAAAATCTGTCATGATAAATTGACAACTGGGTAGTATCAATTTAGTTCTAAAACAAACAGAGAAATGGTACAACACAGATGTCCAAGACAAGATGCTCTTCAAATATCTATCCCAGGACAGCTCAATAAGAAATTTAACCGCTGAGGCAACACTATAAATTTTTCATATGGATGTGTAAGGCTCAGTGCACCCTTCATTTGAGCTCCACATTTAACATCTACATCAGGAAAAACCTCCAGTATGTGTGTTAAACGTATCCACAGTCACCTATTCATATGACAAAATAATTTTTTTTTTTCCACAACTGTATAGGGACGTGGAGCAGAATGCACCTTCTTATACAGCGTGCCCCTGCATGGCATCAGTCATAAGCCTCCATCAGACCTATGTCTATCCCTCCAACTCCCTTCTTCCACAGGTTCTGTGCATACTAAATAAGGACCCTACAATACTGTTCATTCAAAGTGTCCTAGTCCACAGATATATCAGAGCTACACATGACACAGAGAAAAGCAGGCAGAATATGGGGTGGGGATGTGAACATTAAGGCCTCGTTCACATGGCAGTATCCTGTTTACTGGTTTTGACTTACAAATTCTGATGCAAAATTCTATTCAGGCCAAAACACTACATTTTTCTCTATAGGTTCCTGGTGCAAAATACTGCTGTGTGAATAAGGCAAATACAAATGTATTTGTCATCCGAGAAAAGCTCTGGACACTAGGGACATTTACCATAAAAGACCAGCATTTGTTAGGAAAATGCCTAAAAACTCGTCTTCAGACTAAAAGGAATATAGTGGGATTATTATTTATTTAAAACACAAATGCTCTTTAGATTTACTATGAAACAGTAGAACACTACTAGGTTAAAGGCAGTAGAAAGAAATAAGTTTATAAGCATTACAGACAGTCATAGTATTGGGCACCCCTATTAATCTTAATAATTTTTAGTTCTAAATATTTGGGTGTTTGCAACAGCCATTTCCATTTGATATATCTAATAACTGATGGACACAGTAATATTTCAGGATTGAAATGAGGTTTATTGTACTAACAGAAAATGTGCAATATGCATTAAACCGGTGCAAAAATTTAGGTACCCTTATTTTATTGATTTGAATACTCCTAACTACTTTTTACTGACTTACTGAAGCACAAAATTGGTTTTGTAACCTCACTAAGCTTTGAACTTCATAGCCAGGTGTATCCAATCATGAGAAAAGGTATTTAAGGTGGCCAATTGCAAATTGTTCTCCTATTTGAATCTCCTCTGAAGAGTGGCATCATGGGCTCCTCAAAACAACTCTCAAATGATCTGAAAACAAAGATTGTTCAACATAGTTGTTCAGGGGAAGGATACAAAAAGTTGTCTCAGAGATTTAACCTGTCAGTTTCTACTGTGAGGAACATAGTAAGGAAATGGAAGACCACAGGGACAGTTCTTGTTAAGACCAGAAGTGGCAGGCCAAGAAAAATATCAGAAAGGCAGAGAAGAATAATGGTGAGAACAGTCAAGGACAATCCACAGACCACCTCCAAAGAGCTGCAGCATCATCTTGCTGCAGATGGTGTCACTGTGCATCGGTCAACAATACAGCACACTTTGCACAAGAAGCTGTATGGGAGAGTGATGCGAAAGAAGCCGTTTCTGAAAGCACGCCACAAACGGAGTCGCCTGAGGTATGCAAAAGCACATTTGGACAAGCCAGCTTCATTTTGGAAGAAGGTCCTGTGGACTGATGAAACAAAGATTGAGTTGTTTGGTCATACAAAAAGGCGTTATGCATGGCGTCAAAAAAACACAGTATTCCAAGAAAAACACTTGCTACCCACTGTAAAATTTGGTGGAGGTTCCATCATGCTTTGGGGCTGTGTGGCCAATGCCGGCACCGGGAATCTTGTTAAAGTTGAGGGTCGCATGGATTCAACTCAGTATCAGCAGATTCTTGAGAATAATGTACAAGAATCAGTGACGAATTTGAAGTTACGCCGGGGATGGATATTTCAGCAAGACAATGATCCAAAACACAGCTCCAAATCTACTCAGGCATTCATGCAGAGGAACAATTACAATGTTCTGGAATGGCCATCCCAGTCCCCAGACCTGAATATCATTGAACATCTGTGGGATAATTTGAAGCGGGCTGTCCATGCTCGGCGACCATCAAACTTAACTGAACTGGAATTGTTTTGTAAAGAGGAATGGTCAAAAATACCTTCATCCAGGATCCAGGAACTGATTAAAAGCTACAGGAAGCGACTGGAGGCTGTTTTTGCAAAAGGAGGATCCACTAAATATTAATGTCACTTTTCTGTTGAGGTGCCCATACTTTTGCAGTCAAATTTTGGTTTAATGCATATTGCACATTTTCTGTTAGTACAATAAACCTCATTTCAATCCTGAAATATTACTGTGTCCATCAGTTATTAGATATATCAAATTGAAATGGCTGTTGCAAACACCCAAATATTTAGAACTAAAAATGATTAAGATTAATAGGGGTGCCCAAACTTTTTCATATGACTATATATATATATATATATATATATATATATATATATATATATATATATATATATATATATATATATATTAAAATTCTGAACAACTCACCTTCTTATATTTGTGTGGATATGTGCATCTCTCTATGGTCCCTTGTGAAGCGCCACGATTTACATTTCCAAGTCTTTCTTCCAGATGGATAAGTTCCGTAAAAAAAAAAAAAAAAAAAAAAAAAAGTTTATGAAAAGAAATAGACCTCATACCCTTTATCAGTACCAAGTAATGTAAAGTACTGCATGTAAATGTCCCCTCATTCACATAAAAACCATACAAGCTAAATGAGCTGAGTGAGGATGAAACATGGGGTCTACAGAAGAAGTAATTTACATGAATATTCTCATTTTAGTTGAAGAAATAAAAATGGTGAGAGATTACTTATTTCAAGATGGCATTTTAACTTTCACTACAATAGAAATCTAACACTGATCATTGATGAGTTATATCTTTGTACAGTTTAATATAAAAATGGCTTAAAATGGATTACTTTTATATCAGAAATTCTGTGTGCTGTATTTTTTTTTTTTTTGCAGAAATTCCGTACCAGTTTTTACTTTCTGAAACTAGTTACGCCCAGCCCCCTACATTAAAAAGTCTCACATCAGACTCGCTGCTCAACACAGTAACTGCTGGAGCAATTCAAATAAAATTAGAAACAGAAAAATATACTAACCAAATATTGCAGCTTTTAGGCTGCCACTAGCCACCAGCAATAGAATAGGATAGGCTATCAATATTAGATGTGTGGTGGTCCCACCTGATCTAATATTGTTGATAGCCTAGCTTTCAATATTACAAAAGATGGATAACCTGTTAAAGGCTTATGGCCTGTCTTAAACAGCTGTTGGTCAAACACACGTTTCGCTGACAGCTATTCCTCCTCGCCCTCCTCATATACATGCACAATGAATCTGGCCAAGCAAACGTGTGATAGGAAGCTGAGAATAAGCTGCAGTCAGACACCACTGGTAGCAGAGTCTCCCCATAGAACAAAAAGAATTGGGCATGCTGAAGTCAACTGTTTGGTTCACACCCCAAATCCCCCCATTCCAATATCAACAAAAGTCAATGTAATCCAAGCTAAGGGAAGATTGTAGACACCGAGACAACATTGACAGGATGGCGTTATTTGGCAGGGGTGATAATGTGGCTTCTCAATCCTAATTACAGATGGATTTGACTCTACTGAAAAGCAAGCCATCTAGTGCTGTACAAAGAGGGTATGGGGCAGTGCTTAAAAAAAAAAAAAAAAAAAAAAATTATATATTATATATAATATATATATATATATATATATATATATATATATATATATATATATATATATATATATATATAGTACAGACCAAAAGTTTGGACACACCTTCTCATTCCAAGAGTTTTCTGTATTTTCATGACTATAAAAATTGTAGATTCACACTGAAGGCATCAAAACTATGAATTAACACTTGTGAAATTATATTATTAACAAAAAAGTGTGAAACAACTGAAAATATGTCTTATATTCTAGGTTCTTCAAAGTAGCCACCTTTTGCTTTGAATACTGCTTTGCACACTCTTGGCATTCTCTTGATGAGCTTCAAGAGGTAGTCACCTGAAATGGTCTTCCAACAGTCTTGAAGGAGTTCCCAGAGATGCTTAGCACTTGTTGGCCCTTTTGCCTTCACTCTGCGGTCCAGCTCACCCCAAACCATCTCGATTGGGTTCAGGTCTGGTGACTGTGGAGGCCAGGTCATCTGGCGTAGCACCCCATCACTCTCCTTCTTGGTCAAATAGCCCTTACACAGTCTGGAGGTGTGTTTGGGGTCATTGATCTGTTGAAAAATAAATGATGGTCCAACTAAACGCAAACCGGATGGAATAGCATGCCGCTGCAAGATGCTGTGGTAACCATGCTGGTTCAGTATTCCTTCAATTTTGAATAAGTCCCCAACAGTGTCACCAGCAAAGCACCCCCACACCATCACACCTCCTCCTCCATGCTTCACAGTGGGAACCAGGCATGTAGAGTCCATTCGTTCACCTTTTCTGCGTCGCACAAAGACACGGTGGTTGGAACCAAAGATCTCAAATTTGGACTCATCAGACCAAAGCACAGATTTTCACAGGTCTAATGTCCATTCCTTGTGTTCTTTAGACCAAACAAGTCTCTTCTGCTTGTTGCCTGTCCTTAGCAGTGGTTTCCTAGCAGCTATTTTACCATGAAGGCCTGCTGCACACAGTCTCCTCTTAACAGTTGTTGTAGAGATGTGTCTGCTGCTAGAACTCTGTGTGGCATTGACCTGGTCTCTAATCTGAGCTGCTGTTAACCAGCGATTTCTGAGGCTGGTGACTTGGATGAACTTATCCTCCGCAGCAGAGGTGACTCTTGGTCTTCCTTTCCTGGGGCGGTCCTCATGTGAGCCAGTTTCTTTGTGGCGCTTGATGGTTTTGGCCACTGCACTTGGGGACACTTTCAAAGTTTTCCCAATTTTTCGGACTGACTGACCTTCATTTCTTAAAGTAATGATGGCCACTCGTTTTTCTTTACTTAGCTGCGTTTTTCTTGCCATAATACAAATTCTAACACTCCATTCAGTAGGACTATCAGCTGTGTATCCACCTGACTTCTGAACACCACAACTGATGGTCCCAACCCCATTTATAAGGCAAGAAATCCCACTTTTTAAACCTGAGAGGGCACACCTGTGAAGTGAAAACCATTTCAGGTGACTACCTCTTGAAGCTCATCAAGAGAATGCCAAGAGTGCAAAGCAGTAATCAAAGCAAAAGGTGGCTACTTTGAAGAACCTAGAATATAAGACATATTTTCAGTTGTTTCACACTTTTTTGTTAAGTATATAATTCCACATGTGTTAATTCATAGTTTTGATGCCTTCAGTGGGAATCTACAATTTTTATAGTCATGAAAATACAGAAAACTCTTGGAATGAGAAGGTGTGTCCAAACTTTTGGTCTGTACTGTGTATATATATATATATATATATATATATATATATATATACACACACACACATATATATATACACACACACATACACACACACTCTAATACAAAATAAATTCAATGTCAAATGAGATCCCATGTACTAACAATCATTGTCAAATTGGTTTCTCTCAGTAAAAGAGCCAATTGTACATAGTTAAAGCAGCTTTTCTTGTATTTCCTTCTTAACGTCTACATGGTCCTAGTATAGGTACCTATAGGTCCCTGGCCTTTCGAGTGATGGTTGGTATGACAAATTTATACATAACTATTTTTCACCTAGTGATAGCTGTATTTTTGGTGCACCCCAACATCCTAAAAAAGTTTTATCCTTTGCCTAAACATCACAGTTACTGACCATAGGATACACAATGGTCGATGCTGTGACATCACATAAAATGGCTTCAACTATTATAAAAACTACATACTGGAGGCAGATTAGAATTAGCATTTAAGTTCTAAATAAGCAAAGAGATTTAGACTTCGAGTGCAATACAAAGTGCTTATGTATGAACATGAAAATGTGCATTTGACAATACTGAACCTCACAATAAAACAAATCCTAAAACGAAAAACAGGACATTATTCCCTACCTAATGGGTCATTCTGAGATGATTACTAAAGATATCTGTAGCAAACTTACAAATTGGGCCGTTTCTTGTATCTGGAGAACCCGTATTAACACTCTGCATCTGATAATGGGGGACAGTTTATTGTGTATCCTTTTTATTACACGGAGCACACAGCAACCTCATGGAAACATTCCATAGATATGTTGCTCAAAAACATGACAGCAGAAAGCTAACATTCTGTTACAAACCTCAAAATTGCCCCTGAAAGGAACTCTGAATGACCTTCCATCCAATCCAGATGAAATGTAGCGGATGTGAGGATAGCCCGCCATGTCTGGAACCTATTCAAATAGCAGATGTAAGTTAAACTTTAACACAACTGCTTGGAAATGATCGCATTGATTTCTTTGCTGCTAGAGGGGTATACAATGAGCCGCTAAAGAGGAGCACACATCTGGCAGCAAAAATATCGCTTGTCATACAAAAATAAAAATTATATATATAAAAAAAACACACACATCTGTAGTGAAGGACCAGAATCTGGTTTTGTTTCTTTAGTCATAGGAGAAAGTGATGGCCTACTGTATGCATCTCCGCACATTCATCATTTCATAGCACTACAGAAAATATAGCTGCAGCCCCAACACACAAGGTGTATCATGGGCCCCAACAATTTTATTTATTTATTTTTTTAAATGAAGACAACTTCCATGATGTAAGTCAAGAAGTCAGATAACAGTGCAGACACTACCGTAAAATACAGAGCTCCACAAACTTTACAGGCCCTTTTAGATCCAGCTAAGTCTATAAACCATTGCCTGCCCACAATACAATTGAAAGCTCTGACCAATTCAAGCCCTGCTGTAGCCAACGGGCCCCATCATTCTATAAAGTTTTCATGTAACAGATGGAAGAGGATAAATAAATCGTACTATAGGGCCACAACACCCAACTACAAACTAAACAGCAAGGCAAGGAGGTGTTAGTACATTACTAAGAAATAACCAATCTGAGCTGAGACAACGTTCACCCAAATCAATTTGACTTAAAAGGAAGCTGTCATCACGAAAATGTTATTCAATCTACTAGCATCATATAGTGGAGGAGGAGCCAAGATGGATATTTAGTTTTGTGGGGAAAGATTCAGCACAACTACTATTGAAAAAAAAATTGCTGCCTGCTTATACTTAGGAGTCCAGCGGGTGGTCTCAATCACTGACTGACTGGCAGCCTTCTCTGTATGAGCATGCATAACAGATGGCTGTCAATCACCGCTTACAAACGCCCACTCAATAGACAGTAGAAAGAGTAAACATTTTATTCAATACCTTAAAAGTTATACTGAATATTTCCCTACAGATTTCTATGTCAGTTTGCTCACCTAATCCTTCTCTATAACCTATACATTTTTTTGATGGAATGAAGTAGTTGTCATCGAAAAAAAGGACCAATACAACAGAAACTGATTTCATAGTGGAAATACAACTACAGACACTAAAATGATACATGCCCTCCAGAGTTAAAGTGAATGCACAATAGAAAACTCCTGCCCTGTGCAGGATAGCTGCATACATGCAGACATTGTACTGAGATTTAGAATCAGATGCAGAGTGTCAATTACTAACAGATATTAGGGGGGGTGGGTTTCCTGCCCATCTGCTACTCAGTTTGCATTGAAAGTAAACAGGTTACTAGAAAAGTGGTATTAAAGAGATAAATGTGAGCAAATGAGTTCACAAGAGAAGAAAACAAAACAAAAAAAAAAAAAAAAAAAAAAACACACACCAACAACACATGCTTTTGTTCATCCTATGAAAATAATGCCCACATACTAAGATCCATGCACACAGTGTTCTGAGCTGCTTTACAGATCAGTTAGTGGTGTTCTGTATGAGGACAGGACTGTCGACATTTTGCAGACTGTTTAGCACAGTTCTACTCTGGCACAGGGTTTAATGTGCCCCATTATTGAGTAATTCTTTAAAAACCCATTCTATGCTCAGGCACATTATAGATATTAGATGTAATTATCATTGCTGTACCTATGGATATAGGATTTAACTAAATACATCTATTACTGTAGACAAATCTGAGATTACATCAATGTCAACCATGAATTCAGATTCCCTGTCAACTTCCAAAGCTCTCAAACACCTTCATGCTTTTGTAACACCATTAATGGAAATCCGCAACAACCCTGGAAATTATGGGAGGTCCAAACCCGTGTATCTCACAAATGAGGGTCAACATGTCTAGTTATTATACTTTTTCTAAAAGGCACATTTTATACGAAACTATGCTCAATTTGTATTGTTCCTTAACATACGAACTATCAATCTTACAAAATGCAGTTTCTAAATATACTGCAGTGCTGAAGTGGCTGACCCTGGAGCCTACCAAAAAAAACTACACACTAATACTGAAACCACGCATCATGAAACTAAATAAGTAATCATCAGCAAATGTAGCTAAGTCATAAGTATATATTGTATTGTCATCCACCCCGCTTACAGGAGTCCAGCTATTAAATGTGTAACATTACAAATTACGCAATTATTAAAATATACCTCTAGAACCCAAGCAAATCTGATAGGATGCTCATGAGAGAAGGAAGGAACAAAAATACCTAAAAAGTTAAACTACAGCAATGGTACTTTACTCAAAATCTCAAGAATCTCCATTATAC
Source organism: Leptodactylus fallax (assembly GCA_947044405.1). Lineage (NCBI taxonomy): Eukaryota > Metazoa > Chordata > Amphibia > Anura > Leptodactylidae > Leptodactylus > Leptodactylus fallax. Next base: position 4,034,776 of record CAMRHE010000027.1, read on the forward strand.
ACAACACTTTATGACATGTATCCTGTATTCTATAGGAACTAATACTGTCACTAAAGCATCATGAAAGGGAAAAAAAAACCCACACAATTTAGTTCTTCACAGACAAAATGAATTTTCCAAGCTAAAAAATATTCAAGACTTATCCTAGAGATGGGTCATCAATATGACATCTGTGGGGGACAAACACCCGGCACCCCCATGATCATCAGCTTTCTGCTTCTGCCACTACATACAGAATTAAGAATAAAGCAGACCGCTTTACTCAGTTCAGTCACTACAGCTTAGCTCCCCTAACTACTTGGCCGGTATACACAAAAGAATGGAGCTGTCTGCTTCATTCTCTCCTGTCCAATTAAGTAGGTGTCTGAGGTTAATACTGTATACACACATTCCCTATTGCACACCAATGCTTAAGTCGTATGAAGCACTCTGGATTACTTACATGTCCCCACTCTTGTGATCACTGAGGTAGAACCCCCAGGAGTCAGACACTTACCCCTATCCTGTGGATGGGGGAGATAAGCATCTATAGTGGGACAACAGAATACATGATCTGTTTAACTATATATCTCCTGATGACTAACATACATTTGTCATACACATGCCATTGCCAGTTTAAAGTAAAATAGCAACTAATAAGACAATGAATCAATGAGCCTGCTTTTTTACTGCATGCTTCCCCTATTGGCCAAGATCGGAAACAATGGAACTGAAGTAAATAAATGTAGTATTATGAAGTCATGTTATTGTTACCACCATGAGGATACAGTACTATTGACAATCATTTTACACAAGTCCATTGTATACTATATGGAGAAAAGTTAGGTACTAATCATTCTCACATACACACAGTGAACATATCTTACCATTAAAGGTAGGGCCCCAAGCTGTAGGTGGTGAAGCCTTGGAGGAGTATGGTAGTGAGATAAATGGGGATGTAAGGGACTGGTCTGGTAGGGTGCAGCAGTCACTCCAGTTTCAATTGCAATTTCCCTGCAGGAGTCAAACACAATATTTATGTTCAGCATTTTCTGCACAACATGGGATTTATTCTCTATGAACAGTATCATATTGGAATGGATTAATGTAACTTCCTCCTTTGAGCTAAACTGGGGCAGTTTTGTTAAAACTAGTACGTAGCAGAGCAGAAAGCCAGTCAGACTTCAGTTGTGTTTTTTTTCCTAAACCCTTTTAACAAACAGAAAGCAACTGGAGGGTGGGGTCTTTTGCTTTAAATGATATACAATTTTGATAACACTCCCCAAAGGCATTCTCTGTAGTGCAGGGCCTGAGGAGGTGATGCATTACAGACCTTTTACTGTTCTATAAATCTATGTCATGCACTGCTCACCTAGACCTTCACCTACAGTGTTCCACATGTATATTATAACTACAGTAACAATTACAAGGGTGTTGACTTTTGTCCAGCAGCTTCCCCTACAGCTCCAGCTACTATTACAAGATGACATTCTTGCAATTGTCGACTGTATTATGTGATGTAGCATTAGGAGACACACTGAACTCAACAGGTGACCATGTAAGGCTGGGTTCACATCTGCATTCGTCAATCCGCTTGAAATCAGTACTTGAAATCTCCAAAACTGATTTCGAATGGTCTGGATTAAACCCCATTGATTTCAATGGGTTTTAAAAGTAATCCGCATATATCAGTTTGTGCCATTTCTGTCTGTGTTCCGCTTTTTTGCGTGGAGAGAAAAGTAGAACTTGCAGGACTGTCTCTGTACTAAAAAATAAGTATTCCAGACAGACAGCAACTTTTTTTTTTTTTTTTTTTTTTTTTAAACTTGAGGTCTATGGCAAAAAGATTACAAACTGATAGCAATCTGTTTTTCCCCTCTGCGCATGCTCAGGATGAAGAAGGGGGAAGAAAAGAGAAAAAAAAAAAAAATGAATTGATCAAACACTGACACAAAACGGGTCAGGGTTTTTTTTTTTTTTTTGAACGGAGACCCACTGACTAATCCATCTTAAAAAAAAATAAAATAAAATTAATTTAAAAAAAAAAAAAATGGATTCGGTATACGCTGTGTAACCGTTTGGAATCCTTTTTGTGCCAAACAGTTTTTCTCTTAACGTTTGCAAGCCAACAGATACCAGACGCAGATGTGAATCCAGCCTAACATATGCTGATGCTGTGTCCTCTGCAGTGGGAACGGAAATGGAAGCTGGTCCTCTCAGGACACCTATGACATCTTTATGACAGTTTCCATAAACAGACTTTGAATGGAGCAGCATCCCGCAAACTCAACCAACACTCCATACAATCATTTCCTTACTGTAGTCGTGCAATGAGGAGGAACAAGGGCTCAAGACCCCCATTTTTAGTGATCTGCAGCAATAGTGCTCAGTAATCAGAGATTTATCATTTATAAACAAAGATTCTGGGACAACCAGTTTACAATACCAAAGAGTAATATTTGTTGATATGATGAAAGTTAGTGGAAACTAAATAAATTTACTATGCAACCCCCCCCTAATTCAGAATTCAAAAATTGTACAAACACACAGAATACATTTAAGTAGTTTTCAACTTCTTGCAGCTTTCCCATCAATGAAAGATCAGTGGGGGGGGGGTCTGACAACTGAACCCCCTGTGAATCAGTCATTTGAAGGGACTGTAGCAATACAACATATAATGCACAGATTTACAAGCTTGCATATTATTTAGTCTACTTACCAAGCAGACCTTTCAGAAGCTTGCCTGGGATGAGAGGACATTGTTTGTGGTACATGAATATGGTGTCCATGACCATAGTTTGGATGCATTCTGTGAGGATGTGGTGGTGGACGTTCATGAGCACGCCTAGAAAGTAATGCAATATAAAAGTTTTGTATACTTTTATATCAGCAAAGTAGACATATCGTTAAAAAAATAAAAAGAAAATTTACGTTGGATGCTGCATCAGACGTCGCCTTTGAACTTCCATTCTCTGAATAACTTCATGAGGGTGTAACCTCTGCGTTGCAGGTGCTGTTGCAGAAATATGATGAGACATGGACTGATGGGTGGTGGAAAGATGTTGAGACAGTGGAGCAGTAGAACTCGTAAAGTGGTGGGATGCTGGAGGAGGAGGAACAGGATGTGTAGAAGAAAGGCTGGGGAGAGATGGATGGAAAGGGGGCACTGGGTGAGCAATCACATAGTCCATCTGAGGAGGAGGTGGTGGGGGCGGGGGGAGGAGGCGGCTGTGGTGGGGGATTAGTATGAGAATGAGGACAGGCAGATGTTTGGTGGTGAAGAGGTCTGGTAAGTGATGCATCTGCAAAATAAAAAAAAAAAAAAAAAATTAAAAATCAGTATTTATAACCAGGCAAACTGCCTATTATAATATAGCACCCTTATGCAGATGTAGAGTCATCCAATTGATACAACAACCCATATGCGTAGTAAACCATAAACAACTCTGCTCATCTAGTCAACATGCATTTGGTAAGCGATATCTGACAAGAGAGACGAGAAGCAAAGAGTGATGCAACTGCTGTGTCAATGTAAGTATACTAATTGTTAGGCTATGCTCCCACTAGTGTTGTGGTTTATGTTTGCAACAGATTTCATCATGTGATTATTTCAACGGACCAAAGAGACCCCCACTGGCTTAAAATAGAGTCCAATAAATTTTGTTGGGATAAATAGTTCTGCATAGTCTTCCCATCAAACATGGTGGGATATGCAACAGATTCTCTGAACTTTAGATCAGATTTAGATTTGAGATTTATGGCCTCACAGATATATGTAATAAATAAAGAGATTATAAACAGTTGAAAGGTTAAAAACCAACAGTACTGGGTTGCAATTAATTTTTAGGATGCTTTGACTGAACAAACCATTTCTAGTGCACATACAAAAAAAAACATTGAGCTGTAAAGAGAAGCTGTGGGCAGGTCACCACATCTAGGAACACTTCAAGATTTTTCCTGTACAAGGGAAAAACAAGTATACAGTATTTCCACAGAACCAACAGTCAAGCAATACCTACATGGAGTATGCATAAAATGACGACAGGAAGAAAGGGAAGTCGGGGGAGGTGCTTGTGTCTGGGCCACCATGCTAGCTCCATAGCCATCAATAGCCATAGTTTGGGCAGTACTGGCAGTCGACTGATGTCCATAAACTGAAGACCGCGAAGATGAACCAGGACAGCAAGGGTCAAAAGCAGAGGTGCTATGAAAGCTGACACTTCCGTGACTTCTTATTCCATTATTGCTTAGATCTACAGGCAAGGCTTGCTGTAACATGAATGGTATAAAAATAAGTAAAAGAAGAAGTCTCATCCTGCATATTTACACAAAAGACGAGTGTTATATACATATATATTGTATACAAAAAAAGTGCAAAAAGGTATAGACAAAAAAAAAAAAAAAAAAAAAAAAAAAAACCCCACACACACCACATCGTAAGGCTAGGTTCACACTTGCAATAGGCTCACTGTTTGGGACCGCTGGGTGACCCAAATGACAGAGTCCGTCCACTAAAATAGTGGTTACCCGTGGACCCAATAGACTTCCACTGTTTTTATACTGAAACCAGTGGAGAGAAAAGTCCTCCGTGCAGTCTCTGACGCAGATGTGAAACTAGCCAAACGCAGCAATAAAAACCAAGACAATTTCTCTCACTGTTGTATTGGCTCCATTTGACATACAAATCACATATCTGTATATGAGAAGTTAACATTTTATGTAGATTTTATCCATTATTCTGATATACAGTTACAAATACTAGAGCCCCAAAAACCTTTAAGAACCTTAAGAAACTGATTCAACAAAACTAAAGAATTTTTTGCAGTGATCTAAAAAAAAAAAAAAACCCCACCCCCCCACACACACACACACTTTGGAAGCAGTTTTAATCTTGGGAATTCTTACCGGGTCATGGTAGGTAGAAGAAGAGCTGCTAGTGGCTCCACAAGGTGGTGGGACAGGGGCATTTCTTTCAACAGGACAGTGTGTGTCCGAGAAGGAAGGAGACAAGGGAACGGTAGGGTACGAACTGTGATGGTGGTGATGATGGTGATGTGGAAAGTGGTGACTGTGCGTTGGATAACAACTTGAATGAGGATGTCCTAAGACATGGGGATTTTGAGATGATCCTCCACAGGGTGAATGTTCCGGGCAACAAGTTGGTAATCTAGGCATTGCTGGAGGGCCACCATCAGCAGTAGTGCCAGTAGTCCTTCTGGTATCATCTACAAGAGGAATTTAAATGC